>JASDDO010000010.1:317592559-318842559 GCA_030015575.1 Agapanthus africanus
AATCTCTCAAATACTAAAACATTTCAGTAAAATGATCAAGTCGTCGGGGCTCCGAAATCATAACTACATAAAACCCATCGTAGCGCAATGCATGCGCATGAAGAACGTGTATATAACTCAAAATCAACTCCGTCAAGTATCATGCAATCATCGGAGTTATGGTGAAGATACCAATGTCAAAATCCAATATGAAAGCCAACATGATATACTCAAGACTAAAACATGTACATAGTACGCATCGTGGTAACTCGTCAAAATATCTGAAGAAATGAATGCCAAACCTTTTTCAAATCACTGTGCAATGCGCATATCACGGCACAGTAGCAGACATTTATTGTAAGAAAATAACTATATCTATATATGTCCTTTGTTTAACATACACGTCCCGCCGTTTTGAAAAATAATTTAGAAGGGTTTTCTTTGTTAAATATCTCGTGTCATCTCAGACACGTAGGTAAATACTGAGACTATAGCTCCTTTTGGAAATCCCTTCGATAACTATCATTGCATACAAAAATATATTCAGGTACTGTCCTCGGACTAGTCCTGCTCAGCTACTATACCAAATAGTAAATATCATAAAGCAATACTGCTCCAAAAGAAATCAATCCCAAAATGTATATAACGATGCCACGTGCGTCTGGTGCGTAAGGGAATCGAAATCAACAAATGTGCCCTACATGTGCACAGAAACAAAATCTAAGTGCAACGGGTGTTCATAAAAACACCTGTCAAGAGCAACGGTATGTGCCTGACAACAATATCAGGTGCATCTGATATGCACGAAGAATATCGATTTAGTACATCTGGCGTGTACCAAAATCGCATCAAGCGCCCAGTATGCGCAAGAATCTAAATCAAGTGCACAAGGTGCACGAAAATGAATATCGACTATCACAATCGAAATCGACGGTATACAACACATCTCAATCCAAATCAGGTATACCGTGGTATATAACCTCACAACCATGTGCATCAATGTGCACAAATCGAATCAAAATACTAAAAGTGCATGAACACTATGCCGAAAGCATAAGTCAAATCACATGCATATTATAGGCATGAAATCAAAATCAACTTCTTGAATGATATCAAATCTAAGTCAAGTGCAACTGTGGTGCACAAAATCTCAATCATGCAAATAAATCGCCCAAAATACCGAAATCAAAGATGGCGGAAACAGTCCCGCTCTGGCACATCCTCTAAAGATCTCTGGTCAACTGTCATGGTCACTCATAACATGTCTCGTCGACGATGCCGAACTCTGGCCTACTGGGTGTGCACAATATGACCGCTCCTGGGTCCAACTCATCTCGTATAGTATTCCACAAAGGTTCTGTCGAGATCTCTCCCAAATCTCGTTTCTGCTGAACTGCCCGGAAGTCATCATACTTTACTAAATCTGTTTCTTGTTCCAGAATGGCTGCATACTCATCGCGACTCCTTTTGGAAGATATATCCATATACAACGCCTCTATATGCGTATCACATCTCTGATGTCAGCGGAGTGGAACGTCGTCTCGTCGAAATCTCGTACGAATCTCTTACTCCACTTTTCTCTAATATCGACTGATTCGGACTCGTCTCTTCGTGGCTGTATGGACTGCGCTCCAACGGCTAAACTCATATCTGGAGTCTCCCAAGCAATGTATCCCATTACATGATATCTAAAAGACGTCGAACCTTTCGATCGATTCGTCAAAGTTCCATAATCCACCAAGAGCTTAACATCTTGAGTATAGTTTAATAGTATTCTAGTACATGCCACAATACCTATGGACCACCGTAGAAGGGCAAACCCAAGCCTCATTAATAGTACCGCTGAACTGCTGCAAACCCTAAGGTTTCAAAGCGTTCTCATGGTCGTTATACCGAGTTAGGGTTTCATTCATTTAGAGGGTCCACGAAATTGCTTGTATGTTTCTCCGAATACTTTAAACTTGGAAAAATGGGTTTCTGACATTCGATCGTCTTCTATCGACTCTCAACGTACCTGCGTGAAGTCGTCTCTAGCTTGAATCAATCAATTTAATGACCTCGCATCGGGATAGGCAACGAATCACATGTCCTAGTCATTCCTCGTTGGGTGACTAGCGATCTTCTATCATATCTCTAAGTACAACTCGTGCGGCGTTAGCTCCAAACATCTGGGCGACATCTCTTCAGTCGCAGCAACAACTGAATCATTCGTCCGCAAGCTGAACAGTGCCTCAATCATCAAGTATAATCAGTGCATTGAGTGTCATCACATTCTGGCTGGCCTCTAGCAGTGGCCCAATCCTCTGGTGCTGATCTGCACGTCCGAGAAATCTTGTAAAAGCGATCCATCAAACGCTCATGGCGCGAAAACACATTAAAATAACACATCTACAGAATCGTGTGTCCCTGGAATCACGCCCTGGTCAGTCCTCATCCGTGACGAGCTCGTGCTGACGCAACTCTAGCCGTAGCTCTCTCTGCCCGTGTAATCGTGGCAGCAAAAACCATAAACCGATATCGATGAGGATGGATCATAGGAATGAATATAATGCTTTGCAAGGAAATGTACATTCTAAGGCTTCTTAAGCGGAGTAGCGTATCATAAGTATGCCGTGGAACATACACACGGTACGTCACTCTCCTTAAGTCACCTACTCCATCAACCAAGGTCAACCTACGCGACGAAAGTTCGGGTCTAATACCCTCTCGACTAAGTCTAAGTTCCGTAAGGTCAAGCCTAGGTTCCGAATATATACAAACGCCCTAGGCTACGCATAGTCAAACATAGACTCGAACCAAGGTTAACCTAGCAATCTGATACCAACTTTGTCACGACCCGAAATGGCACGTGACTGGCACTTGAATCATATGAAGTCTATAGGACCCCATCTAATTCAAGTAAGCCAAAAATCCCAGAAATCTAAACCATTTTAAAGAAGAAGTGAAGAAAACTTGTTTAAAATAAGTGATTTTAATAATATAAGCCGAAGTATGCATTTTTAAAATCTCAAGTTTTTTCTGAAAAACACGGCAGAGTTTCCTTTGTAAATACTGGCCCCAAAAGGGTACAACATGAATAATATGCATAAAGGCATCCCCAAGTGGGAGCTAGCTCTTCGTCAATTGATGGTCATAACCATACAAGCAATATAATATACAACGCCGAAGGGCGAGAATCAAAACTCAAAAGGAAACTCAAAATCATCAAGAAAACCCATAATAATACAACACGCGGCTCTAAGGTCAAAAGAATATACAAATATGGTCTTCTAAGTCTATCAAATAATACAGTCTGGTTGATGGAGTTTCTAGATACAACTGAATATAAAATAAAGTACAATGGTGGTCATGATGCAAGTGAACCCACCTACCAAAGCAATCACCCGAAATGAAGTAGTGTGCCAGCAAAGCCGCAACGAAACCTGTATGGCAAAACCTGCAAGAAACTGTGGCACAACGGGGGTGAGTTGCCCACTTGTGAGTAGAAAACATCACCGAGCAGAAATCGTATGTATAACTCAATCCTAGGTCAATACGATCAAATATATATAAAACCTCAAAATGATAAAGCCTGAAGCATGATAAGGTGGTAAGGGTAAACATCTATACATAAGTGTAATACAAAGTGCTCGTATCAGTGCCTCAGATAGCAACATATCATAAATATGAGGTACGAATGCAATATAATGAGAACAGAATACATCATAGATGAGAAAACTGTTTTCTTAATTTAGTGAGATTTCTGTATTTATAAAACGAGGAATCATCAATGAAATTAACATAGAATCAGTGTCAAGCATCGACACAAAACATAAATCCCAATATCTCAGGCTCCGGCAATCCGGACTGGCCTGTATCCTCGAATCTAAATATCTAGGGCTCCGGCTATCCGGACTGGCTCATACTCCAATCGGTATCCTCCGGATATCCGTCGAGTCATAATAAAATCACCGGTCGGTAGTGCTCCCCTGCCAGGCTCAATACCATCATCTGTGACCATTTTGCCCCGGGGTACTGCACCGGGTCCACCATGCACCCACAGTCGGTTCCTCCTCCTCCTCGAATCGGGTGTATCATATCGCTCAAGAGCCGAGAAAACTCATGGTGGACTCCTCTCAAATCATATCATGAGAAAACCGCAATTTTCTGTCTTTTAAAAAGATAATAAGTTTATAAAATCTTTGAGGTTTCTCCAAATCCAGAAATCTCATGGAAATACGAAATCCCAATCTCAAGGGTAAATAAACAATGAAATACCGGCATAAAGTTCTATAATATTGCATGACAATAAATAAATGAATGCATCAGATATCAAGCAAGGAATGCAATAAACTAGCATATGAAAGCAATCATATTTGAAATATTAGCTAACAAGCTATGTCAATGAAATAGTATTCTCTAAAGTGTACGTGACATAGCAATTACCGATGATGATGTGTGTGAGCCGGCAAGCAGGTGTACGTGGAGCATACGCATCATCGGTAATGGTGCTGGTGTCCTGACAACATGGTTTCATAACAACTACGAAAACACATATAAGCATGCAATGCGATGCGAATAACAAGAATATATGAAAAATGAATTGTAAACGCTACAATAACGAATGTACATAAAGTATATGAGTCATACAGTTTTAACATTTGAATTAATACGAATCGTGGTGTTTAGAAAATAGGGCTACGGTGTTTTTAAGAAAATGTACGTCCTTTGAAATATCCGTAGAATCCCTTGGCATGTCTTTAAAATACTCACGATTCGTTAGTTTGAAATAGGTATGACTCAAGTTTAGTCTAACATCTACAAGTAAACTACAGGACTAAGCTAACAGACTATTCCAAAGGGTAAACAAACCACCTAAGTCTGAGTCGATACACACACACACACACACACATAATAGTCGGTGATCCCGCCTCAATAGTATCACATACGATACAATACATAACATGACATCCTCGAGTCAAGAGTGCGGATCCATCATCAATATATAGCTCGTACGGTAAATCTATCGTACGGCATCACAAATTTGGGTACTGGTCAAATATCACATTCACCTCATATTCATCTGGTATCCTTATCATCATATATCATGAACTGGGGGTACTAATCTAAATCTAGTACATACTGATACCATCAACAAATATATAATATGTGCGTATGTATAAAAACACAACGCCTAAGGACCCGCTATAACATCATGTCGTATCTCATAATACGAACCAATCATATCACCAATCTCATGGCATCATACCCAATCTCATCGACTCATCTCCAAATACCATATACTATCCTCATTATCTATATATATGTATACATACATACATACATACATACATATATACATACATATATACATATATATATATATATATACATACATACATACATATATATATAATACACACACACATATATATATATACATACATACTCACAACATATATGTATATATATATATATATATATATATATATATATATATATATATATATCCCCATATACGCACAAGAATAAAATGTATGAGGTGTGTATGCGTGTGGGTGTAATCTTATTCTAGGGTTCACGATTAACACAAATTAACGACACTATCATCCGATATACTAAAATTTATTCTATGATCTCCTAAGATCGTACTTGCTAATTATCTAAGTTTCACATAACACATAATCATATATAATTGTAAAATATAATAGGCTACACTATGAACTGCGGGGGTGCTATACTCCATCCACCCGACTTCTCCCGTAGATATATATCTACTCACCTTGATCCTCGCTTGCCGAAGTCGATGTCGCCATCCTCTTCTTCATCATCCGAAGTCCACGTGGTGGTACCTACATATATACACATATAGCATCATAAACGGAAATCATGCACGAAAACCAAAATGTCGCACGAATCACACATAGGTTAAAACCTATAGTTTACGCATGCAAGAATAACCAACAACTCTCGACGATTGACGTATAAACGTGAATCGACCGATAAAAATACAAATATCAAAACTTCAATTCATAAACATCACGAAAAACAAGGCAGCAACTCATGAAAATGGTCCCAGATTTTACCCTAGCTGAAATTAGTCAATTTTGCATATAGGAAGGGTCTAGTTTACTGAAATAAAAGCCCTGGACCAAACACGGAGGCATTCTGCCCCAGCCTGGCCGCAATTTGCGGCCAGGAAGATTAAAATTGCGGCCTTGAGAAATGGGTAGTGGCTCGGGTCTCCAGGTTATCTTCTAGGCGGCCTACTTGTCTTACTGTGTTTATTAAATATTTTTCAGGTGCCCCGGGTCGTAGCAGATCTCTGATTGATACGAAAAAGTGTTTGTTTGTAGAATAAGAGCAATCAGAACGGTATCGCGCGTAGCTAGACCGAGGTGAGTACGGGTCATCCTCAGGGAAACGTGGAACCTTTTACTTTTACTTTAGATGTGTTGAGAAAGAGAGGATGGATAAAGAATTTTATAGAATGGTTTCTAGATCTACGTTAAACAAGAATGTACAATATAGATCTAGATCATTTTAGAGACTTAGATAATATAATAAGAAGGCTTGTAGGGTTCGTTAGGATTTAGTAGTTATGGACGATTGATTAAAAGTTACCCTTTTTATCCATTAATAGATTTAGAACTAGAACGACGGTGATGCGTGTAGATTAGGGTTTCTGGAGGGAAAAGGAATCCCACTCGTAACCCTTATCTCGACACGGAACTCCGTTCATATCTAGCCTTTACCAAAACAATCATTAATCTAATCTCTAATCGCGGTCGGAACTAGCAAAGAATTGCTAGCACGCCCGATTAGGATGTTAATGATTCTTTTGATAAAGTTCCTAAACTTTATAGGACTTAAAAAGGGTTTAATTATTTTCATCGTCCATTAGCCTACCCTAATCCTACGAACCCTAACAAGCGGAGAATTACTCGCGCATGTTGGGAGAAGAAGATGAAAAGACAGAGAGGGAAAACATAATGTTAGATGCAAAAACAATTAAATAAAATAACTACCTTTATTAATCGACTTGAACAAACTACACTTTAATCCGTAGAAAATGATTACAAACTAGTTGCTTCTCGATCTTTCCTAAGGAGGTAGTCGAACAGTCGATGATCAGCCTGGATGCGTGAGCGTCTGGAGCTTCGTGATCTCTTCAGCTTGATGATTTTTCCAAGAGGCTCTCGATCTTTATTTATAGTCACAGAGCCAAAACCCTAGTTTCCTAATATGGAAACTAGTTGTTAGGATCCTAACCACCACAATCCCATATCTCAACTCTTCAAATCCGCGGCGGAACCACGGCCATTGGATAGGTTTGGCCGCGGATCCGCCCCCTTTTGGTGAGATCATGGCCTCTAATTTTTGTAGCTTCATATCTGTAACACTTGGTAATCTTTTGAGTATGTAGACTTTGAAAATCTTTTCTACATTTCTACCAGAATTAGTTTCTTGAATATCTTTGGTAGATTTGATTTGCCAACTTTGATTTCCTTGATTTTAGCCCTGAAAATTCTGCACAATAACTCAACAAACAATATTAGTAGAGTTTGTTTTATTGAGATATTAACTTAACCATTAAGAATTGGTCAAAGGTATTAATAAGGTAAGCATATTTAAATGGGCCAAATGTTACATGGATATTATATGCTTACTTTTTCCTACAAAATGTTATTTATAATATATAAACACATGAAAATAGTATTTTTTACAGATAAACCCTCATATGTATCATATATTATAATAAACACCTTTTATTATATAGAAATAGTCGGAAAAATGTCATATTAAATGTGCAGTTTTATCAACTGAACAAATACCCCCAAACTTATCTTTGATCATCCCGAGCAAGCTAGTTTATTTAAGAGGAGAAAAAGAAAGGAGAAAACTAAGCACACTTTCGTAGGCAGACACGATTGCACTGAGCACGTGCAACAAGCCGTTAAATCTCTAGGTGTCCCTAGTAGGAGGAGTGTTGTCTCCTGAGGGTTTTCAGCGGATTACACCCACAAAATCCTATAACAAAAGAGAGATGGTGAAATTTACATATAAAGATAAGAACCATAAAAGAAAGACTTTGAAAATAAGAGTTTCCAACTATACTAGTTTTTCAGTTGTCATGAGCCCTATCTTAATAGTCATGAAAAAATGTTAGAAATCACATCATCCCTCAATAAAACATCGTCTTTATTCTTCATTCCTACCTTTCATCCAAACATTGATCATATAACCCCACGTGTGTGTAAAGAACATCCCTACACTCGGAGAATTCAATTCAAGCTATCATACTCTTGTCCATCTACCTTAGTACTTTTTAATTTGATGAATATTAAGATTTGCTCACACATTTTCATGCGACTGTTAATATTTCTTGAGGTACTAACCGACCGATTACTTATGTGCTTGCTGATTAGGTGATAATATTTTCCTCGTCTTGCACCACCTAAGGCTTAGCAGTGACTCCCAGACCAGTTGGCCTTAGGGCACTAGGTGAAGAGACACCCTCGCTATATTTTTTTATTGCTACCTTGGCGATACAAAAACCAGTGTTCATTTTTTTTTTCTTTTCAGCATTTTTATATTTTCTTCATTTTTTTCACTTCTTTCATACTTTGGCTTTTAGACAAGAGCATTTCAAGGTATCCTCTACTATCCCGAGTTTCAAGACGTGTGTAAGTGCATATAGTAGGGTATCAACATTCAAATGTTTGGCTTCCAGAATAGAAACTATTTTTCAGACTTATTTTTATCCTCAGATTAGTGAGTTCCTTCATCTTACTAACCCTTGGGATAACAGCTCATAACTACTTATTACTAGTTCGTTTAAGAAAACTTCTAATTTTCTTGGTTTTCTTAAACTATTCCTATCTTTTGGATATAATTTTCACTTTCTACTCTTTTGTTATCAAAATTTTTTTTTCTATATTTTTTAAAAGTTGTGCTTATGCAAAATATGATGCAAATTGATGTGTAAATAAGCACAAACCTCCCCCAAACCTGTTTACAGCAGTGTCCTCACTGACGTTATCCGTTAAGCTCAAAAACCTGTAGACTTGGGAGGAAATTATTAATGGGGGCAAGAATATATGAAAGTGAAAATCCTCCCCCAAACTTATTTTAGGCTCATAATTTTGTAAAAATCATTTTCTTTCAAGAGCCAAAATATCCCCCCCAAACATGAGTTAAACAATTTTAATCTTTTAAAATCACATGAGGGGGTCAAGGTTATTGGTCAATGCCAAGCTTTGCAAAGACCGAAGGTCAACACCAACCATTCAAAAATTTTATCGATGAAGCACCAAGTTTGGTGGAAGAACATGTCACCTATTGACGTGAAGAAGTGGGGAGGTGACAAGAGGTGTATTGGAAAAGGATTGCGTCTCAATTTGGAGAGACGACACAGTGATAGTAATGATGGATTACTCGCATTATCATGATTGTCCAAAAGAGGGGGTGGAGGTCCAATTTCTTCATCTTGGAGTTGATTTATCTCAACACCCGTATCTTTTAAAAATGCGAGTTCATCAGCGAAAATTTCCTCAAAGCTTTCATCGATACCCCGAAGAAAAATGTCATCAGAAAAAATAGGGTGATCGTCAGACTCTATAAAAAGTTCCTCATCAGTGTTGGATGTTGACCCGGACAAATCGGTGGAAGAGTACATGGTTGGGTCAAACAACAACATATGAAAAGAGTCAGTATCATAAGGTTGATCAAATTCGCTGCTGTCGATATCCATTAATTCGACAGAACAAACATGAGCATAGGGTTCGGAGGGTTCACTTCCCAACCTGTAAATATTAAGCTCAATTGACTTCTTTCCAAAGGATAGGGTCATAGAGCCGTTTCTACAATTAATTACTGCGTTGGAAGTGGCCAAAAAGGGTCGACCGAGTATCACCGGGATTTGATTGCGTGGGTTTGCTACAGGTTGTGTATTAATAACGATAAAGTCCACAGGAAATATGAATTCCCTGACTTTGATTAACACATCCTCTAGCTCACCCCTTGGTTGGGTGATAGATCGATCGGCCATTTGAATAGTGCAATGCGCAGGTTTTAACTCTCCGATCCCTAATTGCTCATACACAGAATACGGAAGCAAGTTAACACTAGCACCAAGATCGAGTAGAGCACGATTGATATTTTTACCCCCAATGGAAATAGAAATTGTAGGACTTCCGGGGTCCTTTCGTTTCTTGGGTAGTTGTTGTGTAAAAGCAGTGCTCACATTACTCCCAAGGAAAACTTTTTTAGGTACTTGAACTTTTCTTTTCCTAGTGCACAAGTCCTTTAGGATTTTCGCATAAGACGGAACTTGTTGAATAGAATCTAGGAGAGGAATGTTTATGTTAACTTGCTTAAAAATTTCCACAATCTTCTCCATTTGTGGACTTGGTCTGTTGCCCCTTAACCTGTTTGGATAAGGTGCTTTATCAATAAGGGTTTGGTCCAACATTGGAGAGGATTGTGGGGACGGATTCGATCCCAAAACTGGAGTGGGAATCGACTTAGATAGATTTGGCGAAGTGGGCGAAGGGTTCGAGCCTTGGGGAAAACGGAGAATAGGCTCGGGTGAAGGTGGGAGACTAGACGAATTAAGGGAAGAAGAAGAAGCTGGGGTATCATTGGTGTCACTATCATCAAATTGCTCACCCACTTGGTTATTCAGCACTCTCCCCGATCTCAACGTAGTAATGGCATTCACATTATGACTTTGTGAATGGCCAGGATTCGGTAGGGGTTGAGATGGGAGTTTCCCTTTCTCTCTCGCACTCATTGCGGCGTTTAACTGTGCGATTTAGTTTTCTATTGATTTAATACTCTCACCATGGGAGGAGGAGTTTTTCGTTAGGGTATCAATAGAAGGCCTTATCTCAGCCGAATTTTGCATGGATTGTTTCATGAACATATCCAAAGTTTGTGCAAGTGAGTTGTCAGTACCGGCCACTTGTGGTGTAGAAATGTTGGCCGGATTTTGGAAATTTTGTGACTGAAAGGGGGGCTGATTCTGTGGTTGTGGTTGCTGTGGAGGAGGTCTTTGATAATTACTTTGTTGGTTTTGATTCCAAGCAAAGTTAGGATGATTCCTCCATCCTTGATTATATGTGGAAGAAGAAGGATCATTTCTAGGTCGCTGCTGAAAAGCAACATTAGCTTGAAACGATGCATTCATAAGACATTCTTCTGTTAAGTGTGAAGGATCCGAACAGCAACCACAGACAGTCTTAGGAAGCGTGACCTGATTTAGAGAGAATGTTGAGAACTTGTTTTCAATAGCATCGAGTTTCTTCTGTATCGCTGCCATTTCGGTTTTCACTGCGATAGAAACATCGAGCTGGTGAATACCTCCCTTAGTTGAAGGTGGTCTTACGCTTTCCCACTGCAACGTGTGTTCAGCAAGGTCTTCCAGATATTTCCATGCTTCACCATCATCTTTAGACATGAAATTGCATTGACACATTGTTTCAAGCATCTGCTTTGTCACTGGATTAATGCCCTCATATATAATCCGACATAAATCCCATCTTTGTATTCCGTGATAGGGGCATTGGACAAGCAGATCTTTGAAACGTTCAAAGCACTTCCAAAATGGTTCATTGGGAAGCTGGGTGAACTGGTTGATCTCGCTCCTAACATGTGCAGTCTTATGATTTGGGTAAAACTTCTTAAGAAATGCTACGACGAATTCATCCCAATTAGCGATAGAGTGTGCGACAGTATTATAAAGCCATTTTTCTGCCAAGTCGCACAGTGTGAATGGGAGAAGACGTAAGCGCATAGCATCTAAAGTCAATTGTGAAGTACCCATCATTGCGCATACGTTTTCGAATTTGGTGATGAAAACGTACGCGTCTTCCGACTCAAGCCCGTGAAATTTGGGCAGCAGATTGATGTAGTGGGGTTTAATTTCGAAATTATCCCCGTTAGGTGGTGGAAGAGATAGACAAGTGGGAAGAGGACCACGAATAGGATAGCATCTCTCTTGGAGAGAGATGCGCGGTGGATTCTGCGCACCTTCGGGCGGTGGCAACGTGGTGTTATAATCTGATGGAGTGCCGTCCATCTCGGTTGATGTGGTGTGTGGTGGGAGAAAAGAAGATGAAGAAGTACCGACTTCGGCGTCGATAGCAGGAACGCGGACAAGACGGGCACTAGAATCCCGTGTCCAGCCGAGCATGCACTAAGCGGGTTTAGTGCAAGTGGCAGCGTGTGTGTGATTTAAAATTGGCTTATTTTGAAAAAGTGGGACTCAAGACAAATCTCCCTAAGATGCACAAGCAACCCTAGAACTAAGGTCACCTAGGTCCAGTCTCTAGACCGCTCCTAGACTTCCAAAGGACAAGCCGCAGGATCAATCCTCTACTGCCTCCGTACTACCCTTGTAGCCAGATAAGTGCCAGGTAAGTGGGAAGGAACCACGTCGTGGGCCTAATTAAAAACCACTAGCCTTTGTCACACTTGCCTAGGCACTACAAAAGTAATGCAGATAAACGATAGATTACCCACGACCTTCCCCTGTCCTTATTGAGCGCGACAGTACTTAGAGTCTGGTCTAGATATTTTTTAAATTAATGAAGGGTTGATCTATATGCTCAGTTTGTGATTTGTGGGGCTTAGGAAGGGTGATGAAATCCCCACCTAATCTTGATTTGGTCTTTGCCCCTTAGAGTCCGTATTAAAATATGCAAAACAAAACCAATCACAAAACTTTTGCAAAAAGATTTTTGAGCGGCGCTATTTTGCAAAGAATCCTGCAGAAAATAGATTTTATTGGATTTGAGGAGAGAGAGAAGGAGTTGAGAAAGATACCAGAGAAGATTTATTCCCTAATTCCTCCAACTTGCCGCGGTTCCGCCGCAGAATGGGTGCTTTTGCCGCGGTTCCGCCGTGTGGCAGAAGGAACAGTTGATGAAATTTTTTTGTATGGCCTTTTGTGCTCCTCTGGATCTCTAAAAATGTCTCCGTTTCCTGTTTCCTCAAGTTTGTGACTCCAGATTTCCTCGCAAAAATTCACACAATAATCGTTAAATATACAATTTGCAGTTTTGTGTTAATAATGATATGACTCGTCAAAGAATTCAACACAAATAGTAAAAATAAAAAATTACGCATGTATCCCCGGCAACGGCGCCATTTGATTGATACGAAAAAGTGTTTGTTTGTAGAATAACCGCAATCAGAACGGTGTCGCGCGTAGCTAGACCGAGGTGAGTACGGGTCGTCCTCAGGGAAACGTGGAACCTTTTACTTTTACTTTAGATGTGTTGAGAAAGAGAGGAGGGATAAAGAATTTTATAGAATGGTTTCTAGATCTACATTAAACAAGAATGTAAAATATAGATCTAGATTATTTTAAAGACTTAGATAATATAATAAGAAGGCTTGTAGGGTTCGTTAGGATTTAGTAGTTATGGACGATTGATTAAAATTTACCCTTTTTATCCATTAATAGATTTAGAACTAGAACGACGGTGATGCGTGTAGATTAGAGTTTCTGGAGGGAAAAAGAATCCCACTCGTAACCCTTATCTCGACACGGAACTTCGTTCATATCTAGCCTTTACCAAAACAATCATTAATCTAATCTCTAATCGCGGTCGGAACTAGCAAAGAATTGCTAGCGCGCCCGATTAGGATGTTAATGATTCTTTTGATAAAGTTCCTAAACTTTATAGGACTTAAAAAGGGTTTAATTATTTTCATCGTCCATTAGCCTACCCTAATCCTACGAACCCTAACAAGCGGAGAATTACTCGCGCATGTTGGGAGAAGAAGATGAAAAGACAGAGAGGGAAAACATAATGTAAGATGCAAAAAAAATTAAATAAAATAACTACCTTTATTAATCGACTTGAACAAACTACACTTTAATCCGTAGAAAATGATTACAAACTAGTTGCTTCTCGATCTTTCCTAAGGAGGTAGTCGAACAGTCGATGATCAGCCTGGATGCGTGAGCGTCTGGAGCTTCGTGATCTCTTCGGCTTGATGATTTTTCCAAGAGGCTCTCGGTCTTTATTTATAGTCACAGAGCCAAAAACCTAGTTTCCTAATATGGAAACTAGTTGTTAGGATCCTAACCACCACAATCCCATATCTCAACTCTTCAAATCCGAGGCGGAACCGCGGCCATTGGATAGGTTTGGCCGCGGATCCGCCCCCTTTTGGTGAGATCATGGCCTCTAATTTTTGTAGCTTCATATCTGTAACACTTGGTAATCTTTTGAGTATGTAGACTTTGAAAATCTTTTCTACATTTCTACCAGAATTAGTTTCTTGAATATCTTTGGTAGATTTGATTTGCCAACTTTGATTTCCTTGATTTTAGCCCTGAAAATTCTGCACAATAACTCAACAAACAATATTAGTAGAGTTTGTTTTATTGAGATATTAACTTAACCATTAAGAATTGGTCAAAGGTATTAATAAGGTAAGCATATTTAAATGGGCCACATGTTACATGGATATTATATGCTTACTTTTTCCTACAAAATGTTATTTATAATATATAAACACATGAAAATAGTATTTTTTACAGATAAACCCTCATATGTATCATATATTATAATAAACACCTTTTATTATATAGAAATAGTAGGAAAAATGTCATATTAAATGTGCAGTTTTATCAACTGAACAATCTCTAAATATCGTCACAAATCCCACAATTTTCCGATATCGGGGTTTCTACGTTTGTGAATTGGGGTTTAATTCTCTGGTTTTGTCCAGAATTCTAGCACTAGTGGGGTTGTAGGGTCTCTACTAATCTCAATTACACTATCTCACTCAAGAATTCCTCAAAACCCTAACTTGGAATTTTCAAAGCTCACTAATCTACACAATATGGATTCTAAACTACTATGGATGCTAAAGTAAATCCAATATTACTCTAATGGTGCAAGAATTACCTCATTTGGCAACTCAAGAATTTTCTTGAGTTACCCCAAGTCTTCAAAATCCAATTTTCTTGGTCTAAAGTGTTTGTAGTGAGCTTGTGCATGTCTTTAATGAAGCGGAGATGAACTTTTGAGGTGTTTTTGATGATGAAGTGAGGATGAAGAGGAGGGGGGAGTGAGAAGGCAGCCATAGAGGAAGTGGAGGGAAAAATGATGAAGGAATGATGAAGGGGACAATGACCAAGTCAACACAAACCCCTCTCCCTTTCTTCTCTCTCTTGCCCATGCCTCCCTTTCTTTATTCCATTTTCTTTTTCTTTTCTTATCTTTTCTCTTCTCATTCAACACAAAACCATGCATAAAAATAAGAAAAGCCATGGTAGAAATGTAACAAGTGTGTAAAATGATTTGGTGCATATCACATGCACAAAACAAGCTTAATGCACGATTAGCGATATTAAATCGCGATTTGCATTAAAATTGTATATAATTAATTATAAAAATTCATAATTTGCTTAAATCAAATAAAACACCCTCATTTCGGTAATTCCTATAATTTTCCAAATATTTCCCAATTTATTGGTATTTAATTATACCGCATTATCAAATATTCATAATATTTATTATTTAATTTCATAAATTCCCAAAAACAATATTTTATTTTTCTGAAATGTTACAGTTATAGTCATATCCAGAGTCTTTCGTAAGGACTCGAAGCTACGAACTTGGCATCTCCAATACTCTGTAGAAGACATCTGGCCGACTACGTCCTCAGGAACTTGTCCAAGTTATCGTAGAAATACAAATTATTCTCCCTTTCTTGATCAACTCACAACACGTTTGGGTGAGGACCCTCTATTGAAGCTAGTCAACTTAATGATCTCGTGTCGGAGCATCTAAACTAACAAAATGTCCTAGTCACTTACTCAAGGGTGACTAGCAATCTTCTGTCACATCCCCGCCAATAAACTCATGTGGTTCAGCTTTGTAAACTCTAGAGGCGACGTCCCGTCAATCTCAACAACAGCTGGTTCATCTGTCCGCACGGTAGACAACACATCGATTTCTGGAGTAGGCTGTACGTCAACAGTTTTCACGATCTGGCCAGCATTTAGCAATGGCCGATTATCTAGTGCAGATCCCGAACGCTCGTCTCAAATGTGAATTCCTAGCATAAACAATATATCAGTACATTCTTACGTCACCGGGAGAATATCATGGTCAGTCCTCATCCATGACGAGCTCACTCTAACCGTATCTCCAGCCGCGGCTCTCTCTGCTCTCATAGCGCAATCAAATATCGATGATGACATATCATAGGAATGAATAGAATAACAAATCTCAAGAGATGTACATCCTAAGGTTACTTAAGCGGAGTAGTATATCGTAAGTATGCCGTGGAACATACCCACGGTATGTCACTCTACATGAGTTACTTACTCCATCAACCAAGATCAACCTACATGACGAAAGTTCAGGTCCAATACCCCCTCAGCCAAGTCTAAGTTCCGTAAGGTCAAGCCTAGGTTTTGAAATATATAGTCAAACCTAGATTCCGTATAGTCAAACATAGACTTGAACCAAGGTTAAACCGAACGCTCTGATACCAAATTTGTCACGACCCGGAATTGCCACGTGACCGGCACTTGAATCACGTGAAGTCTATAGGACCCCACCGTAATCCAAGTAAGCTGAAAGCCCAAAATCTAAACCTTTTTAGGAAAATAATGGAGGTGCAGTTTTGAAATAAAGGTATAATGAAAACAAGTTCTTTTTTAAAGGTATAAGTAATGCTATATGAAAATACAAGTGGGTTGTATACTATAGTTGAAAACATTTTCGTCATTTGAAATTTGGGCAGCACCTCCTTTGTAAATTTTGATCCAAAAACTAATACATGTACAATAATAATATGGCATCCCCAAGCGGGAGCTAGCTCTTCGCCAATTGGCGGAATCACAACCACACAATAAATATATACGACGCCCTAAGGCGAAGATCAAACACAGAAAAAAGGAATAAGAAAACCAAAGTACCACCAAACCCAGAAATAAAGAATAAATACATATTCGTGACTCTGAGTCCGAAAGAATATACAATCTGTGGTTTCTAAGTCTACCAAATATACATAGCCTGGTTGATGGAGCTTTTAACTAGATACAACTGAATAAATATATACAACTGGTGGTCATGATCCAAAGTGTACCCAACCTACCAATGCAAATCACCTAGAAGGAAGCTATGTGCCAGCAAGCCGCTACTGAATCCGTGCGGTAAATCCTGCAAGAAAACTGTAGCACAATGGGGGTGAGTTGCCAACTCGTGAGTAGAAGACATCATTAGATAGAATTCGAATGTATGATGATCTCCTAGGTCATACAGTAATATAATAATAATATAATAATATCGAGTGGTAACAAGAGTGATAGTATAAACATAAGTATAATAATACTAATAAAATCGTGCTCGTGTCATAATACGGTACCATATCTCTGTATCATATATGTGTGTATAGGTCTATCATCCAACGTGTGTCCATCAACGACACACCATATCATCATAAAAACCTGAGTGCCCAGTATCGACACCCGAAAACATCATAAAACCCGTGAACAACATCGACACGTAAATCCTTATATCTCGGGTGCCGTCCCATCGGATCGACCTTCATATCCATCTGATCACACCACTCCGGTCGGTATCCTCCGAGCCTAGTACTATCACCGGTCGGTAGTGCTCCCCTGCCGGACTCAACGTCTCTCTACACGATCTTCTTGCCCTGGGGTACCGTACAGGGTCCACCATGTACGCGCAGACGATGCATCCTCTCTCATCGAATCGGGTATATACATAACTCAGAACCGATAAAAATCATGGTGGACGCCACACATCATATCAAGAGAAACCGCGG
This sequence comes from Agapanthus africanus, assembly GCA_030015575.1. Taxonomy (NCBI): domain Eukaryota; kingdom Viridiplantae; phylum Streptophyta; class Magnoliopsida; order Asparagales; family Amaryllidaceae; genus Agapanthus; species Agapanthus africanus. The sequence continues at coordinate 317,610,344 of JASDDO010000010.1, forward strand.
TTTTAAAACAATCATAATTTTTCAAAATGTATCTGCGGTTTCTCAAATACAGAAATCTCATGAAAACCAAAATCTCATAAGCATGAACCAATAATGAAACAATGAGTACAGGGACAGAACAAATCCGTAATGCATAACCAGTGTGTTTATATGAGCGTGGCATCTAACTAGGTAAGAAAATGCGATAACTGAACTAGAAAGTGTGGTATGTGTACTAAACAATAACTAAAAAGTTACAGGTTACTAGGTTATATGGAGAAGTAACGATTTTTAATGTATACGTGGCATGGAAATTACCGATGATGAGTGTGTGAGCCTGCGAGAATGTGTACATGCAACATGTGTATCATCAGTAATGGTGCATGTGTCCTAGTAGACGATGTCATACAAGATAAGGAAAAGAACATGGTATGTATACCTCAAAATGAGAATAATACGAGTATAGCAGAAAAAGGAAATTGTAAACGCAATAGTATAAAATACATAGCTACATATGAGCCATACAATTGTAGTTTAAAATAGTATGAATCGTTGTTTTTAGAAAAATAGGGGTTACGGTGTTTTTGAGAAAAAGATACCATTTGAAATTCCGTAGCGTCCCTTGAAGTTGAGATTTAAAATGCATAACGATTCGTTAGTTTTGAAAATAAGTATGGCTTTAATTATATCCTAGTATCTATGTAAGTGATTAGAAAACAATATTTTTCCGAGCCAATATATCCATAGGTCGGCGATCCAGCCTCTTAGTATCACATACAGTATAATCCATCGTATGGCATCATCAAGCCAAGAGTGCGGATCAATCATCATGTACATTATATCACGTACGGTATAATCCATAGTACGATATCATTAAGTCAAATGTGTGGATCAATCATCATGTACACTATACCACGTATGGTATAATCCATCGTACGATATCATCAAGTCAAGTGTGCGGATCAATCATCATGTACATTATATCACGTACGGTATAGTCCATCGTACGATATCATCGAATCAAGTGTACGGGTCTATGGTTACATACATCTAATCATCTCATCTAGTCACATATCGTCACATATTATATCATCTCATATCGCATTATGAACATACATATCGCCAATCTTCATATAATATATCATATCATATTATGCCATTTCATATCATATCGCATAACTTAGCCTCGTGACATCCGATCACATCGACTCGTATCATAATAACATGTCATATCCTCATCTCGTGATGTTATATATCGAAGTTATCCTCAAACTTACATGTATATATACATATATATGTATATGTACATATATACATATACATATATCTGTGTGTGTGTGACAACGTATATACCAATAGCTCAAGGCTAAGAGAATAAGAACTAAGGATATTCCGCCCTACGAGTATGCTTACTATAGCCTATAGTCTTCTAGAACCCTATTAGCTAAGTATACATATCTAATATATATATATATATATATATATATATATATATATATATATATAACTATATACATAGTACCTTAATACTACGGTTGTGGGGCTGCTATACGCCATCCACCTGACTTTCCCCATAGATATACATCTACTCACTTACAACGCTTCATACTAGTCGATCCCAACGGATGCCTTGCCCTCCTTCGTCGTCCCGAAAATCCATGTGCTTGTACCAACAAATCAAAGCATATCGTATCGCATCAATATCAGATTCAAAAACCAACACGACATGCTAAGCGCACATATGTTAGAACCTATGATCAACACGTGCTAAAACAACAAAATACTATCTGACGTCGACGTGCGAACGTCGAACGACCAAGTCACATCAAGAAATCCAAAAATCCAAGTTTCAAATATTGGAAAACATTGTCAAAACCAACTCAAAATGCTCTCAGATTTTGGCACAGGTAGTCTGGGACAAAACTAACAATACAGTGGCTAAGGTATAAAGAGTGTGAGCTATAGGCCAAACCGTAACATCCAATTCCAAAATTTGGCCGTCAGAAAGTGCTACAGTAACCGTCGGTGCCGGGTCAATTTTGGAATTTGGGTCTCGTTCTTCTGTGGAGATCTCCTAGTGGTCTAACTAGGTCAATGTAGTTGTTTGTTTTTCTTATAAATACACCAAGTTGCTCCAGAATTCATTTGATCTTCAAAACTCCCCAAAACCGACATCGGAAAATTCTAAACTCAAGTTATCCAAGGATTTCTACACTAAAACACTCTCACTTATCACTGAGGAGCTTGTATACACTCACTAAACCTTTACTACATCACCACTATAAGTTTTACTCACTAAATCTCACTTTAGAAATTCTAGGTGTAGAAAACATGCACATATTAACTCTAAAATACTTTATGAGGTTAAGAAACTTAATAACTTGATCAAAAGTGGATGTTTTACCTTTTGAAGCAGCTCAAGAAAATTCCTATATGACCAAGGAAGCTCAAAACTCCAACTTGATCCCACTAGGATGTGTAGGATAAGATTGTGAACATTTTTTGTGAAGGGGCCATGTGGTTTTGAGGTGGTTTAGGAGGTGTTTGTGGAGGGGTAGAAGTGGTAGAGGAGGTAAAAGAGATGAAGAGGAAGGAGGTGAAGAAGAGAAGGATGAAGTGAAGGAGAAATGGATGATGTAGTAACCATATCTCTCTCTCTCTCTCACTCACCCATACCTTCTTGTACCCCATTTTCCTTTTCTTTTTTTTCCTTTTCTTTTCTCTTTACATCCAAACAAATTTAAAATCAAACTAAAATGGAACTATGGTAATAAATATGAACAAATGTTACAAAATGGAATGTAGCATGTCATGATACATAAACATGGTTTAATACATACTTAGTAAAATTTTAATCAAGTTTAGCATAAACTCGTATGCAAATAATTGCGTAATAATTTATAAAAACTCAAATCCGATAAATGCTTTCATAAATAATAATTCATATTAATATTCCAATTATTTTCCAAATTATATGTATATAATTATTGTTAGTGATATATGCCCTAGATGCCATTATTGTATAGTACTAGTTTGTATATTACATTTTGGAAGTTTGGGATATTCACGGATATAATAACAGTCTTGCTCAACATGGTAGTATTCTACTTGGTTTGATTCTATGTTAATATGTGTATATGTTTCTTTTAACGTATCGCTAATACATATTGATAGAGCCTTTAGGATATTTGCTTGACTACCAGCGTTGTGATTGCAGTCACACCAGTGGGGACTGGGTAGTTTATAAGCATATCTTTATACAGGTCCCTAGTCGTAGGATTATCGAGACGGGGTGTTCAGTCGAAAATATTGCAATCTTTAACATAACAATTTCCTCATTTTTTAATCATCTAAGGATGTTTGTTATAATTATAACACGTATTACAAGTTCGTCTGGAAAATATCAATTACCACGTGTTATTCATTATAATCAACATTTTGGAAGGAAATTGTGCGTTTATTATTTCACGCATGATATTGTATATCTCAACATTCTTCATTGAGATTTTGTGCAGAAAATTATCTCAGGACAGCTATCGGAGTCGCAAATTCGCCGACAAAATACAAGAAATCAAAGAGTTCAAATCTGGCAGAGATTCAGAAGAGAGAAGAAGATTCCAGATATCACCTGAATACCCATAGACCAACACCAAACAACCACAGAGAAATGAAGCATCGATCTCACCAAACGCCCGCGGATCCGCAGCCGAGTCAGGCCGATCCGCCGTGGATCCGCGGACGATTCAGGGAGCCGGCGGTCAAAAGTTCTCCCGAAGCTTCATCTCAACTTCCTAGCTTGTTGAAGACGCTCCATAGTAACAACCTTGTTATGGAAACTTCCCTACAACAGCCTAGCTTCTTGAGGAAGCATGATAACTACCTTATTCTAGAAGTTTCCCTACAACTACCTAGCTTCTTAGGGAAGATTGACCTAGCTTCTAGTGGAAGATTGGTGAAGGGCTATAAAAAGGAAATTAAGCCTACATTAATGAGGTTGTTGATTGTAGTTGATTTCTAGTACACAATCCAAAACTAAATCCAATTCAATTCCAAATCAATCGTTGAGAACAACATAAAGCGACGACATTCAAGATCCTTTAAGTGAAGCTGATCGTCATCAAGAGCTCGAGATTCTCGACAGGTCCAAGTTTCACGAAGATCAAGCAAAGCGAAATTTGACGGAATAGTTACCTCTTCAAGGGAGCGATCGAGAGCAATTCTTGTAATTTCGGACTGAAGGAAAGTGTAATTAGAAGTTGATTTAATAAAGATGATCATTTGTTAATTCTCGCTTTCTTTAAATTCTCACTTTATGAAATATCTAATTGTTGATTCTTCTATTTTCATAATGCGAGAGTAAATCTTCGCTTTCTAAGGATTCGAAGGAATTTGGTAGATCAAATGGTGAGGAAATCCTACACTCATCTTAAGTCTTATGAGAATTATGAACTTTAGAAAAAAAGAATCATCAACGACCAAATTTGGAGCGATATCACCGTTCTTTATAATTTCGTTGCAATTTGGGATTAAATGATTGATGATTTTCTTTTCTAAATGCTAGATTTGAATGGTGATCAATGAAAAGATAAGGGATAGTGAAGGAGAAACCCTAGTTTCTTCAAAAGATCCTTAATCTTCATTCATCGCCATCGTTCTAGCTATAATTCATCAATAAATAAGATGAGTCATTTTTAGTGTTCATCATTGCTACTAATTCCTATCGAATCCTACAAGCTATTCTTCATTTTCTTGATAACTAAAATTGACTTTGGACACTTTCTTGATTACTAAATCTTAAACTCTTTCTTGATTTTTCTTGAAAATATTTCATCTAATAAATCTTGATTCATTTTCTTGAATTTTCTTTACTATTTCAATTCAATTCATCTAAAGCAAGAGTGATCAAATACACGAATCCCAGTGGACGATCCGTACTCATTAACGAACTACAACAACACCGTTATTGATTGCGGCTATAAATTCTTTGATTGTGATTATACTTTTCATATACAACGACGGAAATTCCATATCAATCAAATGGCATCGTAGTCGAAGGATTATCGAGACGGGGCATCGATACACCAGAGTATACTAGTGTATACGCTTCTCATCCCAGCAGGGGAGATGGTTTGTCCCACAGCCATTAGTACGTCGTACTGGAGATAGTATGCAGGTGCTCATTGGGTTATGAGTTATACTGGATAGGACTCATGGGGAACTGCTGGTTGGTACTATACCCATCGTCAGGTAGCAGTTCCCAGGTGACATGAGTACAGCTTAGTCCATTGACTTGACATCGCTACTTCGTTTCGAGTGTGTTCCCACTGTTCTTAAATTACTATCCTACCATGGCTCAAAGGAGACGTGCAAACAGGTAGTAGTTGGGTGCAATCCCGAAGCACTTGGAGGCAGTAGTGGTTAGATAGGATTCGTCTCTCCCGGTATGGGGGTTGATATCATGCTGTGTTTGGAAAACCATTACACAAAGTCCCTGGCCAGGGCAAGCGAGATTTACTGGTAGGTACTCCAGTAGTTTCTCAGGGTGTTTTGAGCTCTACTCCGGCATGACTTATTGCGCTATTAGGGGTCTGACGGTTACCGCCCCTAGGCCCGATATGCGATACTCTTAGACGAACATACCAGACTGTATGGATATTGTCACATATAGGCTTAGTAGGAGTTAGGATAAGTTTTCTCATCGGCCTTCTTATCGACAGATACCTGGGTAACCATTACGTGCATCTAGTACCGCTGACGTGCTTGCGGTTAAACCCACTGCCAGCGTACTGTCGAGTCTTTAGAGTCCCACACAGAGGGTTTCTCTGCTTTGGACAAAAGATGTAGAAGCCGTATGGTTTTACGGCAGGGTTTTGATCACATACGTATACTTGTACATGAATGATGTTCGGGCAGATAATACTAGTGGGCTTTGGTTTAAGCCGGATCCTAGTATTATATTATTGGATTGTTTTCGTCTCAGTGTATTCGTATTTTTCGGAATACGGACACGGGTATGTATATACGGTAAGGGCATTCTTGTAATTTTACTTGGTATGCTTCTAGAAGGGGACACTTCATTATTGGTTTATCTATTTTGCAAAATAGATTAATGAGGTGGATATTTGGAGACTTGCGTGGCATGGATGTGAAGCATGGCTCCATGAGTTGTTTATTAGTTTGTGTTCACTATTGAACCATGGTGGCTATTTTCTATGAGAAAATAATCCATTCTTCAATGAGTGAAGTCTTGAGCCATTCTCCACACTCACACAACCTAGCTCATTTGCTTCTCTTCATTCTCTCTCCAAGTTTCCTCTCCTTCTTCCTCAAAGATCCTTACCCTCACATGTGTTGTGAAACAAAGGATCTAGTGAGATAAAACAATCCATTAAACTCTCTACTTCATCTAGGCTACTTAGATTAGCAAACTAAGTACCCTAGTTACCTCGGTTTAAAGGTAGGAGCTCAAAGTACATACTTTCGGGTGGATCGTCTTTGACGCGAGGAGGCCGAAGATCAAGCGCGATCCGTACACTCTTCAAGGAGCTCAAGAAGAGGAGGAGGAGATCAAGAACCGAAGGACTTGATACTAGGAGGTATAACTTTCTTCCGAGTAGTTAAACCTTATAGTAGTTGTGTTAGCTAGGGTTTATGGTCGATCCTGGGTTCAAGTCGGTGTTACGAAGCCCGTAAAAATTGTTTTTTTGCGTATTCCGCCTCCCCGCGAACCCGAGGGGTGTGCGACATCGACTTACAGTGGTATCCGAGCCTCTTCATAAGCCTTAGATAGCTTGTAGCGACGTTCAAAATCCGCCGTTTTTGTCGCGCACGGACCGCCGACAAAAACAGAACCGAAAAAGTTGTTTTAAGATGTTTGCACACCCCGAGGGCTCACGGTTTGAACCAAGAAGCCGCGGGGTGGAGCATAGGAACCCCGGAGATACCCTGGGAGGGAGCCAAGGCCGGGCCCACCCCCCAAGACCACCACAAGGCGACCTTGGGGGTGGTGACCCGAGAGCACCCCAACTGGGTGCTCTCAGGTCTGACTTCCCTTACGGGCCACCTCATGGTGGCCCCCGGGGGTTGGTACCCCTCGAGACCCACGGATTCATACTTAATTTTTTCCCCGTCGCCTCCGCGAAGGTTTTGACGAGTTTCGAGTTCATTTCGACTCCCGTATTGGTTTAAAATGAATTTTTTGGTTACTTTAGTGGACTGTTTTTCATGGTCTTGAAAAATTAGTTTTGTTCGCTAATTGTGCATGGATTTTATAACATCGTGGGTTACTTTATAAGCTTTGTGATGTGTATATATGTTCGTAAACCTCCGCTAATTGCTATACGCCGATTAGTTGGGGGTTGCACATACTTGTATTGTAATGGTTTGTGGATATGGAGTATTGGATCGTCGTGGATGAATAGGCGGGGATGTGAGAAGAGCGTTTTTCTTTCATTCATGTAAATTTGTAAAGTGATGTAATATTATTTTTGCGGGACACATCCGGGTTAAGGTTGTAGCCACTATTGTATTATTTCTTTTACTATTTTTTCTCCTAAGATAGACCCAAGGTGGGGTGCACAAACTACCGGGTTCTTGAAGTGCCGAGTGTCCTATTCATTTTATTGAGGGAGGCTGCTTCACTTCGGGAATTTGGCGGGTAGTTTGCTGCACCCAGAGGGGTCTAGGGTGGGGTTTGGCTATTCATCACGACCGTGGAATCCGTCTTTCGTTATAGGTTTAAATGGAACGCGGAATTCCTAGTATATCCAATATGTTCATCTGTGATCTGGAATGTCTATTATTGCGTAAGATGAATGGATATATTATATATGTTATATAATAGACGTTGCTTATGTTTTGCATCCGCGCTAGTCCAGCCCCGCTATGGCATTAGTTATGTAACCTAACGGTGTTAGACGGGGCCCAGTGGCGAATGCGGATGGCATAAGCGTACGTGGTATTTTCGTTTCTTTCTGCAATGGTAGGTGCAAATGATGGGACTGCATTAATTGATTAATGCAAAGAAAACAAACCAAAGCTGAATCGTTGGAACAATTTCAAAACCACTCGGTTTTTTTCAAAAGCAACTTTAAAATGCGGAGCTTAAACTGTAAGTCAATGTCACGCACCCCACGAACTTGCGGGGAGGCGGAATATATGAAAAACGATTATTAAAGTTTCGTAACACGGACTTGAGCGCATGAATCGTATCTAAACCGTTACTAGCAAACTATGAAAGGTTTAACTACTCGGATTCAAAGTTATACCTCACGTTACTTGTCCTTCGGGTCTTCAACGCTGTCCTCCACTCCTAGTAGGCTCCTTGGAACATCGGCACCTCAACGGCCTCCTCGAGTCAAAGACGATCCACCCGAGAGCTCTTACTCCAAGCTTGATCTCTAACTTGAGATAACTAGGTTGCTCAAAGTGCTAATCTAAGCTACCTAGGGGATATAGAGTGAGGTTATGGATGCATTAGTCTAGCTAACCCTTGATCTCAACACATGAGAGTTTAGGGTTAGGGTTTCAAGAATGAGAGAGCTTGAGGAGAGAGAAGGTGATGATAAGAATGATATTGAAAAATGAACTCATTAGAATATAACAACCATAACAATTTATCAAATAAATAATATAAATGATTAATCATCATGGTTGATGCATTCACCTTGTGTGATTCATCACATGAGTCATCAGCTCAATAAATGAAGCATTAACTCTAAGGATGAATCACACAAATGAGTCATTAAGCAATAAATCCTTATGCCACCTTAACCCCCAAGTCACCATGCTTCTAGAAGCTTCCCGGAAAATTACGAGAATGCCCCTTCAATCCGTGAAAACACGGAAAAACTTTAGACTGTATAAATCCAATAACCTGATACTAGAATCTGGCTTAAACCAAAGCCGGCTAGTAAAAAACTGTCCGAACGTCGTACGTGCGTTTAAACACGTATGCGTCCGAACCCTTGTCGTAAAACCATACGACCTCTATATCGTTTCGCCTGGAACAGGGAAACTCTCTGTGTGGGACTCTAAAGATTCGACACTACGCTGGCAGTAGGTTTAACCACAGACCGCAAGCGGCACTAGCTGTACGTAACGGTCCCCAGGTAGATGTCGATAAGAAGGCCGATGAGATAACCCATCCGAACTCCTACTGAGCCTGTCCGTGACAATATCCGCGCAGTCCGGTCTGTTCGTCTAAGAGTATCGCATGTATGGTCTAGGGAGGTGGAGAACGCCAGACCCCTAATAACCGTACAAGTCGTGCCGGTATGGCTCATGACCATTTGAGAATCTACTGATCAGTCCACCAGTAATTCTCCATCAGCCCTGGTCAGGGGCTTATGGTAATGACCAACCGATCACAGTGCGATATCAACTCCCTATACCGGGAGAGACGAATCCCTAACAGTCGCTCACTGCCTCCATGTGGCTCGGGACTGTACCCAACTAAAACCTGTTTGCACGACTCCTTTGAGCCGTGGTAGGGTAGTAATCAAAGCACAGTGGGAACTCACACGAGACAAATGACGACCTTAAGTCAACAGACTACCTGCACACATGTCACCTGAGAACTGCTATCTGACGTTAGGTATAATACCATCCAGTCAGTTCTCCTGCGAGTCCTGTCCGGTGTACCCATAACCCAACGAGCACCTGTATACTATCTCCAGTACGACGTACTGATGGCTGTGGGACAGACCATCTCCCCAACTGGGATGAGAAGCGTACACACTAGTCTACTCTGGAGTATCGATGCCCTGTCTCGATAATCCTACGACTAGGGACAAGTATAGGATGTTGCTTATAGACTACCCAGTCCCCACTAGTGTGACTGCCATCACAACGCTGGTAATCAAGCAAAGAACCTATGGGCTCTACTAATATGTATAAGTGATACGTTACAAGAAACATATGCACATATTAAAGTAGACACAAACCAAGTAGCATACTACCATATTTAGCAAGACTGTCAATACAACTGTGAATATCCCAAGCTTCCATTAAGTAATATTCAATCTAGTATGATACAATAATGGCCCCCAGGGCATATAAACTAACAATCTCCCACTTGCACTAGGGCCATGAGCTGGCATATCGTAGACCTATCATCTCGAATAGCCCCTCGAACTGGGTCTGAGGAATGGCCTTTGTGAATGGATCATCAATGTTATTCTCCGTCTCTACTTTTTTCACCTCGATCTCCCGGCGATCTACGATCTCCCTGATCAGGTGGTACCGCCTTAAGATGTGTCTGGACTTCTGATGGGACCTGGGTTCCTTCGCTAAAGTTATAGCGCACAGAGGTATTGGATCAACACTGGTAGGAACCACCTGAAGTTCTGTGAGGAACTTCTTCATCCAGACAGCTTCTTTTGTGGCATCGCAAGCAGCTATGTACTCCGCTTCCATTGTTGAGTCAGCAACGGTCTCCTGCTTGGAACTCTTCCAACATACCGCCCCTCCATTGAGGGTAAAGACATAACCCGACATGGACTTGGAGTCATCCTTGTCACTCTGGAAGCCGGAGTCGGCAAAGGCCTCCATCTGGAGGTCTTTTCCGCCATACACCAAGAACATTTCCTTAGTCCTCCTCAGGTACTTGAGAATGTTCTTTACTGCTATCCAGTGATTCTCCCCTGGGTTTTCCTGATACCGGCTTACAACGCTCAATGCGTATGCTACATCTGGTCTGGTACATAACATCACATACATTATAGAGCCTACCGCTGAAGCGTAGGGTATAATTGACATGCAATCCCTTTCCAAATCATTCTTGGGAGACATCTCTTTTGATAGGGTGATTCCGTGACAAGCCTGTAGGTTACCGCGCTTAGAATCTTCCATACTGAATCTTTTCAATATGGTGTCTATGTACCTGGACTGTGAAAGTCCCAACATCCTTTTTGATCTATCACGATAGATATGGATTCCCAGAATGTAGGTGGCATCACCCAGGTCTTTCATGGAGAATTTCTGTGACAGGAATCTTTTGACTGACTGTAACATAGGAATATCATTTTCTATTAGGAGAATGTTATCCACGTATAATACGAGGAATACTACCACTCTCCCTACAATCTTTCTGTATATGCATGGTTCATCTGGATTTTTGATAAAGTCAAATTCTTTGACAACATTATCAAAACAGATGTTCCAACTCCGAGATACTTGCTTTAGTCCATAAATGGACTTAAGCAACTTGCATACTTTACCGCTGCTCCCACTCTGAATGAATCCCTCTGGCTGATCCATATAGACGCACTCTTCCAAATTTCCATTTAGAAAGGCTGTCTTTACGTCCATCTGCCAGATCTCATAATCGTGGAAGGCAACAATAGCAAGAAGGACCCTAATGGATTTTAGCATAGCTACCGGAGAAAATGTTTCGTCATAGTCCAAACCAGGTCTTTGATGGAAACCCTTTGCAACAAGTCTAGCCTTATAGGTTTCAACCTGTCCATCTACAACAATCTTCTTTCTGAAGATCCATTTGCATCCTACGGGTTTTACCCCATCTGGAGCAATGTCCAAAGTCCATACTTTGTTAGTGTACATGGACTCCATTTCGGTCCGCATTGCATCTAGCCATTTTACTGAGTCACCGCTCTGAATGGCTTGCTGGAAGCTATTAGGCTCATCAAAGTCAATAGTGCAATCCTCTTTATCCCCGTCTATGAGAAAACCATAGTATCTCTCAGGCGGATGAGACTGCCTACTACTCCTGCGGAGTGGCGTTGGGATGTCCGGTTCTCTTGAAACTTCTGGTTCTTCCAAGCTTTCAGTAATAGCTTGTGGTTCTGGAATTTCTTCCAGTTCTATTGCGCTCCCACTTATCTGATTTTCAAAAAATTCAGTTTCCAAGAAGTGGGGATGCTGAGAAACAAAAACCTTTTGTTCCTCTGCGGAATAGAAAAGATACCCCCTGGAGTTCTTTGGGTATCCCACAAACTTACACAGTACTGAGCGTGCCTCGAACTTGTCCATATGCTGCTTCTTTACAAAAGCTGGACATCCCCATGTCTTAAGATACTTAAGACAGGGTTTTCTCCCACTCCACATCTGATATGGTGTGGTAGGCACAGTCTTGGTTGGAACCTTGTTTAAAAGATATGCAGCTGATTCTAGTGCATATCCCCAGAATGATTGCGGCAACTCAGCGTTACTCATCATGGAACGAACCATATCCAATAGGGTTCGGTTCCGTCTCTCCGACACACCGTTATGTTGTGGTGTGAATGGAGGAGTAAGCTGAGAGAGAATTCCATTCTCTTTTAAGTAACCTAGGAACTCGGCACTTAAGTATTCACCACCTCGATCAGATCTCAGTGTCTTGATACTTTTGCCTGTTTGGTTTTCCACTTCATTCTTGTATTCCTGGAATTTTTCAAAGGCTTCAGATTTATGTTTCATCAAGAAGACATATCCGTACCTCGAAAAGTCATCCGTAAAAGTAATGAAGTAAGAATAACCGCTTCGCGCATGTGTAGACATTGGACCGTACACATCACTATGTACGAGCCCCAAGAGGTCGCTTGCTCTTACTCCGTGTCCAGTAAACAGAGTTTTTGTCATCTTTCCTATAAGACAAGATTCACAAGTAGCATAAGATTGATATTGGAACGGATTCAAATATCCTTCTCTATGTAACTTAGTTAACTTTCTCTCATTGATGTGACCCAGTCTATAATGCCATAAGAAAGCCTGATTTAATTCCGGAGACTTTCTTTTAAGTGTGTTCTGGACACTGAAAATCTGAGCTTGATTCAATACGTATATCCCGTTTTTTAATGTACCTGACCCAATCAGAACTTGATTTAGGTGGATGTGAACCACATCGCTTATAAAAGTAAAATCATATCCTTCCTTAGAAAGTAAGGATATAGATATGATATTATAAGTTGTACCTGGTACATAAAAACAGTTACGCAGAATCAATATCTGTCCAGTTGTCAGTCCAATATGATATTCCCCTACGGATTCAGCGTTCATTCTCATTCCGTTAGCAACCATGAGGGTCATATCACCTATCCTGATAACCCTATGGTTTTTCAGAGCATGTAATGAATTACAGATGTGAGATCCTGATCCAGTATCCAATACCCAGGAAGTAGGGTTAACTGACAAACAGTTCTTTATTACAAACACACCCGAAGCCGAAGCCACAACATGCTTCGAATCCTGGCTACTAGCTTTGCTAGCCCTGCAATCCTTCTGCCAATGTTCATTCCCGTAACAATAGGAATGTCCTTCTTTCACTACATCCAGTCCTAAAACTTTTGCCTTTCCCTTTCCTTCTACTTCCCTGGTTTCCTTCAGGGTAGAAGGCAGAGACTCTAGAATCAAGTCAGTATCTGACCTGTTCTCCAACGTGGTCTTCAAGTCCTGGAGCTCATCAATATAGCTAGTCATTGTAAGGACGTTGTCCCCTACAAATGACCCGACAGCCAATCTCGCTTGAATTAATTTGGTCGAGGTCTCATATCTTGCGATATGAGATTGCTCTCCATATAAATCATTGTTATGGAGAAAGATGGAAACTGAGTCCATCTTCTCGTGCTGCTTCTGGTATACACCATCAACTGAAGCTAACACGAGGCACTTGGCTTTCGCTTTATCCTTTTCCCTTGTCTGACGGATATCCATATCCGTGACGGTGGAAACTGGACCTGGGACGGCGGGATCTTGAGTAGTAATAGGGTGGTCCAGCTTGTCATAGGCAATGGACATTTGGACAGACCTTTGCCAGTCATATAAGTCAGATTCAGTCAATTTGTTATCTAGATGTAATCTAGTCGTGGTCACAAGGTCGCTATAATAAAGAGAGAGGGAAGAAAACACTTTAACATGATGCTCTTGCAAGTTTAGAGTGGTTTTTAATTTATCTAAACATGATGGCTCCCACTGTTTCTTGAATCCCTCCTCAAACCATAAAAGAAGAATTAGCCAGGACTATTCTCACCGTACAATTCTTGCTTAACCGTTCAGCCAGGTCAGTGTCGATACTTCGAGGGAGGTTTTCCAACGCTTTCGCGAAGTTCCTTAATTAAAGAACCTCTTTTCTCTGGGGGCGTAGCCCCACTGACACCTTTCTAGGCACCTACTTGGTTTATAGCATTGATCGTTAAGTGACGAATCTCCTGATAAGTAGCTTGTACTCACAGTAGGATCGGGATCCAAATATCATCGTATGATAATGTTGAAGGAATCCTACCAACATTCATCAAACTCCAAATGGTATGCAACACTAGCAAGTTTCAGTTTCTTCAGAAACTCCCGATGTGGATTTTTGCCCCATGCTCTTATGACCTTGACTTTGGCCAACAAATCATAAGTCACATGTCAAGTTCTACCCGTCAATTTCCAGGTTAATTTGAACCCATCCGTACATACCCTTGACTTTGGCCAACAAAGCAGTACGACTGTCCCAAACCAACGCATCTATCTATGCTGCATATGAATATTCAATAGCTACCAAACACTGTGACTTGAGTTTGGCCAACAAACACAGCTTGAATACTATTGACTATCCATATGAAATGACGGAGGGCTACGACTGGTTTTGGCAAAACCGTGAACGTAGTGAACTTGATATAATCGAAGGAACCTGATACTTTTTAAAAGGAGTGGTTAAAGCCCCGCAATTAAAAATTCTGATCTTTTAAAATAACCGAGTGGTTTCTTTTAAATTTGTTTCAACGACTTAACTTTGGTTTATTTTCTTTGCATTATAATAATGCGTCCCATCTTTTATCCTATCATTGCAGAAAACAACGAAAATACCATGTCCTCTTATGCCATCCGCATTCGCCACGGGGTCCCGTCATCACCCGTTAGGTTACTTAACTAACGACAGAGCGGGGGCTGGGCTAGCGCGGGTGTAAAACATAAGTGACGTCTAATAGTATCATATATAGATATTGTACATTCGTCAGACGCAATAATAAGCATTCCAGATCACTGATGAACTTTATTAGATATACTAGCAATCCGTGTTTGCTTTGAGCCTGCAACAAAAGACGGATTACACAGTTGTGATGAATAGCTATTACCCCACCCTAGACCCCTACGGGTACAGCAAACTACCCGCCAAGTACCCGAAGGGAAGCGGTCTCCCTCAACAAAATGAGTAGGCCACTAAACACTTCAAAGTACCCGGTAGTTTGTGCACCCCACCTTGGGTCTATCCTAGGAGCAAAAACAGTAAAAAAGAAATAATACAACGGTGGCTACAACCGTAACCTGGATGTGCCCAGCAAAAGAATATTACATCATATTACATTTACATCGAATGAATGAATATTAAACCCATCTCAAACCCCGGCTAATCATCATAACATTCCAATCAAGTCCATATACACAAACGGTAAACATTACAGAAATGTGCAACCCCCTGCCAACCGACATACTAGCAGTTAGGGGAGGTTTACGAACACATTAAACATTACAGATAAAAACCCGATTAGCAATTAATTTAGAACATCGATCGACAGCCTTTATCCGTGTCTACCCCCAAAAGCAAATCAGCACAGAAGTAACCTGGGCAGAAACAGAATATACAGGAAAACAAAAAACCCAAAAATATGAATTTCTGTGAAAATCCGAGTCAACTCGGAGTTGACTCCGCCGCGGATCCACGGCCGAAAGCACCATCTTGCCGCGGATCCGCGGCCATCTTGCCGAGTTAGAAAATCGTATTTTCTCAGATTTCTTATATTTCCCTGCTGTGAATTTTAAGGCATATCAAATATTTTTTTGGACATGTTTAAAATTAACAGAAACTGTTAGGGTTAGGTTTTCGTTTTTCGCGTTTTTCCGTCGATCGAAACTCTAATTAGTTGCTAACAAGCTAGTAATGGTTTAGTTGGCTCTGATACCACTGTAAATCCATGTCACGCACCCCACGAACTTGCGGGGAGGCGGAATATATGAAAAACGATTATCAAAGCTTCGTAACACGGACTTGAGCGCATGAATCATATCTAAACCATTACTAGCAAACTACGAAAGGTTTAACTACTCGGATTCGAAGTTATACCTCAGGTTACTTGTCCTTCGGGTCTTCATCGCTGTCCTCCACTCCTCGTAGGCTCCTTGGAACATCGGCACCTCAACGGCCTCCTCGAGTCAAAGAAGATCCACCCGAGAGCTCTTACTCCACGCTTGATCTCTAATTTGAGATAACTAGGTTGCTCAAAGTGCTAATCTAAGCTACCTAGGGGATATAGAGTGAGGTTATGGATGCATTAGTTTAGCTAACCCTTGATCTCAACACATGAGAGGTTAGGGTTATGGTTTCAAGAATGAGAGAGCTTGAGGAGAGAGAAGGTGATGATAAGAATGATATTGAAAAATGAACTCATTAGAATATAACAACCATAACAATTTATCAAATAAATAATATAAATGATTAATCATCATGGTTGATGCATTCACCTTGTGTGATTCATCACATGAGTCATCAGCTCAATAAATGAAGCATTAACTCTAAGGATGAATCACACAAATGAGTCATTAAGCAATAAATGCTTATGCCACCTTAACCCCCAAGTCACCATGCTTCTAGAAGCTTCCCGAAAAATTACGAGAACGCCCCTTCAATCCGTGAAAACACGGAAAAACTTTAGACTGTATAAATCCAATAACCTGATACTAGAATCTGGCTTAAACCAAAGCCGGCTAGTAAAAAACTGTCCGAACGTCGTACGTGCGTTTAAACACGTATGCGTCCGAACCCTTGTCGTAAAACCATACGACCTCTATATCGTTTCGCCTGGAGCAGGGAAACTCTCTGTGTGGGACTCTAAAGACTCGACACTACGCCGGCAGTGGGTTTAACCACAGACCGCAAGCGGCACTAGCTGTACGTAACGGTCCCCAGGTAGATGTCGATAAGAAGGCCGATGAGATAACCCATCCGAACTCCTACTGAGCTTGTCCGTGACAATATCCGCGTAGTCCGGTCTGTTCGTCTAAGAGTATCGCATGTATGGTCTAGGGAGGTGGAGAACGTCAGACCCCTAATCACCGTACAAGTCGTGCCGGTATGGCTCATGACCATTTGAGAATCTACTGATCTGTCCACCAGTAATTCTCCATCAGCCCTGGCCAGGGACTTATGGTAATGACCAAACGATCACAGTGCGATATCAACTCCCTATACCGAGAGAGACGAATCCCTAACAGCCGCTCACTGCCTCCATGTGGCTCGGGACAGTACCCAACTAAAACCTGTTTGCACAACTCCTTTGAGCCGTGGTAGGGTAGTAATCAAAGCACAGTGGGAACTCACACGAGACAAATGACGACCTTAAGTCAACAGACTACCTGCACACATGTCACCTGAGAACTGCTATCTGACGTTAGGTATAATACTATCCAGTCAGTTCTCCTGCGAGTCCTGTCCGGTGTGTTGGAGATAGTGCCCTAAGAGTCAATTATTGGATCACAGGCACGTGATTGCAATGATTGAGGGAGGACCTATTCTGGTAGGACAGTCTTACTTAAGATGATAGTATGCTATCTGGTTTATCTTTATCATCGTGTACTGCTTCAGGTGACCTTACAGGTCACTGTTGCACGTTGATAGAGCCCCTAGGATTCTTGCTTGACTGCAAGCAGTATGAGAGCGATCATATATGTGGGAGCTGGTAGTCTATAAGCACATCCTTAAAAGGTCCCTAGTCGTGGGAGTTTCGAGACAGGGCATCGATACTCCAGAGTAGACTAGTGTATACAGTCGAGACCCCGACGAGGGGCGGTGGCCGGTCTCATAAGCCACTGGTGTCAGTTGGTTCACCTAAGATGTATACAGGTGCTCATTGGGTTATGAGTACACCGGACAGGACTCGCCGGGAACATGCTAGTTGGTCTTATACCTGACGTCAGATAGCAGTTCCCTGGTGACATGTGTACAGGTTAGTTCATCGACCTGAGGATCGTCATTTGTCTCGTGTGAGTTCCCACTATACTTTGATTACTACCCTACCACGCTCAAAGGAGACGTGCAAACAGGTTTTAGTTGGGTACAGTCCCGAGCCACATGGAGGCAGTGAGCGGATCTTCAGGGGTTCGTCTCTCCTGGTATTGGGGGTGAGGTCGCGTTGTGTCTAGGAGAGCCATTACACGAAGTCCTTGGCCAAGTCAGGAGATTTACTGGTAGGTATTCCAGTAGTATCTCACGGTGTTCTGGGCTACACTCCGACATGACTTGTACCGCTTTTAGGGGTCTGATTTTTACCAATCCCCTAGGCCCGCCATGCGATGCTCATAGACGAACGGACCGGACTGTACGGATTTTGTCACTGACAGGCTCAGTAGGGTGTCAGGATGAGTTCGCTTATCGACGTCCCTTTTGGTCAATAGCTGGTAGCCCGTCACGTATGGCTAATACCTCTGACGTGCTAGTGGTTAAATCCACAGCCATAGTATTGACGAGTCTTTAGAGTCCCCCACATTCAGTTACTCAAGTTTCGGGCGAAACGCCGTAGAAGCCGTATGGAGATATGGCAGGGTTCGATCAGATACGTGCGGTATTGCACGGATCAGGATCGGACGGTTAGTACTAGATGCCGTATGGATATATGGCAGGGTTCGATCAGATACGCGCGGTATTGCACGGATCAGGATCAGACGGATGATACTAGCGGGCTTTGGTTTAAGCCGGATCCTAGTATAGTACAGTGTAGATTTTGTCTCATTGCATTTGTATTTCGGTCGGAATACAAATGCGGGTATGTATATACAGTTGTGGGGTTTTCCTTTAATTTATTACGGGATCAGTTTTTGGGGTTGCCAGTTTGTTTTCTGTTTCAGCCATATTTCTTTGTATCTTTCATTGGCTGATGATTGGTGGAGGAGGGCTTATTTGCATTTGTGCAAATAAGTATTTTGGAGGGTTGTCTTTGCATATTGTTGCTTCATGATAGCTCTTGTTTGACCTTGACTTCTTGACTTCATGATGGTTCATGATGGCTTGACTTGTGTAGTGATTATGGGTTTTTGGAGTGAGGTTTTTGTTGAAATGATTCTTGATCATCATATCCTTTTTCTCTCTCCTTTGGATGATAGTTTTCCCCCCTTGATTATTCACACTCTTACCACTCCTTCATGCATGGCCGGCCAAAGGGAAGAGGGGCTGAAATTTTTGGTGGGGATTTTGGTTGATTCTCTTCATGCTAAAAATCCCCAAGTTCATCTAGAAAAAGTTCACATATCATTCCTCACCAAAAAGCAATTCCCTACAACCCCAAATGAGACATAGATCTACACGTATTCTACAGCAAATCTTAGGCACATCGACTCCCCAACTTTGTGCCCGAGTTGCCTCGGACCAGAGGTGGGAGCCCGTAAAAGAAGCAGGCGACGTGGTGCCCTTCCGGCGACTTGGTGGAGACCGGAGATTCCGCGGGGAGATCGGGACGATGGCGAGAAGACCGAATGACACGGATCGCTCGGTATATCTCTCTACCCCTTCTCTACATGGCTAGGACTAGATTAATGGCACGATCCGGGTTTATAGTGCGCGGTGGTGCCGGTTTGAAAAGTTAAAGAAAAGCATCGCTTCCGCATTTCGGCGTCGGATTGACGGCCGGGACGCCGCCGTGCACTTACAGTGGTATCAGAGCCTCGCCATTAATCTAGTCTAGCTTGGTCTAACGTGTTTACACTTCCGATCGAACAAATGTTCCAAAACCGCGTTTTTCAAAACATCAGTTTTCTGTTGAAATTTTTTTAGCTCGAAATTTTTTTCAGTGTGTTGCAGAAAGATGTGCAGGGAATTATAAGCCTTCTGTGAAAATTTGGTTGCACGAACCCACTATCCCACCGAGGAACCGCGGCCAAACCCATGCTTGGGCCGCGGTTCCGCCGCAATATTTACTGTTCAGTGCAACAACTTTTTACAGAGGGTCTCTGGGCTGAAAATAGGGGTTTTGGAATATTCATTTTGGGCCCAGAATTTCTTTATGTGCTACAGTAGTGCTTTGGGGCCCACTTGGTAAATTTGATCGATCGGATATTTTAAACACATTGGTTCACAGTATTTACATTATATCTGCGACCGTGAATGTCACTTGATCGGTAAACCCCGTCTAACTGCTATAGCCCGGTTAGACGGATTTGCGGACGTGACATTCACGTTGATGTTCTGTGTATTGCTGTGATGTTGCGGATTGGTCGTGGGGGATAGCCTGGATGCAATACTAGTATAGTTTTTGTTGTATTATGTACATTTGATATTGCGGGGCGAGAGTACGACATGTGGACTGTCGTCACTGCCTGTTGTATATTATTCTTTTGGGGCACGACCGGGTCGAGGTCGATGTACCCGTTGTATGTATATTTTACTTTCTGTACTAGGATTACCCCAAGGAGGGGTGCACGGATAGCCGGGTTCTAGAGGGCAATAAGCCCGCATCTCATGGCATTGAGACAGAGGGGGCTTTACTCTAGAATTGGCGGGCTATTCGCTGCACTCGTAGGGGGTACAGGTTGACCCAGGAGGGGTGCCCAAGTTACCGGATTCCGTGAAGTGCCGGGTGGTCCATTCACGTTGCTGAAGGGGGCTGCCTCGCTTCAGGTTTTGGCGGGTAACTTGCCGCGCCTGTAGGGGTCTAGGATTTCATTGCACAGGCTATCCACACGACCAGGGGAACGTCGGGTTTCAGTAGTGGCTTTGTGATACCCGGGGATCCCAGATATCTGTATTGTTCTGTGATGCTGTACATTTCTGTGATGTTGCATTTTATCACGCCTTGAGCGAAAATATTATATATTGATATATATACTAGTACATGTTGTATATGTTTTGCATCCGCACTAGTCCAGTCCCCGCTCTGTCGTTAGTTAAGTAACCTAACGGGTAATGACGGGACCCAGTGGCGAATGCGGATGGCATATACGTACATCATTATTTTCGTTCTTTATTGGTGTGATCAATTGATGGGACTGCGTTGATTCGGATCAATGCAAGTTAAAAACAAACCTATTCTGATGTTGTTGGAACACTTTTCAAAAAGCTGTTATTGCAAGGACGTTCTCTTTTGTTTTGCATCGTGGTATTCAGTTGGAATATCCTGCTCCTCAGTCGACGAGGCAAGGGCCGAGATCCCTTCACCGGGAGTGACCCCTTGGACAAAAAGTTTGCGTCAGGGCAATAACTTCACTATAGCCGATTACTTTTGCTTTGCACCATGGTATTCAGTTGGAATATCTTGCACCTCATTCTACGGGGAAAGAGCCGAGATCCCTTCACCGGGAGTGACCTTTTTAGCAAAGGTTTTCGTCACTATATTTTGAAAAGCTATCCGGTTCCTTCAACGATATCAAGTTCATTACGTTAAAGGTTTTCGCCAGAAACCATTCGTAGCCCTCCGTCGTTTCATATGGGTGGTCAATAGTATTCAAGCTGTGTATGTTGGCCAAAGTCACGGCACAGTGATTGGTAGCTATTGGGTATTCATATGCAGCATAGATAGATGCGTTGGTTTGGGGCAGTCGTACTACTATTTTGGCCAAAGTCAAGGGTATGTACAGGTGGGCTCAAATTAACCTGGAGAATGACGGGTAGAACTTAACATGTGACTTATGATATGTTGGCCAAAGTCAAGGTCATAAGAGCATGGGGTAGAAATCACATCGGGAGTTTCTAAAGAAACTGAAATTTGCCAGATATGCGCATACCTTCTGGAGTGTGATGATGTGAGAGGATTCCGTCACGTTATCATGCGATGATAGTTGGATCCCGATTCTTACTGATGAGTTGGTTTACTCCTCGGGTGATCCCGACTAATTCTTCTTTTCAGGTTTGGAGGAGAATTTGACGGTACAGTGGGAGGTTTCCAGATTAGATAAATTGGTAACCATTCTGATCTAGGATAGAGTGCACGCTGAGTGTTTCTTTTCTCTCTCTCTTTGGCAGCGACCATTGACCCGACCCTAAGACTATGACTCAGTGACCAAGTTGACCGAACCTTCTAAAACACTGGCTTTTGGATTGTCAGAGTTGCAAACCTTATTGCCACTCCTACTTTTACCCTTTTCTCCAGGACACCCCGTATTACTACGAACGTCCACTTCCATTGGACAAAACCATCATATGGTTATATACGAACTCGAAGGAATTTATTCGAGGATGGTTTCCGGTTCTGGAGGAAACGGATAGGACTATTCAGTTGTCTTTTCCTTTTACCTTCTCTCAGGCTGCGAGTACTCCTTGGTTTAGGAGATAGTACACCTATTACGCAAATTGGATAGTCTTCTTCAAAACCTTAGGCTGGTGCCGAACGGTGGGGAATAAAGAAAACCAATTAGCATAACGATGGTGTACAGAAGGTATTAAGTAAAGACATAACAAGGGATTAGTAAGAGGGCAAAGTAAATTGCGACTGCTATTCACGACCAAGCCAATCCTAAATCACCTTTGTATTTCCCCAGAACACTCCGTATCACTATGAAGATCCACAGTTTATTGGATACTCCATCGTATGGTTATATACGAACTCGAAAGGAACTTGTTCCAGTTCGGGGATGGATTCTGGTTCAGGAGAAATAGGAATAAGGTTTATTCGGTTGCCTTTTATCTTCACCTTCTCTCATTGCGAGTGTTCCTAGGATTAGGACAGTACACCCATTATGCTTATTGGATAGTCTTCTTCCAAACCATAGGTTGGTGCCGAACGGTAGGGAAGGAAAAAAAACCATTTGGCCTAAAGGGGTGTACAGAAAGTAATGACTAAAGACATATAAAGGGATTTGGAAAGATGGCAAAGAATTACACGGTTACAGTTGTGAATCTGGATAATGGAAGAGGCATTACTAGGAATATCGGGATACCCCATCGAAACATTTCAATGTTTCAGTTCCACTGTGTACTGTTAAAGGAAAACTGATTTCCCGATTAGATACTTACTCCAGGGTATGTATTTACCAGGTATGATTCTCACATCTGTATGGTTTTACAGATGATGAGTGGGAGTAAGTTATTGGGAATTGGGTGATTATCCTCATTATATCGGGATTCGTTGTAATCGGTGATATTTAAGGAAGTCACCTGGGTTGTTTGCCGGTCGGCAAATATTTGGTTTTGAATATCCGCTGTTATGCACCAATTTCAAATTGATATATCTGTACGTCTATTTTTATAGAGTGAGATTTACCTTTTTGAAATTATGTCTATGACATTTACCTATATCAGTGGATAGTTAGGTAAGGAGCATTAAACAGCGGTGTAATTCTTCATAACCATAGTACAGTTTTCAACTTACGACACATATGGATTGAGTTATCAGACTCAAGGGACTTATACAGAGTATTGTATGTTGTCCAGCGTCCATGAGGACAGAGGGGTTGGTCCTCGTACTATATTCGGTTTACTTATGACTTCTCTAGTTTTTAGATAGGTGTTTCGTGGAAACGCAGGGTCTAAGTTTTGAGAAGTTATAGGTATATGGATAAAGTAGAGAACCAAGTGTTGCAAGTATCGGGATTCTTCAAGTTGATCGAAGATGTAGATACTTGAGTATGGTATTCAGTTGATAGTAATGGTTAAGAGAACTTGCTTCTCGTTCAGGTTACTCATAATTGGAAGCATTCCTAAGTTGAGTAACGCTGATCGGCCTCTTTCCATTTAGTTGACATGCACTGGAGACAGCTGCATGATTTGAATCTGGTTCAATTAAATCAGTGCCTCTGGTTCTATATTGGATATAGAACAGTTCATATCTTAACGATGTTAAGGTACGGGGAGTTGTCCGGCTTATGCTTAAAACCAGACTCTGGATAACTCAAGGCACGTTTCTGTAATGGCTGTTTGTGGGTTGACCCAGGCTATGACGAGGGTTGACTTTTTACCATCTGGAAGATCAATAGTGATATTGTTCTTGACTCGCCACAGTTTTATTAAAAATGGATTTTTTCAGAAAAACAGTAGTGGGAGTATGGTAGAACTGGAAGTGATTCCAGAACCACAAACGATTACTGAAGATTTCATAGGAACCTAAAGATTCAATCTGGCTTGACATTCCATTGGCCACTCCGCAGATAAGGTGGGTAACCTCAGGCACCCGAGAGGTACTCCGGTAGCCTCAAGGACGGTGACAGGGAGGTTCTTGTTTACCCACACTTGCCATTGCTATTGTTCCAGACTGTGAGACCCGGCAGGAGGATGAGTATAGCGTCGTTCTAAACTTGCTTTAGAAATGTACGTTTATATGACTCTGCCAGAGGGTTGTCGTAGTCAGTGGGAGCAGCGGAAGCATTGGTGGACAGGTGGCTTATGTCTATTTATAGACTAAAGCAGATGTAGCGGAGAAAGATCATCTATTTCTGACGTGACAGTTATATATTTGACTTCATCAGAATAGGGGATGGATCTGTTGAGAAGGTAGTAGGGTGTGATGTCAGGGTATATGGATGACATACACAGATTAGGATGTGATATTCCTATACTACAATCGGTTATACTTTGGTCGTCACACAATGGTTTCTCCACATGGGACTTAGACATTATATCAGACATACTGGTTACTAGATCTATGGTTTTAGATCTAGATTTGGGTGGTTTCCCAATTAAGGGTACTTATACAGCATTCTAAGAGTAATTAGAATGGACGACTTCTGGCACGGTAGTGTACCTGCAGGTGATGGAGTCACCCTCTCTAAAGGTGTCTTACAGACTAAAGGGGAGAGGGATGTGCATGATTGGCAGATCACTTGCTCAGGCAATTGAGTCAATCATGAGATGTCAAGTACCACACCAGATGTTGTTCTTGCACTAGATGCAATAAGTTGACATTGATCCAATCCTGGAGAAACAGTCGGAAGCAGTTTTAGAACATAAGTGGATGTTCTAGGGATATGATAACGACAGCCTCATTCGGGAGACAGTTATCATTCCAGGCTTCCAAGGTGACCTGGACGACAAGGAGGTTGTCAGAGTTATAGTTTTCCTTCTGACGAGGGGCAGTATTTTGGACAGGTGGTCCAAGGCAATACTGAAGGAGGCATGGCGCAGGATACTGATTAAGTTCAGTTGACGATACAGTCTAAGAAGTTTGGATTTGGAGTTCATTTATGAGCTAGGTCCCATCAGACATCCAGACACATTCTAAGACAGGTATTGCTCATTTCGGAAGATGGCTTTCTCCGCGAACTTGAGATATAGAGAGACATAGAAAGAAACACCAAAGCGGATCCACTCACTAAGGCTATTCCTCGAACGCAATAGTTTCGCAAACGAGCTTTGTGAGTCTGACTGTAGGGTGTTTTTCATCACCCCATTGAGATGGGAATACGTGCACGCTTGTCAGGCGTACTACAGATTCCCCCTGCCTAGGGTAGGCCGGGGTTTAATGATTGTGGGGATCCGAATCTCCGGCAGCCGCGAACTAAGCTGCCGTTAATTACCTCCCCGCCTTTGGGGCGAGGGAACCTCCGATTGACGGGTTAAAATGGTCATGCGAACTCAATGTGCAGTGTACATGTGTTGTGTTTTGAAAGGGGGGTTTGGATATATCGGGAGCCACGCAGAGTTTTTACGGGGGTCCCGCTACCCGGATAGCGGGCTGGGGGTCAAGGGGCTAGCAACCCTCTTGCGGGGTGCGGGGCAGCGCCCCGTTAGAAATTTTTTCTAACAGGGACAGTGTCGCGGAGTATGTGTGTGTGCAAATATGTATACATATGTATATATATATGTATATATGTATATATGTATATATATAGAAGAAAGAAAGGGAAAAGGCATCCAAAGGATGCGTGGGGTAGCACCTTGGGCGCTGTGCGCCTAGGTGCCGTGCGCTCAGGAGCTAGAGTGCCACATGTCGGCACGTGGGCGACTTGCGCTCGAGCGCTTGCGCTGGAGCGCAAGTGCGCCACGTGTCGCCACGGGGGCGATTTGCGCTTGAGCGCTTGCGCTGGAGAGCAAGCGCGCTACGTGTCGACACGGGGGCGACTTGCGCTGGAGCGCAAGCGCGCCACGTGTCGGCACGGGGGCGACTTGCGCTGGAGCGCAAGCGCGCCACGTGTCGGCACGGGGGCGACTTACGCTCGAGCGCTTGAGCGCAAGCGCGCCACGTGTCGGCACACGGGCGCTCTGCGCTTGAGCGCTGGCGAGAAAAAGATGCTTTTAGCCTAAAAAAAGATTTCTCGAAAGAGAAATCAGAGAGGAGTTGGAGTCCTGAGTGTGTTTTTGGGGTTAATGGAAGGGGTTCTTCTTCCTCCTCCTCTGTTAGCTGGATCTTGAAGTTCAAGAGATGTGAGATCTCAAAATCTCTCCTTTTTGAGATCTGATGACAGATCCAAGTTCCCCTTTGTGGGTTTGGTGGTGAAAAACTATTTTGTTTTTGAAAAGGAAGAGTAAAACTCTTGATTTAATTCAAAAGAAAGAAGAAGGTTTGAGACCTTCAGAAAAGGGAAAGAGATACAAACCTTAGGTTTTTTTTTTGTGAGAATGAAAAGTGTCTTTTTTTTATTCATCATGTTGCCTTTTATAGGCTTACATATTTACATATAGCCACTTGGGCTTCACAAAATGGCATTTTAGCCTATCCCATGGCTCATGTGCCATTTCATTTTTGCACATAAGCCATGGGCTTACAAAATATTGGCTTTATGCCCATTTTGCATACATTCATGTATAAAAAATTACATAAAAATTATTTATTACATGATTTTGTTGTTGGCATGGGGAGGCTGGCCGCGGACTCGACTTGGGCATGGGCCCGCTTGACCTGGGCCTCGGCCCACCTAGCTTGGGGGATGACCTTGACTTTGACTCGGTCAACCGGGGTGTAAATTTTTACCCCAACAATGTGCCCCCCATCAATAAATGGACACCGCACATTTGAGTTGTGTGCATGAAGTTGATGGATTTTGAAGCTGAACTTCGAGGTGGAACATCATTCCGGAGGCGAAGCATCATCCCGGGGAGCATGATTCTCGGGGATCGGAGCATCATTCTGATTCACGGAGCATAATTCCAGGGTATCGGATCATCATTCCGATGAGCGGAGCATGATTCCAAGGATCGGAGTATCATTTCGAAGAGCGGAGCATAATTCCAAGGTTCGGAGCATCGTTCCGATGGGCGGAGCATAATTCCAAGGTTCGTAGCATCATTCCGATGGGCGGAGCATAATTCCAGAGTTCGGAGCATCTTTTCGAAGAGCGGAGCATAATTCCAGAGATCGGAGCATCGTTCCGATGGGCGGAGCATAATTCGAGAGATCGGAGGATCATTCCGATGATCGGAGCATGATTCCAGGGTTCGGAGCATCTTTCCGAAGAGCGGAGCATAATTCCAGGATTCAGAGCATCATTCCAAAGGGCGGATCATGATTCCAGAGTTCGGAGCATCATTCCAAAGGGCGGAGCATGATTCCAGGGTTCGGAGCATCATTCCGAATGGGCGGAGCATGATTCCAGGGATCGGAGCATCATTCCGATGAGCGGAGCATCATTCCAGGATTCGGAGCATCATTCCGAAGAGCGGAGCAAGATTCCAGGGGTTCGGAGCATCATTCCGAAGAGCGGAGCATGATTCCAAGGGTTCGGAGCATCATTCCGAAGAGCGGAGCATAATTCCAAGGTTCGGAGCATCGTTCCGATGGGCGGAGCATAATTCCAGGGTTCGGAGCATCATTCCGATAGGCGGAGCATCATTACAGAGTTCGGAGCATCTTTCCGAAGAGCGGAGCATAATTCCAGAGATTGGTGTAAGTGCACGGCGGCGCCCCGGTCTTCAATCCGACGGCCAAATGCGGAAACGGTGATAAAATTTAATTTTTGCGGACTTAGCAAACCGGCACCACCGCGCACTAAACCCCGGATCGTGCCATTAAACTAGATCTAGCAAACTACAAGAAGGGGAAGATATATACCGAATGATCCGAGTCCTTCGGTCTTCGTCTCCACTCCGATCTCCCGCGGATGCTTCGTCCTTCATCTCCTCGTTGTCGCCTCTTTGCCGGAAGGGCACCACATCGCCTGCATCTTTTACGGGCTCCCACCTCAATACCGAGGCAACTCGGGCGCGAAGCTGGCGAGTCGACGCGTCCAAGATTTGCTGTAGGAAGTGTAGTGTAGAGGCTATGTCTCATTTGGGTTCGTTGCCATTTGAAGATGATGGAGGAAACAAGATAAGAAAAATGGTGCTTGCATTTTTCTTAACATGAAAAGAGATCAAAATGCTACACTCTCAAAATGAAGCTCTCATCTTCTTCTCTCTCAACCATGAAAAAACTTATCCTCTTAGAAAATGGTGGAGGAAAGAATATGAAGCATGAAGGGAGGTGATGGTAGGAGCACAAGTGGTGACCACATCCAAAACATCATCATAACCAAAACTCAAATCAACCTCAAATCCTTTCTTATCAACAAAAAGCAAGTGATGAGAATGGTATCAAAAAGATGCTATCATAATTAATACATTTGCAAGAAAATCCTCCACAATGTGTTATTAGCAAACTTGCAAATAACACCCTCCATCGGAAAAGTCCGGCCGGGAAAGAACAAAGAAAAAACCGGCCGGAACGGAATGCAAACTGGCAACTCCAGAAAACTGGTCCCGTAATAAATTACAGGAAAACCCCGAAACTGTGCATACACACCCGCATCTGTATTCCGTCCGGATACAAATGCAATGAGACAAAATCTACACTGTACTATACTAGGATCCGGCTTAAACCAAAGCCGGCTAGTAATATCCGTCCGATCCTGATCCGTACAATACCGCACGTATCTGATCGGACCCTGCCATATAACCATACGGCCACTAGTACAAACCGTCCGATCCTGATCCGTGCAATACCGCACGTATCTGATCGGACCCTGCCATATCTCCATACGGCCTCTACAGCATTTCGCCCGAAAACTTGAGTAACTGAAAGTGTGGTGGACTCTAAAGACTCGTCAATACTATGGCTGTGGATTTAACCACTAGCACGTCAGAGGTATAAGCCAATACGTGACGGGCCACCAGCTATTGACTAAAAGGGACGTCGATGAGCGAACTCATCCTGACACCCTACTGAGCCTGTCAGTGACAATATCCGTACAGTCCGGTCCGGTCGTCTATGAGCATCGCATGTCGGGCCTAGGGGGTTGGTAAAAGTCAGACCACCAAAAGCGGTACAAGTCGTATCGGAGTGTAGCCCAGAACACCCTGAGATACTACTGGAATACCTACCAGTAAATCTCCTGCCTTGGCCAAGGACTTTGTGTAATGGCTCTCCTAGACACAGCGCGACCTCACCCCCAATACCGGGAGAGACGAACCCCTGAAGATCCGCTCACTGCCTCCATGTGGCTCGGGACTGTACCCAACTAAAACCTGTTTGCACGACTCCTTTGAGCCGTGGTAGGGTAGTAATCAAAGCACAGTGGGAACTTACACGAGACAAATGACAATCCCCAGGTCGATGACCTAACCTGTACACATGTCACCTGGGAACTGCTATCTGACGTCAGGTATAAGACCAACTAGCATGTTCCCGGCGAGTCCTGTCCGGTGTACTCATAACCCAATGAGCACCTGTATACATCTTAGGTGAACCAACTGACACCAGTGGCTTGTGAGACCGGCCACCGCCCCTCGTCGGGGTCTCGACTCTATACACTAGTCTACTCTGGAGTATCGATGCCCTGTCTCGAAACTCCCACGACTAGGGACCTTTTAAGGATGTGCTTATAGACTACCAGCTCCCACGTATATGATCGCCCTCATACTGCCGGCAGTCAAGCAAGAATCCTAGGGGCTCTATCAACGTGCAATAGTGACTTGTCATGTCACCTAAAGCAGTACGCGATGATAAAGGTAAACCGGATAGCATACTATCATCTCGAGTAAGACTGTCCTACCGGGATAGGTCCTCCCTCAATCATTGCAATCACGTGCCTGTGATCCAATAATTGACTCTGAGGGCACTATCTCCAACAATTAGAGCATCGTTCCGATGGGCGGAGCATAATTCCAGAGATCGGAGGATCATTCCGATGATCGGAGCATGATTCCAGGGTTCAGAGCATCTTTCCGAAGAGCGGAGCATAATTCCAGTATTCGGAGCATCATTCCGAAGGGCAGAGCATGATTCCAGAGTTCGGAGCATCATTCCAAAGGGCGGAGCATGATTCCAGGGTTCGGAGGATCATTCCGAAAGGCGGAGCATGATTCCAGGGATCAGAGCATCATTCCGATGAGCGGAGCATCATTCCAGGATTCGGAGCATCATTCCGAAGAGCGGAGCATGATTCCAGGGGTTCAGAGCATCATTCCAAAGAGCGGAGCATGATTCCAAGGGTTCGGAGAATCATTCCGAAGAGCGGAGCATAATTCCAAGGATCGGAGCATCATTCCAATGAGCGGAGCATCATTCCAATTTGCGGAGCATAATTCTAAGGATCGGAGCATCATTCCGATGAGCGGAGCTGTTGGAGATAGTGCCCTCATAGTCAATTATTGGATCGCAGGTACGTGATTGCAATGATTGCGGAGGACCTATCCCGGTAGGACAGTCTTACTTGAAATGATAGTATGCTATCTGGTTTGCCTTTATCAGTCGTGTTCATGTTTAGGTGACTGATTGCATGTTACACTTTGATAGAGCCCTTAGGATCTTGCTTTACTACCAACAGTATGATGGCGATCATATACGTGAGAGTTGGGTAGTTTATATGCATATCCTTAATTGTGGTCCCTAGTCGTGGGAGTTTCGAGACAGGGCATCGATACTCCGGAGTAGACTAGTGTGTACAGTCGAGACCCCGACGAGGGGCGGTGGCCGGTCTCACAAGCCACTGGTGTCAGTTGGATCACCTAAGATGTATACAGGTGCTCATTGGGTTATGAGTACACCGGACAGGACTCGCCGGGAATCTGCTAGTTAGTACTTTACCTATCGTCAGATAGCAGTTCCCTGGTGACATGTGTACAGGTTAGTTCATCGACCTGAGGTCGTCATTTGTCTCGTATGAGTTCCCACTGTGCTTTGATTTCTACCCTACCACGGCTCAAAGGAGTCGTGCAAACAGGTAGCTTTTGGGTACAGTCCCGAGCCATATGGAGGCACGTGAGCGGATCGGCAGGGGATTCGTCTCTCCCGGTATTGGGGGCGAGATCGTGCTGTGTCTAGGAGAGCCATTACGCAAAGCCCTCGGCCGAGGCAGGAGATTTACTGGTAGGTATTCCAGTAGTATCTCAGGGCGTTCAGGGCTACACTCCGGCACGACTTATACTGCTAATGGGGGTCTGACGTTACTAGCCCCCTAGGCGGATATGCGATACTCATTGACGAACGGACCGGACTGTATATACATTGTCACTGTTAGGCTCAGTAGGGTTTTCGGAGGAGTTCGCTCATCGGTCTCCCTTGAGTTCGCTCCTCGGCCACCCTTGAGGTCAGTCCATGGGCCGCCGTTATGCATAGCTAGTGCCGCTGACGGTTTGTGGTTAAACCCACTGCCAGGGTGCTGACGAGTCATTAGAGTCCCCCACAGACAGTTTCCCAAGTTCGGGCGAAACGTTGTAGAGGCCGTATGGTTTCATGGCTGGGTTCGGAAAATGCACGTGCGTTTACGCACGTGTCGATTTTCGGACAGATGATACTGGTCGGCTTTGGTTTAAGCCGGATCCGAGTATTATATTGAGTAGGTATAATATCTTTGTCTCAGTTGCATTTGTATTCGGTCGTAATACAAATGCGGGTATATTTATACAGTTTCGGGGTTGTCCTGAAATTCGTTTCAGGATCACTTTTGGAAGTTGCCAGTTTCCAGTTTTCTATCAGCCGTCTTTTAACATTCGGTTAAAGACGGATTTGTCTTTTCTTGAGATGAGTGTGGATTCTTCTAGAAGGTTCTAGATGAGGTGACTAGGATTAAATGGTGTTAAGTTTTCATTGGTTCCTTTTAATGACTCATGCTTTGAAATTGATGGTTTTGTTTTGCTTAAGATCTTTTATCATGATATTTGTGATATGGTCACCTCCCCCTCTCCTACGGTCACCCCCTCTCTCTTTATAAGAGGCCGGCCCCCTCCTCTCTATCTTATGGTTGTTGATTTTCATCGGTCAGAAAAGATATGATAGTTTTGGGGTGTATGGAATTCACAGTTCATTTCATTCCATCACCCGATTTCCACAGCAACTTCATTAACCGATCGTCCACGGATTTGGACGAAGTGAGACAAAGTCATCTACTCATTCTCTACATCATTCTTGGTCGTCTCTTTTAGCAAACTTGACAATCGAGTTGCCTCGAGTCAGAGGCGGGAGCCCGTTTAAAGAACCGATCATGTGGTGCCACCTCGACGAGGAGATCGGAGATCGACGAGATCGGAGCAGCCGCAACGGAGCGTGGGATGATGGTTGAAGAACGAAGGACTCGGATCGTTCGGTATAACCATTCTACACTCTTTACAGTTTGTTAGTTTAGCAATAATGGCAGATCCGGGTTAAAGTATACGATAGCGCCAGTTTAAAAGTTTTTGTTATTTGGCGTCTGTAGACTGCCGGGGCGCTAGCGTAGACTTACAGTGGTATCAGAGCCTCACCATTTTGCTATACTAACTTGTGCTAAAGCGTTTAAAACATCGATCCGACCGAAAATCGAAAAACACAAAAATCCTAGCCGACAGTTTCTGTTGATTTTAAACGGTGTCAAAATTGATTTCTGTATATCTTAAAAATCAGTGCAGGGTTTTCTAAGACATCTGAGAAAAGACGGTCACGTGATCCCACTAAAGCGCCGCGCTTCCGCGGTCAAACCTAGGGTTTGACCGCGGAACCGCCGCGCTTCAGAGGGAACAGTGCACCAGTTTTTCTCAGTTGGCTTTATTTGGGATTTTGTGATTTTTGGTATATATCATTTACGCCCAGGTTTTGTTACTGTTCACCAGTAAGCCGTGGGGCCCACTTTTTGATATTTGGTCTTTGGTCGATCGTAATTTAAACACGTTAGTTTACAGTGCTTACATTATATCTCCGACCGGGAATGTCATTTGATCGGTAAACCGCGTTTGATTGCTATAGTTCTTTTAGACGGGTTTGCGAACGTGACATTCGCGTTGATGTTCTGTGTTGTGCTGTAATGTTGCGGATTTGTCGTGGTGGATAGCAGTGTGCAATGATAGTACAGTTTGAGTTTATTTTTACATTTGATATTGCGGGGCGAGCGTCCAACTTGTGGACTGCCGTCACTGCCTGTTGTATAATATTCTTTTGGGGCACGACCAGGTTGCGGTCGATGTGCCTATTGTACTATTTTTCATTACTGTACTAGGTTTTACCCCGCGACGGAGTGCACGGATAGCCGGGTTCGGGAAAGCAACGGGTCCGCATCTCATGGCTTTGAGTGGCAGAGGGGCCCTACTTCAGAATTGGCAGACTATTCGCCGCACTCGTAGGGGGTACAGGTTGACCCAAGGAGGGGTGCCTAAGATTACCGGATTCCGTGAAGTGCCGGGTGTTCCATTCACTATGCTATGGGGACTGCCTCGCTTCAGGTTTTGGCGGGTAACTTGCCGCACCCGTAGGGGTCTAGGTTTCATTGCACAGGCTATCCACACGACAGGGGAACGTCGGGTTTCAGCAGCGGCTCTGTGAAACCCGGGGATCCCAGATTATCTGTATTGTTCTGTGATGCCTATTACTTTTCTGTAATGTTGCATACTATCACGCCTGGAGCGATTATGTATATTGGTTTATATACTATTAGATGTTGTATATGTTTTACACCCGCGCTAGTGCAGTCCCCGCTCTGTCGTTAGTTAAGTAACCTAACGAGTGATGACGGGACCCAGTAACGAATGCGGATGGCATATACGTACATTTTATTTTCATTCTTTTCTGGTGTGATCGAATGATGGGAGTGCGTTGATTCTGATCAATGCAAAGTAAAACAAACCTGTTTGAGTTGTTGGAACAATTTTAAAAAGTGTTGTTGCAAAGACGTTTCCTTTTGTTATGCATAGCGGTATTCAGTGGAATATCCTGCACCTCATTCGACGGGGCAAGGGCTGATATCCCTTCACCGGGACTGACCCCTTGGGCAGAAGTTTGCGTCAGCGTAATAACTTCACTATAGTCGATTACAAGTTGCTTTGCATAGTGGTATTCAGTGGAATATCCTGCACCTCATTCCACGAGGAAAGAGCCGAGATCCCTTTACCGGGAGTGACCTCTTTAGCAAAAGGTTTTCGCCACTAAATTTTAAAAAGCTATCAGGTTCCTTCAGCGATATCAAGTTCACTACGCTAAAGGTTTTTTCGCCAAAAACCAGCCGTAGCCCTCCGTCACTTCTTTTGGGTATTCAGTAGTATTCAAGCTATGCATTTTAGCCAAAGTTAAGGCATAGTGTTTGGTAGCTGCTGGGTATTCAATTGTTGCATAGATAGATGAGTTAGTTTGGGACAGTCGTTCTGCCGATTGGCCAAAGTCAGGGGCATGTGCGGGTGGGTTCAAATTGACAAGATAGTGATGGGTAGAACTTGGCATGTGACTTATGACATTTTGACCAAAGCCAAGGTTATAAGAGCATGGGGCAAAAACTATATCAGGAGTTTCTAAAGAAACTGAAACTTGCCGAGTATGCGCATACCTTCTGGAGTATGAGTAACGTGGATGCATTCCATCACGTTATCATGCGATGAGAGTTGGATCCTGATTCCTACTGATGAGTTGGTTTACTCTTCGGGTGATCCCGATTGATTCTTCTTTAGGTTTGGAGGAGAATTTGACAGGACAGTGGGAGGTTTCCGGATTAGATAAAATGATGACCATTCTGATCTAGGTTAGAGTGCACGCAGAGTGTTTCTTTTCTCTCTCTCTTTGGCAGCGACCTTTGACCGACCCTAGACTATGACTCAGTGACCAGGTTGACCGAACCTTCTTAAAATACTGGCTTTTGGATTGTCTGAGTTGCATAAGTCATTGCCACTCCTTCTTTTACCCTTTGCATTTCTCAGAACACTCGTATTACTACGGATATCCACTTCCATTGGATAGAGCCATCGTATGGTTATATACGAACTCGAAGGGACTTCTTCGAGGATGGATCAAGGTTCAGGAGAAATAGAATTGGTTTATTCAGTTGTCTTTTATTATCACCTTCTCTCAGGTTGCGAGAGCTCCTTGGTTTAGGAGAGTACACCTATTACGCCTATTGGATAGTCTTATTCCAAACCATAGGCTGGTGCCGAAAGGTAGGGAATGAAGAAAACCAATTAGCCTAAGTAGGGTGTGCAGAAGGTAATATGTAAAGACAAAATAAAGGGATTATAAAGAGGTCAAAGTAAGTTGCGACTAATATCATTCACGACCAAAACCGAGTACTTCATCGCCGCTCCTATTTCACCTTTAAGAAGAATAAGGTATTATTCAGTTGTCTTTTATCGTCACCTTCTCTCAGTTGCGAGTACTCCTTGGTTTAGGAGGGTACACCTATTATGCTTACTGGATAGTCTTTCTTCCAAACCATAGGCTGGTGCCGAACGGTAGGGAAGGAAGAAAACCAGTTAGCCTAACGATGGTGTACAGAAGGTAACGACTAAAGACAAATAAAGGGATTTGGAGAGATGGCAATAAAATATACGGTTGAAGTTATGAATTGGATTATGGAAGAGGCATTGCTATGAATACCAGGATACCCCTACGAAACATTTTCATGTTTCAGTGCATTGTTAAAGAAAAACTGTTTTCCCGATTAGACACTTACTCCAAGGGTATGTATTTACCAGGTTTCATTCTCATATCTGTATGGTTTTACAGATGATGAGTGGGAGTAAGATATTGGGAATTAGGTGATTATCCTCATTATATCGGAATTCGTTGTAATTGGTGATATTTGAGGAAATCGCCAGGGTACAGTTTTCTACCTACGACGCACAGGTTTTGAGTTGTTTAAACTCAGCGGACTTATACAGAGTATTGTATGTTGTCCAAGTGTCCATCAGGACAAAGGGGTAGGTCCTCGTACTATGTTCTATTTACTTATAACTTCTCTAGTACTTAGACGAGTGTTTCGTAGAAATACAAGGTCTATGTTTTGAGAAGTTGTGGGTATAAGAATAAAGTAGAGAACCAGGTATCACAAGTATCGGGATTCTTCAAAGAGATCGAAGATGTAGATTCTTGTGATTGGTATTCAGATGATAGTGATGGTTTTGAGAAACGTGTTTCTCTTTCAGGTTACTCATAATTGGATGGATTCCTAAGTTGAGTAATGCTGATTAACCTCTTTCCATTAAGTTGATATGCACCGGAGACAGCTGCATGGATTGAATCTTGGTTCCAATTAAATAAGTGCCAAAGTTTCTATATTGGATATAGAATAGTTCGTACCTTAAAAGAAATTAAGGTACGGGGAGTTGTCCAGCTTATGATTAAAACCAGACACTGGATAACTCAGGGCACGTTTCTGTAATGGCTGTTTGTGGGTTGACCCTGGCTATGACGAGGGTTGATATTCTACCATTTAGAAGATCAATAGTGATATTGTTCTTGACTCGCCACAGTTTTAGTAAAAATGGATCTTTTTCAGAAAACAGAAGTGGGAGTATGGTAGAACTGGAAGTGATTCCAGAACCGCGAACGATTACGGAAAAAATTTAATAGGACCTATACATTCAATCAGGTTTGACATTCCAATAGCCACTCCGCAGGTATGGTAGGTAACCTCAGACACCCGAGAGGTACTTCGGTAGCCT
The DNA here is from genome assembly GCA_030015575.1 of Agapanthus africanus. Taxonomy (NCBI): domain Eukaryota; kingdom Viridiplantae; phylum Streptophyta; class Magnoliopsida; order Asparagales; family Amaryllidaceae; genus Agapanthus; species Agapanthus africanus. Next base: position 317,647,023 of record JASDDO010000010.1, read on the forward strand.
CAAGGACGGTGACAGGGAGGTTCTTATCCACCCAGACTTGACACTACTGTTGTTCCAGGATATGAGACCCGGTAGGAGGGTTGTCGTAGTCAGTGGGAGCAACGGAAGCATGGTGGGCAAGTAGCTTATGTCTATTTATAGACTTGAGCAGTTATAGCGGAGATAGATCATCTAATTTTTATGTGACAGTCATGGGTTTGACTTCAATCAGAATAAGGGATGGATCAGTTAAGAAGGTAGTAGGGTGTGATGTCATGGTATCTGGATGACATACACAGAGTAGGAAGTAAAATTCCTATACTACGATCGGTTGGACTGTGGTCGTCACACAGTTGTTTCTCCAGACAGGATATGGATATAATATTTGACATTTTGGTTTCTAGATCTATGGTTTTAGATCTGGATTTGGGTAGTTTCCCAATGTGGGTACTTTGACAGATATTCTAATGGTTTTTGGAATAGTTGACTCCTAGCATGGTGGTGTACCTGCAGGTGATGGAGTCACCCTCTCTAAAGGTGTCTTACAGACTAAAGGAGAGAGGGATGTGCATGATTGGCAGATCACTTGCTTAGGCAATTGAGTCAATCATGTAATGTCAAGTACCACACCAAATGTTGGTTTTGCACTAGATGCAATAAGTTTGTATTAATCCAATCCTGGAGAAACATAAGGAAGCAGTTTTAGAACATTGGTACATGTTCTGCGGATTTGATAACGGCAGCCTCTTTCGGGAGACGGTTATCAATCCAGGCTTCAAAAGTGACATGGATGACAGAGTGTTTGTCAGAGTTTTAGTTTTCCCTCTGACGAGGGACAGTATTATGGACAGGTGGTTCCAGAGGATACTGTGGGTGGCATGGTGCCGGATACTGATTAGGTTCAGTGATCCATACAGTCTAAGAAGTTTGGATATGGAGTTCATTTATGAACTAAGGTCCCATCAGATATCCAAACATATTCTAGGACAGGTACTACTCAATTCGGGAGATGGCTTTCTCCGCGAACTTGAGATTAAGAGAGATACAGAAAGAAACTTCTAGGCGGATCCACTCACCGAGGCTATTTCTCGAACACAATAGTTTTACAAACGGGCTTTGTGAAACTGATTAGTAGAGGAGTTGGATTTTCGGTTTCACACGGGCTGTGAGTAGTCGACATCGCAATATTAGCCTTGAGTGCAAGTGGGAGATTGTTGGAGATAGTGCCCTCATAGTCAATTATTGGATCGCAGGTACGTGATTGCAATGATTGCGGAGGACCTATCCCGGTAGGACAGTCTTACTTGAAATGATAGTATGCTATCTGGTTTGCCTTTATCAGTCGTGTTCATGTTCAGGTGACTGATTGCATGTTACACTTTGATAGAGCCCTTAGGATCTTGCTTTACTACCAACAGTATGATGGCGATCATATACGTGAGAGTTGGGTAGTTTATATGCATATCCTTAATTGTGGTTCCTAGTCGTGGGAGTTTCGAGACAGGGCATCGATACTCCGGAGTAGACTAGTGTGTACAGTCGAGACCCCGACGAAGGGCGGTGGCCGGTCTCACAAGCCACTGGTGTCAGTTGGTTCACCTAAGATGTATACAGGTGCTCATTGGGTTATGAGTACACCGGACAGGACTCGCCGGGAATCTGCTAGTTAGTACTTTACCTATTGTCAGATAGCAGTTCCCTGGTGACATGTGTACAGGTTAGTTCATCGACCTGAGGTCGTCATTTGTCTCGTATGAGTTCCCACTGTGCTTTGATTTCTACCCTACCACGGCTCAAATGAGTCGTGCAAACAGGTAGCTTTTGGGTACAGTCCCGAGCCATATGGAGGCACGTGAGCGGATCGGCAGGGGATTCGTCTCTCCCGGTATTGGGGGCGAGATCGTGCTGTGTCTAGGATAGCCATTACGCAAAGCCCTCGGCCGAGGCAGGAGATTTACTGGTAGGTATTCCAGTAGTATCTCAGGGCGTTCTGGGCTACACTCCGGCACGACTTATACTGCTAATGGGGGTCTGACGTTACTAGCCCCCTAGGCGGATATGCGATACTCATTGACGAACGGACCGGACTGTATATACATTGTCACTGTTAGGCTCAGTAGGGTTTTCGGAGGAGTTCGCTCATCGGTCTCCCTTGAGTTCGCTCCTCGGCCACCCTTGAGGTCAGTCCATGGGCCGCCGTTATGCATAGCTAGTGCCGCTGACGGTTTGTGGTTAAACCCACTGTCAGGGTGCTGACGAGTCATTAGAGTCCCCCACAGACAGTTTTCCAAGTTCGGGCGAAACGTTGTAGAGGCCGTATGGTTTCATGGCTGGGTTCGGAAAATGCACGTGCGTTTACGCACGTGTCGATTTTCGGACAGATGATACTGGTCGGCTTTGGTTTAAGCCGGATCCGAGTATTATATTGAGTAGGTATAATATCTTTGTCTCAGTTGCATTTGTATTCGGTCGTAATACAAATGCGGGTATATTTATACAGTTTCGGGGTTGTCCTGAAATTCGTTTCAGGATCACTTTTGGAAGTTGCCAGTTTCCAGTTTTCTATCAGCCGTCTTTTAACATTCGGTTAAAGACGGATTTGTCTTTTCTTGAGATGAGTGTGGATTCTTCTAGAAGGTTCTAGATGAGGTGACTAGGATTAAATGGTGTTAAGTTTTCATTGGTTCCTTTTAATGACTCATGCTTTGAAATTGATGGTTTTGTTTTGCTTAAGATCTTTTATCATGATATTTGTGATATGGTCACCTCCCCCTCTCCTACGGTCACCCCCTCTCTCTTTATAAGAGGCCGGCCCCCTCCTCTCTATCTTATGGTTGTTGATTTTCATCGGTCAGAAAAGATATGATAGTTTTGGGGTGTATGGAATTCACAGTTCATTTCATTCCATCACCCGATTTCCACGGCAACTTCATTAACCGATCGTCCACGGATTTGGACGAAGTGAGAAAAAGTCATCTACTCATTCTCTACATCATTCTTGGTCGTCTCTTTTAGCAAACTTGACAATCGAGTTGCCTCGAGTCAGAGGCGGGAGCCCGTTTAAAGAACCGATCATGTGGTGCCACCTCGACGAGGAGATCGGAGATCGACGAGATCGGAGCAGCCGCAACGGAGCGTGGGATGATGGTTGAAGAATGAAGGACTCGGATCGTTCGGTATAACCATTCTACACTCTTTACAGTTTGTTAGTTTAGCAATAATGGCAGATCCGGGTTAAAGTATACGATAGCGCCAGTTTAAAAGTTTTTGTTCCGCATTTGGCGTCTGTAGACTGCCGGGGCGCTAGCGTAGACTTACAGTGGTATCAGAGCCTCACCATTTTGCTATACTAACTTGTGCTAACGCGTTTAAAACATCGATCCGACCGAAAATCGAAAAACACAAAAATCCTAGCCGACAGTTTCTGTTGATTTTAAACGGTGTCAAAATTGATTTCTGTATATCTTAAAAATCAGTGCAGGGTTTTCTAAGACATCTGAGAAAAGACGGTCACGTGATCCCACTAAAGCGCCGCGCTTCCGCGGTCAAACCTAGGGTTTGACCGCGGAACCGTCGCGCTTCAGAGGGAACAGTGCACCAGTTTTTCTCAGTTGGCTTTATTTGGGATTTTGTGATTTTTGGTATATATCATTTACGCCCAGGTTTTGTTACTGTTCACCAGTAAGCCGTGGGGCCCACTTTTTGATATTTGGTCTTTGGTCGATCGTAATTTAAACACGTTAGTTTACAGTGCTTACATTATATCTCCGACCGGGAATGTCATTTGATCGGTAAACCGCGTTTGATTGCTATAGTTCTTTTAGACGGGTTTGCGAACGTGACATTCGCGTTGATGTTCTGTGTTGTGCTGTAATGTTGCGGATTTGTCGTGGTGGATAGCAGTGTGCAATGATAGTACAGTTTGAGTTTATTTTTACATTTGATATTGCGGGGCGAGCGTCCAACTTGTGGACTGCCGTCACTGCCTGTTATATAATATTCTTTTGGGGCACGACCAGGTTGCGGTCGATGTACCTATTGTACTATTTTTCATTACTGTACTAGGTTTTACCCCGCGACGGAGTGCACGGATAGCCGGGTTCGGGAAAGCAACGGGTCCGCATCTCATGGCTTTGAGTGGCAGAGGGGCCCTACTTCAGAATTGGCAGACTATTCGCCGCACTCGTAGGGGGTACAGGTTGACCCAAGGAGGGGTGCCTAAGATTACCGGATTCCGTGAAGTGCCGGGTGTTCCATTCACTATGCTATGGGGACTGCCTCGCTTCAGGTTTTGGCGGGTAACTTGCCGCACCCGTAGGGGTCTAGGTTTCATTGCACAGGCTATCCACACGACAGGGGAACGTCGGGTTTCAGCAGCGGCTCTGTGAAACCCGGGGATCCCAGATTATCTGTATTGTTCTGTGATGCTTATTACTTTTCTGTAATGTTGCATACTATCACGCCTGGAGCGATTATGTATATTGGTTTATATACTATTAGATGTTGTATATGTTTTACACCCGCGCTAGTGCAGTCCCCGCTCTGTCGTTAGTTAAGTAACCTAACGAGTGATGACGGGACCCAGTAACGAATGCGGATGGCATATACGTACATTTTATTTTCGTTCTTTTCTGGTGTGATCGAATGATGGGAGTGCGTTGATTCTGATCAATGCAAAGTAAAACAAACCTGTTTGAGTTGTTGGAACAATTTTAAAAAGTGTTGTTGCAAAGGCGTTTCCTTTTGTTATGCATAGCGGTATTCAGTGGAATATCCTGCACCTCATTCGACGGGGCAAGGGCTGATATCCCTTCACCGGGACTGACCCCTTGGGCAGAAGTTTGCGTCAGCGTAATAACTTCACTATAGTCGATTACAAGTTGCTTTGCATAGTGGTATTCAGTGGAATATCCTGCACCTCATTCCACGAGGAAAGAGCCGAGATCCCTTTACCGGGAGTGACCTCTTTAGCAAAAGGTTTTCGCCACTATATTTTAAAAAGCTATCAGGTTCCTTCAGCGATATCAAGTTCACTACGCTAAAGGTTTTTTCGCCAAAAACCAGCCGTAGCCCTCCGTCACTTCTTTTGGGTATTCAGTAGTATTCAAGCTATGCATTTTAGCCAAAGTTAAGGCATAGTGTTTGGTAGCTGCTGGGTATTCAATTGTTGCATAGATAGATGAGTTAGTTTGGGACAGTCGTTCTGCCGATTGGCCAAAGTCAGGGGCATGTGCGGGTGGGTTCAAATTGACAAGATAGTGATGGGTAGAACTTGGCATGTGACTTATGACATTTTGACCAAAGCCAAGGTTATAAGAGCATGGGGCAAAAACTATATCAGGAGTTTCTAAAGAAACTGAAACTTGCCGAGTATGCGCATACCTTCTGGAGTATGAGTAACGTGGATGCATTCCATCACGTTATCATGCGATGAGAGTTGGATCCTGATTCCCACTGATGAGTTGGTTTACTCTTCGGGTGATCCCGATTGATTCTTCTTTAGGTTTGGAGGAGAATTTGACAGGACAGTGGGAGGTTTCCGGATTAGATAAAATGATGACCATTCTGATCTAGGTTAGAGTGCACGCAGAGTGTTTCTTTTCTCTCTCTCTTTGGCAGCGACCTTTGACCGACCCTAGACTATGACTCAGTGACCAGGTTGACCGAACCTTCTTAAAATACTGGCTTTTGGATTGTCTGAGTTGCATAAGTCATTGCCACTCCTTCTTTTACCCTTTGCATTTCTCAGAACACCCGTATTACTACGGATATCCACTTCCATTGGATAGAGCCATCGTATGGTTATATACGAACTCGAAGGGACTTCTTCGAGGATGGATCAAGGTTCAGGAGAAATAGAATTGGTTTATTCAGTTGTCTTTTATTATCACCTTCTCTCAGGTTGCGAGAGCTCCTTGGTTTAGGAGAGTACACCTATTACGCCTATTGGATAGTCTTATTCCAAACCATAGGCTGGTGCCGAAAGGTAGGGAATGAAGAAAACCAATTAGCCTAAGTAGGGTGTGCAGAAGGTAATATGTAAAGACAAAATAAAGGGATTAGAAAGAGGGCAAAGTAAGTTGCGACTAATATCATTCACGACCAAAACCGAGTACTTCATCGCCGCTCCTATTTCACCTTTAAGAAGAATAAGGTATTATTCAGTTGTCTTTTATCGTCACCTTCTCTCAGTTGCGAGTACTCCTTGGTTTAGGAGGGTACACCTATTATGCTTACTGGATAGTCTTCTTCCAAACCATAGGCTGGTGCCGAACGGTAGGGAAGGAAGAAAACCAGTTAGCCTAACGATGGTGTACAGAAGGTAACGACTAAAGACAAATAAAAGGATTTGGAGAGATGGCAATAAAATATACGGTTGAAGTTATCCAGTAAGTGCATTTTCTCCTTGGGAGTCGTGGGGACTCCCAAGTGTGTTGCTCCTTTGTGAGTCGGAAGGATCTTACGCGGGAATTTTCTCCTCACAAAGTCGAGAGAACCTTGTGAGTGCATTTCATCTCTTTCTCACGAGTTTGCGCCCTTTCGGGTTTTCACAAACTCGCCGGCAGTCCTGCTGTTTTTACTCACGGAGCCCTTTCGGGTTTTCATCCGTGCCCATCTTGCTTGTGGACATACCTTTTTTTTTTATTTTTTTATATATTTTTTTGAGAGATTGGGATTGTTTTACGCTCGTGGATTGTATACGGTTTTGCAGGATGTATGATCCAGACCGTAGGGCCGGAAAAATTTCGGGACTTTGTCGGTGTCTGCATCGCTGCACTGGAATATAGTACCAGGAGCGACTCATCATTCGCCGTTGGGGTATGGGATTTGGAATTTGGTTGGCGTCTGCATCGCTGTACTGGAATATGGTACCAGGAGCGACTCATCATTCGCCATTGGGGTATGGGATTTGGAATTTGGTTGGCGTTTGCATCGCTGTACTGGAATATGGTACCAGGAGCGACTCATCATTCTCCATTTGGGGATTGGGGAGCGCTGGCTTAGGAGACAGGTTTAGATCCCTGTCACCTAAGACTTTTCAATTTTATGGGCCGTGAGGGTCCCATAAAAGTATTTTCTCCCTACGAGTCGTAAGGATCCCGCAGGTGTATTTTCTCTTTAGGAGCCGTGAGGACTCCTAAGTGTGTTTTTCCTTTATGAGTCGTAAGGATCCCACAAAGGTTTGTTCTCCTCATGTATCGTGAGGACACATGAGTGGGTCTTCTCAATGGAGCATAATTCCAAAGGCGGAGACCAGCCGCGTAACTGGTAATTGTGGTGGGGCATGGGTATGACGAGAATTATTTGAGCCCGTGGATTGTATACGGTTGTCAATTTGGAGACTAACCGTAGGGCTGGGGAATTTTGAGAAATTAGATTTTGGTTGGCATCTGCATCGCTGCACTGGAATATGGTACCAGGAGCGACTCATCATTCGCCGTTTTTTTTTCTTTTCACTTTTTTTTAACCCGTGATTGCTCTATCATTTCAGCTTTTCTTATCGCGAAGATCGCGATTGCCCCATCATTTCGGCTATTTATTCGCGGTTGCCCTATCATTTCGGCTTTATTTTCATCTTTATTTTACTCGCTGATTTTTATTGCGAGTTGCCCTATCATTTCGGCTTTTCTTTATTTTTCTTTTATTTACACATTTTTTTATATACACACACATTTTTTTTTACATTCCCAGTTTAACGACTTAGAGGTCGACTGTTCCCAGTTTAATGACGTGGTGGTCGACTGTTCCCAGTTTAATGACGTGGTGGTCGATTGTTTTCAGAGAAAGGCAGATGTCTGAGAGAATCGGTTTCATGAAGAACTTCGTTCTCCATTTGTATGAAATTGGCGGTTGCAGCTTGACTGTTTGTTAAGACGCCTTTGGACAGTTCTATCTCTCCTGCCTTGTATTGCTTTTCGACCCAATCTTTGAAGACGAAGCAGTCCTCAATGGCATGACCTATCACTCTGTGATAGGGGCAGTATTTGGGGTTGTCGGTCCTATTCGCTTCATGCGGTCTTTTTGACTCTGGCAGTTGTAGACCGTTCTTCAGGGCGTCTTTGAATATTTTACGGATTTTGTCCCTTTTGAAGGAATAGACCTTATCCAGCTTCTCTTTCAGTGGAGATTCTCCTCCCTCTCCGAACATTGGCTTCCGAGGCTGGTTGGCGCTAGGTCCGCTCATCCCTTCCTTATTTCGGTTAGCCGAAGTGTTGAAAGATTCAGAATCATCGGAGTTCCCGCCTTTGCGATTATCGTCCTTCCGGTTTCTCCAGGACCTATTGTTATTTTGAGAATCCGAGGAGGACTCCTGTTTTGAGCGCTCCAGCATCTGGACTTTCCTGGTCAGCTCTTGGAATGTTTTGAGACCCGCGATGCATAAAAACGGGGCCATCTAATTGTTGAGATTTCCGACGAGGAGACTGACAGATTGGTCCTGCTCTATTGGCGGTTCGCATTTGACGGAGAGATTGCGCCATCGGGTTATAAAATCCGTGCTGCTTTCATCGCTCTTGGGCTTGGTCCTTACAAGCTCGGCAATGGTAATCTTATCGCTGACGCTCATGAACCTCTACCGAAACAGAGACTCCATTTGGACAAAAGTTATGACGGAGCCATCCGGTATGCTCGCGTACCAGTCAAAAGCAACATCGGTCAAGCTATTAACGAACTGGCGGAGGAGAAGCGCATCATTGCCCCCAGTATTCCCGCATGAGGCTTTGAAGTGGGCGATATGCTGATTCGCATTTCCCGTCCCATCGAATCTTCTGAATTTGGGGATGACATAGCCGCTAGGAAATTCTACCAGATCATACTGAGCAGGATATGGTCTCCCACTACTGCTGATATCTTTTTGCGCTTCGGCTTCGGCCAGCAATGTTTTGACTTTGCTGGCAACCAAATCCATGATTTGATCTTGAGTTAGCGGGCTACTGTCATCGGTAGCCAAGACATTTCCCGAGATAGGATGCGACTGGTTTTCATGTAGTTCGCCCACTTTTGGATTTGAGGGAATAGGCGTCGGCTGCTTTGGGACACTATTTCCCGGTTCATGAGAGCCCTGCGCCTGATTGGGCGGCTGAGAGGCAAGTCGGGCCGTGAGCTGCATCACGACATTCATCAAGTCATCGATTTTAGAGTAGAGTTTGTCCATCTCCTTGTCTTTGTTTCTGAGCTGCTTTCGGAGCTCTTGCTCCGCGGTCCTGGGGCGGAAAGTCGGCTCTTCTTCGCTTTCCGAGCCCGACTCCTCATGGACCGAAGGGTCTTTCCGCCTATCATCCTCATCAAGAGGGTTTTCATCACCCAGTAGAGGCAGCTGTTCTTGGGAAGCGGCCACCACATTCAAGCCAGATTGGGTTTGAGATGTGGTAGCCCCGTCCTTGCTCTTGCTGCGCTTGCCCACCGTGTAGACAGTGTGGACCACATATCCAGCCATTTCCTCATCTTCGGCGGGGTAACCCTGTTCTTCGAACCTCATGAGGTTCAGCCTGGCAGGAGCCCTATCCCTTTTGTTGGCTCTATATCTGAGCCTTTTCTCCCTCAGCTTCTCGATTTTGGAAGCTTGGCGGGCATCCGCTATCCGGGAAGCCATTGTGAGTTGATCAGCGGGGAGCTTAGAGAAGACACCCGATCGAGCATTTGTCAGGGGCGTCGCTGGAGCTTGCTCGGGATGCGTTGTAGCTTTGTTGGTGTTGATGGCCTTGCCCCCAGCTGGGGCCAAGGAAAGTCGTTCAGATACCGACTTGCGTTTGGGTTGGGGCGCCCTTGAGATCACCACATTTGGTCTCCTGCCTTTCGAGACCGGTTTGTCTGCCACCGAGGCTTGAGGAGCTGGGATGGCACCAACTGGCATGAACATAATAGAGCCGAATGGTAGTAGCGGCTCCTTCCATTGTCGCCCGAGACTGGCCGGAAGGACCGTCATAGAGTCTATCTTCATCGTGTAGGAGACGGGAGATGAGTTCATCATCGAAGACATCGTTGGAAAGTGATTGCTTGAATGTCTGCATGAAAGAGCATTGTTTTAGTATAAATACATGTATGTATAATGATTTAGTTCGCATGGATGCTTAACCTGAAATATGGGAGGAGAGAAAGTCCCACCGGGCGTGCCAGAATCTGTAGGGTGTTTTTCGTCACCCCATTGAGATGGGAATACGCGCGCGCTTGTCAGGCGTACTACAGATTCCCCCTGCCTAGGGTAGGCCGGGGTTTAATGATTGTGGGGATCCGAATCTCCGGCAGTCGCGAACTAAGCTGCCGTTAATTACCCCCCCGCCTTTGGGGCGAGGGAACCTCCGATTGACGGGTTAAAATGGTCATGCGAACTCAATGTGCAGTGTACGTTTGTTGTATTTTGAAAGGGGAGGGGTTTGGATATATCGGGAGCCACGCAGAGTTTTTACGGGGGTCCCGCTACCCGGATAGCGGGCTGGGGGTCAAGGGGGCTAGCAGCCCCCTTGCGGGGTGTGGGGCAGCGCCCCGTTAGAAATTTTTTCTAACAGGGACAGTGTCGCGGAGTATGTGTGTGTGCAAATATGTATACATATGTATATATATATGTATATATGTATATATATAAAAGAAAGAAAGGGAAAAGGCATTCAAAGGATGCGTGGGGCAGCACCTTGGGCGCTGTGCGCCTAGGTGCCGTGCGCTCAGGAGCTAGAGTGCCACGTGTCGGCACGTGGGCGACTTGCGCTCGAGCGCTTGCGCTGGAGCGCAAGCATGCCACGTGTCGGCACGGGGGCGACTTGCGCTCGAGCGCAAGTGCGCCACGTGTCGGCACGGGGGCGATTTGCGCTTGAGCGCAAGCGCGCCACGTGTCGGCATGGGGGCGACTTGCGCTCGAGCGCTTGCGCTGGAGCGCAAGCGCGCCACGTGTCGGCACGGGGGCGACTTGCGCTTGAGCGCTGAGCGCTGGAGCGCAAGCGCGCCACGTGTCGGCACGCGGGCGCTCTGCGCTTGAGCGCCGGCGAGAAAAAGAGGCTTTTAGCCTAAAAAAAGATTTCTCGAAAGAGAAATCAGAGAGGAGTTGGACTCCTGAGTGTGTTTTTGGGGTTAATGGAAGGGGTTCTTCTTCTTCCTCCTCTGTTAGCTGGATCTTGAAGATCAAGAGATGTGAGATCTCAAAATCTCTCCTTTTTGAGATCTGATGACAGATCCAAGTTCCCCTTTGTGGGTTTGGTGGTGAAAAACTATTTTGGTTTTGAAAAGGAGAGTAAAACTCTTGATTTAATTCAAAAGAAAGAAGAAGGTTTGAGACCTTCAGAAAAGGGAAAGAGATACAAACCCTAGGTTTTTTTTTGTGAGAATGAAAAGTGTCTTTTTTTTATTCATCATGTTGCCTTTTATAGGCTTACATATTTACATATAGCCCCTTGGGCTTCACAAAATGGCATTTTAGCCTATCCCATGGCTCATGTGCCATTTCATTTTTGCACATAAGCCATGGGCTTACAAAATATTGGCTTTATGCCCATTTTGCATACATTCATGTATAAAAAATTACATAAAAATTATTTATTACATGATTTTGTTGTTGGCATGGGGAGGCTGGCCGCGGGCTCGACTTGGGCATGGGCCCGCTTGACCTGGGCTTCGGCCCACCTAGCTTGGGGGATGACCTTGACTTTGACTCGGTCAACCGGGGTGTAAATTTTTACCCCAACACTGACTAGTAGAGGAGTTGGGTGTTCGGTATCACACGGGCTGTGAGTATGCGACATCGCAATAATTAGCCTTGAGTGCAAGTGGGAGATTGTGCCCTCAGAGTCAATTATTGGATCACAGGCACGTGATTGCAATGATTGAGGTAGGACCTATTCCGGTAGGACAGTCTTACTCAAGATGATAGTATGCTATCTGGTTTATCTTTATCATCGTGTACTGTTTCAGGTGACCTTACAGGTCACTATTGCACGTTGATAGAGCTCCTAGGATTCTTTCTTGATTGCCAGCTGTATGAGGGCGATCATATACGTGGGAGCTGGTAGTCTATAAGCACATCCTTAAAAGGTCCCTAGTCGTGGGAGTTTCGAGACAGGGCATCGATACTCCAGAGTAGACTAGTGTATACAGTCGAGACTCCGACGAGGGGTGGTGGCCGGTCTCACAAGCCACTGGTGTCAGTTGGCTCACCTAAGATGTATACATGTGCTCATTGGGTTATGAGTACACCGGACAAGACTCGCCGGGAATATGCTAGTTGGTCTTATACCTGACGTCAGATAGCAGTTCCCTGGTGACATGTGTACAAGTTAGTTCATCGACCTGAGGATCGTCATTTGTCTCGTGTGAGTTCCCACTGTACTTTGATTACTACCCTACCACGCTTAAAGGAGACGTGCAAACAGGTTTTAGTTGGGTACAGTCCCGAGCCACATGGAGGCAGTGAGCGGATCTTCAGGGGTTCGTCTCGGCCGGTATTGGGGGTGAGGTCGCGCTGTGTCTAGGAGAGCCATTACACGAAGTCCTTGGCCAAGGCAGGAGATTTACTGGTAGGTATTCCAGTAGTATCTCAGGGTGTTCTGGACTACACTCCGACACGACTTGTACCGCTTTTGGGGGTATGACTTTTACCAACCCCCTAGGCCCCCCATGCGATGCTCATAGACGAACGGACCGGACTGTACGGATATTGTCACTGACAGGCTCAGTAGGGTGTCAGGATGAGTTCGCTCATCGACGTCCCTTTTGGTCAATAGCTGGTAGCCCGTCACGTATGGCTAATACCTCTGACGTGCTAGTGGTTAAATCCACAGCCATAGTATTGACGAGTCTTTAGAGTCCCCCACATTCAGTTACTCAAGTTTCGGGCGAAACGCCGTAGAAGCCGTATGGAGATATGGCAGGGTTCGATCAGATACGTGCGGTATTGAACTGATTAGGATCGGACGGTTAGTACTAGAGGCCGTATGGATATATGGCAGGGTTCGATCAGATACGTGCGGTATTGCACGGATCAGGATCGGACGGATGATACTAGCGGGCTTTGGTTTAAGCCGGATCCTAGTATAGTAACGTGTAGATTTTGTCTCATTGCATTTGTATTTCAGTCGGAATACAAATGCGGGTATGTATATACCGTAGCGGGGTTTTCCTGTAATTTATTACGGGATCAGTTTTTGGGGTTGCCAGTTTGTTTTCCGTTTCAGCCATATTTCTTTGTATCTTTCATTGGCTGATGATTGGTGGAGGAGGGCTTATTTGCATTTGTGCAAATAAGCATTTTGGAGGGTTGTCTTTGCATATTGTTGCTTCATGATAGCTCTTGTTTGACCTTGACTTCTTGACTTCATGATGGTTCATGATGGCTTGACTTGTGTAGTGATGATGGGTTTTTGGAGTGAGGTTTTTGTTGAAATGATTCTTGATCATCATATCCTTTTTCTCTCTCCTTTGGTTGATAGTTTCCCCCTCTTTAATTATTCACACTCTCACCACTCCCTCATGCATGGCCGGCCAAAGGGAAGAGGGGCTGAAATTTTTGGTGGGGATTTTGGTTGATTCTCTTCATGCTAAAAATCCCCAAGTTCATCTAGAAAAAGTTCACATATCATTCCTCCACCAAAAGGCAATTCCCTACAACCCTAAATGAGACATATAGATCTACACGTATTCTACAGCAAATCTTGGGCACGTCAACTCGCCAACTTCGTGCCCGAGTTGCTTCGGACCAGAGGTGGGAGCCCGTAAAAGAAGCAGGCGACGTGGTGCCCTTCCGGCGACTTGGTGGAGACCGGAGATTCCGCGGGGAGATCGGGACGACGACGAGAAGACCGAAGGACACGGATCGCTCGGTATATCTCTCTACCACTTCTCTAGATAGCTAGGACTAGATTAATGGCACGATCCGGGTTTATAGTGCGCGGTGGTGCCGGTTTGAAAAGTTAAAGAAAAGCATCGATTCCGCATTCCGGCGTCGGATTGACGGCCGGGGCGCCGCCGTGCACTTACACGGTGTACCCGTAACCTAATGAGCACCTGTATACTATCTCCAGTACGACGTACTGATGGCCGTGGGACAGACCATCTCTCCAACTGGGATGAGAAGCGTACACACTAGTCTACTCTGGAGTATCGATGCCCTGTCTCGATAATCCTACGACTAGGGACAAATATAGGATGTTGCTTATAGACTACCCAGCACCCACTAGTGTGACTGCCATCACAACGCTGGTAATCAAGCAAAGAACCTATGGGCTCTACTAATATGTATAAGTGATACGTTACAAGAAACATATGCACATATTAAAGTAGACACAAACCAAGTAGCATACTACAATATTTAGCAAGACTGTCAATACAACTGTGAATATCCCAAGCTTCCATTAAGTAATATACAATCTAGTATGATACAATAATGGCCCCTAGGGCATATACACTAACATAAACCACTCCTTTAAAAGCTATCATGGTTCCTTCGATCATATCAAGTTCATTACGTTCACGGTTTCGCCAAAACCATTCGTAGCCCTCCGTCATTTCAGTTGGGTATTCGGTAGTTTTCAAGCTATGTATTTTGACCTTCGCCAAGGCTTAGTGATTGGTAGCCACTGGATATTCTTCTGTAGCATAGATAGATGCGTTGGTTTGGGACATTCGTACTACTATTTTGGCCTCGTCAAGGGTATGTACGGGTGGTTTCAAATTAACCTGGACAATGACGGGTAGAACTTGACTTGCGACTTATGATATATTGTCCTTCGTCAAGGTCTTAAGAGCTTTGGGCAAAAATCCACATCGGGAGTTTCTAAGAAAACTAAAACTTGCTAGTGTAGCATACCATTTGGAGTGTGATAATTTTGGTAGGATTCCTTCAAGATTATCACACAATGATATTTGGATTCCGATCCTACTGTGAGTATTCGCTACTCCTCGGGAGATCTTTTCACTAAAACAATCAATACTATAAACCATATAGGTGTCTAGAACGGTGTTAGCGGGGCTACGCCTCCAGGTAAAAGAGGTTATATAATTAAGCAACTTCGCGAAAGCGTTGGAAAACTTCCATCGAAGTACCAACACCAGCCTAGCTGAAAGTTTAAGCACGAATTGTAGGGTGATATTAATCCTGACTAATTCTTCTTTTATGGTTTAAGGAAGGATTCGAGATACAGTGGGAGCTATCCTATTTAGATAAACTAATAACCAATCTAAAATTGCAAGAGCATCATGCTAAATGTTTTCTCTCTCTCTCCTAATTGCAGCGACCAGGTGACCAGACTTAGGTTACAACTAGATAATAAATTGACTGAGCCAGACTATATTTATTGGAAAGGGTTTGTCTAGATGTCCATTACCTATGAGAAGATGGGCCACCTCCTTAGTACTAAAGCCCTTGCCGTCCCAGGCCCAGTTTCCACCGTAGCGTATTTTGATATCCGTAAGATAAGGGAAAAAGACAGTGCGAATGCCAAGTGCCTCGTGTTGGCCTTAATAGATAGTGAACACCACAGGTAGCACGAGAAGATAGACTTAGCCTCTATCTTCTTCCATAACAAAGATTTATATGGAGTGCAATCTCGTATCGCAAGATCTGAGATCTCGAAGGAATTGCTTCAAGCGAGGTTGGCTATTAGGTCATCTATATGGGACCACATCCTTGCAATGATCAGCTATATTAAAGAGTTCACTGACCTGGAGACCACGTTGGAGAACTAGTTATGTACTAACTTGATTCTGTAGTCCCTACCTTCTACTTACACCCTGAAGGAAACCAAGGAGACACCCGCTCTGCTCATTGGAGAATCTTCCTTTTCTAGATCCAAGGCGAAAGCCAAAGGAGAGAAGAAGAAGGCCTCCACCAAGCCGATAGGCGGTGTCAGTAAGGTAGAAGGAAAGGGCATGGCAAAAGTTTCGGGGCTAACAGTAGGGAAGGAGGAATGTTTCTATCGTCACGGGATAGGCCATTGTCAGAATAATTGCAGGGCTTGGTAAGCCAGAAACCAGGATTCGAAGCACGTTGTGGCTTCGGCTTCGAGTGTGTTTATGATTAAAAATTGTCTGTCAATTAACCCTACTTCCTGGGTATTAGATACCGGATCAGGATCTTATATCTGTAATTCATTACGGGCTCTAAGAAACCGTAGAGTTATCAAGGCAGGTGATATGACTCTCAGGATTACTAACGGAATGAGCATGGACGTTGTATCCGTAGGGGAATATCACCGAGGATTGATAAGTGGGCAGATTTTGATTTTGCGTAACTGTTTGTGTGTACTAGTCTGGCTTGTAATATCATTTTTGTATCTTTACTTTTTAAAGAAGGTTATGATTTTACATTTGTAATCGATGTGGTCCACATCCACCTAAATCAAGTATTGATTAGGTCAGGTACACCGATAACGGTATATACGTATTAAATCAAGCTCAGGTTTTCAACGTCCAGAACACATTTAAAAGAAAGTCTCCAGAATTAAATCAATCTTTCTTATGGCAATATAGACTGGGTCACATCAATGAAACACGATTGACGAAGTTACATAAAGAGGGATATTTGGATCCGTTAGAATATCAGTCCTATGCAACTTGTCAATAATGTCTCAAAAGAAAGATGACAAAGACTCCATTCACTGGACATGGAGTAAGAGCGAGCTCGCTCTTGGGACTTATACACAACGACGTGTATGGTCCAATGTCTATACATGCACGAAGTGGTTATTCCTATTTCATTACTTTTACGGATGATTTCTCTAGGTATGGACATGTCTTCTTGATAAAACATAAATCCGAGAGCTTTGAGAAATTCCAAGAATATAAGAATGAAGTGGAAAAAAAAACAGGCAAAAGTATCAAGACACTTAGATCTGATCGAGATGGTGAATACTTAAGTGCCTAGTTCCTGGGTTACTTAAAAGAGAATGGAATTCTCTCTCAGCTTACTCCTCCATACACACCTCAACACAACGGTGTATCGGAAAGGCGGAATCGAACCTTATTGGATATGGTACATTCCATGATGAGTAACGCTGAGTTACCGAAATCTTTCTGGGCTTATGCACTAGAATCAGCTGCATATCTTTTGAATAAGGTTCCTGCCAAGATTGTGCTTACCACACCATATCAGATGTGGAGTGGGAATAAACCCTATCTTAAGTATCTGAAAATATGGAGATGTCCAGCTTTTGTAAAAAAAGCATCATGCAGACAAGCTCGAGGCACGCTCAGTACTGTGTAAATTTGTGGGATACCCAAAGAACTCCAGGGGTATCTTTTCTATTACGCTGAGGAGCAAAAGGTTTTTGTTTCTCGGCATGCCCACTTTTTGGAAAATCAATTCTTAGAAAAAGAGATAAGTGGGAGCGCAATAGAACTGGAAGAAATTCCAGAACCACAAGCTATTACCGAAAGCATGGTGGAACCAGAAGTTTCGGAAGATCCGAACATCCTCGCGCCACTCCGCAGAACAAGTAGGAAGTCTCATCCGCCCAAGAGATACTACGGTTTTCTCATAGACGGGAATAGAGAGGATTGCATCATCGACGATGATGAGCCAACTAGCTTCCAGCAAGCCATTCAGAGCAGAGACTCGGTAAAATGGATGGATGCAATATGGACCGAAATGGATTACATGTACACCAACAAAGTATGGACTTTGGACATTGCTCTAGAAGGGGTAAAACCCGTAGGCTGCAAATGGATCTTCATAAAGACGATTGGTGTAGATGGACAGGTTGAAACCTATAAGGCTAGACTTGTTACAAAAGGTTTTCGTCAAAGACCTGGTTTGGACTATGATGAAACCTTTTCTCCAATGGCTATACTCAAATCCATTCGAATCTTTCTTTCCATTGCTGCATTCCATGATTATGAAATTTGGCAGATGGATGTAAAGACCGCTTTTCTAAATGGAAATTTGGAAGAGTACGTCTATATGGATCAGCCGGAGGGTTTCATTTAGAGTGGGAGCAGCGAGAAAGTGTGCAAGTTGCTTAAGTCCATTTATGAACTAAAGCAGGCATCGCGGAGTAGGAACATCTATTTTGATGAGACGGTCAAAGAATTCGACTTTATAAAAAATCCAAATGAACCATGCATTTATAGTAAGATTGTAGCAAGAACTGTAGTATTCCTCGTCTTGTACGTGAATGACATTCTCTTGATAGGAAATGACATTCCTATGCTACAATTAGTCAAAGGATTCTTGTCACAAAGGTTCTCTATGAAAGACCTGGGTGATGCCTACTACATTCTGGGGATCCGATCTATCGTGATAGATCCAAGAGAATATTGGGACATTCACAGTCAAGGTACATCGACACCATACAGAAAAGATTCAGTATGAAAGATTCAAAGTGCGGTAATCTACCGGCTTATCACGGAATCACCCTCCAAAGAGATGTCTCCCAAGAATGATTTGGAAAAGGATCACATGTCTATTATACCCTACGCTTCTGCGGTAGGCTGTATAATGTATGCGATGTTGTGTCACGACCCGAAATTGGCACGTGATGGCCCTTAAACTACGCAACGTCTATAGGCGTAACGCAATTTAAGTAAGCCGAAAATCCAGAAATCTAAATCATCAAAAGTAGTAAGAATTAATAGAAGTTTTAAAACATTTGAAATCTCAACCCAAATTCTTTAAAAGTACAACTTTTCTTCCTTTAAAATTTTGGCAGCACCTCCTTTGTAAAAACCAGCCCCAAAAATGGGTACAATATAAATATAAGTAAAGCATCCCCAAACGGGAGCAAAAACACGCCCAAAGGCGGAAAACAACCACCACAACAGATATACGACGCCGTAGCGAAGAAATAAAAAACGATAAAAAGGAAACTGTATAAAAGACAACCAAGTCACAAAATACTATACAATATCATCCTCACATCAAATCTCTAAGTCAACATGAAAGTAGTAGATGGAGAGTACAAGGATACAACGAATATACAATACAACAACGAATAACCACAAAACCCACCTAAAGGAAAACTGCACATTGTGAGCCGATGCGGTATCTGCAGCAAAAGATGATTAGATAGATGAATAGCCTGCCTCGACTACACTAGGGAACAACCTGCAAAACAAACTGTGTCACAACGGGGGTGAGTTGCCAACTCGTGAATTGTAAATAATATATGCAGGTAATCGCAAGTATGCACGTACAGTGCGAATCTAACATATGTAAGCTAATAGCAGTAAAAGGTCATATGAATGCAATAGTCATGAATGGTACACTAACGGTTACTATAAATACATGAAGCAATAATATGACAATCGGTATGCAGTAATCATGCAATAATGATATGAAAATTTATATATGCAACAGTCATGAAAGGTACGCTAGCAGGTACAACTAACACATGAAGCAATGCATATAAATAAAGGTATGTAAATGCGACAGTCATGAAAGGTGCTCTATCTGGTACAACTAATACATGAAGCAGTGCATAAACAATAAATGTGGAGTATGGAATGAAACATGTCATTTCCACGGAATCCTGACATCGTGGTAGGATCAAAATCCATCAAGACAATCCAAATCCCAATTCCTCAAATCAGCCCCTAAATTGGCTCTCATATCATGTAAGTCTCATAAATCCTGAATGTACAATATCGAATAAATCTCATATATCCTGAATGTAAAAAATCAGCAATCTCATATATATCCTGTATCCAATCCCAAATGAATCTCCTATATCCCAAATCCAATAATCAAGAGAATCTCAAATATCCTAAGAATAATTGCATGAATAATTATGATGAAGTATATGAATTTATATGTATACATATATATTAGCGTCCAATTCCACTAATATATATATATATATATATATATATATATATATATATATATATATATATATATAACAGCGTCCCATTCCACTGTTATATATACTAGGAGTAAAATATCATGAAAACAATGTGTCAAGCATCGACACAGAAATGCTGATCCATCAGGTGCTGTCACCACGACTGGCACCCTGATAGGTACGTATGATACGCTATACCGAAAGCTCGAGTGACTAGCTCTGACCCTCGCCTCTCGACGTATCCATATGCACATGACTCCCGTAGGTATCCCTACGATAACCGCCGAGTCATAGGTACTGTCACCGGTAGGTATGATTCCCCCACTAACCCATCTCCTCGCTGAGATTCTTGCCCCGGGGTACCTCCGGCCCCCACCATGTACCCGCACACGGACCCCTCCTTTCCTCGCGTGGGGTATATATTTCAGAACCGATAAAACTCATAGTGGGTGCTGAAATATCATATCCAGGGAAGCTGGGTTTTTCAAATAATGCATAATTTCATGAAACTACCACGGTCCCCAAATCCAGAAAACATCATGAAAAATCCATATCTCAATGCGAAAATCCATGAATATAATATATGCAATAGAAAACTGAAATGCGAGCATATAAAGGAAAAGCCGCTATTTAACTGCAATAAGTAAATATATAAATCATGCGATTCCTAATTTCTCCAAGTCTGTATAACATCAAATAAATGTAAACATGTAGCTAAAGCCAGATATATGTGTAAATATAAAGGTATAGCAAGGTATACATGTAGCTATGTCATTATGTGTGTATGTACTTATCGCGAATGGTACAATATCCTATAGGTATCTGGTATCTAGCATGTAAGCATGTCAAGGCATATGTGTAAGCATGTAGGTATACAGGTATGCTATATGTCATATGCATAAAGAAATATGAAACAATGTCTCAATGTCCTTAACCAAACAATATCATATCTATATCTATGTTGTGCGTGTCATGGCAATTATTGACGATGTGTGTGGCATACAATCAGTGCTCGTGCAACATGAGCCGTCAATAATAGTGCAGTGTCCTAAGGATACTAGTCCAAGCACAACAATTAACTAAGCAGTAAGGTGTATGCGTAACTCTATAAATGAAATAGAATATGCGACAATATTAACATCACTAGCCCAGACGCATAACGCCATGCGGGCGATTCCCCTGTAGATGTTAAATCTACTCACCAACGCTCCTGGCTAAGTGAAGCCAACCACCTATTTTCCTTTCTTCTCAGCGTCCGAAGTCCCCGCCTGCGAACCTATAACATTAAAACAATAAAACAAGTGTATATTAGCAATAGACCCAAAACACGTACAAACCACATTTAACCGACGCAACAACATAAAACATACTCTCAAGTGTTCGTATTGTGGCTAACGTGCGTAGCGATACGACGAAACCAACCCAAGAGCAAAATCACACAAAGTGCATGATCTGTGTCGTATAACGTATCGCGCTTAAACGAAACACAAGAAACTACCTAGGTGATCCCAGATTTTTCATACTGAGAAAACTCAACAACCAAACAAGACCAAACACCTAAACCATTGCAGACACCTACCCAGAAAAACCCAAACCCCAACTCCACCCAGGGGCCGAGGTCGCCGGAATTCTCCACCTAGTCGCCGGCCGAGGCCCGAGCAGGGGGTTTCGTTCTTCAGGTGAGGTCCTATGGTCTCAGGTACAACACAAATACTTTGTTTGGTTTTCTAGTAAAATTTCCGGGTCACAGCAGATTACAGATGTCATATATTGACACTAAAAATACGATATTTGCACAAAAACTTAACTTTACGCTATTTAAACTGAAACCAACAAGCTACGTTACACTAAAAAAACTTAAAGAACATAAAGAGATCATTACCTAACCAAAATAGCTAAAAGATCCAAGCTTTACAAGCTCCAAGGCATCCAAGAGGCAAATCAAGGTAAAAGGTGTGATTTTGGTGAGATTTGTGAAGTTTTTGAGATGGTTTTATGATGGAGTGGAGAGTGTTCAGTTTGAGTGAATGAAAGAGATGAGGATAAGAGCAAGAGATAGAGAAAATGAGAGAGAGTGAAAGATAAAGAGAGAAGGAGGTGAGTGTAGGGTGAGGGTGAGTGTAACCTTGCATTAATGCATCATCAATGCATTCACACCACCTCATCATGCCACCTCCTCACTCCAAAAGAAATATATCTCTCACAACAAATAAATATCTAGATATTTAGGGTTAAGGCAAAGAAAGGGATTAGGATAGGATTAAAGCAAGATTAGATTAAGGGTTAAGTGTTATGGTCACTAATCTAGATTACAAAAACAAACCCTCACATTAACGTGCATACGTGCGTGCATGCCATAACAAATAATAATAAATTATTAATTAAATGTTATAAAATGTGAGGAACCCGAATTGATAAACTTTTTACAGTAAACCCTCATTAACGTCTAAACTATCACTAACCGAAATCTAAGGCGTTACAATCTCCCCCCTTATAAAAATTCGTCCTCGAATTTAAAATTCTCACTAAGCGTACCTTCAAAGAGATGAGTACAAAACTCATAATTTTCGCTCGCAGCCTTCCAAGTGATCACCTTACTATTCGAGTACGCCGAAGAAAACTCTCCACAGATGGCAAGACCCTTTGACCGAAGTTTCTCCACCTGCTGAACCACTAACACAATTGGCTGCCGGTGAACTAAAAGATCATGTCCCAAATTAAATGGTCTAGTGCTGAATCATGTGAGAAAGGTCATGAAGGTAATTGCAAAGTATCGACACAAGGAATACGGGGTGAATACTCAATAATCTGGGCGGAAGTGCCAAGTTAAGGGCAATGGAACTAACTCGCTTGAGGATCTCAAAAGGACCTAAAATCCTGGGATAAGCTTCCCAAAACTCAATACGTCATTCATCGGAAAAATCCATAGGAATACATGATCTCCCACTGCGAACTCAAGTCTGCGACCACCATGGTCGGCATAACACCTCTGTCTGCACTAGGCTATTCTCATCCTGACCTGAACCAACTGGATCATCTCCGAAGTCTCTAGACTAGCTGGGGTCCAAAAATCCTACTCTTGCAGAGTCAGAAAAACAGACCGGCGATCGATACGACCTACCAAACAAAACTTAAAGGTTGCCAATTGGAGTGTCTCCTGATAACTGCTATTGAAGGAAAATTCTAATAATGGCAAGTGACGATCCCAACCGCCGACAACAATTAGTACGTACGCACAAGCATATCCTCCAGAGTCTGTATAGCCCGTTCTGTCTAACCATCAGCCAACGGATGGAAAGCGGAGCTAAAGCTCAACGAGTACCCAAGGTTTCCTGAAGCTTCTGCCAAAGACGGCAAGCGAAAATGTTGCCTCTATTGGATACAACGCATGAAGGAACTCCGTGAAAACGCACAAACTTAACAAAGAACAACTGAGAAAACTGAGCATAATCGGACAACAAACACCCAAATAGAGTCACACCCTGACTAAACCTGGATAGACACCACAACGACATTCATGGAGATCTGCTCCCATTCCCACTCCGGAACGGTTAAAGGTTGCAACTCTCCAGCTGGTCTCAGATGCTCAACCTTAGCACACAACAAGACAGACACCTTGAAACGAAATCCGAAACTTCACTCTTCATCCCTGCCCACCCGTAACTATCTCACAAGTCACGTCAAATGTTGGTGGAACTTGAATGAACACCGAAAACTGACTGATGTGCCTGTTCTAGGATTTCGCGTCTCTGCCCATCAGCAACCGGTACACACAAACACGTCCCTAAACGTAGCACATCTGGTCATAAATAAAGGACTCCGGATCATTACCCTGTCGAGTATGCTCAAGAATCTCTGACGAACGAGTATCGGCGGGCAGTGCCTCGCGAAAGAGATTAAGGAAAAGTGGTCAGGCGCAGACTTGAGCAAGCTGTCCCCTCAGTAAAGGCGAACTTAAGCTGTACTCAACGATCGCACAAGAACTGTAAATCTGCAGAAGACTGTCTCAATAATCAAAACCCGCTGCAGGAAGATGTACATTAAGCTTTGGTGGTTCGTGAAAATCTGACACGACTCTCGAACAAGTAGTGTCTCCAAATCTCCAACGCACGACCACCGCGGCCATCTCTAGATCATGAGTGGGATATCCTGCTCGTACTTCCTCCAACTGTCAAGCGATAACTCTAAAGTGCCACATCAGTACACAATCGAGCCCCACTCGCGAAACATCACAGTTAAACAACAAAGCCTCCCAAACCAAAATGCAAATCAAGAACTGGTGCAGTTGTCAACCGAGTCTTCAACTGCCGAAAACTCCGCATTCATGCCTCAGTCCAAAGAAAAAGAACCTCCTTTCCGGTCAATTCAGTCAATGGTGCAGCGATACACTAGTAATCCTGCACGAAACGGCGGTGAAAACCTGCTAAGCCCAAAAATCTTAGGGCTTCCGTCCTGCACACAAGTCTGGGTCAAAGCTGTACGGCCTCGATCTTCCTCGAAACCATACAAAAACCGTCTCCCGTAACTACAAGACCTAGGAGTCAACATAATCAAGCCTAAAGGAACACTCCAAGAATCAAGCAAACAGCTGGCACTCTCCCAATGAAGGCTACAACCCCGACCCGGTTGTGCGGCCATACAAATAATTATTACATCAATTTACAAATTTACATGAATTGAAAGAAAAGAAAACTCTCGTCTCACAACCCCCGGCTATTCACCCGCGACAATCCAATGAATTCATATACACAAACCAATAACATTACAGATCACAGATTTGTATAACTCCCACTAATCGACATATAGCGATTAGCAGACGTTCAATACAAATATCATATCACAGAAATAAACCCGTCAGCTTAAGTCTTTAGAAACTCGATCAAAATACGGTTTATAAAGCCCCAAAAACAAAATTTTCTTTCTGGAAAATCTTGGCTGAAAAAACATATACCAAAATTCCCAAAATACCCCACTGAATATACTGTAGCAAAGAAGATCCAGAGAAGAGCCAATACGGCCACGGAACGGCGGCAATAGCAAGCTATTGCCGCGTTTCCGCGGCGCTTTGATGAGATCACAGGACCGTCTTTCTACAGTATACTCTAAAAACCCAGAGTCGATTTTTAAAGCATGATTTATTACTTTTACAGAACTTTGAAAATTGACAGCAAGTTAGATTTTTAGGTGTATTTCGTGACTTTTTCTCCGATCGAATTTCTAGTTACTATGCTAACATGTTGGGTAGTGTTTAACTAGGCTCTGATGCCACTGTAAGTCCATGCTACCTCTCCCGGTACTTACGGGCTTGCGGAATTTGATGAAAAACGATTTTCTAGAGGCGGTAACATGGACTCAAAACCGGATCTTTGTTAAACATTTAACTAACAACCTAACTAGGAGTTGTTAACTACTCGGTTAGGGGGTTATACCTTTCTTTCTTGAACTCCTTCGTCTTCAAACCTCGATGGTGTACGGATCGGCTTCACCCCGTCGTCTCCTTGCGCCGAAGATCGATCCCCCCGAAAGCTTCTACCTTTGGCTTCTTCTTTGAGCTTTGAAGAAACTAGTTCACTCGGTTTGCTAAACCTTGTGAACTAGAGTGAGTAGAGAAGAGTGTGTTTGGGATTTTACTCTATGGTTCTTTCTTCTCAACACATGAGACAAGTAAACCATAGACTCAAGAGAGGGAGATCAAGAGGAAGAGGATGAGAGCTCAAGAACAAGAGAGAGAGTGAAAAATGACAGAATGAGAAAGACTTTTTCTCTCTTGGCTCTCATAATCCAAAGCCATCATCACAAATCATAGCAATCAAGTATTATGTGATGGTTTAAGCTACAATAGCCATATCATTTCATGCACTCATTTTTCACAAGAGAAACAAGCAAGCAAAAAGTCTTTGCCATGAAATGATAGCCATTGTCATCATGATGGTCAACTAGTCCAACCTAGTCAACCGGTCAACAAAGTCAACAAGTCAACAAAGTCAACCCCTCACCAACCATGTCACCATAATACTTAATTAATATCATTGTTAATCATATATCATATTCTTATTAGGGTTTAGCAAAAAAGTCAATGGTCAACGGTCAACAGTCAACAACCCTAATGAGAATCCTCTGCCTCTGTCTCTCCGTCAACTGTGCATACACACCCGCATCCGCGTTCCGAGGAACACGAATACATACCAGATAAAATCAATCCCAAAACATACACTAGGATCTGGCTTAAACCAAAGCCCGCTAGTGTTAACTGTCCGGACACTGTACGTGCACAAGTGCATAGATATGACCGAACCCTGTCGCAAAACCATGCGACCTGTCGCAAAACCATGCGACCTCTACTCTTTTGCCTAAAGGCGAATAGCTTTCTGTGTGGGACTCTAAAGACTCGACACTACGCTGGCAGTGGGTTTAACCACAGACCGCAAGCGGCACTAGCTGTGCGTAACGGTCCCGAGGTAGATGCCGACAAGAAGACTGACGAGGTGAAACCCATCTGAACTCCTACTGAGCCTGAATGTGACATTCTCCGTACAGTCCGGTCTATTCGTCTGATACATCGCATGGCGGGCCTAGGGGGGCGGTAAACGTCAGTCCCCTAATAGCGGTACAAGTCGTGTCGGAGTGAAGCCCAAAACACCCTGAGATAACACTGGAAGCCTGCCAGTATATCTCGCTTACCCTGGCCAGGGACTACTCGTGTAATGGCTCTCTTAGACACAGCGCGATGTCAACCCCCAATACCGGGAGAGACGAATCCTGTCTAACCGTCACTGCCTCCAAGTGCTTCGGGACTGCACCCAACTACTACCTGTTTGCACCACTCCTTTGAGCCGTGGTAGGGTAGTAATCAAAGTACAGTGGGAACACACTCGAGATGAAGTGACAGTGTCAAGTCAGCGGACTAAGCTGTACTCATGTCACCTGGGAACTGATAACTGATGATAGGTATAGTACCAACCAATCAGTTCCCGACGAGTCCTGTCCAGTGTACTCGTAACCTAACGAGCACCCGCATACTATCTCCAGTACGACGTACTGATGGCTGTGGGACAGACCATCTCCCACTCTGGGATGAGAAGCGCATACGCTAGTCTACTCCGGAGTATCGATGCCCTATCTCGATAGTCCTGCGACTAGGGACCTGCATAAGGATGTGCTTATAGATTACCCAACCCCCACTAGTGTGACTGCCATCACAACGCTGGTAATCAAGCAAAGATCCTAAGGGCTCCACTAATGTGTATAGGTGATATACTAAAATAAACACATGTACACATTGAAGTAGAAACAAACCAAGTAGCATACTACTATTTTGAGCAAGATTGTATATACAACTGTGAATTTCCCAAGCTTCCATTAAGTAATATACAAACTAGTATGATACAGTAATGGCCTCTAGGGCATATACACTAACAATCTCCCACTTGCACTAAGGCCATGTATTGGCGTATCGAAGACCTATCATCTCGATCAGCCGCTCGAACTGAGTCTGGGGCAAGGCCTTGGTGAATAGATCTGCAGTGTTATCTTCTGAAGCAACCCTCCGAACCTCGATCTCCTGGCGATCCACGATCTCCCTGATCAGGTGATACCGCCTCAAGATGTGTCTGGATCTCTGATGGGACCTGGGTTCCTTCGCTAAAGCTATAGCCCCATTGTTGTCGCAATACAGAGGTATTGGATCAACAATGGACGGAACCACCTGAAGTTCTTTCAAGAACTTCCTCATCCAGACAGCTTCTTTTGCGGCATCAGATGCAGCGATGTATTCCGCTTCCATCGTCGAGTCTGCAATGGTTTCATGTTTGGAACTCTTCCAACACACCGCCCCTCCATTGAGGGTAAAGACAAAACCCGACATGGACTTAGAATCATCCTTGTCACTTTGGAAGCTGGAGTCAGCAAAGGCCTCGATCTGGAGGTCTTTTCCGCCATACACCAAGAACATCTCCTTAGTCCTTCTCAGGTACTTGAGAATGTTCTTTACCGCTATCCAGTGTTTCTCCCCAGGGTTTGACTGATACCGGCTTATCACACTCAGTGCATAAGCTACATCTGGTCTGGTACACAACATCGCATACATTATAGAGCCTACCGCAGAGGCGTAGGGTATAATAGACATGCGATCCCTCTCCAAATCAGTCTTGGGAGACATCTCTTTAGAGAGGGTGATCCCGTGACAAGCCGGTAGGTTACCGCGCTTGGAATCTTCCATACTGAATCTTTTCAGTATGGTGTCAATGTACCTGGACTGTGAAAGTCCTAATATCCTCTTGGATCTATCACGATGGATCCGGATCCGCCGGATGTAAGAGGCATCACCCAGGTCTTTCATGGAGAACCTATGTGACAAGAATCCCTTGACAGATTGTAGCATAGGAATGTCATTTCCTATTAAGAGAATGTCATCCACGTATAAAACGAGGAATACTACAGTTCTCGCTACAAATCTACTATAGATGCATGGTTCATCTGGATTTTTGATAAAGCCAAATTCCTTGACCGTCTCATCAAAATAGATGTTCCAACTCCGCGATGCCTGCTTTAGTCCGTAGATGGACTTAAGCAACTTGCACACCTTTCCGCTGCTCCCACTCTGAATGAAACCCTCTGGTTGGTCCATATAGACACACTCCTCCAAATTTCATTTAGAAAAGCGGTCTTTACGTCCATCTGCCAAATCTCATAATCGTAGAAGGCAGCAATGGCAAGAAGGATCCGAATGGATTTCAGCATAGCTACTGGAGAAAAGGTCTCGTCATAGTCCAAACCAGGTCTTTGACGAAAACCCTTTACAACCAGTCTAGCTTTATAGGTCTCAACCTGTCCATCTACACCAATCTTCCTTTTGAAGATCCACTTGCATCCTACGGGTTTTACCCCGTCTGGAGCAACGTCCAACGTCCATACTTTGTTGGTGTACATGGACTCCATTTCGGTCCGCATTGCATCCAGCCATTTTACCGAGTCAACGCTCTGAACGGCCTGCTGGAAGCTAGTAGGCTCATCATAATCTATGATGCAATTCTCTCTATCCCCGTCTATGAGAAAACCGTAGTATCTCTCGGGCGGATGAGACTTCCTACTACTCCTGCGGAGCGGCGCAGGAATGTCCTGTTCTTTTGAACCCTCTGGTTCCACTAAGCTTTCAATAATAGTCTGTGGTTCTGAAATTTCTTCCAGTTCTACTGCGCTCCCACTAATTTCCTTTTCTAAGAACTGGTGTTCTAGAAAGTGGGCATGACGAGAAACAAAAACCTTTTGTTCCTCTTCGCAGTAGAAGAAATATCCCTTGGAGTTCTTTGGATATCCCACGAACTTGCACTGTACTGAGCGTGCCTCGAGCTTTTCCGCATGCTGCTTTTTAACAAAAGCTGGACTTCCCCATGTCTTAATGTGATTAAGATAGGGTCTCCTCCCACACCACATCTCATATGGTGTAGTAGGCACAGTCTTAGTGGGAACTCGGTTCAAAAGGTATGCAGCTGATTCTAGCGCATACCCCCAGAATGATCGCGGTAACTCAGCGTTGCTCATCATGGACCGTACCATATCCAATGGGGTTCGGTTCCGTCTCTCCGATACACCGTTATGTTGCGGTGTGTATGGAGGAGTAAGCTGAGAGAGAATTCCGTTCTCTTTTAAAAAGTCCAGGAACTCGGCACTCAAGTATTCACCACCTCGATCCGATCTTATAATCTTGATACTTTTGCCGGTTTGTTTTTCTACTTCATTCTTATATTCCTGGAATTTTCCAAAGGCTTCGGACTTATGTTTCATTAAGAAGACATAACCGTACCTTGAAAAGTCATCCGTGAAAGTAATGAAGTAAGAATAACTGCTTCGCGCATGTGTAGACATTGGACCGCACACGTCGCTGTGTACGAGTCCCAAGAGCTCGCTCGCTCTTACTCCATGTCCAGTGAATGGAGTCTTTGTCATCTTTCCTTTGAGACAGGATTGACAAGTGGCATACGATTGATATTCGAACGGATTCAAATATCCTTCTATATGTAACTTCGTCAACCTTCTCTCATTGATGTGACCCAGTCTACAATGCCATAAGAAAGTCTGATTGATTTCTGGAGACTTTCTTTTGTGTGTATTCTGGACATTGAAAATCTGTGGTTGGTTTAATACGTATATACCATTGCTTAATGTACCTGACCTAATCAGAACTTGATTAAGGTGAATGTTCACAACATTACTTACAAATGCAAATTCATAACCTTCTTTAGATAATAAAGATACAGAAATGATATTACAAGTTGCATTGGGTACAAAATAGCAATTACGGAAAACCAAAACATGTCCATCTGACAAGCCCAGGTGATAGTCCCCCACGGACTCAGCATCCATGCCAGCTCCGTTTGCAACTCTGAGGGTCATATCACCTGCCTTCAAAACCCTACGCTTTCTCAGTGCCTGCAAAGAATTACAGATATGAGATCCTGATCCGATATCCAATACCCAGGAAGTAGAGTTTATTGAAAGACAGTTTTCAATAACATACACACCTGAAGCTGAAGCCGCAACCTGCTTCAGTTCCTGTGTTCTGGCCTTCCAAGCCCTGCAATCATTCTTCCAGTGTCCCTTCTTATGACAATAGAAGCATTCTTCTTTATCCACAAGCTGCCCCGCTTTCTTTGTTGCTTTTGCTTTTGCTTTTCCCTTCGTATCCACTTTACTAACACTGCCCCTTGGTTTGGCGGGGGCTTTCTTCTTCTTTCCCTTGGCTTTCGCCTTGGACCTAGAAGAGGAAGATCCTCCTACAAACAAAGTGGATGTTTCCCTACCTTTCTGTAGGGTGCCCTCTGCGCTCCTCAGCATGTTGAGGAGTTCTGAAAGTTCAACTTCATTTTCTTGTAAGTTGAAGTTCAGGATAAACTGGGCGTAAGTGGAAGGAAGGGACTGGAGAATCAAGTCCGTATAGAGCTCATTCTCCAACGTGGTCCCAAGGTCCGCGAGCTCTTCTATGTAGCCAATCATCTTAAGCACGTGTTCCGCTACCGATGATTCGACGGCCAACCTTGCCGAAAATAACTTCTTCGACACTTCGTATCTTGCGATACGAGACTGCTCTCCATACAGTTCTTTTGTATGGAGAAATATGGATTCGAGGTCCATATTCTCGTGCCTCCTCTGATGTTCGTTGTCCATAGAGGCAAGCACGAGGCACCTGGCCTTCGCGCAATCGATCTCCCAAGTCTTACGGATTTCCTTATCCGCGACGCTGTAGGTGGGACCTGGGACAGGGGGAGCTTTGGTGGTAAGAAGATACCCCAGCTTGTCGTAAGTGATTGCCATTTTGACATTCCTGAGCCAATCTTTGTAGTTTGGCCCGGTCAGTATGTTTTTATCTAGAAGTAACTTAAGTCCAGTCATGTCGATTGGTCGCTGCAATTAGGAGAGAGAGAAGAAACACTCAGCATGATGCTCTTGCAAGTTTAGAGTGGTTTTTAGTTTGTCTAAACAGGATGGCTCCCACAGTTTCTCGAATCTCTCCTCAAACCAAAAAGGAAGAATTAGTCAGGATCAATCTCACCGTACAATTCTTGCTTAACCGTTCAGCCAGGCTAGTGTCGGTACTTCGAGGGAGGTTTTCCAATGCTTTCGCGAAGTTCCTTAATTTAAGAACCTCTTTTCCCTGGGGCCGTAGCCCCGCTAACACCTTTCTAGACACCTACTAGGTTTATAGCATTGATCGTTAAGTGAGAAATTTCCCGAGGAGTAGCATATACTCACAGTAGGATCGGGATCCAAATATCGTCGCGTGACGAAACTGAAGGAATCCTACCAGAATCATCACACTCCAAATGGTATGCAACACTAGCACGTTTCAGTTCTTTTGAAACTCCCGATGTGGATTTTTGCCCCATGCTCTTATGACCTTGACTTTGGCCAAAATATCATAAGTCACATGTCAAGTTCTACCCGTCATTCTCCAGGTTAATTTGGATCCACCCGTACCTACCCTTGACTTTGGCCAAAATGGCAGTACGACTGTCCCAAACCAACGCATCTATCTATGCTACATATGAATATCCAATAACTACCAATCACTATGCCTTGACTTTGGCCAACATACATAGCTTGAATACTATTGACTATTCATGTGAAACGACGGAGGGCTACGAATGGTTTTGGCGAAACCGTGAACGTAGTGAACTTGATATAATCGATGGAACGAGATAGCTTTTAAAAGGAGTGGCTCAAGCTCCGCATTTAAAAGCTGGTTTTGAAAAGAACCGAGTGGTTTTTCGAAAGTGTTCCAACGACTTTTACTTGGTTTATTTTCTTGCATTAGTTCTTTTAATGCGTGTTATTCTTGCATTAGTTCTTTTAATGCGTCCCATCATTTAATCCTACCATTGCAGAAAACAACCAAAATATGACGTACGCTTATGCCATTCACATTCGCCACGGGGCCCCGTCATTACCCGTTAGGTTACTTAACTAACGACAGAGCGGGGGTTGGGCTAGCGCGGCTGTAAAACATAAGCAACGCCTAAATAATATCATATATAGATATATTGCAATGATAGCCATTTCAGATCACAGATGAACACATTGGATATACTAAGAACCCGCAATTCGTACGAGCCTGTAACGAAAAGCAGATTACACGGTCGCGGTGAATAGCCAAAACACCACCCAAGACCCCTACGGGTGCGGCAAACTACCCGCCAAGTACCCGAAGCAAGGAAACCTCCCTCAACCCCGTGAGTAGGCCACTCGGCACTTCGGGATACCCGGTAGTTTGTGCACCCCCTTCATGGGTCTATCCTAGGAGCAAAAACAGTAAAAAGAAATTATACAATGACGGCTACAACCTCGACCCGGTTGTGCGGCCATACAAATAATTATTACATCAATTTACAAATTTACATGAATTGAAAGAAAAGAAAACTCTCGTCTCACAACCCCCGGCTATTCACCCGCGACAATCCAATGAATTCATATACACAAACCAATAACATTACAGATCACAGATTTGTATAACTCCCACTAATCGACATATAGCGATTAGCAGACGTTCAATACAAATATCACATCACAGAAATAAACCCGTCAGCTTAAGTCTTTAGAAACTCGATCAAAATACGGTTTTTAAAGCCCCAAAAACAAAATTTTCTTTCTGGAAAATCTGGGCTGAAAAAACATATACCAAAATTCCCAAAATACCCCACTGAATATACTGTAGCAAAGAAGATCCAGAGAAGAGCCAATACGGCCGCGGAACGGCGGCAATAGCAAGCTATTGCCGCATTTCCGCGGCGCTTTGATGAGATCACAGGACCGTCTTTCTACAGTATACTCTAAAAACCCAGAGTCGATTTTTAAAGCATGATTTATTACTTTTACAGAACTTTGAAAATCGACAGCAAGTTGGATTTTTGGGTGTATTTCGTGACTTTTTCTCCGATCGAATTTCTAGTTACTATGCTAACATGTTAGGTAGTGTTTAACTAGGCTATGATGCCACTGTAAGTCCATGCTACCTCTCCCGGTACTTACGGGCTTGCGGAATTTGATGAAAAACGATTTTCTAGAGGCGGTAACATGGACTCAAAACCGGATCTTTGTTAAACATCTAACTAACAACCTAACTAGGAGTTGTTAACTACTCGGTTAGGGGGTTATACCTTTCTTTCTTGAACTCCTTCGTCTTCAAACCTCGATGGTGTTCGGATCGGCTTCACCCCGTCGTCTCCTTGCGCCGAAGATCGATCCACCCGAAAGCTTCTACCTTTGGCTTCTTCTTCGAGCTTTGAAGAAACTAGTTCACTCGGTTTGCTAAACCTTGTGAACTAGAGTGAGTAGAGAAGAGTGTGTTTGGGATTTTACTCTATGGTTCTTTCTTCTCAACACATGAGACAAGTGAACCATAGACTCAAGAGAGGGAGATCAAGAGGAAGAGGATGAGAGCTCAAGAACAAGAGAGAGAGTGAAAAATGATAGAATGAGAAAGACTTTTTCTCTCTTGGCTCTCATAATCCAAAGCCATCATCACAAATCATAGCAATCAAGTATTGTGTGATGGTTTAAGCTACAATAGCCATATCATTTCATGCACTCATTTTTCACAAGAGAAATAAGCAAGCAAAAAGTCTTTGCTATGAAATGATAGCCATTGTCATCATGATGGTCAACTAGTCCAACCTAGTCAACCGGTCAACAAGTCAACAAAGTCAACCCCTCAGCAACCATGTCACCATAATACTTAATTAATATCATTGTTAATCATATATCCTATTCTCATTAGGGTTTAGCAAAAAAGTCAATGGTCAACGGTCAACTGTCAACAACACTAATGAGAATCCTCTGCCTCTGTCTCTCCGTCAACTGTGCATACACACCCGCATCCGCGTTCCGAGGAACACGAATACATACCAGATAAAATCAATCCCAAAACGTACACTAGGATCTGGCTTAAACCAAAGCCCGCTAGTGTTAACTGTCCGGACACTGTACGTGCACAAGTGCACAGATGTGACCGAACCCTGTCGCAAAACCATGCGACCTGTCGCAAAACCATGCGACCTCTACTCTTTTACCTAAAGGCGAATAACTTTCTGTATGGGACTCTAAAGACTCGACACTACGCTGGCAGTGGGTTTAACCACAGACCGCAAGCGGCACTAGCTGTGCGTAACGGTCCCGAGGTAGATGCCGACAAGAAGACTGACGAGGTGAAACCCATCTGAACTCCTACTGAGCCTGAATGTGACATTCTCCGTACAGTCCGGTCTGTTCGTCTGATACATCGCATGGCGGGCCTAGGGGGGCGGTAAACGTCAGTCCCCTAATAGCGGTACAAGTCGTGTCGGAGTGAAGCCTAAAACACCCTGAGATAACACTGGAAGCCTACCAGTATATCTCGCTTGCCCTGGCCAGGGACTACTCGTGTAATGGCTCTCTTAGACACAGCGCGATGTCAACCCCCAATACCTGGAGAGACGAATCCTGTCTAACCGTCATTGCCTCCAAGTGCTTCGGGACTGCACCCAACTACTACCTGTTTGCACCACTCCTTTGAGCCGTGGTAGGGTAGTAATCAAAGTACAATGGGAACACACTCGAGACGAAGTGACAGTGTTAAGTCAGCGGACTAAGCTGTACTCATATCACCTGGGAACTGATAACTGACGATAGGTATAGTACCAACCAATCAGTTCCCGACGAGTCCTGTCCAGTGTACTCGTAACCTAACGAGCACCCACATACTATCTCTAGTACGATGTACTGATGGCTGTGGGACAGACCATCTCCCACTCTGGGATGAGAAGCGCATACGCTAGTCTACTCCGGAGTATCGATGCCCTGTCTCGATAGTCCTGCGACTAGGGACCTGCATAAGGATATGCTTATAGATTACCCAGCCCCCACTAGTGGGACTGCCATCACAACGCTGGTAATCAAGCAAAGATCCTAAGGGCTCCACTAATATGTATAGCTGATATACTAAAATAAACACATGTACACATTGAAGTAGAAACAAACCAAGTAGCATACTACTATTTTCAGCAAGATTGTGTTAGTTATATGTATGCCCTAGAGGCCATTACTGTACATTGGATGTATATTGTAGTGGATGCTGGGACATATATAGGGAGGACTTTCTTGCTCGACATGATAGTATGCTATCTGGTTGATCTTTACCTTAACGTGTATACTGATTGTCTCTCTGTTACATGTTGGTAAAGCCCTTAGGATGTGTACTTGACTACCTGGACTATGATGCGGATCATACTAGTGGGGACATGGTAGTCCATAAGTACATCCTTCAAAGTCCCTAGTCGTGGGTGTATCGAGACGGGGCATCGATATATCAGAGTAGACTAGCGTGTACCTTCTCGACCCATACAGATGGGCGATGGATGATCCCATATCCATTGGTGTTTGACATCAGAGATGATATACGGGTGCTCAGTAGAGACTGGGTACACTGGACGGACTCGCCGAGAACTCCCAGATGGTATTATACCTCACATCAGATGGCAGTTCTCTGGTGACACTGGTACAGAGTAGTCTGTTGACCCGAGATAGTCATAGAGACTTGTGTGGTTCCCACTGTGCTTTGATTTCCATCTTACCACGTCCAAGAGGGCGTGCAAAACGGTGGTTTTTGGGTACAGTCCCGAGTCACATGGAGGCAATGAGCGATAGGAGGGGATTCGTCTCTCCCGGTATAGGGGGTTGATGTTGCGCTGTGTTCGATTGGCTATAACAGGAAATTCCTGGCTAGGGTTGCTGAGATTTACTGGTAAGTTTTACCAGTAGTTTCTCGAATTGTTATAGACCTCATATCGACACGACTTATCGAGCTATTGGGGTCTGACGTTTACCACCCCTAGGCGAGATATGCGACATATCAGACGATCAGACCGGACTGTACGGTAGTGTTACTGGTTGGATTCACTGGAGTGTGAGCGGGCTTGCTCGTCGATCTTCTGATCGCTCAATACCCGGGTGGCCGTTACGTTTAGCAGACCGCTTGCGGCTTGTGGGTGTTTGATATGATCATCACCTGCTGCCGGCGTATTGACGAGTCTTTAGAGTCCTACACAGAGGTTTCCTGGCTCAAGCGAAACGAAATAGGAGTGCATATGAGATATGTGCGGGACCGAGAATAATGCGTGTATGTGATACCGTATTCTATTCTCGCGATCAATGTATCGATTGGTTATATGCGATATAACCTAGTTGTCGAATCAATGATTGATTCGATAAGCCGATACAAAGGATGCTAGTCGGTTATATGCGATATGACCGGATCGTTAAATCAAGTGTTGATTTAATGATTTAATGTATAATTATATATTTGATATATTATTTTGCATTAACTAGTATTGGTTTATTTTAAATGGATTTTCTCACTTGGTTGTACAATTTGTATATGTGATATATTTTTTGTGCAAATGATTGTATCATGTTTGATGATACATGTTTACTTGGTTAAGTGTAAAGAATTAAACCATGGTTAAACATATAATTAGGGTTTTATTTTTCCATTACTTGTTTATTCATTTATTTATTTGTTTATACATTTTGGAAAATAAATGGAAAAGGGAAAAGAATGGTGGCTTTATTTGTTGTTTAGTTGAAGCTTCATGAAACCTTGACCTAGTCCACCATTCTTGTCTCTAGCTTAACCCTAACCATCATATTTAACCATGGTCTATTCTCTACACTAAACTAAGGTTAGTGTTATGATAAGTATTCATTTTCCTTTTAATTTTAAATAACTTATCATAACACTTTCTTCTTCTTCTTCATCTTCTTCCATGAAGAAAGCTTCACTTCATCAATGGTGGATTGATGAATAGAGTGAGAAATCCAATTCTAAAGTCTACCCACTTCCTATTTCTTCATCCTCTACCTCTTGCCAAGTAGTAGAGTGTGTTTCCTTCACAAGTTTTCTAGACTTGGTGAAGTTGGAGCTTGATCTAGCGATGCCTCGACGTAGATCATCTTCGGCATGGACATCGACGACCTAGCTCGCCATTTCTCCGACGAAGCCGACGCTAGAGCCCGGGAATTCATTTGGACAGCGAGGGGACTTCGTTGCGGAGCTATGGAGGTGGAGAAACGGATATACAAAGGTTGTATATCCGTACTTTTAGTTAAAGTAGTTAACTAGTTGCTTTTTCGCCTAAACATCTAGCCAACGATCCGTTTCTCCACCTCCTTAGCGTGCCTAGGAACCCTACAGTGGTATCAGAGCCTAGCTAGAGCCTTAGGCGAAGTCTAGACGGAGTTTGAAGTCCGATCGACCCGAAACCCCAACTCAAAAAATGCTCTCTGTCCTTTTTTCAAAAAAATGGGTTTTTTCAATATTAAAAATATGCAGAAAAATCAGCAGGTGATTTTAAGAGTTTCTGTGAAATTCGTGTTCCTAAATCCATTGAACTGCCGCGGTTCCGCGGCACGAGCATGGCTCGTGCGGCGGTTCCGCGGCCGTACGGCCACCTTATTTAATATATTTTACACAGTAACTCCTAATTCATAATGCTGGATTTTCTGGGAATTTTTAATTTTTATTCAAGAGTTGAATTTTCTGGGTTGTTTTGGGGTTTCGAATGTTCGATCGGATTATCAAATTTTGTCTATGTGTTTTTCCGGATAATTTTTGAATATGTTAAAAAGTTCGACCGGATATAAATACCCAATTTTTCCCCTATCGGGAAATTTCCAAGTGTTGGATCTTTCCGTAGTTTAAAGACATTCTAAGTAGTGCAAGTAACTCGATGGACCCTCTAGAAGAAAACAAACCTTAACTCGATTATATGACCGTCTTGAACTGCCCTTTGAACCTACGGGTTTGGGGCAGTACGGCGTGCCACATGTGAGGCATTGTCTAGACCCTTCTACGGCTGGACCGTTGGTACTGAGGCACGAACTGAATGTTTTTAGACTTTTTTCATGTGTTGATCTGTATCGGGAAAACTTGGGTGTTCGATTGTTCGATCGGAAAGTTTGACATTTTCTATTTATCCGGAATGAGATTCAATAATTGGAATTCACAAAAGTTATGAGATAACTGAATGAATGTTATAAATGTAGCACTTTAGTCTCACTTGATCGGTTGCCACGGAATTTTGATGTGATCAAAAGTCCGTCGCAATCACGTAGCGTACGCGGATACTCGCCGGATAAACTTAATAGACAGCCTCACCCCATAGCCCCGACCAAGTGACTGTAGGAGAACCCCGTCGCCGAAAGCATCCGTCCGGGTGCTCGCGGTAGCGGTGTTCTGCCTTGGTGCACTTCGTCGACGGTATCGGGGGTGCAGCCGTCTACTGAAGTTTGCGACGAGCATTCGATCAGGATGTCGGGAATCTTGTTGAATTGCCCGACTTGATATTGAAAAGTGTTTTCGATAATGAGACTAAAATGCGGGGTTTATAATTGTTAGGCATGCGATGTCTAAGTAATTCATTTGTTCAGGCATGCGATGTCTGAAGAGATTGCGGATTCCAACTGTTGTAGTTTTACACTCTCTTTTCTGTGACCGTAAGTGTAATATGTGATATCGCCGGTTTCGTTGCTATATGTCAACGACAATTGGGATACGCATGTTTACTTACGTTGATGACATGTGATGTTATGTGTTGCTGGATATGTTATATTGGATCGTCGTGTTTGAATAGCCCGGGGGTTTTTATGTGAGATGAGTGTTTTTCATTTTCATTCATGTAAAAACTTGTATGTAATATTCTTTTAATTGGGGCGCTTCCAGGTTGCGGAAGTTGTCACCTGATGTATATTATTTACTTTTCCGCACTAGGATAGACCCAAGGAGGAGGGCACAAGTAACCGGGTTCTGGAGTCCAGAGGGAGACCAACTCGAGGAGTCGAGTCCGGGTCTCCTAACTCCAGAATTGGTAGGGTTGCTTGCCGCTCTCGTAGGGGTCTAGGGGTGTGGGTTTGGCTATTCATCACGACCGTGGAATCCGTGTTTTATACTGGCTCGTATTGAAAACACGGACGTCCTAGTATATCCAATATTTCATATGATTCTTCTGCTGCGATATCTGTGATGTGATCATGTGATGTTCTGTGATAGATACAGTATATAGTATATATGATATATTATATAGCCGTTACTTATGTTTTACACCCGTGCTAGCCCTGCCCCGCTCTGCCGTTAGTTACCTAACCTAACGGTGCACGAGGGGACATCGAGGCGAATGCGGATGGCATAAGTGTACGTCGTATTTATCTGTGATGTTTAGGTACTTAAATGATGGGACTTCATTAATGAGATTAATGAAATAAAAGAAACCTAAGATGTTGTAGAATCGAATTTCAAAATAAAACAGGTAGCTACAGTTTTTGCTTTGCACAGCGGTATATATGATATATCCTGCACCTTATTCGATAAGGAAAGGACCGAGATCCCTTCACCGGGAGTGACTCCTTTAGCAATTACTGGCAGATGCTACACCCTCGGTTTGTCTTTTGATTGCTTTTAAGAGTTTTTGCTATGCACAGTGATATATATGATATATCCTGCACCTCATTCGACGAGGAAAGGACCGACGATCCCTTCACCGGGAGTGACTCCTTTAGCAAAACTAGAAAAGCCTCAAAAGCACTCCATTTTTAAAATCATTTGATTCTACAACAATAACGAGTTCATTACGCAATAGGTTTTCAGAAAAACCTGTCGTAGCCCTCCGACATTTCAGATAAGTCCTATTTAATATTCGTGCTACGTTTGTTGGCCTGCGTCAAGGCGTAGTGTGCGGTACCTAACTAGTATTTATCTGCTTATGCATATGATGCAGATTGGATTAGGGTAGTCGTGCGACTTTGTTGGCCTGCGTCAAGGGTCGTGCGGGTGGGTTTAATTCAATCAGGAAATGACGGGTTGAACTTGACTAGCGGACTATGGTTTGTTGGCCTGCGTCAAGGTCATAGGACGCTAGGGGCAAAATATCATCGGGAATTTCAAGTGTTGAAATTTGCAATGAGATTGCATACCTTCTATGAGATAGTTGGATCCCGATACCCGCTGCAAGTAAGAGTTATTCCTGGGAGAGTTTTATACATTACAATTAGCCGATCAAGTAGGTGTCTAGAAAGGTGTCAACGGGGTTACGCCTCTGGGAAAACGAGGTTTAAATTAATTAGGTTCGTGCGAAAGCACGGGGGACCTCCCTCAAAGTACCAACACTGGCCTGGCTGAAAGATTGGCGAACTTGTAGTGTGTAATTAATCCCGGCTAGTCTTTCCTTTTAGGGTTTGAAGGAAGATTTGATAAAAAGCAGTGGGAGCCATCCTGATTAGATAAAATAATAACCAATCTATTCTTGCAAGAGCGCACGCTGAGTGTTTTCTTCTCTCTCTCTCCAGGTAGCGACCATATCACGCCTTAATCAAGATAATAAAACGGATTATTGACCGAACCCGCTTGTTATACTGAGCTGGGGAACGTTGGTCCCGCTCCAACTTATAATTGTTATAAGACAGAGCAGGTAGTTGGGGAATACCAGATTTCCCGTGCCGCCCAAACGAAGAAAGTGCATATGATGCATCATCTTCGGGTGTGTTCATTACAAAGAACTGTTTCTCAGTATCCTCCGCATCCTGGGTATATGATACCGGATCAGGATCCCAGATATGTAATCTGTTACATAGGGCTACAAAAGGGTAGAAAAACTGAGAACGGGTGATAAGTTTCATGAGGCAGAAAACGGGGCAAGTGTTGCAGCCAAGTCTGTCGGTCACTGTCACCCTGTATTACCAATACATTGATTCTGAACGAATGTTATTAGATACCGAACCTGATATACAAAATTATATCGATCTCTTTATAAGTAAAGAAACGATAAAATTTTGTATTGTTGGATAATGTTTTGAACATTTCCTATATCAAAAGTTGATCGGTTCAGGCACTTTATCTAAAAACATTAATGTTCTAAATCAAACTACAGTTCTTAGTATACAGAACACACACAAGAGGAAGAGTTCAAAAATGAACGAATTCTTCTTGAGGTATTGTAGACTAGGTCAGATCAATGTGACCCGATTAGCTAGAGTTACATAAAGATGCATATTTAAATTAGTTTGAATTTACATCTTGTGAAACTCGCCAGTCATGTCACAAAGATAAGATGACCATAGCTCCGTTTACTGGAAACAGAGAAAGAGTTAGTGAACTCTTGGGACTGATACATGATGATGTATGTAAGGTCTCCTGTCTACACATGCCAGGACTGATTCTTTATACTTCATTATATTCTCTGATAATCTCTCAAGATTCAGTCATATGTTCCTGTTGAAACTTAAGTCCGAACCTTTTGAGATATTCACAGAATATGATTTAGAAGTAGAGAACCGATATACGGGTATAAGTATTATGTCCTTTGATGTGATCGAGGAGGAGAATACTTGAGCACGGAAATTCTGGACTATTCATAAGGAGAATGAGATTCTCTCTCAGCATTACTCCTCCGTATACACCATAGCACGATGGTATATCGGGGCGGAGCAATTGCACCCTATTCGATATGGTGTGCTCTATGATGAGTACTACTGAGTTACCTATTTCCTTTTGGGAGTTATGCACTTATGAAGCTGCATACCTATTGAATTATGGTTCGAATCAAATCAAAGCCTACCATTTCATATGTGATATGGAAAGGGAAGAGCCCATGTCTTAAGCTAGTTAAGATTTGGGGTTGTCCGGCCTATGTCTGAAAAGCAAAATCCGGACAAGCTTGATGCAATGTCAGTTATGTACAACTGGAAATGCTCCAGCTATACAAACTGCAACTGATGATTTGACAGAACCAAAGGATTCAGTAGATTCCAACGAACCTCAGCCTCTCC
The DNA here is from genome assembly GCA_030015575.1 of Agapanthus africanus. NCBI lineage: Eukaryota > Viridiplantae > Streptophyta > Magnoliopsida > Asparagales > Amaryllidaceae > Agapanthus > Agapanthus africanus. The sequence goes on from JASDDO010000010.1 coordinate 317,689,103, forward strand.
GCCGATCTAGTAGGGTTCCTCACCCACCTGAGAGATACTTCGGTTGCTCTATGACAGTGGGAGCGAGGATTGCATCATGAGATGATGACCCAACTAGTTTCGAGCTGGCCATCAAGAGTAGGGACTCTGTAAGAATGGCTAGATGTTTAGCGATCTGAGATGGAATCCTTATACACCAACAAAGTATGGACTTTAGTTGCTATATCTGAAGGGTTAAATCCTCATCAGGAGCAAGTATATCTTGAGAAGATTACTTGGTGTACATGGAAAAGTTGAGACTTTCAAAGCTAGACTTGTTAAAAGTTTGCATCATTTACCAGGCGTGGATTATGATGAAACCTTTTTCAAGTAGCTATGCTTAAGTCCATCCAGATCCTACTTGCCACGGCTACATACCATGACTACGATGTCTGGTGGTTGGGTGTCATGACAGCTCTTCTAAAATGATGTTTTGGAAGAGGGCGTCTATAAGTACACAGCCAGAGGGCTTCGTAAACAGTGGGAGCAGCGGAAACGTGAACAAGATGCTTTATAGGATAAAGCAGGCATCGCGGAGTTGGAACGTCTGTTTTGATGTCTTAGTCAAAGAGTTTGACATCATCAAAATGGTAGATGAACCTTGTATAAACAAAAAGGTAGTAGGGAGTATGGTGACGATCCTCGTAGAGTACGTGGATGACATACTCTTGATAGGGAAGGAGTTTTCTATGCTACGCTCGATCAATCTCCGCTTATCATAATGATTCTCCATATAGGATCAAAGTGATACCTACTAAATCCTGGATTTTGGATCTTTGAGATAGATCTAATTTGATGTTAGGAATCTCACTACGTGTAGTGAGATGGTATCAGTTGATCCTGGGAAGAATCACTGGAAGTGTTCCAGGGTGATAAAGACGACTGAATGTCAGTCGCAGGCATTGTCTTTACCCTCAGTAAAGGGACGGTATGTCGGAAGAGTTCCAAGCTAGATACCGTGGCATACTAGACGATAAAGGCAGGATACATCGCTACTTAAGATGCTACCAAAGAGGCTGTTTGGGTGTATATTGGTTCATGAGATGAACTATGTTCCTCCCATTGTGTGACAATGGAGTTGTGGCTTATGCCAAGGAACGCTGGTCCCATCAGTGATCCAGACATATTCTAAGGCAGTATCACTTGATCATGGAGATGGTTGATCTCTAAGAGATCGAGGTTAGGAGAGTAGACTCTGAGGACAACACGGCGGATCCACTCACGAAGGCCTATTCCCAGAGAGAGACTTTTATTGGATGGTTGAGTATGAGATACTACAACCACTGCTACAGATGGCCCTAGTGCAAGTGGGAGATTGTTAGTTATATGTATGCCCTAGAGGCCATTACTGTACATTGGATGTATATTGTAGTAGATGCTGGGACATATATAGGGAGGACTTTCTTGCTCGACATGATAGTATGCTATCTGGTTGATCTTTACCTTAACGTGTATACTGATTGTCTCTCTGTTACATGTTGGTAAAGCCCATAGGATGTGTACTTGACTACGTGGACTATGATGCGGATCATACTAGTGGAGACATGGTAGTCCATAAGTACATCCTTCAAAGTCCCTAGTCGTGGGTGTATCGAGACGGGGCATCGATATACCAGAGTAGACTAGCGTGTACCTTCTCGACCCATACAGATGGGCGATGGATGATCCCATATCCATTGGTGTTTGACATCAGAGATGATATACGGGTGCTCAGTAGAGACTGGGTACACTGGACGGACTCGCCGAGAACTCCCAGATGGTATTTTACCTCACGTCAGATGGCAGTTCTCTGGTGACACTGGTATAGAGTAGTCTGTTGACCCGAGATCGTCATAGAGTCTTGTGTGGTTCCCACTGTGCTTTGATTTCCATCTTACCACGTCCAAGAGGGCGTGCAAAACGGTGGTTTTTGGGTACAGTCCCGAGTCACATGGAGGCAATGAGCGATAGGAGGGGATTCGTCTCTCCCGGTATAGGGGGTTGATGTTGCGCTGTGTTCGATTGGCTATAACAGGAAATCCCTGGCCAGGGTTGCTGAGATTTACTGGTAAGTGTTACCAGTAGTTTCTCGAATTGTTATAGACCTCATATCGACACGACTTATCGAGCTATTGGGGTCTGACGTTTACCACCCCTAGGCGAGATATGCGATATATCAGACGATCAGACCGGACTGTACGGTAGTGTTACTGGTTGGATTCACTGGAGTGTGAGCGGGCTTGCTCGTCGATCTTCTGATCGCTCAATACCCGGGTGGCCGTTACGTTTAGCAGACCGCTTGCGGCTTGTGGGTGTTTGATATGATCATCACCTGCTGCCGGCGTATTGACGAGTCTTTAGAGTCCTACACAGAGGTTTCCTGGCTCAAGCGAAACGAAATAGGAGTGCATATGAGATATGTGTGGGACCGAGAATAATGCGTGTATGTGATACCGTATTCCATTCTCGCGATCAATGTATCGATTGGTTATATGCGATATAACCTAGTTGTCGAATCAAGGATTGATTCGATAAGCCGATACAAAGGATGCTAGTCGGTTATATGCGATATGACCGGATCGTTAAATCAAGTGTTGATTTATTGATTTAATGTATAATTATATATTTGATATATTACTTTGCATTAACTAGTATTGGTTTACTTTAAATGGATTTTCTCACTTGGTTGTACAATTTGTATATGTGATATATTTTTTGTGCAAATGATTGTATCATGTTTGATGATAGATGTTTACTTGGTTAAGTGTAAAGAATTAAACCATGGTTAAACATATAATTAGGGTTTTATTTTTCCATTACTTGTTTATTCATTTATTTATTTGTTTATACATTTTGGAAAATAAATGGAAAAGAGTAAAGAATGGTGGCTTTATTTGTTGTTTAGTTGAAGCTTCATGAAACCTTGACCTAGTCCACCATTCTTGTCTCTATCTTAACCCTAACCATCATATTTAACCATGGTCTATTCTCTACACTAAACTAAGGTTAGTGTTATGATAAGTATTCATTTTCCTTTTAATTTTAAATAACTTATCATAACACTTTCTTCTTCTTCTTCATCTTCTTCCATGAAGAAAGCTTCACTTCATCAATGGTGGATTGATGAATAGAGTGAGAAATCCAATTCTAAAGTCTACCCACTTCCTATTTCTTCATCCTCTACCTCTTGCCAAGTAGTAGAGTGTGTTTCCTTCACAAGTTTTCTAGACTTGGTGAAGTTGGAGCTTGATCTAGCGATGCCTCGACGTAGATCATCTTCGGCATGGACATCGACGACCTAGCTCGCCATTTCTCCGACGAAGCCGACGCTAGAGCCCGGGAATTCATTTGGACAGCGAGGGACTTCATTGCGGAGCTATGGAGGTGGAGAAACGGATCTACAAAGGTTGTATATCCGTACTTTTAGTTAAAGTAGTTAACTAGTTGCTTTTTCGTCTAAACATCTAGCCAACGATCCGTTTCTCCACCTCCTTAGCGTGCCTAGGAACCCTACAGTGGTATCAGAGCCTAGCTAGAGCCTTAGGCGAAGTCTAGACGGAGTTTGAAGTCCGATCGACCCGAAACCCCAACTCAAAAAATGCTCTCTGTCCTTTTTTCAAAAAATGGGTTTTTTCAATATTAAAAATATGCAGAAAAATCAGCAGGTGATTTTAAGAGTTTCTGTGAAATTCGTGTTCCTAAATCAGCAGGCGGCATAACTGTCCTCCTGCACAACAAGAACCGACTCGCCGGAAAAACAAAACCTGACTGTTTTCTCACGGTAGTCCACAGACGCCTAGCACATAGCTAACCAGTCCGTGCCCAGGAGAACGTCAAATCCAACATCTCAAGAAGGATCAAGATGACGGACTAATCTCTATCTCCTATCCGATTGCCACACGACCGAAACACGTGTCGCGCAACAAAAGTATCGCTGACAGAGGTTAACACAACAAACGGCTGATCTAGCTAACACGACTCTCGTCCCAACCACGGCACAAAGTGTGTAAAACAAACAAGTGCATCAAAAGAACATACGGATTAAGAATACCTGAAAACTCTGCATTGGACGCCCGTACGTCCCGATGAGTAAAAGAAAACTCTCGTGTCTGCTCTCTACCCGCAACTGGCTGAACTCCTCCTCTGCCAACCTGACCTCTCTGAGCGAACCCTCCGCGTCCATGACCTCTCTGAATACGACCCTGACACGGTGTTAGGGAATAACGCTTGATGCGGTGATGAAGGTCCCCGCACCGATAGCATCCTCACTATGGCTGTCGACCTTCCTGGAAATACGAGCTAAAAGACTGACCTCGTCCCAAGTCTCCATTACTCCCGTGACGTACCCGATATCTGTCTCGACGACTAAGCCTCTGTCTCTGAGCTGGTATATCGGTACGAGTCCTCCACTGTTCCGGAACTCCCAAAGTCTCTGGAAGACGTGCCTCGTCAACTGGGGCTGCATCCACTGGTGCTATGTAGGTGACAGAATTTTGTGTACTGATCGCAAGTGTAGGGTTCCTAGGCACGCTCAGGAGGTCTCACAAGGAATCAACCATACCAATTTCAAAAAATCTAGGTGCCGAGAAACCCTAATACGGATCGTCGGCTAGAAATCTAGGCGAAAAAGAAACTAGTTTACAGCTAAACTAAAAGAATGGAAATACAACCTTTGTAGATCCGGTCCTCCACCTCCATAGCTCCGCAATGAAGTCTCCTCACTGTCCAAGTTGAGCCCCGGGCTCTAGCGTCGGCTTCATCAGAGAATGGACGGGCTAGGTCGTCGACGTCGATGCCGAAGATGATCTACGTCGAGGCATCACTAGATCAAGCTCCAACTTCACCAAGTCAAGAAACTTGTGAAGGAAACACACTCTACTACTTGGCAAGAGGTAGAGGATGAAGAAATAGGAAGTGGGTTCATTTTAGAATTGGATTTATCACTCATTTTCATCACTTGCCATTGATGGAGGCAAGCTTTCTTCACTTGAAGAAATGAAGAAGAAGAAGAATAATGTTATGATAAGTTAATTTTAAAAAAAGAATAATCAAATCATACTTATCATAATATTAACCATGGTAATGTGTAGAGAGTTAATCATGGTTGAATGGAATGGTTAGGGTTAAGCATGAGACAAAATGGTCACTTGGTCAAAGTCTTCATGAAGCTTCAACAAGCTTCCAAAGAAAGCCACCATTTTGCATTATGCTTATCATTTTCCAAAATGAATAAATAAATAAAGAAATAGATATGAAAATGAAAACCCTAACCATTGCATAACCATGGTTTAAACTTTACACAAAACACAAGTTAGCATGCATCATCAAACATGATACATACAAGTGCACAAAAATATATCACATATACAATGTGCACAAAACAAGTGAGAAAATCCATTTAAAGTAAACCAATACTAGTTAATGCAAAGTAATATATCAAATATATAATTATACATTAAATCATTAAATCAACACTTGATTTAACGATCCGGTCATATCGCATATAACCGACTAGTATCCAATGTATCGGCTTATCGAATCAATCCTTGATTCGATAACTAGGTTATATCGCATACAACCATTCGATACATTCATCGCGAGAATGGAATACGGTATCACATACACGCATTATTCTCGGTCCCGCACATATCTTATATGCGCTCCTATTTCGTTTCGCTTGAGCCAGGAAACCTCTGTGTAGGACTCTAAAGACTCGTCAATACGCCGGCAGCAGGTGATGATCATATCAAACACCCACAAGCCGCAAGCGGTCTGCTAAACGTAACGGCCACCCGGGTATTGAGCGATCAGAAGATCGACGAGCAAGCCCGCTCACACTTCAGTGAATCCAACCAGTAACACTACCGTACAGTCCGGTCTGTTCGTCTGATATGTCGCATATCTTGCCTAGGGGTGGTAAACGTCAGACCCCAATAGCTCGATAAGTCGTGTCGATATGAGGCTCATAACGGGTCGAGAAACTACTGGTAACACTTACCAGCAATTCTCTGATCAGCCCTGGCCAGGGACTTCCTGTTATAGCCAATCGAACACAGTGCAACATCAACTCCCTATACCGGGAGAGACGAATCCCCTCCTATCGCTCATTGCCTCCATGTGACTCGGGACTGTACCCAAAAACCACCGTTTTGCACGCCCTCTTAGACGTGGTAAGATGGAAATCAAAGCACAGTAGGAACCACACAAGACTCTATGACGATCTCGGGTCAACAGACTACTCTGTACCAGTGTCACCAGAGAACTGCCATCTGACGTGAGGTATAATACCATCTGGGAGTTCTCGGCGAGTCCGTCCAGTGTACCCAGTCTCTACTGAGCACCCGTATATCATCTCTGATGTCAAACACCGATGGATATGGGATCATCCATCGCCCATCTGTATGGGTCGAGAAGGTATACGCTAGTCTACTCTGGTATATCGATGTCCCGTCTCGATACACCCACGACTAGGGACTTTGAAGGATGTACTTATGGACTACCATATCCCCACTAGTATGATCCGCATCATAGTCCAGGTAGTCAAGTACACATCCTAAGGGCTTTACCAACATGTAACAGAGAGACAATCAGTATACACGTTAAGGTAAAGATCAACCAGATAGCATACTATCATGTCGAGCAAGAAAGTCCTCCCTATATATGTCCCAGCATCCACTACAATATACATCCAATGTACAGTAATGGCCTCTAGGGCATACATATAACTAACAATCTCCCACTTGCACTAGGGCCATCTGTAGCAGTGGTTGTAGTATCTCATACTCAATCATCCCATAAAAGTCTCTCTCTGGGAATCGGCCTTCGTGAGTGGATCCGCCGTGTTGTCCTCTGAGTCTACTCTCCTGACCTCGATCCCTTAGAGATCAACCATCTCCATGATCAGGTGATACTGCCTTAGAATATGTCTGGATCACTGATGGGACCTGCGTTCCTTGGCATAAGCCACGACTCCATTGTCACACAATGGGAGGAACATAGTTCATCTCATGAACCAATATACACCCAAACAGCTTCTTTGGTAGCATCTTTAGTAGCGATGTATCCTGCCTTTATCGTCTAGTATGTCACGGTATCTAGCTTGGAACTCTTCCAACATACCGTCCCTTTACTGAGGGTAAAGACAATGCCTGCGACTGACATTCAGTCGTCTTCATCACCCTGGAACACTTCCAGTGATTCTCCCCAGGACCAATTGATACCATCTCACTACAACTAGTGAGTATTCTAACATCCAATTAGATCTATCTCATAGATCCAAAATCCAGGATTTAGTAGGTATCACTTTGATCCTATGTGGAGAATCATTGTGATAAGCTGAGATTGATCGAGCGTAGCATAGGAAACTCTTTCCCTATCAAGAGTATGTCATCCACGTACTCTACGAGGATCATCACCATACTCCCTACTACCTTTTTGTTTATACAAGGTTCATCTACCATTTTGATGATGTCAACTTCTTTGACTAATCCATCAAAACAGATGTTCCAACTCCGCGATGCCTGCTTTATCACATAAAACATCTTGCTCACGTTTCCGCTGCTCCCACTGTTTACGAAGCCCTCTGGCTGTGTACTTATAGACGCCCTCTTCTAAAACATCATTTAGAAAAGCTGTCATGACACCCAACCACCAGATATCGTAGTCATGGTATGTAGCCGTGGCAAGTAGGATCTGGATGGACTTAAGCAAAGCTACTTGAAAAGGTTTCATCGTTATCCACGCCTGGTCAATGACGAAAACCTTTAACAAGTCTAGCTTTGAAAGTCTCAACTTTTCCATGTACACCAAGTAATCTTCTCAAGATATACTTGCTCCTGATGGGGATTTAACCCTTCAGATATAGCAACCAAAGTCCATACTTTGTTGGTGTATAAGGATTCCATCTCAGATCGATAAACATCCAGCCATTCTTACAGAGTCTCACTCCTGATGGCCAGCTCGAAACTAGTTGGGTCATCATCTCATGATGTAATCCTCGCTCCCACTGTCATAGAGAAACCGAAGTAACTCTCAGGTGGGTGAGGAACCTTACTAGAACGGCGGAGAGGTTGAGGTTCGTTGGAATCTACTGAATCCTTGATTCTATCAAATCATCAGCTGCAATCTGTATAGCTGGAACATTTCCAGTTCTACATAACAGTATTTGCCTCGAGCTTGTCCGGATTATGCTTTTAGACATAGGCCGGACAACCCCAAATCTTAACTAGCTTAAGACATGGGCTCTTCCCTTTCCATATCACATATGAAGCGGTAGGCAACTGATTTGATTGGAACCTTATTCAATAGGTATGGAACTTCTCAAGTGCATAACACCCAAAAGGAAAAAGGTAACTAAGTAGTACTCATCATAGAGCACACCATATCAAATAGGGTGTATCTGCTCCACCCCGATATACCATCGTTCTATGGTGTATACGGAGGAGTAATTCTGAGAGAGAATCTCATTCTCCTTTAGAATAGTCCCGGAATTCCATGCACAAGTATTCTCCTCCTTGATCACATCAAAGGACATAATACTTATACCCGTATTTTGGTTCTCTACTTCTAACTTATATTCTGTGAATATCTCAAAAGGTTCGGACTTGTGTCTCAACAAGAACATATGTCTGAATCTAAAGAGATCATCAGAGAACGTAATGAAGTATAAAGAACCAATCCTGGTATGTGTAGACAGGGGACCTTACATACATCAACATGTATCAATCCCAAGAGTTCACTAACTCTTTCTCTGTTTCCAGTAAACGGAGCTATGGTCATGTTATCATTGTGACACGACTGGCGAGTTTCACAAGATGTAAATTCAAACTGATTTAAATATGCATCTAAATATAACTCAGCTAGTCGGGTCGCATTGATATGACCTAGTCTACAATACCTCAAGAAGGATTCGTTCATTTCTGAACTCTTCCTCTTGTGTGTGTTCTGTATACTAAGAACTGTAGTTTGATTTAGAACATCAATGCTTTTAGATAACGTGCCTGAACCGATCAACTTTTGATATAGGAAATGTTCAAAACATTATCCAACTATACAAAATTTTATCATTTCTTTACTAATAAAGAGACTGATATGATTTTGTATATCAGGTTCGGTATCTAATAACATTCATTCAGAATCAATGTATTACAAAACAGGGTGACAGTGACCAACAGACTTGGCTGCAACACTTGCCCCGTTTTCTGCCTCATGAAACTTATTACCCGTTCTCAGTTCTCTACCTATCTGTAGCCCTATGTAACAGATTACATATCTGGGATCCTGATCTGGTATCATATACCCAGGATGCGGAGGATACTGAGAAACAGTTCTGTATAATGAACACACCCGAAGATGATGCATCAACATGCATTGTCTTCGTTTGGGCGGCACGGGAAATCTGGTATTTCCCAATTTCCTGCTCTGTCTTATAACAATTATAAGTTGGAGCGGGACCAACGTTCCTCAGCTCAGTATAACAAGCGGGTTCGGTCAATTATCCGTATTATTATCTTGATTAAGGCGTGATATGGTCGCTACCTGGAGAGAGAGAGAAGAAAACACTCAGCGTGCGCTCTTGCAAGAATAGATTGGTTATTATATTATCTAATCAGGATGACTCCCACTGCTTTTTATCAAATCTTCCTTCAAACCCTAAAAGGAAAGACTAGCCGGGATTAATTACACACTACAAGTTCGCCAAACTTTCAGCCAGGCCAGTGTCGGTACTTTGAGGGAGGTCCCCCGTGCTTTCGCACGAACCTAATTAATGTAAACCTCGTTTTCCCAGAGGCGTAACCCCGTTGACACCTTTCTAGACACCTACTCGATCGGCTAATTGTAATGTATAAAACTCTCCCAGGAGTAACTCTTACTCGCAGCGGGTATCGGGATCCAACTATCTCATAGAAGGTATGCAATCTCATTGCAAATTTCAACACTTGAAATTCCCGATAATATTTTGCCCCAAGCGTGCTATGACCTTGACGCATGCCAAACAACCCATAGTCCGCTAGTCAAGTTCAACCCGTACATTTCTTGATTGAATTAGACCCACCCGCACGACCCTTGACGCATGCCAAACAACGCCGTATGAATACCCCAATCCAATCGCATCGTATGCTAGCAGATAAGCACTAGTTAGCTACCGTACACTACGCCTTGACGCATGCCAAACAACCGCAGCACGAATACTAACTAGTACTTATCTGAAATGACGGAGGGCTACGACAGGTTTTTCTGAAAACCTATTGCGTAATGAACTTGAAATCGTTGTAGGATCGAATGATTTTAAAATGGAGTGTTTCTGAGGCTTTTCTAGTTTTTCTAAAGGAGTCACTCCCGGTGAAGGGATCGTCGGTCCTTTCCTCGTCGAATGAGGTGCGGGATATATCACATATATCACTGTGCAAAGCAGAAACACTTAAAAGCAATCAAAAGACAAATCGAGGGTGTAGCATCTGCCAGTTATTGCTAAAGGAGTCACTCCCGGTGAAGGGATCTCGATCCTTTCCTCATCGAATAAGGTGCAGGATATATCACATATACCGCTGTGCAAAGCAAGAACTGTAGCTACCTGTTTTATTTTGAAATTCGATTCTACAAAATCTTAGGTTTCTTTTATTTTCATTAATCACATTAATGAAGTCCCATCATTTAAGTATCTAAACATCACAGATAAATACGACGTACACTTATGCCATCCGCATTCGCCTCGATGTCCCCTCGTGCACCGTTAGGTTAGGTAACTAACGGCAGAGCGGGGCAGGGCTAGCGCGGGTGTAAAACATAAGTAACGGCTATATAATATATCATATATACTATATACTGTATCTATCACAGAACATCACATGATCACTGTTGGAGATAGTGCCCTCAGAGTCAATTATTACATCACAGGCACGTGATTGCAATGATTGAGGGAGGACCTATCCCGGGAGGACAGTCTTACTCGAGATGATAGTATGCTATCTGGTTTACCTTTATCATCGTGCACTGCTTTAGGTGACCTGACATGTCGCTATTGCACGTTGATAGAGCCCCTAGGATTCTTGCTTGACTACCGGCAGTATGAGGGCGATCATATACGTGGGAGCTGGTAGTCTATAAGCACATCCTTAAAAGGTCCCTAGTCGTAGGAGTTTCGAGACAGGGCATCGATACTCCAGAGTAGACTAGTGTATACAGTCGAGACCCCGACGAGGGGCGGTGGCCGGTCTCACAAGCCACTGGTGTCAGTTTGTTCACCTAAGATGTATACAGGTGCTCATTGGGTTATGAGTACACCGGACAGGACTCGCCGGGAACATGCTAGTTGGTCTTATACCTGACGTCAGATAGCAGTTCCCTGGTGACATGTGTACAGGTTAGTTCATCGACCTGGGGATCGTCATTTGTCTCGTGTGAGTTCCCACTGTACTTTGATTACTACCCTACCACGGCTCAAAAGAGTCGTGCAAACAGGTTTTAGTTGGGTACAGTCCCGAGCCACATGGAGGCAGTGAGCGGATCTTCAGGGGTTCGTCTCTCCCGGTATTGGGGGTGAGGTCGCGCTGTGTCTAGGAGAGCCATTACACGAAGACCTTGGCCAAGGCAGGAGATTTACTGGTAGGTATTCCAGTAGTATCTCAGGGTGTTCTGGGCTACACTCCGACACGACTTGTACCGCTTTTGGGGGTCTGACTTTTACCAATCCCCCTAGGCCCGACATGCGATGCTCATAGACGAACGAACCGGACTGTACGGATATTGTCACTGACAGGCTCAGTAGGGTGTCAGGATGAGTTCTCTCATCGACGTCCCTTTTAGTCAATAGCTGGTGGCCCGTCACGTATTGGCTTATACCTCTGACGTGCTAGTGGTTAAATCCACAGCCATAGTATTGACGAGTCTTTAGAGTCCACCACGCATTCAGTTACTCAAGCTTTCGGGCGAAACGCTGTAGAGGCCGTATGGAGATATGGCAGGGTCCGATCAGATACGTGCGGTATTGCACGGATCAGGATCGGACGGTTTGTACTAGTGGCCGTATGGATATATGGCAAGGTTCGATCAGATACGTGCGGTATTGCACGGATCAGGATCGGACAGATATTACTAGCCGGTTTTGGTTTAAGCCGGATCCTAGTATAGTACAGTGTAGATTTTGTCTCATTGCATTTGTATCCGGACGGAATACAGATGCGGGTGTGTATGCACAGTATTGGGGTTTTCCTGTAATTTATTACGGGACCAGTTTTCTGGAGTTGCCAGTTTCCATTCCGTTCCGGCCGGTTTTCCTTTGTTCTTTCCCGGCCGGACTTTTCCGATGGAGGGGGTTATTTGCAAGTTTGCAAATAACACTTTGTGGAGGATTTATTTGCATAAGGATTGATATGATAAGCATCTTTGCTTTTCATGCATTTATTGTGATAAGAATGGATTTGAGGTTGATTTGAGTTTTGTGATAATTATGTTTGGATAAGGTCACCCCTTGCTTTTACTACCATCACCTCCCTTCTTGCTTCATAATCTTTCCTCTACCATTTTCTAAGTGAGTAGGTTTTCATTAGAAAAGTGAGAAGAAGAAAAGAGAAGGAGAGAGCTTCATCTTTGAGAGTGTTTTTCATTCTTGATCTCTTTTTCATGCTAAGAAAAATGCAAGCACCATTTTTCTTATCTTGTTTCCTCCATCATCTACAAATGGCAACAAACCCCAAAGTGAGACATGCACTCTACACTACACTTCCTACAGCAAATCTTGGACGCGTCGATTCGCCAGCTTCGCGCCCGAGTTGCCTCGGTATTGAGGTGGGAGCCCGTAAAAGATACAGGCGATGTGGTACCTTTCCGACGAGGAGGATACGGACGGAGATCCCGCGAGGAGATCGGAGTGGAGATGAAGACCGGAGGACTCGGATCAGTCGGTATATCTCTAACCTATCCTCTTGTTAGCTTAGACTAGTTTAATGGCACGATCCGGGGTTTAGTGCGCGGTGGTGCCGGTTTGCTAAGTCCGCAAAAATTAAAGTTTATCACCGTTTCCGCGTTTGGCCGTCGGTTTGACGACCGGGGCGCCGCCGTGCACTTACAGTGGTATCAGAGCCTCGCCATTAACTTCGTCTAGCTTCGTTTAATGTGTTTTGCATTTCCGATCGACCAAAATTCCGAAATCCACATTTTTCCTCACATCAGTTTTCTGTTGAATTTTTCCTTGCTCAAAAAATTTTTCTGGTTGAAGAAAACTAATGTACAGGAAATTCTAAGACTACTGGGAAAATTCAACACATTCAGTCGACAAACCAAGCACGGAACCGCGGCCAAACCCCCCCTTGGGCCGCGGTTCCGCCGCACATTGGTTCCTTCACTGCTTCGTATTTTTCCAGTGTGCTTCTGGGCTTATTTTAGGGGTTTTGGAATATTAATTTTGGGCCCAGAATTTCTGTGAATGCTACAGTATTGCTTGGGGGCCCACTTGTTAATTTTTGGTCAATCGGAAAATTTTAAACACATCTTTCACAGTATTTACATTATATCTGCGACCGTGAATGTCACTCGATCGGTAAATCCGGTCTAACTGCTATAGCCCGGTTAGACGGATTTGCGAACGTGACTTTCACGTTGATGTTCTATGTTTATGCTGTGATGTTGCGGATTGGTCGTGGGGGATAGCCTGGATGCAATACTAGTACAGTTTTGCTGTATTATGTACATTTGATATTGCGGGGCGAGCGTCCAACTTGTGGACTGCCGTCACTGCCTGTTTGTATTATTCTTTTGGGGCACAGCCTGGTTGCGGTCGATGTACCCGTTGTATGTATATTTTACTTTCTGTACTAGGATTACCCCGCGGAGGGGTGCACGGATACCCGGGTTCTGGAGGACAACAAGCCCGCATCTCATGGCATTGGGACGGAAGGGGCTTCACTCTAGGATTGGCGGGCTATTCGCCGCACTCGTAGGGGGTACAGGTTGACCCAGGAGGGGTGCCCAAGTTGCCGGATTCCGTGAAGTGCTGGGTGGTCCATTCACGGAGCTGAAGGGGGCTGCCTCGCTTCAGGTTTTGGCGGGTAACTTGCCGTGCCCGTAGGGGTCTAGGATTTCATTGCACAGGCTATCCACACGACCAGGGGAACGTCGGGTTTCAGTAGTGGCTCTGTGAAACCCGGGGATCCCAGATATCTGTATTGTTCTGTGATGCGGTACATTTCTGTGATGTTGCATTTTTTTTTATCACGCCTTGAGCGAATATAATATATTGGTATATATATTAGTAGATGTTGTATATGCTTTTCATCCGCGCTAGTCCAGTCCCCGCTCTGCCGTTAGTTAGCTAACCTAACGGGTGATGACGGGACCCAGTGGCGAATGCGGATGGCATATACGTACGTCAGTATATTTTCGTTCTTTGTGGTGTGATCAATTGATGGGACTGCGTTGATTCGGATCAATGCAAGTTAAACAAACCTATTCTGATGTTGTTGGAACACTTTTCAAAAGGCTGTTATTGCAAGGACGTTCTCTTTTGTTTTGCATCGTGGTATTCATTGGGAATATCCTGCTCCTCAGTCGACGAGGCAAGGGCCGAGATCCCTTCACCGGGAGTGACCCCTTGGACAGAAGTTTGCGTCAGGGCATTAACTTCACTATAGCCGATTACTTTTGCTTTGCACCGTGGTATTCAGTTGGAATATCCTGCACCCCATTCTACGGGGAAAGAGCCGAGATCCCTTCACCGGGAGTGACCTCTTTAGTAAAGGTTTTCGTCACTATATTTTCTAAAAAGCTATCCGTTCCTTCAACGATATCAAGTTCACTACGTTAAAGGTTTTCGCCAGAAACCATTCGTAGCCCTCCGTCGTTTCATATGGGTAGTCAATAGTATTCAAGCTATGTTTGTTGGCCTTAGTCAAGGCACAGTGTTTGGTAGCTATTGGGTATTCATATGCTGCATAGATAGATGTGTTGTTTTGGGACAGTCGTATAGCCTTGTTGGCCTTAGTCAAGGGCTTGTACGGGTGGGTTCAAATCAACCTGGACAATGACGGGTAGAACTTGACATGTGAATTATGATTTGTTGGCCTTAGTCAAGGTCATAAGAGCATGGGGCAAAAATCCACGTCGGGAGTTTCAAAAGTACTGAAACTTGCCAGATATGCGCATACCTTCTGGAGTGTGATACCGTGAGCGGATTCCGTCACGTTGTCATGCGATGAGAGTTGGATCCCGACCCCCACTGATGAGTTGGTTTACTCCTCGAGTGACCCCGACTAATTCTTCTTTCAGGTTTGGAGGAGAATTTGAGGTACAGTGGGAGGTTTCCAGATTAGATAAATTGGTGACCATTCTGATCTAGGATAGAGTGCACGCTGAGTGTTTCTTTTCTCTCTCTCTCTGGCAGCGACCATTGACCCGACCCTAGACTATGACTCAGTGACCAAGTTGACCGAACCTACTTAACACTGGCTTTTGGATTGTCAGAGTTACGAACCTCATTGCCACTCCTACTTTTACCCTTTTCTCCAGGACACCCCGTATTACTACGAACGTCCACTTCCATTGGACAAAACCATCGTATGGTTATATACGAACTCGAAGGAATTTATTCGAGGATGGTTTTCGGTTCTGGAGAAAACTGATAGGACTATTCAGTTGTCTTTTCTTTTCACCTTCTCTCAGGCTGCGAGTACTCCTTGTTTTAGGAGTAGTACACCTATTACGCAAATTGGATAGTCTTCTTCCAAACCATAGGCTGGTGCCGACCGGTAGGGAATGAAGAAAACCAGTTAGCCTAAACGGTGTACAGAAGGTATTAAGTTCAGACAAAGCAAGGGATTAGTAAGAGGGCAAAGTAAATTGCGACTGCTATTCACGACCAAACCAAGTATTTCTTCGCCAATCCTAAATCACCTTTTCTCCAGGACACTCCGTATCACTACGAAGATCCCATTTTATTGGATAATTCATCGTATGGTTATATACGAACTCGAAAGGAATTTGTTCCAGTTCGGGGATGGATCCTGGTTCAGGAGAAATAGGAATAAAGTACATTCAGGTGTCTTTTATCTTCACCTTCTCTCGCATTGCGAGTGCTCCTAGGAATAGGACAGTACACCCTTTATGCTTTTTGGACAGTCTTCTTCCAAACCATAGGCTGGTGCCGAACGGTAGGGAAGGAAGAAAACCATTTGGCCTAAAGGGGTGTACAGAAGGTAATGACTAAAGACATATGAAGGGATTTAGAGAGGTGGCAAAGAATTATACGGTTATAGTTATGAATCTGGATAATAGAAGAGGCATTACTAAGAATACCGGAATACCCCACCGAAACATTTCAATGTTTCAGTTTCAGCTGTGTGCTGTTAAAAGAAAACTGATTTCCCGATTGGACACTTGCTCCAGGGTATGTATTTACCAGGTTTGATTCTCACATCTGTATGGCTTTACAGATGATGAGTGGGAGTAAGTTATTGGGAATTGGGTGATCATCCTCATTATATCGGGATTCGTTGTAATCGGTGATATTTGAGGAGATCACCTGGGCTGTTTACCGGTCGGCAAATGTTTGGTTTTGAATATCCGCTGTTGTGCACCAATTTCAAATTGATATATCTGTACATCTATTTTCATAGAGTGAGATATACCTTTTGATATTATGTTGATGACATTTACCTATATCAGTGGATGGTTAGGTAAGGAGCATTAAACAGCGGTGTAATTCTTCTTAACCATAAGTACAGTTTTCAACCTACGACACACAGTGAAAGAGTTGTTAGACTCAGCGGACTTATACAGAGTATTGTATGTTGTCCAGTGTCCATTAGGACAGAGGGGTTGGTCCTCATACTATATTCTGTTTACTTTTAACTTCTCTAGTTCTTAGACATGTGCTTCGTAGAAACACATGGTCTAAGTTTTGAGGAGTTATAGGTATTTGAATAGAGTAGAGAACCAGGTGTAGCAAGTATCGGGATTCTTCAAAGTGATCGAAGATGTAGATACTTGTGTATGGTATTCAGTTGATAGTAATGATAAAGAGAAATAACTTCTCTTTCAGGTTACTCATAATTGGAAGCATTCCTAAGTTGAGTAACGCTGATCGGCCTCCTTCCATTTAGTTGACATGCACTGGAGATAGCTGCATGATTTGAATCTGGTTCAATTAAATCAGTGTCTCTGGTTCTATATTGGATATAGAACAGTTCATATCTTAACGTTGTTAAGGTACGGGGAGTTGTCCGGCTTATGATTAAAACCAGATACTGGACAACTCAAGGCACATTTCTGTAATGGCTGTTTGTGGGTTGACCCAGGTTATGACGAGGGTTGACTTTCTACCATCTGGGAGATCAATAGAAATATTGTTCAAGACTCGCCACAGTTTTATTAAAAATGGATTTTTTCAAAAACAGTAGTGGGAGTATGGTAGAACTGGAAGTGATTCCAGAACCGCAAACGATTACTGAAGATTTGATAAGCAACCTAAAGATTCAATCTGATTTGACATTCCATTGGCCACTCCGCAGATAAGGTGGGTAACTTCAGGCACCCGAGATGTACTCCGGTAGCCTCAAGGACGGTGACAGGGAAGTTCTTGTTTACCCACACTTGCCATTGTTGTTGTTCCAGGCTGCGAGACCCGGCAGGAGGATGAGTATAGCGTCGTTCTAAACTTGCTTTAGAAGTGCACGTCTATATGACTCTGCCAGAGGGTTGTCGTAGTCAGTGGGAGCAGCGGAAGCATTGGTGGACATCAGGCTTATGTCTATTTATAGACTAAAGCAGATGTAGCGGAGAAAGATCATCTATTTCTGTTGTGACAGTCATAGGATTGACGTCATCAGAATAGGGGATGGATTTGTTGAGAAGGTAGTAGGAAGTGATATTCCTATACTACGATCGGTTATACTTTGGTCGTCACACAGTGGTTTCTCCACAAAGGACATGGACATTATATCAGACATACTGGTTACTAGATCTATGGTTTTAGATCTAGATTTGGGTGGTTTCCCAATCAGGGTACCTTGACAGCATTCTAAGAGTATTTAGAATGGACGACTCCTGGCATGGTAGTGTACCTGCAGGTGATGGAGTCACCCTCTCTAAAGGTGTCTTACAGACTAAAGGGGAGAGGGATGTGCATGATTGGCAGATCACTTGCTTAGGCAATTGAGTCAATCATGAGATGTCAAGTACCACACCAGATGTTGTTCTTGCACTAGATGCAATAAGTTGATATTGATCCAATCCTGGAGGAACAGTCGGAAGCAGTTTTAGAACATAAGTGGATGTTCTAGGGATATGAAAACGGCTGCCTCCTTTAGGAGACGGTTATCATTCCAGGCTTCCAAGGTGACCTGGACGACAAGGAGGTTGTCAGAGTTATAGGTTTCCCTCTGACGAGGGGCAGTATTTTAGACAGGTGGTCCAAGACAATACTGAGGGTGGCATGGCGCAGGATACTGATTAAGTTCATTTGACGATACAGTCTAAGAAGTTTGGATTTAGAGTTCATTTATGAGCTAGGTCCCATCAGACATCCAGACATTCTAAGACATGTATTGCTCATTTCGGGAGATGGCTTTCTCCGCGAACTTGAGATATAGAGAGACATAGAAAGAAACATCAGAGCGGATCCACTCACTGAGGCTATTCCTAGAACGCAATAGTTTCGCAAACGAGCTTTGTGAGACTGACTAGTAGAGGAGTTGGGTGTTCGGTATCACACGGGCTGTGAGTATGCGACATCGCAATAATTAGCCCTGAGTGCAAGTGGGAGATTGTTGGAGATAGTGCCCTCAGAGTCAATTATTACATCACAGGCACGTGATTGCAATGATTGAGGGAGGACCTATCCCGGGAGGACAGTCTTACTCGAGATGATTGTATGCTATCTGGTTTACCTTTATCATCGTGCACTGCTTTAGGTGACCTGACATGTCGCTATTGCACGTTGATAGAGCCCCTAGGATTCTTGCTTAACTACCGGCAGTATGAGGGCGATCATATACGTGGGAGCTGGTAGTCTATAAGCACATCCTTAAAAGGTCCCTAGTCGTAGGAGTTTCGAGACAGGACATCGATACTCCAGAGTAGACGAGTGTATACAGTCGAGACTCCGACGAGGGGCGGTGGCCGGTCTCACAAGCCACTGGTGTCAGTTGGTTCACCTAAGATGTATACAGGTGCTCATTGGGTTATGAGTACACCGGACAGGACTCGCCGGGAACATGCTAGTTGGTCTTATACCTGACGTCAGATAGCAGTTCCCTGGTGACATGTGTACAGGTTAGTTCATCGACCTGGGGATCGTCATTTGTCTCGTGTGAGTTCCCACTGTACTTTGATTACTACCCTACCACGGCTCAAAGGAGTCGTGCAAACAGGTTTTAGTTGGGTACAGTCCCGAGCCACATGGAGGCAGTGAGCGGATCTTCAGGGGTTCGTCTCTCCCGGTATTGGGGGTGAGGTCGCGCTGTGTCTAGGAGAGCCATTACACGAAGACCTTGGCCAAGGCAGGAGATTTACTGGTAGGTATTCCGGTAGTATCTCAGGGTGTTCTGGGCTACACTCCGACACGACTTGTACCGCTTTTGGGGGTCTGACTTTTACCAACCCCCTAGGCCCGACATGCGATGCTCATAGACGAACGGACCGGACTGTACGGATATTGTCACTGACAGGCTCAGTAGGGTGTCAGGATGAGTTCTCTCATCGACGTCCCTTTTAGTCAATAGCTGGTGGCCCGTCACGTATTGGCTTATACCTCTGACATGCTAGTGGTTAAATCCACAGCCATAGTATTGAGGAGTCTTTAGAGTCCACCACGCATTCAGTTACTCAAGTTTTCGGTCGAAACGCTGTAGAGGCCGTATGGAGATATGGCAGGATCCGATCAGATACGTGCGGTATTGCACGGATCAGGATCGGACGGTTTGTACTAGTGGCCGTATGGATATATGGCAAGGTTCGATCAGTTACGTGCGGTATTGCACGGATCAGGATCGGACAGATATTACTAGCCGGTTTTGGTTTAAGCCGGATCCTAGTATAGTACAGTGTAGATTTTGTCTCATTGCAATTGTATCCGGACGGAATACAGATGCGGGTGTGTATGCACAGTATTGGGGTTTTCCTGTAATTTATTACGGGACCAGTTTTCTGGAGTTGCCAGTTTGCATTCCGTTCCGGCCGGTTTTCCTTTGTTCTTTCCCGGCCGGACTTTTCCGATGGAGGGGGTTATTTGCAAGTTTGCAAATAACACTTTGTGGAGGATTTATTTGCATAAGGATTGATATGATAAGCATCTTTGCTTTTCATGCATTTATTGTGATAAGAATGGATTTGAGGTTGATTTGAGTTTTGTGATAATTATGTTTGGATAAGGTCACCCCTTGCTTTTACTACCATCACCTCCCCTAATCTTTCCTCCACCATTTTCTAAGTGAGTAGGTTTTCATTAGAAAAGTGAGAAGAAGAAAAGAGAAGGAGAGAGCTTCATCTTTGAGAGTGTTTTTCATTCTTGATCTCTTTTTCATGCTAAGAAAAATGCAAGCACCATTTTTCTTATCTTGTTTCCTCCATCATCTACAAATGGCAACAAACCCCAAAGTGAGACATGCACTCTACATTACACTTCCTACAGCAAATCTTGGACGCGTCGATTCGCCAGCTTCGCGCCCGAGTTGCCTCGGTATTGAGGTGGGAGCCCGTAAAAGATACAGGCGATGTGGTACCTTTCTGACGAGGAGGATACGGACGGAGATCCCGCGAGGAGATCGGAGTGGAGATGAAGACCGGAGGACTCAGATCAGTCGGTATATCTCTAACCCATCCTCTTGTTAGCTTAGACTAGTTTAATGGCACGATCCGGGGTTTAGTGCGCGGTGGTGCCGGTTTGCTAAGTCCGCAAAAATTAAAGTTTATCACCGTTTCCGCGTTTGGCCGTCGGTTTGACGACCGGGGCGCCGCCGTGCACTTACAATCATATCACAGATATCGCAGCAGAAGAATCATATGAAATATTGGATATACTAGGACGTCCGTGTTTTCAATACGAGCCAGTATAAAACACGGATTCCACGGTCGTGATGAATAGCCAAACCCACACCCCTAGACCCCTACGAGAACGGCAAGCAACCCTACCAATTCTGGAGTTAGGAGACCCGGACTCGACTCCTCGAGTTGGTCTCCCACTGGACTCCAGAACCCGGTTACTTATGCTCCCCTCCTTGGGTCTATCCTAGTGCGAAAAAGTAAATAATATACAAATGGTGACAACATCCGCAACCTGGAAGTGCCCCAATAAAAGAATATTACATACAAGTTTTTACATGAATGAAAATGAAAAACACTCATCTCACATAAAAACCCCCGGCTATTCAAACACGACGATCCAATATAACATATCCAGCAACACATAACATCACATGTCATCAACGTAAGTAAACATGCGCATCCCAATTGTCGTTGACATATAGCAACGAAACCGGCGATATCACATATTACACTTACGGTCACAGAAAAGAAAGTGTTAAACTACAACAGTTGGAATCCGCAACCACTTCAGACATCGCATGCCTGACCAAATGAATTACTTAGACATCGCATGCCTAACAATTATAAACCCCGCATTTTAGTCTCAAAATCGAAAACTCTTTTCAATATCAAGTCGGGCAATTCAACAAGATTCCTGACATTCTGATCGAATGCTCGTCGCAAACTTCAGTAGGCGGCCGCACCCCCGACGCCGTCGACGAAGTGCACTAAGGCAGAACACCGCTGCCGCGAGCACCCGAACGGATGCTTTCGGCGACGGGGTTCTCCTACAGTCACTTGGTCGGGGCTATGGGGTGAGGCTGTCTATTAAGTTTATCCGGCGAGTATCCGCGTACACTACGTGATTGCGACGGACTTTTGATCACATCAAAATTCCGTGGCAACCGATCAATTGAGACTAAACTGCTATGTTTATAACATTCATTCAGTTATCTCATAACTGCTTGTGAATTCCAATTATTGTATCTCATACCGGATAAATAGAAAATGTTAAACTTTTCGATCGAACAATCGAACACCCAAGTTTTCCCGATACAGATCAACACATGAAACACGCCCAAAAACATTCAGTTCGTGCCTCAGTACCAACGGTCCAGCCATAGAAGGGTCAAGCCAACGCCTCACATGTGGCACGCCGTACTCCCCCAAACCCGAAGGTTCAAAGGGCGGTTCAAGACGGTCACATAATCGAGTTAAGGTTTGTTGTCTTCTAGAGGGTCCATTGCGTTACTTGCACTACTTAGAACGTCATTAAACTACGGAAAGATCCAACACTTGGAAATTTCCCAACAGGGGAAAAATTGGGTATTTATATCCGGTCGAACTTTTTAACATATTCTAAAATTTATCCGGAAAGCCACACAGACAAAATTTGATAATCAGGTCGAACATTCGAATCCCCAAAACAACCCAGAAAATTCAACTCTTGAAAAAATATTAAAAATTCCCAGGAAAACCAGCACTGCAAATTATGAATTACTGTGCAAATTTGGATGCCACATAAGACAAAACGGCCGCGGAACCGCCGCAGGAGCCATGCTCGTGCCGCGGATCCGCGGCTCAATGATTGAATTACGCACACGAATTTTACAGAAACGCTTAGAATTGCCTGCTGATTTTTCTGCATATTTTTAATTTGGAAAAAGACCAGATTTAAAAAAAAGGACAGAGAGCATTTTTAGGGTTGGGGTTTCGGGTCGTTCGGACTTCAAACTCCGTCTGGATTTCACCTAAGGCTCTAGCTAGGCTCTGATACCACTGTAGGGTTCCTAGGCACGCTCAGGAGGTCTCACAAGGCATCAACCATGCCAATTTCAAAAAATCTAGGTGCCGAGAAACCCTAATACGGATCGTCGGCTAGACATCTAGGCGAAAAAGAAACTAGTTTACAGCTAAACTAAAAGAACGGAAATACAACCTTTGTAGATCCGGTCCTCCACCTCCATAGCTCCGCAATGAAGTCTCCTCGCTGTCCAAGTCCAACCCCGGGCTCTAGCGTCGGCTTCATCGGAGAATGGACGGGCTAGGTCGTCGACGTCGATGCCGAAGATGATCTACGTCGAGGCATCACTAGATCAAGCTCCAACATCACCAAGTCAAGAAACTTGTGAAAGAAACACACTCTACTACTTGGCAAGAGGTAGAGGATGAAGAAATAGGAAGTGGGTTCACTTTAGAATTGGACTTATCACTCATTTTCATCACTTGCCATTGATGGAGGCAAGCTTTCTTCACTTGAAGAAATGAAGAAGAAGAAGAAGAAGAAGAAGAATAATAATAATAATGTTATGATAAGTTAATTTTAAAAAAAGAATAATCAAATCATACTTATCATAATATTAACCATGGTAATGTGTAGAGAGTTAATCATGGTTGAATGGAATGGTTAGGGTTAAGCATGAGACAAAATGGTCACTTGGTCAAAG
This sequence comes from Agapanthus africanus, assembly GCA_030015575.1. Classification (NCBI taxonomy): domain Eukaryota; kingdom Viridiplantae; phylum Streptophyta; class Magnoliopsida; order Asparagales; family Amaryllidaceae; genus Agapanthus; species Agapanthus africanus. The sequence goes on from JASDDO010000010.1 coordinate 317,712,559, forward strand.
TCTTCATGAAGCTTCAACAAGCTTCCAAAGAAAGCCACCATTTTGCATTATGCTTATCATTTTCCAAAATGAATAAATAAATAAAGAAATAGATATGAAAATGAAAACCCTAACCATTGCATAACCATGGTTTAAACTTTACACAAAACACAAGTTAGCATGCATCATCAAACATGATACATACAAGTGCACAAAAATATATCACATATACAATGTGCACAAACCAAGTGAGAAAATCCATTTAAAGTAAACCAATACTAGTTAATGCAAAGTAATATATCAAATATATAATTATACATTGAATCATTAAATCAACACTTGATTTAACGATCCGGTCATATCGTATATAACCGACTAGTATCCAATGTATCGGCTTATCGAATCAATCCTTGATTCGATAACTAGGTTATATCGCATACAACCATTCGATACATTCATCGCGAGAATGGAATACGGTATCACATACACGCATTATTCTCGGTCCCGCACATATCTTATATGCGCTCCTATTTCGTTTCGCTTGAGCCAGGAAACCTCTGTGTAGGACTCTAAAGACTCGTCAATACGTCGGCAGCAGGTGATGATCATATCAAACACCCACAAGCCGCAAGCGGTCTGCTAAACGTAACGGCCACCCGGGTATTGAGCGATCAGAAGATCGACGAGCAAGCCCGCTCACACTCCAGTGAATCCAACCAGTAACACTACCGTACAGTCCGGTCTGTTCGTCTGATATGTCGCATATCTTGCCTAGGGGTGGTAAACGTCAGACCCCAATAGCTCGATAAGTCGTGTCGATATGAGGCTCATAACGGGTCGAGAAACTACTGGTAACACTTACCAGCAATTCTCTGATCAGCCCTGGCCAGGGACTTCCTGTTATAGCCAATCGAACACAATGCAACATCAACTCCCTATACCGGGAGAGACGAATCCCCTCCTATCGCTCATTGCCTCCATGTGACTCGGGACTGTACCCAAAAACCACCATTTTGCACGCCCTCTTGGACGTGGTAAGATGGAAATCAAAGCACAGTGGGAACCACACAAGACTCTATGACGATCTCGGGTCAACAGACTACTCTGTACCAGTGTCACCAGAGAACTGCCATCTGACGTGAGGTATAATACCATCTGGGAGTTCTCGGCGAGTCCGTCCAGTGTACCCAGTCTCTACTGCGCACCCGTATATCATCTCTGATGTCAAACACCGATGGATATGGGATCATCCATCGCCCATCTGTATGGGTCGAGAAGGTATATGCTAGTCTACTCTGGTATATCGATGTCCCGTCTCGATACACCCACGACTAGGGACTTTGAAGGATGTACTTATGGACTACCATATCCCCACTAGTATGATCCGCATCATAGTCCAGGTAGTCAAGTACACATCCTAAGGGCTTTACCAACATGTAACAGAGAGACAATCAATATACACGTTAAGGTAAAGATCAACCAGATAGTATACTATCATGTCGAGCAAGAAAGTCCTCCCTATATATGTCCCAGCATCCACTACAATATACATTCAATGTACAGTAATGGCCTATAGGGCATACATATAACTAACAGCAAGGAACTACTGGGTAATAGGGGTGACAACCTCCTATCGCTGCGCTCGAACGGCCTCAACAAATGAACTCATCGTCTGGCGCATTTCCTGCATCTCTGCCACAAGCTTATCGATACTATCTGTCGAAGGCGGATCCGTCTGCTCCTATGCAACGAGTGCGCCATCCTGGTCAGTCCTCATCCCACCCGAGTCAATCCTGACCTCGGCCCTCGCTGCATCACTCTGAGTCTCCATAGTCATCGGTGGCAAAGGATATAAATAGAAATAAGATTCAATAAGAACACGGAAATCGAATCATAAGGATATGAATCATCAAGGAAGGAATTTCAAGATATTTGTACTTAGGTCACTTTAGGCTGAGTACCGCATCGTGAGTATGCCGCGGACATACACACACTACGTTACTCTGCTTAAACAACCTACTCCATCATACCAAGGTCATCCTACACTCCGAAAGGTAAAACCTAGCGCTCTGATACCAACTTTGTCACGACCCGAAATTGGCACGTGATGGCCCTTAAACTACGCAACGTCTACAGGCGTAACGTAATTTAAGTAAGCCGAAAACCCAGAAATCTAAATCATCAAAAGTAGTAAGAATTAATAGAAGTTTTAAAACATTTGAAATCTCAACCCAAATTCTTTAAAAGTCCAACTTTTCTTCCTTTAAAATTTTAGCAGCACCTCCTTTGTAAAAACCAGCCCCAAAATGGGTACAACATAAATGTAAGTAAAGCATCCCCAAACGGGAGCAAAAACACGTCCAAAGGCGGAAAACAACCACCACAACAGATATATGACGCCGTAGCGAAGAAATAAAAGACGATAAAAAGGAAACTGTATAAAAGACAACCAAGTCACAAAATACTATACAATATCGTCCTCACATCAAGTCTCTAAGTCAACATGAAAGTAGTAGATGGAGAGTACAAGGATACAACGAATACACAATACAACAATGAATAACCACAAAACCCACCTAAAGAAAAACTGCACACTGTGAGCCGATGCGGTACCTGCAGCAAAAGATGATTAGATAGATGAATAGCCTGCCTCGACTACTCTGGGGAACAACCTGCAAAACAAACTGTGGCACAACGGGGGTGAGTTGCCAACTCGTGGATAGTAAATAACATATGCAGGTAATCGCAAGTATGCACGTACAGCGCGAATCTAACATATGTAAGCTAATAGCAGTAAAAGGTCATATGAATGCAATAGTCATGAAATGTACACTAACGGTTACTAAAAATACATGAAGCAATAATATGACAATCAGTATACAATAATCATGCAATAATGATATGAAAATGTATATATGCAACAGTCATGAAAGGTACGTTAGCAGGTACAACTAACACATGAAGCAAAGCATATAAATAAAGGTATGTAAATGCGACAGTCATGAAAGGTACTCTATCAGGTACAACTAATACATAAAGTAGTGCATAAACAATAAATGTGGAGTATGGAATGAAACATGTCATTTCCACGGAATCCTGAAATCGTGGTAGGATCAAAATCCATCAAGACAATTCAAATCCCAATTCCTCAAATCAGCCCCCAAATTGGCTCTCATATCATGTAAGTCTCATAAATCCTGAATGTACAATATCAAATAAATCTCATATATCCTGAATGTACAAAATCAGTAATCTCATATATATCCTGTATCCAATCTCAAATGAATCTCCTATATCCCAAATCCAATAATCAAGTGAATCTAAAATATCCTAAGTATAATTGCATGAATAATTATGATGAAGTATATGAATTTATATGTATACATATATATTTGCGTCTCATTCCACTAATATTTATATATATATATATATTTATATATATATATATATATATATATATATATATATATATATAACAGCGTCCCATTCCACTTTTATATATTCTTAGGAGTAAAATATCATGAAAACAATGTGTCAAGTATCGACACAGAAATGCTGATCTATCAAGTGCTGTCACCACGACTGGCACCCTAATAGGTACGTATCATACGCTATACCGAAAGCTCGAGTGCCTAGCTCTGACCCTCGCCTCTCGACGTATCCATACGCACATGACTCCCGTTGGTATCCCTACGATAACCGCCGAGTCATAGGTACTGTCACCGGTAGGTATGGTTCCCCCACTAACCCATCTCCTCGCTGAGATTCTTGCCCCGGGATACCTCCGGCCCCCACCATGTACCCGCACACGTACCCCTCCTTTCCTTGCGTGGGGTATATATTTCAGAACCGATAAAACTCATGGTGGGTGCTGAAATATCATATCAAGGGAAACCGGGTTTTTCAAATAATTCATAATTTCATGAAACAACCACGGTCCCTAAATCCAGAAAACATCATGAAAAATCCATATCTCAATGCGAAAATCCATGAATATAATATATGCAACAGAAAACTGAAATGCGAGCATATAAAGGAAAAGCCGATATTTAACTGCAACAAGTAAATATATAAATCATGCGATTCCTAATTTCTCCAAGTCTATATAACATCAAATAAATGTAAACATGTAGCTAAAGCCAGATATATGTGTAAACATAAAGGTATAGCAAGGTATACATGTAGCTATGTCATTATATGTGTATGTACTTATCGCTAATAGTACAATATCCTATAGGTATCTGGTATCCAGCATGTAAGCATGTCAAGGCATATGTGTAAGCATGCAGGTATACAGGTATGCTATATGTCATACGCATAAAGAATTATGAATCAATGTCTCAATATCCTTAACCAAACAATATCATATCTATATCTATGTTGTGCGTGTCATGGCAATTATTGACGGTGTGTGTGGCATACAATCAGTGCTCGTGTAACATGAGTCGTCAATAATAGTGCAGTGTCCTAAGGATACTAGTCCAAGAACAACAATTAACTAAGCAGTAGGGTGTATGCGCAACTCTATAAATGAAATAGAATATCCGACAATATTAATATCTCTAGCCCAGATGCATAACGCCATGCGGGCGATTCTCCTGTAGATGTTAAATCTACTCACCAACGCTCTTGGCTAAGTGAAGCCAACCACCTGTTTTCCTTTCTTCGCAGCGTCCGAAGTCCCCGCCTGCGAACCTATAACATTAAAACAATAAAAAAAGTGTATATTAGCAATAGACCCAAAACAAGTACAAACTACATTTAACCGACGCAACAACACAAAACATACTCTCAAGTGTTCGTATTGTGGCTAACGTGCGTTGTGACATGATGAAACCAACCCAAGATCAAAATCACACAAAGTGCACGATCCATGTTGTATAACATATCGCGCTTAAACGAAACACAAGAAACTACCTAGGTGATCCCAGATTTTGCATACTGAGAAAACTCAAAAATCAAACAAGACCAAATACACCTAAACCACTGCAGACACCTACCCAGAAAAACCCAAACCCCAACTCCACCCAGGGACCGAGGTCGCCGGAATTCTCCACCTAGTCGCTGGCCGAGGTCCGAGCAGGGGGTCTCGTTCATCAGATGAGGTCCTATGGTCTCAGGTACAACACAACTACTTTGTTTAGTTTTCTAGTAAAATTTCCGGGTCACAGCAGATCACAGATGTCATATATTGACACTAAAAATACGATATTTACACAAAAACTTAACTTTACGCTATCTAAACTGAAATCAACAAGCTACGCTAGACTAAAAACACTTAAAGAACAGAAAGATATCATTACCTAACCAAAATAACTCAAAGATCCAAGCTTTACAAGATCCAAGGCATCCAAGAGGCAAATCAACGTAAAAGGTGTGATTTTGGTGAGATTTGTGTAGTTTTTGAGATGGTTTTGTGATGGAGTGGAGAGTGTTCAGTTTGAGTGAATGAAAGAGATGAGAATAAGAGCAAGAGATAGAGAAAATGAGAGAGAGTGAAAGATAAAGAGAGAGGGTGGTGAGTGTAGGGTGAGGGCGAGTGTAACCTTGCATTAATGCACCATCAATGCATTCACACCACCTCATCATGCCACCTCCTCACTCCAAAAGAAATATCTCTCTCACAACAAATAAATATCTAGATATTTAGGGTTAAGGCAAAGCAAGGGATTAGGATATGATTAAAGCAAGATTAGATTAAGGGTTAAGTGTCATGGTCACTAATCTAGATTTCAAAAACAAACCCTCACATTAACGTGCACACGTGCGTGCATACCATAAAAAATAATAATAAATTATTAATTAAATGTTATAAAATGTGAGAAACCCGAATTGGTAAACTTTTTACAGTAAACCCGCATTAATGTCTAAATTAACACTAACCGAAATCTAAGGCGTTACATGTTGTGTACCAGATCAGATGTAGCTTATGCATTGAGCGTTGTAAGCAGATATCAGTCAAATCCAGGGGAGAAGTACTGGATAGCAGTAAAGAACATTCTCAAGTACGTGAGAAGGACTAAGGAGATGTTCTTGGTGTACGGCGGAAAAGACCTCCAGATCGAGGCCTTTGCTGACTCCAGCTTCCAGAGTGACAAGGATGACTCCAAATCCATGTCGGGTTATGTCTTTACCCTCAATGGAGGGGCGGTCTGTTGGAAGAGCTCCAAGCAGGACACCTTTGCTGACTCGACGATGGAAGCAGAGTATATTGCTGCTTGTGATGCCGCAAAAGAAGCAGTCTGGATGAGGATGTTCGTAACTTCAGGTGATTCCGTCCATTGTTGATCTAAAACCTCTGTCTTGTGACAACAACGGGGCTATAGGTTTAGCAATGGAACCCAGGTCCCATCAGAATTCCAGACATATCTTAAGGCGGTATCACCTGATCAGGGAGATTATGGATCACCAGGAGATAGAGGTGCAGAGAGTAGACAGAGAGAACAACACTGCAGATCTACTCAAAAAGGCCATCCCTCAGAGGCAGTTCGAGAGGCTAATCGAGATGATAGGTCTGCGATATGCCAATACATGGCCTTAGTGCAAGTAGGAGATTGCTAGTGATATATGGCCTAGAGGCCATTATTATATAGTACTAGTTTGTATATTATATTTTGGAAGCTTGGGATATACACGGATATAATAACAGTCTTGCTCAACATGGTAGTATACTATTTTGGCTCTACTCCGGCATGACTTATTGCGCTATTAGGGGTCTGACGGTTACCGCCCCCAGACCCGATATGTGATACTCTTAGACGAACAGACCGGAATGTACGGAGATTGTCACAGATAGGCTCAGTAGGAGTTCGGATGAGTTTGCTCATCGGCCTTCTTATCGACAGATACCTGGGTAGCCGTTACATGCAGCTAGTACCGCTGACGTACTTGTGATTAAACCCACTGCTAGCGTACTGTTCAGTCTTTAGCGTCCCACACAAAGGGTTTCCCTACTTCGGGAAAAGATGTAGAGGCCGTATGGTTTTACGGCAGGGCTTCGATCACATACGTGTACTTGTACACGGATGATGTTCGGGAAGATAATGCTAGTGGGCTTTGGTTTAAGCCGGATCCTAGTTTTATATTATTGGATTGTTTTCGTCTCAGTGTATTCGTATTTTTCGGAATACGGACACGGGTATGTATATACGGTAAGGGCATTCTTGTAATTTTACTTGGTATGCTTCTAGAAGGGGATACTCCATTATTGGTTTATCTATTTTAAAAATAGATTAATGAGGTGGATATTTGGAGACTTGTGTGGCATGGATGGGATGCATGGCTCCATGAGTTGTTTATTAGTTTGTGTTCACTATTGAAGCATGGTGGCTATTTTCTATGAGAAAATAATTTATGCTTCAATGAGTGAAGTCTTGAGCCATTCTCCACACTAACACAACCTAGCTCATTTGCTTCTCTTCATTCTCTCTCCAAGTTTCCTCTCCTTCTTCCTCAAAGATCCTTACCCTCACATGTATTGTGAAACAATGGATCTAGTGAGATAAAACAATCCATTAGGCTCTCTACTTCATCTAGGCTACTTAGATTAGCAAACTAAGTACCCTAGTTACCTCGGTTTAGAGGTAGGAGCTCAAAGTACATACTCTCGGGTGGATCGTCTTTGACGCGAGGAGGCCGAAGATCAAGCGCGATCCGTACACTCTTCAAGAAGCTCAAGAAGAGGAGGAGGAGATCAAGAATCGAAGGACTTGATACTAGGAGGTATAACTTTCTTCCGCGTAGTTAATCCTCATAGTAGTTGTGCTAGCTAGGGTTTATGGTTGATCCTAGGTTCAAGTCGGTGTTGCGAAGCCCGTAAAAATCGTTTTTTGCGTATTCTGCCTCCCCGCGAACCCGCGGTGTGCGAGACATCGACTTACAATTATACCATTCCATTAAAACTAATTTCCATACTTTTATAATATTCATAAAATTTATTATTTTTTATTTAAATTCCAAAAATAATATTTTATATTTTCTGAAATGTTACAGTTGATCCCATAGCTATTGGTGTTTGACACCGAGAATTGTATACAAGTGCTCATTGGATGAGTTATATTGGACGGACTCACCGAGAACTCATAGATGATATTATACCGATGACAGGTAGTAGTTCTCTGGAGATGATAAGACAAGGTAGTCTCTCGACCTGAGATCGCCATAGTGTCTTGTGTGTGTTCCTACTATACTTTGATTACTACCCTACCACGGCTCTACTGAGTCTTGCAAATAGGTTTTAGTTGGGTATAGTCCCTTAGCACATGGAGGCAGTGAGCGGTCAAGGGGATTCGTCACTCCCGGTATAGGGAGTCGATATTGCATAGTGCAGGACACGACTATAACCATAAGTCGGTAGCCACCACATTAGAGATAAATTGATAAGTGTTATCAGTTATATCTCTGTTGGTTATGAGTCCTCTATCAGCATGACTTATCAGGTTATTGGGGGTCTTACAGTTCAACCTCCAGACCTGGTATGCGATACTCTTTGACGAACATACCGGACTGTATGGTATTCATCGCTGATAGACTTTGTAGGGTCCGGATGAGTTCGCTTGTCGACATGCCTTTATCTTGATCGTACAGGGGTAGCCGTTACGTGTAGCTAGTACCGCTAACGTGCTTGTGGGTTAACTCATGAGGGGATTGAATCTAAAATTGTTTCGGATTCAATCGGATATGATCCTGTTTAACCTACTGCCAGCATATTGACAGGTCTTTAGAGTCCCGCAACGAAAGTGCCTGCCTGGACAAAATGTGATGTGGCGTGCATACTGGATACATGCGGGAATTTGATTAAATGCTTGATTTTATCGAAAGTTCGGATATACTAGCCGGTTTAAAAGCCGGAAAATTAAGTCAAGTGTTGATTTGATAACTATATTTTAAGCGATTTCTAGTATAGGTGTATAAGATACACGTACTCTCTACAATATACAATACAGAGATGTTATTGATAGCTATTCATGTATTTGATACATGATATTTATGTATATAGGATACATATACATGATCTTATTTATATATATATATATATATATATATATTAAATCCCACTCTCTTTAATGTTATTCATTAATATGTATATGTGTAACATTTCAGAAAATATAAAATATTATTTTGAAATTTAAATAATAAAGTAATAAATTTCACGGATATTATACAAATAAAGATTTGATTTTTCGTAGAATGGTATAATTATATACCTATATTTTTGGAAAATAATTGGAATTTAAAATGAATTATTAAGCATCTATTTAATTGGACTATTATAAAATTTATATATAATTGTTCTCATACAAGTTTAATGTTAAACTTAATTAGTATTTTTCTAATCATGCATTAAACCTAGATTATCTTGTTAAACCATATTTAACAACTCATGACATGTTATTATTTCATTGTGATTTGTATTATGGTTTGTGTTTTGCCTCTTTTTTTTTATAAAAAAAGATAAGAAAAGAAAAGAAAAAGAAAAAGATAAGAAAATGGAGGGATAAGGAGGTATAGGGCGAGAGAGGGAGAGAGTGGAGCCATGGTCACACAAATGGTAGCTTTCTTCACATCATTATTTTTCTCATCCCTTCTTCCTCTTCTTCATCTCCTTCTTCACCCCCACCTCTCTCCACCATTTCTACCATCATGCACCACCCCCAAACCCCATCAAAATCTCACTAAAACTTCACAAAAAAATGTTCATAACCTCAATCCTAAACTCATGGTATGATCAAGTTTGGATTTTGAGCTCCTTTGGCCATTTTAGAATTTTCTTGAGTTGCCTTTATAAGGTAATATTCTCTTCTTTTTTCAAGTCTTTAAGTTTCCTAATTTCATATATTAGTTTAGAGCTCAAAAGTTTAAGTTTTTTAAACTTGAGTTTTCAAAAGTGAGAATTAGTGGGCAAAATTTGTAGTGGAGATATAGTAGGGAGTGTAGTGAGTGTCTATTGACCTAGTAGTAATGGTAACCTTGGTTAAAAATGAGTTTTGAAGGTTCAATATGAGTTTAGAATTTTCCGATGTCAGTTTTGTGAAGATTTTGAGAATTAAATGGAATCTGGAGCAATTGTGGTACTCTGAAAATTAAGTAGAGGATACAGTGAAATGCTTAGACCGTTAAGAGACTACCATAGAAGCCCAAGCCCAATCCTTCTTAACCTGCCCGCAAATAAATTGCAATTTACCGCAATTTGCGGGTCGACTTGGGAGTTAGGGTTTGGGGTTTTGTCTGTAGCTCACTCACTAGATAACTAGGCCTACTCTATATGCTAAAAAGTCTAATATTACCTTAAGAAAAATCTGGAGTTGTTTTACTAAGTTTTTGGCAATGTTTTGCGATATTTGAAAACTTGATTTTTGGTAGTTGTGTTTTGACTCGGTCGTTTAACGTTCGTACGTCGACATCGGGGGTTGTTATGTTGTTTAGCATGCGTTGACCATAGGTTCTAAGCTATGTGCCTTTCGCTTTTCGTATCGGTTTTTGGATATGGATTTCTTTGAAATTCGATTGGGTTTTCATTAGATTGTAGTTATGGATTTTGATTGTAATTACATTCGTGTGGACTTCCGAGACGACGAAGGAGGACAAGGCATCCGTCGGAATTAGCTAAAGCAAGGCATAATTAGGTGATTAGATGTATATCTATGGAAGAAGTCGGGTGGATGGCGTGTAGCACCCTCGTAACCGTAGTATTAGGATACTAGATATATAGTTATATATAGATATGTATACCTAGCCTATACGGTTATTAGGATACTATATGCGATAGTTGTAGACTTAGAAGAAAGATATACCCTAGTATTTTTTCTTGGCCTTTGATATATATATATATATATATATATATATATATATATATATATATATATATATATGAGGATATGATCCGATTTGATGATACGGGTTGATATGATTGGATATGATGATATGTGGCGATATTACATGATATGATATATGAGGACATGAGATGATATATGATGATATGGAATGAGACGATGTCCGTGATTATAGATACGTATTATTGATTTGATGATATCAAACGATGGATATTCCGTATGTAATATGATGAGTATAGATAGCCGACTTATATATTGACTCGAGAAAAGCTTGTTTAAAATCACATAATAGATATCATGATATGTTAGAGCCATACCTATTTTCAAAACTAACGAATCGTTACAAATTTTTAAACGATAACTTCAAGGGACGCAACGTCTTTTCAAATGGTATCTTTTTCAAAAACGTCGTAGCCCCTATTTTCTAAAAACAACGATTCATACTATTTTAAACTATAACTGTATGGCTTATATGTAGTTACGTATTTTTATACTGTTCACGTTTACGATTTCTCTATTCTTCTTACGCTTGCGTTATGATTTCTTATTTATGCATACGTTCGCATTATTTTCATTTATGATATATATACTACACTTCATACCCTTATCTTTACATGACTTCGTTTGCTAGGACACATGTACCATTGTCACGCCCCACTTCCTAATAGACGGAAACAGTGACGTAGCAAGCCCAGAACATATTTATCCAGAGAAGGTCATTCCCTAAATAAATATACTAAGTGTATTGAAACAATAATACACAATGCAAGAATAAATTAAGATTGTAAAATTTTTCAACAAACATCTTTATTTACATTCAACTTCCAATATTTACAAATACAAGAATTTATGCTGGAAAGTAAATACGATAAGGAAAATGCCTAAACAAGTGGCATACATAAACAGACGAAAAAATGAAGCCGAGCTAGCTCTGAGTAGCGATCTGGTTGTAGTCATCCTTTGTGGCTTCCACCTCCTCCGTCTTGACCGTCTCTGATGAACATTCCAAGAGAAGAAAAATGTGTGGAATGCCCGTCAGCGAACTAGCGCTCGATAAGTCTCAAAGATAGGTAAGAGTAAAGAAAATGAAACGTGTAGAATATATATATGACGAGTAAGAGTATATGTTCATGGGTAAATATGTACTATAGGTCTCTATATGGTCACTATGTTAACGTTAAGTTCCAAGTGTGAATGTCAACGCAGCCGTAGAAGTATTCACGAGCTAAAGAGTGGGACCCCAGGAGCAAGAAAACATGGGCCCATTTCATGTGTTAGCATCGGGGCCCTAGGCTGTGGATGAGTCAACCCGACCGATATTTGAGTAAAATAAAAAAAGAGGTTAATACGGGACTCCTGAAGCTCCGTTGGATTCACACAAGAAACTATCCCAAACACCCCGAGTATAATATATATAACTGGTTAATATACTTAATTGATTTGATTGATTGATTAACATATCTTGATTGAAACCATAGATTGAAAAAAGGTATATATTGTATTTGAGTGAGTCAAGTAATATGCGAGTCGTGATAATTGCAATCTTGGTTCGAGTCATGTTGGTTTGAGTAGTTTGGGTTCGAGTTCATATTCGAGTTTAGTTTCGAGTTAGATTAGAGTTCGAGTTTGTGTTCGATTTCGAGTTCAAGTTCAAGTTTAGATTCGAGTTTGGATTTGAGTTCATGTTTTTCATGTGAATTGATGTAAATTGTTAAAAATCTTATGTTTGGGAGAAATCGGCAGCTACTGCACATGGACGGAAGAATTTATGTCTTTTTCCAAGACAATTTCCATTTGATAACTCTATTAAGTTGTCTAACCTGAATAGGAAAACACTCACTTTCTCTGGCTCCCTGGGGCTCAAGAGAATTGATCCCGCTTAAACCTATATTAATCTAGAGTTCTTAGTATTGTTTGCATATCTCGAGGGGGTTTTATGAAAAATACTTTAATATAGTTTAAAAATAATCCTCGAGAGCGATTTATAACATTTAGGGTTTTTATGAACATGTATTTTAATTATTGTGGTGTTTTGGTGATAAAACCTAGCTTTTTGAAAGTTTATGGTATTTTTATGAAAACTTGCTCTTTTGGAAACTTGGTGGTATTTTATTAAAAATTCTAATCTTTCCTTTTAAAAATAAACCTTTTTAATTTGTTTTTATTGAAAATACGGATTTATGATTTTTATATAATTTTTCAAAAATTAGTTTTGTTTAGAAAAGTCGCGTTTCTTAAAAACCGTATTTTTATTCCTTTCGAGACCGAATCCGTGAGAAGTTCTGCATCTCGCTCTACTATCCCAAGAATGTGCGATAATCCGCACCATCCATTAGCGGTTCCCCTAATGAGGGCTGTAAAGGCGTAATTGTCAAGGGGTTTAAAATACCGATTTAAAAGAAACCCGTTTTTGAAACGGTGTGGTATTTTAATGAAAAAGTTCTTCTTTAAATTAACTATAGCTCTAGAATACCGTGCTATGGAACCATAGTGTGCGTGTGGGGTAGGTCGTTACCCCGTGAAGTTCTAGGCATTGGGTATATTAGATATCGAAAAGAGGTTACACTAAAGTTCATGGTATTTTAATGAAAAATTCGTTATATGTTTGTTTCATATGAAATTTTGGTTAAACTAAAAAAACTAAATGATGGGGAAAATGTTAAGATTAGTGTAGCATGTTAGTTGATTTAATTTTCTCATCACATGCATTACAAATGTTAAAAAGAAACTTATATCGGAGATAACTCCTCTTTTGTCGGTTTGTTTTAAGAAGTTATTTTGAGATGGAGAGGGATAGAGGTGAAAGGAATTACGTGTTTAGGTGGTTAGGAAGAGAGAAGGGAAGATTTTGGGTGTCATGGCGTCGTCAGAAATGCTCCAGTCGTCGAGTTTGGCTTGCTACTCCACTTGGGGGCTTAACTCCACTTGGTGTTTAGAGAGTTTTGAGAGAATTTTTGCTAAAATTTCAGAATGGTGAAGAGCTATGGTATGGGGTGGTATTTATAGTGAAGAATTAGGGTTTGGAAATTAAAAATGAAATTAAAATGCATTAAAAAGATGTTAAATAGTGAATTGAAGAGTCTCTGTTTGATTGCAGGAAAATAAAACAGTGCAGGGGAGTTAAGGGGAGTCGAAGTGACAAGTATGCAAAGCACGGGGGTATTTGGGGCAACATAGACCGTTTGCGCCGGCCCTAGGAAGATTTTGGGCGGCCAGATCTTGAGGCATTGCCTCAAGATTCGTGCCACGTGTTGATTTGGGTGTGTACATCTCATTGCGTCTGTTTGATTTTTCTGAAACTTTTCATTTCTCCGTGTATTGCACGTGCAACTCTTGGGCTTCCAAAAATTAAAAAGAAAAAATATAAAAAATAATTGGGTCTTATAGGATTCGAATGCACAGGATATGTCATAGTAGTATAGTGGTTTTACCATTGAGCTACACGTTGCTTCATGCTTTTTTTTTAACAAAAATAACTCTTAACTCTTACACAGGCTGTAATACCCTTTTCTGTACAATAACAAAAAATTTCTGTACAGTGATGTCAGAGTCGTTACATCCATTACCGATGATGCACATGTTGCTTATAAACATTCTTTCCAGCTCTCACATACATCATTGGTAATTGCCATGCCACGTACGCATCAGAACTCGCTATGTTACTGTATCACTTTATAACCTGTTAGTATTTTAGTTACTGTTAAGTACCCAGTACCACATACTAGTTCAGTTATTGCACATTCTTTACCTTTCTACACGACACGCTTATATGAACACACTTACTATGCATTACAGTATTGTTCTGCGTCTGTACATATTATTTCATTACCGCCATGCATTTCATGAGATTCTGTTTTCGTAAGATTTCTGAATTTGAGAAACCACAAATATTTTTTAAAAACTTGTGATTGTTTTAACAACGCGATTTCTTTCGATATGATATTTCGGCGTCCACCATGAGATTTCTCGGTGCTGAGCTATGATGATTCTTCGAATCGAGGCAGGGGAAGAAACCGATTGCGAATACATGGTGGACCCGTGTAACATTTTCAAAAATATAAAATATTAATTTTGGGAATTTTTATAATTTAATATTATTTTATTGATTATTTTAATATTAAATGCAAATAAATAGGAAAAATGTTAGAAAAATTATGAAAAATTATGGAAAATTCTAAAATAGGGTAAATTAGTGAATTATGACATTTTTAAGTTTTTGTGTTTAGTTTGACACTAATTTAGTGCTAATCGCGATTAAAATCGCTAATTGGGTTTTTTGACAATTTTGTGCAAAACTTGCACATACCACTTTTCTACACTTGTGTATTTTTCTAGCCATGGTTTTCATTTGGGTTTACTATTCTTGTGAGAGGGTTGGGTTTTAAAAGAAAAGAAAAAGTAATGATGAGGGTAGGTGAAAAAAAAAGAAGTGGACTTTTGACTAGCACCCTTAGCCATTCTCCCATCATTTTCTTCCCTCTTCCTTCTCCTCTTGCTGCTGCTGCCCCTTCCTCCATCTCCCTCCCCTCCTCAAGCCATGAAACATCTCTAAAACTACACCAAAACCCCAATCTCCTTTCATTAAAAATGTCCAAAATCCCTAGATCTACACATGGAGCTAAAGAAGCATGGATTTGGCCACTAGAGGGCAACTCAAGAAAATTCTTGAGTTGCCAAATGAGGTATTTTCTGGATCATTAGTTTGGTTTATGCATTACTTATACCCCATGTTTAGTTTAGAATCGGTATTGTGTGATATTATGGATTTGAGAGAAACCTAGTTAGGGTTTGAGTGAATTGGTGTTGCATTATGAAATTGAGCTCAGTTAAGATTATACCAACACCCTAGTGTTTGAATTGAGACCCTAACCTGATGCTAGAACCACAGAATACGGATTTTAGAAACCGATATCGGGGAAATTGTGAAATCTGTGAGGGTTAAATGGAATCTGCTTTCACCCCGAGACCCCTAAAATAATATTGAGTGGACAGTAGCATGTGCAGGCACCCAGGAAACTAACTCCAAAACCCTAGCCCCTAACTCTCCTTCCCGGCCGCCAAAACCTCCTTTCTGGCCGCAATTTGCGGCCAGACCAGAGAGGAATCTCCTCGTTTTGCGTGCCTGGCCCCATTTCATCAATTCTTGGCCCTGGGTACTTCTAGTTTTGACAGATTCTTTCTAGGGTGAAATCTGGGACATATATCCTATGTTGTCGTTTTGGATTCGTGTTTCCGTATTCCGTATTTTTGGATTCTGAAACGGTGGAATGTGTTTTGCCTCGACTATTGTCGTTTATACGACGATATAGAGGATCATGGATGGTTTTGAAGGAGTGCCATTGGTTCTCACCTATAGGCCTCTTATCGTATCGTTTTGGAGTTTATGCGCCGTTTTAGATTGGATTTGGTTTTAATGCGCATATACGATATTTTGATTGTGTAGGTACCCATGAAGACTTCGGACGACAAGCAAATGCATGGTGATGTCCGCAAATGATGATGCAAGGTGAGTAGATTATATCTACGGGGGAAAGTCGGGTGGATGGCGTATAGCACCCCCGCAGTCCGTAGATAGTTTATTATATGGTATTGTGATATTAGGTGTATTTTGGATATGTAGGGTTAGAAGTGACTAGTGTAGTTCATAGTCGCGAACCCTAGGATAGAATTACACCTATACCTATACCCTTGCTTTTCACATGTACTTACACTGTGATTGATGATATGTGATGACTTTGGAGATGAGTTGATGATGTGGGCTTGGTGCCCGGAGATCGGTATTTTGATACGATTCATATGTGGGATACGACTTGTGATTCTTGCGGGCTTGGGATGTGTGTTTACCCCCGCATGCATACTTTACCGATGTTACCGTTTGTACTAGATATAGAGTAGTACACCCAGACTATATGATCTGATGATGGTGATATTTGTTATGTGATGAGACAGTGAGATGTTGACCTGTACCCAGCTTTTGGGAATGCCGTACGACGGCTTACCGTACGAGCTGATATTGATGATAGATCCGCACTCATAGCTAGAGGATATCTTACGATATGACATTGAGGCGGGGTCACCGACTATATATCTACATATATACTTAGATGTAGTTGCATAGTAGATACTTCACTGTGCTGCTGATTACTAGATTTCCGCATATTCATGCTATTCGCATTGCTGGCATATGTTCATTACCATGTTATTATCATGCTGTTAGGACACCAGCACCATTATCGATGATGCGTATGTTTCATGTACACTACTTGCCGGCTCACACACTTCATCATCGATAATTGCCATGTCACTACACTGTAGTACTATTGCATTCGTGATGTGATGCTTCCTTCGACATATGCACATTCCTATTCCATGTTGCATGATTTCCGATATGGCTACTTTCTTTACATGTCGCATACATTATGGATTGATTGCATAGCACATCGCATTGGATTTACTTCTTGAGGTGGATTTTCATGTGATCTCGGGATTTGGGAACCGTGCTCTTTTCAAATAAGTAATCGTTTAAAAACCCGGTTCCCTTGATATGATATTTGGGGCGTCGCCCCGTGTTTTCTCGGTGCTTGAGGCACGGTTTGATAGAGGGCTGACCCGGACTGACGGATGCCCGATGGATTGATATAGGGCTGACCCGGACTGACGGATGCCCGATGGATTGATATAGGGCTGACCCGGACTGACGGATGCCCGATGGATTGATATAGGGCTGACCCGGACTGACGGATGCCCGATGGATCGATAGAGGGCTGACCCGGACTGACGGATGCCCGATGGATTGAGATAGGGCTGACCCGGAATGACGGATGCCCGATGTATTGAGAGAGGGATGACTCGGACTGACGGATTCCCGATATATGTATACTTGAGAGAGGGCTGACCCGGAATGACGGAAGCCCGATATAGGAGGATTTACGTGTCGATGCTTGGCACGGGTTTTCATGATGAGTTTCCATGATTTTGTTGTATCGTCATACTTGCATACATGATGCTTGCTGTCAGTGGGTGACAGGTGGACGGGTTCCACATACATACAGACTTGGATCATATACAGACTGGTTTTACATTGATCATACTTTATTTGTATATATAACAGGGTATGAGGGCGCTGTTATATATACCCTTACACCAATATTAGTGGTATGGGACGCTAATACATGTGTATTGATTTCATTGATATTTCATTATGGTTACTTCATGCAGACATACCTTATACTGATGACATGTTATTACCTGAGTACTTGGCACCACATACCTGTTTAGATGTTGATTTGCCACCTTATCACACTCAAATGTACTCTTGTGGATATATTACTGATTGTTGACTTAGGTTTATGTCTTGCATTCGATTTATCCTTGTAGATGTTTCTATTCACGAGTTGGCAACTCACCCCCGTTGTGCCACAGTTCTTGCAGGTTATGCCGTACAGGTTCTATTGCGGCATTTCTGGCACACTACCTTCTTGCGGGTGATTTGCTTTTGGTAGGTGGATTCTTTTGCATCAAGAATCCCCATTTTGTACTTATTTATTTATTGTATCTAGAAATGTCCATCAACCAAAACTTGTATATTCTTTCAGACCTAGACTTCTGTGTTGTATATTTCGACCTTAGAGTCGCGCTTAGTTGTATTGCGGATTTCCTTGTTGCTTTTGAGCTTTCTTTTGGTTTTGACCCTCGCCACTTGGCGTTGTATATTATCATATCTTGCGTGGTTGTGATCGTCGATTGACGAAGAGCTAGCTCCCGCTTGGGGATGCCTTTATCATTTGCATATATTGATATCCTTGTTTTACCCCATTCGGGGCCAGTTTTACAAAAGAGGCTCTGCCGAAATTTTTAGAAAAGACTTATTGTTTCCAAAACGTACTTTCGGCTTAGTTATTTAAAAACCTTGATTTCAAACCTGTATTTCTTCACTGCTTTAAAACCAGTTCTTTACTTTTTTCTTCAAAATGGTTTTAGATTTCTGGGCTTTTGGCTTACTTGGATCAGATGGAGTCCTATAGGCTTCATATGGTTCAAGGGCCAGTCACGTGCTCTTTCGGGTCGTGACAAAGTTGGTATCAGAGCGCTAGGTTGACCCTTGGTTGATGGATTAGGTGACTAAAGTAGAGTGACGTACCGTTGGTATGTTCCGCGGCATACTTACGACACGCCACTCCGCTTAAGGAACCTTAGGATGGACATTTGTTTTGAGATCAGTGATTCTTTTCATATCCTGGATTATACGTCCATTTGAGATCCCCGATTCTATTAGTTTCATGATCATACCTTCATTGATGCTGTTCCTTCCTATGATCATGTATCCACTATGGATCTGTTGTTTTCCTTCTTACCACTGATGTGCTCTCTTGATACTCGATTGAGATTCCTGTCACCATGTTTGAGCGCAGTTTGGGCTGCTGCTAGGGTTACGGCCGGTGTGAGCTCGTGTGGTACGAGGGCCGACCTTTGTGTTTTCTGGTGACATGGGAACGTCTCGAGTTAGTGTGGTGATTGTGACCTCTAGTGGAGGCGAGTGCTTGGTTTGCACCGGTTGATCGTGCCTTTGTTAGAGCTGCCAGCTGAGAGAGGACTGTTGATGTACAGTATACCTCAGGGATTGTGATGTCGCCTATCGTGCAGACAGATGGACCAGCTGTTGCTGAGATTGACAGGATGTTGCTTTCGGAGCTTACGAGCTGAGATTGCCGGAGCTTTCGGGCATAGATGCGGCAGATGCTAGCTAGTCTGCCCGATTTGAGAGACGAATGTGATTCGTCCGATTTGGCGCCAGAGCGAGCCCAGTTGAGTTGAAGATTTCCAGTGTGGAGAGTCTTACTCAGATCTAGAGCAGGCTGATTCAGAGATGACCGCTTATGTATTGCCTTTCCTGGAGGATTGAGGCATTGTTCGGCGTGCAGGCGTATGAGCCAGTTGTTGCTGCAAATGATGAGATATCGCCCAGATGATTGGAGCTACTGCAGCATGAGCATGTACTCAGAGGGATGATAGCGAGTCGCTAGTCACCGGAGGATGAATGACTAGGACGTGTGGTGAGTTCGCTTACCCCGATGCGAGGACATCAGGCGGATTGATTCCAGCTAGAGACGACTTCATGCAGGTTCGTTGAGAGTCGATTGAGACGATCGAATGTCAGGAGCCATTTTCCAAGTTTAAAGTATACGGAAAGACATGCAGGTGATTCTATGGACCCTCTAGAAGAATGAAACCCTAACTCGACTTAATGACCGTGTGACAGCCTTTGAACCTTAGGGTTTACGGCGGTTCCGCGGCGCCATTAGTGAGGCTTGGGTTTGCCCTTCTACGGCTGGACCACCGACGCTGTGGCATGTACTCGATACTATTAAACTGTACCCGAGATGTGAACTCTTGGGGGATTATGAGGATCTGACGAGTCGATCGGATGGTTCGACATCTTTCGGACATTGTGATGGGACACTGCTTGGGAGATTCCAGATGCGAGCATAGCCGTCGGAGCGCAGTTTGTGTAGCCATGATGAGACGAGTCCGAATCAGTCGACATTTGAGAAGAGTGAAGAAAAGAGTTCGTACGAGGTTTCGACGAGATGATGTTCCACTCCACTGATATTAGAGAGGTGATACGCACCCAGAGGCGTGGTATATGGATATATCTTCCAGGAAGAAGCGCGATAAGTATGCAGCCGTTCCGGAATAAGCGTGAGCTTCAACATTGGATGATGACTTCCGGGCACTTCGGCAGGATTGAGATTTGAGAAAGGAGTCTCGGCAGGACCTTTCTGGAGTACGATACGAGAAGACCTAGACCAGGAGTGATCGTGTTGCGCACACCCAGCAGGCCAGAGTTCGGCATTGTCGACGAGGTAGTTGACCAAGTTCGGACAGAGGAACTTAACCAGATGCGTTGCGAATTGATCGAGGACGGACGAGTGATGAGTATTCCTCCGATGGTTGGGACGTGTTCCCGAGGACCAGTTCGGCCTGACATCTGCTACAGAGTGATGAAGCTACAGAATACGTGATTCGAGTCCGTGTGAGAGACTTCAGATTGACCGTGGCCGAGACAGTGCAGTGCATAGTAGCTTGGCGTGACGTCATAGTGGACGACGATAGAGACAGTTGGAACAAGAGGTTCGTGTGAGATACTGACGAGCTGTCATTGCTTCCCGTCGAGACGAGAGACCTGATTTGCTTACAGAGACGTTGCGATGTGACCAGTTTCTGGAGAAATATTGTGCTGAGGACACAGATGCCCTTTGAGCGAGAAGAGGTTGTGCAGGAGAGCCAGCCTCCGTTTGGTTCGGCATAGGCATAATCGGAAGAGACCTTAAGCAGGATTCCTTCCAGGACATTGCTGCAACGATGTTTGCACCCAGGAGCAGATGTGAGACGTGCTTTCAGAGAGCCAGAGGCCGACGTCAGTGATTTGCTGCCTTACGAGTGGTCGTGAGGTTTGACCGAGAGGAGACCAGAGGAGTGCCAGAACGGAATCGTCCCCGTTAGCACATTTGACAGGGCCGATGAGCCGATTGACTGTGAGATTGGTAACCCCCAGAGAGGATAAGGACCCAGAGAGTCAGAGGACGCCAGATCGTGAGCAAGAGGCAGGTAGATATCCTGCGCTGCTAGCAGTGGATTGCACCGACTCCTTCTCGACCTCGAAGGAGAAACTACCGGAGACGGTATTTATGATTTGTGATTTTGTGATTCGATTATCACGTATCCGTCATTTTGGATTTCGGTAGTTTGGGCGTTCTGTCTACATGATTTAGTTTTGGTGACTGAGTTTCATGATATTGGTTTCATGCACCCACTGGATATTTATATATTTTGCGCAGAGTTTTCATGCATTTAGTGTTATGCTTTCATTCGTGCACGATGGATGCACCGATTTGGATTTTCGCGCATGTTGGGCGCATGTTTTTAGATACGATTTTGGTGCGCACCCGATGCACTAAATCGAGATTTCTTCGTGCATGTTAGATGCACCGGACCTTGGCTGTCAGGCACATACGTTGCCCATGACAGAGGTTTCGTGCACACCCGTTGCACCTAGATGTTGTTTTGTGCACCTGTTTAGCATATATTGGGTTTTGATTTCCGTGCGCACCAGACGCACAGGATGGTGTTATGTACATTTTTGAGATTTATTCCTTTTGGAGCAGTACCTTTTATGATGTTCGGTTTTTGCTTTCATGCTGAGCAGGACTAGTCAGTAGACGGTACCTGGATATACTTTTGCATGTTTTTACATCAGCCTTTTACGTGTATAGATTGGATGTCTACATGTGTAGTTTCGATCCATATCGTATCGGTTTTGTATTGGATTTGACATTGTGTTTTTACATCGACTCCGATGATTGCGGGATGCTTGACGGAGTTTTGATTTTGAGTTATCTGCTCAGTACCCTTGCGCATGCATTGCGCTGTGACGTTCTTTGTGTTGATGATTTCGGAGCCCCGACGACTTTGGTTTATTACTGAGATTGTTTTAGTAGTGGGGGTTTAAATTTAAATTCGGGGACCGAATTTCTTTAAGGGGGGTAGATTGTAACATTTTCAAAAATATAAAATATTAATTTTGGGAATTTTTATAATTTAATATTATTTTATTGATTATTTTAATATTAAATGCAAATAAATAGGAAAAATGTTAGAAAAATTATGAAAAATTATGGAAAATTCTAAAATAGGGTAAATTAGTGAATTATGACATTTTTAAGTTTTTGTGTTTAGTTTGACACTAATTTAGTGCTAATCGCGATTAAAATCGCTAATTGGGTTTTTTGACAATTTTGTGCAAAACTTGCACATACCACTTTTCTACACTTGTGTATTTTTCTAGCCATGGTTTTCATTTGGGTTTACTATTCTTGTGAGAGGGTTGGGTTTTAAAAGAAAAGAAAAAGTAATGATGAGGGTAGGTGAAAAAAAAAGAAGTGGACTTTTGACTAGCACCCTTAGCCATTCTCCCATCATTTTCTTCCCTCTTCCTTCTCCTCTTGCTGCTGCTGCCCCTTCCTCCATCTCCCTCCCCTCCTCAAGCCATGAAACATCTCTAAAACTACACCAAAACCCCAATCTCCTTTCATTAAAAATGTCCAAAATCCCTAGATCTACACATGGAGCTAAAGAAGCATGGATTTGGCCACTAGAGGGCAACTCAAGAAAATTCTTGAGTTGCCAAATGAGGTATTTTCTGGATCATTAGTTTGGTTTATGCATTACTTATACCCCATGTTTAGTTTAGAATCGGTATTGTGTGATATTATGGATTTGAGAGAAACCTAGTTAGGGTTTGAGTGAATTGGTGTTGCATTATGAAATTGAGCTCAGTTAAGATTATACCAACACCCTAGTGTTTGAATTGAGACCCTAACCTGATGCTAGAACCACAGAATACGGATTTTAGAAACCGATATCGGGGAAATTGTGAAATCTGTGAGGGTTAAATGGAATCTGCTTTCACCCCGAGACCCCTAAAATAATATTGAGTGGACAGTAGCATGGGCAGGCACCCAGGAAACTAACCCCAAAACCCTAGCCCCTAACTCTCCTTCCCGGCCGCCAAAACCTCCTTTCTGGCCGCAATTTGCGGCCAGACCAGAGAGGAATCTCCTCGTTTTGCGTGCCTGGCCCCATTTCATCAATTCTTGGCCCTGGGTACTTCTAGTTTTGACAGATTCTTTCTAGGGTGAAATCTGGGACATATATCCTATGTTGTCGTTTTGGATTCGTGTTTCCGTATTCCGTATTTTTGGATTCTGAAACGGTGGAATGTGTTTTGCCTCGACTATTGTCGTTTATACGACGATATAGAGGATCATGGATGGTTTTGAAGGAGTGCCATTGGTTCTCACCTATAGGCCTCTTATCGTATCGTTTTGGAGTTTATGCGCCGTTTTAGATTGGATTTGGTTTTAATGCGCATATACGATATTTTGATTGTGTAGGTACCCATGAAGACTTCGGACGACAAGCAAATGCATGGTGATGTCCGCAAATGATGATGCAAGGTGAGTAGATTATATCTACGGGGGAAAGTCGGGTGGATGGCGTATAGCACCCCCGCAGTCCGTAGATAGTTTATTATATGGTATTGTGATATTAGGTGTATTTTGGATATGTAGGGTTAGAAGTGACTAGTGTAGTTCATAGTCGCGAACCCTAGGATAGAATTACACCTATACCTATACCCTTGCTTTTCACATGTACTTACACTGTGATTGATGATATGTGATGACTTTGGAGATGAGTTGATGATGTGGGCTTGGTGCCCGGAGATCGGTATTTTGATACGATTCATATGTGGGATACGACTTGTGATTCTTGCGGGCTTGGGATGTGTGTTTACCCCCGCATGCATACTTTACCGATGTTACCGTTTGTACTAGATATAGAGTAGTACACCCAGACTATATGATCTGATGATGGTGATATTTGTTATGTGATGAGACAGTGAGATGTTGACCTGTACCCAGCTTTTGGGAATGCCGTACGACGGCTTACCGTACGAGCTGATATTGATGATAGATCCGCACTCATAGCTAGAGGATATCTTACGATATGACATTGAGGCGGGGTCACCGACTATATATCTACATATATACTTAGATGTAGTTGCATAGTAGATACTTCACTGTGCTGCTGATTACTAGATTTCCGCATATTCATGCTATTCGCATTGCTGGCATATGTTCATTACCATGTTATTATCATGCTGTTAGGACACCAGCACCATTATCGATGATGCGTATGTTTCATGTACACTACTTGCCGGCTCACACACTTCATCATCGATAATTGCCATGTCACTACACTGTAGTACTATTGCATTCGTGATGTGATGCTTCCTTCGACATATGCACATTCCTATTCCATGTTGCATGATTTCCGATATGGCTACTTTCTTTACATGTCGCATACATTATGGATTGATTGCATAGCACATCGCATTGGATTTACTTCTTGAGGTGGATTTTCATGTGATCTCGGGATTTGGGAACCGTGCTCTTTTCAAATAAGTAATCGTTTAAAAACCCGGTTCCCTTGATATGATATTTGGGGCGTCGCCCCGTGTTTTCTCGGTGCTTGAGGCACGGTTTGATAGAGGGCTGACCCGGACTGACGGATGCCCGATGGATTGATATAGGGCTGACCCGGACTGACGGATGCCCGATGGATTGATATAGGGCTGACCCGGACTGACGGATGCCCGATGGATCGATAGAGGGCTGACCCGGACTGACGGATGCCCGATGGATTGAGATAGGGCTGACCCGGAATGACGGATGCCCGATGTATTGAGAGAGGGATGACCCGGACTGACGGATTCCCGATATATGTATACTTGAGAGAGGGCTGACCCGGAATGACGGAAGCCCGATATAGGAGGATTTACGTGTCGATGCTTGGCACGGGTTTTCATGATGAGTTTCCATGATTTTGTTGTATCCTCATACTTGCATACATGATGCTTGCTGTCAGTGGGTGACAGGTGGACGGGTTCCACATACATACAGACTTGGATCATATACAGACTGGTTTTACATTGATCATACTTTATTTGTATATATAACAGGGTATGAGGGCGCTGTTATATATACCCTTACACCAATATTAGTGGTATGGGACGCTAATACATGTGTATTGATTTCATTGATATTTCATTATGGTTACTTCATGCAGACATACCTTATACTGATGACATGTTATTACCTGAGTACTTGGCACCACATACCTGTTTAGATGTTGATTTGCCACCTTATCACACTCAAATGTACTCTTGTGGATATATTACTGATTGTTGACTTAGGTTTATGTCTTGCATTCGATTTATCCTTGTAGATGTTTCTATTCACAAGTTGGCAACTCACCCCCGTTGTGCCACAGTTCTTGCAGGTTATGCCGTACAGGTTCTATTGCGGCATTTCTGGCACACTACCTTCTTGCGGGTGATTTGCTTTTGGTAGGTGGATTCTTTTGCATCAAGAATCCCCATTTTGTACTTATTTATTTATTGTATCTAGAAATGTCCATCAACCAAAACTTGTATATTCTTTCAGACCTAGACTTCTGTGTTGTATATTTCGACCTTAGAGTCGCGCTTAGTTGTATTGCGGATTTCCTTGTTGCTTTTGAGCTTTCTTTTGGTTTTGACCCTCGCCACTTGGCGTTGTATATTATCATATCTTGCGTGGTTGTGATCGTCGATTGACGAAGAGCTAGCTCCCGCTTGGGGATGCCTTTATCATTTGCATATATTGATATCCTTGTTTTACCCCATTCGGGGCCAGTTTTACAAAAGAGGTTCTGCCGAAATTTTTAGAAAAGACTTATTGTTTCCAAAACGTACTTTCGGCTTAGTTATTTAAAAACCTTGATTTCAAACCTGTATTTCTTCACTGCTTTAAAACCAGTTCTTTACTTTTTTCTTCAAAATGGTTTTAGATTTCTGGGCTTTTGGCTTACTTGGATCAGATGGAGTCCTATAGGCTTCATATGGTTCAAGGGCCAGTCACGTGCTCTTTCGGGTCGTGACAACCCGGTATGGTACCGAGGGCAAGAAAATCGTATAGAAAGGCGTTATGCCTGGCAGGGGAACACTACATACCGGTGAAAGTATTGGACTCGGCGGATATCCGGAGGATACCGATCGGAGTGATACGAGACAAATGGATATTAGGACCGATCTGATGAGATATTTCCTGAGATATGAGGCCGATCCGGTGAGACGGTGTCTGAGATATGAGGATTTACATGTCGATACTGGACACGGGATTTATGATGATTTCGAGTGTCGATGCTGGACACTCAGGATTTTATGATGATTTCGAGTGTCGTTGATGGACACTCCTCCGATGATATGTATATATACATGAGATGGATGCCATGGTATTTATATTGATACATGCACGATATTATATATTATTATACTTATGTATACACGATCACCTTCAGTACCATAGGAGATCGCTATACATTCGGTTTCTACCTGATAATGTTTTCTACTCACGAGTTGATAAATCACCCTCGTTGTGCCATAGTTTTCTTCCAGGATCGACTGCTCGGATTCAGTAGCGGCTTGCTGGCACACTTCTTCTTTTGGGTGATTTGCTTTGGTAGGTGGGTTACAGTACATAGCGTAACCACCATTGTATACTTTTATATTCAGTCGTATCTAGTTAAAAGCTTCATCAACCAGACTATATATATTTGGTAGACTTAGAGAACAGTTGTATATTCTTTCAGACTTAGAGTCGTGGCTTGTATATTATTTTGGATATAGTTGATTTGATGATGTTTGGGTATCTTTACTTTCTTTCCGTGATTGATCTTCGCCTTGGGCATCGTATATTTCATATTACGTGGTTGTGATTCCTCTAGTTGGCGAAGTGCTAGCTCCAGCTTGGGGATGCCTAAATTATTATTGTTATGTACTGGTTTTGGATTAAAATTTACAAAGGAGGTGCTGCACAAATTTTAAATGACGATTTTAAAAAAAAAAGTTTAGAATACAATTTACTTGGATTTTCATCTAACTTTACTTATACTTGAAAAGTAAAACTTGATTTCCGTTATACCCCTATTTCAAAACTTCACCTCCACAATATTTTCCTAAAAAGGTTTAGATTTCTGGGTTTTCGGATTTCTTGGGTTACGGTGGGGTCCTATAGACTTCACATGATCTAAGTGCCGGCCACGCGCCATTTCCGGGTCATGATAATATGTATATATGTGTGTGTATATATATATTTAGATGTATATATATTTATATACATATGGAATATGATTTATTACCTGTGATAGTATTGCCCTTCCCTCTCCCTCTTTGTGTGACAACATATAAGAGAGAGAAAGAGGATGAGAGTTTAGCTTATAAATCCAAACGAGACTAGAAAATGAATTAACTAATTCATTTAGAAAAAAGCTATATCAATAACATCTTCTTCTTCCTCTTTCTCTCGAGCTAGCTCTCTACTCTAATGAAAACTTGAGCATGAGTGAGGGAACAGAAAAATTAGAGAGTGCCCATTAACCACAACACCTCCAATAGCACCTAGCAAATTACATAATGGAGTTTACTCACATGATGATGAGGATGGAGCTTCAGGCAATGTGCTTTCACCGCAGATCATCTACGGTGAGACGGTCGGCGTCTTAGCATCACCGGAAGCATAAAAAGTCTAGAATGGGTCTTCCAATGGTGATCGGACACGTTATAAAGGTTGTAGCTCTAGACTTTGCTCTTTAATATTTTTTAGTTTGCACAATTGTCAAGTATTTGATGATTCTAGGCTATGGATTAGTTCTATGCTAATTTTATTTTTGAAATTGCTATCCCGCCACGGTCCACGAATGTCGCGACCGTAGAACCGACCCCTAACATTAGGATACCAAGAGATTGTCGATTTTGTGCCTGTGAAGGGAAAGGAAGTGAACGAGGTAAAAGAAAAGGAGAAGGAGAGAGCCGAAATAGACGAGGTATTGGAAGAAGAGGAGGATAGTGAGGATGAGGACGAAGTTGGCAGGTCTGATGGCTGTTTCGATGATAATTTTTCTATTATTGTATCCTCGCCAGTTGCTCGAATTGAGGAGGAAGTAGTTGTGGCTGCTTCTAATGAGGGAAACATTTGTTCTGCAGTTGAGGAGCCCGTTATTGAGAGTGCTAATGATGCGTTGAAGTCTTCCACGATCACTTCTTTACCGGCATCCAAGAGGAAAACGGTCGCCTATAATTCCACCACCAAAAGACTTGAGAAATGAGTGAAGAATAGGCAGGGCCGAAAGCCGTCCTGGTATCTAAACGAGGACAAGTACATTACTGTGAAAATTTCAAAGGTATGAGTCGCGGCGTAAAAAAGGAACATGGGGAATGCGGAGGCCCAAGCCGTGATTGAAATTTCCAGTGCCGATGGCACCATCGACCAGTCGCGTGCCATCATCGTGGCCGAGGCATTGACCAAGGTGCATAAGTCATTCGACTATTACGGGAAGATACGCCGAAAAAAGTACAAGATTCTAAGTCGCCTGGTGGGAAATAGTTGTGAAATTATCATAACTATGTTGTTTGTTGCTTGTAAACTATAATCCCTTATGTATCAGTACTGTCCATGTAAACTATAATTCTTATGTGTTGAAATTATCTGAATATTGTATGCAATATCCTTTAGTGTCTTAACCAAATCTCTTTTCGTTGTCTGCAGACATGCGGGCGAAGGTTTATGGGGATGGGACATTTGTTGCTTATCCTGTAATAAAGCACAACGAAGAGCTCGGGAAGGTTCATAGAGATGCCGTCGATGCTTTTTTGAAGGAGCGTATCCGTCGAAGGTAATACCTTTTGACCTTACTAACCACGTTTCTATTTCCTGTTTCAAACTCTTTGATCTCTTAACCGGGCAGCAGGTAGGAGATACAGTATGTTTTTAGAGGTTATATCAACTTATTAGAGCTTATAGGCAACTTATTAGAAATTATAGGCAACTGATATAGAAGTTATATGCAATTTATTAGAAGTTACATGAAACTGTTTAGAAATCACACGCAACTGCTATAGAAGTTACATGCAACTTATTAGAGATTATAAGAAACTGTAATTGATATTATAGGCAACTCAGTAGATATTACAAGCAACTTAGTAGATGTTATAATAAAGTTAATAGATATTACATGAAACTTAGTAAAAATTACATGCAGCTTATTAGCAGTTATAGGAAACTTAGTAGATGTTACAGGAAACTTATAAATATGTGAATTCTTTATAGGTGATGGAATCATTTGTCATGTTGGCAGATAACTTGATGAAGTCTTTTGCCCCTGCCGAAACAGTACCTCCATTTGCCTTCGTGAGACCATGGATAATGGTAATGCATACTCATCTTATCCGGTTCTCCTGATTACATCAATCAATTTATTAACAAGTTAAATACTTGTGGTAGGGCATGATTATTGATCCGTTTAATTCCGGAAAGATGCACATGAATAGTAGTGTATGAAACATATATGTTGACGATGCATGGCATTCCCCAATACTCGCTTTATGACCCCAATATGTCATAACTCTCATTAGACGTTGCTCGTTATACACTTTACCAAAAATGAATTGCGGTATTATTCTTCACTTGCGCGTGACCCCCATTAAGAGGAAAGGGCTAGACTATACTTGCGGTACCTTTATAATTTTGAGGCGAAGAAATTCGACGAGTATGAGGGTTACAATGCATTTCAATTTACTAGTGTCTTTTACCCGATACAAAACAATTCGTAAGTAGTATTTTCTTTACAAGTTTTTTTAACATTTCTGATTGTTAAGGGTTATAACAGTATGCGTTTGTTAACGTTGTTAATTAACAGTAATGGTTGCAGCATTTTCGTCTGCCTATTCATGAAGACATTGATCGAGAGTCGGCGGATTTCGGATGCCCTGGAGGGAAAAGGTTTGGTGCAGTGGTGGCCGATACTTATGGCCCAAATTCTATTGGCCAACGAGCAAGAAACGGCTTGATATTGTTTCAGTTTTTGTTTGGCCAAAATTGGAACTCTTTGTTATACGTATATGTATTCATCATCTATTTGTATTTTGCCGATATTCTCCGATATTATTACATTTTTTGAGTGAGGATGAAAAATTGCTTATATGTCATTGTTTTGTCTAATGAATAAAAAAAATTGCTGACGTATTTACTTAATATCACCGATGTTGGACGATACTGTGATATGAATGGTATTTTTATTGATGTTATTTGTTTTTTATAGCTGATATTGGCTGATGTTGTGATATGAATGGTGTTTTTGTTGATATTATCAGTTTTATATAGTCGATATTGGCCAATGCAGTGATATGAATAATATTTTTGCTGATGTTATCAGTTTTACATAACTGATGTTACAAGCAGTTTATTAGAGATTACAAGAAACTTATCTGAAATTACAGGCAACTAATTAGAAGTTACAGGAAAGTTCTTAGAAGTTACAGGCAAGTGGTTAGAAGTTACAGACAACTGCTTACAAGTTACAGAAAAGTGGTTAGAAGTTACAGGCAACTGCTTGGAAGTTACAGAAAACTGCTTATAACTTACAAGCAACTGCATACAAGTTATAGGCAACTACTTAGAAGTTATAGGAAACTGGCTAAAAGTTACAGGAAAATGTTTAGAAGTTACATGCAAGTGCTTAGAAATTACAGACAAGTGGTAAGAAGTTACAGACAACTGTTTACAAGTTACAGGCAACTGTTTACAAGTTATAGGAAACTAATTAGAAGAAGTTACAGGAAAATGGTTAGAAGAAGTTACAGGAAAATGGTTAGAAGTTATCGATAAATGTTTAGAAGTTACATGAAACTTACTAGAAGTTACATGCAACTTCCTAGAAGTTACAGGCAAATGCTTAGAATTTACATGCGAGTACTTAGAAGTTACATGCAAATACTTACAGGTTACATGCAAATTATTAGAAGTTACAGAAAACTGCTTTCAAGTTACAGGTAAGTGCTTACAAGTTACAGGCAACTACCTAGAAGTTACATGCAACTGCCTAGAATTTACAGGCAAATGGTTTGAAGTTACAGGCAACTGATTAGAAGTTACATGCAAATTATGAGAAATTACAGGTAGGTGCCTAGATGTTACAGGCAACTGCAAATAAAGAGATTCATAAAACAGTTTCTAAATTTCATTTAGATGCAAACTTAACCAATAGAAAAATTTAGAGCAAAATTATAACGAACATCGTAATGTTTTAGTATAAAAGGTCTACGAAACTTGACAGTGGATATATAAAACAAAATACCAAATAACCAACATGTAGATATTTTACACTTAATCGATAGGAGAAGTGCATGTCGCTCTATTGTGACCCTTATTACCACACCTATCACAATTCATCTTCCTCTTTTGAATATTCCTGCTATTTATGCGTCTTGTAGGGGGCCTTCCTGACCGTTTTCTCTTCAAAAGAGGCTGGATCTCAATGTTCTCTTTCGTGACTGTTAGCTTGTCAAATATAGGTATTGGGTAAATTGTATTCCCGTAACTAGCCATGAAATATTCGATCGTCAAGAAAGGGTCACAGTAGTTAAGATTGATTGCCTCAAGAAATTGATAATGGCGCAAACATGCCTATTAGGAATCCTAGTAACATCCTGCAGGAATTCCTAGCACGACAGCAAGGTTTCTGGAGGCATCGTCCATGCCATTTTCAAAAAATTGCCATGCTAAACAACCCTAACCCTAGAATCTTAACTAGAGAATTAGGCAATAGAACATGTAAACAACTTTACATCTAAATGAACAAGGAATACAACATTTGTAGACCGATCCTTCACTTCAATAACTCTGTGTAGGGCCCTTCGCTCCAAGTAGTGAACTCCCGGACTCTAGAAAGGCTCCACAAGATGAAAGGAACAAACTTACTTGAAGTCTTCGAGGCCGAAGACGATCTATATCGAGGAGACACCAACTCAAGATACCTCTTCACTAATATGGAATTAGTGAAGCAAATATCCTAAACTAAATGGCTAATCTAGTAGAGGATGATGAAGCAGGAATTTTGCTCACTTTAGAAATATTTTTCTCACTAATTTTCTTCACCTTCCAAATTGCAAGAGAGCTAGAGGAAGGAGATGAAGAAAAGCATCTATGGAAAAGATCAAGTGTAGAATGGGAACCATGGGTGAGTTAATATCATATAGTAACCCTTGTAGAGACTAAACCACGGCTAATCATAATGGTTGGGTTAAAAAATATCTTAAGTAAAACAAAATTGGTGGACTTAGTCAATGATTCTACAAGCTTCCACTAAGCATGAACCATGACTAATTTTCACTCAATTTTGAATTACTTTAAATAAATAAAATCTTTGATTATGTTAAGCATGGTGTGAGTCACATACACCCATGTCACATGTATCATCTAGCATGACACAAAAAGGTACATTTATATATATCACATATATACTAAGTGTACACAAGTGAGAAAAAGAAATCTTAAGTGAGCTAATATTAGTTAATATAAGATAATATATCAAATATATAATTATACATTAAATTATTAAATCAACACTTGATTTAATAATCCGGCTATATTACATACAACCGACTAATATCAAATGTATCAACTTATCGAATCAACACTTGATTCGATAACCCGGCTATATCACATATAACCGTCCGATATCATATATCGCGAGAATAGAATACGGTATCATATACACGTATTAATCTCGGTCCCGCACATATCATATATGTGCTCCTACTTCGTTTCCCTTGAGCCAGGAAACCTCTGTGTAGGACTCTAAAGACTCGTCAATACGCCGGCAGTTGGTGGTGATCATATCGGTCACCCACAGCCGCAAGCGGTCTGCTAAACGTAACGGCAACCCGGGTATTGAGCGATCAGAAGATCAACAAGAAAGCTTTCTCATACTCCTGTGAATCCAATAAGTAACACTACTGTACAGTCCGGTCTCTTCGTCTGATATGTTGCATATCACAGCCTGGGGGTGGTATAACGTCAGGCCCCAATAGATTGATAAGTCATGCCGATGTGAGGCCCATAAAGGTTTGAGAAACTACTGATAACACTTACCAGCAGATCTCAGCAACCCTGGCCAAGGATTTCCTGTTATGGCCAGTCGAGCATAGCGCAACATCAACCCCCAATACCGGGAGAGACGAAATCCCCTCCTATCGCTCATTGCCTCCATGTGACTCGGGACTATACCCAAAAAATACTATTTTACACGATCTCTTGAACGTGGTAAGGTGGAAATAAAAGCACAGTGGGAATCACACAAGACTCTAAGACGATCTCGGGTTGACAGACTAACTTGTACCAGTGTCACCAGAGAACTGCTATCTGACGATAGGTATAATACCATCTAGGAGTTCTCGACGAGTCCGTTCAGTGTACCCAGTCTCAACTGAGCACCCGTATACCATCTCTGATGTCAAACACCAATGGATATGGGATCATCTATCGCCTATCATATGGGTCGAGAAGCGTATACGCTAGTCTACTCTGGAATATGGATGCCCCGTCTCGATACTCCCACGACTAGGAAGATTTGTAGAATGTACTTACCGACTACCTCTACCCCACTAGTATGATCTGCATCATAATCCTGGTAGTCAAGTACTCATCCTAAGGGCTTTATCAACATGTAATAGAGAGACAATAAGTGTACATGTTAAGATAAAGAGCAACCAGATAGCATACTATCATGTCGAGCAAGAAAGTCCTCCCTATATATGTCTAAGCATCCACTATAATATACATCACATGTATAATAATGGCCTCTAGGGCATACATATAACTAATAATCTCCTACTTGCACTAAGGCCATTTGTTGTAGTATCTGATACCCAATGCCCCATAAAAGTCTCTCTTGGGAAAGGCCTCTGTAAGTGGATCCGCCATGTTATCTTTCGCGTCAACTCTCCTTATCTTGATCCCTTGGAGATTAACCATCTCCCTGATCAGGTGATACTGTCCTCAGAATATGTCTAGATCGCTGATGCGACTGGCGATCCTAGGCTAAAGCCACAACTCCATTGTTGTCACAATAACAATTATTGGACACCCAATGGTAAGGAACCATGTTCATCTCATGAACAAGAATTATCCAGACATCCACTTTGGTAGCATCGTTGGTAGCGATGTATTCAGCCTTTATCGTCTAGTTTGCCACGGTATATAGCTTGGAACTCTTCCAACATACCGTCCCTCCACTGAGGGTAAAGAAAAAGCCCGAGACTGACTTTCAGTCGACCTTATCACTCTGGAAGCTCGAATTGGTAAAGGACTCCCACTGGAGTTCACCGTTACCAAACCCCAAGAACATTTCTTTAGTGCTTCTCAAGTACTTAAGAATGTCCTACACAGCTGTCCAGTGATTTTCCCAAGATCCAATTGATTCCTGATCACTACACCTAGTGAGTCAGCTACATCTGGTCTTGTACATAACATCGCATACATGATCGAGCCTACTGCCGAAGCATAGGGTATCCCTTGCACGCGAGCTCTTTCCAAATCAGTCTTGGAAGGCATCTATTTGGAGAGAGTGATTCCTGAGTAAGTGGGCGAACCACCATGCTTAGAATCTTCCATACTAAACCCCTTTAGTATGGTGTTAATATACCTGGATTTGGGACACTCCTATCATCCACTTAGATCTATCACCATAGATCATAATCTACGAGATGTAGTAGGTATCATCCAGATCTTCCACGGAGAATCCTCGTGATAAGAGGAGTTTGACCGAGTGTAGCATAGGAAACCATTTCCTATCAAGAGTATGCCATCTACGTATAATATATGGAAGACAACCTTACTCTCTACAACCTTCTTGTATATACAAGGTTCATCTACCTTTTTGATGAAGTCAAACTCTTTGACTGCCACATCAAAACAGATGTTCCAACTCCGCGATGCGTGCTTTAATCCTGATGGACTTAAGCATAGTCATTGGAAAAAGGTTTCATCATGATCCATACTTAGTTGCATGATGAGAACCTTTTACTACAAGTCTAGCTTTGAAAGTTTCAACTTTTCCATCTACACCAAGAATCTTCTCAAGATCCACTTGCTCCCGATGAGTTTTACCCCTTTAGGTGCAACATTCAAAGTCATAATTTATTGGTGTACACGGATTCCATCTTTGATCGTATAGCATTCAGCCATTTCACAGAGTCCCCACTCGTGATGGCCCGCCTGAACCTAGTTGGGTTATCATCTACCATGATGCAATCTTCGCTCCTACCGTCACCGAGAAAACTGTAGTATCGCTCAGGTGGATGAGGAATCCTACCAGAATCCCGGAGAGGCTGAAGCTCGTTGGATACCATTGAATCCTTTGGTTTCACCAAATCATCAGTTGTTAGTTTGTCCAGCTGGAACTCCTTCCAGTTCTACCTCATGACCACTAATTTCTTCACAAGAAATTGCTTTTTTAAAAAGGTGGCATGCTGAGAAACAAAACACCTTTTGCTCCTCAGTTAGGTAGAAGATATACCCTCACAAATGTTTGGGATATCCTAACAAACTTATACAGAACTGACCTTGCCACGAGCTTGTCCAGATTCTGCCTTTCAACATAGGCCGGACAACCCCATATCTTAACACGTTTAAGACATGGTCTCTTCCCATTCCATATCTCATATGTAGTGGTAGGCACTGATTTGGACGGAACCCCATTCAATAGGTATGCAGCTTCTCAAGTGCATAACACCAAAAAGGAAACTGGTAACTCAGCAGCACTCATCATAGAGCGTGCCATATCTCATAGGGTGTGATACCTTCGCCCCGATACACCGTTGTGCGGTGGTGTACTCAAAGGAGTAAGCTAAGAGAGAATCATATTCACCTTTTAGAAACTCCAGGAACTCCATGCGAAAGTACTCCTTCTCGATCTCATCGAAGGACTTAATACTTCCACCCGTCTGGTTCTCAACTTCAAGCTTATATTCCTTGAATTTCTTAAAAGTTTCAGACTTGTGTTTCAATAGGAACATATGTCCGAATCTTGAGAGATGATCAGTGAATATAATGAAGTATGAAGAACCAACCCTGGCATTTGTAGACATTGGACCGTATACATCATCATGTATCCGTCCCAAGAGTTCAATAACTCTTTCTCTGTTTCCAGTAAACGGAGTATTGGTCATTTTACCTTTGAGACAAGACTAGAAAGTATCATAAGATGAAAATTCGAACAGATTCAAATATTCATTCTTAATGTAACTTAGCTAGTCGTGTCGCATTGATAAGACCTAGTCTACAATATCACAAGAAGGATTCGTTCATTTCTAAATTATTCCTCTTGTGTGTGTTCTACATACTTTGAACTGTGGTTTGATTTAGAATGTATATGCCATTTCATAACGTGCCTGATCCAATCAACTCTTGATTCAGGAAAATGTTCACAATATTATTCTCCAATACAGAATTATATTCTTTTTTAACTTAATAAAGAATCTGATGTAATGTTGTATATCAGGTTCGGTATGTAATAACATTCGTTCAGAATCAATGTATTTACCATTTGGTAATACAAGGTGATATTTACCAACTGATTTGGCTGCAACAATTGCACCATTCTCTAACACTTAGAGACATATCACCCAATCCCAATTCTCTATCTTTCTGTAGCCCATGTAACAGGTTACATATATGGGATCCTAATCCGGTATCCCATACCTAAGGACGTAGAGAATACTGAGAAACAGTTCTCGGTAACGAACACACCCAAAGAATATGCATCAACAAGCTTTTTCCTCGAATGGGTGGCATAAGAATCCGGATATTCCCCTATTTCCTGCTCGGACTTATAACAATTATAAGATAGAGCGGAACCAACGTTCCCCAGCTCAGAATAATAAGCAGGTTTGGTCAATACATCCATATAATTATCTTGATTAAGGCGTGACATGGTCGCTACCAGGAGAGAGAGAGAAGAAAACACTCAGCGTATGCTCTTGCAAGATCAGATTGATTATTATTTTATCTAATCAGGATGGCTCCCACTGTTTTTATCAAATCTTCCTTCAAACCCTAAAAGGTAAGACTAACCGGGATTAATTACACCCTACAAGTTCGCCAATCTTTCGGCCAGGCCAGTGTCGGTACTTTGAGGGAGGTTCCCCGTGCTTTCGCACTAACCTAATTAAAATAAACCTCGTTTTCCCAGGGGCCTAACCCCGTTAATACCTTTTTAGACACCTATTTTGATTGGCTAATTGTAATGTGCAAAACTCTCCTATGAGTAACTCTTACTCGCAGCGGGTATCGGGATTCAACTATCTCATAGAAGGTATGCAATCTCATTGCAAATTTCAACACTTGAAATCCCCGATAATATTTTGTCCCTAGCGTCCTATGACCTTGACAGAGGTCAACAAAACATAGTGCGCTAGTCAAGTTCAACCCACCATTTCATGATTGAATTAAACCCACCCGCACGACCCTTGACAGAGATCAACAAGTTCATACGACTACCCTAATCCAATCGCATCATATGCTTTGCAGATAAGCACTAATCAGCTACCGCACACTACGCCTTGACAGAGGTCAACAAACGCTGCACGAATACTAAATAGTCTTTATCTAAAATGACGGAGGGCTACGACAGGTTTTAAGAAAACTCTTTGCGTAATGAACTTGATATCGTTGTAGAATCAAGTGATTTTGAAAAGGAGTGTTTTGAGGCTTTTACTAGTTTTGCTAAAGAGGTCACGCCCGGTGAAGGGATCTCGGCTCTTTCCTCATCGAATGAGGTGTTGGATATTTCATAAATACCACTATGCAAAACATGTATTGGGTTTCCTAGCACGGCAGCAAGGTTTCGGGAGGCATCGTCCATGCCAAATTCAAATTTTGCCGTTCTAGATAACCCTAAATATAGATCGTTTACTAGAAATAATACGGAAAACATATGCAAACACTTTGCAAGTTATAGTGAGCAAGGAATACAACCTTTATAGACCGGTCTTTCACTTCAAATAGATCAATGTAGTAGTCCCCTTCGCTGCGATTGCAAACTCCGGACTCTAGAGAGGATCTCTTGAAGAAACGAACGTGCTTGCTTCGATGTCTTCGAGGTCGAAGATGATCTACGTTGAGGAGACACTAACCCAATCTATTTCTTCACCAATCATATAATTAGTGAAGTAAACACACTCTACTAAATGACAAGTAGTAGAGGATGATGAAATAGGAAGTGGACTCACTTTAGATTACATTTTCTCACACTTTTTCTCAAAACTCCATTGAAGCTAGAAGCTTTTGATGAAGAAGAAAAAGATGAAGAAAATATCTCATCAATTATTCATCCAAATGGGTGAGTTAAAGCCATTATGCTTAACTCATGTAGAGAATAAACCACACACCATGGTTAAGGGTTGGGTTTGATAAATATCTTTAATTAGACAAAAGAGTTGGCTTTGTCGAAGCTTATCCAAAAGCTTTTGTCCAAGCTTTAACATGACAAACTCAATCTCTTTTGAATTAGCTTAACATAAATAGAAACCCTAACTTAACCCTAACATGGTATTAATCTCATACACCCATTTTGTATGTATCATCAAACATGACGCAATACATGTACACAAATATACATATCACATATATACAATGTGCACATCTAGTGAGAAAAGAAATCATAAGTGAACAAATACTAGTTAATGTAATGTAATATATCACATATATAATTATACATTAAATTATCAAATCAACTCTTGATTTAATAATTCGGCTATATCATATACAACCGACTAATACTATATGAATCAACTTATCGATTCAACACTTGGTCTGATAACCCGGCTATATCATATATAACCGACCGATATCACATATCGTGAGAATAGAATACGCTATCTCATATCGTATCAACCTCGGTCCCGCACATATCACATATGTGCTCCTACACCGTTTCGCTTGAGCCAGGAAACCTCTGTGTAGGACTCTAAAGACTCGTCAGTACGCCGGCATTAGGTGATTATCGTATCAAACACCCACAAGCCGCAAGCGGTCTGCTAAACGTAACGGCCACCCGGGTATTGAGCGATCAGAAGATCAACAAGCAAGTCTGCTCGTACTCCTGTGAATCCAATTAGTAACACTACCGTACAGTCCGGTCTCTTCGTCTGATATGTCGTATATCATAGCCTGGGGTTGGTATAATGTCAGACCCCAATAGCCTGATAAGTCATGCTGATGCAAGGTCCATAACGGTTGAGAAACTACTGGTAATAATTACCAGTAAATCTCAGCAAACCTGGCAAGGGATTTCATGTTATGGCCAATCGAGCATAGCGCAACATCAACTCCCTATACCTGGAGAGACGAAACCCTTCCTATCGCTCATTGCCTCCATGTGACTCGGGACTATACCCAAAAGCCACCGTTTTTCACGATCTCTTGACCGTGGTAAGGTGGAAATCAAAGCACAGTGGGAATCACATAAGTCTCTATGACGATCTCGGGTCTACAGACTAACCTATACCAGTATCACCAGAGAACTGCCATCTGACGTGTGGTATAATACCATCTGGGAGTTCTCGGTGAGTCCGTCCAGTGTACCCAGTCTCCACTGAGTGCCCGTATACTTTCTCTGATATCAAACACCAATAGATATGGGATCATCCATCGCCCATCTACATGGGTCGAGAAGTTATACGCTAGTCTACTTTGGTATATCGATGCCCTGTCTCGATACACCTACGACTAGGAACATTTGAAGGATGTACTTAACGACTACTCTGTGCCCACTAGTATGATCTGCATCATAGTCCTGGTAGTCAAGTACTCATCGTAAGGGCTTTATCAACATGTAACATAGAGACAATCAGGGTACATGTTAAGATAAAGAGCAACCTGATAGCATACTATCATATCGAGCAAGAAAGTCATCCCTATATATGTCCAAGCATCCACTACAATATACATCGTATGTACAGTAATGGCCTCTAGGGCATACATATAACTAACAATCTCCCACTTGCACTAGGGACATCTGTTGTAGTATCTTATACCCAACAATCAGCAGTGGTTGTAGTATCACATACTCAACCATCCCATAAAAGTCTCTCTAGGGTACAGGCCTTTGTGAGTGGATCCGCTGTGTTGTCTTCCGAGTCTACTTTCCTGTCCTTGATCTCCCTGGAGATCATCCATCTCCATGATCAGGTGATATTGCCTAAGAATATGTCTGGATCTCAGATAGGATGGGGGTTCCTAGGCCTAAGCCATAACTCCATTGTCACACAATGGAAGGAACGAAGTGCATCTCATGAGCTAGTGTACATCCAGACTATTTCTTTGGTAGCATACATGGTAATAATGTATCCAGCCTTTATCGTCTAGTATGTCACGGTATCTAGCTTGGAACTCTTCCAACATACCGTCCCTCCACTGAGGGATAAGATAATGCCTGTGACTGACATTCAGTTGACCTTACTACCCTGGAAGCTATCCGGTGATTCTCCCCAGGATCGATTGATACCATCTCACTACACCTAGTGAGAATCCTAACATCCACTGAGATCTATCTCATATATCCAAAACCAGGATTTAGGAGGTATCACTTTGATCCTATATGGAGAATCCTTGTGATAAGAGGAGATTGATCGAGTGTAGCATAGGAAACTCCTTTCTTATCAAGAGTATGTCATCCACGTACAATACGAGGATCACCACCGTACTCCCTACTACTTTTTTGTATATACAAGGTTTATCTATCATTATGATGAAGTCAAACTCTTTGACTACTACATCAAAACTGATGTTCCAACTCCGCGATGCCTTTTTTATCCCATAAAGCAACTTGCACCTGTTTACGCTGCTCCCACTGTCTACGAAGCCCTCTGGCTGTGTACTTATAGACGCTCTCTTCTAAATTATCATTTAGAAAAGCAGTCATGACACCCAACCGCCAGATAGCGTAGTCATGGTATGTAGCAATGGCAAGTAGGATCCGGACGGACTTAAGCATAGGCACTAGGAAAGGTTTCATCATTATCCACACCTGGTCAATGGCAAGAACCTTTTGTAACTAGTCTAGCTTTGAAAGTCTCAACTTTTCTATGTACACCAAGTAATCTTCTCAAGATATACTTGCTCCTGATGGGGATTTAACCCTTCAGATAAAGCAACCAAAGTCCATACTTTGTAGGCGTATATGGATTCCATCTCAGATCACTAAGCATCCATCCATTCTTACAGAGTCCCCACTCCTGATGGCCTGCTCGAAACTAGTTGTGTCATCATCTCATGATGCAATCCTCGCTCCTACTGACATAGAGAAAACCGAAGTATCTCTCAGGTGGGTGAGGAACCCTACCAGATCGGCGGAAAGGCCGAGGTTCGTCGGGAACTATTGAATCCTTCGGTTCTACCAAA
This sequence comes from Agapanthus africanus, assembly GCA_030015575.1. Classification (NCBI taxonomy): domain Eukaryota; kingdom Viridiplantae; phylum Streptophyta; class Magnoliopsida; order Asparagales; family Amaryllidaceae; genus Agapanthus; species Agapanthus africanus. The sequence continues at coordinate 317,754,269 of JASDDO010000010.1, forward strand.
TCATCATCTGCAGTTTGTATAGCTTGAACTCCTTCCAGTTCTACCTCATGATCACTAATTTCTTCATAAGAAATTCCCTTTCCCAAAGGTGGCATGCTGAGAAACAAAATATCTTTTGTTCCTCTGAGCGGTAGAAGTTATTCCCTTGCGAATGCTTGGGATAACCAACAAACTTACACAGAACTGACCTTGCCTCGAGCTTGTCCGGATTTTGCTTTTAGACATAGGCCGGACAACCCCAAATCTTAACTTACTTAAAAGATGGGCTCTTCCCATACCATATCGCATATGGAATGGTAGGCACCCTATTTGGTTAGAACCTAATTCAATAGGTATGCAGCTTCTCAAGTGCATAACTCCTAAAAGGAAATAGACAACTCAGTAGTACTCATCATAGAGCACACCTTATCACATAGGGTGCGATTGCTCTGCCCCGATACACTTATGTGCTGTGGTGTATACGGAGGAGTAATGCTGAGAGAGAAACTCATTCTCCTTTAGAATAGTCCAGGAATTCCGTGCTCGAGTATTCTCCTTCCTGATCACATCAAAGGACATAATACTTATACCAGTTTTTGGTTCTCCACTTCTAACTTATATTCTTTGAATTTCTCAAAAGATTCAGACTTGTGTTTCAACAGGAATACATGTGCGAATCTTGAGAGACTATCAGTGAATGTAATGAAGTACAAAGAACCGGTCCTGGAATGTGTAGACAGGGGACTTACATACATCATCATGTATCAATCCCAAGAGTTCACTAACTCTTTCTCTGTTTCCAATAAACGGAGCTATGGTCATCTTATCTTTGTGACATGACTGGCAAGTTTCACAAGATGTAAATTCAAACTGATTTAAATATGCATCTTTATGTAACTTCAGCTAGTCGGGTCACATTGATATGACCTAGTCTACAATGCCTCAAGAAGGATTCGTTCATTTCTGAACTCTTCCTCTTATGTGTATTTTGTACGTTAAGAACTGTAGTTTGATTTAGAACGTAAATGCTTTTAGATAACGTGCCTGAACCGATCAACTCTTGATATAGGAAATGTTCAAAATATTATCCAACAATACAAAATTATATCCTTTTTTACTAATAAAGAGATTGATATGATATTGTATATCAGGTTCGGTATCTAATAACATTCGTTCAGAATCAATGTATTTGGTAATACAGGGTGATAAATGCCAACAAACTTGGCTGCAACACTTGCACCGTTTCCAACTCCTGAAACTTATCACCCATTCTCAGTTCTCTACCTTTCTGTAGCCCATGTAACAGATTATATATGTGGGATCCTGATCCGGTATCTCATACCCAGGACGTAAAGGAAACTGAGAAACAGTTCTCTGTAATGAACACACCCGAAGATGATGCATCATCATGCAATTTCTTCGTTTGGGCGGCACGGGAATTCTGGTAATCCCCTATTTCCTGCTCGGTCTTATAACAATTATAAGTTGGAGCGAGACCAACGTTCCCCAGCGCAGTATAACAAGCGGGTTCGGTCAATACATCCGTATTATTATCTTGATTAAGGCGCGACATGGTCGCTACCTGGAGAGAGAGAAGAAAACACTCAGCCTATGCTCTTGCAAGATTAGATTGGTTATTAATATATATAATCAGGATGGCTCCTACTGTTTTAGTCAAATCTTCCTTCAAACCATAAAAGGTAAGACTATCCGGGATTGATTATACCCTACAAGTTCGTCAATCTTTCAGCCAGGCTAGTGTCGGTACTTTGAGGGAGGTTCCCCGTGCTTTCGCACGGACCTAATTAAAATAAGCCCCGTTTTCCCAGAGGCGTAACCCCGTTGACACCTTTCTAGACACCTACTTGATCGGCTAATTGTAATGTGTAAAACTCTCCCAGGAGTAACTCTTACTCGCAGTGGGTATCGGGATCCAACTATCTCATAGAAGGTATGCAATCTCATTGCAAATTTCAACACTTGAAATTCCCGATAATATTTTGCCCCTAGCAACTTATGACCTTGGCTAAGGTCAACAAAACATATGCGGTAGCCAAGTTCAACCTGTCATTTCCCGATTGAATTAAACCCACCCGCACGATCCTTGGCTAAGGTCAACAAAGTCGCACGACTACCCTAACTCAATCGCATCATATGCTTATAAAGATAAGCACTAATCAGCTACCGCACACTACGTCTTGGCCAAGGTCAACAAACGCGGCACGAATACTAAGTAGTACTCATCTAAAATGACGGAGGGCTACGACGGGTTTTTAAGAAAACCTTTTGCGTAATGAACTTGATATCGTCGTAGAATCGAGTGATTTTGAAAGGAGTGCTTCTGAGGCTTTTACTAGTTTTGCTAAAGAGGTCACTCCCGGTGAAGGGATCTTGGCTCTTTCCTTATCGAATAAGGTGTAGGATATTTCAAAAATACCACTATGCAAAGCAAAAACTATAGAAGCAATCAAAAGGCAAACCGAGTTTGCAGCATCTGCTAGTTTCGCTAAAGAGGTCACTCCCGGTGATGAGATCTTGGCTCTTTCCTTATCGAATAAGGTGCTGGATATTCTACAAGGAATACTGCTATGCAAAGTAAGAACTAGAGCTACCAGTTTTCGAGACAAGTTTCTACAACATCTTTAGGTTTCTTTTATTTCATTAATCTCATTAATGAAAGTCCCATTTATTATGCTTCCCAAGCATCACATATGAAACAAAAGCTGCAATATTAATTGTATCTCATATATATAATATAGGCATTCGTCTCAGGCAGTAATATGATCTCATCACAGAACATTGCAGCAGAATACAACATATGAAATATTGGATATACTAGGATTTCCGGGTTTTATTTTAAGCCTGTATAAAACACGGATTCCACGGTCATGATGAATAGCCAAACCCATATCCCTTGACCCCTACGAGAGCGACAAGCAACCCTACCAATTCTAGAGTTAGGAGAACCAATCTCGACTCCTCGAGATGGTCTCCCACCGGACCTTAGAACCCGGTTACTTGTGCTCCCTGCCTTGGGTCATCCTAATATGGAAAAGTAAATAATATACAATGGTGACATCATCCTCAACCCGGAAGTGCCCCAAGAAAAGAATATTACATACAATGAATTTTACATGAATGAAAATGAAAAACTCTCATCTCATATAAAACCCCCGGCTATTCAAAACACGACGATCCAATATAACATATCACAGCAATACATAACATCACATGTCATCAACGTAAGTAAATATGCGTATCCTAATTGTCGTTGACATATAGCACCGAAACCGCGATACACCACATATTACACTTACGGTCGCAGAAAAGAAAGTGAAAAACTACAACAGTTAGAATCCGCAACCTTCTTTGACGTCACATGCCTAACCAAATGAATTCCTTAGACATCACATGCCTAACAATTATAAACCCCGCATTTTAGTCTCGATCTCGAAAAACTTTTCAATATCTAGTCGGGAAATTCAACAAGATTCCCGACATCCTGATCGAATGCTCGTCGGAAACTTAGTATACGGCCGTACCCCCCGATGCCGTCGACGAAGTGCAGATTCTGCGATATAACTAGAGGTCAGAAGGGTGGGTATTTCCATCCGAACAGAAAGCTGCGTCCTTCCCACTGCCGCTGCCCATGATGTACATCCTTAGAACACCGCTACCGCGAGCACCCGAACGGATGCTTTTGGCGATGGGTTCTCCTACAGTCACTTGGTTGGGGCTATGGGGCGTGGCTATCTATTATGTTTACCCAGTGAGTATCCACGTACGCTACGTGATTGCAACGGACTTTTGATCACATCAAAATCCCGTGGCAACCGATCAAATGAGACTAAATTGCTAGATTTATAATATTCAAACTAGTTATCTCATAACTACTTGTGGATTCCAAATATTGTATCCCATCACATGATACCCAGATGACGTCAAACTTTTCGATCGATTCATCAAAGTCCCATAATTTCCCGACAGCTCAACACTTGAGCATAATTTTAATAATACCCAGAATATGCCACAATACCTATGCACCAGCCGTAGAAGGGCAAACCCAAGCCTCACTCATGTCGCCATGGAATTACGGCAAACCCTAGGGTTTGACCGCGGTTCTGCGATCCAAAAAAGTCGAGTTAGGGTTTCATTCTTCTAGAGGGTTCATAGGATCACTTGCATGTTTTTCCGAATACGTTAAATTTGGAAAAATGGGTTTTTGACATTCGATCGAACTTTTTAACTTCTTCTAGAAAACATGCGAATAACCCGAAATAATGTTAAAACTACGAATACAAAACACTCCGAATTATTTATAGTGTAAGATTACATCACATGCAAAATTAGCAAAAACAAACAACACCTGAAACACCAAAACCCAGTAACTGGAACACACCAAAAAATTCAACCCATTCCTCCACCAAAAAACCAACGTCGCCGGATCTGGGCTTCATGTCGCCGGCCATTTTCCGAGCTGAGGGGTTGGATTTTCTTGTGTGTTCATATTGCATCACATACAACATTCTGAAATTGTTTAAATAATTTTTTGAACTCTTTTCAAAATCGACAGCAAGCAGGTTTTGGCGATGCAACTTTCGGAGTATTTCGGTTTCGTAATCTTAACAAAATTCGTATAAATTTCTAGCATGGCTCTGATACCACTGTTGGGTTGCCTAGCACGGCAGCAAGGTTTCGGGAGGTATCGTCCATGCCAAATTCAAATTTTGCCATTCTAGATAACCCTAAACATAGATCGTTTACTAGAAATAATACGGAAAACATATGCAAACACTTTGCAAGTTATAGTGAGAAAGGAATACAACCTTTGTAGACTGGTCCTTCACTTCAAATAGCTCCATGTAGTAGTCCGCTTCACTGCGGTTGCAAACTCTGGACTCTAGAGAGGATCTCTTGAAGAAACGAACGTGCTTGCTTTGATATCTTCGAGGCCGAAGATGATATACGTCGAGGAGACACTAACCCAAGCTATTTCTTCACTAATCATATAATTAGTGAAGCAAACACACTCTACTAAATGGCAAGTGGTAGAGGATGATGAAGTAGGAAGTGGGCTCACTTTAGATTTCATTTTCTCACACTTTTTCTCAAAACTCCATTGAAGCTAGAAGCTTTTGATGAAGAAGAAGAAGATGAAGAAAATATCTCATCAATTATTCATCCAAATGAATTATTGCAACCATGGGTAAGTTAAAACCATCATGCTTAACTCATGTAGAGAATAAACCACACACCATGGTTAAGGGTTAGGTTTGATAAATATCTTTAACAAGACAAAAGAGTTGACTTTGTCAAAGCTTATCCAAAAGCTTTTGTCCAAGCTTTACCATAACAAACTCAATCTCTTTTGAATTACCTTAACATAAATAGAAACCCTAACTTAACCCTAGCATGGTATTAATCTCATACACCCATCTTGTATGTATCATCAAACATGACACAGTACATGTACACAAATATACATATCACATATATATAATGTGCACATCTAGTGAGAAAAGAAATCATAAGTGAGCTAATACTAGTTAATGTAATATAATATATCACATATATAATTATACATTAAATTATCAAATCAACTCTTGATTTAATAATCCGGCTATATCATATACAACCGACTAATACTATATGAATTAACTTATCGAATCAACACTTGATCCGATAACCCGGCTATATCATATATAACCGACCGATATCACATATAGCGAGAATAGAATATGGTATCTCATATCGTATCAACCTCTGTCCCGCACATATCATATATGTGCTCCTACTCCATTTCGCTTGAGCCAGGAAACCTTTATGTAGGACTCTAAAGACTTGTCAATATGCCGGCGGTAGGTGATGATCATATCAAACACCCACAAGCCGCAAGCGGTCTGCTAAACGTAACGGCCACCCGGGTATTGAGCGATCGGAAGATCAACAAGAAAGCCAGCTCGTACTCCTGTGAATCCAATCAATAACACTACTGTACAGTCCGGTCTCTTCGTCTGATATGCTGCATATCACAGCCTGGGGTTGGTATAACGTCAGACCCCAATAGCCTGATAAGTCATGCTGATGCAAGGTCCATAACGGTCGAGAAACTACTGGTAACACTTACCAGTAAATCTCAGCAACCCTGGCCAGGGATTTCATGGTATGGCCAATCGAGCATAGCGCAACATCAACTCCCTATACCGGGAGAGACGAAACCCCTCCTATCGCTCATTGCCTTCATGTGAATCGGGACTGTACCCAAAAGCCACCGTTTTGCACGATCTCTTGACCGTGGTAAGGTGGAAATCAAAGTACAGTGGGAATCACATTAGACTCTATGACGATCTAGGGTCTACAGACTAACCTGTACCAGTGTCACCAGAGAACTGCCATCTGACGTGAGGTATAATACCATCTGGGAGTTCTCGGCGAGTCCGTCCAGTGTACCCAGTCTCCACTGAGCACCCGTATACTTTCTTTGATGTCAAACACCAATGGATATGGGATCATCCATCGCCCATCTGCATGGGTTAAGAAGCTATACGCTAGTCTACTCTGGTATATCGATGCCTTGTCTTGATACACTTACGACTAGGAACATTTGAAGGATGTACTTAACGACTACTTTGTCCGCACTAATATGATCTGCATCATAATTCTGGTAGTCAAGTGCTCATCCTAAGGGCTTTATCAATATGTAACATAGAGACAATCAGAGTACATGTTAAGATAAAGAGCAACCTGATAGCATACTATCATGTCGAGCAAGAAAGTCATCCCTATATATGTCTAAGCATCCACTACAATATAGATTGTATGTACAGTAATGGCCTCTAGGGCATACATATAACTAACAACATGAACTAAAAAAGTAATCAAAAGACAAACCGAGTGGGTTGTAGCATCTGCCAGTTTCGCTAAAGAGGTCACTTCCGGTGAAGGGATCTCGGCTCTTTCCTTATCGAATAAGGTGCTGGATATCCTATAAGGAATACCGCTATGCAAAGCAAGAACTAGATCTATCAGTTTTTAAAACAAGATTCTACAACATCTTTAGGTTTCTTTTATTTCATTAATCTCATTAATGAAGTCCCATCAATTATGCTTCCTAAGTATCACATAAGAAACGAAAGCAACAATATTTATTATATATCATATATATAATATAAGCATTCGCCTCAACATATCAAGTGATCACATCATAGAATATCAGCAGCAGAAGAACACATATGAAATATTGGATATACTAGGAATTCCGTGTTTTAAATTAAGCCAGTAAAAAAAACACGGATTCTACTGTTGTGATGAATAGCCAAACCCACATCCCTAGACCCCTATGAGAGTGGCAAGCAACCCTACCAATTCTAGAGTTATGAGACCCGGTCTCGACTCCTCGAGATGGTCTCCCACTAGACTCTAGAACCCGGTTACTTGTGCTCTCCTCCTTGGGTCTATCCTAATGCGGAAAAGTAAATAATATACATCAATGGTGACATCATCCTCAACCCGGAAGTGCCCCAATAAAAGAATATTACATACAAGTTTTTACATGAATGAAAATGAAAAACTCTCATCTCACATAAAACCCCCCGGCTATTCAAAACACGACGATCCAATATAACATATTACAGCAACACATAACATCACATGTCATCAGCGTAAGTAAATATGCGTATCCCAATTGTCATTGACATATAGCAACGAAACCAGCGATACACCACATATTACACTTACGGTTGCAGAACATAAAGTGAAAACTACAACAATTGGAATCCGCAACCACCTTAGACATCATAAACCTAATGTATCACATACATTGGATTTCATGCCTAACCAAATGAATTCCTTAGACATCACATGCCTAACAATTATAAACCCCGCATCTTAGTCTCGATATTGGAAACAATTTTTAATAAGCAGTCGGGTAATTCAACAAGATTCCCGAAAACCTGATCGAATGCTCGTCGGAAACTTTAGTAGACGGATGCACCCCTGATGCCGTCGACGAAGTGCACTTAGGCGGAACACTGCGGCCGCGAGCACCCGAACGGATGCTTTTGGCGATGAGGTTCTCCTATAGTCACTTGGTCAGGGCTATAGGGCGTGGCTATCTAGTAAGGTTACCTGGAGAGTATCCGCGTACGCTACGTGATTGCGACAGACTTTTGATCCACATCAAAATCCCGTGGCAACCGATCAAATAAGCCAGAATTGCTAGATTTATAAAATTCAAATTAGTTTTCACAAAACTAAATATTGTGAATTCCAAGTATTGTATCACAATCACAGATAGCTAGACGTTGTTAAACATTTCGATCGAATCAACAAACACCCAAAATTTCCCAAAGAGCTCAACACTTGAGCGGAGTTTAAAAAATACCCAGAACATGCCACAGCACCAATGGGCCAACCGAAGAAGGGTCAACCCTTGCCTCACCTATTGCGCCGCGGAACTACCACAAACCCTAGGGTTTGGTGGCGGTTCCGACGGTCACAGAATCGAGTTAGGGTTTCGTTCTTCTTGAGGGTCCACAGAATCACCTGCATGATTTTCTGAAGATTTTAAACTTGGAAAAATCCAACTCTTGGAAAATTTCCCGCGAGGGAGAAAATGGGTTATTGATATCCTTTCGAACTTTTTAACGTCGTCTAAATAACCCGAAACAATGTTAGAATTCCGACTACGAAACACTCCGAATTGCCTTTACATAAATATAACATCACATGCAATATCAGTAAAAACAAGCAACACCTGAAACACCAAAACACAGAGACTGGAACACCACAAAAAATTTGAAGCCAAAATTCCACTAAAAATCCGGCGAGCTCGGATTTTATCTACATGTCGCCGGCCATATACCGGCGAGGAGGGTTCAAATTTCTACGGTGTTCATGTTACATCTCATATAACATTCTGCAATTGCTTAAAATTTTTTTAGACACCTTAAAAATTTCGACAGAAACTTGGTTTTTATTTCGAGTGTTTCGGAGTTGTTTCGGTTTCGTAATTCTACAAAGATCGTCTAATTCTCTAGCATGGCTCTGATACCACCGCAGGGATGCGTAGCTTGACAACAAGGTTTCGGGAGGCATCGTCCATGCCATTTTCAAAAAATTGCCATGCTAAACAACCCTAATCCTAGAATCTTAACTAGAGAATTAGACAATAGAAGATGTAAACGACTTTACATCTAAGTGAACAAGGAATACAACCTTTGTAGACCGGTCTTTCACTTCAATAGCTCCGTGTAGTAGTCCTTTCGCTCCATGTAGTGAACTCTCGGACTCTAGAAAGGCTCCACAAGATGAAAATAACAAGCTTGCTTGAAATCTTCGAGACCGAAGATGATCTACGTCGAGGAGATACAAACTCAAGCTACCTCTTCACTAATATGGAATTAGTGAAGCAAACACCCTAAACTAAATGGCCAATCTAGTAGAGAATGATGAAGTAGGAATTTTGCTCACTTAAGAAATATTTTTCTCACTCATTTTCTTCGCCTCCCAAATTGCAAGAGAGCTAGAAGAAGGAGATGAAGAAAAGCAACCATGGAAAAGATCAAGTATAGAATGGGAACCTTGGGTGAGTTAATATCATATACTAACCCTTGTAGAGACAAAACCATGGCTAATCATAATGGTTGGGTTAATAAGTATCTTAAGTAAAACAAAATTGGTGGACTTAGTCAATGATTCTACAAGCTTCCACTAAGCATGAACCATGACTAATTTCCACTCAATTTGGAATTAGTTTAAATAAATAAAACCTTTGATTATGTTAAGCATGGTGTGAGTCACATACACCCATGTCACATGTATCATCTAGCATGACACAAAAAATGTACATTAATATATATCACATATATACTAAGTGTACACAAGTGAGAAAAAGAAATCTTAAGTGGGATAATATTAGTTAATGTAAGATAATATATCAAATATATAATTATACATTAAATTATTAAATCAACACTTGATTTAATAATCCGGCTATATTACATACAACCGACTAATATCAAATGTATCAACTTATCGAATCAACGCTTGATTCGATAACCCGGCTGTTTCACATATAACCGTCTGATATCACATATCGTGAGAATAGAATACGGTATCACATACACGTATTAATCTCGGTCCCGTACATCACATATGTGCTCCTACTTCGTTTTGCTTGAGCCAGGAAACCTCTGTGTAGGACTTTAAAGACTCGTCAAGACGCCGGCAGTAGGTGGTGATCATATCAGTCACTCACAAGCCGCAAGCGGTCTGCTAAACGTAATGGCCACAAGGGTATTGAGTGATTAGAAGATCAACAAGCAATCCTGCTCATACTTCTATGAATCCAATAAGTAACACTACCGTACAGTCCGGTCTCTTCGTCTGATATGTCGCATATCACAGCCTGGGGGTGGTATAATGTCAGACCCCAAAGCCTGATAAGTCATGCCGATGTGAGGCCTATAACGGTTCGAGAAACTACTGATAACACTTACCAGTAGATCTCAGCAACCCTGGTCAGGGATTTACTGTTATGGCCAATCGAGTATAGCGCAACATCAACCCCCAATACCGTGAGAGACGAAATCCCCTCCTATTGCTCATTGCCTCCATGTGACTCGGGACTGTACCCAAAAACCACCGTTTTGCATGACCTCTTGAATGTGGTAAGGTGGAAATCAAAGCACAGTGGGAATCACACAAGACTCTATAACGATCTCGGGTCGACAGACTAACCCGTACTAGTGTTACCAGAGAATTGGTATCTGATGATAGGTATAATACCATCTAGGAGTTCTCAGTGAGTCCGTTCAGTGTACCCAGTCTCTACTGAGCACCCATATACCATGTCTGATGTCAAACACCAATGGATATGGGTCATCCATCACCCATCATATGGGTCGAGAAGCGTATGAGCTAATCTACTCTGGAATATCGATGCCCCGTCTCGATACTCCTATGACTTGGAATATTTGAAGGATGTACTTACCGACTACCTCTGCCCCACAAGTATGATCTGCATCATAATCCTGGTAGTCAAGTACTCATCCTAAGGGCTTTATCAACATGTAATAGAGAGACAATAAGTCTACATGTTAAGATAAAGAGCAACCAGATAGCATACTATCATGTCGAGCAAGAAAGTCCTCCCTATATATGTCCAAGCATCCACTATAATATACATCACATGTATAATAATGGCATATAGGGAATACATATAACTAACACATCCTATTCTCGGGATGTACATGATCGAGCCGTCACATTGATCCAAACAATTTTATGTCAAACAGCTCATAATGCTCCGTATCAGCTTGATGAACAGAAAAAACTCTAGCAGCGTCCAAATTTTTGTTCAGAATTTCCACCGACTTAGGACATAACACTCTATTCCACCCTTCGGCTTTTTCTCGTCGACTATTTGTAATATTTCAGAAAATATAAAATATTATTTTTGGAATTTAAATAATAAAATAATAAATTTTATGAATATTATAAAAGTATAGAAATTAGTTTTAATAAAATGGTATAATTATATACCTATGTTTTGGAAAATATTTGGAAATTAATATGAATTATTAATTACGAAAGCATTTGATTGAATTGAGCATTTTATAAATTAGTATACAATTATTTACATACAAGTTTATATTAAACTTGATTAGTAGATTACTAATAATGCATTAAGCAAAATCCATTTTGTTAACCATGTTTAATGTACCATGACAAATTGTATTATATATCTTTGCATGATTTGTGTTTCTTTTGTTTTTTCTTAAAAGAAAATGAGAAAAGAAAAGAAAAGCAATAAAAATGAGGGGGACAAGGAAGTATGGTTGTGTGTGTGAGAGAGAGAGAGGGGGAGGGAGGGAGGGAGGGAGGGAGATAAGGTTCTACAACCTTTTTTGGCTATTCTTCACATCATATTTTCTCCATTGCTTCCCTCATTTTCATTCTTCATCTCCTCCTTCATTTTTCTTCAACTCCTACACCATCCTTTCTATCACCATACAACACCCCCAAAACATCATTAAATCCCCATTTTTTCTTCACAAAAATTATTCCTAAGCTCACTGCAAGCATCATGGTGGGATCAATTTCTAGTCTTGAGCTTATTTGACCATCTTAGAATTTTCTTGAGTTGCTTTGTGAGGTAAAATACTCACATTTTACCAAGTTTTTATGTTTCCTAACCTCACAAAGTAGTTTAGAGCTTAAAAGTGTATGTTTAGTGAACTTGGAAAATTCTAAGGTGATCTTTGATGGTTTAAAAGAATAGTAGTGTTATAATAGAGAGTTTAGAGAGTGACTACTAGACTTTAGTGATAGAATCCCTGGTCTAAGTCAGTGTAGAAGTCACAAACATGAACTTAGAACTTTCCGATATCAGGTTTTTGTTGAATTGTGGTGTTCAAATGGAATCTGGAACGACTTGAGGACCCTGAAAAATATATTGCAGATACAGTAGGATGTGCATGCAATTAGGAAGCAATCCTAGAAACCTGAGCACCTATCTCCCATACTTGGCCACCAATTTATCCCATATGGCCGCAATTTGCGGCCTGATGTTGGAACTAGGGTTTCGCTTTTGGTCCATAGCTCAATCATCTGATATCTAGGCCCATCGAATGTGCAAAATGTCCTAATTTCACCTTAGGTAAAATCTGAGAGTGTTTTACTAAGTTTCAGATTTTTGTTTTACTACTTTTGAAAACTACAATTTTGATATTGAGTTTTGACTTGGTCGTTTGACGTTTGTACGTCAACGTCGGGAGTTGTTTGGTTGTTCTTACATGCGTGGAACATATGTTCTAACCTATGTACACTTCTTTTGCCGTATCGGTTTTTAAGAGTTGATTTTGATTTCGACACGATATTCTTTGACTTGTAGGTACATTTGCGTGAACTTCAGGGGCGACGAAGGAGAGCAATGCGCCCATCGACTTCGGCTAGAGCGAGGATAATAGGTGAGTAGATGTATATTTACGGGAGAAGTCGGGTGGATGGCATATAGCACCCCCGCAATCGTAGTATTTGGATACTAGGTATATAGTTATATATATAAATATTAGATATGTATACTTAGCTAATAGGGTTCTAGGAGACTATAGGCGATAGTAAGCATACTCGTAGGGAGGAATATCCTTAGTTCTTATTTTCTTAGCCTTGAGCCATTAGTATATATATTGTACACACACAGATATATGTATATATATATATATGTATATGTATTTATATATATATATATACATGTAAGTTTGAGGATAACTTCGATATAACATCACGAGATAATGATTTGACATGCTATAATGATATGAGTTGATATGATCGGACATGATGTCACGAGGCTATGTTATATGATATGAGATGAAATTTCATGATATGATATATTATATGAACATTAGGCGATATATACGCTCTTGATGCGATACGAGATGATATAACATGTGACGATATATGACTAGATGAGATGATAGGATGTCCGTGACCACAGACCCGTACACTTGATTTGATGATATCATACGATGGATTATACCGTACGTGATATGATGTACATGATGATTAATTCACACACTTGACTTGATGATATCATACAATGGATTATACCGTATGTGATATGATGTACATGATGATTGATCCGCACTCTTGATTTGATGATGCCGTACTATGGATTATACCGTACGTGATACTATGAGGCTGGATCGCCGACTTATTGATGTATCGACTTAGAAATTATTGTTTTCTAATCACTTAAGTAGATATTAGAATATAATTAGAGCCATACCTATTTTCAAAACTAATGACAACCTCAAGGGACGCTACGGATTTTCAAATGACAACCTCAAGGGACGCTACGGATTTTCAAATGGTATCATCTGCTCAAAAATATCGTAAACCCTATTTTTCTAAAAACAACGATTCATACTATTTTAAAACTATAATTGTATGGCATATGTAGCTATATATTTTATACTGTTGCGTTTACAAACTTCCTTTTTCTGCTATGCTTGTATTATTCTCATTTTTTCGGTATATATTTCACGTTCTTTTCCTTATCATATATGACATCATCTGCTAGGACACACGTACCATTACCGATGATGCGCATGTTGCACGTACATATACTTGCCGGCTCACACACTCATCATTGGTAATTGCCATGCCACACACACATTAGAAATCGCTACTTCACCGTATAACCTAATAACATGTACCTTTTTAGTTATTGTTTAGTACCCATACCATATTTACTAGATCACTTATCGTATTTTCTTACTTAGTTAGATGCCACGTTCATATAAACACACTGGTTATGTATTACGGATTTGTTCTGTGCTTGTACTCATTGTTTCATTATTGTTTCATACTTATGAGATTTCGGTTCTCATGAGATTTCTGGATTTGAGAAACCGCAGATACATTTTGAAAACTTATGATTGTTTTAAAAACGCGGTTTCTCTTGATATGACGTGTGGCGTCCGCTATGAGTTTTTCGGTTCTGAATTATATGTATACCCGATTCAAGGAGAGAGGAGGCACCGTCTCCGAGTATATGGTGGACCAGGTACGATACCCCGGCGCAAGAAAATCGTATAGAGAGATGTTGAGCCCGGCAGGGGAGTACTACCGACCGGTGATAGTTTTGGCTCGGCGGATATCCGGAGGATACCGACCGGAGTCGTGTGATCAGATGGATTTGAGGGCCGATCCGATGAGACGGTGCCTGAGATATGAGGATTTACGTGTCGATACTGGACACGAGTTTTATGATGTTTTCGAGTGTTGATGCTGGGCACTCAGGTTTTTATGATGATTTGGTGTGTTGTTGATGGACACACGTCGGATGATACACCTATACATATAAATATGATACAGATGACATGGTACCATATTATGACACGGGCACGATTATATTAGTATTATTATACTTATGTTTACACCATCACCCTTATTACCACTCGATATTATTATATTACTGTATGACCTAGGAGATCGTCATACATTCGATTTCTACCTGATGATGTCTTCTATTTACGAGTTGGCAACTCACCCCCGTTGTGCCATAATTTTCGTGCAGGATTGACCGCACGGATTCAACAGCGACTTGTTGGCACATAGCTTTCTTCCGGATGATTTACATTGGTAGGTGGGGTACACTTTGGACCGTGACCACCATTTGTATATATTTATTCAGTTGTATCTAGTAAAAAGCTCTATCAACCAGACTATGTATATTTGGTAGACCTAGAGACTTGTTTGTATATTCCTTGTATTTCGAGTCGAGAATTGTATATTCTTTCAGACTTAGAGTCATGGATATGTATTTATTCTTTATTTTTAGGTTTGATGATGTTTTGGTTTCTTTACTTTTCTTTCTGTGTTTGACCTTCACCTTGAACGTCGTATATTTGCATTTTTGTGGCTGTGATTCCGCCAATTGGCGAAGTGCTAGCTCCCGCTTGGGGATGCCTATTATTATTGTTATGTATTGGTTTTGGATCAAAATTTACAAAGGAGGTGCTTCCCAATTTTCAAATGGCGAAAATGTTTTCAACTATAGTATACAACTCACTACTATTTTTATATAACATTACTTATACTTTTGAAGAAGAACTTGATTTCATCATACCTTTATTTCAAAATTTTATCTCCATTATTTTCTTAAAAAGGTTTAGATTTCTTGGCTTTCGGCTTACTTGGATTACGGTGGGGTCCTATAGACTTCACGTGATTCAAGTGCCGGTCACGTGCCAATTCTGGGTCGTGACACTATTGAAGCGATCCATCAAACATACCCTTATGTGGTCTACCATTTGAAGAATAGGAAACATGCGATCCTCATGTATCCAGTTTTATATCATTCAGCAACATTCGATGTAACATGACCATACCTGCATTCAACAAACACATAAATAGATATTACAGGTAACTTAGTAGAAGTTACAGGCAAATGGTTAGATGTTACAAGCAACTTATTAGATGTTACAGGCAACTGCTCTGATGTTATACATATCTATGTCAATCATGTTCATAGCTAAATCAGGTATATTGAGGAGCAAGAATTGATATTGTACCGTATTCAAAGGAAATAACAATTAGCCCAATGTTGATGATTGTAATGTTCAACCATTGCGTTGTATGCAACCATCGATTCCTTCTTCACTAGGTTCATCTTCCCCAAGAACTCAACTGTCGTGTATTGGTAACACGCTGTCTTCATCAAATGTGTGTAAGTTTCGGCTTCCGAATTTTTATACCAAGCCCCTTGAGTTTATTTTTAAAATTCTGTTTCAAACGAAGAATGCAAAATGAACTCAATGCGGTAGGAAAGCACATTCTAACCTCTTCTTTGATTCCCTTGTTGGAGTCTGATATAAATATAAGGGTATGCGGTGGGTGGTAGGCCTTAAGACCATCAAATAACACGGCTCTTAACTGACCTAAAAACCATATCCAATTTGTGATGTTCTCTTGATCGCAAATAGTGAAAGCTAACGGAAACAAACATTGTTTCCGTCATAAGCTGTTGCCGCCAATAAAAGGCCTTTTGCCATGTTCTTGATGAATGTTCCATCAAGAAACATGAGAGGCCGGTAACCATCTAAATACCCGTCAATACAAGCACCATAGCTAACAAATAGCCTTATGAATCTTTCATCCACTGATTTTTCGATGCTAATTACACTTTAGGAATTGGTTTCCATGCACTTGCTTTGATACCACCTTAAAGAATCATAAGAATGATGATAATTGCCGAAGATGGTCACTTGTGCCAATTCTCTTGCATTCCACACAACATCGTATGAAATCTTCACCCTGAACCTTTGATAGAAATCCTTCTTAGTCTCGATTGGTCGATAGCCCGGTCGTGACTTAAAAAATCTACAAGCATGTTGGCTACCAATTTCTTTGAAGCTCAAGGATGTCCGTCGCTTGAAATCCCTCCGGAACATGTGTGCATTAGGTAGTATCTCTTTATAGCCCAAAGTGAACTGTTCAAATATGACAAACATGCAAACCTTAGCGTAACTTAACAATTAAACAATCACAATTTGAAAAAAACGATAATTACACTTTTATATTACTAACGTATATGTTAATTCTATACCTCCGAGTACAAGAAGATGCATGAAATTTCTATTGGCATCCTTTATCCTTTTGGGAACAAACCAATGTTACTCTCAAGCCATCATTTTTAATGTAGTTAAAGTTGAATTATTTCGCAATGGCAAATTGGCAAAAGAGTCATCTTACCTTTATAAGAACTCTTGAATATTTGAGACGTACCCTCAATTGCATCATGCTATGCAAACAGGATATTGTTCCTCATTAATTGATGAACTTGCCTCACCGTTGGTAAGCTTGATTCCAAGTCATGTACTCGGTCATGCGCAATTACTGGATCGGAAGACGATGATGCGTGTTAACTGTTACACAAAAAATGCTTTTGTTAATATATTATTGCTTGCATCCATGTAGATATTACAAGCAACTTATTAGATACTAAATGCAAATCTTCTTAGATATTAGGAAAATGTAACTGCTTAGAGGTTACATGCAATCGTTTAGAAGTTACTGAAAACTTTTTTTATAAGTTACAGGCAATTGGTTAGAAATTACATGCAACTGCTTAGAACTTACAGGCAAGTTCTTACAAGTTACAAGCAACTATTTAGAAGTTATAAGCAATCGCTTAGAAGTTATAGGAAACTTCTTACAAGTTACATAAAAGTTTTTACAAGTTACATGCAACTTTTTAGAAGTTATAGGCAGCTGCTTACAAATTATAGGCAAGTTCTTACAAGTTACAGACAACTGTTTAAAAGTTACAGGCAAGTGCTTAGAAGATACAAGAAACTACTTACAAGTTAGAGGCAAGTTCTTACAAGTTTTAGGGAACTTTTTAGAAGTTACAGGCAAGTTCTTACAAGTTACAAGCAACTGCTTAGAAGTTTTAGGCAACTGCTTACAAATTACAGGCAACTACTTACAAGTTACAGGAAATTCCTAACAAATTACAAGCATGTTCTTACAAGTTATAGGCATCTGTTTAGAAGATACAGGCAAGCGCTTAGATATTACAGGAAACTGCTTACAAGTTGCAGGCAACTATCTTGTATATTCCACTAAACAAAAATCAAGTCAAATACAGACAAACCTGATAATGGCTAGGGTATCAATAAATGCTTGCATATGGATGACCTTCTTGTTCTTCTCTTGATAGATACAGACCATATTTACACAGTCATCTTCGGATATCATCCTTACCAAATCAATAGATCGTTACAGACCATATCAATAGATGCTTGCATATGGATGACCTTCTCTATTTTGTATGAAAACTTTAACCAATCAATCGCTATATAAAATTGAAACGAGATCGTTCCTTTCAATTCGAACCATGTTGTCGCTTCTAAGACGTGTTAGTGGATGTTGCATAACCTCACAACACTTGTGAGGAGGCGGAAGTGGCAAACGATAATTTTCTTGCGTGCAACACCTACTTAAACCCTAGATCTTGTGCTTAAACCTTAACTAGCAAACCCTATCTAGAGTTCTTAACTACTATAAAACGGTTATACCTAAGGAACCGGTCCTTCGCGTCTTCTTTTGGATGCAACTCCTAGGATCTTTGGATGCTTGAAAGGAAATCGGTCTCCGGTCACCTTTAGGTCGTAGATGATCAACCCGAGAGTTATAGAACAAGCTTCAAACTCTTCACAAAGGGTTAACTAAGAAATCAAGTGTGCTAGAAATGATTACTTAGATTATGTAGAGATTAAGTAGAGGATTAAAGTGATCCCAAAGATTTTGATTCACAACTCATGTGAAGGGTAAAGCTTGGAGGAGGAAGAAGGAGATAATTAGGAGAGAGAATATGACAGTAATGAATGAAAATCAAGCATGGAAAAATGATATGGCTCAATGAAAATAATTGAAGCATGCAATATTTTTCTCAAAAATAATGCACCATGCTTCAATAGTAATCTCAAATGAATATGAAATGAATTGAGCCATGCCATCACCTATGCTTAGACACTCTCCAAATTCCACCTCATAATTTCCATTTTCACAAAAAGAAAACCATTTATGAGGTGTCCCCTTCTAGAAGGTATTCTTGTACAATTACAAGAATACCCCTCACCGTATACCGTATAACTATACCCGCATTCGTATTCCGAAAAATATGAATACAAAATAATCCAATAATATAATACCGGTATTCGGCTTAAACCAAAGCCTTCCAGTATTATCCTTTCAATCATTATTCCTGTAGCCAGTACACGAACATGATCGAAACCCTACCGTAACAACTTACGACCTCAACATCTTTTGCCTGAACCAGGGAACCCTCTGTGTGGGACTCTAAAGACTCGACAGTACACTGGTAGTGGGTTTAATCATAAGCACATCAGCGGTACTAGCTGTGCGTAATGGCTACCCAGGTACGTGACAAAAAGGTGGCCGACGAGTGAACTCATCCCAACCCAAACGAGCCAAATGAGCCTGTAAGCAACACTTACCGTATAGTCCGGTCTCTTCGTCTGATACGTCGCATATGAAGTCTAGGGGTGGTAAATGTCAGACCCCAGAAACTTTATAAGTCATGCTGATTTATGGCCCATAACGGTTTGAGAAACTATTGATAACTCTTATCAGTAAATCTCGACAACCCTGGCCATGGATTTGCTGTGATAGCCGATCAAGCTTAGCGCGACATCAACTCCCTATACCGGGAGAGACGAAACCCGTCCTATCGCTCACCGCCTCCATGTGACTCGGGACTATACCCAAAATCCACCTGTTTGCATGACTCAGTAGAGCCATGGTAGGGAGGAAATCAAAGCACATCGGGAATCACACAAGACACTATGACGATCTCGGGTCTACAGACTAACCTGTATAAGTGTCACTATAGAACTGCTATCTGACAATACGTATATATACCATCTAGGAGTTCTCGGCGAGTCCTGTTCGGAGTATCCGTTCTCCAATGAACACCCGTGTACAATCTTTGATGTCAAACACCAATGGTTGTGGGATCAACCATCACCCCCAGGGTCAAGAAACGTATACACTAGTCTACTCTGGTAATATCGATGCCCTGTCTCGATATACCCTCGACTAGAAACTATTAAAGGATATGCTTATAGACTGCCCAGGCCCCACTAGTATGATCTACATCATAATCCCGGCAGTCAAGCATAATCCTAAGGGCTTCATCAACATGTATACAATGATATGAAATACAACACATCACACGTTAAGATGAAGATAAACCAGATAGTATACTATCATTTCGAGCAAAGATTATTTCTGTACATATACATGCCTAGCATCCTATACAATGCAGGCGTCTAGGGCATACATATCTAACAATCTCCCACTTGCACTAAGGCCTGTAGTTGGTGCAATAAGTACCCACTGTCTACACTAGAACTAGTTGCAGGCGTACCGCATGCTCAACAGCTCAAACAGTTTCTCAAACCGGACTTAAGGGATGGCCATGGTGAATGGATCTGCTGTGTTGTCTTTCGTGTCTACTCTCCATACCTCGATGTCCTGGCGATCCACTATCTCCTTGATGAGGTGATACCGCCTCAAGATATGTCTGGATTTCTGATGGGACCGTGGTTCCTTTGCCAAAACCATGGCTCCATTGTTATCGCAATACAGAGGTATTGGATTAGCAATGGATGGAACCGCCTGAAGTTCAGAAATGGACTTCCTCATCCAGACTGCCTCTTTTGCGGCATCATTAGCAGCAATATACTCAGCTTCCATCGTGGAGTCAGCGACGGTATCTTGCTTGGAACTCTTCCAACATACTGCCCCTCCATTTAGGGTAAATAAAAACCCTGAGATGGACTTACTATCATCCTTGTCGTTCTGAAAGCTGGAGTCGGTAAAGGCCTCCATTTGGAGATCTCCGTTACCATACACCATGAACATTTCTTTAGTCCTTCGCAAGTACTTCAGAATGTTCTTCATAGCAGTCCGGTATTTCTCCCCAGGATTGGATTGATACCTGCTTACTGCACTCAGTGCATACGCTACATCTGGGCGAGTACACAACTTCGCATACGTTATAGATCCTACTGCTGAAGCGTAGGGTATAATGCTCATGCGAGCCCTCTCTTCATCAGTCTTTGGAGACATCTTTTTGGAGAGGGTGATCCCGTGACAAGCAGGTAAATTACCTCACTTGGAATCTTCCATACTAAACCTCTTTAGTATGATGTCTATGTATCTCGATTGGGACAATCCCAATAATTTCTTAGATCTATCTCTATAGATTTTAATTCACAGAATGTATGAGGCATCACCCAGGTCTTTCGTGGAGAACCTCTGCGATAAGAATAATTTGACCAATTGTAGCATAGGAAAATCATTTCCTATCAAGAGAATGTTGTCCATGTATAATACGAGGAATGCAACAGTACTCTCTACAATCCTTTTATAAATACATGGTTCATCTACATTTTTGATAAAACCAAACTCTTTGATTGTATCATCAAAGTAGATGTTCAAACTCCGTGATGCCTACTTTAATCCATAGATAGATTTAATCAACCAGCATGCTTTTCCGCTGCTCCCACTGTCAATGAAGCCTTCTGGCTGATCCATAAAAACGCATTCTTCTAAATCACCATTTAAAAACGCCGTTTTAACATCCAACTGCCAGATTTCATAGTCATAGTGAGCAGCTATAGCAAGCAGGATCCGAATGGATTTAAGCATTGCGACTGGTGAAAATGTTTCATCATAGTCCAAGCCTGGTCTTTGACGAAATCCTTTTGCAACCAGCCTAGCTTTATAGGTCTCCACCTGACCATCCACACCAATCTTTCTCTTAAAGATCCACTTGCACCCTATGAGTTTTACTCCAGAAGGTGCAACCTCCAAAATCCATACTTTGTTGGTGTGCATGGATTCCATTTCGGATCTCAAGGCATCCCGCCACTTCACTGAGTCACCACTCGTGATAGCTTGCTGAAAACTAGTATGATTATCATCATCCATGATGCAATCTTCTCTATTACCATCAATTAGAAAACCATAGTATCTATCAGGTGGGCGAGAAGTCCTACTAGATCTACGGAGTGGCTGAGGCTCGTCAGGTTCTATTGAAACCTCAGGTTCAACCAAATCATCGGTATTTGTTTGTGGTTCTAGAATTTCTTCCAGTTCTACCGCATTGCTAATAGTGTCATTTGAAAAAAACCCATTTTCTAAAAATATGGCATACTGAGAAACAAACACCCTTTGTTTTTCCTTGTGGTAGTAAAGATATCCATAAGAATGTTTTGGATATCCCACAAATCTGCACAAAACCGACCATGTCTCGAGTTTGTCCGGATTCTGCTTTCTCACGTAAGCCGGACAACCCCATATCCTAACTCGTTTAAGAGATGGTCTCTTCCCATACCATATCTCATATGGAGTGGTAGACACGGTTTTGGTAGGAACCCTATTCAATAGATATATCACAGTCTCTAATGCGTGCCCCCATAATGAAAGTGGTAACTCAGCATTACTCATCATTGATCGTACCATATCTAATAGGGTACGATTCCTCCGTTCCGACACACCGTTGTGCTGTGGTGTGTACGGAGGAGTGAGCTGAGAGAGAATCCTATTCTTTTTAAGGAAATCTAGAAACTCTGAGCTTAGATACTCACCTCCTCGATCCGATCGAAGTTTCTTGATACTCAAGCCTGTTTATTTTTCTACTTCAGATTTATACTCCTTGAGCTTTTCGAAGTCTTCGGACTTATGTTTCAACAAGAACTGTCACGACCCAAAAATGGTACGTGATGGCCCTAATACTACGCAACGCCTCCAGACGTAACGCAGTAAAAGAAAGCCAAAACCCAGAAATCTAAACCATGAAAATACGGAAAAGATAATATAAAGTTTTGGAAACATTTGAAATCACAACCCAAATTCTTTAAAATAATCCACATTTTCTATAAAATTTTGGCAGCACCTCCTTTATAAAACCAACCCCTAAAAAGGGTACAACATAAATATAAAATGAAGCATCCCAAACGGGAGCAAAATCCACGCCCAACGGCGGAAAACACCACCACAACAGATATACGACGCCGTAGCGAAGAAATAAGAGACAAAAGAAAGGAACTGTATAAATTCCACAAATCCACAATATATACAAATCCGTCCTCACCAAGTCTCTAAGTCACAACAACTGCTAGTAGATGGAGAGTACAATATACAACGAATATACAATACATCTCAGATAACCACAAAACCCACCTGGGCAAAACTGCACACTAACAAGCGAAGTGGTATCCGCAACCAAAAGATGATAGATGAGTGTGAAGCTGAAAACTGAATAGCTTGCCTTGACTACTTTGGGGAAACACCTGCAATACCTGTGGCACAACGGGGGTGAGTTGCCAACTCGTGAATAGTAAATAACATATGCAGGTAATCGCGAGAATGTACGTACAGCATGAATCTAATATATGACATTTCAAGTAAATGGTCATGAGTACGAAATAATGGAAAGTACACTCACCAGTACCACCAATATGTCCTGCAATAGTGATATGACAACAGTATGCAATAATCATGCACTGGGGATATGAGAAAGTAAATGTGCAACTCTCATGAAGGTACTCTCACAGGTACTCCTAATACATGGAATAGTGCACAAGTATATAATGATGAGGTATGGAGTGAAATATGTCATTTCCACGGAATCCTGACGTCGTGGTAGGATCACAATCCAATCAGACAAATCAATTCCCAATGCCTCAATCAGTCTCCAATTTAGCTCTCATATCATCTAAGTGTCACATCTCCTCAACTACACAATATCAAATGTATCTCGCATAAGTATCGAATGTACACAACAAGTATATCTCACATATCTAATATGTATACTAACAGTATATTTCCCATATATCAAATGTACAACACAAGTGAATCTCACATCTCTCGTATGTACAATAACTGGTATATCTCACATATATCTCATGTACTATAGCTAGTGGATCCCACATATCTCGTCTGTACAATATCAGGTATATCTCACCTATATCTCATGTACAACAGCTAGTGGATCTCACATCTCTCGTATGTGCAATATCAGGTATATCTCACCTATATCAAATGTACAACAGCTAGTGGATCTCACATCTCTCGTATGTACAATATCAGGTATATCTCACATATACCAAGGTACAACAGCAAGTGGATCCCACATATCTCGTCTGTACAATCTCAGTATATCTCACAATATATCAAATGTACCACACTAAGTGAATCTCACATCTCTAGTGTGTACGATATCATCATCCAATCCCAATGAATCTCATGAGTCTCAAGTCAAATCTCTAGCACAGTTCTAACATCCTAAATATAATGACATATATAAATATGATGAGGGCAATACACATATATTAGCGTCCCATTCCACTAATATTGGTGTAAATGCATATATAACAGCGGCTAAATCCCCTGTTATATATACAAGAGTATTTAGAAATATCATAAAACCAATGTGTCAAGCATCGACACAGAAAAACTGATAAGTACGTATCATATGCTATCACGAGAGCCCGAGTGCCTCGCTCTGCCCCTCGCCTCTCGACGTATCGATACGCACATGACTCCCAACGGTATCCCCCTGATATCCGCCGAGTCTCTGGTAATGTCACCGGAAAGTATGGCTCCCCTAGGCCTCATCGCCTCAATGCGACATCGGCTCACTCCGACAACATTCTTGCTTCGGGGTACCTCCGGGCCCCACCATGTATCCTCATGCGGCTCTCGACGCCTCCTCGCATAGGATAAATATCCGCACCGATAAATCTCATGGTGGATGCTATAATATCATCTCAAGGAAACCGGGTGTTTCAATGTATGCATAATTTCATGAACTACCACGGTTCCCAAATCCAGAAAACATCATGAAAAATCCATATAACAATGCGATAATCCATGAATAAATATACGCAATATGAAACTGTACTGAAAGCGTATAAATGAACAGCATAGCATTCACCAGATAATAAATGAATACATGAATCGTAAAGCAGAAATATAGGTATCTACCTACATGGTGATGTGATATACCTATCAGGTATAAGTATGAAATACAAGTAAACCTGCCTGTATGCTGATGTGATATACCTATCAGGTATAAGTAAAGTATGGAATGCAAGTACACCTGTATCTATGTGATGATGTAATATACCTATCAGGTATAGGTGAAGTATGAAGAGCATGTACACCTGTATCTATGTCCCTAGGTGTATATGTACCTAGCACTAAAGGTACAGCATCCTATAGGTAAATAGGAACTAGCATGTCAAGTCTAAATATAACGATAAGAAATATGTATCAAAGTCACAATGTCCCTAACCATACAATAGCATTTCTAAAATATGGTCGTGTATGACATGGCAATTATTGACGGTGTGTGTGGCATCCAATCAGTGCTCTCGCAATCTGAGCCGTCAATAATAGTGCAGTGTCCTAAGGATACTAGTCCAATCACAACTATCACTAAGCAGTCAGGTATATGCGCAATTCTAAACATGATATAGAATATGCGACAAAGGTAAAGGTTTCTAGCCCAGACGCATAACGCCATGCGGGCGATTCCCCTGTAGATGTTAAATCTACTCACCCACACTCCAAGCTAGATGAAGTCTACCACCTGAATCCCCCTGTGGCAGTGTCCGTAGTCCTCGTCTGCGAACCTGTAACATATAAACAACAACAAGCAACATACATATATCAATAATAGCTACGAAATACGAACTAGCTATAACTAACCGACACAACAACACACAAACACCTCTTAAGTGTTCGTATCGTGGCTAACGAGAGTAGCGACACGACGAAAACGACTTAAGAGCGAAACCACGAAAACTGCACGACGCGTGTCGTAACACGTATCGCACGAACACGAAACACTAGAAACTGCACATTTGATCCCAGATTTTGCTACTGTGAAAACTAAACAATTTCAACAAGACCAGAGGAACCCTAACCCTAGCAGACACCTACAGTCCAAGACCCAAACCCAAACTCCACTGGAAGCCCGGCGTCGCCGGCCCCTCCTCTTGCCGTCGCCGGCCCAGGCCGGTGGGATGGGGTCCGTCTCTCTGGTGGTGCTCCAGGTCCTCTAGTACAATACAACCACTATGTTTAATTTCTCAGTAAACAACCCAGATCACAGCAGGTCCTAGAAACTACAAACCGACACCAAAATACGATATTTCGTATCAAAACCCTAATTTAACATCCAAACAGAATTTAAAAAGCTAAGTTATACTAAAAACACTTAAAATAACAGCTAAGGAATTTACCTACACCAAAAGAACACCAAGAACCAAGCTTTGCATGCTCCAAGTCAAGAAAATGGGAAAACATGCACAAAGATGTGATTTTTATGAACTTTGAATGAGAAATGAATAAGTTGTGAGGGATTTTGTGAAGAAATGAAGAAAAGAAATGCCCAAGGCAGTAGAGTGGGAGAGGAGCTCGGCCAAGTGAAGGAGAGAGAGAGAGAAGGGGAATTTCCAAGCTATTTCCAACATTTAAATGCAATTAATGCATTCAAACACCAAGTCAACCATTCATGCACCTTCTATTCTTTTCTTTTCTATTCTTTTCTTTTCTTTTTCCCCTTTAAACCATGTCCACACACTCATTTACTATGTGGTTTAGTTACTTAGGAAAATTTTTAAGAAAAGTTGAGAAGAGAAGATTCTAAAAATGTGCAAGCCGGATTAAAATAACATTAAAAATGGGAAAAATTCAAATTGTACCAAAACGTCCCATATACTCTCAAAGTGTGCGCACTAGCTTTATTTTCTCAAAACTAGGTGCTGGTAAGTCGATATGGCCGTTTGATCGCAATCGGTATAAAACTGACAATACCGACGAATTTCACCCAAAAACAGAAACAAGCACAAAACGATTTTCTAGATCGTTACAAGAACACGTGTCCCAATCTCGAGAAATCATCAGTAAAAGTTATGAAATACGAAAAACCACCTCTCGCCTGTGTAGACATTGGTCCACATACATCACTATGTATAAGGCCTAAGAGTTCAGTAGCTCTCTCTCCGTGTCCAGTAAACGGAGTTTTGGTCATTTTACCTTTGATACAAGAATGGCAAGTAGCATAAGATTTATATTCAAACGGGTTTAAATATCCATCTTTATGTAGCTTGGTTAGTCTTGTTTCATTAATATGACCAAGTCTACAATGACAAATGAAAGCTTCATTTATGTTTGAAATCTTCCTTTTGTTTGTGTGTTGTATATTGAAAACTATATGTTGATTTAGGATGTATATCCCTTTATTTAATGTACCAGACCCAATCAACTCTTGATTAAGGTTAATATTCATAACATTAGATTGTAATTCAAAATTATATCCTTCATTGTCCAACAACGATATTGATATAATATTACATAACATCGAAAGTACAAAATAACATGGGTTCAAAACCAATATACAACCTGATGGCAAACCAAGGTGATACTCTCCCACTGCTACAGCATGTACAGAGGAACCATTCCCAACACGGAGAGTGTGATCACCTTTCTTCAAAAACCTGCTATTTCTCAGCCCCTGCACACAATTGCAGATATGAGATCCTGACCCGGTATCTAATACCCAGGAAGCAAAGTTAATTGAAAAATAGTTTTTTGTTACAAACACACCTGAAGTGGAAGCATCGGCATACTTCTTCTTCTTGAGGTCGGCAAGGTATCCAACGCAGTTTCTCTTCCAGTACCCTGTCTTGAAGCAGTGGAAGCATTCTCCTCTTCCTGACGCAACGGCCCCTATCCTGTCCTTTCCCGGTGCCTTTTTCACTCCTCCTCTCGGCTTGATGGGATTCTTCTTCTTCTTTCCCTTAGCCTTAGCTTTCGGGATGGAAGAGGAAGATGGCCTAGCAATTAGAGCGGGAGTTTTTGCTACTTTTAGCATGCTCTCTGCACTCCTCAACATATTGAGGAGTTCAGGAAGTGACTTCTCCTTGTTGTGCATGTTGAAGTTTACAATGAACTGAGCAAAGGCAGGGGGAAGGGACTGTAGAATAATATCAACATACTATTCGTTCTCCATGGTCTAACCCAGGTCCTCTAGTTCTTCAATAAGTCCTATCATCTTCAATACATGGTCACCTACAGACGTGCCAGCAGCCATCCACATCTGAAACAACTTTCAAGATGCCTCGTATCAGAGAGTACAAGATTGCTCTCCATACAACTCCTTTGTATGGAGAAAGATGGATTGTACATCCATCTTCTCATGCTGCTTCTGATGTTCATTGTTCATAGAAGCAAGCACGAGGCATTTGGCTGTTGCACAGTATATATCCCATGTCTTGCGGATTTCCTTATCCGCAACTGAAGAATCAGGGCCTGGGCTAGGAGAGGCTGGAGTAGTCAGGACATATCCGACCATATCATAGGTCAAGGTAATATTTATGTTCCTTAGCCAATCTTTGAAATTCGGTCCCGTGAGTTTATTCTTGTCTAATAAAAGCTTAAGTCCCGTCATAGGTTTCTGCCATTAGGAGAGAGAAAAGAAGATACTCAGCGATTGCTCTTGCATGATTAGATTGGTTATTAATCTTATCTAATCGATGTCTCCCACCGCTTTTTATCAAAATTTCCTTCAAACCTTAAAAGGAAAATTATCCAGGATTAATTGCAATCTACAAGTTTGCTAACCGGTCGGCCATGCCAGTGTCGGTACTCTGAGGGAGGTTCCCCGTGCTTTCGCACGGACCTAATTAAAATATACATCATTTTCCTAGAGGCATAACACCGTTGACACCTTTCTAGACACCTACTGGATTAGCTAATTGTAAAGTGTAAAACTCTCCCGGGAGTAAGTTTTACTCACAGTGGGATCGGGATCCAACTATCAAATAGAAGGTATGCAATCTCATTGCAAATTTCAACTCTTGAAATTCTTGATATTGTTTTTACCCCTAGTGTCTTATGACCTTAACTATGGTCAACAAATCATAAGCACTAGTCAAGTTCTACCCGCCATTTCGTGATTGATTTAGACCCACCCGCATAACCCTTAACTATGGTCAACAACGTCATGCAAATATCCTAATCGATCGCATCATATGCTTTGTAGGAAGGCATCACTTAGCTACCGTATACCACGCCTTAACTATAGTCAACAAACGTGGTACGAATACTAAGTACTCTGCTTCCTAAAATGGCGAAGGGCAACGGATGATTTTGATGAAAACCTTTAACGTTTTGAACTTGATATCATTGTAGAATCTAGTGAATGGAGTGGTTTAAAATCCAGTTTTAAAAGTCGAATGGTTTTGTAGTATCTTTCTAATTTTTCTAAATAGGTCACTTCCGGTGAAGGGATCTTGGCTCTTTCCTCATCGAATGAGGTGCTGGATATTCATGAATACCACGATGCAAAGCATAAGTTAGATTAACTATAAAAAAAATTGAGTGCTTTGTAACATTTGCTAGTTTCGCTAAAGGGGTCACTCCCGGTGAAGGGATCTCGGCCTTTTCCTCATCAAATGTGGTGCTGGATATTCATCAACGAATACCACTATGCAAAGCAAAAACTAGAGTTACCCATTTTAAAAAGTTTGATTCTACAACATCTTTAGGTTTCTTTTTCTCAACATTAATCACATTAATGTTGTCCCATCATTTACGTTTCCTAAACATCACAGAAAAGAAACAAAAATAGAACGTATGCTTATGCCATCCACATTCGCCACGGGGCCCCGTTATGCACCGTTAGGTTACTTAAATAACGGCAGAGCGGGGGCTGGACTAGCGTAGGTGCAAAACATAAGCAACGTTTATTATATATCTCATATATAAATAGCCATTCGTCGCACGCATTTATAAACATTCCAGATCACATATGAATACATTGGATATAATAGGAATTCCGAATTTCATTTAACCCCTTAACGAAAAACGGGTTCCACGGTCGTGATGAATAGCCAAACCCCACCCTAGACCCCTACGGGTGCGGCTAACTACCCGCCAAATTCCCGAAGTGAAGCAACCTCCCTCAACAAAGTGAGTAGTCCACTCGGCACTTTAAAGAACCTGGTAGTTTGTGCACCCCACCTTGGGTCTATCCTAGGAGCAAAAACAGTAAAAAGAAATTCTACAGCGGTGGCTACAATCTCAACCCGGATATGCCCCGCAAAATAATATTACATCACATTTTACAAATTACATGAATGAAAGAAAAGAAAAAAAACTCTCTTCTCACATCCCCCGGCTATTCATCCACGGCGATCCAACATATTCATATACACATACTATCACATGATATCATTACAGATGTGTTCAACCCCGACTAATCGACGTATAGAAATTAGTCGATGTTTCTAAACACACATACACATCACAAAGCTTGTAAAGTAACCGCGATATTAGCCACACGCAATTAGCAAACTAAACCAATTTTTCCAACACTTGAAAAACTCCAGTGAGCTAAAGTTCCAAAACCGATCGTTTTAAGCCAATTCGGGAGTCGAAAAGAACTCGAAACCCGCCCGAATATTCACGGAGGCGAAGATCCCAAAATTAACTATCAAATGGGGGGCCGCGGGGGGGGGGGGTACCTACCCCGGGGGCCACCTCTAGGTGGCCCCTAAGGGAAGGCAGACCCGAGAGCACCTAGTTGGGGTGCTCTCGGGTCACCACCCCCAAGGCTACCTTGTGGTGGTCTTGGGGTGTGGGTCCCCCCAGGGTGTCCTCGGGGTGTGCACGCTTTACCCCGCAGCTTCTCAGTTCAAACCATGAGCCCGCGGGGTGTGCAAACAACTCAAAACTACAATTTTAGAAACTGTTTTTTCGGCAGTTTTTGCGCGACAAAAATGGTGGATTTCTAACGTCGCTACAAGTTATTTAGGATTTAAGAGTGGCTCTAATACCATGTTAGTTGATGTTGCACACCCTCACAACACTTGTGAGGAGGCAGAAGTGGCAAACGATAATTTTCTTGCATGCAACACCCACTTAAACCCTAGATCTTGTGCTTAAATCTTAACTAGCAAACCCTATCTAGAGTTCTTAACTACTATGAAAGGGTTATACCTAAGGAACCGGTCTTTCGGGTCTTCTTTTGGATGCAACTCCTAGGCTCTTTTGATGCTTGAAAGGAACTCGGTCTCCGATCACCTCTAGGTCGTAGATGATCCACCCGAGAGCTATAGAACAAGCTTCAAACACTTCACAAGAGTTAACTAAGAAATAAAGTGTGCTAGAAATGATTACTTGGATGATGTAGAGATTAGGTAGACGATTAAAGTGATCCCTAAGCTTTTGATTCACAACTCATGTGAAGGGTAAAGCTTGGAGGAGGAAGAAGGATATAATTAGGAGAGAGAATGTGAGAGTGATGAATGAAAAAATCAAGCATGGAAAAATAATATGGCTCAATGAAAATAATTGAAGCTTGCAATATTTTTCTCAAAAATAATGCACCATGATTCAATAGTAATCCCAAATGAATATAAAATGAATTGAGCCATGCCATCACCCATGCTTAGACTCTCTCCAAATTCCACCTCATAATTTCAATTTTCACAAAATGAAAACCATTTATGAGGTGTCCCCTTCTAGAATGTATTCTTGTACAATTACAAGAATACTCCTCACCGTATACCGTATTAGTATACTCGCATTCTTATTCCGAAAAATACGAATACAAAATAATCCAATAATATAATACCGGTATTCAGCTTAAACAAAAGCCTACCAATATTATCCTTTTGATCATTATTCCTATAGCCAGTACACGAACATGATCGAAACCCTGCCGTAACAACTTACGGTCTTACACCTTTTGCCTGAACCAGGGAACCCTCTATGTGGGACTCTAAAGACTCGACAGTACGCTGGCAGTGGATTTAACCATAAGCTCGTCAGCGGTACTAGCTGTGCGTAACGGCTACCCAAGTACGTGATGAAAAGGTGGCCGACGAGCGAACTCATCCTAACCCTAACGAGCCTGTAAGCAACACTTACCGTACAGTCCGGTCTCTTCGTCTGATACGTCGCATATGAAGTCTAGGGGTAGTAAATGTCAGACCCCAGAAACTTTATAAGTCATGCAGATTTATGGCCCATAACGGTTCGTGAAACTACTGAAAACTATTATCAGTAAATCTCGATAACCCTGGAAACTACTGAAAACTATTATCAGTAAATCTCGATAACCCTGGCCAGGGATTTGCTGTAATGGCCGATCAAGCATAGCGTGACATCAACTCCCTATACCGGGAGAGACGAAACCCCTCCTATCGATCACCGCCTCCATGTGACTCGGGACTATACCCAAAATCCACCTATTTGCATGACTCAGTAGAGCCATGGTAGGGAGGAAATCAAAGCACAGTGGGAATCACACAAGACACTATGACGATCTTGGGTCTACAAACTAACCTGTACAAGTGTCACCAGAGAACTGCTATCTGACAATAGGTATATATACCATCTAGGAGTTCTCGGCGAGTCCTGTTCGGTGTACCCATTCTCCAATGAGCACCTGTGTGCAATCTTTGATGTCAAACACCAATGGTTGTGTGATCAACCTTCACCCCCAAGGTTAAGAAACGTACACACTAGTCTACTCTGAGAATATCGATGCCCTGTCTCGATATACCCTCGACTAGGAACTATTAACGGATATGCTTAGAGACTGCCCAAGCCCCACTATTATGATCTACATCATAATCCCGAAAGTCAAGCATATTCCTAAGGGCTTCATCAACATGTATACAAAGATATGAAATAAAACACATCACACGTTAAGATGAAGATAAACCAGATAGTATACTATCATTTCGAGCATAGATTGTTTCTGTACATATACATGCCTAGCATCTTATACAATACAGGCCTCTAGGGCATACATATCTAACAAGATAGTCAAGACCGAATCTTTTCCATTGGATCCACTCACAAAACACATTAATGTCCAAATTTGGACTATCCTCAATGAGCGAGAGAGTAAATGAATATTTAGTTTGTTGGGGGTAGTAAATGAAATTGGAGTAAATAAGAGAAGATATAGGATAATTGTCATGCCCCGCTTCCAAAAGTACGGAATACGATGGTGACTAGGCCGGCCATGATTCTACGGTCAAGGAAAAATCCCGCCGTAGTCATACTTCAACTTCAAGCGTTACATGACATGCAATAATCAAACACAGATAACGAGAAATATAGTCACTAAATTTATTACATTTAAGCGAATCATAGTTCAACGGATACAAGTCTTTAAATATTAAAAGAAACAATTAATAACTGATAACAAATTAATCTTTTATTCGAAAGCAAATGAAACGATAAGCAGACATCGCTAGTCTATATCTCCTCAAGCTCATATGGCACGTCTTGTTCTGGTGCTATGTCCACCTCTTCCTCTGAGCATGCATAGTCAGGTCATCAGGGGGACACAATATAAGTGATGTAATAATATATAATATATGGCAATAAAAATAAACTTGAAATAACATATATAAAGTAATAACATGAGAGTGTGGAATAACATGTACAAGTAAGTAGTATAGCATTTGAATCATAACAGCAATCAAGACAATATGTCACAAAACCTATCAGTCTCTATATCAATTGAAATCGATCGGAGGAAAAGAGTTATCATGTTTAATAAGAGTCTCATGCATATCCGAGACTACGTTTCGCTATTGCCCGGGACATAACCTTACAACGTGCCGCTAGGCCCCCGACCTAATATATATGTATATCACTAATATCGAATGATCATCCTCTAAACACTGTAAACCTCGCTAAATACAAGTTTGATTACATCCTCGATTTTCCCATTCTCCCCGGGTTAAAGTATATGTTCTTGTATCAGGTTGGTTGTGTACAAGTACGTGTCACTTCCTTTATTCAATCACACTTCCATGCATATCAGTCTCGTTTTCAATCACTTGTAAACTAATGTACTTTCCACAATCTAATCAATACACTTCTCACTCGACTATGCAATACAGTCACTAGGGTGTAAATGTAAATAGGTTCTAAACATGAGTGTAAAGCAATCATACAACATGATAGAAATGCATTAAATATACTTTAATTAATAAGGGACATCCAATATCATTCAGTTTGCGAAATTAATTAAAAATCATACGTTCAGAATCAGGTATCATAATATAAAAGACATAAAAATAGACTTGTTTATATAAATAGAAAAATTGGTTTCATCCCGATATATGTTCTGGTTAGGGAGATATGCTCATTACAAATAGATGCGCACTGCTGGAATTTCAGTTTCAGAACCGGAAGTCCAATTTCGAATGCATTTTATTGTGGGTTCTGTTCAAAATCCAGGATTTCCACAATTCAATAAATTCTATATCTTAAAGTTAACTTTCTAACGCAACAAATGTAATATTAATAGCAGGCGTGCACAGGAAGTTATGATCATTTTAAGGTCGATATGTATATGTATCACAGTAGAAAATTGCAGCACATGTCGACAGTATAAAATATATAAAAAATATCAAAAAGTAATCGAATTGATTGAAACCCATGTCATATGAAAGCTAATTCAATTATCTATGCATAGATAAAGGTATTTGCACATTAATATGTTTATACTTGGATATATAGGGGTTTAAAAACATGTATTAATAGAGAATACTGTTATGAACTGCAGTCCAGAGCCGTACTTCTCCCCAGTTTGCGGTATGGTAACCAAACTATTTTCAGTAAAAACTAACATAGAATTACTGTTTATCCAGTTAGATTCTTTACGAGCCTTAGAACGTCACAAGAATATTTATATTTAATTTATTGTGAATTTTACAAGGCGACATGTACAGTAAATTCCAGGTTTGACATCGTCTCTTGGGGGTATCATTTCATGTTCGAACCCTTAAATTTTTTATCCCAATTTTCAATACAATTCTAATTAACAGTAAATGAAAGTGATGATCAGAAATTTGAGCTGTTTAAATAAGGTTTAGGTTCAGAACATTTGATCGAGCACTTAGTATATGAAACAGTAACTTTAGTAATTAAGGTTTGGTCTAATCAAATTGAACGGGATTCGATACCTAAATATTTTACATGTTTAAAACGGGGTATTAAACTCCCTTTAGGTTCAGGTCATCACAAATCACACAACTATGGGTCGTAGTTAAAATTGACCAATATAACAAGTTATATAATTTAAACTAAAATTTCAATCGTATGAATATATATTATAGTATATATATTATGATAGCAAGTGGGGGGATTCACTTGCTTTAGGTCGCTGAAATAGAAGCGACACGAACACGCTGGGGTTCGTCTCGATACACAAGACGGCTACGAAACGGCGCGGAGCTGGGAACAGTATGCTGTGTGTGCGTTGTACGTGCGTGGCTTGGGTGCGATGTGAGCGTAGCACGAACACGATCCTGGCTCAGGTATGGCGACAGTGGCTGTTTACCACCGAAAATGGAGACGAACTGGGATAAAACGTCTTGCCTGAATTTGGGGATAGATGCTATTTGGAACATATCTGTCTACCTCTCCAAAGATGTCAAGTTGATTTATGGAACCGTATATCGGAGGTTTGGACAGATGCGACTGATGTAGCGTGACTTTAACAGATTCCCCTTCTTTGAGGGATTTTTGATTTTGGGGACGCTCTTCCATACAGGCGCAAGCCCTTATAATTAATTATGTTATCGCGTTGGATAACAACTTTCACCTGCTTCAGTAGGTCACTTCATGTTGTGTTTTTGTTAATTATGGTTGCACGTGGATTGTATACGGAGAATAGTTTATGTCACCGTCCGTAAGACGCAGATTAGTCTAAATCCGTATATAAATAAATAATATATATATATCATAAATTTGGAGTCGAACTTAGGATGCATATCTCATGTAAACGAGGTCCATCAGTTCGGAACATATCATCTGAGGATCGTTCTTCATCTTTGAGATTAAGATCAACTCAAGAATATGGTTAAAGCTTGTTAATTCTATTTTGGATTAAGATCAACTTAACGAGTATGGATTATGGATGTTTAGTCATCTTTGAGATTAAGATCACTTAGGTTTATTAATATTGTGATCAATGGTTTGCTGTGCAAGTGCTTATGGAACGTGCATGCCATTTTGTTTTAATTGAAAAGAGTGCGCACATGCTTTGCATGTGGCTACACACTGTTTTGGATCAGGATGTTGTGCACATGTATATCACGTGGCTCGCATTTGTTATAAATTCAGAATTATATCTGTGCGCATGTATGTACGTGCGTATGTATTTAACAAGTCAGTGTGCATATGACACTCGCACCTCATGGGTAGTTTTCAAAAAGTGCGCACGTGTGTATATCAAGTGACGAGCATGCCTTTATAGGCGGAATTCAACAAGTGCACACATGTGGATATCATGTGATGTGAATGCCATCATAGGCAGTTTCCATCAAGCGCGCACATGTGGGTATTACGTGATGCACACATCTCCAAGGGATTATTTTCCCAAGGACAATGATTTTTATTTAGTGCGCACTAATTTGGGTGCGCACTTGTTTCCATCAGAAAGCAGAAGCTTTCATTAAGAAGCAAAGGCTTCAGTTTTATGTTCTTTTCTTCTTCTTTTATCTTTCCAAGTAGCAAAAGCTTCGATCTTTATCTGTTTCCAAGTTATATGCACGCGTTTTATGGTGTGCATCTCTTTTTTCTCGGATCTTAGGATCAATCTTTCGCAAAAGTATAAATTTTATGAATAAGGGACAAACCCTAAGATCATTTGATCTTTTAATAGCGAATCAATGGATTCGAAAACGAAGCAAAGGCTTCTGTCTAAATGCAAAAGCTTTTTTAATGGAGGAAAACAGAATTATTTCTCTTTATTTCTACCTTGTGCACTTTTTGCTGAGAAAGAAGAAGACTTGAGATTTTTCAAGCTTATGGGGGGGGGTTTCCAGAGTGAGATTTCTTCATATGAGGCTCCTATTTATATGAGAGAAGAAATTATGGTTTTTTATTTGTTTTGATCTCAATCTGATTTTAGATTGATTTAATTGATTTATATCAATTAAGGGTGACATGCACACCGTTGGATCTATGATCACCAGATCTGTTTGTTAAGGTCTTTGATCAACAAAATATTTTTCTGTCAATTAGGGATCGGTTGCATATTATTCTTGTTTCAGGAAGATCTCAAATTTATTTAGTTTGTTATTATTGGGATGTTTTTTGGTTAAGTGCGCAATGTGCATGTGCGTTGCACGTGCTTGTGGCGAACATATGCGCACTTGTCATATGCGCATCCTCTTTGCGCATGCTTGTGGCTAGCATGTGTACATGTGCTTTGCACATGCATATCGCACTTAATGACTTTTGTCAAGTGCGAGTGGCAATGATGCGCACATGTGTTTCTCATGTGTCATCAAGCGCGCACTTGTTATGATACGCGAACAAATGACCCATGATTTTCAGTGCTGTCAATCTCTTTTTCAGCACTTCCTTTTGGTCAAAGCTTGGGATTGTTCCCACTTACACTACGTACAATATTTTTTGTGCCGAGACTTGAATGCTGCTGTTTATACCTTGAAAAAGTGTTCTCTTTCATAGACAAAGAACCATTTTCATAGAGAAAGCATTATGGCTTGCAATCACCTATATGCTCCTCGACAGCCATGAAAGGTGTCCATTGATGAAATCATTCCCCGTTTTGTTGCACGCTTAGTGAACCCTAGCCTCACAGATTCTCAGTGTGACGTGTTTACGTACGAGCTTATGGTCCGCAAGGGATATCCTCTTCCTATTGAAGAGGTAGGTTGAGTTAGAGATTTCTCAAGGTAGATCATCTTCGGCCTCGAAGATCCTTAATCAAGCTCGTTCCTTTCGCCTAGTGGAGCCTAAGAAGAGTTCGGGGACCACTACATAGAGCTAAGGGGCTACTACACGGAGCTTTAGAAGTGAAGGACCGGTCTACAAAGGTTTTATTCCTTGTTCACTTAGTGTAAAGTTTGGTTACATGCTTTATAAAACCCTAATTCTCTAGTTCGATTTTAGGTTTGTGTTTCTTAGCACTCTAGATTTTTTAAAATTGCATACTCGATGATTGCTAAAACCTAGTGGTCATGCTAAGAAACTCCAACATGGTATCATAGCCAGACTATAGCATTAGGAGTGGTCTAGGTGAAGTTAAAGTGTTTGATCGACTTTTCGAAACCCCAAAATCTGAGTTTCTGTAAAATTTTTCAAAATTTGGAATTTTTTAGTTTAATAATATACAGAAAATTTTGCAGGGATTTCTATGGATCCCTAAGAAGAACGAGCGCTCAACTCGAACAAACGGCCATGCAACTGCGGCAAAACCATGCGTTTAGCCGCGGTTCCGCGGCACAGTTGGTGAGGGAGGGACTCCCTCTTCTTGTGCTGCTCCGTAGGTACATTTGGCACTTTCTGGGTATTTTTAAGTAAGACTCAAGTGTTGAGCTCTCTGGGAATTGTGGGTATTCGATAATTCGATCGAAATATTTAACATCGTCAAGTATATTTGTGATATGTGATACAATATTTGGAATACACAAAAATTAGTTTTGTGAAAACTAGTTAGTGTTTTGTAAATCTAGCAATTTAGCTTCATTCGATGATTGCCACGGAGTTTTGATTCGGATCAAACCTCCGTCGCAATCTCGTATAGTATGCGAACACTCGCCAGGTAACACTACTAGATAGCCACGCCCCATAGCCCCGACCAAGTGAGTAGGAGAACCCCGTTGCCAAAAGCATCCGTTAGGGTGCTCGCGGCCGCGATGTTCCGCCTAAGTGCACTTCGTCGACGGCATCGGGGGTGCGGCCGTCTACTAATGTTTCCGACGAGCATTCGATCATTCGTTGGGAATCTTATTGAATTTCCCGACTGGTTATTAAAAAGTGTTTTCAATTTGAGACTAAAATGCCGGGTTTATAGTGTTAGGCATGAAATCTGGAGTATGAGATATTTCGGGTTTATGATCTTTAAGGTGGTTGCGGATTCTAATTATTGTAGTTTTCATTTTTTTTCTGCGACCGTAAGTGTAATATGTGGTGTATTTCCGGTTTCGTTGCTATACATAAACGACAATTGGGATATGCATATTTACTTACGTTGATGACATGTGATGTTATGTGTTGCTGTGATATGTTATATTGGATCGTCGTGATTGAATAGCCGGGGTTTTTTGCGTGTGATGAGAGTTTTTCAGTTTTATTTATATAAAAATTTGTATGTAATATTCATTTATTAGGACACTTCCGGGTTGAGAATGATGTCACCATTGATGTATATTATTTATTTTTCCGCATTAGGATAGACCCAAGGAGGGGAGTATAAGTAACCGGGTTCTAGAGTCCGGTGGAAGACCATCTCGAGGAGTCGAGACCGGGTCTCCTAACTCTAGAATTGGTAGGGTTTCTTGCCGTTCTCGTAGTGGTCTAGGGATGTGGGTTTGGCTATTCACCACGACCGTGGAATCAGTGTTTTTTACTGGCTTGATTTAAAACACGGACCTCCTAGTATATCCTATATTTCATATGT
Organism: Agapanthus africanus; assembly: GCA_030015575.1. Classification (NCBI taxonomy): domain Eukaryota; kingdom Viridiplantae; phylum Streptophyta; class Magnoliopsida; order Asparagales; family Amaryllidaceae; genus Agapanthus; species Agapanthus africanus. The sequence continues at coordinate 317,793,825 of JASDDO010000010.1, forward strand.
TGACTTCTGCTGCAATGTTCTGTGATGAGATCATATAACCGCGTGAGACGAATGTTTTATTATACATATGATATATAATAAACGTTGCTTATATTTTGCATCCGCGCTAGTCCTGCCCCCGCTCTGCCGTTAGTTAAGTAACCTAACGGTGCAAGACGGGACCGCGTGGTGAATGCGGATGGCATAAGCGTACGTTCTATTTTCGTTTCTTCTGTGATGTTTAGGAAACATAAATGACGGGACTTCATTAATGAGATTAATGAAAAGGAAAGAAACCTAAAGATATTGAAGAATCAAATTTTAAAAAAGTTAGCTCTAGTTCTTTCTTTGCATAGCGGTATTATTTATGAATATCCAGCACCTTATTCGATGAGGAAAGAGCTGAGATCCCTTCACCGGGAATGACCTCTTTAGCAAAAGCTAGCAAATGCTACAACCCACTCGGTTTGTTTTGAAAACTATTCGATTTTCAAAAGCGGAGCTTAAATCACTCGATTTTACAACGATATCAAGTTCATCACGCAAAAGGTTTTCTTAAAAGCCCGTCGTAACCCTCCGTCATTTCAGATAAGGACTATTTAGTATTCATGCTACGTATTTTGGCCTCCGTCAAGACGTAGTGCTTGGTATCTAATTAGTGCTTATCTGCAACCATATGACGCGATTGGATTAAAGTAGTCGTGCGACTTTGTTGGCCTCCGTCAAGGGTCGTGCGGGTGAGTTTAATTCAATAAGGAAATGAACGGGTTGAACTTGACTAGCGGACTATGGTTTGTTGGCCTCCATCAAGGTCATAGCACGCTAGGGGCAAAAACGTTATTGGGAATTTCAAATGTTTAAATTTGGAATGAGATTGCATACCTTCTATGAGATAGTTGGATCTTGATACCCACTGCGAGTAAGAGTTACTCCTGGGAGAGTTTTGCAGATTACAATTAGCTAATCCAGTAGGTCTCTAAGAAAAGTGTTAACGGGGTTATGCCCCTGGTGAAACGAGGTTATTTAATCAGTTCCATGCGAAAGTACGGGGAGACTCCCTCGGAGTACCAATAACTGCCTGGACGAACGATTGGCAAATTTGTAGGGTGTAATTAATCCCAGCTAGTCTTACCTTTTAGAGTTTGAAGGAAGATTTGATAAAAACAGTGGGAGCCATCCTGATTAGATAAAATAATAACCAATCTAATCTTGCAAGAGCATACACCAAAGTGTTTCCTTCTCTCTCTCTCCAGGCAGCGACCATGACACGGCTTAATAAAGATAATAATATTGATGTATCGACCGAACCCGCTTATTTTACTGAGCTGGGGAACGTTGGTTCCGCTTTACCTTATAACTGTTATAAGTCTGAGCAGGAAATAGGGGAATACCTGGATTCTTATGCAACCCGAACGAGGAATGAGCATGTTGATGCATCTTCTTCGGGTGTGTTCGTTACCGAGAATTGTTTCTCAGTTTGTTCTACGTCCTGGATAATGGATACCGGATCAGGATCCCACATTTGTAATATGTTACATTGGCTAAAGAAAGGTAGACAACTGGGAATATGTGATCATTCTCTCCAAGTAGGGAATGGTGTAAGGGTTGCAGCCAAAGAAGTTGGCGAATATCACCTAGTATTATCTGAAGATAATACATTGATTCTGAACAACTATTATTACGTACCTAAAATGTTGTGCAATTTAATATCAGTTACTTTATTAGATAAAGAAGGACATAACTTTATAGTAGAGAAAAATGTTATGAATATTTTCCTAAATCAAGTGTTGATTGGGTTTGGTACGTTATGTAACGGTTTATACGTTCTGAATCAAAATATAGTTCTTAACGTACAGAACACACACAAGAGGAAAAGTTCAGAAATGAACGAATCTTTCTTGTGGTATTGTAGACTAGGTCATATCAATGCGACACGACTAGCTAAGTTACATAAGGATGGATATTTGAAACCGTTCGAATTTACATCTTATGAAACTTGCCAGTCATGTCTCAAAGACAAAATGACCAAAACTCCATTTACTGGACAAGGAGAAAGAGCTACTGAACTCTTTGGACTGATACATAGTGATGTATGCGGTCCTATATCTACACATGCTAGGAATGGTTCTTCATACTTCATTACATTCACAGATGATCTCTAAAGATTCGGACATATGTTCCTGTTGAAACATATGTCTAAAGCTTTTGAGAAATTCAAGGAATATAAGTGCGAAGTAGAGAACCAAATGGGTAAAAGTATTAAAATCCTTCGATCTGATCGGGGAGGAGAATACTTAAGCACAGAGTTCCTGAATTGTTTAAAAGAGAATGGGATTCTCTCTCAGCTTACTCCTCCGTATACACTACAGTACAACGGTGTATCGAAGCGGAAGAACCACACCCTATTAGATATGGTGTGCTATATGATGAGTACTGCTGAGTTACCTATTTACTTTTGGGGCTATGCACTTGAGACAGCTGCATACCTATTGAATAGAGTTCCAACCAAATCAGTGCCTACCACTCCATATGAGATATGGGAGGGGAAGAGACCATATCTTAATTTCATTAAGATGTAGGGTTGTCCGGCCTATGTTAAAAAGCAAAATCCGGACAAGCTCAAGGCAAGGTCTGTTCTGTGCAAGTTTGTAGGATATCCCAAGTATTCGTGAGGGTGTATCTTCTATCACACTGAGGAGCAAAAGGTGTTTGTTTCTCGGAATGCCCCTTTTTAGAAAAAAGAATTTCTTATGAATGAAATTAGTGGTCATGTAGTAGAACTGGAAGAAGTTCCAGTTACACAAACTACAGCTGATGATTTGGTAGAATCGGAGGACTCGATAGTCCCCGACGAACCACAGTCACTCCGCAGATCTAGTAAGGTTCCTCATCGACCTGAGAGATACTACGGTTTTCTCATTGACGGTGGGAACGAGGATTGCATTGTGGAAGATGATGACCCAACTAGTTTCGAGAAGGCCATCACGAGTGGGGACTCTGTGAAATGGCTGGATGCTATGCGATCTGAGATGGAATCCATGTACACCAACAAAGTATGGACTTTGGAAGTTGCTCCTGAAGGGGTAAAATCCATTGGGAGCAAGTGGATCTTTAAGAAGAAACTTGGTGTAGATGGAAAAGTTGAGACTTTCAAATCTACATTTGTAGCAAAAGGTTTTCGTCATTGAACAAGTGTGGATTATGATGAAACCTTTTCTCCAGTGGCTATGCTTAAGTCCATCCGGATCCTACTTTCCATCGCTGCATACCATGACTACGAAATCTGGCAGATGGACGTCAAGACCGCTTTTCTAAATGGTGATTTAGAAGAGAGTGTGTACATGACATAACCAGAGGGATTCGTAGATAGTGGGAGCAGCGGAAAGGTGTACAAGCTGCTTAAATTAGTCTACAGATTAAAGCAGGCATCACAGAGCTGGAACATCGGTTTTGATGTGGCAGTCAAAGAGTTTTACTTCATCAAAAACGTAGATGAACCTTGTATATACAAGAAGGTAGTAGAGAGTAAGGTTGTCATCCTCGTATTGTACGTGGATGACATACTCTTGATAGAAAATGATGTTCCTATGCTACGCTCGGTCAAGCTCTTCTTATCACAAAGGTTCTCCATGAAAGATCTGGGTGATGCCTCCTAAATCCTGCGGATTAAGATCTATAGAGATAGATCTAAGCAGATGATGGGATTGTCCCGATCCAGGTACATTGACACCAAACTAAAGAGGTTTAGTATGGAAGATTCCATGCATGGAAATTTACCCACGATCTCAGGAATCACTCTCTCCAAAGAGATGTCCCCCAAGACTGATTTGGAGAGGGCTTGCATACAAGGGATACCCTATGCTTCGGCAGTAGGGTCTATCATGTATGCGATGTTATGTACCAGACCGGATGTAACTTACGCACTTATTATTGTAAATAGGTATCAATCGGATCCTAGGGAGAATCACTGGACAACTGTGAAGAACATTCTTAAGTACTTGAGAAAGACTAAAGAAATGTTCTTTGTGTATGGTAACGGTGAACTCCAGGTGGAGTTCTTTACCGATTCGAGCTTCCAGAGTGATAAGGACGACAGTAAGTCGGTCTCGGGTTTTTTCTTCACCCTCAATGGAGGGGAGGTATGTTGGAAGAGTTCTAAACAAGATACCGTGGCAGACTCGACGATGGAGGCTGAATGCATCGCTGCCAACAATCCCGCCAAAGAGGCTGTCTGGATGAAGAAGTTCATAACTGAACTTGGTGTGGTTCCATCCATTGAGCATCCAATACCTTTGTATTGTGATAACAATGGAGCTGTTGGTTTATCCAAGGAACCCAGGTCCCATCAGTGATCCAGACATATTCTAAGACGGTATCACCTGATCCGGAAGATAGTTGATCGCCGGGAGATCGAGGTCAGGAGGGTTGACATGAAGAATAACACAGCGGATCCACTCACGAAGGCCATTCCCTAGATACAATTTGAGAGACTTTTCGGGATGTTGGGTATGAGATACTACAACAATTGGCTTTAGTGAAAGTAGGAGATTGTTAGTTATATGTATGCCCTAGAGGCCATTATTATACATGATTGTATATTATAGTGGATGCTTGGACATATATAGAGAGGACTTTCTTGCTCGATATGATAGTGTGCTATCTGGTTGCTCTTTATCTTAACATGTACACTTGTATCATTATACTGTTTCTCCATTACATGTTGATAAAGCCCTTAGGATGTGTACTTGACTACCAGGACTATCATGCAGATCATACTAGTGGGGCCAGGGTAGTCCACATGCTCATCCTTTAATTGTTCCTAGCCAGGGAGTATTGAAATAGGGCATCGATATTCCAGAGTAGACTAGTGTGTATGTTTCTTGACCCTGTATGGAGCGATGGTTGATTCCACAGCCATTGGTGTTTGACATCAAAGATTGTACACAGATACTCATTGGAGAATGGGTACACTGAACAGGACTCGCCGAGAACTCCTAGATGGTATTATACCTATCATCAGATAGCAGTTCTCCGGTAACACTGGTACAAGTTAATCTGTAGACCTGAGATCGTCATAGAGTCTTGTATGATTCCCACTGTGCTTTGATTTCCTTCCTACCATGCTCAAGAGAGCATGCAAACAGGTGGATTTTGGGTACGGTCCCGACTCACATGGAGGCAATGAGCGACAGGAAGGGTTTCGTCTCTCCCAGTATTGGGGGTTGATGTTACGCTTTGCTCGATTGGCTATAACAGGAAGTCCCTGGCTAGGGCTGATGATGAGATTTACTGTTAAATGTTATCAGTAGTTTCTCGACCCGTTATGAGCCTCGTATTGGCATGACTTATCAAGTTATTGGGGTCTGACGTTTACCACCCCCAGACTCAATATGTGACATATCAGACGAAGAGACCTGACTGTATGGTAGTGTTATATACTAGATTCACGGGAGTTTGGAAAAGATTGCTTGTTGATCTTCTGATCGCTCAACACCTGAGTAGCCGTTACGTCCAGCTAGTACCGCTGACGGCTTGTAGGTGACTGATATGATCAGTACCTACTGCTGGCGTATTGACGAGTCTTTAGAGTCCTACACAGAGCTTTCCTAGCTCAAGCGAAACGAAGTAGGGCACATATGTGATATGTGCGGGACCTAGATTAATACGTGTATGTGATACAGCATTCTAATCTCGCGATATAGGTTATATGTGATATAACCGGATTATTGAATCAAGTGTTGATTCAATAATTTTTTATATGTATATTTGATATACATATAAATGATATTAGTCGGTTGTATATGATATAGCCGGATTATTAAATCAAATGTTGATTTAATAATTTAATATATAATTGTATATTTGATATATTAATATATATTAACTAATATTAGCTCACTTAAGAATTTCTTTTCTACAAATACATTTAAATATATATGAGATATATATTAATGTATTTACTATTGTGTCATGCTAGATGATACATTGAACATGGGTGTGTGAGACTCACACCAAACTAAAGATAATTTGGGTGATTAATTATTAAGGGAAAAATCAAAATTATGTGGAAATTAGCATGGCGATAGATGCTTGTGGAAGCATGTAGAAGCCTTGATTTAGTCCACTAATTTTGTTTTACTCTAGATATTTATTAACCCAACCATTATCTTTAGCCATGGTTCAGTCTCTACAAATATCTATGAGATATTTTCTTCACCATGGTTCACCACTTGTTCATCTTCATCATCTCATTTTTCTTCTCTAGCTTTTGATGAGGTGAAGAAAGAAAGAGAGAAAATTAATTCTAAAGTGAGCAAAATTCCTACTACATCTATTTATACCAAACTAGCCATTTAGTATAGGCTGTTTACTTCAATAATTTCTCAATTAGTGAAGATGTAGCTTGAGTTAGAGATTTTTCAAGGTAGATCATCTTCGTCCTCGAAGATTCTTAAGCAAGCTCGTTCCTTTCGCCTAGTGGAGCCTAAGAAGAGTTTGGGGACCACTACTTAGAGCTAAGGGACTGCTACACGGAGCTTTAGAAGTGAAGGACCGGTCTACAAAGGTTGTATTCCTTGTTCACTTAGTGTAAAGTTTGTTTACATGCTTTATGAAACCCTAATTATCGAGTTCGATTCTAGGTTTGTGTTCCTTAGCACTCTAGATTTTTTAAAATTGCATACTCGATGCTTGCTAAAACCTAGTGGTCGTGCTAAGAAACTCCAACACCTACCAGCTCTATATGGTTTCGCGTGATCTTTCTCGCCGTTCTCGAGGATGTTCCTCCACACCCGGCGGAGATGACTTTAACAATGCTCGATGCGGTGGATGATTGCTTTCAGGAGGCAGATCTGATTATGAAGCGTTTAAGGGACCGCTCCATCCATATGTTGAGTCAGATAAGGGCCCGATGGGCTGTCATATATTCTTTTGCTGATGAACACGGCGCTGATATGTGGGGAGAGACTTTTCACAAGAATCATCGTTTTGACATGGTTGAGAGGGCTGAGAGAGAGAGAGAGAGAGAGAGACAGTTAGAGAATTTCGTATTTTTTTTCATTAATCCCTGTAGTCCGGATCCAGTGTTTGGTGATCTTTTCCCGAGGGAATAAAATATTTATTTAAATGCATGTTTTTATTGTTGTCTAATGAATATTTCACCTCCAACAAATGTACTTCCACTAATTGCTCATTTAAACATATGCGCACTTTGCATGTGCGTATGTACGTGCATATCTCATTTAAGAATTTCTGCCAAGTGCGAGCGATAAAGATCCTTCCATCAAGTACGTACATATATCAGTGCGCATGCCTTTGAAGTTATTCTCCTATCAAGTGCGCACATATATATAAGTGAGCCCTTAGACATGTTCGAACAAATGCCCCCATCGAATGTGCGCACGTGTCTTTCACGTGTGCGCAGCGATGTAAAACTGCCCACTGGTCTATCTCCCTTAGGACTTCGCAAGTAATCGGACCATCGCAGTTAAGTGGGAAGTCGTACCGTCAGACAGTCAAATTGTTGCAGCCCTCATATAAGTAAGGCCTGACTCATAGTCGTACTTGCACTTTTTCTGCGCACCTGCTCCCTCGAAACCTTATCCTTTGTCTAAAGAATTTCATTATTTGCCTTCATCTGGTAAGTACGCATGCGCACCTTTGTCTTCGGCCTAATTTGCGCATGTGCGAAGATCTTGTTTCTCTTAATTAAGTGCACACTTTTCTCTTCAGTGCCTACGCACTTATCCGAAGCTTTTGCTTCCCTTCAAAAGCCTTTGCTTCCTTAACTTCAAGAGGTAAGCGTGCTGCGCACCTCTACCCGCGACACTTTTTCTTAGTGCGCACTAATGGGTTGCGCGCTCGTTCTTCGCTTGTCCGTTGCACACTTGTGGACAATTTTGACTTCTACTTTAGCTTAAGTACTTTAATGAAACTTACACATTTTAGCTTAAGGACTTTATTGAAACTTAAACACCTTAGCTTAAGTCCTTTAAACAATCTTTTAGACAATTTGTCCAAAAATTTATAGTTAAGACTCCCACTATTCATCATTCACGGGATATTCCATGTTTGTGATTTTCACGCCTTCTTTTCCTTTCTTGCCTTTCAGGTACAATGGATAATCACTTGTATAGCATTAGGGACATCATTTCTCACAACATCATTCGTTATTATGGGCCAGACCATACTGATGATCAGTGCGAAGCCATGCTGCATCGCTTAGAAGCTCACTGCGGGCGACTGCTTCCTCGCTGTTCTTCACTCCTGTAGATGGTGTTTGAAGCAATCTGGGACGCCTTGCCCGGAAATCATGAGGTGACGCTGCTCCAAGCGCTTGATCAGGACGAAGACAAAGTGCACCCGGTCTACCTGATCGGCCTGATCTCTAAACGGCGTAGGGATGAAGCGATTACTCTCTTGCATCACATATATCAAAAAAGAGCAATCATAACTTCATATGCTAGGATGAAAGATATCGGTAACGACCCCGGGGCCTGTCACCGCGAACGGAAGCAAAAAAAGATGAAAGATGATTCTTTGGAAGCTTTGGTGGGCTTTATTTTTGAGTTTAGGAACCCATGTACCGATACTAGTATTTTACCACTGTAAACCTGAAATGATGGTTTGCTTTTATTTGGCTTTCACTCTTCAGTACTAACCACCTTTTGACGTATGAATGAAAACCCTATATTTTTTTTTATATTCGTACCTTTTATTTTGTGCTGAAATGGCTTGACTTAGTTTATATACTCGTTTTGGAGTGTTTAGTTTACTCTTCCCTAAGGCTTATAGGCAAAATCGCCCTAACGTTAAATATAGATAACCCATTTTTATGACAGAAGTCCGTTAGATTTTTGGTACCGGGTTAAGTCCGTTGTACCGTTGCGTTGGCTGATATAGTCTCGACATGCAGTCCCTCAGGTTGCTGCTTGAGTAGCCCTATATCTGTCGTGCCTCTGATCCCTTCTGAGGCTGGACAAGACGTCTTCAAGTAGTCTTCTTATGTTAGTATATCCACATTACCATGTAACGTTTCCAAAATAATAAAATATGATTTTTGGGAATTTTTATAATTTAATATTATTTTAATGAATATTTTAATATTCTGGTATAATTAAATACAAATAAATGGGGAAAAATTATGGAAAATTCTAAAATAGAGTATTTTATGGAATTATGCCATTTTAAAGTTTTTAAGATTAGTTATATGCTAATTTAGTGCTAATCGCGATTAAGAATCGCTAATCGGATTTTTAGTTTTTTTGTGCAAAAATGTGCACATATCATTTTCTACACTTGTGTTGCTTGTGCATTTCTACCATGGCTTTTCTTTTGGGTCTACTATTCAAGTGAGAAGAGTTTAGTGAAGAAAAGAAAAGGAAAATATAGTATGATGAGAGAGAGAAAGGGGACCAAGTCAACCTTCACCTTTTTGAACCATACCCTATCATTTTCCTTCTCCTTTTCTCTCCCCTCTCATGAAGAGCTGCTGCTGCTCCTGCTCCCTCTCATTTCCCTCCCCTTCACTTCATAGATCCACAATGAAATCAACCCCAAAACCCCATTCCCACTTCACAAAACTTACTCCCAAGCTCACTAGCTACACATTGAACCTAGCAAGATTGGATTTGGAGGACTTTGTGCAACTCAAGAATTTTCTTGAGTTGCCAAAGGAGGTAATTTCTGCACCTATTAGAGTAGTATCTCATTTCTTGTGCATCAATTCTAGTTTCATATTGATATTGTGTCGTTTTGTGGACTTTGGAGAATTCAAGTTAGGGTTTAGGGTTAGACCTGAAATCAAGTGAAATTGAGGCTTGTTGTGACCTTAGAACCCTTGTGTGATGCTAATTTAGACCCAAACCCAAACTTGAAACCAGAATACGGAATTACGGAATCGATATCCCGGAAAACTGTAAATCTGGAAGTGTTTTGTGAAATCTGCTATCACCCCGAGACCCCAAAAATAAAACTGAGTTGACAGTGAGATGTGCAGGCACCATGGAACCACCACACCAAACCCTAGCCCCCAACTCCAAAGTGAGGCCGCCAATTTTCCCCTTCTGGCCACAAGTTGCGGCCAGAGCAGGAGGGAATTGCCTCGATTTCTGTGCATGGCCCTATTTCCTCTAGTCTTGACCCTGGGTACTTCTAGTTTTGACTGATTCCATCTAGGGTGAAATCTGGGTTGATTTGCTTGAGTTGGCGTATGATATACGACTTGTTTTAGCATGGATTTTTGTATTTGGTGATTCGTTCCTGTCGGGTGGCGTTTGGACGTCAACGACAAGTGGATATTGATCGTGTTTACATGCGAGTCGATAGGTTTTTACCTATGCGGGTAGCGTGTGCTATTTTGGTTTCCGATGTGATTTTCATGTGCTTTAGCGTTGTGATATACTTGTAGGTACCCTACGAGGTGTCGAGGCAAAGAAGATGAAGATGGCGACATCGGCACCAACACATGGGAAGCAAGGTGAGTAGATTTATATCTACGGGGAGAAGTCGGGTGGATGGCGTATAGCACCCCCGCAGTCCGTGGTGATGTATACGAATACGTATACACACATATATTTATTATGTGTTGTTTAGGATTATTGATGGTAATAATGGATTATTGGTGATAAGGATGTATCGGTTGAGTATAGTGCGAAACCCTAGAGTAGTGGTTGCACCCACACTCACACATACACACATACTTGCATACATTCTTTCATATATCTGTGCGCATATGATGGTGTGTATATCTACACATGGGTATGGGACTATGTGTTCATATACGAGATTTGAGGATGATACGTGGGATTGAGGTGAGTCGATGAGATTCGATTGAGGCCGTGAGATTTGGCGACATGACAGAGTTCATATTGGAGATGTGATATGATGGTAGTGATGCCTGTCATGTGATGAGATATGTGATATCGACTCAGATTTAGGTGGTTTCCATACCCCTCTCTATTGACTTGACTGTGGGTTCGTAGTTCGCATAGTAGGCGTTAGACTAGACCCGAGTCATACCTATTTCAAAACTAACGAATCAGGGATATTTTAAAGATAGGAAAAAGGGTTATACGGATATTTTCAAAAGGCGCATCTTTTCTTAAAACACCGTAGCCCTTATTTTACCAAAAGCCCTGATTCGTCTTATTTCAAAAGGCAAGGTTGCATGTTATATCTATTGAGGCAGGTTCTCTACTGTTGCGTTGACTACTCGATTCCGCACATTCATGCTGTTTGCATTGCATCGCTTATATTATTGATATATTTCAGTCATGCTGCTAGGACACCAGCACCATTATCGATGATGCGTATGTTCCACGTACACTGTTGCCGGCTCACACACTTCATCATCGATAATTGCCATGTCACTACACTGTAGTACTGTTGCATCAGGACATGACCTTATATGCGCATACTATTATTCCATGCTGCAGGATATATTGTTACTTGCATTTCACTTATATGTCACATGCATCTTGCTTTCTGATTTGCGCATTGAGATATGTTGTTTCTATGATATTTCTGGTTTTGAGAGAGGGCTGACCCGGACTGACGGATGCCCGATATATTGAGAGAGGGCTGACCCGGACTGACGGATGCCCGATATATTGAGAGAGGGCTGACCCGGACTGACGGATGCCCGATATATTGAGAGAGGGCTGACCCGGACTGACGTATGCCCGATATATTGAGAGAGGGCTGACCCGGACTGACGGATGCCCGATATATGAGAGAGTGGGCTGACCCGGACTGACGGATGCCCGGTATGTGAGGATTTACGTGCCGATGCTAGGCACAGGTTTTCATGATGTTTTCGAGTGTCGATGCTAGGCACTCTGGTTCCATGCTTTTGGATATATCCTCATATTTTCCATGCATATGCTTTATGATATTTACATGCATGATGGTTATTGTCATTGGGTGACGAGTGGACGGGATCCACGTACATGCAGATTGATTTCATTGATTGTACCTCACATTTATGATATGCTATTACCTGAGGAACTGGCACGAGCACTTGGCATTACACTCATGTATAGAGATTACATTGCCAGTTTAGCATGTTTCAGTCTTATTCATATTGAGGTTTATATATATCTGATCGTATTGACCTTGGATGGGTCATGCATTCGATCTCTGCTTGTAGATATTTTCTATTCACGAGTTGGCAACTCACCCCCGTTGTGCCACAGTCCTTGCAGGTTTTTGCCGTACAGATTCCATAGCGGCATTTCTGGCACACTGCTTCCATATGGGTGACTTGCGTTGGTAGCTGGGTTCTTCTGTATCAGAACCGCCATTGTTCATGTATTATTCATTGTATCTAGTCATTCCATCAACCAAAACTTGTATATTGTTTCAGACTTAGAAAACAGTGTTGTATTATTTCGACCTTAGAGTCGCGCTTGTAGTATTACGGTTTTTTCTGGCTGTTTGAGTTTCTTTTTGGATTTTGATCCTCGCCCTTCGGCGTTGTATATTATATTGCTTGCGTGGTTGTGACCGTCGATTGACGAAGAGCTAGCTCCCGCTTGGGGATGCCTTTTATCATTTCATATATTATTCTTGTTATACCCCGTTTGGGGCCAGTTTTTACAAAGGAAACTCTGCCGAAATTTTCAGGAAAGGTTACACATTTTAAAATTGCATATTCGGCTTAGTTATTTAAAAACTTGATTTTCGAAACGTGACTTCTTTACTTCTTAAAACCAGTTTTCCTTATTTACTCTTTAAATGGTTTTAGATTTCTGGGCTTTTGGCTTACTTGGATCAGATGGGGTCCTATAGACTTCATATGGTTGAAGGGCCAGTCACGTGCTCTTTCGGGTCGTGACATACCATTTGAAGATCCAACGTTAGGTGTTACTGTGACGCTTTATTTGAGGTTAGGCTCGATATGGAGCCCCAAGGAGTCATGATCGCACCCTTTTGGGGTTGGGATGACATCCAATGATCTTTAAGCCTTGTATGTACTGCCATCAAGACTCGAAGTTAGGAATATGTCGTCACTTCAATTCATTTCTGCCCCTGTGTCTGTTAACGACGCCATGCTCGCACTTCTCCGAAGTTAGTCGGGCATCCATGTGGTCTCTGTGCTATGCCGCGGAGACCCAGTTATCCATTTGACGAGCGTGGGGAGACACGTTGCTCCTCTCATTCTTGAACTGCTTACAGGAGTCTGGATTCGAACTACCTGCAGGCCAGAAAAGTTTCATTTCTATCATTTTTCTTTTTATTTTCATTTTTCGTGATACTCTATCCTTTTAGCTTTTCATATCACGAAAGTCACGATTGCCCAATCATTTCGGCTATGTACTCGTGGTGCCCAATCATTTCGGCTATTTTTCTTTTTTATTTTTATTTTCACTCTCTGCTTTTTATTGCGAGTTGCCTTATTCTTTCGGCTATTTTTCTTTTTCATACTCATCAATTTTGTTGTGAGTTGGAGACTTGAGGTCTGATACCAGCTTTGGCATCAGTATCGCTACAACTGGAATATTGCCAAGAACGAATCATCATTTGCCTCTGGAGGACTGGGGGTTTGATACCTATTTTAGTATTAGCATCATTACAACTGGAATATTGCTAGGAGCGACTCATCATTTTCCATCGCCAATTTCGACCAATAGTAGCTTAGGTAGCAGGTTTATATCCCTTCTAACTAAAGCTTTTTGACTTAACGAGCCGTAGGGGTCTCATAAAGGTATTTCTCCTTATGAGTCATGAGGATCTCATAGGTGTATTTTCTCCTTAGGAGTCATGAGGGCACCTAAGTGTGTTTTCCTCTTGTAAGTCGTGAGGACTTATAAGTGTCGTTCACCTTGTTGAGCAATATTTCTCGATTTTGGTGGGGCTTGGTTGGGAATATATTTATTTACGTACGTAGATTGTATACAAGAGTCGATATTGGACCACTTGTAGAGCATAAATGTATGGGGTTATGAAGGCTTACTAATAGGTTTGGATCCCTGTAACTTAAGGATTTTGAATTCCATAAGACGTGATGGTCTTACAGAGAGTATTTTCTCCTTACGAGTCATGAGAATGTCGTAAGTGTATTTTCTCTTTAGGGATCGCATGGATTCTTAAGTGTGTTGCTCCTTTGTGAGTTGTAAGGATCTCACGCGGATGTTTTCTCTTTATAAAGTCAAGAGGACTTTGCAAGTGCATCTTTTTTTCTTTCAATAAGTTTGCGCCTTTCTGGGTTTTCATAAGCTCGCTGGTAGCCCTGCTGTTTTCACTCATTGTGCCCTTTCACATTTTCATCTGTGCCCATTTTTCTTATGGACGTACCATTTTTTGATCCCACATTGCTCGAGAAGACAGGCGGCCCATAAGGTAACGCACTATCAGCAACAGGTCATGACTTTTCGAAAGACCGCATCATTGGTAGAGCTTCCCGGTCGGTGGGGGATTTCAGGTATAGTTTTGCTAATGGTACCTGGAAGAGATATGAATTGTTTATACCCGTGGATTGTATACGACTGGTTATATGATCCATGCCATTGGGCTAAACATATTAGTTTAGGGATGTTTCGGTCCGACTTTAGTTTAGGGACGTTTCGGTCCAACATTATCATGTACGGGATGACATATTAGTTTAGGGACATTCTGGTCCAACATTCCCATGTTCGGGACGAAAGGATAGTTTAAAAACATTTCGGTCCGATACCAGATTAAGGATGTGGTGGTCCATTATAATGTATATCATGAAGAATATGTGGGTAACACATTAGTTTAGGAACGTTTCGGTCCAACATTCTCGTGTTTGGGACATATATTAGTTTAAAGAAATTATGGTCTAATACCATTTTAAGGACTGTAAGTCGATGTCACGCACCCCGCGAGTGTAGGGTTAATAAGCACAACAACAAGGTTTCGGGTGGCATCATCCATGCAAAATTAAAATTTTTGCCATGCTTAAACAACCCTAAACAAGATCTTATACTAGAGAATCATACGAAACTAAAAAGCAAACAACTTTACTTCTAAGTGATAGGGATTACAACCTTTGTTGTCCGTTCCTTCGTTTCATAAGCTTCGAGTAGTGGTCCCTTCGCTGCGATCCATGAACTCCCGGACTCTTGAGAGGCTCCACAAGTCGTATGATGCATCCTTGCTTGCAGTCTTCGAAATCCGAGATGATCTAATTCGAGGAAACACGGACTCAAGCTATCTCTTCACTAAGCAGGAACTAATGAAGCTTACACACTAATCTATATGGCTAGTATAGAAGAGGATGATAAAGTAGGAATTTTGCTCTCTTTAGTTTTCTTTTACTCACAATCTTTTATCACAAATGAAAAAGCTAGAAAAGCTTTTTGAGGAAGAAGAAGATGATGTGATAAAAGAATAATTGTTGTGAGGTTAGAAATGCAACCATGGGTTAATATGTGTCATCATTAACCTTTGTAGAGACTTAACCATGAGCTAGGGTTAAATGTTAGGTTGATAAATATCTTAAGCTTGATAAAAGAGTGGACTTGGTCAAAGAACCTACAAGCTTCTATAAGCTTTGAACCATGACTAAATACCACAATTTTGAATTTGCTTAATAATAAATATAAACCCTAATCTTAACCCTAGCATGGTTTAATTCTCATAAACCCTAGTTGCATTTATAACCTAGCATGTTACAATTATACATATCACATATATATATAATTATGTAACAAAAGAAAAGAATACAATAAACATATATCACATATATGTTAAATGTATCCAAAGTGAGAATGAAATACTTAAGTTAGCATATATTAGTTAATGCAATTTAATATATCAAATATATAATTATACATTAAGTTATCAATCAACACTTGATCCGATAATCCGGCTATATCACATATAACCGACTAATATAAAATGTATCATTTTTTCGAATCAACACTTGATCCGATAACCCGACTATATCACATATACCCGGCCGATATCACATATCATGAGAATAGAATATGGTATCACATACACGTATTATTCTCGATCCCGCACATATCACATATGTGCTCCTACTCCGTTTCGCCTGAGCAGAAAACCTCTGTGTAGTACCCTAAAGACTCGTCAATACGCCGGCAGTAAGTGATGATCATATCAAACACCCACAAGGTGCAAGCGGTCAGCTAAATGCAACAGCCACCTGGGTATTGAGTGATCAGAAGATCAACAAGCAAGCCTGCACACACTCCTGTGAATCCAATCAGTAACACTACCGTACAGTCCGGTCTCTTCGTCTGATATATCGCATATCCAGTCTACGGGTGGTAAACGTCAGACCCCAGTAACCGATAAGTCGTGTCGATGTGAGGATCGTAACAGGTTGAGAAACTACTGATAACACTTACTAGTAGATCTCCATATCAGCCCTGGCCAGGGACTTCCAGTTATAGCCAATCGAACACAGCGCAACATCAACCCCCAATGCCGGGAGAGACAAAACCCTTCCTATCGCTCATTGCCTCCATGTAATTCGGGACTGTACCCAAAAGCCACCATTTTGCACGTTCTCATGAACGTGGTAAGGTGGAAATCAAAGCACAGTAGGAATCACACAAGTCCCTATGACGATCTCGGGTCTACAGACTAACCTGTACCAGTGTCACCAGAGAACTGCTATCTGACGATAGGTATAATACCATCTAGAAGTTCTCGGCAAGTCCGTTCAGTGTACCTAGTCTCTACTGAGCACCCGTATTCCATCTTTGATGTCAAACACCAACGGATGTGGGATCATCCATCGCCCATCATATGGGTCAAGATGCGTATACGCTAGTACTCTGGAGTATCCATGCCCTGTATCGATACACCCGCGACAAGGAACGGTTATAGGATGTACTTGTGGACTACCCTGGCCCCACTAGTATGATCTGCATCATAGTCCTAGTAGTTAAGTACACATCCTAAGGGCTTTATCAACATGTGATAGCAAGACAGTAACACAATACAAGTCAACATGTTAAGACAAAGAGGAACCAGATAGCATACTATCATATCGAGCAAGAAATTCCTCTCTATATATATCCAAGCATCCACTATAATATACATCATATATACAACAATGGCCTCTAGGGCATATACATAACTAACAATCTCCCACTTGCACTAAGGCCTGCTGTTACAGTATCTCATACCCAACATCCCAAAGAGTCTCTCAAATTGTATCTGGGGTATGGCCTTCATGAGTGGATCCACAGTGTTGTCCTTCGTGTCTACTCTCCTGACTTCGATCTCTCGGCGATCAACTATCTCCCAGATCAGGTGATACCGCCTCAGAATATGCCTGGATCTCTGATGGGACCTTGGTTCCTTGGCCAAATCCACAGCTCCATTGTTATCACAATACAAAGGTATTGTATGCTCAATGGACGGAACCACTCCAAGTTCAGTTATGAACTTCTTCATCCAGATAGCCTTTTTGGCAGCATCGTTGGCAGCGATGTATTCAGCCTCCATCGTCGAGTCTGCCAAGATTTCCTGTTTGGAACTCTTCCTACAAACCGCCCCTCCATTGAGGGTAAAGACAAATCCCGAGTGCGACTTACAGTCGTCCATATCACTCTGGAAACTCGAATCGGTAAAGGATTCCACCTGGAGTTCTCCGTTACAATAAACCAAGAACATCTCTTTAGTCCTTCTCAAGTACTTGAGAATGTTCTTCACAGCTGTACAGTGACTCTCTCCAGGATCTTCTTGATACCTACTCACTATACTTAGTGAGTATGCAACATCGGGTCTGGTACATAGCATCACCTACATGATAGAGCCTACCGCCGAAGCATAGAGTATCCCTTGCATGCGAGCTCTCTCTAAATCAGTCTTAGGAGACATCTCTTTGGTGAGAGTGAGTCCAGAGATCAGGGGTAAATTCCCATTCTTGGATTCTTCCATACTAATCCTCTTTAGTATGGTGTCAATGTACTTGGATTAGGACAATCCCAGTATCCGTTTAGATCTATCTCTATAGATCTTAATCCCTAAAATGCAGGAGGCATCACCTAGATCTTTCATTGAGAATCTATGTGATAAGATGATCTTGACCGAGTGCAGCATAGGAACATCATTTCCGATCAAGAGTATGTCATCCACGTACAATACGAGTAAGACAAACTTACTCTCTGCCACCTTCTTGTAAATACATGGTTCATCTACGTTTTTGATGAAGTCAAACTCTTTGACCACCACATCAAAACAGATGTTCCAACTCCGCGATAGCTGCTTTAACCCGTAGATGGATTTAAGCAGCTTGCACACCTTTCCGCTGCTCCCACTGTCTCTGAAGCCCTCTGGCTCAGTCATGTACACGCACTCTTCTAAATCACCATTTAGAATGGCGGTCTTAACATCCATTTGCCAGATTTCGTAGTCATGGTATGCAGCAATAGCAAGTAAGATCCGGATGGTCTTAAGCATAGCCACTGGAGAAAAGGTTTCATCATAGTCCACACCTGGTCATTGACGAAAACCCTTTGCAACAAGTCTAGCTTCGAAAGTCTCAACTTTTCCATCCACACCAAGTTTCTTCTTAAAGATCCATTTGCTCCCAATGGGTTTTACCCCTTCAGGAGCAACTTCCAAAGTCCATACTTTGTTGGTGTACATGGATTCCATCTCAGATCGAATTGCATCCAGCCACTTCATAGAGTCACCACTCGTGATGGCCTGCTCGAAGCTAGTTGGGTCATCATCTTCCATGATGCAATCCTCGCTCCCACCATCGATGAGAAAACCGTAGTATCTCTCAGGTGGATGAGGAACCCTACTAGATCGGCGGAGAGGCTGGGGTTCGTTGGGAACTATCGAATCCTCCGGTTCTACCAAATCTTCTTCTGTAGTTTGTGCGGTTGGAACTTCTTCCAGCTCTACCTCTTTGCCACTAATCTCTTTTGCAAGAAATTCCTTTTCTAAAAAGGTGGTATGTTGAGCAAGAAACACTTTTTGCTCCTCACTGAGGTAGAATTGATATCCATACGAATTGCTTGGATATCCTACAAACTTGCAAAGAACAGATCTTGCCTCGAGCTTGTCCGGATTTTGCTTTTTAACATAGGCCAAACAACCCCATATCTTAACTCATTTAAGAGATGGTCTCTTCCCATTCCATATCTCATATGGAGTGGAAGGCACCGATTTGGTTGGAACTCTATTCAATAGGTATATGGCTGTCTCAAGCGCATACCCCCCAGAAGGAAATAGGTAACTCAGCAGTGCTAATCATCGAGCGCACCATATCTAATAGGGTGCGATTCCTCCGTTCAGATACACCATTGTGCTATGGTGTATATGAAGGAGTAAGCTAAGAGAGAATCCCATTCTCTTTTAGATAGTCGACGAACTCATTGCTCAAGTATTCTCCTCCTCGATCAGATCGAAGGATCTTAATACTTTTACCCGTTTGGTTCTCGACTTCGTGTTTATATTCTTTGAATTTCACAAAAGCTTCAGACTTGTGTTTCAACAGGAACGCATGTCCGTACATTGAGAGATCGTCAGTGAATGTAATGAAGTACGAGGAACCATTCCTAGCATGTGTAGACATGGGACCACACACATCATTATGTATCAGTCCCAAGAGTTCCGTAACTCTTTCTCCGTGTCTACTAAACGGAGTTTTGGTCATTTTGCCATTGAGACAATACTGGCAAGTGTCATAAGATAAAAATTCGAACGGATTCAAATATCCATCCTTATGTAACTTAGCTAATCGTGTCACATTAATATGATCTAGTCTACAATGCCACAAGAAGGATTCATTCATTTATGAACTCTTCCTCTTATGTGTGTTTTTTACATTAAGAACTGTGGTTTGATTCAGAACGTATATGACCTTATTTAACGAGCCTGATCCAATCAACTTTTGATTCAGGAAGATGTTCATAACATTATCCTGTACTACAAAATTATATCCTTCTTTACTCAATAAAGAAACTGATATAAGATTGCATATCAGGGTCGGAATGTAATAGCATTCGTTCAAAATCAATGTATTACCATTTGGTAACACAAGGTGATATTCGCCAACTGTTTTGACTACAACATTTGCACCATTCCCTACTCTTACGGAATGATCACCCTTTCCCAGTTCTCCACCTTTCATTAGCCCATGTAACATATTACATATGTGGAATCCTGATCCGGTATCTAATACCCAGGACGTAGAGTGAACTGAGAAACAGTTCTCGATAACTAACAAAGATACATCAACATACTTATTCTTCGTTTGGGCGGCGTAAGAATCCGGATATGTCCCTATTCCCTGCTCAGTCTTATAACAATTATAAGAAAGAACGGAACCAACGTTCCCCTGTTCAGGATAACAAGCGGGTTCAGTCAATACATCCATATTATTATCTTGATTAAGGCCTGACATGGTCGCTACCTGGAGAGAGAGAAGAAAATACTTTAGCGTATGCTCTTGCAATATTTGATTGAATATTATCTTATCTAATCAGGATGGATCCCATTGTTTTTATCAAATCTTCCTTCAAACCCTAAAAGGTAAGACTAGACGGGATTAATTACACCTTACAAGTTCGCCAATCTTTCAGCCAGGCCAGTATTGGTACTTTGAGGTAAGTTCCTCATGCTTTCGCACGGTCCTAATTAAAATAAACCTCGTTTTACCAGAGGCATAACCTCGTAAACACCTTCTAGACACCTACTTGATCGGCTAATTGTCATGTGTAAAACTCTCCCAGGAGTAACTCTTACTCGCAGTGGGTATCGGGATCCAACTATCTCATAGAAGATATGCAATCTCATTGCAAATTTCAACACTTGAAATTCCTGATAATGTTTTGCCCCTAGTAACTTATGACCTCGGCTAAGGTCAACAAATCATAAGCGCTAGCCAAGTTCAACCCGTCATTTCCTGATTGAATTAAACCTACCCGTACGACCCTTGGCTAAGGTCAACAAAGTCATACGACTACCCTAACACAATCACATCTCATGCAGCAGATAAGCACTAATTAGTTACCGCACACTACGCCTTGGCTAAGGTCAACAAACGCAGTACGAATACTAAGCACTACTTATCTGAAATGACGGAGGGCTACGACAGGTTTTTCAGAAAACCTTTCGCGTAATGAACTTGATATCATTGTAGAAACAAGTGCTTTTGAAAAGGAGTGTTTTTTTAGGCTTTTACTAGTTTCTCTAAAGAGGTTACTCCCGGTGAAGGGATCTCGGCTTTTTTCTTATCGAATAAGGTGCGGGATATTTCAGAAATACCGCTATGCAAAGCAAGAACTACAAAAACAATCAAAAACAAAACCGAGTGATTTATGGCATCTGCTAGTTTCGCTAAAGAGGTCACTCCCGGTGAAGGGATCTTGGCTCTTTCCTTCTCGAATAAGGTGCTGGATATTCTACAGGGAATACCGTTATGCAAAGCAAAAACTAGAGCTACGCTTTTTGAAAATTTGATTCTATAACATCTTTTATGTTTCTTTATCTTTCATTAATCTCATTAATAAGGTCCCATCATCTATGCTTCCTAAGTATCACAGAAGAAACGAAAATATAACGTACGCTTATGCCATCCGCATTCGCCACTGTGTCCTGTTATGCACCGTTAGGTTACTTAACTAACGGCATACCGGGGCGGGACTAGCACGTGTGCAAAACATAAGCAACGTTTATTATATATCATATATACAATAATAAAGCATTCGTCTCACGCATATAAAATGATCACATCACAGAATATCAGCAGCAAAATACAACATATGAAATATTGGATATACTAGCAGATCCATATTTTATTTTGAGCATGTATAAAACACGGATTCCATGGTCACGATGAATAGCCAAACCCACATTCCTAGACCCCTACGAGAGCTGCAAGTAACCCTCCCAATTCTAGGGTTAGGAGACCCGGTCTCAACTTCTCGAGATGGCCTCCCATTGGACCATAGAATCCGGTTACTTGTGCTCCTTTTCTTGGGTCTATCTTAATGCGGAAAAGTAAATAATATACAATGGTGGCTTCATCCTCAACCCGGAAGTGCCCCAATAAAAGAATATTACATACAATGAATTTTACATGAATGAAAATGGAAAACTCTCATCTCACATAAAACCCCTCGCTATTCACATCATGACGATCCAATATAACATATCATAGCAACACATAACATCACATGTCATTAACGTAAGTAAATATGCATATCCCAGTTGTCGTTGATGTATAGCAACGAAACCGGCGATACACTACATATTACACTTACGGTCGCAGAAAAAAAAGTGAAAAACGACAACATTTGGAATCCAAAATCACCTTAGACATCATAAACCCGAAATATCACATATTACGGATTTCATGCCTAACTATATGAATTCCACATATTGTATCACTTTCCAGAAAAAGCTAGACGACGTTAAACATTCCGATCGAATCAACAAACACCCAAAATTTCCCAAAAGCTCTACACTTGAGCGTTGTTTAAAAATACTCAGTACATGCCACAGTGCCAATGAACCAGTTGTAGAAGGGTAAACCAATGCCTCACCTGTGGCACCGCTGAACCACCATAAACCCTTGGGTTTAGTAGCGGTTCTGACGGTCACAGAATCGAGTTAAGGTTTCGTTCTTTTAGAGGGTCCATCGCATCACTTGCACGATATTTGAATGTTCTTTAACTAAGAAAAAATCCAACACTTGGAAAAATTTCCAGCAAGGGAAAAAGTGAGTTATTCATATTCGTTCGAACTTTTTAACACCGTCTAAATAACCCGAAAACAAACTAGAATTACGAACACGAAACACTCTGAATTGCCTCTGTAAAAAGATAACATCACATGCAAATTTAGCAAAAACAAACAACACCTGAAATACTAAACCCCAGAGACTGGAACACAGTGAAAACTTGAACCCAAAACCCTATACTATGGCCAAGCAGGCCGGTCCTGGAGGAAAAGTGGATGGCCAAATTCCGAGCTATGGTGTTCAATTTTGTACTGTGTTCATATTGTATCACATATAACATTCTGGAACTGTTTAAAAAAAATTGACTCTCAGAAAATTTCGAAAGAAACTAGGGTTTTTTATTCGGGTGTTTCGGAGTTGTTTCGGTTTCGTAATCCTACACTATCCGTCTAATTCTATAGCTAGGCTCTGATATCACTGTAGGGTTAATAAGCACAACAACAAGGTTTCGGGTGGCATCATCCATGCCAAATTAAAATTTTTACCATATGATCAATCGAAAATATTGTATTTTTAACACATCAATTTCCCTACTCTTTCTAATCATCTAAAGGTGTTTGGTATAAATATAGCACATATTAGAAAATTCGTCTGCAAAATATCAAATAACATGTGTTATACATTATAACCGGCATTATGAGGGAAATTATGTGTTTATTACTACATGCATGATCTTTGTATATCAACACTTGTCTCGAGATTGTGTGCAGGAAATTCTCCAAGTAAAAGAGCCGTAACTGCTAAAAGTGCTGATAAAATACATCAAGTCCAAGACTTGTGATCTGGCAGTAAACAAGAAAGTATAAAAATATTCCAGACATCAGGAAAGTGCCATAAAGCCAACACAACTCAGCACTGGAAAATTCATGCAGAGATCACCTAAAAGGGTCGCGGATCCATGGCCGAGTCAGGCCGATCCGTCGCGGATCCGCGGCCGATCCGACTCGTCAGCGTTTGAACTTTTTCCAGTGGTCTTCTTTTAACGGCCAAACTTCTCTAAGAAGCTTCGAATTGTGTAGATTTCTCCAAAAGCTTCCCTTCTAACAGCCAAGTTTCTTGTGCAAGTTTGATACCTACCAAGCTTCTCATGCAAGCTTCATAACAACCTAGCTTCTAGTAGAAGATGAACCAAGTTTCTAGGAGAAGATAAAGGAAAACTATAAAAGGAGACCTAAGGCTTCATTACAAAGGTTGTTCATTAGTTGATAGTTGAATATTAAATCTATACACATGTTGAGTGACACAACTTGTAATCAAAACCCTAGCCCAAATCAAATATAAAAGCCAAATCAAGATTCATCGAGAAGCGTCTCAAGCAAGCCTTCAACGAGCCTTTGAAGCAACGCCGACCTTCATCCGAGCAAGAGATCCACGATGATCCGCGACTCAAGAAAATCGACGCGAAGCTAATTTCGGCGGATCTAGTTACCTTCTCAAATCTTGTAATCATTAAGTGAATTGTATTTAATCGTCGATTAATAAAGGTGAAAATTATAAATCTTGTTTTTCTTTACATTCTTGCATGATGGAAAGTTACTGATTCTTGATTCTTTCCTTTTTCATGATGTTTGAGTGAAATCTCCGCTTGTAGCGGAATCGAGAGAATAGGTAGATGATGATGATTAAATTCTTGAACGATTCTTAAATCTTATGAGTTTTGTAAACTTTAGGAAATTGAATCATCGAAGTCCTAATTTGAGTGAGATCGCTTTCTTGAATGTTTTCGCTCCAAATTAGAGATCAACGATCGGTGATTTAATTTACTAGAGACTAGAATTTGAATGATAATCAATGAAAAGGACAAGGGATGATGAAGGATAAACCCTAGTTTCTTCAATAGATCCCTAAACCTCGTCGATCGTCATCGATCTAGCAATAAATTCTCAATAGATAAGAATTTTAATCATTAGTATTCATCATCACTATCAATTCGATCGATTCCTACAAGCTACTTTACAAATCTTGATAATTCAATTGGTTTGGATATTTTCTTGATCTCTATTAATTCTTGATTTTAGATCTATTTCTTTATGTTCTTGAAACTAAAATTTCACAATTCTTAAATCATTTTCTTTTATCCTTTAATTTTCAACTCAACTAAAACGATTTCGAACAAATCACACTTTCCCAGTGGACGATCCGTTCTCATTGACGAAAGTACAATAGACACCGTCAATTGATTGCGGTATAAATTTCTTTGGTTGTGAAACATTTCCAAATACATACGAAGATGATCAATCAAATGGCGTCGTTGCCGGGGATCGTGTGCTAATTTTTTTGTTTTTGTTAATTGAGTTGAAAATTTAATATTACATCAGAATTTTTAGATCAAAATTCGCAACAAGCGCTTAACTATTTTTTGTGAATTGTTGCAAGGAGATCTGGAATCTTTGGAGCGAGAGAAAATTTTTTCAGAGCATCTCAAAAAGTCCAGAGAGGAAATTGGAACAGTTCCTGAAATTTTTTTGCAGGTATCTCTCAGTCTTACGGCTGATCCGCGGCCATAGAGTGCTTCTCGCGGCGGTTCCACGGCGCGATTAGGGTTTCACTGCACCAAATTTTCTAGGTGAATTTATTTCTTTCTTATCTCCTCTCTGATCTGCTCCATTAACCAATTTTCTGCAGGTTTCTTTGCAAAATTCGCAGCGCCGCAAAAAGAAAAGAAAAAATTGTTGCGTGTTTGATCTTGGTTGTTTGCATATTTTAACATGGAAATTAAGGGGCAAAGAACAAATTCAGATTAGGTGGGGATTTCATTACCCTTCCTAAGCCCCAAAAATCACAAACTTTGCATCCGCATCACCATCATTAACTAAAAAAATATCTAGACAAGACTCTAAGGACCGTCGCGCTCATTTATGACAGAAGAAGGTCGTAGGTAATCTATTGCTTATCCGCGTCTCTTTTTTGGTGTCTAAGGCAAGTGTGTCTAAGGCAATTGGTTACTTAATTAGGCCCACTACTTACTTAGTAGAGAACCTCCCACTTACCTCCCACATACCTAGCCACAGAAGGGGCAAAGAGGCAGTAGACGATCTATCTTGTGACTTGTCTTCTGGAAGTCTAGGAGCTGTCTAGAGCCTTGACCTAGGTGACCACTAGATTTAGGGTTGCTTGTGCATTGTTTGTGTGAATTTTTCAAAAAATCCGTAATTTTCCAAACCAAACACCAATCCATCTTTTCTCTAATTATCACAACGCTACCACTTGTGCTAAACCATTTAGTGCATGCTCGGCTGGACACGGGATTCTAGTGCCCGTCTTGTCCGCGTTCCTTCTATCGACTCCGAAGTCGGTATTTCTACATCTTCTTTTTCTTCACCCACTACCACATCCACTTCGATGGACGGTTCTCCATTGAACTTCTTTAACACCACTTTGCCACCGTCCGCAGGTGCGCAAAATCCGCCCCGCATCTCTTTCCAAGAGAGATGTTACCCTATGCGAGGTCCTCTTTCGACCTGTCTCACCATTCCACCAGCTAATAGGGACAATTTTTAAATAAAACCACAATACATCAATTTTCTACCAAAATATCACGGTCTCGAGTCTAAAGACGCATACGTCTTTATTACCAAATTTGAAAATGTTTGCGTTATGTTGGGTACTTCATAGCTTTCTGTGGATGCTATGAGATTACGTCTTCTCCCATTAACCTTATGCGATATAGCCGAGAAGTGTCTTTATAACACAGCCGTACATTCTATTTCAAATTGGGGAGAATTCGTAACAGCTTTTCTAAAGAAATTCTACCCTAATCATAAGACAGCTCGAGTCCGTAGCAAAATAAATCAATTTACCTAGCTTCCAAATGAACCATTTTCGAAGTGTTTTGAACGTTATAAGGATCTGTTAGTTCAATGTCCTCATCACGGAATTCCTAGATGGGATCTGTGCAGAATCATATATGAGGGCATTAATCCTACAACAAAACAAAACCTTGAATCCATGTGTCAAGGCACCTTCATGAATAAAGATGATGGTGAAGCCTGGAGATTTTTAGAAAATTTCGCTGAAAGAACTTTACAGTGGGAAAGTGTAAACCGGTCATCGTCTAGGGGTGGCATTCATCAACTTGATGTTTTCATAGGAGTTAGAGCTGAAATGGCAGCAATGCAAAAGAAACTCGAAGCTATGGAACATAAATTTTTAGCAGCTTCCCTAAATCAGATGTCACTCCCCAAAACTGTCTGTGGATGCTGTTCTGATCCATCTCATCTTATGGAAGAATGTCCATTAAATTCTCTTTTTCAAAGTCAAGAGCATACCAATGCTGCTTTCCAACAAAGACCTAGAAACGATCCGTATTCTTCCACTTATAATCAGGGTTGAAGTAATCACCCTAACTTTGCTTGGAACCAATCACAAACTCAAAATACGGTTCCAAACCAAAATAATTTTCAAAGGGGTCCTCCACCATAACAACAACCACTTCAAATAAGTCAGCACCCCTACCAATAACAAAACTTTCAAAATCGGGTCAACACACCTGCACCGTATAATCCTTTGCAGTTGACCGGTACAGATAATTCCTCTTCACTTGAATGAACTTTTGAAATGTTTATGAAACAGTCCATTCAAATGTCGGCTGAATTTAAGTCTTCCCTCGATAAAATCCAGAAAAACTCTGACTCCCAAAGTGAGAGTATTAAATTGATGGAAGCACAAATTGCTCGATTAAATGCCGAGATGAGTGCTAGAGAGAAAGGGAAACTTCCGTCTCAACCCCTACCGAATCCTGGACATTCACAACAATACAATGTGAATGCCATTACAACGTTGATATCTGGAAGAGTGCTGAATAATCAAGTCGGGGAAGAGATTGATAATCATGAAGAATTAATCAATAACACCCTGGCTTCCACTTCCACTTTTCCTTCCACATCCACTTCTACTTCTAATCCTACTTTATCTACCCCACCACCTTCTTGCGAGCATCTTCTTCGTTTTCCCCAAGGATCGAATCCTCAGCATATTTCTTCTAGTCCACCAAAGACGATCCCTACTTCTATTCTGGGATCAGTTCCACACACACCACCTTATCCAATGTTGGACCCAGCTATTATTGCTAAAACTCCTTATCCGAATCGGTTAAGGGGTAACAAATCGAGTCCACATATGGAGAGGATTATGGAAATGTTCAAACAGGTTAGCATCAACATCCTTCTTCTAGATGCTATTCAACAAGCCCCCGCTTATGCGAAAATTCTTAAGGACTTGTGCACCAGGAAGATGAAGACTCAAGTGCCCAAAAAGGTATTCATGACCAACAATGTTAGCACTGCTTTTACCCCACAGTTACCAAAGAAATGTAAGGACCCAGGATGTCCTACGATATCGATTTCTATTGGGGGTAAAAACATTAATCGTGCTTTACTTGATCTGGGCGCAAGTGTTAACCTGCTTCCATATTCTGTTTACGAGCAGCTAGGGATTGGAGAGTTAAAACCAGCTCATTGCACTCTCCAAATGGCATGCCGATCAATCACCAAACCTAGGGGTGAACTGGAGGATGTGTTGATAAAAGTCGGGGAATTTATGTTCCCTGTGGACTTTATTGTTCTTGATACACAACCTGTAGCAAACCCACAGAACCAAATTCCGGTGATTTTGGGTCGACCATTCCTTCCCACTTCCAAAGCTGTCATTAACTGTCGAAACGGTTCTATGAACCTATCTTTTGGAAAAATGACAATTGAACTGAACATTTACAAAATTGGAAGTCGGCCGTCTGAACTCTCTGCTCACATACTTGATGTCTGTTCTGTCCACGAGATTTCTCCCGAAAGCTGCGAAGTTGATGAACTTTGTTTTAAAAATCTCGATGACACTAGCACATCAATGTTTGATCTTTCACATCTTAGTGAGGACACTCTTTTCACTCCTGAGTCTGACACTCTTGACTCTTCACCTTCCGAGTCTGTATCCTATGCAGGCTACGAGCTTCTTTGCGAATCCGAATATCATTCGCATACCCCACCTTCTATAGTTTCTCCGCCGACATTAGATCTCAAATTATTACCTTCTCATCTTAAATATGCATATTTAGGTGTGAATGAGTCTTTATCCGTGATCATATCCGCTTCTCTAGCCTCAGAGCAAGAGAATGCTCTTTTGACGGTATTGAGATCTAATAGCCAGGTGTTTGGTTGGACTATGACTGGCATCAAAGGGATTAGTCCCTTGATTGTTGAACATCATATACATCTGATGGATGAAGCCAAGCCAAAGAGAACCACAGAGATGGTTAAACCTCGTCATGAAGGATGCGGTGAAGAAAGTGATCGTCAAATACCTTGATAATGGTATCATTTACCCAATCTCCGATAGCCAATGGGTAAGTCCAATTCATGTCGTCCCTAAGAAATCTGGCATCACGGTCATAAAAAATGAGGCAAATGAGTTAATCCAGACACGCACTCAAACTGGGTGGCGTGTATGTATTGATTATAGAAAACTCAATACCGCAACGAGGAAAGACCACTTTCCTCTACCTTTTATTGACCAGATGTTGGAACGCTTAGCTGGATGTGAATATTACTGCTTTATGGACGGATATCTGGCTATAACCAGGTCCCTATTGCCGAAAAGGATCAAGACAAAACCACATTTACTTGTCCTTTTGGTACTTTTGCTTATAGACGCATGCCCTTTGGGTTATGCAATGCTCCCGCTACATTTCAGCGGTGTATGGTAGGGATATTCTCGGACATGGTCGAGAATTTTCTGGAGATTTTCATGGACGATTTCTCGATATTCGGTGATTCTTTTGCTGACTGCCTATCACATCTTGACGCAGTTCTTACTCATTGTAAAGAGAAGAACTTAACCTTGAATTGGGAAAAATGCCATTTCATGGTCCAAGAAGGAATTGTGCTTGGACATGTGATTTCACGGAAAGGCATTGAGGTTGACAAAGCTAAAATAGATGTCATTCAAAACCTTCTTCATCCCAAATGCATCACGAATATACGATCTTTTCTTGGCCATGCAGGCTTTTATAGAAGATTCATTAAGGATTTTACCAGAATTGCTATACCCTTAACTCTTCTCTTGGCCAAGAACACAACCTTTCACTTTGACTCGGATTGTGAGGAAGCATTTGACTCACTCAAACACTCTCTCACTAAAGCCCCCATTCTATCTTCTCCAGATTGGAACCACCCGCTTGAGCTTATGTGTGATGCATCGGATTTTGCAGTTGGTGCAGTCTTAGGACAGTACATCGAAAAGATGCCATACGTGATCTATTATGCAAGTAAGACTCTGAACGATGCTCAAATTAATTATACAACTACCGAAAAAGAACTTTTAGCAGTTGTATTTGCATTAGAAAAATTCAGGTCTTACTTGATTGGCTCACCAATTGTTGTGTAAACTGATCACTCCGCTTTAAAATATTTTTTGGCGAAGAAGGATGCTAAAGGTAGGCTAATACATTGGATCCTTATATTACAAGAATTTGATCTTGTTATTAAAGATAAGAAAGGATGTGAAAACATAGTAGCCAACCATCTTTTGTGCATCTCTTCTTCACTTGTGACCCTGTCGATCAATGATTCTTTTCCGGACGAACAACTCTTGAACATATCCGACGAACCTTGGTTTGGGGATATTGTGAATTATCTTGCTACATGAATTATTCCCCGCGAATGGTCGAAACAGGACAAACATCGATTTCTATCCCAAGTATAACACTTTTACTGGGATGAACCCTATCTGTTTAAGAATTGTCCTGACCAGATAATTGGCAGATGTGTCCCTAATGATGAATTCAAGAGTGTTCTATATTTTTGTCATGATCAGGCATGTGGGGGTCACTTTGGTCCTCGAAACACGGCGGAGAAGGTTTTGCAATGCGGTTTTTATTGGCCGACTTTATTTAAAGATGCATTTGATCATTGCAAAACCTGTGCACAGTGTCAACATACGGGTAGGATTTCCCGGAGAAATGAGATGCCACTTCAACCCATCTTGGTGATTGAAATTTTTGATGTTTGGAGTATTGATTTTATGGGTCATTTTCCCAACTCCTTTAGGAATCTTTACATATTGCTTGCGGTTGATTATGTCTCAAAATGGGTGGAAGCTGTTCCTTGTCGCACTAATGACAAAATGGTTGTCATTAAGTTCTTAAAAGAAAACATCTTTTCGCGATTTGGACACCCTCGCGCTATCATTAGTGATAACGGGACACATTTATGTAATCGGTCTTTTGAGACTTTAATGCGGAAATATGCAATCAACCACAAACTTTCCACACCCTATCATCCCTAAACGAGCGGGCAAGCTGAGATTTCAAACAAACAAATCAAACAAATTTTAGAGAAAACAGTTTCTAAAAATCGAAAAGATTGGTCAACCAAATTAACAGATGCTCTTTGGGCATTCCGAACTGCATATAAAACCGATCTAGGTATGTCTCCGTACAGGCTAGTGTTTGGTAAGGCTTGCCACCTTCCTGTCGAGATTGAACACAAAGCAATGTGGGCCATTAGAGAACTCAACTTTGACTTAAATCAAGTCTGCAACTTTCGGAAGCTGCAATTAAACGAGCTAAGTGAACTCCGCGATGAAGCTTATGATAATGCTGTAATTGTAAAGAATCGGACTAAGGTATTTCATGATAAAAACATTTTGAGAAAAACTTTTACACCTGGTCAACAAGTCCTTCTTTATGATTCACGACTCCATCTTCATGCGGGTAAGCTAAAATCTCGATGGAAAGGACTTTTTGTTGTGTGGTATGTATACCCGCACGGGGCAGTTGAGGTTGAAAATCTTGAAAACGGTACAATTTTCAAAGTAAATGGAAATAGATTAAAACCGTATTTTTCCACTAACCCCTCGGAGGAGATCCTGTTTTTACAGGAGCCGCTTTATAATGACTAATTTTCCTCCACCTCACCTCCATGACTTGGTAATTTTGTCACATTTTTAGAATGGAGGTGAGTCAACTTGTATATAAATTTTATATAAAAAAATAATTAAAAAAAATTTGTAAAAGAATAAGTTTGGGGGAGATTTTCACGATTATATTTCATGTCCCCTTTAACAAATTTTTCTCCTAAGTTTACAGGTTCTGAGCTTTAACAGATAGCAACAATGGGGACACTGTTGAAAACAAGTTTGGGGGATGTTTGTGCTTATTTACGCATCATTCTGCATCATACTTTGCATAAGCACAAAACATATAAAAAAATTATTTGATATTTAATTTTATAATAAAAGATTAGAAAATGAAAAATTACATTTTAAAGATTGGAAAAATTTAAGAAAACCAAGAAACACTAGTAAAATAAGGGGTTGCCCCTATGGATAACAACATCCGTAAGGGAAGATAAAGTTTGGCCCTACGGATTAATCCGTAGGGCCAAACGGTTGCCCCTACGGTCCGTCCATATTTATTTAAAAATTATTAAATCTTAAAGTGTTGTTTGCCCCTACAGAGCTGCAAACCAAGCACCTACGGGTATATCCGTAGGGGCATCTAAATAGGGATTTAAGTGATCGATCCCTACGCTGATTATTTCTTATTCCCTTTATCGATCACAGTTGCGCGCGAACCCAAATCCCCAAACCCTCGACGTTCCCGCCGATCGCCATTCTCGTCGTCGCCAGCGTCGGCCGACTCGTCGCCGCCACCGCCTGCTTCTTACTCATCTCCGTTCGTCGTCGCCATCGCTTGCTTCTTCAACCCACGGCCGATTCGTCGTCGCCGCCGATTCGTCGTCGCCACCGCCTGCACAGGTTAGGAAATCTTAATTAAACAAATTTTTGATTGTTTTAGGTCTATGGTTCATGGTTTGGGTAGGCATCGGTTGGGGTTAGCGTTAGGGTTAGGGGTGGGGCTGGGGGCTGCTATTACGGTTGGGGTTCGGCAGGGGGTAGCGGTTGGGGTTAGGGTTGTGTGTCCCTGAGCACTTCTTGATTGGGGCTAGGGCTGGGGCTGCGGGCCGGGGCTCGGGATGGGGCTGGGGCTGCGGGCTGGGGCTGGGGCTGGGGCTGGGGCTGGGGCTCGGGCTGCAGCTAGGGCTGTGGTTGGGGTTGGGGCTCGGGCTCGGGCCGCGGTTAGCGTTAGGGTTGGGGCTGGGGCTGGGGCTGGGGCTCGGGCTACGGTTGGGGTTGGGGTTTGGCAAGGGGTTGCTGTTAGGGTTGGGGTTTAGGTTAGGGTTAGGGTTAGGGTTAGGGTTGGGGTTTTGGATTTCAGGGTCTAAGCTTTTTTCCTTGAATTGTATTGTTTTGTTGCTGGTTCTTAGGTGAAGGGTGAATTTAGGGTTAGGTATTAGCTATCTGGTTCATCTTGGAACACAATTTTGAAGATCAAATATTTACCTTATAATTTGATCAGGTTTGAATTGTTGGGTTCTTGTCGTTTGTGTTGCAATGTTAGTATTTTCTAATGTTGTCTAATGAGATTGGAGGGCTTTGATATGCTCTACGATATGCATTTCTAACGATTTGTCCTGCAGTCTGATACCAAGAACAACAAGTAACGAATAATAGAAAGGATGAGTCGTGTATTTAGGAAAAAGAAGAAAATGTTTTTTCTAACACCGTGTACCCAATTTTTCCACACACACCCCTTGACACATGAAGGTTGGCAGAAGATGTTTTTCTAGTAACATCTTCAGCATCATCGAGACTTAATTGCATTTGAAAGGAGGATATATATTCTTTCAACTTAAATTTATATTATATTCATCTTGTTTATTGATTTCTTTTCTATGTTGCAGGTATGTATCTCAATCTCAAGTCTAATGCATCTTAGTTCTTTAATGCTCAATTCTCAAAGGAGCTTAGTTCTCCATAGGAGCTTAGTTCTCCAAGATAGGATCATGCTCCTCCCCATAATGCGCATATGCGCAAGCGCCGCATTCACTACGTGCAACGTACGTGTGCCCGCCATGTGCGCACCACGTGCAATGCACGTGCGCACCACATGAGAATATTTAATAATATTAAAAGGAGCTTAGTTCTCCAAGATAGGAGCATGCTCCTCCCCATAATGCACATACGCGCAAGCGCCATGTGCGCTACGTGCAACGCACGTGTGCCCGCCATGCATGCACCACGTGCAATGCACGTGCGCACCACATGAGAATATTCAATAATATTAAAAGGAGCTTAGTTCTCTAAGTTAGGAGCCTGCTCCTCCCCATAATGCGCATATGCGCAAGCCCCATGTGCGCTACGTGCAACGCACGTATGCCCGCTATGCGCGCATCACGTGCAATGCACGTGCGCACTATATGAGAACATTTAATAATATTAAAAGGAGATACGTTCTCCGTAGGAGCTTAAGTCTAATGCATATACACGGATTTTCTCCTTTGTCAGTAACTATCCCGTTCTTATATTTCTCAGTATTGTAAGCATAATCTACAATTTATATGTTATACAGTCTAACATGGCCCATGAGTACGTCAGAGCTAAGGATTGGATGTATGTGGATTGGAAACAACGTATGCAACCTAAGTTTGTCGCAGGAGTTGCTGCTTTCCTTGAATTTGCACGCGCACATAATAAGATCATAATAGAGAAGATTCTCTGTCCGTGCGATAGATGTGGCAATAAGTACTGGCAGAAGGTAGAATTGGCAGAGCTTCATATTGTAAAACATGGGTTTACTAGACTTTATACAACTTGAAAATATCATGGGGATGGATAAGAATGCAGTACTGCGGCAGAAGAAGTAGAACACGATAATGCGGCAGGAGAAGAAGAATTCGGTAATGCGGCAGAAGGAGAAGGCGGTAATTTATTTCCATCAGAAGAAATGGAGGATATGGTAGAGGCTGCCCTAGGTGAATCTATTCGTACCGAAGATGACATTCCTTCCGGTCAAGGACCTCGTGTGGATAAATATGAAAATTTCATGAATGATGCTAGGAAACCAATTTATGAGAATGCGAAGTATTGCACTCTCTCATGGTTCATCCAACTTTTCCAGATTAAGTGTCTAAGTGGATGGAGCAACAAGTCAATCACAATGCTTCTTTCGTTCTTGAAAGATTCTATGCCTCCGGGAAATAATGTGCCCGACAGCTGGTACGAAGCCCAGAAGATGATGTCTGATTTGGGTCTATAGTGCGAGAAGATTCAAGCATGTCCTAAAAATTGCGTGTTGTACCGGAAAGAGAATTCAGATTTGAAAGAGTGTCCAACATGCGGAGAGGCCAGGTATAAGCCGAAAGATTCTGATAAGAAGCCTGATATACCTGTGAAGATAGCACGCTACTTTCCCATAACACAGAGGCTACAGAGGCTATTCAGGTACAAGAAAACAGCCGAGGCAATGATTTGGCATCACCGTGCTCCTCCAAGTGAAGATGGAAAAATGAGCCATCCAAGAGATTCACCGGCATGGAAGGATTTCGATAGGAGGCACACAATATTCAGTAGCGATCCTTGCAATGTCCGGCTCGGACTGGCTACTGATGGCTTCTGCCCATTCAACTATATGGCTGGAAGTCACAGCACATGGCCCGTTGTAATGATAATTTATAATCTGTCGCCTTGGTTGGCTATGGACCAATCATACTTTATGATGCCTCTTCTTATCGACGGACCAAACTCACCGGGGAACAATATCGACGTCTATCTTCGACCTCTGATCGAGGAGTTGAAATCTTTATTCATTGATGGTGTAGAGACATATGATGCAAACACAAAGACAACCTTCATACTGCGTGCGGCTTTAATGTGGACAATTAATGACTTTCCTGCATATGGAATGCTATCAGGTTGGTCCGTACATGGTCACAAAGCATGTCCTCATTGCCATGAACACACAACATCGAAATTCTTGAATTTTAGCAGGAAGGTTTGTTATTGCGGCCATCGACGTTTCCTGCCTCCAGACCACCCCTATAGGTTAGACACGGTTCACTTTGATGGTCATCAGGAGCTTCTTGGACCTCCATCCCCATTGTCCGGAGTGGACGTGGCTGCTAAATGGGATGGTTACAATAACGTGACCTTCGGGATGGATCCGACGAAACAGGTCAAACCACCATATTGGAACAAGTTAAGCATTTTCTTCGAGCTTCCGTACTGGTCTACAAATTCAGTGCGTCATTGTCTGGACGTCATGCATATAGAGAAGGGAGTATCGGAGCACATACTTAACTTGCTTCTTTGTAAAGACGGGAAATCTAAAAACAACATGAATGCTCGGATGGATCTACAAGAGTGGGGAATTAGAAGTGAATTGCACCCTAGATCGGTAGCGGGTAAACCGGGCAAGTTTGTACTTCCCAATGCCGCTTATCATATGTCACAACCGGAGATGAAAAGATTCCTGCAGGTGTTGCATGATTTGAAAGTCCCCAAAGGTTTCTCAGGATCATTCAACAAGAAAATAAAAATTATGAAGGGCAAGATCGATGGGCTGAAAAGTCATGATCACCATGTTATCTTGGAGCACCTTCTTCCCTTAGCCCTCACGACTTCTCTCCCCGACTCGGTTGGTCTAGTAATCAACGACCTATGTTGTTTTTTCAGGGAGTTGTGTGCTAAAACACTGGAGGTTTTGACACTGGATAAACTAGAAAATTCTATTGCGTTGATACTTTGCAAGTTTGAGCGTATTTTCCCACCGTCATTCTTCGATATCATAATACACTTCACGGTTCATCTTGCAACTGAGGCAAAATTAGCCGGACCGGTACAATATCGATGGATGCATCTCGTCGAGAGGTACGTGTAATTTTTCGTTTCGCGCAATTTATAAATTTATTGTTGTCATGTATGCCCGTATTTATTTATTCAACATATTCTCATTAGGTACCTCTACACTCTAAGGAAGTATATACGCAATAAAAATTGACCAGAGGGTTCTATCATGCAAGGTTATCTTCTTGATGAAGCAACCACATTTTGTTCCCGCTATCTGGATGAGATCTTTGAGACAAGGCTTAACCGACCACGAAGAATTCAAGACGGGCCATATGGTAAGCCGAGTATAAGAGGGTAGACACTATGTTTATCAACAAGATATACCGGTTTATCTTGCTTAATTGCGCATGTCTTGAACAAATTAGAGAGTAAGTTCTTTTGGATTAATTGTTATATCTGTATTTGTGTGTGTATGAAATGATATAATATTAATGTCACAATTATTTGTCGAAAACAGAATTCATTTTAACGAGGTACGTGAGGGGCATCCTGATTGGAACGAAGAACGTTTGGAAAAATACCATCAGGATAATTTTTGTGATTGGGTCACAGATCATGTAAGTTATTCGAATAACATTTTATTGCTATCAGTTTTAATCTAAACTTGTATCGTTATGTATTTGTCGTAAAATTTGTTTTGTTAGATCCACGATCCGAACTTGTCTGCATCATTTGAGAGTGATTCAAGATGTTTAGCTCAATTTCCTAGTATGGAGGTTGCATATTACAAAGGATTTTGTGTCCTTGGATACAAATCCGAAGTTAAGGACATAGAAACATCTAGAACCACTCAGAATAGTGGGATTGCGACGGTAGGATCGGACGGTCTGATTTACTATGGGTACTTAAATTGTATACTCGGCATCCACTATCCCGGACGATCTGAACCCTTTTATATATTCCAGTGTACTTGGTACGATCAACGAGCCGATACGGACAGGTGGACAAGCAGTCTTTGGACTTGGAAAGATGAATATGGATTGACCAGTGTGAACACACTTCGATTTTACGGACAGGACGATCCGTTTATCTTTCCGAACCAAGCGTTCCAAGTATACTACTCACAGTGTTTGAAGCATCCGGGGTGGAGTGTTGTATGCCGATGGAAACCCAGAGATGTGTAAGTGCACGGCGGCGCCCCGGCCTCCATCCCGAGGCCAAAATGCGGAAGCGGTGACAAACTTTAATTTTGCGAACTTAGCAAACCGGCACCACCGCGCACTAAAACCCGGATCGAACCATTAACTAGTCCTAGCTAACTACAAGATAGAGAATAGAGATATACCGACTGATCCGAGTCCTCCGGTCTTCTCGTCATCGTCCCGATCTCTTGCGGAATGTTCTGTCTCCACATCATCGCCGGAAGTGCACCACATCGCCTACATCTTTTACGGGCTCCCACCTCAATGCCGAGGCAACTCGGGCACGAAGCTGGCTAGTCGACGTGCCTAAGGTTTGCTGTAAAATCGTGTAGAGAACTATGTGTCTCATGGGGTTCATGGAGGTTGCCATTGGTGGAGGATATGAGATAAGCTTTTGGAGGAGGAGCTAAAAAGACTTTTGCCTAGCCAAATGAGCAACAATTCCTCTCACCCAAATTGGGACAGCCCCTCATGGCTTGGCCGGCCATCACCTAAACAAGAGAGTGAGAGAGTGGAGAGTGTATCAAAAAGAATGAGAGAGTCATCCAAAACCAAAAGGAGAGAGAGAAGGCTATCATGCAAAGGAATGATCACTAGGAAAGTCCAACACTCAAACAACAATCATCACACTTCATCATCAACAAGCATGATGACAATCAAAGGCCAACACTCAACCACAACCATCATCTCAAGCATGATGACTCCAAATGGTCAAGCCATCATCATCAAGCATGATGACTTCAAAAAGTCAAGCCATCATGAAGAAGTCAAAGAAGAGCTATCATGATACAACAATATGCAATCACCTCCCTCCACAAATGCTTATTTGCACAATTACAAATAAGCCCTCCTCCACCAATCTTCGGCCAATGAACGATACAAAGAAATATGGCCGAAACGGAAAGCAAACTGGCAACTCCAGAAAACTGGTCCCGTAATAAATTACAGGAAAACCCCGATACTGTGCATACACACCTGCATCTGTATTCCGACCGAAATACAAATGCAATGAGACAAAATCTACACTGTACTATACTAGGATCCGGCTTAAACCAAAGCCGGCTAGTAATATCCGTTCGATCCTGATCCGTGCAATACCGCACGTATCTGATCGAACCCTGCCATATAACCATACGGCCAGTAGTACAAACTGTCCGATCCTGATCCGTACAATACCGTACGTATCTGATCGGACGCTGCCATATCTCCATACGGCCTCTACAGCGTTTCGCCCGAAAGCTTGAGTAACTGAATGTGTGGTGGACTCTAAAGACTCGTCAATACTATGGCTGTGGATTTAACCACTAGCACGTCAGAGGTATTAGCTATACATGACGGGCCACCAGCTATTGACAAAAAGGGACGTCTGTGAGTGAACTCATCCTGACACCCTACTGAGCCTGTCAGTGATAATATCCGTACAGTCCGGTCCGTTCGTCTATGAGCATCGCATGGCGGGCCTAGGGGGTTGGTAAAAGTCAGACCCCCAAAAGCGGTACAAGTCGTGTCGGAGTGTAGCCCAGAACACCCTGAGATACTACTGGAATACCTACCAGTAAATCTCCTGCCTCGGCCGAGGGCTTCGTGTAATGGCTCTCCTAGACACAGCGCGACCTCACCCCCAATACCGGGAGAGACGAACCCCTGAAGATCCGCTCACTGCCTCCATGTTGCTCGGGACTGTACCCAACTAAAACCTGTTTGCACGACTCCTTTAAGCCGTGGTAGGGTAGTAATCAAAGTACAGTGGGAACTCACACGAGACAAATGACGATCCCCAGGTCGATGAACTAACCTGTACACATGTCACCAGGGGACTGCTATCTGACGTCAGGTATAAGACCAACTAGCATGTTCCCGGCGAGTCCTGTCCGGTGTACTCATAACCCAATGAGCACCTGTATAAATCTTAGGTGAACCAACTGACACCAGTGGCTTGTGAGACCGGCCACCGCCCCTCGTCGGGGTCTCGACTGTATACACTAGTCTACTCTGGAGTATCGATGCCCTGTCTCGAAACTCCCACGACTAGGAACCTTTTAAGGATGTGCTTATAGACTGCCAGCTCTCACGTATATGATCGCCTTCATACTGCTGGTGGTCAAGCAAGAATCCTAGGGGCTCTATCAACGTGTAATAGCGACCTGTCAGGTCACCTAAAGCAGTACACGATGATAAAGATAAACCAGATAGCATACTATCATCTCGAGTAAGACTGTCCTACCGGGATAGGTCCTCCCTCAATCATTGTAATCACGTGCCTGTGATCCAATAATTGACTCTGAGGGCACTATCTCCAACAATCTCCCACTTGCACTCAAGGCTAATTATTGCGATGTCGCATACTCACAGCCCGTGTGATACCGAACATCCAACTCCTCTACTGGTCAGTCTCACAAAGCTCGCTTGCGAAACTATCGCGTTCGAGGAATAGCCTTAGTGAGTGGATCCGCCTTGATGTCTCTTTCTATGTCTCTCTAAATCTCATGTTCACGGAGAAAGCCATCTCCCAAAATGAGCAATACCTGTCTTAGAATGTGTCTGGATGTCTGATGGGACCTAGCTCATAAATGAGCTCCAAATCCAAACTTCTTAGACTGTATCGTCAACTGAACTTAATCAGTATCCTGCGCCATGCCTCCCTCAGTATTGCCTTGGATCACCTGTCCAAAATACTGCCCCTCATCAGAAGGAAAAACTATAACTCTGACAACCTCCTCGTTGTCCAGGTCACCTTGGAAGCCTGGAATGATAACTGTCTCCCGAATGAGGCTGTCGTTATCATATCCCTAGAACATCCGCTTGTGTTCTAAAACTGCTTCCGACTGTTTCTCCAGGATTGGATCAATGTCAACTTATTGCATCTAGTGCAAGAACAACATCTGGTGTGGTACTTGACATCTCATGATTGACTCAATTGCCTGAGCAAGTGATCTGCCAATCATGCACATCCCTCTCCCTTTTAGTCTGTAAGACACCTTTAGAGAGGGTGACTCCATCACCTGCAGGTACACTACCGTGCCAGGAGTCGTCCATTCTAAATACTCTTAGAATGCTGTCTAAGTACCCAGATTGGGAAACCACCTAAATCTAGATCTAAAACCATAGATCTAGTAACCAGTATGTCTGATATAATGTCCAAGTCCCATGTGGAGAAACCACTGTGTGACGACCAAAGTATAACCGATTGTAGTATAGGAATATCACTTCCTACTCTATGTATGTCATCCAAATACCATGACATCACACCCTACTACCTTCTCAACAGATCCATCCCCTATTCTGATGAAGTCAAACCTATGACTGTCACATCAGAAATTGATGATCTATCTCCGCTATACCTGCTTTAGTCTATAAATAGACATAAGCCAACTGTCCACCAATGCTTCCGCTGCTCCCACTGACTACGACAACCCTCTGCCAGAGTCATATACACGTACACTTCTAAAACTAGTTTAGAATGACGCTATAATCATCCTCCCGCCGGGTCTCGCAACCTGGAATAACAGCAATGGCAAGTGTGGGTAAACAAGAACTTCCCTGCCACCGTCCTTGAGGCTACCGGAGTACCTCTCGGGTGCCTGAAGTTACCCACCTTATCTGCGGAGTGGCCAATGGAATGTCAATCCAGATTGAATCTTTAGGTTCCTATCAAATCATCAGTAATCGTTTGTGGTTCTGGAATCACTTACAGTTCTACCATACTCCCACTGCTGTTTTCTGAAAAAATCCATTTTTAATAAAACTGTGGCGAGTATAGAACAATATCGCTATTGATCTTCCAGATGGTAGAAAGTCAACCCTCGTCATAGCCTGGGTCAACCCACAAACGACCATTACAGAAACGTGCCTTGAGTTATCCAGAGTCTGGTTTTAATCATAAGCCGGACAACTCCCCGTACCTTAACAACGTTAAGATATGAACTGTTCTATAGAACCAGAGGCACTGATTTAATTGAACCAGATTCAAATCATGCAGCTGTCTCCAGTGCATGTCAACTAAAATGGAAGGAGGCCGATCAGCGTTACTCAACTTAGGAATGCTTCCAATTATGAATAACCTGAAAGAGAAGTAAGTTCTCTTAGTCATTACTATCAACTGAATACCATACAAAAGTATCTACATCTTCGATCACTTTGAAGAATCCCGATACTTGCGATACCTGGTTCTCTACTATATTCAAATACCTATAACTTCTCAAAATTCGGACCCCGTGTTTCCACGAAACACCTGTCTAAAAACTAGAGAAGTCATAAGTAAACCGAATATAGTACGAGGACCAACCCCTCTGTCCTGATGGACCCTGGACAACATACAATACTCTGTATAAGTCCTTTGAGTCTGATAACTCATTCACTGTTTGTCGTATGTTGAAAAACTGTACTTATGGTTAAGAAGAATTACACCGCTGTTTAATGCTCCTTACCTAACCATCCACTGATATAGGTAAATGTCATAGACATAATTTCAAAAAAGCATATCTCACTCTATGAAAATAGACGTACAGATATATCGATTTGAAATTAGTGCATAACAGCGGATATTCAAAACCAAATATTTGCCGACCGGCAAACAGCCCAAGTGATTTCCTCAAATATCACCGATTACAACGAATCCCGATATAATGAGGATGATCACCCAATTCCCAAAAACTTACTCCCACTCATCATCTGTAAAACCATACAGATGTGAGAATCCTACCTGGTAAATACATACCCTGGAGCAAGTGTCTAATCGGGAAATCAGTTTTCCTTTAATAGTACACAGTGAAACTGAAACATTGAAATGTTTCGATGGGATATCCTGGTATTCCTAGTAATGCCTCTTCCATTATCCAGATTCACAACTGTAACCGTGTAATTCTTTGCCACCTCTCCAAATCCCTTTATATGTCTTTAGTCATTACCTTCTGTACACCCCTTAGGCCAAATGGTTTTCTTCCTTCCCTACCGTTCGACACCAGCCTATGGTTTGGAAGAAGACTATCCAATAAGCATAATGGGTGTACTGTCCTAATCCTAGGAACACTCGCAAAGCGAGAGAAGGTGAAGATAAAAGACAACCGAATAAACCTTATTCCTATTTCTCCTGAACCAGAATCCATCCCCGAACTGGAACAAGTTCCTTTCGAGTTCGTATATAACCATACGATGGAGTATCCAATAAACTGTGGATCTTCATAGTGATACAGAGTGTTCTGGAGAAATACAAAGGTGATTTAGGATTGGCGAATAAATACTTGGTTTGGTCGTGAATAGCAGTTGCTGTTTACTTTGCCCTCTTACTAATCCCTTGCTTTGTCTTAACTTAATACCTTCTGCACACCATCGTTATGCTAATTGGTTTTCTTCATTCCCCACCGTTCGGCACCAGCCTAAGGTTTGGAAGAAGACTATCCAATTTGCGTAATAGGTGTACTACTCCTAAACCAAGGAGTACTCACAACCTGAGAGAGGGTAAAAGGAAAAAACAACTGAATAATCCTATCCGTTTCCTCCAGAACCGGAAACCATCCTCGAATAAATTCCTTCGAGTTCGTATCTAACCATACGATGGTTTTGTCCAATGGAAGTGGACGTTCATAGTAATACGGGGTGTCCTGGAGAAAAAGGGTAAAAGTAGGAGTTGCAATGAGGTTCGTAACTCTGACAATCCAAAAGCCAGTGTTTGGGAAGGTTCGGTCAACTTGGTCACTGAGTCATAGTCTTAGGGTCGGGTCAATGGTCGCTGCCAAAGAGAGAGAAAAGAAACACTCAGCGTGCACTCTAACCTAGATCAGAATGGATACCAATTTATCTAATCTGGAAACCTCCCACTGTACCGTTAAATTCTCCTCCAAACCTGAAAGAAGAATTAGTCGGGATCACCTGAGGAGTAAACTTACTCATCAGTGGGAATCGGGATCCAACTATCATCGCATGATAACGTGACGGAATCCGCTCACGCTATCACACTCCAGAAGGTATGCGCATATCTGGCAAGTTTCAGTTCTTTTGAAACTCCCGATATGGATTTTTACCCCATGCTCTTATGACCTTGACTAAGGCCAACAAATCATAAGTCACATGTCAAGTTCTACCCGTCATTATCCAGGTTGATTTGAACCCACCCGTACAAGCCCTTGACTAGGGCCAACAAGGCTATACGACTGTCCCAAACCAACGCATCTATCTATGCAGCATATGAACACCCAATAGCTACCAAACACTGTGCCTTGACTATGGCCAACAAACACAGCTCGAATACTATTGACTATCCATATGAAATGACGGAGGGCTACGAGTGGTTTCTGGCGAAAACCTTTAACGTAAAGAACTTGATATCGTTGAAGGAATAGATAGCTTTTTAAAATATAGTGACGAAAACCGTTGCTAAAGAGGTCACTCCCGATGAA
Organism: Agapanthus africanus; assembly: GCA_030015575.1. NCBI lineage: Eukaryota > Viridiplantae > Streptophyta > Magnoliopsida > Asparagales > Amaryllidaceae > Agapanthus > Agapanthus africanus. The sequence goes on from JASDDO010000010.1 coordinate 317,837,723, forward strand.
GGGATCTCGGCTCTTTCCCCGTAGAATGAGGTGCAGGATATTCCAACTGAATACCACGGTGCAAAGCAAAAGTAATCGGCTATAGTGAAGTTAATGCCCTGACGCAAACTTTTTGTCCAAGGGGTCACTCCCGGTGAAGGGATCTCGGCCCTTGCCTCATCGAGTGAGGAGCAGGATATTCCAACTGAATACCACAATGCAAAACAAAAGAGAACGTCCTTGCAATAACAGCATTTTTGAAAAGTGTTCCGACAACATCAGATTAGGTTTGTTTTTAACTTGCATTGATCCGAATCAACGCAGTCCCATCAATTGATCACACCACAAAGAACGAAAGTAATATGACGTACGTATATGCCATCCGCATTCGCCTCTGGGTCCCGTCATTCCCCGTTAGGTTAGCTAACTAACGACAGAGCGGGGACTGGACTAGCGCGGATGTAAAACATATACAACATCTACTAATATATATACCAATATATTATATTTCGCTCAAGGCGTGATAAGAAATGCAACATCACAGAAATGTACAACATCACAGAACAATACAGATATCTGGGATCCCCGGGTTTCACAGAGCCACTACTGAAACCCGACGTTCCCCTGGTCGTGTGGATAGCCTGTGCAATGAAATCCTAGACCCCTACGGGCGCGGCAAGTCACCCGCCAAAACCTGAAGCGAGGCAGCCCCCTTCAGTACCGTGAATGGACCACCCAGCACTTCACGGAATCCGGTAACTTGGGCACCCCTCCTGGGTCAACCTGTACCCCCTACCAGTGCGGCGAATAGCCCGCCAATTCTAGAGTGAAGCCCCCTCCGTCTCAATGCCATGAGATGCGGGCTTGTTGCCCTCTAGAACCCGGCTATCCGTGCACCCCACCTTGGGGTAATCCTAGTACAGAAAGTAAAATATACATACAACGGGTACATCGACCGCAACCTGGTCGTGCCCCAAAATAATAATACAATCAGGCAGTGACGGCAGTCCACATGTCGGATGCTCGCCCCGCAATATCAAATGTACATAATACAACCACAACTGTACTAGCATTGCATCCAGGCTATCCCCCACGACCGATCCGCAACATCACAGCATAACACAGAACATCAACGTGAAAGTCACGTTCGCAAATCCGTCTAACCGGGCTATAGCAGTTAGACTGGATTTACCGATCAAGTGACATTCACGGTCGGAGATATAATGTAAATACTGTGAACTAATGTATTTAAAATATCCGATCGATCAAATTTTAACAAGTGGGCCCCCAAGTACTACTGTAGCACATCAAGAAATTCTGGGCCCAACATTAATATTCCAAAACCCCTAAAATCACCCTATAAGCCCACTGAAAAAGTCTGACCAATTGAACATTCCATACTTCGGCGGAACCGCGGCCCAAAGTGGGGTTTAGCCGCGGTTCCGCGCTCCCCTTGAATGATCGATTTGTCGAATTTCTCCAGTAGTCTTAGAACTTCCAGTACATTAGTTTTTTACAACCTGAAAAATTTTTCGACTCCAGAAAATTTCAACAGAAAACTGATGCATGTGAAAAACGCGGATTTTGGAATTTTGGTTGATCAGAGATGTAAACACATTAAACAAAGCTAGACTATGTTAATGGCGAGGCTCTGATACCACTGTATGTGCACGGCGGCGCCCCGGCCTCCATCCCGAGGCCAAAATGCGGAAGCGGTGACAAACTTTAATTTTGCGAACTTAGCAAACCGGCACCACCGCGCACTAAAACCCGGATCGAACCATTAACTAGTCCTAGCTAACTACAAGATAGGGAATAGAGATATACCGACTGATCCGAGTCCTCCGGTCTTCTCGTCATCGTCCCGATCTCTTGCGGAATGTTCTGTCTCCACCTCATCGCCGGAAGTGCACCACATCGCCGACATCTTTTACGGGCTCCCACCTCAATGCCGAGGCAACTCGGGCACGAAGCTGGCTAGTCGACGTGCCCAAGGTGTGCTGTAGAATCGTGTAGAGAACTATGTGTCTCATGGGAATCATGGAGGTTGCCATTGGTGGAGGATATGAGATAAGCTTTTGGAGGAGGAGCTAAAAAGACTTTTGCCTAGCCAAATGAGCAACAATTCCTCTCACCCAAATTGGGACAGCCCCTCATGGTTTGGCCGGCCATCACCTAAGCAAGAGAGTGAGAGAGTGGAGAGTGTATCAAAAAGAATGAGAAAGCCATCCAAAACCAAAAGGAGAGAGAGAGAAGGCTATCATGCAAAGGAATGATCACTAGGAAAGTCCAACACTCAAACAACAATCATCACACTTCATCATCAACAAGCATGATGACAATCAAAGGCCAACACTCCACCACAACCATCATCTCAAGCATGATGACTCCAAATGGTCAAGCCATCATCATCAAGCATGATGACTTCAAAAAGTCAAGCCATCATGAAGAAGTCAAGAAGTCAAAGAAGAGCTATCATGATACAACAATATGCAATCACCTCCCTCCACAAATACTTATTTGCACAATTGCAAATAAGCCCTCCTCCACCAATCTTCGGTCAATGAACGATACAAAGAAATATGGCCAAAACGGAAAGCAAACTGGCAACTCCAGAAAACTGGTCCCGTAATAAATTACAGGAAAACCCCGATACTGTGTATACACACCTGCATCTGTATTCCTACCGAAATACAAATGCAATGAGACAAAATCTACACTGTACTATACACTACTACAAAGAAGGGTTGCCCCTACGGATAAATCCGTAGGGGCAACCCACTGCCCCTACGGATATATACGTAGGGGCGAAAAAATACCCTTTAGGTGCAAAGGCCGCAGGTGCAAGTTGAGGCCCTGAATTTGCCCCTACGGTTAAATTCTTTCCCCTACAGATATGTGTGTAGGTCCAGTTTCCCCTACGGATTAAGCCGTAGGGTATGAGATTTTATATTATTTACGGTTTATTTTAATAAATTACTTGGCCCTACGGGTATATCCGTAGGGGCCTGTACTACCCCCTACGGATATATGCGTAGGTACGTTTCCGTAGGGGCACAAATTCAGGATTCCTGATATTTTGCCCCTACGGATAACGCCGTAGGGGAGAGTTAGTGGCCCCTACGGATATATCCGTAGAGGATTTCCCAACCCCCTGGCACTGAGATCTGGGGGAAATATCAGTTACTGCTGATATTTAGCCCCTACGGACATATCAGTAGGGGTAACATGAGTGCCTACGGATTAATCCGTAGGTACATACTGTCTGTAATTTTTTTAAAAAAATGGGCTGCTTGATTTTTTCCCGCCCTGTACACAATAATATATACATCAATCAAATCATATATTGCAGTATTCATAATCACATCCCACGCATATATATAATATACAAAAGAAACACAAAAACTGAATATGATATAAATACAAACCAATATCAATATCGTTTCAAAATGTAGTACAATGTGTATGATATAAATAAATACATGTTTCAAAAAAAAAGAACCAAAAATCTACCCTAGCTCGGTCCAGCTCCACCTCTGAATAACGATAGAATAACGTGCGCCTGCTCCTCGGTCAATAAACTCTGCAATTCGTCGCGAGCGGGAGTCTGAGCGGCATGTGGAGCCGGCGATATGGTCTGCGCAGCCGCCGTCGAGGTAGTCGCTTGCGGAGCCGCGGCTGCGGGAGTCTGAGTGGGCGGTGGAGCTACAGGAGCTGTCTGCGGAACCGCAGCCGATGTAGTGGCTTGCGGAGCCGCAGCCGAAGGAGAAGCGTGTGGAGGCTCGGCCGATCTATCCTGTCGCGTCTGGATATAACGTGTGTAAGAAGCGTGTAAGAACTGTTTATTATTCGAATTCGTATCATTATTAAGTTATTTCGAAACCCTGTTTGGATATCTAGTTTGGAAAAGCGTTGTTTATTTCAATTACATATGTATGTATGATTAATCAAACTTAAGTCTAAAACCAAATAAGCTCAAGCTACGTACTAATTATGGATATGTTGATATGTATATAATATGAAATGATATTTTACTATAAAGTAGTATACATACCAGCATCTCCTTCAACTCCTGAACGCTGGCCCTCAAGCTATCCAGTTCATGATGGACATGCCGGTCACTGGAGACGGAGGAAGTAACCGTCGGGGTGGAGTCCAACCTCATATGGGCCCTGCTAAGGCCCAATCCCCGGCCTCTCCCAACCTCTGTGGTGCCCTCCGTGTGCGGCGTCCAGAACTGGGGTCAGCAGCCTCGGATCGTTCTGTCCGGTAAATTCGATCCCCGAGGCATGGGCCTGCTCAACCACCTGCTCCTACACCCACATTCGAATTCTTATCATTATCGAGTTATTTCGAAACCCCATTTGGATATCTAGTTTGGAAAACTGTAGTTTATTTTAATTAGATATGTACATGTATGATTAATAAAACATAAGTCTACAACCAAATAAGCTCAGGCTATGTACTGATATTGGATATGTTGATATCTATAATATGACATTATATTTTACTATTAAGTAGTATACATACCAGCATCTCATTCAACTCCTGAACGGTGGCCTTCAAGCTCTCCAGTTCCTGCTGCATACGTCGCTCACTGGAGACGGAGGAAGTAACTACCGGGGTGGAGTCCAACCTCATATGGGCCCTGCTAGAGCCCAGTCCTCGGCCTCTCTCCCAACCTCCGTGGTGCCGTCCGTGTGCGGCGTCCAGGACTGGGGTCAGCAGCCTCGAATGTTGCCTTCCCCCTAGCAACTGTCAGAACATTATATTTAGCACATACTGGTCTATAAAATTGACAAGAAATACCAAAATCAACAAATTCAAAGCCTTACCTACAGAGATAGAAGATGTGCTCCTCTGGTATCTGCATGTATCAAAATTTGAATAATATTAATTAATTTCAGTACATACATACTAACAAGGTAAACTCGCATATAGCGCTGCTTACACATATGACAAGGAGTGAACAAGCTCTTGTAGATCATCAGGCGCAAATCTAATCTCATCAAGCAGCCCATGATAATGAGTTGGACGACTAAGAGCAAAAGGAATGTGTGTATATTTATGATATAGCATTCTAAATCAATATACATGCCCTATATAATATATAAACATACCTGGAGGAACGGGAGTGGCCTCTGTCCCTGATATGGACGCATCACCAACAACTAGACAATCAAACATTGACAATATAAGTAATTTTGACATAAACAGGCATGGATATCTATAATATTACATTCAAAATGGATAATAGAGAGCGCACCTGCAGTGAGAAGTGGTAAAAATATCACCCAACTAGGGTGTAATTTACAGAATCAGTTGAGACTCTTGAAAGTCATAGAAGAACCCGACCTGCACAAATCTGATGTATGCTTTCCATTGGACACTAAGAAGTCTCTAAAGAGAAAAGCCTATGTGAAAGCCATCATTAGTTCATATCAGAAGATTGATGCTGAAACAGAGAACGAGGAATGTCATTTTTTTCTTCTTCTGCCACATTACTGTCTTCTCCTTCTTCCACATTACTGTCTTCTCCTTCTTATTATGTGCGCGTGCAAATTCAATGACTATATTGAGAATATGGATTAATAGTGGGTAGGAAAAGTATTTCTCAAATGGCTTTTGCGTCTTAACACCATAAACTACTAAGTAATGGCATACATAATTTTTTTAGTATAAAGGTTGTTATTTTAAGTTTTCCCTTATAGAGATATGATCTAACTGCATCTATAAACTATAAGTGTGCAGAAAATTATGATAAGAAACCATAAGAAAGGGTCGTAGCCATGCATAACCTTGAATCTACATACCAAATCATGTAAAAGCATGCACTTATTGTCACCTTGCCTTGGAATATAAAATATCTTGGAAGACTATAAGCGAGCATTTAAATCTTGATAGCTTTTGACTTCAACATATATTTTTCTCAAGTACCATGAAATATACTTCCTCCGTATAAACCGTTTTCAGGAAGATGGATTAATAATGACAAATTATCCATTGTGGCTCACTAGGTTAGCATTTTCTCATCTATTGACCATCTTACTAATCTGCTTGGTAAATTTATTCGGAACCGGCTGCGAATCATTAAAAGACATGCATAAGAAAGAAAGCTAAAATACAGATATATAGCATACCGATACATCGAAACTTCATAGTTGCGATGACAATCCAGAGATATTTATTTCTACATACGTGGTGCGTGTGCGAATGCTTCAGGCATCATGGACAAATATTTCAGAAATAAATATCTATGGATTGCTTAACGCAACTATGAAGTTTCGATGCCTAACGCAACCATGATGCCTAACGCATTCGCACGCACACCACGTGTGTAGAAATAAATATCTCTGGATTGCCATCGCAACTATGAAGTTTCGATGTATCGGTATGCTATATATCTGTATTTTAGCTTTCTTTCTTATGCATGTCTTTTAATGATTCGCAGCCGGTTCCGAATAAATTTACCAAGCAGATTAGTAAGATAGTTAATAGAAGAGAAAATGCTAACCTAGTGAGCCACAATGGATAATTTGTCATTATTAATCCATCTTCCTGAAAATGGTTTATACGGAGCAAGTATATTTCATGGTACTTGAGAAAAATATATGTTGAAGTCAAAAGCTATCAAGATTTAAATGCTCGCTTATAGTCTTCCAAGATATTTTATATTCCAAGGCAAGGTGACAATAAGTGCATGCTTTTGCATGATTTGGTATGTAGATTCAAGGTTATGCATTGCTACGACCCTTTCTTATGGTTTCTTATCATAATTTTCTGCATACTTATAGTTTATAGATGCAGTTAGATCATATCTCTATAAGGGAAAACTTAAAATAACAACCTTTATACTAAAAAAATTATGTATGCCATTACTTAGTAGTTTATGGTTTTAAGACGCAAAAGCCATTTGAGAAATACTTTTCCTACCCACTATTAATCCATATTCTCAATATAGTCATTGAATTTGCACGCGCACATAATAAGAAGGAGAAGACAGTAATGTGGCAGAAGGAGAAGACAGTAATGTGGCAGAAGAAGAAAAAAATGACATTCCTCGTTCTCTGTTTCAGCATCAATCTTCTGATATGAACTAATGATGGCTTTCACATAGGCTTTTCCCTTTAGAGACTTCTTAGTGTCCAATGAAAAGCATACATCAGATTTGTGCAGGTCGGGTTCTTCTATGACTTTTAAGAGTCTCAACTGATTCTGTAAATTACACCCTAGTTGGGTGATACTTTTACCACTTCTCACTGCAGGTGCGCTCTCTAATATCCATTTTGAATATCGATAATATTACATTCAAAATGGATATTAGAGAGCGCACCTGCAGTGAGAAGTGGTAAAAGTACCACCCAACTAGAGTGTAATTTACAGAATCAGTTGAGACTCTTGAAAGTCATAGAAGAACCTGACCTGCACAAATCTGATGTATGCTTTCCATTGGACACTAAGAAGTCTCTAAAGGGAAAAGCCTATGTGAAAGCCATCATTAGTTCATATCAGAAGATTGATGCTGAAACAGAGAACGAGGAATGTCATTTTTTTCTTCTTCTGCCACATTACTGTCTTCTCCTTCTTCTTCTGCCACATTACTGTCTTCTTCTTCTGCCACATCGCACGTATGTTAACCGATAGACGGGGACTAAGTGGCGCTTTTAGTTTCATAAATGAGGAATATGAAGGTTTCATATTATCATCGAGTATCATATATTGGTTTTAACCCGAACATCTCGAGTCACTCTCTAATTATGCGTTTGTTGTGTATTCTTGTTGTATGTGTGTGTTCCGGCTGTCGGGGGTAGGCTTCTATCCCATTAAGAATGTATAGAGCGAACGCCCATCACTTGTGCTTTCAACCGTTTCGAATAAATTTCGGCAGCATCTCCCCGCTGTTCTCCGAGTACACTGTAATAGAATAGATAATCATTTCAAAGCTGTGAAACAACGTTGAAATGAACATCTAATCTATCTTTGTACACGGAGAACCAGCGGAAAGGTACCGACGAAATATCTCGAAACGGATGAAAACACAAGTGAATGAAGGCGTTTGCTTTATGCATTCTTAACTTGTCCACACGGGACAAATCTATGGGTTACCATACGATTGAATTTTCTCGTCGCGTAGACTATACGACGGTTGTTAGTATCGAGCTATACTGTCCGATATTTAACAACCTTCGTATAGTTCTAGGTCACGACGAGTATCGCATGTATGTTAATCGATAGACGGGGACTAAGTGGCACTTTTAGTTTCATATATGAGTATCGATGGGAATATGAAGGTTTCATATTATCATCGAGTATCATATATTGGTTTTAACCTGAATATCTCGAGTCGCTCTCTAATTATGCGTTTGTTGTGCATTCGTGTTGTATGTGCAACATGATTTTAAACCATTGAGATCAAGATTGATAGAACTGATCATCCTACATTGCAATAGCATTCATCAACCAAAAACTATTATTGCAATGGTATTCATCTATAACAATCAACAATTAAAACTACAAATGTAGGATACTGATATCATAAAGCGTTATACGCAACATTGATAGAACTGATAAATAAAAAAATGAAACACAAACCGTATCAAGATTTAACAACTTTGATTATGTCATATACGCGGGCCGATATTTTCATATTAGCCAATAGGCAAAAATAGATTGCGGTCTGGATATGGCATATTGGCAGATGTTACCTATATGCATACATGCATGTTGTCTCCCTATTTTTTCATAAATCAAACCAACAACATACATCAAACTAGTCCATGCCACCAATCGGAAACTCCACTATGTTTTTGAATTATTATTTTTCCAAATAGCATTGAGCTCCTATTGATATTGTCCCATCCAAAAAATTTGTTGTGCTTGCCTCGACCTTCATCTAGCTTTCACATGACATATACATTATATGAGTAATATAGTTATAAATTATGGTATTTTGTTGTCATCAATCCACCTAACCTAACCCCAAGTTGCTTAATAATTCAAGCAATTCAACAGCATTTAGTACCAAATCACTAGCCTTCGGCAACAATACTCGTCCAAACTAAAAATTTGAAGGAGAGCATTCTCCATTTCCTCAAAAGATGATGTGTGATGATGTAAATGCACTCAAGTCATGGTTTCATGTCAAGGAAACAAACATAAACTTCACACTGAAGGAACAAGAAAAACACCACAAGAAAAAACATGACATTGGTGTTACTACAGTAATTGTCCCCTCCATACTTACACTCTAATTCCATGAAACAAACAACCCCTCAGTGGATTTGGATTGGAGTTGGATTTTTGGAATATCAAATCCATAAAAACTTGCCAGTTTTGTATTTGGTTTGCAAACTTGATTTTAGGATTGATTGATGCAACTAGGATATTTGGAGCCCTTTCCATTCCGTCGAAAAAAGTAAGGATTTGCAAAAAAATCCATGTCCACAATTTGGGCACAACCAAACAAAAGAATAAGAAACTCGTAAACCATCATCTTTCATTTTCATTTGGTACAAAACAAACAAAAAAGACACATAAATTCATGAATCAACCTTAAGACTTTGAGAATCCATGTGCCCAAGGACACTAATCATCCAACATATTCGATATGAGCCCAAAGAACACTTAACATCCATTTTCAATATGAATCTGACTACAATTTTTTATTTTTTTATTTTTACATATCAAATATGAACAATGCATCCAATATCCAAACAACATCTACAAGAAATAAATGTGATCGGATGATATAACAATGTTTTCAAGGCAACATCAATCGACAACACCAAAGCCAGTTTTCAAGGCTACATCAATTGATAACACCAAAGCCAGTTTTGCTACGAATTAGTTGGTGAAAGAATGGTTTACACAGCAGTACACAAGAACACATCTGGGCATCTTGCTATACTAATTAGAGTGTAAGGATACATACTAGAATAATTTTCCAACTCCCCACCACTTAACCCCAACCCAGCCCCAGCCCCCGCCCCCAGCCCCAGCCCCACCCCAGCCCAGCCACACCCCAGCCCAGCCCCAACCTAACCCTAAACCCAGTGCGGCCAGCTAAACCCCAACACCAACCCTAAGGCAAACCCTAACCCCAGCCCCACCCCACAGCAGCCGAACACCAACCCTAACCCTACCCCGACCCCGACCCCGACTGCGACCGCGACCCCTGCCCAACCCCAACTCGCGCGCCATGAACCCTAAGCCCAAAATAATCCCAAAAATCTTTAATTTACCTCACCTGAACCCTAAGCCCAAAGTAATCCAAAGATTTACTCACCTGAACCGCTGCTGCGCTGGGGCTGGGGCGACGACCTGAACGGCGGTGGCGACGAGAGCTGAGGTGGCGACGAAACCGGCGGTGGCGACGAGGAGAACGACGTTGGCGACGACGGCGTGGCGAATTGGGGAAATTTTTCGCGCGCGATCGAGAGAGAGAGAAAGTGAGCGAGCGTAGGCGATCGATCTGGGATTTTGTTAAATCGATATTTACTTGCCCCTACGGATATACCCGTAGGTCCTTTGTTTGCGGCTCCGTAGGGGCAAACACCAAATTAAGAATTAATATTTTTATTCTTGGACGTCTATGCCCGTAGGGGCAACCTTTTAGCCCTACGGATTAATCCGTAGGGCCAAACTTAAATTGCCCTTACGGATGTCAATATCTGTATGGGCAACCCCTTATTTTACTAGTGATACTAGGATCCGGCTTAAACCAAAGCCGGCTAGTAATATCCGTTCGATCCTGATCCGTGCAATACCGCACGTATCTGATCGAACCCTGCCATATAACCATACGGCCAGTAGTACAAACTGTCCGATCCTGATCCGTACAATACCGCACGTATCTGATCGGACGCTGCCATATCTCCATACGGCCTCTACAGCGTTTCGCCCGAAAGCTTGAGTAACTGAATGTGTGGTGGACTCTAAAGACTCGTCAATACTATGGCTGTGGATTTAACCACTAGCACGTCAGAGGTATTAGCCATACATGACGGGCCACCAGCTATTGAAAAAAAGGGACGTCTGTGAGTGAACTCATCCTGACACCCTACTGAGCCTGTCAGTGACAATATCCGTACAGTCCGGTCCGTTCGTCTATGAGCATCGCATGGCGGGCCTAAGGGGTTGGTAAAAGTCAGACCCCCAAAAGCGGTACAAGTCGTGTCGGAGTGTAGCCCAGAACACCCTGAGATACTACTGGAATACCTACCAGTAAATCTCCTGCCTCGGCCGAGGGCTTCGTGTAATGGCTCTCCTAGACACAGCGCGACCTCACCCCCAATACCGGGAGAGACGAACCCCTGAAGATCGGCTCACTGCCTTCATGTGGCTCGGGACTGTACCCAACTAAAACCTGTTTGCATGACTCCTTTGAGCCGTGGTAGGGTAGTAATCAAAGTACAGTGGGAACTCACACGAGACAAATGACGATCCCCAGGTCGATGAACTAACCTATACACATGTCACCAGGGAACTGCTATCTGACGTCAGGTATAAGACCAACTAGCATGTTCCCGGCGAGTCCTGTCTGGTGTACTCATAACCCAATGAGCACCTGTATACATCTTAGGTGAACCAACTGACACCAGTGGCTTGTGAGACCGGCCACCGCCCCTCGTCGGGGTCTCGACTGTATACACTAGTCTACTCTGGAGTATCGATGCCCTGTCTCGAAACTCCCACAACTAGGGACCTTTTAAGGATGTGCTTATAGACTGCCAGCTCTCACGTATATGATCGCCCTCATACTGCTGGTGGTCAGGCAAGAATCCTAAGGGCTCTATCAACGTGTAATAACGACCTGTCAGGTCACCTAAAGCAGTACACGATGATAAAGATAAACCAGATAGCATACTATCATCTCGAGTAAGACTGCCCTACCGGGATAGGTCCTCCCTCAATCATTGTAATCACGTGCCTGTGATCCAATAATTGACTCTGAGTGCACTATCTCCAACAAGATGTCTACGATGTCCCAGAATACGAGGATAGCGATGAGGACGAAGAAGAGAGAAGGCTTAAAGTGCTCCGACAGTCTGTTGCGAAGGACGGGTTGTCTTCGACCGATCATGAAGTTACGTGGGTTAGAAATGACATTGACGATGAAATCCAAGTAGATATGTATAATGCGCCCACGAAACGCAAAAGGTTATCAGTAATGTTATATTATTACTTCACATTTTACGCTCTATACATATATAGTCAATACTTTTAATGATTGTCTAATGCGTCCACGAACCGTTTATCTAGATTTGATGACGATGTCAGGAGCAGCGAGGAGCGGCAGGAGCTCTAGCCGTGGCAGAGGCAGAGGCAGAGGCAGAGCGGTTCTGCCGCCCGGAGAGCTCCGTAGGGAGCTTCAGAGGGCCGGTCTTGCACCCAGATCGGAGACCCCTTCGGATGCCTCCTTCCATGTGGATTTTGCCACATCTCCAGGTATACTGCACGCATATCCATTTTGAATGTAATATTACAGATATGCATGCCTATTTATGTCAAAATTACTTATATTGTCAATGTTTGATTGTCTAGTTGTTGGCGATGCGTCCACATCTGGGACAGAGGCCACCCCCGCTCCTCTAGGTATGTTTATATATCATATAGTGTATGTATATTGATTTAGAATGCTATATCATAAATACACACATTCCTTTTGCTCTTACTTAGTAATTTTTATTATTGTCTAGCTGTAGGTGGTGACACCACCGCACCTGCGGGTATGTTTATATATCCTATAGTGCATGCATATTGATTTAGAACGTTATATTATTGATCTACACATTCTTTTTGCAATTATTTATATAATTTATTTTTAATTGTCTAATTATAGGTGGTGCGTTCACATCTTCCGCAGGGGCCACTCCTGCCGCTTCCATACCCTCTGCATCGTCTGCAGGTTAGTATGAATAAATTTAAAATATTTATTCATTTTACATATGCGCTATAGAATAAATATGAACTTCATGGAAATTTAGCGTCGATGTTTATTTTCTAGTTGGAGGGGATGCGTCCGCATCCGGGACCCCGGTTGTTCCTCACCGGAGGAACTATCGTTCCGCTCGTGCTGCTGCCCGGGCCCAGGCTCGTGCGATAGTCACCGGAGGTATATATCACACTTGAATTTTTGTTTAACCTTGAATTCTTAATACAACTTTGTCTTATTATTGATTGTCTTGATATTTCGTGCAGACGCAGGGCCTCCCCATCCCCAGAGGGGGACTCGATGCCCGAATCAGTCCCATAGGCTGAGGCCTGACAGAGCTAGGGGGAGGCAGCATTCCCCCTTTTTTTTACCCTTGACTATCGCTATACCGGTCCTTATGCTGAGAGGTTCCGCCGGTATTTGGGGGACGAGAGCCGGCTCGTGAAGAACTATCCACTTCACGTTGAGTGGGGCGAGCAGCACCAGCGCTCATTCGCCCTCTTCTTTGATCAGGCTCGGGTATGTATTAATATATATTTTCATTTGATCTATCCAATATATTTATTATTAACACTTGCAATCTAATAACAATGTTTTTTTTGTATTTTCAGTTGGATTACGATTTTCAGCCTGTAGCCGACCCTGATCACCCGGGGAGGGTGCTCGACCTTCATGCTCTGTACAATGGCCTGATGAAGAACATGCAGGCCAAGGTCCGATACAACAGGAATGAGCTGAAGGCCGAATGCTACTCCCTGTGGATGGCGACCCCCGAGGCAGAGAGAGTGGCCCTCCTATCTGTTAGTTATATGTATGCTCTAGAGGCCATTACTGTACATTGGATGTATATGACAGTGGATGCTGGGACATATATAGGTAGGACTTTCTTGCTCGACATGATAGTACGCTATCTGGTTGCTCTTTATCTTAACATGTATACTTTCTGTCTCTCTGATTACATGTTGATAAAGCCCTTAAGATGTGTACTCGACTTCCAGGACTATGATGTAGATCATACTAGTGGGGCTTGGGTAGTCCATGAGTACATCCTTCAATGTTCCTAGTCGTGGGAATATCGAGACGGGGCATCGATATTCCAGAGTAGACTAGCGTATATCTTCTCGACCTATGTGATAGGCGATGGATGATCCCATATCCATTGGTGTTTGACATCAGAGATGGTATGCGGGTGCTCAGTGGAGACTGGGTACACTGAACGGAACCGCTGAGAACTCCCAGATGGTATTATACCTCACGTCAGATGGCAATTCTCTGGTGACACTGGTACAGCTTAGTATGTTGACCCGAGATCGTTATAGAGTCTTGTGTGTCTCCCACTGTGCTTTGATTTCCACCCTACCACGGCCCTACTGAGTCGTGCAAACAGGTGGTTTTTGGGTACAGTCCCGATTCACATGGAGGCAATGAGCGATAGGAGGGGATTCGTCTCTCCCGGTATTGGGGGTTGATGTTGCGCTATGCACGACTGGCCATAACTGGAAATCCCTGGCCAGGGTTGCAGTGATCTACTGGTAAGTGTTATCAGTAGTTTCACACATGTTATGGACCTCACATCGGCATGACTTATCGAGCTATTGGGGTCTGACGTTTACCACCCCTAGGCGAGATATGCGACATATCAGACGAACAGACCGGACTGTACGGTAAGTGTTACTGGTTGGATTCACAGGAGTGTGAGCGGGCTTGCTCGTAGATCTTCTGATCGCTCAATACCCGGGTGGCCGTTATGTTTAGCAGACCGCTTGCGGCTTGTGGGTGTTTGATATGATCATCATCTGCTGCCGGCGTATTGACGAGTCTTTAGAGTCCTACACAGAGGTTTCCTGGCTCAAGCGAAACGAAATAGGAGTGCATATGAGATATGTGCGGGACCGAGAATAATGCATGTATGTGATACCGTATTCTATTCTCGCGATGAATGTATCGAATGGTTGTATGTGATATTACCTAGTTATCGAATCGAGGATTGATTCGATAAGTCGATACATTGGATATTAGTCGGTCATATGCGATATGACCGGATCATTAAATCAAGTGTTGATTTAATGATTTAATGTATAATTATATTTTTGATATATTACTTTCCATTAACTAATATTTGTTCACTTTAGATGGATTTTCTCACTTGAAGTGCACATTGTATATATGATATAGTTTTGTGCACTAGTTTGTATCATGTTTGATGATACATGCAAACTTGGGTATGTGTATGCTTTAAAACTTTTTTAGGTTAATGGTTAGGGTTTTGTAATCTTTACTTATTTATTTATTCTTTTATTCATTTATTTTGGCAAGAATAAAATGGTGGTTAACTTTGTTTCTTTCTTGAAACTTCATGAAGCTTTGACCATTTTGTTTCTTAGCCTTAACCTAACCATTAAACCTGACCCTAGTTTATTCTCTACACTTAACCATGGTTGCTATATGATAAGAATCACTTTATTTTCTATTTTCAATATACTTATCATATTCTTTTTGTCTTCTTCTTCTTCAAGAAGAAAGAAGCTTGCTAGCTTCCATGGTGCCTTGTGAAAAAGAGGGAGAAATCCAAATTCTAAAGTGAACCCACTTCCTATTTCTTCATCCTATACCACTTGCCATATAGTATAGGGTGTTTTCTTCACAAGTTTCATGACTTGGTGAAGTTGGAGCTTGATCTTGAGTTGCCTCGACGTAGATCATCTTCGGCATCGAAGTCGATGACCTAGCCCGATCATTTCTCCGATGAAACCACCGTGAGAGTCTAGGATTCCGATGGATACAGCGGAGGGACGTAATCACGGAGCCAAGGAAGTGGAGCACCGGATCTACAAAGGTTGTTGTAACTTTCCTTTAGCAATAAAGTTGTTTACTTGCTTGCATCGATTATCCTCTAGTTACGATCTTGCTTAGGGTTACTTGGCACATAGGAAATTTTTGAATTGGCCATGTTTGATCACTTGTAGAACCTCATAGGTGTGCCTAGGAACCCTACACTGTCTACTCCGGTGTTTGCGAGAGTCGACGTAGAGACATGGCCTCTATTGTGCGCTTATTTCGACTCCCAACGCAAACAGGTATGAATTTTAAATGTAATTCATTATTTATGATATAATTTATTTCTTTGTGTTTCTTAATTAGAAAACTAAATGTTAATGCGTTGTGCAGAAATAGGCCGCTTAGAATACAGATAACAGGAAGTCGGCGAAGAGGGGTCGCCCCACTTACACAGGTGGCTCGAGAAACATTACTCGAGCCATGGAGTTATCGGTAAATTACAATAGGCCGACCTTTGTGATATTCTGCAATATTAAGAGTTATTTTCTAATATTTCTAATATTAAAAGTTACTTTCTAATATTGCAGACAACTCGGACCGTGGCGTCAGGTGGTACACCGAGCGTGCTGTCCGCATATCTTGCCGTCCACGGCACCTCGACAGATCCCGCCACGGGCGAGCTTCGATATCCCGACGTCGCTACCCAGGAGTACTGCGTAAGTGTTAATATTTGCACAGTAATTCCTATATGTTGGTGCTGTATTTTCTGGGAATTTTTAAATCTTACTCAAGAGTTGAGTATTCTGGGTTGTATTGGGAGTTCGTAGATTCGATCGGATTGTCTCACTTTGTCTATGTGTTTTTCCGGGTAATTTTAGAATATGTTAAAAAGTTCGACCAGATATAAATACCCACTTTTTCCCCTATCGGGAAATTTCCAATTGTTGGATATTTCCGTAGTTTAATGACGTTCTAAGTAGTGCAAGTAACGCGATGGTCCCTCTAGAAGACAACAAACCTTAACTCGATTATGTGACTGTCTTGAACTGCCCTTTGAACCTTAGGGTTTGGGGCAGTACAGCGTGCCACATGTGAGGCGTTGGCTTGACCCTTCTACGGCTGGACCGTTGGTACTGAGGCATGAAATGGATGTCTTTGAACTTATTTCATGTGTTGAGCTGTTTCGGGAAAAACTTGGGTGTTTGATTGTTCGATCGGAAAGTTTAACATTTTCTATTTATCTGGAATGTTATACAATATTTGGAATCCACAAGGAGTTATGAGATAACTGATTTGAATGTTATAAATATAGCAGTTTAGTCTCACTTGATTGGTTGCCACGGGATTTTGATGCGATCAAAAGTCCGTCGCAATCACGTAACGTACGCGGATACTCGCCGGGTAAACTTAATAGACAGCTACACCCCATAGCCCCGACCAAGTGACTGTAGGAGGACCCCGTCGCCAAAAGCATCCGTTCGGGTGCTCGCGGCAGCGGTGTTCCGCCTTGGTGCACTTCGTCAACGGTATCAGGGGTGCGGCCGTCTACTAAAATTTGCGACGAGCATTCGATCAGGATGTCGGGAATCCTGTTGAATTGCTCGACTTGATATTGAAAAGAGTTTTCGATAAAGAGACTAAAATGCGGGGTTTATAATTGTTAGGCATGCGATGTCTAAGGAATTTCATTTGGTTAGGCATGCGATGTCTAAAGAGTTTGCGGATTCCAACTGTTGTAGTTTTACACTTTCTTTTCTGTGACCGTAAGTGTAATATGTGATATCGCCGGTTTCGTTGCTATATGTCAACGACAATTGGGATGCGCATATTTACTTACGTTGATGACATGTGATGTTATGTGTTGTTGGATATGTTATATTGGATCGTCGTGTTTGAATAGCCGGGTTTTTTTTATGTGAGATGAGTGTTTTTCATTTTCATTCATGTAAAAACTTGTATGTAATATTCTTTTATTGGGGCACTTCCAGGTTGCGGATGATGTCACCATTTGTATATTATTTACTTTTCCGCATTAGGATAGACCCAAGGAGGGGAGCACAAGTAACCTGGTTCTAGGGTCCAGTGGGAGGCCATCTCGAGGAGTTGAGTTCGGGTCTCCTAACCCTAGAATTGGTAGGGTTGCTTGCCGCTCTCGTAGGGGTCTAGGGGTGTGGGATTGGCTATTCATCACGACCGTGGAATCCGTGTTTTATACTGGCTCGTATTTAAAACAAGGACGTCCTAGTATATCCAATATTTCATATGATATTTTCTGCTGCGTTATCTGTGATGTGATCATGTGATATGTTCAGATAGATATTATATATAGTATATATGATATATTATATAGACGTTGCTTATGTTTTACACCCGCGCTAGCCCTGCCTCGCTCTGGCGTTAGTTACCTAACCTAACGGTGCAGACGGGACATCGAGGCGAATGCGGATGGCATAAGCGTACGTTATATTTATCTATGATGTTTAGGTTGACTTAAATGATGGGATATTCATTAATGAGATTAATGAAAGAAAATAAACCTAATTGATGTTGTGGAATCAAATTTCAAAATAAAAACAGGTAGCTACAGTTCTTGCTTTGCATCGCGGTGTTCCTTGTAGAACATCCTGCACCTTATTCGATAAGGAAAGGACCGAGATCCCTTCACCGGGAGTGACTCCTTTAGCAATAACTGGCAGATGCTACAACCCTCGGTTTGTCTTTTGATTGCTTTTATAGTTTCTGCTTTGCACAGTGATATATATGATATATCCCGCACCTCATTCGACGAGGAAAGGGCCGATGATCCCTTCACCGGGAGTGACCCCTTTAGCAAAACTAGAAAAGCCTAAAAAACACTCCATTTAAAAACCATTTGATTCCGCAACGAGATCAAGTTCAAAGCGTTAAAGGTTTTCATAAAAACCATTCGCAATTTGTTGACCATAGTCAAGGCACAGTGTACGGTAGCTAAGTGATGTCTTCCTACACCGCATATGATGCGATTAGTTAGGACAGTCATGTGGCTTTGTTGACCTTAGCCAAGGGTCATGTGGGTGGGTCTAACTAATCATGAAATGACGGGTAGAACTTGACTAGTGCTTATGATTTGTTGACCTTAGCCAAGGTCATAGGTGCTAGGGGTAAAAACCATTATCGGGAGTTTCAAGTGTTGAAATTTGCAATGAGATTGCATACCTTCTATATGATAGTTGGATCCCGATACCCACTGTGAGTAATTGTTACTCCTGGGAGAGTTTTGCACTTTGCAATTAGCCGATCAAGTAGGTGTCTAGAAAGGTGTCAACGGGGTTATGCCTCTGGGAAAACGAGGTTTTCTGTAATTAGGTCCGTGCGAAAGCACGGGGAACCTCCCTCAAAGTACCGACACTGGCCTGGCTGAAAGATTGGCGAACTTGTAGAGTGTAATTAATCCCGGCTAGTCTTTCCTTTTAAGGTTTGAAGGAAGATTTGATAAAAACAGTGGGAGCCATCCTGATTAGATAAAATATATAACCAATCTAATCTTGCAAGAGCGCACGCAGAGTGTTTTCTTCTTTCTCTCTCCAGGTAGCGACCATATCACGCCTTAATAAAGATAATAATATGGATGCATTGACCGAACCCGCTTGTTATACTGAGCTGGGGAACGTTGGTCCCGCTCCAACTTATAATTGTTATAAGACAGAGCAGGAAATAGGGGAATACCAAGATTCCCATGCCGCCCAAACGAAGAAAGTGCATATGATGCATCTCCTTCGGGTGTGTTCATTATACAGAATTGATTCTCAGTATCCTCTGCATCCTGGGTATCTGATACCGGATCAGGATCCCAGATATGTAATCTGTTACATAGGGCTACAGAAAGGCAGAGAACTGAGAACGGGTGATAAGTTTCATGAGACAGAAAACGGGGCAAGTGTTGCAGCCAAGTCTGTTGGTCACTGTCACCTTGTATTACCAGTATATTGATTCTGAACGAATGTTATTAGATACCGAACCTGATATACAAAATCATATCAGTCTCTTTACAAGTAAAGAAATGATAAAATTTTGTATTGTTGGATAATGTTTTGAACATTTCCTATATCAAAAGTTGATCGGTTCAGGCACGTTATCTAAAAGCATTGATGTTCTAAATCAAACTACAGTTCCTAGTATACAGAACACACACAAGAGGAAGAGTTCAGAAATGAACGAATTCTTCTTGAGGCATTGTAGACTAGGTCATATCAATGCGACCCGACTGGCTGAAAGTTACATTTTAGATGCATATTTAAATCAGTTTGAATTTACATCTTGTGAAACTTGCCAGTCATGTCACAAAGATTAGATGACCAAAGCTCTGTTTATTGGAAATAGAGAAATAGTTAGTAAACTCTTGGGAATGATATATGATGATGTATGTAAACTCCCCTGTCTACACATGCCAGGACCGGTTCTTTGTACTTCATTATATTCTCTGATAATCTCTCAAGATTCAGTCATATGTTCCTGTTGAAACATAAGTCCGAAGCTTTTGAGGTATTCACAGAATATAAGTTGGAAGTAGAGAACCAAAATACGAGTATAAGTATTATTTCCTATGATAAGATCAGGGAGGAGAATACTTGTGCATGGAATTCTTGGACTATTCTAAAGGAAAAATGAGATTCTCTCTCAGTATTACTCCTCTGAATACACCACAGCACAACGGTGTATCAGGATGGAGCAATCGCACCGTATTAGATATGGTGTGCTCTATGATGAGTACTACAGAGTTACCTATTTCCTTTTGGGGTTGTGCACTTAAGAAGCAACATACCTATTGAATTGGGTTTGAATCAAATCTGTGCCTACCACTCCATATAAGATATGGTATGGGAAGAGCCTATCTCTTAAGTAAGTTAAGATTTGGGATTGTCCGGCCTATGTCAAAAGAAAAATCCGGACAAGATCGAGGCAAGGTCAGTTCTGTAGAACTGGAAAGGTTCCAGCTATACAAAACTGCAGCTGATGATTTGACAGAACCAAAGGATTCAATAGTCCCCGACGAACCTCAGCCTCTCCGCCGAACTAGCAGGGTTCCTCACCTGCCTGAGAGATACTTCGGTTTCTCGATGACAGTGGGAGCGAGGAATGCATCATGAGATGATGACCCAACTATTTTCGAGCAGGCCATCGAGAGTGGGGACTCTGTAAGAATGATTGGATGCTTAGCGATCTGAGATGGAATCCATATACACCAACAAAGTATGGACTTTGGTTGCGATATCTGAAGGGTTAAATCCCCATCAGGAGCAAGTATATCTTGAGAAGATTACTTGGTGTAGATGGAAAAGTTGAGACTTTCAAAGCAGGACTTGTTAAAGGTTTTCGTCATCAACCAGGCATGGATAATGATGAAACCTTTTCCAGGGACTATGATTAAGTCCATCCAGATCCTACTTACCATTGCTAAATACCATGACTACGATATCTGGTGGTTGGGTGCTATGAATACTTTTCTAAATAATGATTTAGAAGAGAACGTCTATAAGAACACAGCCAGAGGGCTTCGTAAACAGTGGGAGCAGCGGAAACGTGTGCAAGTTGCTTTACAGAATAAAGCAGGCATAGCGGAGTTGGAACGTCTGTTTTGATATGGTAGTCAAAGTGTTTGACTTCATCAACATGGTAGATGAACCTTGTATATACAAAAAGGTAGTAGAGAGTAAGGTGGTTATCGTCGTATTGTACGTGGACAACATACTCTTGATAGGAAAAGAGTTTCCTATACTACGCTCGGTCAATCTCCTCATATCGCAAGGATTCTCCAAATAAGATAAAGGTGATACCTCCTAAATCCTGGGATTTGGATCTATATGATAGATCTAAATGGATGTTAGGCTTCTCACTAGGTTTAGTGAGATGGTATCAATCGATCCTGAGGCGAATCACTGGAAAGGTTCCAGAGTGATAAGGATGACTGAAAGTCAGTCACATGCCTTGTCTTTACCCTCAGTAGAGGGACGGTATGTTGGAAGAGTTCCAAGCTAGATACCGTGGCAAACTAGACGATAAAGGCTGGTAACATCGCTATTAAAGATACTACCAAAGAGGCAGTTTGGGTGTATATAGGTTCATGAGATGAACTAGGTTCCCACCATTGTGTGACAATGGAAGAGTGGCTTTGGCCTAGGAACCCCGGTCCCATCAGTGACCCAGACATATTCTGAGGCAGCATCACCTGATCATGGAGATAGTTGATCTCCAGGGTGATCGAGGTTAGGAGAGTAGACTTAGAGGACAACACAGCGAATCCACTCACAAAGGCTTATTCCCAGTGAGAGACTTATATGGGATGGTTGAGTATTAGATAATACAACCACTGCTACAGATGGTCCTAGTGCAAGTAGGAGATTGTTAGTTATATGTATGCCCTAGGGGCCATTACTGTACATTGGATGTATATTGCAGTGGATGCTGGGACATATATAGGTAGGACTTTCTTGCTCGACATGATAGTACGCTATCTGGTTGCTTTTTATCTTAACATGTATACTTTCTGTCTCTCTGATTACATGTTGATAAAGCCCTTAGGATGTGTACTTGACTTCCAGGACTATGATGTAGATCATACTAGTGGGGCCTGGGTAGTCCATGAGTACATCCTTCAATGTTCCTAGCCGTGGGAATATCGAGACGGGGCATCGATATTCCAGAGTAGACTAGCGTATATCTTCTCGACCCATGTGATGGGTGATGGATGATCCCATATACATTGGTGTTTGACATCAGAGATGGTATGCGGGTGCTCAGTGGAGACTGGGTACACTGAACGGACTCGCCGAGAACTCCCAGATGGTATTATACCTCATGTCAGATGGCAGTTTTCTGGTGACACTGGTACAGCTTAGTATGTTGACCCGAGATCGTCATAGAGTCTTGTGTGTCTCCCACTGTGCTTTGATTTCCACCCTACCACGGCTCTACTGAGTCGTATAAACAGGTGATTTTTGGGTACAGTCCCGATTCACATGGAGGCAATGAGCGATAGGAGGGGATTCGTCTCTCCCGGTATTGGGGGTTGATGTTGCGCTATGCACGACTGGCCATAACTGGAAATCCCTGGCCAGGGTTGCAGTGATCTACTGGTAAGTGTTATCAGTAGTTTCACACATGTTATGGACCTCACGTCGGCATGACTTATCGAGCTATTGGGGTCTGACGTTTACCACCCCTAGGCGAGATATGCGACATATCAGACGAACAGACCGGACTGTACGGTAAGTGTTACTGGTTGGATTCACAGGAGTGTGAGCGGGCTTGCTCGTCGATCTTCTGATCGCTCAATACCCGGGTGGCCGTTACGTTTAGCAGACTGCTTGTAGCTTGTGGGTGTTTGATATGATCATCATCTGCTGCCGGCGTATTGACGAGTCTTTAGAGTCCTACACAGAGGTTTCCTGGCTCAAGCGAAACGAAATAGGAGCGCATATGAGATATGTGCGGGACCGAGAATAATGCATGTATGTGATACCGTATTCTATTCTCGCGTTGAATGTATCGAATGGTTGTATGTGATATAACCTAGTTATCGAATCGTGGATTGATTCGATAAGTCGATACATTGGATATTAGTCGGTCATATGCGATATGACCGGATCGTTAAATCAAGTGTTGATTTAATGATTTAATGTATAATTATATATTTGATATATTACTTTGCATTAACTAATATTTGTTCACTTTAGATGTATTTTCTCACTTGAAGTGCACATTGTATATATGATATAGTTTTGTGCACTAGTTTGTATCGTGTTTGATGATACATGCAAACTTGGGTATGTGAATGCTTTAAACCTTGTTTAGGGTTTTGTAATCTTTACTTATTTATTTATTCTTTTATTCATTTATTTTGGCAAGAATAAAATGGTGTCTAACTTTGTTTCTTTCTTGAAACTTCATGAAGTTTTGAAGCTTTGACCATTTTGTTTCTTAACCTTAACCTAACCATTAAACCTCACCCTAGTTTATTCTCTACACTTAACCATGGTTGCTATATGATAAGAATCACTTTATTTTCTATTTTCAATATACTTATTATATTCTTTTTCTTCTTCTTCTTCTTCTTCAAGAAGAAAGAAGCTTGCTAGCTTCCATGGTGCCTTGTGAAAAAGAGCGAGAAATCCAAATTCTAAAGTGAACCCACTTCCTATTTCTTCATCCTCTACCACTTGACATGTAGTATAGAGTGTTTTCTTCACAAGTTTCATGACTTGGTGAAGTTGGAGCTTGATCTTGAGTTGCCTCGACGTAGATCATCTTCGGCATCAAAGTCGACGACCTAGCCCGATCATTTCTCCGATGAAACCACCGCGAGAGTCTAGGATTCCGATGGGTACAGTGGAGGGACGTCATCACGGAGCCAAGGAAGTGGAGCACCGGATCTACAAAGGTTTTAGTCACTTTCCTTTAGCAATAAAGTTGTTTACTTGCTTGCATCGCTTATCCTCTAGTTACAATCTTGCTTATGGTTACTTGGCACATAGGAAATTTTTGAATTGGCCATGTTTGATCACTTGTAGAACCTCATGGGTGTGCCTAGGAACCCTACACTATCTACTCCGGCGTTTGCGAGAGTCGACGTAGAGACATGGCCTCTATTGTGCGCTTATTTCGACTCCCAACGCAAACAGGTATGTATTTTAAATGTAATTCATTATTTATGATATAATTTATTTCTTTGTGTTTCTTAATTAGAAAACTAAATGTTAATGCGTTGTGCAGAAACAGGCCGCTAAGAATACAGAGAATAGGAAGTCGGCGAAGAGGGGTCGCCCCACTTACACAGGTGGCTCGAGGAACATTACTCGAGCCATGGAGTTATCGGTAAATTACAATAGACCGACCTTTGTGATATTCTGCAATATTAAGAGTTATTTTATAATATTTCTAATATTAAGAGTTACTTTCTAATATTGCAGACATTTCGGACCGTGGCGTCAGGTGGTACACCGAGCGTGCTGTACGCATATCTTGCCGTCCACGGCACCTCGACAAATCCCGCCACGGGCGAGCTTCGATATCCCGACGTCGCTACCCAGGAGTACTGCGTAAGTGTTAATATTTTTTCTACCAAAATTTGAAATTTTATTTTTGGAAGGTTCAAGTTTAAATTTTATACTTATACTTTACTGCTTAATGTGGGTGTAGGAGCGGGTGGTTGAGAAGGCCCAGGCCTCGGGGATCGATTTTACCGGACAGAGCGATCCGAGGCTGCTGACCCCAGTTCTGGACGCCGCACACGGAGGGCACCACGGAGGTTGGGAGAGAGGCCGGGGACTGGGCCCTAGCAGGGCCCATATGAGGTTGGACTCCACCCCGGCGGTAACTTCCTCCGTCTCTAGTGACCGACGTGTCCATCAGGAACTGGAGAGCTTGAGGGCCACCGTTCAGGAGTTGAAGGAGATGCTGGTATGTATACTAATTTATAGTAAAATATCATGTCATACTATATAGATATCAACATATCCATAATTAGTACGTAGCTTGAGCTTATTTGGTTTTAGACTTAAGTTTGATTAATCATACATACAAATGTAATTAAAATAAACAACAAACTAGATATCCAAAAGGGGTTTCGAAATAACTTAATAATGATACGAATTCGAATAATACACAGTTCTTACATGCTTATTACACACGTTAGGTCCAGACGCGACAGGGTACATCGACCGAGCCTCCACATGCATCTCCTTCGGCTGCTGCTCCGCAAGCCACTACATCGGCTGCGGTTCCGCAGACAGCTCCTATAGCTCCACCGCCCGCTTAGACTCCCGCAGCCGCGGCTCCGCAAGCGACTACCTCGACGCCGGCTGCGCAGACCACATCGCCATCTCCATAGGCCGCTCAGACTCCCGCTCGCGCCGAATTGCAGAGTTTATTGACCGAGGAGCAGGCGCGCGTTATTCTATCGTTATTCAGAGGTGGAGCTGGACCGAACTAGGGTAGCTTTTTGGTTCTTATTTTTTGAAACATGTATTTATTTATATCATACACATTGTACTATATTTTGAAACGATATTGATATTGGTTTATATTTATATCATATATGATTTTTGGGTTTCTTTTGTATATTATATATATGCATGAGATGTGATTATGAATACTGCGATATATGTTGTGTGATGATTAATTTTATATTTGATTGATGTATATATTATAGTGCACAGGGCGGGAAAAAATCAGGCAGCCCATTTTTAAAAAAAAATACAGATAATATGTACCTACGGATTAATCCGTAGGTACATATGTTGCCCCTACGGTTATATCCGTAGGAGCACAATATCAGCAGTAACTGATATTTCCCCCTTGATTTCAGTACCAGGGGGTTAGGAGTGCCCCTACGGACATATCCGTAGGGGCCACGGCCTCGCCCCTACGGATAACTCCGTAGGGGCACAATATCAGGATTCCTGATATTTTGCCCCTACGGATAGGTACCTACGTAGATATCCGTAGGGGGTAGTATATGGCCCTACGGTTATGTCCGTAGGTACATTTAATATATTAAAAAAAACCGTAAATAATATAACTTATTTTACCCTACGGCCTACTCCGTAAGGGCAACAGGACCTACACAGAAATCCGTAGGGCCAAGAATTTGCCCGTAGGGGCAAGTTCAGGGCTTCAACTTGCACCTGCGGCCTTTTCACCTACGGGGTATTTTTTCGCCCCTACGCATATATCCGTAGGGGCAACCCTTATTTGTAGTAGTGAAAGTTAGACGTTTTCTTAAACGAACTAGTAATAAGTAGTTATGAGCCATTGTCCCAAGGGTTAGTAAGATGAAAGAAGTCACTAATCTGAGGATAAAAATAAGTGTAGCGTCTTGGAAAGTCGTTTTGGTGTTTTCCTGAAAATCGGTGAAAATTCGGTATTTTTCCGAAAGCCGTCTTTTTTGTTATTTTGCAGTTTAGGACTAATTATACCTAAAATGGATAGGTAATTGCTTGTTTTTAGTAGCTAATGAGTTACTTATGAAATTCTGGTCGTTTAAAAATTTTCCCTAATTTTTCAATTTTTAATATTATTTTAAGCCGGTAAGAAAATACATTAAATTAGCGATAAATACAAATTTAAATGGGCTAAAATTAAGCTTTAAAATCATGTTAATTAAAATCTAGTTGTAACATAAATTTTTATTATTTTATTTTAAGTTTTAACTAATTTTTATTATGGAAAACGAAATTTATTGAATTTTAAGCTAAAACTTGCAATTTTGGACTTGTGGGGGGTCTTTTTGCATAAAACCTTTTTGTATCCACTCACACTCACCCGCACTCCCTCTAGGCCGGCCCCACCACCATCAAGTCCAGAAATTCCTTGCCTCCTTTTTACTTTAACTCATGTGAGGAAATTGTTTTGGAAAGGGAATAAAATATGTTATTTTGGGTATGGGTTTAAAGTGAAATGAGAGGGGTTGACTTGGACTTCCCCCCCCCCCCCACACCCACACCATTCCTCCCATATTCTCCTGCTGAAAATCTGCAGCCACTCCCTCTCCATTTCCCCATCTCTTTTCATCATCAAAATTTCCATCAAAATCCATTAAAATTCAACAAAAATCAACAATTTCCTTTACAATTTCAAAGCAAAACCTTATTCCCTCTCTTCTCAAACCCAAATTGGCTCAAATCTTGGAGAAAGATGGCATCTTGGGAGGCTTTAGCAACATAGGGTTTGAACTTTTGAGGTATAACTTCTAATCAAATGGTTACATTGTAGTTTAAAGTATGCTAATTAGAACTTTGAAAATTGTTTAGTGTTAAATCTTTTGTTAATTTCTAATCTAGTTTGTTTTAAAGCGGGTAGTTTGATATGAACTTGGGTTTTAGCACACCATTAATTAGTTAATTAAATCTATTTTGCTATCTAGTTGGTTGCTAACCTAAGTTAATGAGGTTACTTTGCTTAAGTGGCTTCAATTTTTGCTAATCTAAGTTATTTTAGCGAAATTTTGATTGTGTTTGCTAATTATGAAAATCAAGAAAGGAGTTTTGTGTATGGAAATAGGTTTGAAGCATGGTTATTGTGTTGTAATTTTAGTGTTGTGGCTAACTAGTTATGCGGTTGGATGTTTATGCTAGGTTGTAGTCTTTTTGTCGCAAATCGGCGATTTTTGCACCGATTTTTGGAATGTAAATGCTTACTAGTTTTTATTAAAATATTGTGATGAATTAATTGCGATGTCTTGATGACATTTTTAGCGTATCCTATGACTTTTAGGATGTGTGAGTGCGGATTTTTGAGTGTTCGGGTTTTAGTTTGGTCGGGCGACCAATCGACTTTTTAGTAGATTCTGCGATTTTCGCGTGTGTTCCGCGCACTTTGTGCACGTTGTACCTAGCTTGTGAACTATGGTATTTTCGTTTGGGTTTTGCGTCATTCTTGATATGTAACCTTATGTCTTGTATTGATGTAGATTCCAGGTTCGGTCGCGGAGGCTTCGGATGCGGCACGAAAAGGGAAAGCGGTGATCGGACGTAGCTAGCTGAGGATTTCTGTGAGTAAATGTAACATCTACGGGGGACTATCGTTGGATGGCGCAAGTCGCCCGATAGTTTAGTAGCTTAAAAAGATTCTTAGTAATATTAGTAATTAGGGGTTTAATACTTGTATGATTATTTGCTACATTCATGCCTTATATTGACATACATATACGAACCCATTCTATAGGACACATGCACCATTGCCAGGGTTTTTATATGCAGCACGAGCACTATTCATGCTTACACACACACCCTGGTAATTGCCATACCACCACACTAGATAACCTTTAAATTGAAACCTTTTACTATAATTGATACTTAAACTCGCACTATTGCTTTAATTCCTTAAAATGAAATCGTAGGATTGCTATTCATGTGCATGTGCTTCATCATACTATTTGTTCATGCCTAATCTATTAATCACACATCGCAACTTGATTATTGATACCATGTGCATTCATTATCATTGACATATGCACTTATGAGGATTTCTTGAGATTTTATGATATTTCTGGATTTCGGGGGAAAGCCGCAAAATTTCTAAACTTATTATATTTTTAAAATATGTAAATTGCGGTTTTCTAGTGATGTAAGTGTCGTCCACCATGAGTTTGCTGTGGTTTTCGAGATCCGTGTCGAGGAGTGGAGGAACCGTCACGGGTATATGGTGGGCCCGGTATGGTACCCCGGGGCAAGATGAATGTGGTGTTGACGTTGAGCCTGGCAGG
The DNA here is from genome assembly GCA_030015575.1 of Agapanthus africanus. NCBI lineage: Eukaryota > Viridiplantae > Streptophyta > Magnoliopsida > Asparagales > Amaryllidaceae > Agapanthus > Agapanthus africanus. The sequence goes on from JASDDO010000010.1 coordinate 317,866,654, forward strand.
GGACGGATTACCTACCGGTGACTGTTTGGCACGGCGAATATCCAGAGGATACCGACCGTGGCCGCGAGATGATGAGATTTTGATATTGAGCTGGGTCAGCCGGATGGCTGAAGCCAGAGATACTATGACATGGATATATGAGATTTGTGATAGTTTTGAGGTGTCGTTGCTGGACACAGGTTCTTGTTGATTCTAGTGGTATTATGCTGGTATTTCAAAAGAGATTTCTAAAGGAAAAACATGATTCTTATAATTACACATTCAGATCATGAGTTGATTCGCATTGCATTCATACCTGCTAGTATATTCATGTTGTATACACACCTGCTAGTGCATCCAGTCATACCTGTATTAGAGATGCTAGAATACTTGTGTGCATGCATACGATAGCCTGTGTAGATGTTATTTATTACTCACGAGTTGGCAACTCACCCCCGTTGTGCCACAGCCTTTTGCAGGTCCGCTCCGTCAGTACAGTAGCGGCGGGCGCTCTTGTTTCTTTTGCCTGGACTCGAGGTTTTGCTCTTAGGTGGGTTATATTATTATTTTTGTACCACCTTGTATATTCTTTGTATCTAGTGTACTCCATCTACTGTATCTACCAGCATTATTGTATATTGACCTAGAGATGAGACTGTGAGATTGGTGGACTTTTTATGCTGTATTTTGGGGTCGAGCTCACTTGAGTCGACATGCTGTTTTTCTCATGCTTCCTTATGATTATTTCGCATGTTGTTGCTTTATATTGCGTGGGATTTATGACCGCCTTGTGGCGAAGAGCTAGCTCCCGCTTAGGGATGCCTTATTTGTTGGATTCATATATATTCTTGTTGTACCCATTTTGGGGGCCAGTATTTACAAAGGAGACTTTGCCGAAATTTTCGGAAAAATTGATATTGTTTTAAAAAGGGTTTTACATGACTTATTTGATAAACTCTCTTTCAATTGATTGGGTTTTCTTCACTCTTTTGCTTATTTGGTTTTGGTTTTCTGGGCTTTGGCTTACTTATTTTACGGACGTCTTGAGACGTTTCGTAAACTTAAGTACCAGTCACGTTCCGTACCCTGCGGGTCGTGACAATAAGTCTGAAAAATAGTTTCCATTCTGGAAGTCAAACATTTGAATGTTGATACCCTACTATACGCACTTACACACGTCTTGAAACTCGGGATAGTAGAGGATACCTTGAAATGCTCTTGTCTAAAATCCAAAGTATGAAGAATAAAAGATAAAATGGTGAAGAAAAATGAACACTGATTTTGTAATCACCAAGGCAATATAAAAAAAATATAGCGAGGGTGCTTCATCACCTAGTGCCTTAGACCAACTGGTTTGGGAGTCATTGCTAAGCCTTAGGTGTTGCAAGACGAAATGCTATTTACACCTAATCAGCAAGCACATGAGTAATCGGTCGGTTAGTACCTCAAGAAGTATTAACGGTCGCATGAAAAATGTGTGAGCAAATCCATCTAAATATTCATCAAGTAAAAAGTACTGAGGTTGATGGACAAGAGTATGATAGCTTGAATTGAATTCTCGGAGTGTGGGGATGTCTTTTAGACATACGTAGGGGTATATGATCGATGTTTGGAAGAAAGATAGGAATAAAGAATAAAGACGGTGTTTTATTAAGGATGATGTGATTTCTAACATCTTTTCATGACTATTAAGATAGGGCTCATGACAACCGAAAAGCTAGTGTAGTTGGAAACTCTAATTTTCAATGTCTTTCTTTTACAATTCTTATCTTTATATGTAAATTTTACGGTCTTCCTTTTATTATGGGATTTTGTGGGTGCAATCCGCTGAAAACCCTCAGGAGACAACACTCTTCCTACTAGGGACACCTAGAGGTTTAAAGTCTTATTGCACGTGCTCAGTGCAATCGTGTTGCCTACGAATGTGTGCTAGTTAGTTTTCTTTTTCTTTTTCTTTATTTTCTCCTTCTCTTAAATAAAAGATGTTTGCTCGAGACGACCAAAATTACGTTTGGGGGAATTTTATCAGTAGAAAATATTGTATTTTTAACACCAATTTCCCTACTCTTTCTAATCATTTATACGTGTTTGGTATAAATATAGCACATATTAGCAAATTCGTCTGGAAAATATCAAATAACATGTGTTATACATTATAACCGGCATTATGATGGAAATTGTGTGTTTATTACTACACGCATGATCTTTGTATATCAACACTTGTCTCGAGATTGTGTGCAGGAAATTCTCCAGGTAAAAGAGCAGGAACTGTTAAAAGTGCTGATAAAATACATCAAGCTCAAGACTTATGATCTGGCAGTAAATAAGAAAGTATAAAAATATTCCAGACATCAGGAAAGTGCCATAAATCCAACACAACTCAGCACTGGAAATTTCATTCAGAGATTACCTAAAAGGGCTACGGATCCGCAGCCGAGTCAGGCCGATTCACCGCGGATCCGCGGCCGATCCGACTCGTCAGCGGTTGAACTTTTTCCAGAGGTCTTCTTTTATCGGCCAAACTTCTCCAAGACGCTTCGAATTGTGTAGATTTCTCTAGAAGCTTCCCTTCTAACAGCCAAGCTTCTTGTGCAAGTTTGATACCTACCAAGCTTCTCATGCAAGCTTTATAACAACCTAGCTTCCAGTAGAAGATAAACCAAGCTTCTAGGAGAAGATAAAGGAAAACTATAAAAGGAGACCTAAGGCTTCATTACAAAGGTTGTTCATTAGTTGATAGTTGAATATTAAATCTATACACAAGTTGAGTGACACAACTTGTAATCAAAACCCTAGCCCAAAGCAAATATAAAAGCCAAATCAAGATTCATCGAGAAGCGTCTCAAGAAAGCCTTCAACGAGCCTTTGAAGCAACGCCGACTTTCATCCAAGCAAGAGATCCACGATGATTCGCGACTCAAGAAGATCGATGCGAAGCTAATTTCGGCGGATCTAGTTACCTCCTCAAATCTTGTAATCTTTGAGTGAATTGTACCTAACCGTCGATTAATAAAGGTGAACATTATAAATCTTGCTTTTCTTTACATTCTTGCATGATGAAAAGTTACCGATTCTTGATTCTTTCCTTTTTCATGATGTTTGAGTGAAATCTCCGCTTGTAGCGGAATCGAGAGAATAGGTGTATGATGATTATTAAATTCTTGAACGATTCTTAAGTCTTATGAGTTTTGTAAACTTTCGGAAATTGAATCATCGAAGACCTAATTTGAATGAGATCGCTTTCTTGAATGTTTTTCGCTTCAAATTAGAGATCAACGATCGGTGATTTAATTTGCTAAAGTCTTGAATTTGAATGATAATCAATGAAAGGATAAGGGATGATGAAGGAGAAACCCTAGTTTCTTCAATAGATTCCTAAACCTCGTCGATTGTCATCGATCTAGCAACAAATTCTCAATAGATAAGAATTTGTAATCATCAGTATTCATCATCACTATCAATTCGATCGATTCCTACAAGCTACTTTACAAATCTTGATAATTCAATTGGTTTGGACATTTTCTTGATCTCTATTAATTCTTGATTTTAGATCTATTTCTTCATGTTCTTGAAACTAAAATTTCACAAATCTTAAATCATTTTCTTTTATCCTTTAATTTTCAACTAAACTAAAACGATTTCGAACAAATCACACTTTCCCAGTGGACGATCCGTTCTCATTGACGAAACTATAATAGACACCGTCAATTGATTGCGGTATAAATTTCTTTCGTTGTGAAACATTTCCAAATACACACGAAGATGATCAATCACCATGCTTAAACAACCCTAAACAAATCTTATACTAGAGAATCATACGAAACTAAAAAGCAAACAACTTTACTTCTAAGTGATAGGGATTACAACCTTTGTAGTCCATTACATCGCTTCATAAGCTCCGAGTAGTGGTCCCTTCACTGCGATCCATGAACTCCCGGACTCTTGAGAGGCCCCACAAGTCGTATGATGCATTCTTGCTTGTAGTCTTCTAAATCCGAGATGATCTACTCCGAGGAAACACAGACTCATGCTATCTCTTCACCAAGTAGGAACTAGTGAAGCTAACACACTAATCTATATGGCCAGTATAGAAGAGGATGATGAAGTAGGAATTTTGCTCTCTTTAGTTTTATTTTTATCACAATCTTCTATCACAAATGAAAAGGCTAGAAAAGCTTTTTGAGGAAAAAGAAGATGAAGTGATAAAAGAATAATTGTTGTGAGGTTAGAAATGCAACCATGTGTTAATATGTGTCATCCTTAACCTTTGTAGAGACTTAACCATGAGCTATGGTTAAAGGTTAGGATGATAAATATCTTAAGCTTAACAAAAGAGTGGGCTTGGTCAAAGAACCTACAAGCTTCTACAAGCTTTGAACCATGACTAAATACCACAATTTTGAATTTGCTTAATAATAAATATAAACCTAATCTTAACCCTAGCATGGTTTAATTCTTATAAACCCTAGTTGCATTTATAACCTAGCATGCTACAATTATACATATCACATATATATAATTATGTAACAAAACAAAAGAATACAATAAACATATATCACATATATGTTAAATGTATCCAAAGTGAGAAAATGAAATACTTAAGTTAGAATATATTAGTTAATGCAATTTAATATATCAAATATATAACTATACATTAAATTATCGAATCAACACTTGATCCGATAATCCGGCTATATCACATATAACCGACTAATATAAAATGTATCATTTATCGAATCAATACTTGATCCGATAACCCGGCTATATCATATATACGCGGCCGATATCACATATCGCGAGAATAGAATACGGTATCACATACACGTATTATTCTCGGTTCCGCACATATCACATATGTGCTCCTACTCCGTTTCGCCTGAGCCAGGAAACCTCTTTGTAGGACTCTAAAGACTCATCAATACACCGGCAGTAGGTGATGATCATATCAAACACCCACAAGCTGCAAGCGGTCAGCTAAACGTAACAGCCACTCGGGTATTGAGCGATCAAAAGATCAACAAGCAAGCCTCCACACATTTCTGTGAATCCAATCAGTAACACTACCGTACAGTCCGGCCTCTTCGTCTGATATGTCGCATATCAAGTCTATGGGTGGTAAACGTCAAACCCCAGTAACCGATAACTCGTGTCAATGTGACTCTCATAACAGGTCGAGAAACTACTGATAACACTTACCGGTAGATCTCCATATCCGCCCTGGCCAGGGACGTCCAGGTATAGCCAATCGAACACAGCGCAACATCAACCCCCAATACCGGGAGAGACGAAACCCCTCCTATCTCTCATTGCCTCCATGTGATTCGGGACTGTATCCAAAAGCCACCGTTTTGCATGTTCTCATGAACCTGGTAAGGTGGAAATCAAAGCAAAGTGGGAATCACAGAAGACTCTATGATGATCTTGGGTCTACAGACTAACATGTACCAGTGTCACCGGAGAACTGCTATCTGACGATAGGTATAATACCATATAGGAGTTCTCGGCAAGTTCGTTCAGTGTACCCAGTCTCCACTTAGCACCCGTATACCATCTTTGATGTCAAACACCAACGGATGTGGGATCATCCATCGCCCATCATATGAGTCAAGATGCGTATACGCTAGTCTACTCTGGAGTATTGATACCCTGTCTCGATCACCCTCGACTAGGAACAGTTATAGGATGTACTTGTGGACTACCCTAGCCCCACTAGTATGATCTGCATCATAGTACTAGTAGTCAAGTACATATCCTATGGGCTTTATCAACATGTGAGAGCAAGGCAGTAACACAATACAAGTCAACATGTTAAGACAAAGAGCAACCGGATAGTATACTATCATAACGAGCAAGAAAGTCCTCTCTATATATATCCAAGCATCCACTATAATATATATCATATGTACAAAAATGGCCTCTAGGGAATATACGTAACTGTTGGGGTATAAATTTACACCTTGGTTGACCAAGTCAAAATCAAAGTCAACCCCAAGCCAGGTAGGCTCAAGCCCAGGTCAAGCGGGCCCATGCCTAAGTCGAGCCCGCAGCCAACCTCCCCATGGCAACGACAAAATCATGTAATAAATAATTATTATGTAATTTTTTATACATGAATGTATATAAAATGGGCATAAAGCCAATATTTTGTAAGCCCATGGCTTATGTGCAAAAATGAAATGGCACATAAGCTATGGGATGGGTAAAATGCCATTTTTCTAAAGCCCAAGGGGCTATATGTAAATATGTAAGCCTATAAAGGCAAAGATAATGAAATATCTCAACAACTTTTCTCTCTCCAAAAAAAGTTTCAGATCTGAGATCTTTCTTCCTTCTTCAAGGTTCCAAAACCTTCTTCTTTCTTTTGAATTAAATCAAGAGTTTTACTCTTCCTTTTTCAAAACTAAATAGTTTTCCACCACAAAACCCATTAAGGGGAACTCAGATCTGCCATCAGATCTCAAAAAGAAAAGATTTTTAAATCTCGCATCTCTTTATCTCCAAGATCCGGCCAGCAAAGGAAGAAGAAGGACCCATTTCCTTAACCCAAAGCATCTTAGGAGTTTAACTCCACCCTATTCTCTCTTTAGAGAATTTTCGGAGCTAAAAACCCCCATTTTCCTCGCTGGTGCGCTAGCGCTCGAGCGCAAAGCGCCCGCGTGCCGACACGTGGCGCGCTTGCGCTCCAGCGCACTGCGCTCGAGCGCAAAGCGCCCGCGTGCCGACACGTGGCGCGCTTGCGCTCCAGCGCTCTGCGCCAGACACGTGGCGCGTTGCGCTCCAGCGCTCTGCGCTCGAGCGCAAAGCGCCCACGTGCAAACACAGCGCTCTGCGCTCGAGCGCAAAGCGCCCTCATGCCGACACGTGGCGCGTTGCGCTCCAGCGCTCTGCGCTCGAGCGCAAAGCGCCCACGTGCTGACACGTGGCGCGCTTGCGCTCAAGCGCCCAGGCGCTGGCCCTACGCATCCTTTGGATGTCTTTTCCCTCCCTTTTATATATATACATATTTACATATACACATACTCCACGACACTGTCCCTGTTAGAAAAAAATTTCTAACGGGGCGCTGCCCCACACCCCGCAAGGGGGCTGCTAGCCCCCTTGACCCCCAGCCCGCTATCCGGGTAGCGGGACCCCCGTAAAAACTCTGCGCGGCTCCCGATATATCCAAAACCCCTTTTCAAAACACAACACACGCACACCGCACATTGAGTTCGCATGACCAGTTTAAACCCGTTAATCGGAGGTTCTCTCGCCCCAAAGGCGATGGGTAATTAACGGCAGCTTAGTCCGCGGCTGCCGGAGATTTGGATCCCCACAATCAATAAACCCCGGCCTACCCCAGGCAGGGGGAATCTGTAGTACGCCTGACAAGCATGCGCGAATTCCCGTCTTAATGGGGTGACGAAAAACACCCTACAGATTCTGGCACGCCCGGTGGGACTTATCTCTCCTCCCATATTTCGGGTTAAACGTTCATGCGAACTCAATCAATTTACATGTCTATATTTATACTAAAATAATGCTCTTTCATGCAGATTTTCAAGCAATCACCTTCCGACGATGTCTTCGATGATGAACTCAGCTCCCGTCTCCTACACCATGAGGATAGACTCTAGGACGGTCCTTCCGGACAGTCTCGGGCGACAATGGGAGGAGCCGCTGCTACCATTCGGTTCTATCATGTTCATGCCAGTTGGCGCCATCCCAGCTCCTCAAGCCCCGGTGGCAGACAAACCGGTCTCGAAAGGCAAGAGGCCATATGTGGTGATCTCAAGGACGCCCCAACCCAAACGCAAGTCGGTGTCTGAACGACTTTCCTTGGCCCCAGCTGGGGGCAAGGCCATCAACACCAACAAAGCTACAACGCGTCCCGAGCAAGCTCCAGCGGTGCCCTTGACTACTGCTCGATCGGGTGTCTTCTCGAATCTCCTCGCCAGTGAGAAAGAGACTACTGGATATGAGGTCCACACTGTCTACACGGTAGGCACACGCAGCAAGAGCAAGGACGGGGCCACTACATCCCAAATCCAATCTGGATTGAATGTGGTGGCCGCTTCCCAAGAACAGCCGCCTCTGCTGGGTGATGAAGACCCTCTCGATGAGGATGATGGGCAGAAAGACCCTTCGGTCCATGAGGAGTCAGGCTCGGAAAGCGAAGAAGAGCCGACTTTCCGCCCCAGAACCGCGGAGCAAGAGCTGCTTCAAGAGCTCCGAAAACAGCTCAGAAGCAAAGACAAGGAGATGGCCAAACTTTACTCCAAAATTGACAACTTGACGAAGGTCGTGATGCAGCTCACGGCCCGACTTGCCTCTCAGCCGCCCAATCAAGCGGAGGGCTCTGCTCATGAACCGGGAAACGGTGTCCCAACGCAACCGATGCCTATTCCCTCAAATCCAAAAGTGGGCGAACCGCATGAAAATCAGTCACATCCTATCTCGGGAAATGTCTTGGCTACCGATGACAGTAGCCCGCTAACTCAAGATCAAATCATGGATTTGGTTGCCAGCAAAGTCAAAACACTGGTAGCCGAAGCTGAAGCGCAAAAAGATGTTAGCAGTAGCGGGAGACCATATCCTGCTCAATATGATCTGGTAGAATTTCCTAGCGGCTATGTCATCCCTAAATTCGGAAGATTCGATGGGACGCGAGACGCGAATCAGCACATCGCCCACTTCAAAGCCTCATGCGGGAATACTGGGGGCAATGATGCGCTTCTCCTCCGCCAGTTCGTTAATAGCCTGACCGATGTTGCTTTCGACTGGTACGCGAGCATACCGGATGGCTCCGTCATAACTTTTGTCCAAATGGAGTCTCTGTTTCAGCAGAGGTTCATGAGCGTCAGCGATAAGATTACTATTACCGAGCTCGTAAGGACCAAGCCCAAGAGCGACGAAAGCAACATGAATTTTATAACCCGATGGCGTAATCTCTCCGTTAAATGCGAACCGCCGATAGAGCAGGACCAATCTGTCAGTCTCCTTGTCGAAAATCTCAACAACTGGATGGCCCCGTTTCTATGTACCGCGGGTCTCAAAACATTCCAAGAGCTGACCAAAAAGGTCCAAACATTGGAACGCTCAAAGCCCGAGTCTGCTCAGGATCTTCAGTTCACAAGCAGACCGAAACCTTGGAGGGACGATAACCGAAAAGGCGGAAGTTCTAACATCACCGATTCTCCAAATAAGCAGAGAACGAGCGGAGCAAAAACTGACCAGTCTCGAGAGCCAACTTTGGAGGAAAAAAGAAATAAGGTCTACTCATTCCGAAGGGACAAGGTCCACAAAATTTTTAAAGATGCTCTGAAGAATGGCTTGCGGCTACCAGAACCGAGAAGGCTAAGTGAAGCGAACAAGACTGATCATCCCAACTTTTGCCCATACCACCGAGTGCTGGGGCACACTATTGAAGACTGTTGCATCTTCAAGGATTGGGTCGAGAAACAATACAAGGCGGGAGAAATATCATTGTCCCCTGGCGTGTTAACAAACAATCAAGCTGCGACTGCCAATTTCATACACACGGGGACCGAAGTCCATCAGGGACCTGATTCTCTCAAACACCCACCTTTCTCTGGGAACCGTCGACCGCCACGTCATTAAACTGGAAACGATCGACCACCACGTTATTAAACTGGGAATAATCGACCTCTAAGTCGTTAAACTGGGAATGTAAAAAAAAATGTGTGTGTAAATAAACAAAAAATGTGTAAATAAAAGAAAAATAAAGAAAAGCCGAAATGATGGGGCAACTCGCAATAAAAATCAGCGAGTGAACATAAAAATGAAAATAAAGCCGAAATGATGGGGCAACCGCGAATAAATAGCCGAAATGATAGGGCAATCGCGACCTTCGCGATAAGAAAAGCTGAAATGATAGAGCAATCGCGGTAAAATAAACAGACAAAAAAAAATGGCGAATGATGAGTCGCTCCTGGTACCATATTCCAGTGTAGCGATGCAGACGCCAACCAAAATCTAATTTTTTTTCAAAATTCTTTTGGCCCTACGGTTAGTCCCCAAATTGACTACCGTATACAATCCACAGGCTCAAATAATTCTCATCATACCCATATCCCACCGCAATCACCAGTTACGCGGCTGGTCTCCGCCTTTGGAATTATGCTCCATTGGGAAGACCCACTCATGTGTCCCGGCGCATGTGCTTCAGTGTTAACAACGCTGAGGCCGGCCCCTATCCCGAAATTCCAAATCAATCCAATAGACCTCTAAGTGTTTAAACTGGAAATAGAAGACCTCTAAGTCTTTAAACTGGAAACAGATGACCACCAAGTCGTTAAACTGGAAACAGATGACCACTAAGTCGTTAAACTGGAAACAGACGACCTCTACGTCGTTAAACTGGAAAAAGATGACCACCAAGTCGTTAAACTGGAAACAGATGACCTCCAAGTCGTTAAACTGGAAACAGATGACCTCTATGTCGTTAAACTGGAAACAGATGACCTCTAAGTCGTTAAACTGGAAACAGATGACCGCTAAGTCGTTAAACTGGGCACCACAGACCCTAAGTCTTTAAACTGGAAACAGTTGACCTCTAAGTCGTTAAACTGGAAACAGTCGACCTCTAAGTCATTAAACTGGGAACGAGGGAAATCCACTCATGTGTCCTCACGATACATGAGGAGAACAAACCTTTGTGGGATCCTTACGACTTACAAAGGAAAAAAACACCCTTAGGAATCCTCACGACTCCTAAGGAGAAAATACACCTACGGGATCCTTACGACTCGCAGGGAGAAAATGCTTTTATGAGACCCTCATGGCCCATAAAATTGAAAAGTCTTAGGTGATAGGGATCTAAACCTGTCTCCTAAGCCATCGCTCCCCAACCCCAACGGCGAATGATGAGTCACTCCTGGTACCACATTCCAGTGCAGCGATGCAGACGCCAACAAAGTCCTGAAATTTTTCCGGCCTTACGGTCTGGATCATACATCCTGCAAAACCGTATACAATCCACGGGCGTAAAACAATCCCAATCTTTCAAAAAATAATAAAATAAAAAGAATAAAAAAAAATGTATGTCCACAAGCAAAATGGGCACAGATGAAAACCCGAAAGGGCTCCGTGAGTAAAAACAGCAGGACTGCCGGCGAGTTTGTGAAAACCCGAAAGGGCGCAAACTCGTGAAAAAGAGATAAAATACACTCACAAAGTTCTCTCGACTTTGTGAGGAGAAATTCCCGCGTGAGATCCCTACGACTCACAAAGGAGCAACACACTTAGGAGTCCCCACGACTCCTACGGAGAAAATACACCTGCGGGATCCTTACGACCCGTAGGGAGAAAATGCTTTGTGAGACCCTTACGGCTCACGCAATGGAAAAGCCTTAGGTGACAAGGATCTAAACCTGTCTCCTAAGCCACCAATTCCCAAATCCTCTCGGGGCACATGATGAGTTGCTCCTGGCATTATTCCAGTGCAGCAATGCAGATGCCAAAAATAAAAAACAAATCTAAATCCTCTCGGGGCACATGATGAGTTGCTCCTGGCATTATTCCAGTGCAGCAATGCAGATGCCAAACAAACCAAATCCAAATCCTCTCGGGGCACATGATGAGTTGCTCCTGGCATTATTCCAATGCAGCAATGCAGATGCCAAACAAAAAGAAAACCAATTCCCAAATCCTCTCAAAGACAGATGATGATTCGCTCCTGGTACCATATTCCAGTATAGCGATGCTCATGTCAACTCAAATCAAAGAAATCAAACCAACCAAATTCCAACATCGACCTCTACGTCGGACAACAGACATTCCGTGCCGGGGAAACGTCAAGAAGACACTCCGTGCCGGGGAAAAGTCAACCCGCGATACTCCGTGCCGGGGAAAAGTCAACCCGCGATACTCCGCGTTGGGGAAAAGTCAACCCGCGACACTCCGCGCCGGGGAAAAGTCGATCAGTGACACTCCGTATCGGGGAAACTTCCTACAACAGGCACTCCGTATCGGGGAAACGTCCAACACAGACACTCCGTATCGGGAATACGCCCGACAACAGGCACTCCGTATCGGGGATACGCCCTACCACAGGCACTCCATATCGGGGAAACGTCCTACCACAGCCACTCCGTATCGGGGAAACGTCCTACCACAGGCACTCCGTCTCAGGGAAACGTCCTACAACAGGCACTCCGTATCGGGGATACGCCCTACCACAGGCACTCCGTATCAGGGAAACGTCCTACAACAGGCACTCCGTATCGGGGAAACGTCCTACAACAGGCACTCCGTCTCGGGGATACGTCCTACCACAGGCACTCCGTCTCGGGGATACGTCCTACCACAGGCACTCCGTCTCGGGGATACGTCCTACAACAGGCACTCCGTCTCGGGGAAACGTCCTACAACAGGCACTCCGTATCGGGGATACGCCCTACCACAGGCACTCCGTATCGGGGAAACGTCCTACAACATGCACTCCGTATCGGGGATACACCCTTCAACAGGCACTCCGTATCGGGGATACGCCCTACCACAGGCACTCCGTATCGGGGAAACGTCCTACCACAGGCACTCCGTATCGGGGAAACGTCTTACCACAGGCACTCCGTATCGGGGAAACGTCCTACAACAGGCATTCCGTATCGGGGATATGTCCTACCACAGGCACTCCGTCTCAGGGATACGTCCTACCACAGGCACTCCGTCTCGGGGATACGTCCTACCACAGGCACTCCGTATCGGGGAAACGTCCTACCACAGGAACTTCGTCTCGGGGAAACGTCCTACAACAGGCACTCCATATCGGGGATACGCCCTACCACAGGCACTCCGTATCGGGGATACGTCCTACCACAGGCACTCCGTCTCAGGGATACGTCCTACCACAGGCACTCCGTCTCGGGGATACGTCCTACCACAGGCACTCTTTCTCGGTGATATGTCTTACCAGAGGCACTCCGTCTCGGGGATACGTCCTATCACAGGCACTCCGTCTCGGCGATACGTCCTACAACAGGCACTCCGTCTTGGGGAAACGTCCTACCACAGGCACTCCATCTCGGGGAAACGTCCAACAACAGGCACTCCGTCTCGGGGAAAAGTCCTACAGCAGGCACTCCGTCTCGGGGAAACGTCCGACAACAGACACTCCGTGCTAGGGACACGTCTACCAAATTACTCTGGGCCAGAGAAACGTCTACTACAGACACTCCATCTCGGAGACGGATCAAGCACCGACCGTCCATGTCATAAAAAGGTCAGTGCATCCCAAAACGTGGGAACCAAAGTGATTCGCCTCTACGCAAAAGAAGATCCATCAATTTCATGTACACGACCCACATATGCTGGGTGCATTTATTGATGGGGGGCAGTTTGTTGGGGTAAAAATTTACACCCCGGTTGACCAAGTCAAAATCAAAGTCAACCCCAAGCCAGGTAGGCCCAAGCCCAGGTCAAGCGGGCCCATGCCTAAGTCGAGCCCGCAGCCAACCTCCCCATGGCAATGACAAAATCATGTAATAAATAATTATTATGTAATTTTTTATACATGAATGTATGTAAAATGGGCATAAAGCCAATATTTTGTAAGCCCATGGCTTATGTGCAAAAATGAAATGGCACATAAGCCATGGGATGGGCAAAATGCCATTTTTGTAAAGCCCAAGGGGCTATATGTAAATATTTAAGCCTATAAAGGCAAAGATAATGAAATATCTCAACAACTTTTCTCTCTCCAAAAAAAGTTTCAGATCTGAGATCTTTCTTCCTTCTTCAAGGTTCCAAAACCTTCTTCTTTCTTTTGAATTAAATCAAGAGTTTTACTCTTCCTTTTTCAAAACTAAATAGTTTTCCACCACAAAACCCATTGAACTCAGATCTGCCATCAGATCTCAAAAAGAAAAGATTTTTAAATCTCGCATCTCTTTATCTCCAAGATCCGGCCAGCAAAGGAAGAAGAAGGACCCATTTCCTTAACCCAAAGCATCTTAGGAGTTTAACTCCACCCTATTCTCTCTTTAGAGAATTTCCGGGGCTAAAAACCCCCCATTTTCCTCGCTGGTGCGCTAGCGCTCGAGCGCAAAGCGCCCGCGTGCCGACACGTGGCGCGCTTGCGCTCCAGCGCACTGCGCTCGAGCGCAAAGCGCCCGCGTGCCGACACGTGGCGGGCTTGCGCTCCAGCGCACTGCGCTCCAGCGCAAAGCGCCCGCGTGCCGACACGTGGCGCGCTTGCGCTCCAGCGCTCTGCGCTCAAGTGCAAAGCGCCCACGTGCAGACACGTGGCGCGTTGCGCTCCAGCACTCTGCGCTCGAGCGCAAAGCGCCCACGTGCAGACACAGCGCTCTGCGCTCGAGCGCAAAGCGCCCTCGTGCCGACACGTGGCGCGTTGCGCTCCAGCGCTCTGCGCTCGAGCGCAAAGCGCCCACGTGCCGACACGTGGCGCGCTTGCGCTCAAGCGCCCAGGCGCTGGCCCCACGCATCCTTTGGATGTCTTTTTCCCCCTTTTTATATATATACATATTTACACACACACATACTCCACGACACTGTACCTGTTAGAAAAAAATTTCTAACGGGGCGCTGCGCCACACCCCGCAAGGGGGCTGCTAGCCCTCTTGACCCCCAGCCTGCTATCCGGGTAGCGGGACCCCCGTAAAAACTCTGCGTGGCTCCCGATATATCCAAAACCCCTTTTCAAAACACAACATACGCACACCGCACATTGAGTTCGCATGACCAGTTTAAAGCCGTTAATCGGAGGTTCTCTCGCCCCAAAGGCGAGGGGTAATTAACGGCAGCTTAGTCCGCGGCTGCCGGAGATTTGGATCCCCACAATCAATAAACCCCGGCTTACCCCAGGCAGGGGGAATCTGTAGTACGCCTGACAAGCACGCGCGAATTCCCGTCTCAATGGGGTGACGAAAAACACCCTACAGTAACTGACAGCGGGTTCGCGGGGAGGCGGAATTTTCAAAAAACGATTTTATGAGCTTCGCAACACAGAATAAACTCCAGGATCTTTACGGAATCTTAACTAGCTAAACTAACTAGGAGGTTTAACTACTATGATAGATGGTTATACCTCCGTGAACTAGTCCTTTGGGTCTTCTTTTCCTCCTCTCCTTGGCTCCTAGAAGAATGGATCGAGCTTGCGACGTCGGCCTCCTCGCGTCAAAGTTGATCCACCCGAGAGTATGTACTTTGAGCTCCAACCTCTAAACCGAGGTTAACTAGGGTACTTAGTTCACTAATCAAAGTAGCCTAGGTGATTTAGAGTAGCTAATGGATTATTTTATCTCACAGGATCCTATGTTTCATAACTCATGTGAGGGTTTGGATCTTTTTGAGGAAGAAGGAGAAGACTTGGAGAGAGAAAGCAAAGATACAAATGAACTAGGGTTTTGTAGTGTAGTGAATGGCTCAATACTTTCAATAATGAAGCATGTAATATTTTCTCATAGAAAATACCCCTCATGCTTCAATAGTTAACACAAACAAATAAACAATTCCTTGAGCCATGCTTTATACCCATGCCACAAATATCTCCAAATCCACCTTATTAATCTATTTCTCTAAAATAGATAATCCAAGTAATGAGGTGTCCCCTTCTAGAAGTATACCATATAAAATTACAAGAATGCCCTCACCGTATATACATACCCGTATTCGTATTCCGAAAAATACGAATACAATGAGATGATAACAATCCAATAATGCAATACTAGGATCCAGCTTAAACCAAAGTCCACTAGTATTATCCGCCCGAACATCATCCGTGCACAAGTACATGTATGTGATAGAACCCTAACGTAAAACAATACGACCTCTACATCATTTCGTCCGAAGCAGGGAAACCTTCTGTGTGGGACTCTAAAGACTCGACAGTATGCTGGCAGTGGGTTTAACCACAAGCACGTCAGCGGTACTAGCTGCATATAACGGCTACCCAGGTATCTGTCGATAAGAAGGCCTGATGGGTTCCATAGCACCCTAACTAGGATTTATGGGGCATCAAGTATGCAATTTTAAAAAACCTAGAGAGCTATGCAACCCATGCCAAGGATCTAACTAAAAATTAGGAGTTAAGCTAGCATGTAATCAGACATTACACTAAGCGAATGAGGAATATAACCATTGTAGACCGGTCCTTCACTTTTAAAGCTCCGTGTAGTAGTCCCTTTGCTCCTAGTAGTGATTTACCAAACTCTAGTAAAGGTTCACAAGGCGAAAGGAACAAGCTTGCTTGAAGTCTTCGAGGCCGAAGATGATTTACGTCGAGGAAACTCCAACTCAAGCTACTGATTCTCTAATTGGGAATTAGTGAAGCAAACAACCTAAACTAAATGGCTAATCTAGTATACGTTGATGAAGTAGGATTTTTTCTCACTTTAGAATAATTTTTCTCACAATATTTCTTCACTTAACAAAAAGCTAGAGAGCAAAATTGGAATGAAGAAGAAGATGAAGCCAATAATTGTTATGGCAACCATGGGTGAGAAATATCTCATATAACTCATGTAGAGACTTAACCATGGCTTATGTTAAAGGTTGGGTTAATAAATATCTAATGCAAAACAAAACTAGTGGACTAAGTCAATGGTTCTACAAGCTTCCACTAAGCTTGAACCATATGACTAATTTCCAACTAATTAGTGATTTATTTTAAATAAATAAACCCCACATTATCATAAGCATGGCGTGAGTCTCATACACCCATGTAGCTTGTAGCAACGAGCATGACACAAAAATATATCATACACACACACACACACACACACATATTAAGTGTACGCATGTGAGAAAAAGAAATACTTAAGTGAGCTAATATTAGTTAATGTATGTTATTATATCAAATATATAATTATACATTAAATTATTAAATCAACACTTGATTTAATAATCCGGCTATATCACATACAACCGACTAATATTATTTTTATCAACTTATCGAATCAACACTTGATACGATAACCCGGCTATATCACATATAACCGACCGATATCATATATCGAGAGAATAGAATACGGTATCACATACTCGTATTAATCCCAGTCCCGCACATATCACATATGTGCTTCTACTTCGTTTCGCCTGAACCAGGAAACCTCTGTGTAGAACTCTAAGGACCCGTCAATACACCGGCAGTAGGTGATGATCATATCAATCACCCACAAGCCGTCAGCGGTACTAGCTGGACGTAACGGCTACCCGGATATTGAACGATCAGAAGATCAACAAGCAAGCTTGTCTAAACTCTCGCAAAGCCATCAATAACACTACTGTACAGTCCGGTCTCTTCGTCTGATATGTCGCATATCTAGTCTAGGGGTGGTAAATGTCAGACCCCAGTAACTGATAAGTCGTGCCGATGTGAGGCTCATAACGGGTCGAGAAACTACTGATAACACTTACCAGTAAATCTCCGTATCAGCCCTAGCCAGGGACGTCCTGTTATGGCCAATCGAGCACAGCGCAACATCAACCCCCAATACCGAGAGAGACGAATCCCCTCCTATCGTTCATTACCTCCATGTGACTCGGGACTGTACCCAAAAACCACCGTTTTGCACGTTCTCTTCAACGTGGTAAGGTAGAAATCAAAGCACAGTAGGAATCACACAAGATTCTATGACGATCTTGGGTCGACAGACTAACCTGTACCAGTGTCACCAGAGAACTGCTATCTGACGATAGGTATAATACCATCTAGGCATTCTCGGCGAGTCCGTTCAGTGTACCCAGTCTCCACTGAGCACCCGTATACCATCTCTGATGTCAAACACCAATGGATGTGGGATCATCCATCGCCCATCATATGGGTCAAGAAGCGTATATGCTAGTCTACACTGGAATATCGATTCCCTGTCTCGATACACCCTCGACTAGGAACAATTAAAGGATGAACTTGTGGACTACCCTGGCCCCACTAGTATGATCTCCATCATAGTCCTGGTAGTCAAGTACACATCCTAAGGGTTTTTATCAACATGTGAGAGCAAGACAGTATCACAATACAAGTCTACATGTTAAGACAAAGAGTAACCAGATAGCATACTATCATGTCGAGCAAAAAAGTCCTCTCTATATATGTCCTAGCATCCATTATAATATACATCATATGTACAATAATGGCCTCTAGGGCATACATATAACTAACAATCTCCCACTTGCACTAAGACCAGTTATTGTAGTATCTCATACCCAACTTCCCGAAGAGTCTCTCAAATTGTATCTGGGGTATGGCCTTCGTGAGTGGATCCGCCGTGTTATTCTTCATGTCAACTTTCCTGACCTCGATCTCCCGGTGATCAACTATCTTCCGGATCAGGTGATACTGCCTCAGAATATGCCTGGATCGCTGATGGGACCTTAGTTCCTTAGCTAAAGCCACAGCTCCATTGTTATCACAATACAAAGGTATTGGATGCTCGATGGACGGAACCACACCAATTTCGTTTATGAACTTCTTCATCCAGACAGCATCTTTGGCAGCATCGTTGGCAACGATGTATTCAGCCTCCATCGTCGAGTCTACCACGGTTTCTTGCTCGGAACTCTTCCAACAAACCGCTCCTCCATTGAGGGTAAAGACAAATCCAGAGACCGATTTAGAGTTGTCCTTATCACTCTGGAAGCTCGAATCGGTAAATGACTCCACTTAGAGTTCAACGTTACTATACACCAAGAACATCTCTTTAGTCCTTCTCAAGTACTTGAGAATGTTCTTCACAGCTGTCCAGTGATTCTCTCCTGGATCTGCTTGATACCTATTCACTAAACTTAGTGAGTATGCTACATCAGGTCTGGTACATAACTTCGCGTACATGATAGAGCCTACTACCGAAGCATAGGGTACCCCTTACATGCGAGCTCTTTCCAAATCAGTCTTGGGAGACATCTCTTTGGAGAGTGAGTCCTAATATCGTGGGTAAATTCCCACACTTGGAATCCTTCATACTAAATCTCTTTAGTATGGTGTCGATGTACCTGGATTGGGACAATCCCAGTATCCTTTTAGATCTTTCTCTATAGATCTTAATCCCCAAGATATAGGAGACATCACCTAGATCTTTCATTGAGAATCTTTGTGATAAGAAGAGCTAGACCGAGTGCAGCATATGAACATCATTTCCTATCAAGAGTATGTCATCCATCTACAATACGAGGAAGACAACCTTACTCTCTGCCACCTTTTTGTATATACAAGGTTCATCTACGTTTTTGATGAAGTCAAACTCTTTGACTACCACATCAAAACAGATGTTCCAACTCCGCGATGCCTGCTTTAACTCGTAGATGGATTTAAACAGCTTGCACACCTTTCCGCTGCTCCCACTGTCCACGAAGCCCTCTGGTTGAGTCATGTACACGCTCTCTTCTAAATCACCATTTAGAAAGGCGGTCTTAATATCCATCTGCCAGATTTCGTAGTCATGGTATGCATCGATGGCAAGTAGGATCCGGATAGACTTAAGTATAGCCACTGGAGAAAATGTTTCATTATAATTCACACCTGGTCGTCGATGAAAACCTTTTGCAACAAGTCTAGCTTTGAAAGTCTCAACTTTTCCATCTACACCAATTTTCTTCTTAAAGATCCATTTGCTCCAAATGGGTTTTACCCCTTCGGGAGCAACTTCCAAAGTTCATACTTTGTTGGTGTACATGGATTCCATCTCAGATCGCATTGCATCCAGCCATTTCACAGATTCCCCACTCGTGATGGCCTGCTCGAAGCTAGTTGGGTCATCATCTTCTATGATGCAATCCTCGCTCCCACCATCAATGAGAAAACTGTAGTATCTCTCAGGTGGTTGAGGAACCCTACTAGATCGGCGGAGAGGCTGACGTTCGTTTGGAACTATCGAATCCTCCGGTTCCACTAAATCTTCAGTTATAGTCTGTGTAGATGGAAATTCTTCCAGTTCTACCTCGTTGCCACTAATTTTCTTTACAAGAAATTCCTTTTCTAAAAAGGTGGCATGTCGAGAAACAAACACCTTTTGTTCCTCGCTGTGGTAGAAAAGATATTCATATGAATGTTTGGATATCCCACAAACTTGCAAAGAACTGACCATGCCTTGAGTTTGTCCGGATTTTGCCTTTTGACCTAGGCCGGAAAACCCCATATCTTATCTCGTTTAAGACATGGTCTCTTTCCACTCCATATCTCATATGGTGTGGTAGGTACAGATTTAGATGAAACTTGATTCAATAGGTATGCTTCTATCTCAAGCGCATAACCCCAAAAGGAAATAGGTAACTCAGCGGTGCTCATCATAGAGCGCACCATATCTAATAGGGTGCGATTCCTCCGCTCCGATACACCGTTGTGCTGTGGTGTATACGGAGTAGTAAGCTGAGAGAGAATCCCATTCACTTTTAGATAGTCACGGAATTCCATGCTAAAGTATTCTCTTTCCCGATCGGATCTAAGGATTTTAATACTTTTACCCGTCTGGTTCTCGAATTCATGCTTATATTCTTTGAATTTCTCAAAAGCTTCAAACTTGTGTTTCAACAGGAACACATATCCGTATCTTGAGAGATCGTCAGTGAATGTAATGAAGTATGAGGAACCATTCCTGGCATGTGTTGACATGGGACCGCATACATCACTATGTATCAGTCACAAGAGTTCCGTAACTCTTTCTCCGTGTCCAGTAAACGGAGTTTTAGTTATCTTTCCTTTGAGACATGACTGGCAAGTTTCATAAGATGAAAATTCGAACGGATTCAAATATCCATCCTTATGTAACTTCGCTAGTCGTGTCGCATTGATGTGACCCAGTCTACAATGCCACAAGAAGGATTCGTTCATTTCTGAACTTTTCCTCTTGTTTGTGTTTTGTACGCTAAGAACTGTGGTTTGATTTAGAACGTATATGCCATTATTTAACGAGCCTGATCCAATCAACTTTTGATTCAGAAAGATGTTTATAACACTATCCTGCAATACAAAATTATATCTTTCTTTACTTAATAAAGAAACTGATATAAGATTGCATATCAGGTTCGGTATGTAATTGCATTCGTTCAGAATCAATGTATTACCATTTGGTAATACAAGGTGATATTCGCCAACTGCTTTGGCTGCAACATTTTCACCATTCCCTACTCTTACAGAATGATCACCCATTTCCAGTTCTCTACCTTTCCTTAGCCCATGCAACATATTACATATGCGGGATCCCGATCTGGTATCTAATACCCAGGACGTAGAGTGTACTGAGAAATAGTTCTCAGTAACTAACACACACGAGGAAGATGCATCAGCATGCTCATTCCTCGTTGGGTGGCGTGGGAATCTGGATATTCCCCTATTTCCTGCTCGGACTTATAACAATTATAAGTTGGAGCGGAACCAACGTTCCCCTGCTCAATATAACAAGCGGGTTCGGTCAATACATCCATATTATTATATTGATTAAGGCCTGACATGGTCGCTGCCTGGAGAGAGAGTGAAGCAAACACTTAGCGTATGCTCTTGCAAGATTAGATTGGTTATTATCTTATATAATCAGGATGGCTCCCACTGTTTTTATCAAATCTTCCTTCAAACCCTAAAAGGTAAGACTAGCCGGGATTAATTATACCCTACAAGTTCTCCAATCTTTCAGCCAGACTAGTGTCAGTACTTTGAGGGAAGTTCCCCGTGCTTTCGCACGAACTTAATTAAAATAAACCTCTTTTTCCCAGGGGAGTAACCCCGTTAATATCTTTCTAGATACCTACTTGATCAGCTAATTGTGATGTGTAAAACTATCCCTGGAGTAACTTTTACTCGCAGTGGGTATCGGGATCCAATTATCTCATAGAAGGTATGCAATCTTATCGCAAATTTCAACACTTTAAATTCCCGATAATACTTTTGCCCCTAACCTCCTATGACCTTGACTAAGGTCAACAAACGATAGGATGCTAGTCAAGTTCAACCCGTCATTTCCTGGTTGAATTAATCCCACCCGTCCGACCCTTGACAAAGGCCAACAAGGTCGTACGACTACCCTAATCAATTCGCATCACATGAATAAGCAGATAAGCACTAGTTAGCTACAGCACACTACGCCTTGACAAATGCCGACAAACGCAGCACGAATACTAAATAGTCTTTATCTGAAATGACGGAGGGCTTCGACAGGTTTTTAAGAAAACCTTTTGCGTAATGAACTTGATATCGTTGCGGAATCGAGTGATTTTGAAAAGGAGTGTTTTTTGAGGCTTTTACTAGTTTCGCTAAAGAGGTCACTCTCGGTGAAGAGATCTCGGCTCTTTCCTCATCGAATGAGCTGCTGGATATTCTACAAGGAATACCGCTATGCAAAGCAAAAAACTAAAAAAGAAATCAAAAACAAAACCGAGTGGGTTGTAGCATCTGCTAGCTTCTGCTAAAGAGGTCACTCCCGGTGAAGGGATCTCGGCTCTTTCCTTGAGGAGCTGGATATTCTACAAGGAATACCGCTATACAAAGCAAAAAACTAGAGCTACCCTTTTTTGAAAAATTTGATTCTACAACATCTTTAGGTTTCTTTCTTTTTCATTAATCTCATTAATGAAGTCCTATCATTTATGCTTCCTAAGCATCACAGAAGAAACGAAAATACAACGTACGCTTATGCCATTCACATTCGCCATAGTGTCCCGTTATGCACCGTTAGGTTACTTAACTAACGGCATAGCGGGTCGGGACTAGCGCGGGTGCAAAACATAAGCAACGTTCATTATATATCATATATATAATAAGCCATTCATCTCAGAATATCAAGTGATCACATCACAGAATATCAGCAGCAGAAGACAACATATGAAATATTGGATATTCTAGGATTTTCGTGTTTTAAATTAAGCCAGTAAAAAACACGGATTCCACAGTCGTGATGAATCGACAAACCCACATCCCTAGACACCTACGAGAGTGGCAAGCAACCCTTCCAATTCTACAGTTAGGAAACCCGGTCTCGACTCCTCGAGATGGTCTCCTACTGGACTCTAGAACCCGGTTACTTGTGTTCCCGACTTTGGGTCTATCCTAATGCGGAAAAGTAAATAATATACTTCATATGGTGACATCATCCTCAGCCCGGAAGTGCCCCAATAAAAGAATATTATATACATGTTTTTACATGAATGAAAATGAAAAAACTCTCATCTCACATAAATCCCCAGCTATTCAAAACACGACGATCCAATATAATATATCCCAGCAACATATAACATCACCTGTCATCAACGTAAGTGAATATGCGTATCTCAATTGTCGTAGACATATAGCAACGAAACCGGTGATACACCGCATATTACACTTACGGTCGCAGAAAAGAAAATGAAAACTACAGCAATTGGAATCCGCAACCACCTTAGACATCATAAACCCGAAATATCACATATTTCGGATTTCATGCCCAACAAAATGAATTCCATAGACATCGCATGCCTAACAATTATAAACCCCGAATTTTAGTCTCAATATTGAAAACACTTTTCAATAACCAGTCGGGTAATTCAACAAGATTCCCGACAATCTGATCGAATGCTCGTCGGAAACATTAGTAGACGGCCGCACCCCCGATGCCGTCGACGAAGTGCACTTTGGTGGAACATCGCGGCCGCGAGCACCCGGATGGATACTTTAGGCAACGGGGTTCTCCTACAGTCACTTGATTGGGGCTATGAGGTGTGGCTATCTAGTAACGTTACCCAGCGAGTATCCGCGTACACTACGTAATTGCGACGGACTTTTGATCCTCACCAAAATCCCGTTGTAACCGATCAATTGAGACTAAATTGTCAAATTTATAAAATTCAAATTAGTTTTCACAAAACTAATTTTTGTGGATTCCAAATATTGTATCACATTTGACAGATAGCTAGACGATATTAAACTTTTCGATTGAATCAACGAATTCCCAAAATTTCTCAGAAAGCTCAACACTTGAGTAGTATTAAAAAATACCCAAAACATGCCACGGTACCTACGGACCAACCGTAGAAGGGCCGACCCTTGTCTCACACATGGCGTCGCGGAACCGCTGCAAATAGCCCTATTTGGCCGCGGTTCCGTGGTCATGTTGTCGAGATTGGGTATCAGTCTTCTAGAGGGTCCATAGAATTACCTGCATGATTTTTTGAATATTTTTAAAATGGAAAAATCCAACATTTTGAAAAATTTCCAGAGGAGGGTGAAAATCGGGTATTCGGAGTTCGTTCGAGCTTCTAATTTCGTCTAGAAAACGCCAAATGCTCTAGTTAGGCTCTGATACCACTGATGGGTTCCATAGCACCCTAACTAGGATTTATGGGGCATCAAGTAATCAGACATGCCAAGGATCTAACTAGAAAATAAGGAGTTAAGCTAGCATGTAATTAGACATTACATTAAATGAATGAGGAATACAACCATTGTAGACCGGTCCTTCACTTCTAAAGCTCCGTGTAGTAGTCCCTTTGCTCCTAGTAGTGATTTCCCGAACTCTAGTAAATGTTCACAAGGCGAAAGGAACACGCTTGCTTGAAGTCTTCGAGGCCGAAGATGATCTACGTCGAGGAAACTCCAGCTCAAGCTACCTCTTCTCTAATTAGGAATTAGTGAATCAAACAACCTAAACTAAATAGCTAATCTAGTATGGGTTGATGATGTAGGATTTTTGCTCACTTTAGAATAATTTTTCTCACAATATTTCTTCACTTCCCAAAAAGCTAGAGAGCAAAATTTGAATGAAGAAGAAGATGAAGCCAATAATTGTTATGGCAACCATGTGTGAAATATCTCATATAACTCATGTAGAGACTTAACCATGGCTTAAGTTAATGGTTGAGTTAATAAATATCTAATGTAAAACAAACTAGTGGACTAAGTCAATGGTTTTACAAGCTTCCACTAAGCTTGAACCATATGACTAATTTCCAACTAATTAGTGATTTACTTTAAATAAATAAACCCCACATTATCATAAGCATGGTGTGAGTCTCATAGACCCATGTAGCATATAGCAACAAGCATGACACAAAAATATATATCACACACACACACACATATATTAAGTGTACACATGTAAGAAAAAGAAATACTTAAGTGAGCTAATATTAGTTAATATATGTTATTATATCAAATATATAATTATACATTTAATTATTAAATTAACACTTGATTTAATAATCCGGCTATATCACATACAACCGACTAATATTATTTGTATCAACTTATCGAATCAACACTTGATTCGATAACCCGGCTATATCACATATAACCGACCGATATCATATATCATGAGAATAGAATACGGTATCACATACTGTATTAATCCCGATCCCGCACATATCCCATATGTGCTCCTACTTCATTTCGCCAGAGCCAGGAAACCTCTGTGTAAGACTCTAAAGACGCGTCAATACGCCGGCAGGAGGTGATGATCATATCAGTTACCCACAAGCAGTCAGCGGTACTAGATGGACATAACGGCTACCCGGGTATTGAATGATCAGAAGATCCACAAGCAAGCTTGTCTAAACTCCCTTAAAGCCTATCAGTAATACTACCGTACAGTCCGGTCTCTTCGTCTAATATGTCACATATCTAGTCTATGGGTGGTAAACGTCAGACCTTAGTAACCGATAAGTCGTGCCGATGTGAGGCTCATAATGGGTCGAGAAACTACTGATAACACTAACTAGTAAATCTCCATATCAGCCCTGGCCAGGGACTTCCTGTTATGGCCAATCGAGCACAGCGCAACATCAACCCCTAATACCGGGAGAGTGGAATCCCCTCCTATCGCTCATTACCTCCATGTGACTCGGGACTGTACCTAAAAACCACCATTTTGCACGTTCTCTTGAACGTGGTAAGATGAAAATCACAGCACAGTGGGAATCACACAAGACTCTATGACGATCTCGGGTCAACAGACTAACCTGTACCAGTGTCACCAGAGAACTGCTATCTGACGCTAGGTATAATACCATCTAGGAGTTCTCGGCGAGTCCTGTTCAGTGTACCCAGTCTCTACTGAGCACCCGTATACCATCTTTGATGTCAAACACTAATGGATGTGGGATCATCCATCGCCCATCATATGGGTCAAGAAGCGTATACGCTAGTCTACACTGGAATATCGATGCCCTGTCTCGATACACCCTCGATTAGGAACAATTAAAGGATGAACTTGTGGACTACCCTGGCCCCATTAGTATGATCTCCATCATAGTCCTGGTAGTCAAGTACACATCCTAAGGGCTTTATCAACATGTGAGAGCAAGACAGTATCACAATACAAGTCTACATGTTAAGACAAAGAGTAACCAGATAGCATACTATCATGTCGAGCAAGAAAGTCCTCTCTATATATGTCCAAGCATCCACTATAATATACATCATATGTACAATAATGGCCTCTAGGGCATACATATAACTAACAAGGCCGATAAGCAAACTCATCCGAACTCCTACTGATTCTATCCGTGACAATCTCCGTACAGTCCGGTCTGTTCGTCTGAGATACTCACATATTGGGCATAGGGGGATGGTAAACGTCAGACCCCTAATAGCGCAATAAGTCATGCCGGGACAGAGTCCAAAACACCCTGATAAACTACTGGAGTACCTACCAATAATTCTCGGTTGCCCTAGCCAAGGACTTTGTGTAGTGGCTTTCCGAACAAAGCACGATATCAACCCCAATACCGGGAGAGACGAATCCTATCTAATTGCTACTTCCTCCAAGTGCTTCGGGACTGCACCCAACTACTACCTGTTTGCACGACTCCTTTGAGCCTTGGTAGGGTAGTAATCAAAGAACAGTGGGAATACACTCGAGGTGAAGTGCGATGTCAAGTCAACGTTCTAAGCTGTACTGAAGTCACCAGAGAACTGCTACCTGACGACAGGTATAATACGAACCAGCAGTTCCCAATGAGTCTGTTTACCGCCGAAAACCGGGAAGACAAATGTCTTGCCATAATTTAGGGACAGATGCTATTTAGGTTTATCAGTCCTCCTTTCCGAAGATTCCAAGTTGATTTATAGCACCTTGCATCGGAGGTTTGGACGGATGCGGCCGTTGTAGCAGACTTCGTCAGATTCCCCCTCGTTGTGAGTGGTTTTTGATTGTGGGGACACTCTTTCCTACAGTCGCAAGCCCCTGCAGTTAATTACGTTACCGCATCGCGGTAACCACTTTATCCTGCTCCAAAAGGTCACTTCATGTCGTGTGTGTTTGTTTTATTTTCGGTTGCCCGTGGATTGTATACGGAGATTAATTTATGTTGTCGCTCGTAGGGCGTGGATTAGTCCAAATCCGTATATTCTTAGATTTGGGTTTAGTTTGATTTAAGGATCGTTAATCTTGTTTGAGATTAAGATCAACTTAAATGTTTGTTGAGGATACGTAAGTCTAATTTTAGGCTAAGATCTACTCAACAGGATTTTAGAATCATTCAGATCCAACAAAAGAGCATTCGGGCTCTATTGTGTTAGTTTAAGGACGTTGCGGTCCGTAATTAGTTTAAGGACGTCGCGGTCCACAGTAGGATGTGCCCGTCAAATTCGGAGTGCATTGAAGAGTTGTTGGTTATCGGGACCCGCCACCTCTCTGAAGACGCTGAAGAATTACAACGACATGTATCAGAGGTGTGAGGAGATATACCCTTGAACCAATGTCCGTTGGGAGATCTGTAGTCGTGTTTGGGACTAAGACCAATTTGGAAAATGATAAGCATATGGACTCGGTTGGTCTGAATTGGGGATTTGGTCAACTTAGACTCAACACACTCAGTCTTTGAATAAAGTGTTAAACACTTGCTTAGGGTTCAGTCCCTTTTCTGTGCAAGTAAAGTTGAGCTTTACTTTCCCCCTATTTTTTGTACTTTTATTTTTTATAGAGTGTTAAACAATCTTTATGGTGCCCACGTGCGGAGCACGTGGGGCGCTGAGCGCCAACCACTGAATGCTAGGCACTCCTTATTGAACAGTGCCTACATGAGGGACACGTGAGGCGCTTGGCGCTGAGCTCCAATCTTTAAGTGCTAAGCATTCTTTATTGAGCAGCGCCCACGTGAGGGACACGTGAGGCGCTTGGTGCTGAGTGCCAACCAGTGAGTGCTAAGCACTCTTTATTTAGCAGCGTCCACATGAGGGACACGTGAGGTGCTTGGCGCTGAGCGCCAACCACTGAGTCCTAAGCACTCTTTATTAAACAGCGCCCACGTGAGGCGCTTGGCGCTGGGTTTTTCTTTGGGTGTTTTGTTCTGAAGATTTCAATTCTTTGTTCTTTTCCAGATCTTTGATCCCCAAGAATAAGTTCATCCCCATGAGAATTAAATTTTCATTTGCGGGAGACTTGTCTCATGGACCTCAGATCCAGAGAAAGAACTTTGTTCTTTAAGAAGAGTTAAACTCTTGGATATGCAGATGAAATGCTCTGATCTTTATTTTTTTTATTTACCTCGAAGAAAGGTATTCTTCTTTCTTAAAGCTTTCTTCTTCTTTTTTCTCAAAGCTTATGGGGGGTTTCTCTCTATAAGACGTGAAGTCTTGGGTCCTTTATATAGTGGAGGCAGATTTGTTGATTTGGTTAAAGAAATCTCTCATTGAGAGATCTATAATTGATTTGGGGATTTTATGCACCGTTGGATCTTTGATCCAAGGACTTCTGTTTTACAGAAGATATTTTTCTCGTTTTTAACAAGATTGGGAAATATTTTCCCGTACAGAGCTTATTCTGTAGCTTGGTGATTTTTTAATCACCAAAGGATTTTTCATCTAACGGTGCTCTTTTTTACAGAGAGTAATCTTTCTTGTTTAGAATGATTTAAGGAATATTTCCTCAACAGAATTTAATTCTGTACTCTGATGATTTATCATCTCTGTTGGATCTTTGATCCAACGGCTCTGTTTAACAGAGAGATTTGGTTCTGGCACTGGCGCCTTCGTGCGAGGCACGTGAGGCGCTACTTCAGAGTTTTTAACTCTTGGCGTTGGCGCCCTCGTGCAAGGCACGTGAGGTGTTGCCTCAGAGTTTTTAGCTCTTGGCGTTGGCACCCTCGTGTAAGGCACGTGAGGTGTTGCCTAAGAGTTTTTAACTCTTGGTGCTGGCGCCCTCGTGCAACGCACGTGAGGCGCCGCCTCAGAGATTTTAACTCTTGGCGCTGGATTTCAAAATTTGAACAGAGCTTTGCTCTTTTATTGAGGAAACAAATGCCTCCCACCGTTGCGCTCACGTGGCTCACACGTGAGTGCAGCGGTGGCTGCTTTTCCACCATTGGATTTTCTTGGAAGTTGAATCGACTTCCTCTGCCTATAAGTAGGGCCTTTGGCCCTTGAGATGACTTCTTTTCATCTTCTCTTGTTCTTCTTTTTTCTGAGAATTTAATTCTCCCTTCAGAGCTTAGATCTCTACCCAAATACCTTCTAGAGTTAGAACTCTGCCAAAAAATTTGGTAAGGATCATAATCGACCCCCTTAACAGTGCTTTGCTCTTCTCAGATCGTAGATCTTAATATGTATTTTAGGGTTTCTTAACCAATTAATCAGAGCTTTGCTCATTTTCCATGAAGAACTCTTAGAATTTGTTTTGCAGATCTTAAAGATCTTTGGGTTTTACCCTGTTAAAAAAAAGCTTTTCTTTTGAAGGTTTTGGAAGATTATACCATTGTTTTTACAGAGCATAGCTCTTTAGAAATTTTTTGGGGAATTTTATTCCCTCTTAATTAGAGTTGACAGATGTGGAATTTGTTTGCAGAGCACAGCTCTCGAAGGAGTTTAACTTCTTAGACCAATGAGATTTCTCATTAAATGAAAATCCTCTTAGGATTTCATTCTTAATGAGTGACTGCCCCATCAATGATGGGAAGTCATCTTGATTTTGTGGGGCCCTCTTTGCCGCTGTTCTGATTTTAAGTGTCAAAGAACATTAAAGTTCTGATTTCTGAATCATAACACTGATAGCTGACCCTTCTTCTTTTGTACAGGTGCAATGGCCTTCGACTCTTCCTTCCCTTTCGTACGCTCAGAGAGCGCCTTTGCCGACGTGCCTGTGGATCGAGAAGTTTTCGCACTTATTAAAGATCATGACCCGGAGCAGAAATCTCTTCGCCTATGGGGGTCGTGGTACAATCAGATTTTCCAGGGTCGGCACAGTTTTTCTTGTGAAATGCCCTCAAAGCCCATTTCAGCAATTCACTATGCCGGCTCGCCTCAAGTGAATTATGTTGTAGATGAGGTCAACTAGACCTCGGAGGTCGCTTTCAGCCTTCTATGGCATCGATACCCGAACAGCCGCCGATTACCTTGGATATTTTGAGTCGACACATATGTTAAGGCGAGTCGCGCCCTTGGGGACAAGTCTACATGATAGGGTTGAATCCTCGCCATTCAGCCAGATAATTGTAGTGGGCTCGATACATCCTGTCGGCCAAGAAGTTGCTGCTGCTGAAACTCGGGTTATATCCTGCAATTTATGCGTCTCTTTTTCAATATCGCGCGCCGCATGTATGGTGGGTCAAGGCTTTTCTGGAGAAATGGAACATCCCGACTCATACCTTTCTTCTATCGAATCGGGAAGTTTCAATTTCCTTGGAGGAGTTCGCGGAAATTTCAGGCCTACCCATCAGAGGGGAACATTACGAGGAGATACATCCCCCTGATGAGTACATCTTTGCCACCAAATCAGTGGTAATGGGTCTCACCCCGGAGAATTCTGTTCAACATCGGTTTCCGAGCCTAATCAAGGTGTTGAACATTTACGAGAGTCTATTTTTGGAGTCTGGAGGGTACGGAGTCAGCTTCGCCGATTTCCTCACCCGCTTTCTTCGCCCCGAAGTCTTATCAAAACAAGCCGCAAAATTCGCCAAGCTTGACGACCCATTTAGTTTCGGTTTGGATAACCAGCCAACAGCAGAAGTGGATCAAAAAAAATTCTTTATTCCATACACTCCGGTCGTCCCTTTTGCAGAACTTGCTGCTTCAGACGTCGATGAAGAGACGTTCTTTCTGGGGTTCATTCTCCTGTGGTTGAGTTGGTCCGTGCTTCCGATGCACCCTCGCTATATGAGGCCGTCTATTTTTTATCGCGCCCACCGCATGGTTGCAGGGACGCGTGTGACCGTTGGGATAGCGGGGCTGGCTCATCTATATCACGGCCTGAGCTTAGCGGCAGATACTACTCAGCCAGGGGTAAAACCTATACATCTTCCGCTACACTACTTCACGTCCTGGATCGAGATGCACGTGCTGGGTGCTTTCAGAGTCCACAAACGACCCCGCTTCTACGACAGCTACAACTTTCCCTGGGTCATGTTCCTAGTTGATGCTTCTGCAATAGATCCGTCGCAACGAGAGGCACGACGTTTGTTCCTTCACCCGCGTATGGTCGGGGATAGTATGGCTTTCATCGATAGAGTCTTAACCATCTGCAAGGATTCTACCAAAGCAGTGCAACCGCTGCGTGATACTTTCAATGACGGGGCTCCTACGTTGAAGGCTCGGGAGATCTTGCACTTGTATTCAATTAGTCCATGCTTTCTATGTTGGAGATAGTGCCCTCAGAGTCAATTATTAGGTCACAGGTACGTGATTGCAATGATTGATGGAGGACCTATCCCGGTAGGACAGTCTTACTCGAGATGATAGTATGCTATCTGGTTTACCTTTATCATCGTGTACTGTTTTAGGTGACCTGACAAGTCGCTATTACACGTTGATAGAGCCACTAGGATTCTTGCTTGACCACCAGCAGTATGAGGGCGATCATATACGTGGGAGCTGGCAGTCTATAAGCATATCCTTAAATGGTGCCTAGTCGTGTGAGTTTCGAGACAGGGCATCGATACTCCAGAGTAGACTAGTATATACAGTCCAGACCCCGACGAGGGGCGATGGCCGGTCTCACAAGCCACTGGTGTCAGTTGGATCACCTAAGATGTATACAGGTGCTCATTGGGTTATGAGTACACCGGACAGGACTCGCCGGGAACATGCTAGTTGGTCATATACCAGACGTCAGATGGCAGTTCCCTGGTGACATGTGTGCAGGTTAGTTCATCGACCTGGGGATCGTCATTTGTCTTGTGTGAGTTCCCACTGTACTTTGATTACTACCCTACCACGGCTCAAAGGAGTCGTGCAAACAGGTTTTAGTTGGGTACAGTCCCGAGCCACATGGAGGCAGTGAGCGTATCTTCAGGGGTCGTCTCTCCCGGTATTGGGGGTGAGGTCGTGCTGTGTCTAGGAGAGCCATTACACGAAGCCCTCGGCCGAGGCAAGGAGATTTACTGGTAGGTATTCCAGTAGTATCTCAGGGTGTTCTGGGCTACACTCCGACACGACTTGTACCGCTTTTGGGGGTCTGACTTTTACCAACCCCTAGGCCCGCCATGCGATGCTCATAGACGAACGGACCGGACTGTACGGATATTGTCACTGACAGGCTCAGTAGGGTTGTCAGGCTGAGTTCGCTCACAGACGTCCCTTTTAGTCAATACCTGGTAGCCCGTTACGTATTGGCTTATACCTCTGACGTGCTAGTGGTTAAATCCACAACCAAGGTGTTGACGAGTCTTTAGAGTCCCCCACATTCTGTTACTCAGCTTTCGGGCGAAAGGTTGTAGAGGCCGTATGGAGATATGGCAAGGTCCGACAGATACGTGCGGTATTGCACGGATCAGGATCGGACAGTTTGTACTATAGGCCGTATGGATATATGGCAGGGTTCGATCAGATACGTGCGGTATTGCACGGATCAGGATCGAACAGATATTACTAGCCGGCTTTGGTTTAAGCCGGATCCTAGTATAGTACAGTGTAGACTTTGTCTCATTGCATTTTGTATTTCGGTCGAAATACAGATGCGGGTGTGTATGCACAGTATCGGGGTTTTCCTGTAATTTATTACGGGACCAGTTTTCTGGAGTTGCCAGTTTGCTTTCCGTTTCGGCCGATTTCTATTGTTCCGTTCATTGGCCGAAGATTGGTGGAGGAGGGCTTATTTGCATTGTTGCAAATAAGTGGTTGTGGAGGGGGTCTTTGCATTTTGTTGTATCATGATTGCTTTTCCTTGACCTTCTTTTGTTGATCATGGCTTGACTTTTGCTATCATGGTTGTTGAGTGGAGTGTTGGGTTTTGTTGTGATCATTTTGATTGTTTCATCATGACTTGCTTTCCACCCACCCCCTTGACCTTGCTCTCTCTCTCTCCACTCACACATGGGGTGTGGGCCGGCCACTATTGAGGGAAGAGGGAAATGCTTCTCTTTTAGTGGGGAGAAATATGATACTCTCATTTTTCTTTTTGTATATCACATTTTTCCTTCACCTCTCTCCATGTTCTTCTTCCTCCACCACAAAGGCATCTCCATGAACCCCAAATGAGACTTGCTCACTAGATATTCTACAGCAAATCTTGGGCACGTCGACTAGCCAGCTTCGTGCCCGAGTTGCCTCGGCATTGAGGTGGGAGCCCGTAAAAGAAGTAGGCGATATGGTGCACTTCCGGCGACGAGGAGGAGACGGCACATTCCGCAGGAGATCAGGACGATGACGAGAAGACCGGAGGACTCGGATCTGTCGGTATATCTCTCTTCCCTTTCTTGTTGATAGCTAGGACTAGTTAATGGTTCGATCCGGGTTATAGTGCGTGGTGGTGCCGGTTTGCTAAGTCCGCAAAATTAAAGTTTATCACCGTTTCCGCATTTGGCCGTCGGATTGACGGCCGGGGCGCCGCCGTGCACTTACAGTGGTATCAGAGCCTCGCCATTAACTTAGTCTAGCTTTGTGTAATGTGTTTGCGTTTCCGATCGATCAAAAAGTTCCAAAACCCGTATTTTGATCACATCAGTTTTCTGTTGGAAATTTTTAGTGTCGAAAATTTTTTCAGGTTGTATAAAATTGATGTACTGGAGACTACAAGGATACTGTAAAAATTCGACAAGTTCAATCGACAGTGCAGGCGCGGAACCGCGGCCAAAACCCCCTTTGGGCCGCGTTTCCGCCGCGCACTGTTGAGATCTCTGCGCCCAATTTCTACAGTGTCTTTGTGGGCTTAGAATTGGGGTTTTGGAATATTAATATTGGGCCCAGAATTTCTTGATGTGCTACAGTAGTACTTGGGGGCCCACTTGTTAAAATTTGATTGATCGAATATTTTAAACACATTTTTCACAGTATTTACATTATATCTGCGACCGTGAATGTCACTTGATCGATAAATCCGGTCTAACTGCTATAGCCCGGTTAGAAGGATTTACGAACGTGACTTTCACGTTGATGTTCTGTTTTTGCTGTGATGTTGCGGATCGGTCGTGGGGGATAGCCTGGATGCAATGCTAGTACAGTTGTGGTTGTATTATATACATTTGATATTGCGGGGCGAGCGTCCGACATGTGGACTGCCGTCACTGCCTGATTGTATTATTCTTTTGGGGCACGACCTGGTTGCGGTCGATGTACCCGTTGTATGTATATTTTACTTTCTGTACTAGGATTACCCCGCGGAGGGGTGCACGGATAGCCGGGTTCTAGAGGGCAACAAGCCCACATCTCATTGCATTGAGACGGAGGGGGCTTCACTCTAGGATTGGCGGGCTATTCGCCGCACTCGTAGGGGGTACAGGTTGACCCAGGAGGGGTGCCCAAGTTACCGGATTCCGTGAAGTGCTGGGTGGTCCATTCACGGTGCTGAAGGGGGCTGCCTCGCTTCAGGTCTTGGCGGGTAACTTGCCGCACCGGTAGGGGTCTAGGATTTCATTGCACAGGCTATCCACACGACCAGGGGAACGTCGGGTTTTCAGTAGTGGCTCTGTGAAACCCGGGGATCCCAGATATCTGTATTGTTTCTGTGATGCTGTACATTTTCTGTGATGTTGCATTTCTTTCACGCCTTGAGCGAATATAATATATTGGTATATATATTAGTAGATGTTGTATATGTTTTGCATCCGCGCTAGTCCGGTCCCCGCTCTGTCGTTAGTAAGCTAACCTAACGGGTAATGACGGGACCCAGTGGCGAATGCGGATGGCATATACGTACATCAGTATATTTTCGTTCTTTTTGGTGTGATCAATTGATGGGACTGCATTGATTCGGATCAATGCAAGTTAAAAACAAACCTAATCTGATATTGTTGGAACACTTTTCAAAAAGCTGTTATTGCA
The DNA here is from genome assembly GCA_030015575.1 of Agapanthus africanus. Lineage (NCBI taxonomy): Eukaryota > Viridiplantae > Streptophyta > Magnoliopsida > Asparagales > Amaryllidaceae > Agapanthus > Agapanthus africanus. Next base: position 317,901,740 of record JASDDO010000010.1, read on the forward strand.
AGGACGTTCTCTTTTGTTTTGCATCATGGTATTCATTTGGAATATCCTGCTCCTCAGTCGACGAGGCAAGGGCCGAGATCCCTTCACCGGGAGTGACCACTTGGACAAAAGTTTGCGTCGGGGCATTAACTTCACTATAGCCGATTACTTTTGCTTTGCATCGCGGTATTCATTTGGAATATCCTACACCCCATTCTATGGGGAAAGAGCCGAGATCCCTTCACCGGGAGTGACCTCTTTAGCAACGGTTTTCGTCACTATATTTTTTAAAAGCTATCAGTTCCTTCAACGATATCAAGTTCGTTACGTTAAAGGTTTTCGCCAAAAACCATTCGTAGCCCTCCGTCGTTTCATATGGGTGGTCAATAGTATTCAAGCTGTGTATGTTGGCCAAAGTCAAGGCACAGTGATTGGTAGCTATTGGGGTATTCATATGCAGCATAGATAGATGCATTGATTTGGGACAGTCGTACTGCCATTTTGGCCAAAGTCAAGGGTATGTACGGGTGGATTCAAATTAACCTGGAGAATGACGGGTAGAACTTAACATGTGACTTATGATATGTTGGCCAAAGTCAAGGTCATAAGAGCATGGGGTAGAAATCACATCGGGAGTTTCAAAAGAACTGAAACTTGCCAGATATGCGCATACCTTCTGGAGTGTGATGACGTGAGCGGATTCCGTCACGTTATCATGCGATGAGAGTTGGATCCCGATTCCCACTGATGAGTTAGTTTACTCCTCGGGTAACCCCGACTAATTCTTCTTTCAGGTTTGGAGGAGAATTTGAGGTACAGTGGGAGGATTCCAGATTAGATAAATTGGTAACCATTATGATCTAGGTTAGAGTGCACACTGAGTGTTTCTTTTCTCTCTCTCTTCGGCAGCGACCATTGACCCGACCCTAAGACTATGACTCAGTGACCAAGTTGACCGAACCTTCTTAAACACTGGCTTTTGGATTGTCAGAGTTGCAGACCTCATTGCCACTCCTACTTTTACCCTTTTCTCCAGGGCACCCCGTATTACTACGAACGTCCACTTCCATTGGACAAAACCATCGTATGGTTAGATACGAACTCGAAAGAATTTATTCGAGGATGGTTTCAGGTTCGGGAGAAAACGGATAGGATTATACAGTTGTCTTTTCCTTTTACCCTCTCTCAGGTTACGAGTACTCCTTGGTTTAGGGGTAGTACACCTATTACGCAAATTGGATTGTCTTCTTCCAAACCTTAGGCTGGTGCCGACCGGTAGGGAATGAAGAAAACCAATTAGCATAACGATGGTGTGCAGAAGGTATTAAGTTAAGACAAAGCAATGGATTAGTAAGAGGGCAAAGTAAATTGCAACAGATATTCACGACCAAACCAAGTATCTCTTCGCCAATCCTAAATCACCTTTGTATTTCTCCAGGACACTCCGTATCACTACGAAGATCCACAGTTTATTGGATACTCCATCGTATGGTTATATACGAGCTCGAAAGGAACTTGTTCCAGTTCGGGGATGGATTCTGGTCCAGGAGAAATAGGAATAAAGTTCATTCGGTTGTCTTTTATCCTCACCTTCTCTCGCATTGCGAGTGTTCCTAGGATTGGGACAGTACACCCATTATGCTTATTGGATAGTCTTCTTCCAAACCATAGGCTGGTGCCGAACGGTAGGGAAGGAAGAAAACCATTTGGCCTAAAGGGGTGTGCAGAAGGTAATGACTAAAGACATATGAAGGGATTTGGAGAGGTGGCAAGGAACTATACAGTTACAGTCGTGAATCTGGAAGAGGCAATTACTAGGAATACCGGGATACCCCATCGAAACATTTCAATGTTTCAGTTTCACTGTGTAATGTTAAAAGAAAACTGATTTTCCGATTAGACACTTGCTCCAGGGTATGTATTTACCAGGTATGATTCTCACATCTGTATGGTTTTACAGATGATGAGTGGGAGTAGGTTATTGGGAATTGGGAGATCATCCTCATTATATCGGGATTCGTTGTAATCGGTGATATTTGAGGAAATCACCTGGGCTGTTTGCCGGTCGGCAAATATTTGGTTTTGAATATCCGCTTTTATGCACCAATTTCAAATTGATATATCTGTACGTCTATTTTCATAGAGTGAGATATACCTTTCTGAAATTATGTCTATGACATTTACCTATATCAGTGGATGGTTAGGTAAGGAGTATTAAACAGCGGTGTAATTCTTCTTGACCATAAGTACAGTTTTCAACCTACGATACACAGTGAATGAGTTATCAGACTCAAGGGACTTATACAGAGTATTGTATGTTGTCCAGGGTCCATCAGGATAAAGGGGTTGGTCCTCGTACTATATTCGGTTTACTTATGACTTCTCTAGTTTTTAGACAGGTGTTTCGTAGAAACATAGAGTCTGAATTTTGAGAAGTTATAGGTATTTGAATAGAGTAGAGAACCAGGTGTAGCAAGTATCGGGATTCTTCAAAGAGATCGAAGATGTAGATACTTGTGTATGGTATTCAGTTGATAGTAATGATTAAGAGAACTTGCTTCTCTTTCAGGTTACTCATAATTGGAAATGCTCCTAAGTTGAGTAACGCTGATCGGCCTCCTTCCATTTTAGTTGACATGCACAGGAGACAGCTGCATGATTTGAATCTGGTTCAATTAAATCAGTGCCTCTGGTCCTATATGGGATATAGGACAGTTCGTATCTTAACGATGTTAAGGTACGGGGAGTTGTCCGGCTTATGATTAAAACCAGACACTGGACAACTCAAGGCACGTTTCTGTAATGGCTGTTTGTGGGTTGACCCAGGCTATGACGAGGGTTGACTTTCTACCATCTGGATGAACAATAGCAATATTGTTCTAGAATCGCCACAGTTTTATTAAAAAATGCATTTTTCCAGAAAACAGTAGTGGGAGTATGGTAGAACTGGAAGTGATTCCAGAACCACAAACGATTACTGAAGATTTGATAAGGAACCTAAAGATTCAATCCGGATTGACATTCCATTGGCCACTCCGCAGATAAGGTGGGTAACTTCAGGCACCCGAGAGGTACTACGGTAGCCTCAAGGACGGTGACAGGGAAGTTCTTGTTTACCCACAATTACCATTGCTGTTGTTCCAGGCTGCGGGACCCGGCGGGAGGATGAGTATAGCGTCGTTCTAAACTAGTTTTAGAAGTGTACGTCTATATGACTCTGCCAGAGGGTTGTCGAGGTCAGTGGGAGCAGCGGAAGCATTGGTGGACAGGTAGCTTATGTCTATTTATAGACTAGAGCAGATATAGCGGAGATAGATCATCTATTTCTGACGTGACAGTCATAGGTTTGACTTCATCAGAATAGGGGATGGATCTGTTGAGAAGGTAGTAGGGTGTGATGTCCTGGTATTTGGATGACATACACAGAGTAGGAAAGTAACTCCTATGCTACAGTCGGTTATACTTTGGTTGTCACACAGTAATTTCTCCACAAAGGAAATGGATTTTATATCAGACATACTGGTTACTAGATCTATGGTTTTAGATCTAGATTTGGGTGGTTTCCCAATCAGGGTACTTGACAGCATTCTAAGAGTGTTTAGAATGGACGACTCCATGCACGGTAGTGTTCATGCAGAAGATGGAGTCACCCTCTCCAAAGGTGTCTTACAGACTAAAGGGGAGATGGACGTGCATGATTGGCAGATCACTTGCTCAGGCAATTGAGTCAATCATGAGATGTCAAGTACCACACCAGATATTGTTCTTGCACTAGATGCAATAAGCTGACATTAATCCAATCCTGGAGAAACGGTCGGAAGCAGTTTTAGAACATAAGTGGATGTTCTAGGGATATGATAACAATAGCCTCATTCGGGAGACAGTTATCATTCCAGGCTTCCAAGGTGACATGGACGACAAGGAGGTCGTCAGAGTTATAATTTTCCTTCTGATGAGGGGCAGTATTTTGGACAGGTGGTCCAAGGCAATACTGAGGGTGGCATGGCGCAGGATACTGATTAAGTTCAGTTGACGATACAGTCTAAGAAGTTTGGATTTGGAGTTCATTTATGAGCTATGTCCCATCAGACATCCAGACACATTCTAAGACAGGTATTGCTCATTTCGGGAGATGGGTTTCTCCGCGAACTTGAGATATAGAGAGACATAGAAAGAAACTACAAAGCGGATCCACTCACTAAGGCTATTCCTCGAACGCAATAGTTTCGCAAACGAGCTTTGTGAGACTGACTAGTAGAGGAGTTGGGTGTTCGGTATCACACGGGCTGTGAGTATGCGACATCGCAATAATTAGCCTTGAGTACAAGTGGGAGATTGTTGGAGATAGTGCCCTCAGAGTCAATTATTAGGTCACAGGTACGTGATTGCAATGATTGATGGAGGACCTATCCCGGTAGGACAGTCTTACTCGAGATGATAGTATGCTATCTGGTTTACCTTTATCATCGTGTACTGTTTTAGGTGACCTGACAAGTCGCTATTACACGTTGATAGAGCCCCTAGGAATCTTGCTTGACCACCAGCAGTATGAGGGCGATCATATATGTGGGAGCTGGCAGTCTATAAGCATATCCTTAAATGGTCCCTAGTCGTGTGAGTTTCGAGACAGGGCATCGATACTCCAGAGTAGACTAGTATATACAGTCGAGACCCCGACGAGGGGCGATGGCCGGTCTCACAAGCCACTGGTGTCAGTTGGATCACCTAAGATGTATACAGGTGCTCATTGGGTTATGAGTACACCGGACAGGACTCGCCGGGAACATGCTAGTTGGTCATATACCAGACGTTAGATGGCAGTTCCCTGGTGACATGTGTGCAGGTTAGTTCATCGACCTGGGGATCGTCATTTGTCTTGTGTGAGTTCCCACTGTACTTTGATTACTACCCTACCACGGCTCAAAGGAGTCGTGCAAACAGGTTTTAATTGGGTACAGTCCCGAGCCACATGGAGGCAGTGAGCGTATCTTCAGGGGTTCGTCTCTCCTGGTATTGGGGGTGAGGTCGTGCTGTGTCTAGGAGAGCCATTACACGAAGCCCCCGGCCGAGGCAAGGAGATTTACTGGTAGGTATTCCAGTAGTATCTCAGGGTGTTCTGGGCTACACTCCGACACGACTTGTACCGCTTTTGGGGGTCTGACTTTTACCAACCCCTAGGCCCGCCATGCGATGCTCATAGACGAACGGACCGGACTGTACGGATATTGTCACTGACAGGCTCAGTAGGGTTGTCAGGCTGAGTTCGCTCACAGACGTCCCTTTTAGTCAATACCTGGTAGCCCGTTACGTATTGGCTTATACCTCTGACGTGCTAGTGGTTAAATCCACAACCAAGGTGTTGACGAGTCTTTAGAGTCCCCCACATTCTGTTACTCAGCTTTCGGGCGAAAGGTTGTAGAGGCCGTATGGAGATATGGCAAGGTCCGACAGATACGTGCGGTATTGCACGGATCAGGATCGGACAGTTTGTACTATAGGCCGTATGGATATATGGCAGGGTTCGATCAGATACGTGCGGTATTGCACGGATCAGGATCGAACAGATATTACTAGCCGGCTTTGGTTTAAGCCGGATCCTAGTATAGTACAGTGTAGACTTTGTCTCATTGCATTTTGTATTTCGGTCGAAATACAGATGCGGGTGTGTATGCACAGTATCGGGGTTTTCCTGTAATTTATTACGGGACCAGTTTTCTGGAGTTGCAAGTTTGCTTTCCGTTTCGGCCGATTTCTATTGTTCCGTTCATTGGCCGAAGATTGGTGGAGGAGGGCTTATTTGCATTGTTGCAAATAAGTGGTTGTGGAGGGGGTCTTTGCATTTTGTTGTATCATGATAGCTTTTCCTTGACCTTCTTTTGTTGATCATGGCTTGACTTTTGCTATCATGGTTGTTGAGTGGAGTGTTGGGTTTTGTTGTGATCATTTTGATTGTTTCATCATGACTTGCTTTCCACCCACCCCCTTGACCTTGCTCTCTCTCTCTCCACTCACACATGGGGTGTGGGCCGGCCACTATTGAGGGAAGAGGGAAATGCTTCTCTTTTAGTGGGGAGAAATATGATACTCTCATTTTTCTTTTTGTATATCACATTTTTCCTTCACCTCTCTCCAAGTTCTTCTTCCTCCACCACAAAGGCATCTCCATGAACCCCAAATGAGACTTGCTCACTAGATATTCTACAACAAATCTTGGGCACGTCGACTAGCCAGCTTCGTGCCCGAGTTGCCTCGGCATTGAGGTGGGAGCCCGTAAAAGAAGTAGGCGATGTGGTGCACTTCCGGCGACGAGAAGGAGACGGCATATTCCGCAGGAGATCGGGACGACGACGAGAAGATCGGAGGACTCGGATCTGTCGGTATATCTCTCTTCCCTTTCTTGTTGATAGCTAGGACTAGTTAATGGTTCGATCCGGGTTATAGTGCGCGGTGGTGCCGGTTTGCTAAGTCCGCAAAATTAAAGTTTATCACCGCTTCCGCATTTGGCCGTCGGATTGACGGCCGGGGCGCCGCCGTGCACTTACATTTTAGTGTTCAGGCAAAATGCCTCGGCACTATTCATGAGGTATAACCCGCATCGTTTCGCTCAACAGTCGGGTTAAAATCAGGGGGTTCCCCTTGAGGCGTTCTTAGCCGAGCCGGCCGCTATAGAAGAGGGTATTCGCAGCGCACTGCACCAATTTATCCGGCTGAATACGGGGTCCAACTTTCTCATCAGCGAACCGAGCTACGTGCCAAAAGCTTCGAACGCTTACGTGGCGTGGTATTAACATGCGACGGGTGCTGTTATCCGGGAAGAGAGGCGGTTATTACATGATCATAAGGATGATGTCCCAGCTAGTAATCCAGCAGTTCCTTTGAAGCGACGGACCGCCGTTCGTCCCTCCTTAAGAGAAGTTACTACGGTTGTGGTCCCGCGCGCCTTCTCTGAGACGTCTCAGTCCAGTGTTCCCATAACTGTGGTAATCGTGGCGTCTGCGGAACCTGGTGTTGGTACTGAAATCGGAACCCGCCGTCCGAAAATTCCTGTCAAGCGCAAAATATTGTCATCGGCCGCCGGTGTCTGCTCGCAGAAAAGGAAGAAGTCGCTATCTTCTGCCGACGTCATATTTGGCCAGGAGCCACATGCTCCCTACAGCGAGGGCATGTGCGAATACGGTACCAATGCGGGGGTTTTTCGACACGCCTGCGACCGACATTGATCTTCAGGCTGCCCTCGCAGCTTTCGAGCGACTGGCTCGCGAGGAAGCGGCGTTGATCGCCATCGCGAAGTCAGGTATACTTCAGTTGTATTCTTCTGCGTCTATCCCTTTCTTGTTATTATGCTTTTACTAATGCTCTCTTCTTCAACAGGTATTTCTGCCGAAGAGGCTCTCGCGGCTTCCATCAAGACGTTCGAGGAGGAAAAGAGGCTCCGCGCTTCTTTGGGCCTTGGTATGGGTTGCTTCATTACCCCTTTATTCTTTTTATTCGTGCTCTGACCCTCTCTTTCACCTTATTGTAGGGACTACCTCAACTCAGGTTATTCCAATTGCAGTGCCGATCTCGAGTGGCGATGCAAAAAAACTTTTAGAGCCAGCCTCCGTGGCCACGGCCCTCCCAAAGTCACCGCCGGAGGCTTTGCTAAAGCAGCAGATGATGGATGCTGTAGCGGCTCCGGAGGTAGAGCTTAGTTCGGATGACGACGTCCCCTTGTTGGAATTTTTGAGGAGATCATTTCTCATGGCTCAGACCGAAAGGAAGCGCAAGAAGCACGCGGCGAAGGAGCACGATGCCGCTTTGGCCATAGGTGCAGGCTCAAGCAATATTCCGCCTGTTGATATTCCTTCGGCTGATGTTCCCTCTGCCCTGTCTACTGCCCATAGACAGGTTGCACGCGCAGTTCAGGAAGGAACTAAAAAGATGCTTCAAGGTAACGTAACGTCCAGCCTTTTATTAGAACTTGATCCTCGATTTCTAACATACGCATTTTCAGTAGGGCCAAGCCCTGGCAATGGGATGGGAGGCGAAACGCTGGCGATTATAGAGCTCGAAGTGACTACTTAGGAATCTGGGACTGTCCAGACCGCTGCTCTTTCTCCCTGTGGCTCCTTGGTATCAGCGGGCATCGCAAGCGTTACGACGGCCCTCGTCGAGTCAGGGGATTGTTCATACCATAATATTGCATTATTATATTCCCCATTCTTATATATTTTACAAATAAACGGGTGCTTTTGACGCATGTCTGCTACATATTACAGGTTACAGGTTCTTGAAGCGAAAACAGTGAAAACGATGAAAAGACGATGCAAAAGTGGACTTTGACCAACAAACAGAAGACTCTTGATCAAGCCGATATCAAAGATAAAATTCACAAAGTACAAGGCAATGCAAGGTCTAAGATTTCGAAGCCACGGTTAACTTGTCCACCACAATTATTCACTGGAAAATCTGAAAGAGAACAGAAGCTATTTTAAAGAAAGAATTAAAGAATTAAGTAGCCCAGGAAGCCCAAAGACAGAAGAGCCCATAAAGGAAAGGCCCAATACTTCCTTTTTAAGAAGACAAAAAGAAGATTTTATTTTATCAAAATTCATTTGTGGCTTTGACTAGTTGACCTAGGGCTATTTTTGTAATTGTAAACATGCAAGTCATTGTAACCCTAGGGTTTCCTATCTTCTATAAATAGGGACTCTAATTCATTGTAAACTCTATGCCTCCTTTTAATGAATAAAATTTACAAATCTTTTGGAGAGCATCGGTGCCTTTCTTCAATTCAGAAATCCAGATCTGACAACCCTGCTTTGATGTTTGGAGAGAGCCACCTGTAAGTAATTTATTTTCTTGCCTTAGTGAAGATTTAAATTCCTTGCCCTAGGTAAATTTATTTTCCCTGCCCTAGTTATAACTTTTAATTAATTGCCCTAGGATAATTTAGATTTTTAGATTTCTATAAAACCAAAACGACAAATAGAATCAACTCGTTAAAACACATAAAAAGGAATTTACCCGTCTCTGTGGATCGACCCGCACTCACCGGCTAGCTGCGAAGCGACGCCGTTCTGATTGCGGTAAATACATGTTTTTGACATTAATCAAATGGAGGGGATGAAGGTATGGGCGCGGAATCTATTCCTCCGAGAGAGAGTGAAGAAGCCGCTACACCTGGTGATGCCTCCGTCTTGGTTTTAGTCCATGATTTATCAGGTAGTCGTTGTGTCACTGTTTTCGAGTTTTTCAATCCTGTTCAGGCCTTCTAATGTTATTTTGTTTGTCTTGAGTATAGGCGCGGTGAACCCTAAGGCTATGCCGTTTGAAGACGTGTCATCGGTCGCTGCTCTGACGGTCGCTATCCCCTCGCCTTCTTCTGTGCCCTCTCAAATATTGGAAGGTATGGGTTTGTGAATTATTTGTTTTACTGTGGGTACCATCCTCCTTGTATTGACAGTATATTTTCGCAACTCTGCAGGAGTCCTTTTCGACCATCTATACCAGGTGTTGAACCCTCATTTCTCGTTTCAGTCGGAAGTCGTCCCACCTTCTAGTATTGGTTAGTATATTCTTCAGCTAATGTCTCCCCCTTTCTTTTATGGATAGACATATTGTTGCTAAGTCTTCTTCATATTGATCATAGCGTCACGGGTTAGAGGAGGAGACGAGAGAATAGCCGTTCCTTCGGTACTCCCCATCCTGCCGCCTGTCGCAGCTGGTATAATAGACTCCATCCCTAATGTGTTTTCTTTATCTCCTAAGTCGACATTTGACCATAATTTATTTTGCAGCAATTGCACTGGCTCCAACTCCTTTCGAGTCTCGCATTCCAATGCCCGCAGGGCCCTTCGCTAAACCAATATCTTCCAGCGGCGCCGCAAATAGTCGGCGAATGTTGAGCGAATTTATTGAAGATCTTGATGCCGAGGCCCTCAGTTCTGCTACGGATTTTGCCGTTGAAGTCAATAAAATGCTGGCGACACTCGTGAACTTCCATGATGAAGATCTCGTCGGCTCTTGGGTTGGTTACTGCAGAAAGATCAAGGCTTGCCTGCACGAGATTGAGCTCAAGCATCTCTCTCCCGAGGTGTTGGCTTCGAACTCCCAAAGGGCTGCGTGGGTTGAGCATAGCGTTCCTTTTATTCGCCATTTTGAACAAGAGGCGAACCTGATACGAAAGGAATATGAGGTGGTTTCGAGCGAATCTGTATGGTTGCGCGCCCAGGTTAAAGCGAATGCTGCGCAGTTAAAAGCTGTTTTCGAAAACCTCCAACGATGTATCTCGAATGGGTTGACGTTGAGGCGGATGCTCGACCTCACCGAACGGGTCATGCAAGACTACGAAGATGCCATGCTAGAATTCGATGCAAAGATTTCGTCCTGTTTGCGACAACGGACTAAAGTTGAAGTGGAGTTGGCCGCGGTAGCTGACCACGAGAAAGGATTAAGAGAAACGCGCGAGCGGCTGGCTGATTTGTTGAAGACGCCTCCTCCTTGATAACCGTCTTTGTACCCCTTTTTTGTGCTGACTGTAAACTTGTGATTCATGAATAACATGTATTCATTTTGATTCCTTTATGAAATGTATCTTGTATTCATGAATAAAAGGCATATTTTATTTCGTATTGGCATGTTACTTTCGGCACATGTGTGGTATGTAAATAGTCCATCTTGACCTCCTTGTAGGGCAGCGATGGCTTAGGAAGCAGGTTCGGATCTGTAGCCCAAGACTTTTCAACTTTATGAGCTGTGGGGGTCTCATAATGACTTTTCTCCCTACGAGTTTTGAGGATCCCGTAGGTGTATTTTCTCCTTAGGAGTCGTGAGGACTCCTAAGTGCATCTTCTCTTGAGAGTCGTAAGGATCTCATAAGAGAATTTTCCCCCTTATGAGCCGAGAGGACTCGTAAGTGGTTTTTCCCTCCTTTTCGATATTCGACTTTGGAGAGTATGACCCGTGAATAGTATACAATAGTCCATCTTGGACCTGCTTGCGGGGCCCCAGTGCTTAGGAAACAGGTTCGGATCCCCGTTGCCTAAGGCATTGTTCATATCATAATATTGCATTATTATATTCCCCATTCTTATTCGTTTTACAAATAAACAGGTGCTTTTGACCCATGTTTGCTACATAGTTGCAGGTTACAGGTTCTCGGAACAAAAACAGTGAAAACAATGAAAAGACGATGCAAAAGTGAGACTTCGACCAACAAACAGAGAATCTTGATAAAGCCTACACGAAGATCAGTTCACAAAATACAAGGCAGCGCAAGGTTCAAGACTTCGTCACGAAGCAACGGTAAAAGTTCACTACAATTATTCACTGTGGAATCTGGAAGAGAACTAGAAGCCAACCAGAAGAACAAACTGAAGAAAATAGAATTAAATAAGCAACAGAACAAGCCCAAAGAAAATGAGCCATCAAAGCCCAACTACGACCGCGGAACCGCGGCCAAACGTGGGCTTTGGCCGTGGATCCGTGGCCGCGTGAAGCCCGTGTCGGCGTAAAATTCCAGAGGCGCGCGGAGCGTTGACTAGGTCTTTTTCTTAGGGGGTATTTTTGTAAAAGCAGATGTGCGAGTCAATTGTAACCTAGGGTTTCTATCCTCTATAAATAAGAACTCTAAATCTTGTATTACGTTATGCCTCCTTTCATAAATAAAATTCAGATTTCTTTTGGAGAGCATCGATGCCTCTTTTCATATCATCTATTCAGATCTGACAAGTCTTGTGTAAATGTTTGGAGAGAGCCATCAATAAAGTAGGTAATTTCTATTCTTGGCCTAGTTTAAGATTTAATTCCTTGCCTTAGTTAGATAGTTAGATATTTTATTCTCTGCCCTAGATAAATGTTTTTCAATTCCCTAATGAGCGAGTAGTCTCCTCTCTTGTTAGGGTTAGATTTGGGGAAGGCTTGAGAGATGAAGATCTCTTACCCCTTTCTTGCCCGTCATATATTTTCATAGGACTCCATGCATACATGCACACACCGCTCCCTACGGCACCCTATCCCACGAGGTAGCGGTGATACCGTAGTATAAAGGCCCGGTTGCGCGTGTTTTCCATGGAGGTTAGGGTAAGGATTAAGAAAGGAAGGACAAGAACCTAGAGGAAGAAACACCGTTTCTTCCCGATGGATCTAATCCCCTTTATTAATAATTACCATAACACCTCATAGATCTTAATTTGGGTATAGAAAGCGGTGGAGAATCTTTGCATTTCCTAACTTAACCTAAACCTAACCCTAGCAAGATTTAGATCTAGATTAATTTAGTTTTTAGATTTAATCAATCCGACCACAATCGGAATTAACTCGTTAGACCAATTAGGAAATTCACAAAATCCCTGTGGTCCGACCCGTACTCACCGGCTAGCTACCAAGCGACGCCGTTCTTGATTGCGGTTACAAATAGTTTTGATCAATCAGGCATTTCCCTACAAGTCGAGACAAGTCGAGAAGTTCTCGCAGGAACATTGTTTTCCCTACGAGTCGAGATGAATCGAGAAGTTCTCGCAAGGATGTCCTAACATCATAGTTAACCTCTGCTGATAGAAGTCCGTTAGGGTCTGTGGTACTAGGGCTTTTATCCGTCGTAATTCCGCGTTGGCCGATGTATTCCCCGATACGCAATCTTGCTGTTCGATTAGCCCCCACGACTGTCGTGTCTCTGATCCCTTCCAGGGTTGGACAAGACGTCTTCAAGTAACCTTCCAGGTGATATTACCATCGGAAGAGCAAGCGTTAGGAATATTCCATGCCGCTGTGTACTTGAGGTTAGGCTCAGTTTGGGAGCCCCGATGAGTCATGACCACTCCGCGCTGGTATGGGATGATCTCTGATAGTCTTTCAGGTCTCATTTGAGTTGCCGTCAAGACCCTGATGTTAGTTGTATGTAAGCCTTAGAGGCCAGTATTGTACAGATGATGTATATTATATTGGATGCTTGGACATATATAGAGAGGACTTTCTTGCTTGACATGATAGTATGCTATCTGGTTTCCCTTTATCTTAACATGTATACTTGTCTCTTTGTACTGTCTTGTAGTTACATGTTGGTAAAGCCCTTAGGATGTGTACTTGACTACCTGGACTATGATGCGGATCATACTAGTGGGGACATGGTAGTCCATAAGCACATCCTTCAAGGTCCCTAGTCGTAGGTGTATCGAGACGGGGCATCGATATACCAGTGTAGACTAGCGTATACGCTTCTCGACCCATGAGATGGGCGATGGATGATCCCATATCCATTGGTGTTTGACATCAGAGATGGTATACGGGTGCTCAGTGGAGACTGGGTGCACTGGACGGACTCGCCGAGAACTTCCAGATGGTATTATACCTCATGTCAGATGGCAGTTCTCTGGTGACACTTGTGCAGGTTAGTCTGTAGACCCGAGATCGTCATAGAGTCTTGTGTGATTCCCACTGTGCTTTGATTTCCACCTTACCACGTCCATGAGGGCGTGCAAAATGGTGGTTTTTGGGTACAGTCCCGATTCACATGGAGGCAATGAGCGATAGGAGGGGTTTCTTCTCTCCCGGTATTGGGGGTTGATGTTGCGCTATGTTCGATTGGCCGTAACAGGGAAGTCCCTGGCCAGGGCTGATTTAGAGATTTACTGGTATTACCAGTAGTTTCTCGACCCGTTATGAGCCTCACATCGGCACAACTTATCGGTTATTGAGGTCTGACGTTTACCGCCCCTAGACTTGATATGCGACATATCAGACGAGGAGACCGGACTGTACGAGAAGTGTTACCGGCAGGCTTTTACAAGAGTTGGAGCAGGCTTGCTTGCTGATCTTCTAATCCCTCAATACCCGGGTAGCCGTTACGTCCAGCTGGTACCGCTGACGGGTTGTGGGTGCTTGATGTGATCATCAACTACTGCCGGCGTATTGACGAGTCTTTAGAGTCCTACATAGAGGTTTTACTGGCTCAGGAAAAACGAAATAGGAGCGCATATGTGATATGTGCGGGACTGAGAATAATGCGTGTATGTGATACCGTATTCTATTCTCGTGACTTTTTGTATCGGTCGGTTATATATGATATAGCCAGGTTATCGAATCAAGTGTTGATTCGATAAGTCGATACATTGGATGTTAGTCGGTTATATGTGATATGACCGGATTATTAAGTCAAGTATTGATTTAATAATTTATTGTATAATTGTATATTTGATATACTAGTTTACATTAACTAACACTTGTTCACTTTAGGTATTTTCTCATATGCACACTTGAATATATATATATGTGATATATATATTAAAAGTGTTTTCTTTTGTATCATGGTTGATGATACACTAAACATGGGTGTGTAAGACATACACCATACTATATTAGATGGTGGTTAATATTTATTTAAGGTAATTACAAATTAGTGGCGCTTAGGTCATAAGCATGAAGCTTGTAGAAGCTTGTGGATGCTTTGACAAAGTCCACTAAATTTGTTTTACTTTAGATTTTTATTAACCTAATCATTTTCAATTAGTTATGGTTATGGCTCTACAAGAGTTAGTATATGATACTCTCTCAACATGGTTAGCCTTCTCACTTGATCATTATCCTCATCTCATTCTTTTCTTCTTCTTCTTCATTGTTAAGAAAGAAAAAGCTTGCTAGGAATTGATCCAAAGTGAGAAAGATTGTGAGAAATAAAATTCTAAAGAGAACCCACTTTCTATTTCTCCATCCTCTACTAGACTAGCACTTTAGTTTAGGGTGTTTGCTTCACTAATTCTCAAGTTAGTGAAGTAGAAGCTTGAGTTGGCATCCCCTCGACGTAGATCATCTTCGGCCTCGAAGACTTCAAGCAAGGACGCGTCTTTCGCCTCGTGAAGCCAAGCAAGGGTCCGGGAGAACCATGATCGCAGCGAAGGGACTTCAACAAGGAGCTATAGAAGTGAAGGACCGATCTACAAAGGTTGTATTTCTCATTCACTTAGTTGTAAACGTAGTTTACTTGCATTTGAAACCCTAATTTTCTAGCAACGATCTTGTTTAGGGTTATTCGGCACGGCTAAAATTTTAAACGGGCATGTTTGATGTTTCCTTAACCCTTGTTAGAGTGCCTAGTAACCCTACACCAGAAGCTAGGGATCTTCCTTTGCTTCGTTTGTTGACATTGCATCTACAATATTGCGACGAATGTCGAGATTGTTTCTAGGTTGTCTATGAACCGTCGAGTCTTGGAACTAGGGACTTTGTCGTGGCTCCATCGTTTTGACCCTGGGATCGGTTGTTGACGTTGCATCTGCATCCTGCTAGAGTGAGAAGGAACGCCGTTGTTGATCTCTAGGCTGTAGATGTTGTCGTCGAGACCCAGAAGCGAGGGATCTTCCTTTGCTTCGTTTGTTGACATTGTGTTTGCCATATTGCGACGAATGTCGAGGTTGTCTCTAGGTTGTTGGTGAACCATCGAGGCTTGGAACTAGGGACTTTGCCATGGCTCCATTGTTTTGACCGAGGGGTCGGTTTTTGACGTTGCATCTGCATCCTGCTGGAGTGAGGAGAAACGTTGTCTCTCCTTATGATGGAGCCAGGTGGGAAAATGTGGTTCTCTTTTTCGTTTGCGCCTATGGATTGTATAGAGGGGTCGATGTGGACTCTCCTGCAGGGCAGAAGTTTCATTTTTTTGTTTCTTTCTGTGATGCTCTATCATTTCAGATTTTTATATCGCGAAAGTCGCGATTGCCCAATCGTTTCGGCTATTTTTCACGGTGCCCAATCATTTCAGCTGTTTTTCTTTTTACTCGCCGCTTTTTATTGCGAGTTGCTCAAATATTTCTGCTATTTTATATGCATACATTTTACTCGTTGATTCTTACTGCTTGTTGCCCCATCATTTTAGCTGTTTCATATGCATTTTTGCTCGCTGATTTTTATTGCAAGTATGGAACTCGAGGTCTGATCCCAGTCTTAGCATCAGCATTGCTGCTAATGGAATATTGCCAGGAGCGGATCATCATTTGCCGTGAAAGAACTTGGAATTTGATACCGATTTAGGCATCAGCATCGCTACAACTGGGCTATTGCCAGGAGCGAATCATCATTTGCCTTTTTCGATTTGAACAAAGGTGGCTTAGCAAAAAGGGTTAGGATCCTGTTGACTAAGGCTTTTCGACTTTACGAGCCGTAAGGGTCTCATAAATGTGTTTCTCCCTATGGGTCGTGAGAATCTCATAGGTGTATTTTCTTCTTAGGAATCATGAGGATTCCTAATTGATATCTTCTCCCGTAAGTCGTAAGGATATCACAAGAGTATTTTCTCCTTGCAAGTCGAGAGGGCCTGCTAGTGTTGTTCACCAAATGGGGAAATTTCCCGCCATTGGTGGAACTAGGTTAGGAAACGTTTATTTGTGCCCGTAGATTGTATACAAGAGCCGATATTGACCGCTTGTAGGGCAACTTGGGGAATGTGATGGCTTAAGAACAGGTTTAGATCCCTGTATCTTAAGGCTTTTGAATCCTATGAGCCGTGAGGGTCTCACAGGGGGAATTCTTCTTACGAGTCATGAGGATATCGTAAGTGTGATTTCTCCTTAGGAATCGTGGGGATCCCTAAGTGTGTTTCCCCCTTGTGAGTCGTAAGGATCTCACGGTGGTGTTTTCTCCTCGCATGGTCGAGAGGACCTTGCAGGTGTTTTTATTTTAACGAGATTGCGCCCTTCCGGGTTTTCACAAACTCACCGGCAGCCCTGCTGTTTTTTTACTCACGGAGCCCTTTCGAGTTTTCATCCGTGTCTATTTCGCTTATGGACGTACCCTTTTTTTTGTTCTTTTTTTTACCCCTCTGTTCGCCAATGGAACTTATGGGGGACTTCGCCACTGGGGCAGCTACGTTGCCAGCAGGACTTGAGTTGCAATCCTTGCCGCTGGGACTTGTGGACTTGAATTCTGCCGTCGCCGTGTTTGAGGCGACGTATTTAGTTTAAGGATATTACGGTCCATTGTTAGTTTACAGATATTTCGGTCCATTGTAAGTTTATGGACATTTCGGTCCACAGCTAGTTTAAGGATGTTGCGGTCCGTGTGGACTTGAATTCCATTGTCGCCGTGTTTGAGGCGACATATTTAGTTTAAGGACATTACGGTCCATTGTTAGTTTAGGGACATCTCGATCCATTCTTAGTTTAGGGACAGCTCGGTCCAGGGCCAGCTTCAGGGCGAGGTTTTACCGGATACCACTTATAGAGTCTGGACTCAGGAAGACAGCGAGCGGACATGAGCGTCATCATCCATCATTAACTTGAGTCGTGACTTGTCAGGCATAGTATTTCTTAAGGAAATGGCTGTTTATTAGCCGGAAGGGTCTTCCGCCATGCATATCCATAAGCAAGTAGGCCCCACCTTGGTAGACCTTGTCTATGGCGTACGGGCCTTCATAGTTTGGCTCGAATTTCCCCCGCTTTGCACGGTTGGGGATCATAGGTCTTTTTACGACTAGCACGAGTTCTCCTTGGCAGAATGTTCTCGGTCTGGTTAGTCTTTCATATGAGCGCGTCATCTTTGCTTTGTAAGCTTCCAGGTTTTGCTGCGCTATGAGATGAGTTTCATCGAGGGCATCGAGCTCTTCAAGCCGAAGATGGGCATTTTCTTCATCCGTCAGCTCATATCGAACTGCTACTCATAGAGAGGGTAGCTCTATCTCCAAGGGATGTACCACTTCAGTGCCGAATACCAACGCGAATGGTGTTTTATTCGTGGCCGTTTTGAACGTGGTTCGATACACCCAGAGAGCTTCATGCAGTCTCTCGTGCCAGTCCTTTTTGTTTCTGGACATTTTTTTCTTTATGATCTTCATCAAGGTCTTGTTGAAAGTCTCAGCTAGACCGTTAGCTCGGGAATTATAGACGAAAGAGTATCTCCATTCTATATTATGCTGCTGTGCAAAGCGGCTGATCTTATGGCTTCTGTAGGCCAGCCCATTATCCGAGTTGATTCGTCGCGGAGTGCCGAATCGGTAAATGACATGCGTCCTGAAGAAATGGAGGATGTTCTCCGTCTTCACCTCCCTTAGTGGTACTAACTCTGCCCACTTAGAGAAGTAATCGGTTGTTGCCTGTTCATATCAAAATATTGCATTATTATATCACCCATTATTAATCATATTAAAAATAAATAGGTTCTTTCTATCCATGTCTGCTAAATAGTTGCAGGTTATAGGTTCTCAGAACAATACGGTGAAATTCATGAAAAGACGTTACAAAAGTGAGACTATGACCAATTACAGATGAATCCGTATGATGCCGCCTAACAGTTCAAGGAACAAATGAAGATCAGTAGACAGTTCAATGCACAAAGTACAAGGGCAGAACAGGATTAAAGACTTCAACGCGAAGCTCGCGGCAAAAAGTCCACAACTTTCTGCACTGTGGAAATCTGGAAGAAAGTAGAAAAGATTCTGAGAAACCTAGTGAAGAAAAAAGAAGAAAAAAGTAACATGAAGAATCCCTAAAGAACTGAGTCCAAGAGCCCACAATACGGCCGCGGAACCGCGGCCAAACATGGCATTCTGCCTCGGTTCCGCGGCCGTTCAGTGCACGTGTCGGTGGGTGTCGGTGCTTTGACCCGGCTTTCTTAGGGTAGTCTTGTAATTTCAAATGTGAATAAGATGTAAATCTAGGGTTTCTCCTATCTATAAATAGGAAGGCCGAAAGCCGAATTAGGCATGCCTTTTTTTATTTTCTAGATCTAAAATTTTATTTCCTTGTAATCGTAGAGAGGTCATCAATAAAAGTAAGTGTTTTTTATTTTATCTTGCATTCTTCTTAATTGAAATTTATTATCTGCAATTTTATTATCTGTCTTATATTATCAGCATATTAGGTCATTAAAATAAAACTATAAAAATGAATTTCATCGTAACTTCCTAATGAGTGAGTAATTCCTCACTTGTTAGGGTTAGGATAGGAAAGGTTTGAGAGAAGGGAATCTCTCTCACTCCTTTCTTTGCCCATATAATATTTAAAATAGGACTCTGTTTAATCCAACCACACACCGCTCACTACGGCACCCTATCCTACAAGATAGCAGTGATTCCCTAGTTAGACCGGTTGTGGTTGATTTAAATAGAGGTTAGGGTTAAGAGCCAAGAAAGGAAGGACAAGGACCAAACGGAAGAAACTAAGTTTCTTCCTAGTCGTGTTAATCCCTTTTGTTGACTATTACCCTAACACCTATGTTCTTAACTAGGGCAAAGAAAACGGTGAGTAGAATCCCTTTTCCAAACTAACCTAATCCTAACCCTAGCAAGACTTTAAATCAATTTAATTTCAATCTTAGATCTTAAAACAAAACCTACCAAAAATAGGACTTAACTCGTTAGAACTTAAAGAAAGAACACCTTTTCCCTGTGGACCGACCCGTACTCAACCGGCTAGCTACCAAGTGACACCGTCTTGATTGCAGTATTTCTGAATTTAAAACGCACACATAAACAGCCTTCCAATCAAATGGCGCCGTTTCCGGAGAAACGGTAGTTATTTTCTTTTGTAATTTCGGGTTAATTGAAATTGAAAAAATATAAAAATTGAAAAAATAAAAAAATACATAAAAAATTCATCTTGTTCTTTTTGATCGGTTTTTGTGCGAATTGTGCAGAAACTAAGGATCTGAACAAACAGAGGAGAACTACAATAGAAAACAGAAAAGTTTTGACGGCCTGATCCAACTGAACCACCGCGGAATCGCGGCTAAAAAGGGGTTTGACCGCGAAACCGCGGTCAACTGCTGACATCAGCACTTCAAAAATTCTCTGTAAGTATTTTTGTCTTCTCTTCTACCCCTGATCTCCACTGAAAAATTTTCCTGCAGGGTTCTTTGCGCAAAACTTCTTCTCCCTTTCCAATAAATCATTTTTTGTGCAGGATTCTTTGCGCCGCAAATAAAAAGAAAATTTTTTGGCAAGTGCTTTAGATTTTGTGTGTTAATTTCTTTGCATATTTAAAACGGAATTTAAGGGGCTATAACACCAATCAAGATTGGGTAGGGATTTCATTACCCTTCCTAAGACCCCAGAATTCACAAAAAGCATATGCATCAACCCTCGAGTTAATTAAAAAATATCTAGACTCAGCCAATTAAGGACTGTCGCAGTCATTAGGACAGAGGAAGGTTGTGTGCATTCAGTCGTTTATCTAAACCTGACTTTGTGGTGCCTAGGATAGACAAGTGAGAAAGGCAACTTTAAAAGGCCCGTCTCACGGTGATTCGTGGGTGGAACCCTCCTTTCTTCACTTGTGCTTACCTGGCCACAATTGGCGGTGAAGAGGCGATTTGAGCGATATCTCACAACTTGTCGCTTTGGACCAGTTAGGAGCAGTCTAGTTGACATAGGAGACCTTAGCTTTAGGCTTGATTGTGCATGCTTAAATTGTGACTGTTTGAAAGTGTGTCGTAGTTCCGTACAAAATCTTTTGCAAAACTCTTTATAAAAATAAAAAAAACACAAAACAAAATTTTTACAAAAACTTACCGTTTGTCGCTAGAATTCCATTGCAGCCAACCTTCACCCACATTTCCCCAATGACGTTTTCTTACCCTCACATTCTGCTTTTTGAATACCCTACAACTCGTTTAGTGTATGTCCGGTTGAACTAGGGACACTAGTGCCCGCTTAGTCCGTGTCTCGTTAGTCACTGCTGACGACGCGTTCGACTCCGAAGTCGAAACTCCCTCCACTTCTTCTTCATCTTTACCTTCATCTTCACATTCATCATCTTCTAAGGAGATGTCAGGATTCAATCCTAACAACCCCTTACCTACCTCGGGACTGATTCCACCTCAACTGGGTGAGAATAACCCACAACAACCGCTTATTGAAGCGCCCTAGCGAATCACACTCTAGGATCTTTTCTATCCTACCCGCTACGCACTTCCTACTTGTCTTTCACTTTCGCCGGCTAATGGGGACAATTTCGAAATTAAGCCCCACTTCATCAATATGTTGCCTAAATTTCACGAGCTGGAATCCGAAGATGCCTATATCTTCATTAACAAATTCCAGAATGTTTATGCAATGATGAAGACCACCCAACTGTCCGATGATGATATAAGGCTACGAGTTATTCCTTTCACTTTGTGTGACCTAGCTGAAAAGTGGCTATATAGTACAGCATCACATTCCATAAAAAGTTGGGAAGAGTTTGTTAAGGCATTTCTTAAAAAAATTTACCCACATCACAAGACCGCAAGAATTCGTAATGAAATTAACCAATTTTCCTAGCTTCCTTCTGAACCTTTTTGGAAGTGTTTCGAACAATTTAAAGACCTTCTTGTTCAGTGCCCTCATCACGGTATTGAGAGATGGCAACTTTACCAAACTTTATAAGAAGGACTGAATCCAGCAACTAAGCAGTTGCTGGAAACCATTTGTCAAGGTCACTTTTTAACCAAATCTGACGAGGAAGCTTGGCAATTTCTCGACGATCTTGCTAAACAAACACTTCAGTGGGAAAGCACTAGACAGACCGCTTCGTCCACTTCATCTACTTCATCCGGTCCGTCTAGGGCAGGTGTTCACCAACTTGATATGTCAATTGCAATGAAAGCCGAAATGGCCGCAATTACACGTAAACTAGAAGCAATTGAGAGCAAATTCTCATCGCTTTCTCCTTCCCCCGCTTTATGCCCTCGCACTATATGCGCTTGTTGTTCGGATCCCCCCACTTGACTGAAGAGTTTCCTTACAACCCACCTGCTCAAGGACGGGATCAAGTCAATGCTGCCTTTCAGCAAAGAGAAAGAAATGATCCATACTCTTCAACTTAAAATCCTGGTTGGAGGAACCACCCTAATTTTGCTTGGAATCAAAATCAACAACAATTCCAAGGCAACAACAATTTTCAGAGGCCTCCTCCACAACAATAAGCTCATCAACAAACTCAATATCAGCAACCTTTCCAGCCCCAACCTTACCAAAATCAAATGAACAATTTTGTACCAAACAATTCTTTTCCTCAAAACAATTTTGTTCAGCCAAATAACGATAAGGTTTCCTCGCCAGAACGAAGTCTGGATGCGTTTTTAAAACAATCTACTCAATCCTCAGCCAACATCCAGTCTTCCATTCAGTCTTTGTTGCAACACACTGCATCACATGGGCAAAGCATTAAAACCATTGAAGCTCAAATTGCACAACTGAATGCAGCTTTAAGCGAGCGAGAGAAGGGGAAGCTTCCATCTCAACCACTGCAAAATCCCGGTCACCCACAAAATGCACATGTTGCTGATGAACAACAAAACCATAATGTGAGTGTCGTGACTACATTGAGATCTGGAAGGACGTTGCACAACAATGTGGGCAACAATGATGACACCCTGGCCGCCGCTTCTTCATCTTCTTCATCTTCATCTTCTTCGTCTTCAGAGCCTGTTCTCCATTCTTCACAAGGCTCTAATTCTTCTACTACTACGAACGGACCCACATCTCACTCCACGAGAATGCCAACACTATGATCCGTTCCAACTCTGCAATCTCCTCCACAAACATTGGACTCATCAAATTTTCAAAATGTTCCTTTTCTAAACAGGTTGAGATCCAATAAACAAACTCCACAAATAGAGAAGATTGTGGAGTTATTTAAACAGGTTAGCATTAATATACCCCTCTTGGATGCAATCCAACAAGTCCCTTCTTATGCTAAAATCTTGAAGGACTTATGCACCAAGAAAAGGAAATCATAGGTACCTAAGAAAGTTTTCTTGGCTAGTGCAGTAAGTGATGCTCTTACCCAACCTTTACCTCAAAAACGAAAGGACCCTGGCTGTCCTACAATTTCATTAACTATTGGGGATAAGAACATCAACCGCGCACTATTAGATCTTGGTGCCAGTGTTAACCTGCTTCCCTATTTAGTATATGAGCAATTAGGCGTTGGAGAGCTGAAACCCACACATTGTACTCTCCAAATGGCCGACCGATCCATCACCCATCCTAGGGGTGAGTTAGAGGATGTGTTGATTAAAGTAGGGGACTTCATATTCCCCGTTGATTTCATTGTTATGGACACACAGCCTGTAGCTAACCCCCGGAGTCAAATTCCGGTGATACTCGGTCGACCATTCCTTGCAACTTCTAATGCGGTGATCAATTGTCGAAATGTTTCGATGAACCTATCTTTTGGAAACTTGAGAATTGAACTCAATATTTTTAAGTTGGGGAATCAGCCCGCCGAACCTAATTCTAATATACTTGATGTTTGCTCGATCCAAGAGATCACCCAGGAGGACTGTGAGCTCAAAAAATTTCTGTTCGATCGCAACAATTTTGACGCCACTAGTGCGATCCTCCTTGAATCTGATACTGCTTTCACACCCGATAATGACTATGAGTGTTTCACTTTCTCGAACGATCTTGAAGAATCACCACCCGAGTTTGAATCCTTTGAATTTTCGGATGAGTTAACTGAACCATCCGACTCGGTTGCTTACACTCGTTTTGAACCTCTGTTGGAATCCTTCGAGTTTGAGACAATTTCACTAATTTTACCTTCAATTGTTTTGCATCCAACACTCGAACTCAAGCTATTGCCGTCTCACCTTAAATACGCTTACTTAGGTGAGAATGAGACCCTTCCTGTTATCATCTCGGCTTCTCTAGCCCCCGAGCAAGAGAAAGCCCTTTTAACGGTCTTACAAAGTAATCGGCAAGCTTTTGGCTGGACTATGGCGGACATCAAAGGGATTAGTCCCCTAATTGTTGAACATCATATTCTTATAATGGATGATGCCAAGCCAGCAAGGGATCCACAGAGATTACTCAACCCAGTCATGAAGGAGGCTGTTAAAAAGGAGATCGTAAAATGTCTTGATAGTGGTATCATTTACCCTATCTCTGATAGCCAGTGGGTTAGCCCCATTCACGTTGTCCCAAAGAAATTGGGAATAACGGTCATAACTAATGAGGCGAATGAGTTAATACCTACTCGCACCCAAACTGGGTGGCGAGTATGCATCGATTATAGAAAACTCAACGCCGCGACACGGAAAGACCACTTTCCATTACCTTTTATTGACCAAATGCTAGAACGATTGGCTGGGCATGAGTTTTATTGCTTTTTGGATGCTTACTCCGGCTATAATCAAATTCCCATCGCCGAAAAGGACCAAGACAAAACTACATTCACTTTTCCTTTCGGTACGTTTGCTTACCGTCGCATGCCCTTTGGGTTATGCAATGCACCCGCTACCTTCTAGCGGTGTATGATGGGTATTTTTTTAGACATGGTGGAAAAAATTTTGGAGATATTCATAGATGATTTCTCCATTTTCGGCGACTCCTTTGATGAGTGTTTGCTACATCTAGACACAGTCCTTACCCGGTGTAAGGATAAGAACCTTACTTTAAATTGGGAAAAGTGCCACTTTATGGTACGAGAAGATATTGTCTTAGGACATATCATATCACAAAATGGCATTGAGGTAGATAAAGCTAAGATTGAAGTCATCTCCAATCTCCCTCCTCCCAAATGCGTCCGAGACATTCGAGCCTTTCTTGGCCATGCCGGTTTCTATAGACGGTTCATCAAGGATTTTAGCAAGATTGCTAGACCCTTGACTCTTTTGTTGGCTATGGACAGCACATTTGATTTCGACTCAAGCTGTATGAAGGCGTTCGAGTCATTGAAAAACTCACTTACTTCCACTCCCATTCTTTCGTCTCCTGACTGGACACGTCCATTTGAAATATGTGCGATGCATCTGATTTTGCCATTGGTGCCGTCCTTGGACAGCACATTAATAAGATGCCACATATAATTTATTACGCTAGCCGAACCTTGAACGAGGCCCAATTAAATTACACAACAACCGAGAAAGAATTCTTAGCTATTGTGTTTGCATTAGAAAAGTTCAGGCCCTATTTAATCGGCTCTCCAGTCATCGTTTACACTGACCACTCAGCTCATCGCCATCTTTTTGCGAAGAAGGATGCTAAATCTCGGCTGATACGTTAGATCCTCTTACTACGAGAGTTTGACCTTGTCATCAGAGACAAGAGAGGATTCGAAAACGTAGTCGTCGACCATCTTTCACGCCTTCCTTCTTCGCCAACGCTTCAAATTCCTATGAAAGACGTTTTCCCAGATGAGCAGCTCTTGACTGTGTCATGCGAACCTTGGTTCGCAGATATTGTGAATTATTTGGCCACCGGACTTATACCAAATGAATGGTCGAATCAGGACAGACTCCGATTCCTATCCCAAGTCAAACATTTTTACTGGGATGAACCTTATCTATTCAAATACTGTCCCGACCAAATTATTCGTCGGTGTGACCCCGACAATGAGTTTAAGAGCGTGCTGTCATTCTGCCATGATCAAGCGTGTGGTAGGCATTTTGGCCCTAAAAAGACAGCCGAAAAGCTCTTGCAGTGTGATTTCTATTGGCCACAACTTTTTAAAGACGCATATGAGTACTGCAAGACATGCTCCCGGTGCCAACACTTGGGCCGGATATCTAGGAGAAACGAAATGCCACTCCAACCAATATTGGTTGTTGAAATTTTTGATGTTTGGGGGATAGATTTTATGGGACCGTTTCCCAATTCTTTTGGGAACGTGTATATTCTCCTCGCTGTTGACTAAGTTTCTAAGTGGGTCGAGGCTGTGCCTAGCCGAACTAATGACAATAAGGTTGTTGTTAGATTCCTCAAAGAGAACATTTTCTCTCGGTTTGGGCACCCCCGCGCAATCATCAGCGATAATGGAACTCATTTCTGTAATAGGACTTTCGAGTCCTTAATGCGGAAATATTCCATCAATCACAAGCTATCAACGCCCAATCATCCCCAAACTTGTGGGAAAGCCGAGATTTCAAATCGGAAAATAAAACAAATATTGGAGAAAACGGTTTCCAAAAACCGTAAGGATCGGTCGTCAAAACTTATTGATGCCCTATGGGCATTTCGAACTGCTTATAAGACCTATCTTGGTATGTCTCCTTATAGACTTGTTTATGGAATGGCTTGCCACCTTCCAGTTGAAATTGAGCACCGAGCATTTTGGGCGATAAAAGAGTTGAATCTATCTCTAGGAGATGCGGGCAGCCATAGAAAGTTGCAATTAAATGAATTTAATGAGCTTCGGGATGAAGCTTATGAGAATGCGGTTGTCGTCAAAAACCAAACGAAGGTGTTTCACGATAAACACCTTATGCGCAAAACTTTCAAACCTGGTTAACAGGTTTTACTTTACGACACCCGGCTATATTTCCATCCCGGCAAACTTAGATCTCGATGGAAAGGGCCATTTTTGGTACGCACCGTATATCCGTACGGTGCAGTCGATTTAGAAAATCCTGAGGACGGTTCACAATTTAAAGTGAACGGATATAGACTTAAACCGTTCCTCACCGCGGACACTTTGGAGGAGCTCCTGCTTTTGCAGGAGCCGATTTACATTGACCGATCTTCCTCCATCTACCCCTAAATTTCGATTATCCGGCTATAAACTGTGGAAACATTGTTTCAAATAAGTTTGGGGGTATGTATCACTTGTAATTATATAAAAACAAAATAAAAATAAAAATAGAAATAAAATTTTGGGGTGTTTTTGTAAATTTTCAGTAATATATTTTTTTTATTTACAAATAAATTCCTCTTTTTAAGAGGGCCTTTTTGAAAATAACCAAAAATAACCCCTATAAATAGAACCCAACCCCACCACGGTTTTTACCAAACCCTAACTTCATATCTTTAAAAACCCTAGCCGCCGCAGCAGCAAGTTCTGAGAGATCTCCTCCTCCTGCCGTGGAACCACCGCCTAACGCCACCTTCTGCCGCGCAACCTTCGCCGCCTAACGTCGTCGCCCTCTGAAATTTTCAGAGGAGATTTGCACTTCGTTTCCCTCTCTGTTAAATTTAAATTTTCTAAATTAGCTCTCTGTAATGGCACCCACTCTGCAGTTTGTGAGGGATTTTTCACAAATCTTTGCACACACGATCTATGGAAGTTACATCGGTGAAGAGATCCGCAGGCGCGGATGTAATTTTTTACTATTTAACCATCCGAATGCCTCCGCGCTTCCGGATCTCATCACCCGATTTTACGAGTGCATGGAGGATGGTTGCCTCTCACAACACGGATACATTAGGCTAATTTGGGGGGATAAGAAAATCATAATCGACCGGGACTTCATCCATGAAGTCACCTTAATTCCTAGACTACCTACCCATGACCAACCCCTCCAATTCGAGGATTACCTACCCTTGATGGGTAATGACTGTTCGAGGGAGCCACGTAAGGGCATCCAGGCTAGAACCCTCTTTGCGAATGTACTCACTGTGTGTCGTTGGGCACAAAATAACATTTTTGGTAGTTCGCACAATACGACATTTTTCACACCATCCCTCCATATCGTGTACACCTTAATGACTAGGAACCCAAGTTATGATATGTGCACGGTATTACTTCATTCGATTGGTGCAGGCAAAAGGGCTGCCAATTACCCATGCCCTATTTTGGTGACACAATTGTGTCGCAATTTCCTCCCTGTGGAGGAATTTGAGTTTTATATGCATGGAGAGATCCCTATTAGGCCTCTTGTTGAGCGCGTATCCACGTCCTACATACGCTTAAATGATGTATGGCCGCGCACTGAGCCGGCCGAGAATGTACCGGCCAAGACACCCAGCTCCAGCTCGACCGCGAGCGAGGAAGAGCTTACCCCTGCAGCACATGGACGTTTACTTAGGAAAGCCACTAGGGGAATAGAAAGATTAATAGGGATGGTGACCAACCTGGATCACCGAGTGGTAGAAATAGAGCATGGCATTAGGTTTCAAGTGATTTCCGGTCAGCCTAGCTCAATGAGTTTCTGCTGGCGAGAGTGAAACGTTCGCGTTCACATTCGGGGGGATGGCGAGGCCATGAGCAGTGAGGGCACTGCTTTTGATAAGTTTGGGAGTGGAGGTGGTTTGTAAATAGTCATCATTGCATTGCATATTTTTTTTTGTACATATTTATTTTTCTTTCTTTCTTTGCATATTTAATTTCGCATTGCATCTTTATAAAAAATTATATAAAATATATATATATATATATATATATATATATATATATATATATATATATATATATATATATATATATATATCAAATCAAATAAAAAATTGAAAATTTTTAAAAATTATAAAAATTGAAAAATTCAATTTTGGCCATAATTGATTTAAGTTCGACAAGACGGTTGACTAGCTAGGAAAAACTAGATCCTAAACTTAATAAATTAAAAACCCTAAAAATAACCTTTCTTAAAGTTTAACCGTAGAAAGTATATGCCGTTGTAGATTGTTTAGAAATAGGCAAATTTTGAGTTCAATTCTTGGGCTAAGTCAAAATAAGGGAAGAGTATTGAATTTTTATTTGAAGTGTAAGTTTGAAAAATAATTCTGAACCTTAAGTCTAAATCCTGAAAATATATAACCTACAACTGCCACATACACGCACCTTGAAACTTGGGATAGTAGATAATACCTTGAAATGCTCTTGTCTAAAATCCTTAGTATGAAGGAAAATAAAATAAAAGTACAAGAGTGAATAAAGAGATATAAAAAAATGAACACTGGTTTTGTAATTACTTAAGGCTACATAAATAAATAAAAAATTATAGCGAGGGTGCTTTATCACCTAGTGCCTTAGACCAACTGATTTGGGAGTCACTGCTAAGCCTTAGGTATTACAAGACGAGGAACTACGCCTAAATGCGCGAACACATTTTGTAATCGGTCATTTAGTACCTCAAGAAGTATTAACGGTCGCATGAAGGATGTGTGAGAAATTTCATTTAAAATTCACCAACTAAAAGTACTTTGGACGATGGACAAGAGTATGATAGCTTGAATTGAATTTCCAAGTGTAAGGGTGATACATACACACACGTAGGGGTATATGATTGGGGGTTTGGATAAGAGATATGAATGAAAGATAGGGCTTATACCTTCAGTAGAGATGATAAGAATTCCTAAGTTGAGATGGAACCTTAGAAGGAAAATTCAAAAGATGCTGAAAGCTGAATAAATTTGCAAGAACATATACGATCTTAAGTTAAATGATAAGTGAGTGTGAAAAATACGGGTTGATGATTTCTAAGTTGAAGATAATAGAATTTCTTGCTAGAATACTGAATTGAAGAATGAAAGTCAACAGGCCAAATTGATCGGATTTTGTGGGTAGTATCCGCTGAAAACCCTCAGGAGAAAACACTCCTCCTACTAGAGACACCTAGAGGTTTAACGGCTTGTTGCACGAGCAGTGCAATCGCGTTCCCTGCGAAAGTGAGGTTAGGATTTTTCAAGAATAAAATTGGCTTTGCTCTGGACGAGCAAAAGATAAGTTTGGGGGTATTTGTTCATATCAGAATATTGCTTTATTATATCGCCCATTCTTAATCATATTACAAATAAATATGTGCTTTTGATCCATGTCTGCTAAATAGTTGCAGGTTACAGGTTCTCAGAACAATACAGTGAAATTCATGAAAAGACGTTACAAAAGTGAGGCTACGACCAATTATAGATGAATCCGTATGATGCCGCCTAACAATTCAA
Organism: Agapanthus africanus; assembly: GCA_030015575.1. Classification (NCBI taxonomy): domain Eukaryota; kingdom Viridiplantae; phylum Streptophyta; class Magnoliopsida; order Asparagales; family Amaryllidaceae; genus Agapanthus; species Agapanthus africanus. Next base: position 317,931,261 of record JASDDO010000010.1, read on the forward strand.
GGAACAAATGAAGATCAGTAGATAGTTCAATGCATAAAGTACAAGGGCAGCACAGGATTAAAGACTTCAACGCGAAGCTCACGGCAAAAAGTCCACAACTTTCTGCACTGTGGAAATCTGGAAGAAAGTAGAAAAGATTCTGAGAAACCAAGTGAAGAAAACAGAAGAAAAAAGTAACATGAAGAATCCCTAAAGAACTGAGTCCAAGAGCCCACAATAAGGCCGCGGAACCGCGGCCAAACATGGCATTCTCCCGCGGTTCCGCGGCCGTGCTGTGCACGTGTCGGTGGGTGTCGGTGCTTTGACCCGGCTTTCTTAGGGTAGTCTTGTAATTTTAAATGTGGATCAGATGTAAACCTAGGGTTTCTCCTATCTATAAATAGGAAGGCCAAAAGCCGAATTAGGCATGCCACTTTTTATTTTCTAGATATAAAATTTTATTTCCTTGTAATCGTTGAGAGGTCATCAATAAAAGTAAGTGTTTTTCAATTTATCTTGCATTCTTCTTAATTGAAATTTATTATCTGCAATTTTATTATCTGTCTTTTATTATCAGTATATTAGGTCATTAAAATAAAACTATAAAAATGAATTTCATCGTAACTTCCCTAATGGGTGAGTAATTCCTTACTTGTTAGGATTAGGATAGGGAAGGTTTGAGAGAAGGAAATCTCTCTCAATCCTTTCTTTGCCCATATAATATTTAAAATAGGACTCCGTTTAATCTAACCACACACCGTTCACTACGGCACCCTATCCTACAAGATAGATGTGATTCCCTAGTTAGACCGGTTGTGGTTGATTTAAATAAAGGTTAGGGTTAAGAGCCAAGAAAGGATGGACAAGGACCAAAAGAAAGAAACTAAGTTTCTTCCTATTCGTGCTAATCCCCTCTGCTGACTATTACCCTAACACTTATGTTCTTAACTAGGGCAAAGAACGCGGTGAGTAGAATCTCTTTTCCAAACTAACCTAATCCTAACCCTAGCAAGACTTTAAATCAATTTAATTTCAATCTTAGATCTTAAAACAAAACCTACCAAAAATAGGACTTAACTCGTTAGAACTTAAAGAAAGAATACATTTTCCCTGTGGACCGACCCGTACTCGACCGGCTAGCTACCAAACGACACCGTCTTGATTGCGGTATTTCTGAATTTAAAACGCACACACAAACAGCCTTCCAATCATTGCCAACATGAACCGATGTCCCTTGGACGATACTGGTTCGATGGGCCCAATTATATCGGTTCCCCACATTTCGACCGGCTAGCTAGCCAATGTTGGGTGTAGCGGATTCGGATGTTGGTGGATGAAGTCCCCGTGAATTTGGCATGAGTGACACTGCTTCGCATATTCGAGGAAATTATGAATCATCGTGGGCCAGCAGTAACCCATTCTTCTGATCTTCAGTTTCATCTTTGGCCCGGCTTGATGAGAACCGCATAGTCCGTCATGAGTTTCTTTGACGACCCCTCTTGCTTCTTCTGGTCTCAAGTGTTAGTTATATATATGACCTTGAGGCCATTACTATATATGTGATGTATATTGTAGTGGATGCTTGGACATATATAGGGAGGATTTTCTTACTCGACATGATAGTATGCTATCTGGTTGCACTTTGTCTTAACATGTTGACTTGTATAAGTGATGCTGTCTTGCTCCTGTCACACCCGGCTTCCCGGTATACGGGTAGAGGACGCGATGAGGCCGTTACGTATTTACTCTGAAGTAAATATGCTAAGCGTATCTAAGCAATATAAATATAAATGCATAAGTGACAAACGATATAATAAAATAACAACTTTATTTATTCACATTCTTTTGTACAATGCATGGAAAGTAAATACATCTGATGGAAGCAATGCTTAAATAGTGGCATAACAGAAAAGGAAAGTACTGAAATAAAAGTGTGTACAATGAAGCTAGAGCACTGGGTCATAAGCAAGCTGATCCAAGTCTTTGCAGGTAGGTTCGATCTCCTGAGTATCCAGATCACCTGACAAAATTCCAAAGAAGAAAGAGAAGGAATATTGTCAGTGAACAATCGCTCGGTAAGTCCCAAAGATAAGGGAGAAGTAGAATAATCAGAGAGAGAGAGTATAGCTGTTAAAGTTGTATTATTTGTTATACTGTTGTATTTAGTATTAATGCTGTTGTTATCATAAGTTCAAGGGTGAATGTCAATAAATCTCAAGAGTGTTCTCAATCCCAACAGGCTGTAATCCAGGGGTAGAGAACCACGGGCCCGAATCAATTGTTAGTAACGGGACTTCGACCGTCGTTGAAGTATTCCAAACTCAACAGGCTGTAATCCAGGAGCATGGAAACACGGGCCCTCATGATAGCTTGCTTGTGTTAGTAGACATGGATGATTGATCTAGGGGGACTCTTGAGATTCTGTTGGATTCACGAATGAACTATCCCAATACCCCGTGTAATTATTGGATTGATAGTAATGATTGTATTGATGGTATTGTATTGTATTGTATTGTATTGTCTTGAAAATTGAATTGTATAGATGACTTGCCGAAACCATGATATCAGTAAATGAATGTAACTGGAGAATCATATAAATGGATGTAACTGGAGAATCATGTAAATGGAAGTATATCCATGGTTCGGTTCAGTCAAGTTGTATAGATTGATAGATTGAATATATGGATTCATGGATTCATGTTAAATTGTAGTTTGGATACTTGAATCATATTCAAGTCGGATTATTTTAATGAGACTCAGTCTGAGTCAGAACAATTATAAAAGAAATTGAAGTCCTGAATTAGGTTTTGATGTTATCTGTAACCGCTGCACATGGGCGGCAGGATTTGTGTCTTTTTCAAAGACGATTACCGTGTTGATAACACCGTTGTTAAGTTGTCTACCTTAAATAGGCAATCACCCACTTCTCCGGCTCCCTGAGGCTTAATAGATTGGTCCCGCTTAAACCTATATTTACTAGGGTCCTTAAGGTAATTTATAGAACTTGAGGGGGTTTTATGTAAAAATACTTTTGTATAAATTTCAAAATACACCCCAAGTATTTAATTATCATCTTTAGATTTGACATAGATGTAGATTTTATATTTGTGACATTTCTAGTGAATAAACCTATTTTTCATAATATAGGGTATTTAATTGTAATATTGAACTTGTATGGATTTCATGGTATTTTAATGTAAAGTGATTCTTGTGATTTAAAAAAAAAATGGAATATTTATATTATCACAAAATATATATTTTAATGATACATATATATATATATATCTTTATATAAAAATAATTTTTAATATATATTATATTTCTAGAAATCTCATTTTCTTAAGATTTTCATATTTTAAATCTCTCGAGACCGAATGCTCCTTGCGGAGGTCTGCATCTCGCACTACTAAGCCCAGGGATATATGATAATCCGCACCATCCCAGTCGGGTTCCCCAAAATGGGTTGCAGAGGCGCTTTGCAAAGATTTGTAATATACTTAATTTTTTTAGAAAACGATTTTATTAGTAAATGGTATTTATTTGAAAGGTTTCGTTTTCCCGTATTCTAGGTTCCCTAAAGTATTGTGCTATGTTGCATATGAGTGTTGTGAGATGGTGGGTCATTACCTCGTGATCTACTTAAAGGTATAGCAAGATTAAGGTTGTTTTAAAGTCAAAATGAAAGTACATGGTATTTTAGTGAAAAAGTACGATAAAAGTTACAAAATGAATTAGATTGTCATGAAACTTGTTCAACATGTTTATTAATGATTAATAGTCAACATGTAAGGGTTTTGTGTGATTGAATTTAAGAAAACGTTGGATTTTTAGAAAGAACCGAATCGGAAATCGGATTAACTTCGATTCCGTCGGGTTTTGGAATTTCGTATTTTTAGAACAAGATTAGAGAACAGGGAGGGGGACTTATGGGTTTAGAAGTAAGGGATGAGGAAGAGGAGATGAGAGAAGGCGTCGGTGCATCATTTTGTCGCCGGAAACTCCTAGGGTTGTCGTCGGAAAATCGCCAAAGCTTCGCCCTTCGCTAACTCCAAAAGTGCACTAAGCTTCTAGGAATTTTCTTGTGAGTTTTGTTCAGAATTTTGGAGTGAGGGAAGTGTGTGTAGGGGTTGTATTTATAGGGTAAGGCTAGGGTTAGGGTAGGTGAAAGGTTGAAATGAAAAAAAGTGATAAAATGTATTAAAATGTATTAAAAGTAGAGTAATCGGTGTTTTAAAGTGTCTCTGTTATTGGTATGATGAAATAAAGTATGCAGGTGTACAGGGGAGCTGAAAAGACACCACTTTGATGTTGATGACTCGGCGGTCCGGCCGAGTCCGGCCGGCGGTGGCGGCCCAAGTCGGCCGGTCCGCCGGCCTATTCGGCCGAGTCCGGCCGAGTCAGGTGGCCGGAGTGCTCCTGGTCGGTTCACTAGTCCCCTGGTATAGTTAGTTTTCCATGTGTAGTGGGGGTTTTGTGAGTTATGCAGGTGTAAACCCTTGGTATTCTAAAAATTCAAAATAAAACAATATTAAAAATAATGTGGGGTATGGGATTTGAACTCTGGTGTCTTGGTTCAGCATTGCAGGGTATTACCAATGAGCTACAAGCTACTTCTTGCTATTAATTAGCAAAACAAACGTATAACTTGTGCTCAGGCAAAAATATCCCTTTCTGTATTTTTTTTTTGAAAAGTTTGTATAGAAAGTTATACAGGAAATTTAGGGTTGTTACATCTCACTTGTTGATAAAGCCCTTAGAATGTGTACTTGACTACCAGGACTATGATGTAGATCATACTAGTGGGGCCATGGGCAGTCCACAAGTACACCCTATAATTATTCTTAGGCGTGGGAGTATCAAGACAGGGCATCGATACTCCAGAGTAGACTAGCGTATACGCTTCTCGACCCATATGATGGGCGATGGATGATCCCATATCCATTGGTGTTTGACATCAGAGAAGGTATATGGGTGCTCAGTAGAGATTGGGTACACTGAACGGACTCGCCGAGAACTCCTAGATGGTATTATACCTATCGTCGGATAGCAGTTCTCTGGTGACACTGTTACATGTTAGTCTGTAAACTCGAGATCGTCATAGAGTCTTGTGTGATTCCCACTGTGCTTTGATTTCAACCATAACACGGTCAAGATATCATGCAAAAATGTGGGTTTTGGGTACAATCCCGAGTCACATGGAGGCAATGAGCGATAAGAGGGGTTTCGTCTCTCCCAGTATTGGGAGTTGATGTTGCGCTATGCTCGATTGGCCATAACAAGAAATCCATGGCCAGGGTTGCTGAGATTTACTGGTAAGTGTTATCAGTAGTTTCTTGAACCGGTATGGACCTTGCATCGGCATGACTTATCAGGATATTGGGGTCTGACGTTATACCACCCCCATGCTGTGATATGCGGCATATCAGACGAAGAGACCGGACTGTACAGTAGTGTTACTGATTATATTCTCAGGAGTACGGGCATGTTTGCTTGTTGATCTTCTGATCGCTCAATACCCGGGTGGCCATTACGTTTAGAAGACCGCTTGCAGCTTGTGGGTGTTTGATATGATCATCACCTACTGCCGGCGTATTGACGAGTCTTTAAAGTTCTACACAGAGGTTTCCTGGTTCATGCGAAACGAAGTAGGAGCACATATGGGATATGTGCGGGACCGAGATTATTGCGCGTATGTGATACCGCATTCTATTCTCGTGACATGTGATATTGGTCGGTTATATAGGATATAACCGGGTTATCGGATCAAGTGTTGATTCGATAGATTGTTACATTTGATATTAGTCAGTTGTATATGATATAGCCGGATTATCAAATCAAGTGTTGATTTGATAATTTAATGTATAATTATATATGTGATATATTAATTTACATTAACTAATATTAGCTCACTAAACATTTCTTTTTCTCACTTGTGTATACTTAGTATATATGTGATATATATTTGTGTAGATTATTTTATGTCATGCTTGATGCCACATGATTTATGGGTGTATGAGACTCACACCATGCTTGATATAACATTAGGTTTTATTTATCTAAAGTTAATCGAAATTAGTGGGATTAAGTCACATGGTTGAAGCTTGTAGAAGCTTGTGGAGCCATTGATCAAGTCCACTAAGTTTATTTTACTTGTAGATATTTATTAACCTAACCATTATTAACTAGCCATGGTTAAATCTCTACATGAGTTAGTGTATGACACTAACTCACCCATGGTTGCTATTCTCACCTCATTAGTTCAATCTTATCTCTTGACTTCATCTTCTTCTTCATGAGAGAAAAAGCTTGCAAGTTTTTCTAAGGTGATGAAATATTGTGAGAAAAAGAAAACTAAAGAGAGCCCATTTCCTACTTCATCATCTTATACTATTAGCCATTTAGTTTAGGGTGTTTGCTTCACTAAACCCTAATTTAGTGAAGAGGTAGAATGAGCTTGAGTCTCCTAGACGTAGATCATCTTTGGCCTCGAAGACTTCGAGCAAACTTGTTCATTTCTCCAAGGGAATCCATACTAGAGTTCGGGAGATCATAACTCACAGCCAAGGGACTACTTCACGGAGCTTTAGAAGTGAAGGACCGGTCTACAAAGGTTGTATTCCTCATTCACTTTACTTGCAAAGCTGTTTGCATGATGTTTGTTTAAAACTCTAGTCAAAGATTCTAGGTTAGGGTTCTTTAGAACGGAAAAATTTTGAAAACGGCATGGACGATACCTCCTGAAACCTCGCTGCCGTCCTAGGTAACCCTACACCAAGCACCTTAGCCAAAAACTGTCGAACAATCTCTTATATAGAGTATCACTGATGAATGCAAAAGACAGAGCTTGTTTCATGAGCTGATGTCTTGAAGATGCGCTTTCAGGAGTTCGATGGGATTTGAAATAGTCTATGAAGACTTCTCTCCAATCCATAGTCTTTTCTTCATCTTCTATTTGGAAAGCTACTTATTTGGTTGTTTCCTCTCCTTCAGACGACTCCGAAGATATTTCTGCTGGCGCGAGAATTCGGCGGCTTTGCACAACGATCCTTACATCATCGAGGTTTTCGTCAGCCAGTTCCTTAGCAAGCTTGGTTAATGCATCTGCCTTGCTATTTTCTGCACACGGTATACTTTCCAGGATGTAGGAGGGGATTTGAGTCAGCAGTTGCTGCACTCTCTCACCATATTTTACCAACTCAGGTTTACACGTCTGATGGTCGCCATTTACTTGGCTAACGACTAGCTGGGAGTCTCCATATATGAGGAGGTTTTCGATTCCCATTTCGACAGCAATCTCAAGACCTGCTATCAAAGCTTCACATTCCGCTTCATTGTTTGTTCTCGGCTCTGTTAAGGAAAGGGAAAAACGCATTATCCCTCCTTGTGGATTCACAAAGATAAGGCCCACTCCAGCTTTGATTATGGGGGTGTTTTGCTTTCGCTTCTTCATGGAAGACGCTCAGTCGAAGTAGAGTTCCCATTGGACATTATTTTCCTCCATCTTCCCTTCGATTGTGTCGAACGTGTGTTCATCTGGCAATTCATAATTTAAGGGAGAATCAGCTGGTATCGGATGCTCAGCGAGAAAGTCGGCGATGGCCTGGCCATTTACTGCCTTGAGGAGTCGATATATTATTGAGAAATCCATCAAGAGGAGGGCCTATTTGGCAAGCCATCCTGTTAATATGGCTCTTGACTTCAAATACTTGAGAGGATCCACCTTTGATATGAGATGGACCTCATGTGCTAAGGCATAATGTCGAAGCTTCATAATCGCATAGATCAGTGCCAGACAATGCTTTTCGATGGGGGGTAGATGTTTTCTTCCCTAAGAAGGACCCGACTCAAATAATAGGGAGCTCTCTCCTTCCTCTGGTCATTCTCTTGTGCCCATAGCGCACCTAGAGAACCTTCAAGGGCTGTTGTGTACAGGATGAGGGGCTTTTCCTTGACCAGAGCAGCCAGCACCGGTGGGTTCAGCAGATATTGCCTGATTTCGTCCAGTGCACTTTTGCATTTACGATCCCAAACGAATGGGGTCCCCTTCTTCATTAGATGGTTGTAGGGGCGGCATTTGCCGGAGAGGTTAGCTATGAACCTTCGGATATACGCGAGCTTCCCTTGGAGAGACCGCAGTTGCTTGATATTTCTTGGCGAGGGCATTTCCATAATCGCTTTGATCTTTGATGGGTCTATTTCGATGCCTTGGTGTCGTACGATGAATCCTAGGAATTTTCCTGAGGAGACTCCAAACATGCATTTCAGAGGGTTCATCTTCAGGTTATATTTCTGAAGACACTGGAACATTATCTTCAAATGCTCCCAGTGCTCCTTATACGGTTTGCTTTTCACCATGAGGTCGTCGATATAGCATTCAACGATCTCATGAATGAGGTCCTCAACGATCTTCGTCATTGCCCTCTGTTAGGTAGCGCCAGCGTTCTTCAAGCCGAAGGGCATCACCTTATAGCAGAATATGCCTAGCGGAGTCCGGAAGGCGGTTTTCTTTTGGTCTTCAGGATGCATTTTTATTTGATTGTAGCCTTAAGATCCATCCATGAAGGAGAAGAACTTATGGGTGGATGTGTTATCGATCATCAGCTCGGTAACAGGCACTAGGAAGTTATCCTTCGGGCAAGCTTTGTTGAGGTCCCGGAAGTCCACACAGACGTGTACTGTCCTATTTTTCTTCATCACTGGGACAATGTTGGCGATCCAGTCGGGATATTGAACTTCTTGGATGAAGCCGGAGTCGATTAGTTTTTTGACTTCGGCATTGATGCTCATCTCGAGTTCGAGCCGCATTCTTCTTAGCGCTTGCTTGACTGGCTTAACATCCGGCGATATTGCCAGTTTATGCACAGCTATTTCTGGATCTAGTCTCGGCATCTCGGAATAATTCCATGTGAAGCAGTCTTTATATTGCATAAGCACGTCTTTTAGTGTATCCACCCGCTCTTTAGACATCAGCTCACTGACGAACGTTGGCCTTGGATCGTTTGTCATCCCCAAGTCGATTTTCTTCAGATTGTCTGCTGTGGTGTGTATCCTATCTTCCATCTCTCTTAGTGCCGGTGGAAATTCTGAGATCATCTCATCCTCATCTTCATTTGCGAAGCACCGGGAGAGGTTGTCCACATTCTCATGCTCTCCCTACTTTATGAATGTTTTCATGTGGCAGGTACGAGCTCGTTTCCAAGCTCGATGTTGATCTGGACTTTCCCTCGCAATGTAGATTGCTCTGGGCTCATGCTTTCGTGGTGGGGATACCCTCCAATTGTTGGACAGAGCGAACCTGCCTTACTGATACTGGTCTTCGACCCAGTCTTTGAAGGTGAAGCAATCTTCAAGAGGATATCCTATTGCTCGGTGGTAGGAGCAATAAACCAGATGATAGATCTCGTTTATTTTCTCAGGGTGCCGAGATCCAGGAGTGTCATCATTTGATGTTTCATGACAAGGTCGAATATTTTCCTTGTTTTGTTTTGGGGGAACGTGTACTCTCGATCCATCTTCTCAATAAAAGACGGATTCCAGCTGACTTTCTCTCGATCGTGTGGCTTCTTGGATCCTCTTCACTGTTTTTGAACGTCATTCCCGTTCTTGACCTTGTTTTTGCTTCTGCGTCGGGCTTTCTTCTTGCCACGGGAGCGCATAGCGGGCTGAGGGTGAAGGGCATCGTCATCCTCCATAGCCTGCTGAATGATACGTTGCATCCTGGTTTTCTCGTAAATGGCCATTTCACAGCTGTGGTCATTCCGAACCTTTTGACCTGCTTCCCTTATTAGCTTGTCGATTTGTTCTTCGAATAACGGGCTTGGTATTTTTACGGCAGAATCCTGCTTTGGCTCGATTTCGGCGCTATTTGGAAAAGCATTCCCTTCTCCTCCAGAGTCGTTTATAACGTGGAAGCCATGGAATCACTCCCGTTTCTTGGACTGAACATATCCAAGCCCGGTCGTCTCCATCCTCCCGTTGGGCATCTTTCGCTGAGTCCCGGGAACGTCCCAAATCTTATTGTAGAACTGGGCTTGTCGAGCGGTTTGTTTAAAGGGTACGCCTTGGCATCTTAATAGCCTTTTCAATCCCTCTGCGTAATATATGGGCAGACGAATTGGTTGGAGCCTATCGAGCGCAAAATTGGCACCATGCCAGACTTCTTTTTCCACTTTGGTCTCCGTAGATTGAGAGAAGATGATCACCTTTTCATTTTTTCGCCTAGGAGGAACATAGAAGGTCTGCAGCTCTTGCACGCCGTATGTATCGAGCACATCAAGTTCCATGTAATGCTGCTGCAGAACCATGGTGATTTGCAAACTTTGATCATCTTCAGCGAAAGTCTGCATTGATGGATGAACAGAGAACATTGTGTTGACCTCGTCTTCAGAGTCGTTGCCGAAGACCAAGATAAGAGTAAATGGTCCTGGACTGTTGCCTTAGGGTTGCCCCGAGAAGACTATCTCTTCATCCTCCTCGGTATCGCTCCCAAAGATCGGTATGGTGGCGATGGCTTTTTGTTTATTCTCCGGTTTACGACATCTTTCCGTGTCTTCAAAGTCCGGCAAGAAGTACTTAGCGTCTTCATATTTGCGGACTTCATTTACGGAGAATGGGTTTAGCTTCCCGGTAACTGTGCATTCGAGGCCGTCTTTGAAGTGCTTCATATACTGATAGTGTGTAGAAGAGATGATGTTTTACTCGTGTAAGCAAGGCCGGCCGAGCAGAGCGTTATAGCAAGTTTTGGCATTGATGACATGAAATTTGATGTCAGTAACGAGCATCCCGAAGCGTAATGTCGGTATTACGGACCCAAGCGTCCGTGATGACTGCGAGTCAAACCCAGAGATAGTAATTTTGTCCCGAGCCAGATGTTGAACGTTCATGCAAATCTCCTTCAGCACTCTCATATTAAGAAGGTTGACGGAGGAACCGTTGTCAACCGGGATCTTCCCTATCTTGATGTCGTGGAAGTACCCAGTGACATATAAAGGACGGTTGTGCTCGTACGTTCCGAGGAGGAGATCTTCATCGCCGAATGTGATGTCATCCGTGTGAACTTCTTCCAGCTCGACCTTCATCTTTTCTTCTGCCAGGAAGGCTTGAAACTGATCGGGCTCCTGTAATTCCTTGATCAGAGAATTCCGTTCCTCTTTGGACAGGAGGAGAGTATCCAGTATGCTCAGTTGTGAGGGTATCTTTCTCAGGTGTGCCGGGACATTGTAATTCACCTTGCTTTTCCTAGGCGGGTCCTTAGCTGTGAGCCCTTCAATGACTCTATCATCAGGGGCAATTTCCCCAGGGACCTTTTCCTTCCCCTTGTCTTTCTTACCCGAGCCTTTGTCCGAGATTCTTTTCAGGCAACGTACGGTTACACAGCTGAATGTTCTTGCATTTCTTCTTTTCCAGAGGTGGATTCCTTGAAGAGAGGGCCGAGGGCTATTTCTTCGTCAGAATCGCTCCCGAAGGTAAGAACTTGAGATTTCCCTCTTGTCGAAATGTCATCAACCATATGACAGTTACTGGCTGTTCCTTTACGCTCATCCGTCGTGCTTCTCTGTTCCCGACGGGCATTGCGCTTCATTCGCTTGAAATGTTGTCGGTGGGCCACGTATCCCTGCCACCACTTTTTGAAGGCATTGCACTCTTTAGTAGGGTGTATGACCCTCCGATTGTATAAGCAGTATTTCGGATGTACATTCGCTTCGTCAAGGTACGTACTCCCGGGAGTATTTTCTTTGAGAGGTGGTAGCTTCATTCCCATTGACAGGGCTTTGGCGAACCGTTTTCCCATCTTGAACCTGCTTTTGTCTGTCGCGGGTGTGTTTCGATCTGGTTGGAATGCTTTATGACTCTTCCTCGCCGCAGCTTCTTCGTCCTGACGCCAACGCTTGACCTTTTCGTATATGGTCGTTTCATACTCTCGGTCAGCTTTGCTCTTTTTAAGGGCTTCGTTCAGCATTTTATTGATCAGGTCGTCTGACGGTTCTAGGGATTTTGACACCGGTCATGCCCCCAATTTTTCTGCGTTGCTTACCGATGCCGAGGGAGCTTCTTCGTCTTTCACTGACGAATGAGAGATCATGTGGCAACTCGCCACATAATCCTCGGGTTCTTCTGATGAGTTGTTTCCCTCATCAATGTCACTGTCTCCGTTCTCAAGAATATGCTTGAAGAACTCTTCAAGTGTGATTGGGGCCTGCGCCTTTTGGTTGTATTCTTCTAGTGCGTCGATGTATTTTTACAAATCCGTATGATCGTCGTCGAGCTGCACGGGCTTCTTGGTCTTCTTCTTTTTCTTTGAAGACTTTGAAGGCCCGACCTGGGTGTTTTTCCTATCGCTATCAACTTTTGATATTGGGCGCGGTTTCAGCATCCCGTCAATGATCTCGGGCTCCAGCAGGTTTTTCCACCTGATTGTCGGGCATGCTTGAAGATCCTTCAGTATTTTTTAGTTTTAGCCGAAAGGACAACTTACCACGGAGCTTCCTCTACAAATGAGCATGATGCCATCGGCGTATCCACCTTTTTAGGAGCGTGCTGATGTGGTGGATTTACCTTCCAGTTTTCGGATAGTGTGAACTTCCCTGTTGGTAATAGTCCTCAACCTAGTTATTGAAGACGAAGCAATTTTCGATTGGGTGTCCCATTACTCTGTGGTAGGGGCAGTAGTGGGGACTGTTGACGTCACCAGGCTGCAGTGGACGTCTTGGATCCGGCAGAGTGATGATCCTGTTGCGCACCGCAAGTTCGAACAGTCTCCTTATTTTATCCTGGGGAAACGAGTAAGGACGTCTCAACTTCTCTTCGAGGGATCGTGGTTTGTTTCTTTGGTGAGCAACCGGTTTTGGGTCACTCGGTTGTTGTTGAGCGTTGGCAACGAAAGCCACTTTCCCTTTGCCCTTTTCATTCCGGAGATCCGGTTTTGAAGAGGACGGCCTATGGCCCATCTGGTCCATTTAGGCCAGCTTTTCAACCAAGGCCTGGAAGGTGGTCGGCTTGAAGAACATCATGAATTGGGATATAGTCACCTGAGGATCAAGGGTCCCTACGAACATACCTACGGCAGGAGCTTCTTCTATGCGCTGTTCGCATTTTGACCATAGGTTCCGCCACCGAATTGCGTATTGAACCCAGGTTTCTCCCAGCTTCACCCTGGCATTCATCAACGCGGTGATCAGGGTGCGCTCGCTTGCGCTTGCGAAACGTTGCGTGAACAGTAGCTCCATTTCTGTAAATGTTTTGATGGAGTCATTAGGAAGCTCCGAGTAGCATTCAAATGATGTCTCTGCTAAGCTGCCGACGAATTGGCGAAGCAGCAGTTTATCGTCGCCTACAGTATTTCCGCATAGGGCTCTAAACTGAGCGACGTGTTGATGGGGATTGCCTGTCCCCTTATACACGTGGAATTTAGGGATCGTATACCCCGGCGGGTACTTGATTTGATTGTACCATCCTTGATAAGGTCGCCCAGTTCTGACGACTTGGCTAGCCGCTTCGCTTTCCTGATGAGCTCGTATTTGTCGAGCTATGTTGTCGTCAAGGGCAGCCTTGGAGATCGTTTCTTCTTTGGCTACTGAGAAAGCGTTAGAGGATTTGACGTTTCCTCTATGTCGTCTTTGATAATTATCAGAGGGTCTTCGGCTGGAGATTCCGGCTGGATCATCATCCCAACCATGTCTTGGAACAGAAGCGCCATCTGCTTTATATTAGCGGCCTATTCCGCGGCCTCTTTATCCTTTCTTTCTAGCACTCTCCGCGGGAACTAGGTGTCGGTCTCCTGCTTTTGGCGCTATTCGGATGATGCTTCCGGGCTTTCTTTCTGCCCAGTGAGTGCGGCCATCTTTGTCAGCATCTCCTGGAGATTTTGTTGTTGCTCCTAAGCTTTTGTCACAGACCGTGTGAGCGGTCGATGACTCGTGGAAGTACGGATTTCCTCTTTCCTGGAAGCCATGTACACCGTGTGTACTACCATGCCCCCATACTTGGGGCACTTGGGTCCACTGCCTTTGAAATTTACCATAGGCACGGGGTTCTTCTCCTTCCTTCTCCTCTTATGGGAGGTTGAAGTTGAGGGGGCCATTGCAGCAGGCAGCCATATGGACGAGGCCTTCCATTGTATGGTGGAGGGGTGATCCTCCTCCTGTCGAGCCTTCTTTTTCTCTAGTCGGTAAGAGTATTTTTTGTCAATTATAGAGTCTTGGACTTTCTGCCAGACCATGTGGATTTTGGAGGACAGCCGCTGAGGGGGCTGCTCCGGCTTCTCCTGTGTCATGTTTTGAACAGGTGGAAGAGACTTCTTTAGTACAACGGTTGGAGAGTTCATTCGCACCCTCCTGAGCAGCTCGAAATTGTTCCCAGTTGGAACATCAGCATCAATTTCCACCATTGGAGCTGGTGGGGTAAGTCCAGAGGGGGAACTGCTCCCAGCTCTTCTCACTCGGCGCCAGTGACGGCGTCGAGCATGTCATGCAGACGGGACGATCTCTATCGTGGGAGCGGCTTCATCATGCGCCTTGCTCTGGTGAAGGGCTACTGCTGGTGCCAGCTTGTTGAAGACTGACGTCCGTTGAGAGGGGACGGTCAATCATTCGAAGGCCAACCTTTTGGCGGGGGAAGCGATCTTGATGACTTCTCCAGAAGTAGGAGTTGGAACATCCAATCTTGCAATGACCGATTTTTTAGCAGGAGAAGCCTCTTTGACGACCTCGTCTGCTGGAACCGGAATGTCTATCCGCTTCGGGATAACCCCTTCAGGTATTGCGAGCCTTTTTGCAGACCCACTGGAGCTGAGGCTCAGTCTGTCGAAGACTAAGGTGGTAGACTTGGACGACCCGTTGAGAGGGGCCGTGGTAGTTGCAAGCCGATCGAAGACCAACTTCTTTGGAGCCTCTTGTAATAGCATTGAAGCTCATTGGAGGGAGCATAGTCCCGAAGAACAATCCAGTGATGGCCTAAGTCACCTGCTCCACTAGCATTGCAAAGATGGAGGCCGCTTGGGGACCATAAGTCACTCCTCCGGCGGGGATAGAGTGGGAATTGCTGTTGCAGTTAGTGCAGTTGGAAGCCATCGATGTTACCTTCTGCACTGGAGCAAGACACCAAATCTTAGTACTTCGAATCTAATGGAAACCATATTAAACCGCGATTCGTTTGCGAACACGATACACGAAGTGTGGAGTGGAAAGAGGAAGATGTTCCACCGGGCGTGCCGGAATCTGTTTACCGCCGAAAAACGGGAAGACAAATGTCTTGCCTGAATTTAGGGCCAGATGCTATTTGGGTTTATCCTGTTAGTTATGTAAATGCCCTAGAGGCCATTATTGTATATATGATGTATATTATAGTGGATGCTTGGTTATATATAGAGAGGACTTTCTTGCTCGACATGATAGTATGCTATCTGGCTGCACTTTGTCTTAACATGTAGATTGTATTGTGATACTGTCTTGCTCTCACATGTTGATAAAGCCCTTAGGATGTGTACTTGACTATTAGGACTATGATGGAGATCATACTAGTGGGGCCTGGGTAGTCCACAAGTACATCCTATAATCATTCCTAGTCGAGGGTGTATCGAGACAGGACATCGATACTCCAGAGTAGACTAGTATATACGCTTCTTGACCCATATGATGGGCGATGGATGATCCCACATCCATTGGTGTTTGACATCAAAGATGGTATATGGGTGCTCAGTAGAGACTGGGTACACTGAACGGACTCGCTGAGAACTCCTAGTTGGTATTATACCTATCGTCAGATAGCAGTTCTCTGGTGACATTGGTACAGGTTAGTCTGTAAACCCGAGATCGTCATAGAGTTTTGTGTGATTCCCACTGTGCTTTGATTTCCACCTTACCACGTTCAAGAGAACGTGCGAAACGGTGGATTTTGGGTACAGTCCCGAATCACATGGAGGCAATGAGCGATAGGAGGGGTTTCTTCTCTCCTGGTATTGGGGGTTGATGTTGCGCTCTGCTCGATTGGCTATAACAGGAAGTCCCTGGCCAGGGCTGATATGGAGATCTACTGGTAAGTGTTATCAGTAGTTTCTCGACCCGTTATGAGCCTCACGTCAGCATGATTTATCGGTTACTGGGGTCTGGCGTTTACCACCCCTAGACTGGATATGCGGCATATCAGACGAAGAGACCAGACTGTACGGTAATGTTACTGACAGGCTTTACAGGAGTTAGAGTAGGCTTGCTTGTTGATCTTCTGATCGCTCAATATCCGGGTAGCCGTTACGTCCAGCTAATACCGCTGACGGCTTGTGGGTGATTGATATGATCATCACTCACTGCCGGCGTATTGACGGGTCTTTAGAGTCCTACACAGAGGTTTCCTGGCTCAGGAGAAATGGAGTATGAGCACATATGTGATATGTGCCGGACCAAGAATAATACGAGTATGTGATACCGTATTCTATTTCTCGTGATATGTGATATCGGTCGGTTATATGTGATATAGCCGGGTTATCGGATCAAGTGTTGTTTCGATAAAATGATACATATGATATTAGTCGGTTATATGTGATATAGCAGGATTATTAAATCAAGTGTTGATTTAATAATTTAATGTATAATTATATTTGATATATTAAACTACATTAACTAATATTTGATCACTTAAGTATTTCTTTTTATCACTTATGATACATTTAATATATATGTGATATATGTTAGTTGTATTGTTTTCTTTTGTGCACAAATAATATATATGTGATATATATTATTGTGGCATGTTAGGTTATACATGCAACATGGGTGTATGAGACTTACACCATGCTATTGATAATGTATGGGTTCTTATTTATATAAGTAATTCAAAATTATTTGGAAATTAGTCATAGTAGAGCTTGGCTGGAAGCTTGTAGAACCATTGACTTAGTCCACTAATTTTATTTTACCTAAGATATTTATTAACCAAACCATTATCACTTAGTCTTGGTTTATTCTCTACATGGGTTAGTATATGATATGAACTCACCCATAATTGCATTTCTAACCTCACTCTCATTTCATTCATCACTTCATCTTCTTCTTCATCTCCTTCTAGCTCTCTTGCTTTTGATGAAGTGAAGAAAAATAGTGAGAAAATAAATTCTAAAATGAGCAAAATTCATACTTCATCATCCTCTACTAAACTAGCCATTTGGTTTAGGCTGTTTGATTCACTAATTCCATATTAGTGAAGAGATAGTTTGAGTCGGTGTCTCCTCGACGTAGATCATCTTCGGCTTTGAAGACTTCAAGCAAGTTTGCATCTTTCACCTTATGGAGCCTCTCAAGAGTTTGGGAGATCATTACTCGCAGCGAAGGGACCACTACTTGGAACTATTGAAGTGAAGGACAGGTCTACAAAGGTTGTATTCCTTATTCACTTAGATGTAAAATTTTTTATATATTGCTTCGTCTAAAACTTTAGTTAAGATTCTAGGGTTAGGGTTAAGCAGCATGGCAAATTTTTGAAAATGGTATGGACGATAGCTCCCGAAACCTTGCTGTCGTGCTAGGTAACCCTACATATCTGTCCACCTCTCCGAAGATGCCAAGTTGATTTATGGCACCGTGCATCGGAGGTTTGGACGGATGCATCCGTTATAGCAGACTTCATCAGATTCTCCCTCATTGTGAGTGGTTTTCTATTGTGGGGACGCTCTTCCCTGCAGGCGCAAGCCCCTGCAGTTAATTACGTTACCGCATCGCGGTAACCACTTTCTCCTGCTCCAGAAGGTCGCTTCGTGTCGTGTGTATTTGTTTTATTTTTGGTTGCCCGTGGATTGTCTACGCAGATTAATTTATGTTGTCGCCCGTAGGGCGTGGATTAGTCCAAATCCGTATATTCGTAGATTTGGGTTTGGGTTGATTTAATGATCGTTAATCTTGTTTGAGATTAAGATCAACTTAAATGTTTGTTGAGGATACGTTAGTCTAATTTTAGGCTAAGATCTACTCAACAGGATTTTGGGATCATTCAGATTCAACAAAAGAGCATTTGGGCTCTATTGTGTTATTTTAAGGACGTTGCGGTCCGTAATTTGTTTAAGGACGTCACGGTCCACAGTGGGATGTGCCCGTCAATTTGGGAGTGCACCGAAGAGTTGTTGGTTATCGGGACCCGACACCTCTCTGAAGACACTGAAGAATTACAACGGCATGTATCGGAGGTGTGAGGAGATGTACCCTTGAACAAATTTCCGTTGGGAAATATATAGTCGTGTTTGGGACTAAGACCAATTTGGAAAATGATGAGCACATGGGCTCGGTTGGTCTGAATTGGGGATTTGGTCAACTTGGACTCAACCCACTCAGTTTTTGAATAAAGTGTTAAACACTTGCTTGGGGTTCAGTCCATTTTTTGTGCAAATAATGTTGAGCTTTACTTTCCCCCTATTTTTTGTTCTTTTATTTTTTATAGAGTGTTAAACACTCTTTATGGCGCCCACGTGCGGAGCACGTAGGGCGCTTGGCACTGAGCGCCAACCACTGAATGCTAGGCACTCCTTATTGAACATCGCCCACGTGAGGGACACTTGAGGCGCTTAGCGTTGAGCGCCAACCATTGAGTGCTAAGCACTCTTTATTGAGCAGCGCCCACGTGAGGGACACGTGAGGCGCTTTGCGCTGAACCCCAACCAGTGAGTGCTAAGCACTCTTTATTGAGCAGCGCCCACGTAAGGGACACGTGAGGCGCTTGGCGCTGAGCACCAACCGCTAAGTGCTAAGCACTCTTGATTAAACAGAGCCCACGTGATGAGCACGTGAGGTGCTTGGCGCTAGGTTTTTCTTTGGGTGTTTTGTTTTGAAGAGTTCAATTCTTTGTTCTTTTCTGGATCTTTGATCCCCAAGAACAAGTTCATCTCCATGAGAATTAAATTCTCATTTGTGGGAGACTTGTCTTATGGACCTCAGATCTATAGAAAGAACTATGTTCTTTAAGAAGAGTTAAACTCTTAGATCTGCAGATGAGATGCTCCGATCTCTAAATTTTTTTTACCTCGAAGAAAGGTTTTCTTCTTTCTTCTTTCTTAAAGCTTTCTTCTTCTTTTTTCTCAAAGCTTATAGGGGGTTTCTCTCTATAAGACTTTATGTCTTGGTTCCTTTATATAGTGGAGGCAGATTTGTTGATTTGGTTAAACAAATCTCTCATTGAGAGATCTTTAATTGATTTGGAGATTTTATCCACGTCGGATCTTTGATCTAAGGACTTCTGTTTTACAGAAGATATTTTTCTCGTTTTTAACAAGATTGGGAAATATATTCCCGTACAGAGCTTATTCTGTAGTTTGGTGATTTTTTAATCACCATTGGATTTTTAATCCAACGGTGCTCTGTTTTTCAGAGAGTAATCTTTCTTATTTAGAAAGATTTGAGGAATATTTGCTCAATAGAATTTAATTCTGTATTCTGATGATTTATCATCTCCGTTGGATCTTTAATCCAACGGCTCTGTTTAACAGAGAGATTTGGTTCTGGCGTTGGCACCATCGTGCGAGGCACGTAAGGCGCTGCCTCAGAGTTTTGAACTCTTGGAGCGGGCGCCCTTGTGCAAGGCATGTGAGGCACTGCCTCAGAGTCTTTAACTCTTGGCGTCGGCGCCCTCGTGCAAGGCACGTGAGGTGCCAGCGCCCTCGTGCAAGGCACGTGAGGCGCTGCCTCAGAGTTTTTAACTCTTGGCGCTGGCTTTCAAATTTTGAACAGAGCTTTGCTCTTTTATTGGGGAAACAGAGTCCTGTCCAGTGTAACTCATAACCTAATGAGCACATGTATACTATCTCCAGTACGACATGCTAATGGCTGTAGGACAGACCATCTCCCCTGCTGGGATGAGAAGCGTATACACTAGTCTACTCTGGAGTATCGATGCCCCGTCTTGATAATCCTATGACTAGGGATCTGTATAAGGATGTGCTTATAGACTACTCAGCCCCTACTAGTGTGACTGCTATCACAACGCTTGTAGTCAAGCAAAGATCCTAAGGGCTCTACCAATATGTATAAGCGATATGCTAAAAGAAACACATGCACATATTGAGGTACAATCAAACCAAGTAGCATAGTACTATTTCGAGCAAGACTGTTATTAGAACTGTGAATATCCCAAGCTTCCAATATGTAATATACAATTCAATATGATACAATAATGGCCTCTAGGGTATATCTCACTAACAATCTCCTACTTGCACTAAGGCCATGATTTGGCATATCGCAGACCTATCATCTTGATCAGCCTCTCGAACTGTGTCTGAGAGATGGCCGTTGTGAGTAGATCTGCAGTGTTGTTCTCAGTGTCAACTCTCCGCACCTCGATTTCCTTGATCAGGTGGTACCGCCTCAAGATGTGTCTGAACTTCTGATGGGACCTTGGTTCCTTTGCTAAAGCTATAGCGTCGTTGTTGTCACATTACAACGGTATTGGATCAACAATGGATGGAACCACCTAAAGTTCTGTCACGAACTTCCTGATCCAGACTGCTTCTTTCGCGGCGTCACATGCAGCGATATACTCCGATTCCATAGTCGAGTCAGCAAAGATGTCCTGCTTGGAGCTCTTCCAACATACCGCCCCCTCCATTGAAGGTAAAGACACAACTCGACATAGACTTGGAGTCATCCTTGTCACTCTGGAAGCTGGAGTCGGCGAAGGCCTCGACCTGGAGGTCTTCTCTGCCGTACATCAAGAACATCTCCTTATTCCTTCTCAGGTACTTCAGAATGTTCTTTACTGCTGTCCAATGCTTCTCCCTTGGGTTTGAATGATACCTGCTTACAACGCTCAGTGCGTAAGCTACATCTGGTCTGGTACACATCATCGCATACATTATAGAGCCTACCGCTGAAGCGTAGCATATAGTAGACATGCGATCCCTTTCCAAATCAGTCTTGGGAGACATCTATTTGGAGATAGTGATTCCGTGACAAGCCGGTAGATTACCGCGCTTTGAATCTTCCATACTGAATCTTTTCAGTATGGTGTCGATGTACCTTGACTGTGAAAGTCGCAACATCCTCTTAGATCTATCACGATAGATCTGGATCCCCAGAATGTAGGAGGCATCACCCAGGTCCTTCATAGAGAACCTTTATGACAAGAATCCTTTGACTAGTTGTAGCATAGGAATGTCATTTCCTATCAAGAAAATGTCATCCATATAAAAGACGAGGAATACCACACTTCTTGCTACAATCTTACTATAAATATATTGTTCATCTGGATTTTTGATAAAGTCAAATTCCTTGACCGTCTCATCAAAACAGATGTTCCAACTCCGCGATATTTGCATTAATCCATAAATGGATTTAAGCAACTTTCACACTCTTCCACTGCTCCCATTATCTATGAAACCCTCTGGTTGATCCATATAGAAACACTGTTCCAAATTTCCATTAAGAAAAATGGTCCTTACGTCCATCTACCAAATTTCATAATCATGGAAGGCAGCAATGGCAAGAAGGATCCGAATGGATTTGAGCATAGCTACCGGAGAAAAGGTTTCATCAAGTCTAGCCTTATATGTTTTAACTTGTCCATCTACACCAATCTTCTTTCTGAAGATCCATCTGCTGCCTACGGGTTTTATCCCTTCTGGAGAAATTTCCAAAGTCCATACTTTGTTGGTATACATGGACTCCATTTTGGTCCGCATTGCATCCAGCCATTTTAACGAGTCTTTGCTCTGAATGGCTTATTAGAAGCTAGTTGGCTCATCATCGTCGATGATGCAATCCTCTCTATCCCTGTCTTTGAGAAAACCGTAGTATATCTCGGGCAGATGATTGTAGGATTCCTAGGCACACACTAGAGGTCTCACAAGGCATCAACCATGCCAATTTCAAAAAATCTAGGTGCCGAGAAACCCGACTACGGATCGTTGGCTAGAAAACTAGGTGAAAATGAAATCTAGTTAACACTTAACTAAAAGAATACGGAAATACAACCTTTGTAGATCCGGTTCTCCACCTCCATAGCTCCGCAATGAACTCTCCTCGCTGTCCAAATGGAATCCCGGGCTTTAGCGTCGGCTTCATCGGAGAAATGGGCGGGCAAGGTCGTCGGCTTCGTGCCGAAGATGATCTACGTCGAGGTATCGCTAGATCAAGCTCCAACTTCACCAAGTCTAGAAAACTTGTGAAGGAAACACACTCTACTACTTGGCAAGAGGTAAAGGATGAAGAAATAGAAAGTGGGTAGACTTTAGAATTGGATTTCTCACTCTATTCATCAATCCACCACTGATGAAGTGTAGCTTTCTTCATGGAAGAAGATGAAGAAGAAGAAGAAAATTATTATGATAAGTTATTATTAAAAGAATAATAAAAATCATTATTATCATAATCTAACTTTAGTTAAGTGTAGAGAATAGACCATGGTTAATTATGATGGTTGGGGTTAAGCAAAAGACAAGAATGGTGGACAAGGTCAAAGCTTCATGAAGCTTCAACAAAACTACAAAAAAAGCCACCATTCTTTTCTTATCATTTCCAAAATGAATAAACAAATAAAAGAATGAATAAGAAAAACCCTAATTATCATTTTAACCATGGTTTAGTTCTTTACACTTAACCAAATAAGCATGCATCATCAAACATGATACAATCATGTGCACAAAAGTATATCACATATACAATTTGCACAATTCAAGTGAGAAAATCCATTTAAAGTGAACCAATACTAGTTAATGTAAAGTAATATATCATATATATAATTATATATTAAATCATTAAATCAACACTTGATTCAATGATCCGGTCATGTCGCACACAACCGACTAGTATTCAATGTATCGGCTTATCGAATCAATCCTCGATTCGATAACTAGGTTATATCGCATACAACCATTCGATACATTCATCGCGAGAATAGAATACGGTATCACATACAAGCATTATTCTCGGTCCCGCACATATCTCATATGCGCTCCTATTTCGTTTCGCTTGAGCTAGGAAACCTCTGTGTAGGACTCTAAAGACTCGTCAATACGCCGGCAGCAGATGATGATCATATCAATCACCCACAAGCCACAAGCGGTCTGCTAAACGTAACGGCCACCCGGGTATTGAGCGATCATAAGATCGACGAGCAAGCCCGCTCACACTCCAGTGAATCCAACCAGTAACACTACCGTATAGTCCGGTCTGATCGTCTGATATGTCGCATATCTCGCCTAGGGGTGGTAAACGTCAGACCCCAATAGCTCGATAAGTCGTGTCGATATGAGGTCTATAACAATTCGAGAAACTACTGGTAACACTTACCAGTAAATCTCAGCAACCCTGGCCAGGGATTTCCTGTTATAGCCAATCGAACACAGCACAACATCAACTCCCTACATCGGGAGAGACGAATCCCCTCCTATCGCTCATTGCCTCCATATGACTCGGGACTGTACCCAAAAACCACCGTTTTGCACGCCCTCTTGGACGTGGTAAGATGGAAATCAAAGCACAGTGGGAACCACACAAGACTCTATGACGATCTCGGGTCAACAGACTACTCTGTACCAGTGTCACCAGAGAACTGCCATCTGACGTAAGGTATAATACCATCTGGGAGTTCTCGACGAGTCCGTCCAGTGTACCCAGTCTCTACTGAGCACCCGTATATCATCTCTGATGTCAAACACCGATGGATATGGGATCATCCATCGCCCATCTGTATGGGTCGAGAAGGTATACGCTAGTCTACTCTGGTATATCGATGCCCTGTCTCGATACACCCACGACTAGGGACTTTGAAGGATGTACTTATAGACTACCATGTCCCCACTAGTATGATCCGCATCATAGTCCAGGTAGTCAAGTACACATCCTAAGGGCTTTACCAACATGTAACAGAGAGACAATCAATATACACGTTAAGGTAAAGAGTAACCAGATAGCATACTATCATGTCGAGCAAGAAAGTCCTTCCTATATACGTCCCAGCATCTACTAAAATATACATCCTATGTACAGTAATGGCCTCTAGGGCATACATATAACTAACAGATGAGACTGCCTACTAGTCCTGCTGAGTGGCGCAGGGATGTCCAGTTCTTTGGAAACTTTTGGTTCTACGATACTTTCAGTAATAGCTTGCGGTTCTGGAATTTCTTCCAGTTCTATTGCACTCCCACTTATCTCTTATTCTAAAAATTGAGTTTCCAAGAAGTGGGCATGCCGAGAAACAAAAACCTTTTGTTCCTCTGCGTAATAGAAAAGATACCCCCTGGAGTTCTTTGGGTATCCCACAAACTTACACAGTACTGAGCGTGCCTCGAGCTTGTCCGCATGCTGCTATTTTACAAAAACTGAACATCCCCATATCTTAAGATGCTTAAGATTAAGTTCCTTCCCACTCCACATCTGATATGGTGTGGTAGGCACGGTCTTGGTAGGAACCTTGTTCAAAAGATATGCAGTTGATTCTAGTGCATAACCCCAAAGGATCGCGACAACTTAGCGTTACTCATCATGGAACATACCATATCTAATAATGTTCGGTTCCGCCTTTCCGATATACCATTGTGTTGAGCTGTGTATGGAGGAGTAAGCTAAGAGATAATTCCATTCTTTTTTAAATAATCCAGGAACTCGGCACTTAAGTATTCACCACCTCGATCAGATCTAAGCGTCTTGATAGTTTTACCGATTTGTTTTTCCACTTCATTCTTATATTCCCGGAATTTCTCAAAGGCCTCGGATTTATGTTTCATCAAGAATACATGTCCATACTTTGAGAAATCATCCGTAAAAGTAATGAAATAGGAATAACCACTTCTTGCATGTGTAGACATTGGACCACACACATCACTGTGTATGAGTCCTAAGAGCTCGCTCGCTCTTACTCCGTGTCCAGTGAACATAGTCTTTGTCATCTTTCCTTTGAGACATGATTGACAAGTTGCATAGGACTGATATTCGAACGGATCCAAATATCCCCCTTTATGTAACTTTGTCAATCGTTTTTCATTGATGTGACCCTGTCTATAATGTCATAAGAAAGCTTGATTTAATTCTGGAGACTTTCTTTTAAGTGTGTTTTGGACGTTGAAAACCTGAGCTTGATTTAATACGTATATACCATTATCCAGTGTACCTGACCCAATCAAAGCTTGATTTAGGTGGATATTGGCAACATCATAACCTTCTTTAGAAAGTAAAGATACTTAAATGACATTACATGTTGACTAGGTACACACAATCAGTTATGTAAAAATCAAAATCTGCCCACTTGGCAATCCTAGGTGATATTCCCCTGTAGATACAGCATCCACGCTCATTCTGTCAGCAACCCTGAGAGTCATATCACCTGCCTTGATAACTTTACGGTTTCTCAAAGCCTGTAATGAATTATAGATATGAAATCCTGATCCGGTATCTAGTACCCAGGAAGTAGAGTTAATTGACAGACCGTTTTCAATCATAAACACACCCGAAGCCTAAGGCACAACATGCTTCGAATCCTGGTTTTTGGCTTTCCAAGCCCTGCAGTCCTTCTGACAATACGCTTTCCCATGACAACAGAAACATTCCTCCTTCCCTAATGTTAGCCCTAAAACTTTTGCCCTGTCCTTTCCCTCTACCCTACTGACACCGCTTATCGGCTTGGTGGAGGCCTTCTTCTTCTCTCCTTT
Source organism: Agapanthus africanus (assembly GCA_030015575.1). NCBI lineage: Eukaryota > Viridiplantae > Streptophyta > Magnoliopsida > Asparagales > Amaryllidaceae > Agapanthus > Agapanthus africanus. Next base: position 317,956,858 of record JASDDO010000010.1, read on the forward strand.
GGCTTTCATCTTAGATCTAAAAGAGGAAGATTCTCCAATGAGCAGAGCGGGTGTCTCCGTAGATTCCTGCAGGGTGCCCTATGAGCTCCTCAATATGCTGAGGAGTTCTGGAAGTGAAACTTCCTTCCCTTGAATTTTGAAATTCAAGATAAATTGGGCGTAGGTAGAGGGGAGGGACTGTAGAATCAAGTCAATACATAACTCGTTCTACAACGTGGTCCCAAGGTCCGTGAGCTCTTTAATATAGCTAATCATCGTAAAGACGCAGTCCCTTACAGATGACCCGATAGCCAACCTCGCCTGAAACAATATCTTCGGGGTCTCATATCTTGCGATACGAGATTGCTCTCCATATAAAACTTTGGTATGGAGGAAGATGGAAGTTAAGTCCATCTTCTCGTGTTGCCTCTGGTGTTCATTATCCATTGAGGCTAACACGAGACACTTGGCTCTCGCACAATCATTTTCCCATATCTTATTGATATCAGTATCCGCGATGGTGGAATCTGGACCTGGGACAGCGGGGGCTTTGGTAGTAAAGAGGTGGTCCAGCTTGTCATAGGTAAGTACTATCTGGAAATTCCTTAGCCAATCATTATAGTTTGGCCCAGTCAATTTATTATTATCTAGTAACCTATGTCTGGTCATTGTGGTCGCTGCAATTAGGAAAGAGAAGAAACACTCAGCATGATGCTCTTGCAAGTTTAGATCGGTTATTAGTTTAACTAAACAGGATGGCTCCCACTATTTCTCGAATCTTTCCTCAAACCATAAAAGAAGAATTAGTCAGGATTAATCCTACTCTTACAATCCTTGCTTAACCTTTCGGTCAGGAAAGTGTTGTTAATTCGAGGGAGGTTTTCCAACGCTTTTGCGAAGTTCCTTAATTACATAACCTCTTTTCCCTGGAGGCATATCCCCTCTAACACTATTCTAGACACCTACTTGGTTTATAGCATTGATTATTTAGTAAAAAAATCTCCCGATGGGTAGCGGATACTTACAGTAAGATCGGGATCCAAATTTCATCGTGTGACAACCTTGAAGGGATCCTACCAAAATCATCACACTCCAAATGGTATGCAACACTAACAAGTTTCAATTTCCTTAGAAACTCCCGATGTGGATTTTTGCCCCAAGCTCTTATGACCTTGACGAAGGCCAATATATCATAAGTCGCAAATCAAGTTCTACCTGTCATTGTCCAGTTTAATTGAACCCACCCGTACGTACCCTTGACGAAGGCCAACATAGTAGTACGACTGTCCCAAACCAACGCATCTATCTATGCTACAGATGAATATCCAGCAGCTACCAATCACTATGCTTTGGCGAAGGTCAAAATACATAGCTTGAATACTACTGAATACCTATCTGAAATGATGGAGGGCTACGAATGGTTTTGGCGAAACTGTGAACGTAATGAACTTGATATAGTCGAAGGAACCATGATAGCTTTTTAAAAGGAGTGGTTTAGGCTCCGCATTTAAAAGTTGCTTTTTGAAAAAAATCGAGTGGTTTTGAAACTGTTCCAACGATTCAGCTTTGGTTTGTTTTCTTTGCATTAATCAGTTAATTCTGTCCCATCATTTAATCCTATTATTGCAGAAAAGAAACGAAAATACAACGTACGTTTATGCCATCCGCATTCGCCACGGGGGCCGTCATGCACCGTTAGGTTACTTAACTAACGGCAGAGCGGGGGCTGGACTACCGCGGATGCAAAACATAAGCAACGTCTATTATATATCATATATATATACATTCGTCTCACGAAATAATAGGCATTCTAGATCACAGATGAATATATTGGATATACTAGGAATTCCACATTTCGTTTAAGCTTATAACAAAAGACGGATTCCACGGTCGTGATGAATAGCCAAACCCCACCCTAGACCCCTACTGGTGCGGAAAACTACTCGCCAAATTCCCAAAGTGAAGCAACCTCCCTCAGTAAAATGAGTAGGTCCCTCGGCACTTCATAAACCTGGTAGTTTGTGCACCCCACCTTAGATCTATCCTAGGAGCAAAAATACTAAATGAAATAATACAACAGTGGCTACAAGCTCAACCCGGATGTGCCCTGCAAAATAATATTACATCACTTTATAAATTTATATGAATGAAAGAAAAACGCTCTTCTCACATCCCCTGGATATTCGTCTATGACGATCCAATACTCCATATTCACAAACCACAATCACAGATTACAGATATGTACAACCCTCACTAATCGACGTATAGCGATTAGCAGACGTTTAGCATCATATATCAAACACAGAAAACCCGATTAGACAAGTAATCTTAGAATTTCGATCGATTAACTAAACCGTTTCTACCCCATGCACAATCCAGTACACAAACAAATTGGGTAGAAAAACAAATATTCTAGAAATCACAATTCAACAAATAAGACCCACAGAAGAAACTAGGACCGAATCAGTCTTGACTCGGCCGCGGAACGGCGGCCAAACACACTGTTTGGCCGCGTTTCTACAGCGATCTTGGGGACTTACGATCTCATTTTTCTTCAGTATTCTTAGAAAATCTTGCTTGTATTTTTAAGTCCTCTGAAATAATTTTTAGACCAGTTTTGAAAATCGACAGAAAACAAGCTTTTGAATCGTAATTTCGGGATTTTTCCGACGATCGAATTTATAACCACTTTCTAACTAGCCAGTTAAGATTTAGTAGGCGCTGATACCACTGTAAATCGATGTTGCGCACTCCGTGGGTTCGCGGGGAGGCGGAATTTTAAAAAACGATTTTATGAGCTTTGCAACACCGGCAAAACACCAGGATCTTTACGGAACCTTAACTAGCTAAACTAAGTAGGAGGTTTAACTTCAATGATAGATGGTTATACCTCTGTGAACTAGTCCTTCGGGTCTTCTTTTCCTCCTCTCCTTGGCTCCTAGAAGAATGGATCGAGCTTGCGACGTCAGCCTCCTCGCGTCAAAGATGATCTACTCGAGAGTATGTACTTTGAGCTCCAACCTCTAAACCTAGGTTAACTAGGGTACATAGTTCGCTAATCAAAGTAGCCTTGGTGATGTAGAGTAGCTAATGGATTGTTTTATCTCACAAGATCTTATGTTTCACAACTCATGTGAGGGTTAGGATCTTTTTGAGGAAGAAAGAGAAGACTTGGAGAGAGAAAGCCAAGATACAAATGAACTAGGGTTGTTGATTGATTCTAGATTTGGAAAGAAGTGCTTTGTAAATAAAGTAGTAACCGCAATCAATAACGGTGTCGCTAGTAGCTTGCCGAGATGAGTACGAGTCATCCTCAGGGAAACATCGAACCTTTTACTTGCTTTAGACGAGTTGATTGAAAATAGGAAGGATAGTTTTTAGATCTATGTTGAACACGGATGTAGAATTTATGAAGAAGGGGCTAGTAGGGTTCATAGAATTTAGTAGGAATGGATGATTAATTAAAGATGACTCCGTTTATCATTTAATAGATTTAAAACTAGATTGATAGTGGTGAATGAAGATTAGGATTTTTGGAGGGAATAGGGTTCCCATTCTTAACCCTTATCTTTTCATTGACCTCTATTCATGTCTAGCCTTTACCAAAACAATTGTTAATCTAATCTCAAATCACGGTCGAGACTTTCAATAAGTTGATAGCGCACCCGATTAGGATGTTAACAATTACTTTGCTAAAGTTTATAAACTTTAAAAGATATAAAAGGAGTTAAGAGATTTTATCATCCATTGATCTACCCTAATTTTATGAACCCTATCAAGTGAGGAACTACTCAAGCATGGTTGAGATAGAAGAGAAGATGAAGAAGGAGATCATAATGTAAATGCAGAAAGTAATGCAGAAAGTAAAATGCAAAGAATTAAACTAAAGATCTACCATTTTATTAATTAACTATCATTTACAAATCCATCGAATTTAGAGTACAAGAACCCTAGTTTATGCTCCCGATCTCTGTCTCGTATGAAGTAGATGATACGTCGATTGATCACGTCGATTTGTGGACCTGTCTTGGATCTCTTGATCTTGTCAGTGATCTATTAGGAGATGATTTTAGTGATCTATTTCGAGATTAGATAGATAATTTTCATCTGAAGCTCTCGGTCCTTTAAATAGCCCTAGAAGCAGAAACCCAAGGTCCGATGTATTAGGATTTGTTGTTGTGATCACCCCCAAAAAATCCCAGATCCAACGGCCACGATTAGGCCACGGATCCGCTGCATATTGAGCATATTAGCCACCGTTAGGCAGCGGCATGGTGCAATCAGGATTCCAAAATTCTTGAGCTTCCTCATGTTGACACGTGGAGATTGTTGTGATGTCAGGATTCTTTATATCTTCTCTGAGTCTCCGCCATTATTAATTTTACAATTTGATTCAATTTTATCGGCAGATTTCATTCCTGACATCTTGGATATCTCGATCTCCAGACCTGAGCTCATATCTGCATAATATCTCAATTCATAGTATTAGTAATATTTATTATATTTGAGATTTATCTTAATTATTTTATATATGATACAATATTTTAAGAATATTGATTAGGAATATTTGATATGATATGCATATTTAAATTATCAAAATATCATATAAATATTATATGCATATATTTTTCTTCATAATGTTAAGTATAGCGTATAATTATATGATAAAGAGTATTTTGCAGATAAATCCATATATGTTCCATAATTACAATAAACACCTTTAAATACTTAACAAAAGTAAGGAAAATGTTCCATCAAATGTGCAATATTTTCGACTGAACAAATACCCCCAAACTTAATTTTGATCGTCTCGAGCAAACTAGTTATTCAAAAGAGGGAGAAGAAAAAGAAAAACTTAGCACACTTTCGTAGGCAATCACGATTACACTTAACACGTGCAACAAGCCTTTAAACCTCTAGGTGTCCCTACTGGGAGGAGTGTTGTCTTCTGAGGGTTTTCAGTGGATTACATCCACAAAATCCCATAATAAAAGAAAGAAGATGAAAGTTATATAAAAAGATAAGGATTATATAAAAGAAATAACTTGAAAATAAGAGTTTAAAACTACATCTTTTCGGTTGCCATGAGCCCTATCTTAATAGTCGTGAAAAGATGTCAGGAAACACATCTTCCCTCAATAAAACAACGCCTTTAGTCTTCCTCCCTATCTTTCTTCCTAATATCGATCATATACCCCTACATGTGTGTAAAAGACATCTCTACAGTTAGAGAATTAAATTCAAGCTATCATACTCTTGTCCATCTTCCTTAGTACATTTTAGTCGGTGAATAATTTAGATGGAATTGCTCACACATTTTTCATGCGATCGTTAATACTTCTTGAGGTACTAACCAACCGATTACCAAATGTGCTCACTTATTTAGGCGTTATTAGCAATTTTCTCGTCTTGCAACACCTAAGGCTTAGTAGTGGCTCCCAAACTAATTAGTCTAAGGCACTAGGTGAGAAAGCACCCACGCTATATTTTTTATGCTGTCTTAAGTAATTACAAAACCAGTATTTATTTTTCTTCACCATTTTATTTTTTTATGTTTCACTTTTTTCATTGATCTTCATACTAAGGCTTTTAGACAAGAGCATTTCAAGGTATTCTCTACTATCCCAAGTTTCAAGATGTGTGCAAGTGCGTATAATAAGGTATTAACGTTCAGATGTTTGGACTCAAGAATAGGGATTGTTTTCAGACTCAATTCTATTCTCAGATTAGTGATTCCCTTTATTTTACTAACTCTTAGGACAATAGCTCATGACTATCTATTACTAGCTTCGTTATAAAACATCTAATTTTCTTGCTTTTCTTAAACTTTTCCTATCTTTCATATGTAATTTTTCACTTTCTAATCTTTTATTATCAAAAAAATTTTGTGCTTTTATTTAGTATAATGCAAAAATTTGATGCGTAAATAAGCACAAACCTCCCCCAAAGCTATTTGCAGCAGTGTCCTCACTGATATCATCTGTTAAGCTTTAAAAAACCTATAGACTTGGGAGGAAAAGTTAGTAACGGGGACATGAATTAATGACATTCAAAACCTCCCCCAAAGTTATTTTTGGCTCATGATTTTGTAAAAATTTTATTTTCTTTCAAGAGCCAAAATATTTTTCTCCCCCCCCAAATTTAAGTAAAACAGTATTAAGCATTTAAAATTATAAAGAAGATGGTAAAGTTTTTGGTCTATGCAAAACTTTACAAAGAACAAAAGTCAACACCAACCATTCGAAAATTTTATCATTGTAACGCACTGGTTGGTGGAAGATTAGAGATTTGAAGAAGTGGGGAGATATGACACGGAATTGATAGGGTTTACGTCGCGGATGGTAGAGGCGAAACGGTGTTGGTTCCATACTCGCATTCTTGTTCTTGATAAGAAGAGAGGGTAGTGGCTCAACTTCTTTAGGTGGGGGTTGATTCATCACAACTCCCATGTCTTCTAAGAATGCTAGTTCTTCGGCAAAAATATCTTCAAAACATCCATCGATATTCCGAATGATAGTCTCATCAGAAAGGAAGTCATGATACTCGGATAGCTTGACTAAATCATTCGACAAGTCAAAGGATTCGGACTTAGGTGTGGACTTGTTGATAGAAGGGTTTTCACATGTATAATAAATAGTAGGATTGGTATCGTGAAGGTCCTTGAATTTGCAACTGTCGGAAGCTATCTTTTCGAAAGAGCACACATGAGCATTGGGTTCTAATGGTTGACTTCCTAGCTTGTAGATGTTAACTTCAATTGTCATCTTCCCGAAAGATAGGTTCATTAAACCGTTACGACAATTGATTACCGCGTTTGATGTTGCTAGGAAAGGTCAACCTAGGATCACCGGAATTTGGTTCCATAGGTTCGCTACAGGCTGTGTATCTATAACTATAAAGTCCACACGGAATATAAATTCCCCGACTTTGATTAACACGTCCTCTAGCTCATCCCGAGGTTGGGTGATAGATCGATCGGCCATATGGAGAGTGCATTACGTAGGTCTCAACTCTTTTATCCCTAATTACTCATAAACAGAATACGGAAGCAAGTTAACACTAGCACCTAAGTCGAGTAGTGCACGATTGATAATTTTACCCCCAATAGTTATAGATATTGTAGGATAACCGAGGTCCTTACGTTTCGTGGGCATCAATTGGGTAAGAGAATTGCTCATATTACCCGCTAAAAAAACCTTTTTAGGTACTTGAGTTTTCCTCTTCCTAGTGGACAAGTCTTTTAAGATTTTCGCATAGGACGAGACTTGTTTGATAGCATCTAGGAGAGGGATATTTATGTTAACTTGCTTAAAAATTTCCACAATTTTCTCCATTTGGGGACTTGGTTTGTTGGCCCTCAACCTATGTAGAAAAGGAGCTTTATCAATAAGGGTTAGGTCCATCATTGGAGAAATTTGTAGGGATGGAATGGATCCCAGAATTGGAGTTGGAATCGTTTTAGATGGTAATTCCTTCAAGGAAGTGGGATGAGGGTTTGAGCCTAGTGGAAAATGGAGAATAGGCTCAGAAGAAGATGATGGACTAGACGAAGGAGGAGTAGAAGTAGAAACAGGGGTTTCATTAATATCATCAACATCAACATGTTCACCGACTTGATTGTTCAGCACTCTTCCCGATCTTAACGTGGTTTGACACTCACATTATGACTTTGTGAGTGGCCAGGATTCGGTAGAGGTTGAGATGGAAGTTTCCCTTTCTCTCTCTCGCTCATAGCAGCATTTAACTGTGCAAGTTTTGCTTCTATAGATTTTATGCTTTCACTGTGGGAAGCAGTGTGTTGCACTAATGTTTGGATAGAAGACATTAAATTAGCCGTCGTCTGTGTGGATTGTTTAATGAACGTTTCTAAGTTACGTTCGAGCGCAGAGGTTTTATCGGTACCGGCCGATGAAATATTATTATAAGGATCAAAGTTGTTGGCCGGGTTTTGAAAAGTTTGCGGTTGAAAGGGGTGCTAGCTCTGTTATGGCGGTTGCTGTTGCCGTGGAGGAGGTCTTTGATAATTGCTTGGGAACTGGTTTTGATTTTGAGTTTGGTTTTGGTTCCAAGCAAAATTAGGATTATTCCTCCATCCCTAACTGTATGTGGAAGAATAAGGATCCTTTCTAGGTCATTGCTGAAAAGCAGCATTAGTTTATTCTTGACCTTGAAATGGCGGATTCAAATGACATTCTTCCGTTAATATGATGGGTTAGAACAGCGACCACACATGGTTTTGGGAAGCGCAACTTGGTTTAGGGAGACTGAAGAATTTTTTTTTTCTATAGGTTCAAATTTCTTTTGCATCGCGGCCATTTCGGCTTTCACAGCGATGGAAATGTCAAGCTGATAGATACCTGCCCTAGATGAAGTTGGTCTAACTCTTTCCCACTGCAAAGTTTGTTCGGCGAGATCTTCCAAAAATTGCTAAGCTTCACCATCGTCTTTAGACATGAAATGGCATTGACAAATGGTTTCAAGCATATATTTTGTCACCGGATTAACACCCTCATATATAATTTAGCAAAGATCCCATCTATTGATTCCGTGATGAGGGCATTGGACAAGAAGATCTTTAAACCGTTCAAAGTATTTCCAGAATGGTTCGTTGGGAAGTTGGGTAAACTGGTTAATCTTGCTTCGAACACGGGCGGTCTTATGATTTGGATAATTTTTTTAAGGAATGCTATAACGAATTCATCCCATTTGGCGATAGAATGTGCGGTAGTGCTATAAAGCCAATTTTCTGCTAGGTCGCACAAGGTAAAAGGAAGAAGACGTAATCGCATAGCATCCACAGAAAGTTGTGTAGTGCCATTCATTGCGCATACGTTTTCGAATTTGGTTATGAAAACGTATGCGTCTTCATATTCAAGCTCGTGAAATTTGGGCAACAGGTTGATGAAGTGGGGTTTAATTTCGAAATTATCCCTATTGGCTGGTGGAATAGATAGACAAGTAGGAAGGGGACCGCGTATCAGGTAGCATCTTTCTTGAAGAGAGATGCGCAGTGTATTCTGCGCACTTACGGGTGGTGCCAAGGGCGTGTTGGTAAAATCTGATGGAGAACCGTCCATCTCGGTTGATGTGGTGGGCGGAGGGGAAATAGAAGATGAAGAACTACCGACTTCAGAGTCGATAGCAGAAATGCGGACAAGACGGGTACTAGAATCTCGTGTCTAGCCGATCATGCACTAATCAGGTTTAGAACACGTGGCAGCGTGTGTGAGAACGATTTTAAAATGATTTGTTTTGAAAAAGTGTCGGACGTGAGGCTTAACTCAATAAATCACAAAATTCATAATCAACCCTAGAACTAAGGTCACCTAGGTCAAGCACTAGACCACTCCTAGACTTCCAAAGGACAAGCTGCAGATCAATCCTCTACCACCTCTTTATCGCTCTTGTGGCCAGGTAAGTGCCAGGTATGTGGGAGGTATCCGCTATGCGAATCACCGAAAATAGCGGGCCTAATTAAGTAACCACTTTCCTTAGTCGTACTTGCCTGGACACTACAAGAGAAATGCGGATAAGCGATAGATTACCAATGACCCTCTTCTGTCCTAATTGAACGCGACGGTCCTTAGAGATTTGGTGTAGATATTTTTTAATTAATGTAGGGTGAAAGTATGCCTGTTTTGTGATTTGTGGGGCGTAGGAAGGGTGATGAAATCCCCACCTAATCTGTATTTAGGTTATTGCCCATTAATGTCCGGTTAAAATATCCACAAATAAACCAATATCAAAACACGCAAAAAGATTTTTGAACGGCGATATTTGAAAAGAATCCTGCAGAAAATATCAAAATATAGGATTTTAGAGGAGAGAATGATATGTGGATATTACCAGAAGATTTTGGGGGCCCAACTTGACCAGAGCGCCGCGGTTCCGCCGCCAAACACCACTTTTGCCGCGGTTCCGCCGCGTTTTGGTGGGCTCTTCTTCTGCTAAAATTTCTTCTGTGCGCCCTTAAGCTCCTCTGGTAAATGGGGAAAGTCTATGAATCTCTATTTCCTCGCTTCTGTGACTCCAGATTACCTCGCAAAAGTCGTACAATAATCGTTAAATATACAAGATGCAGTTTTGGTTCTCTTTTATGGTTGTCGGATTTATAAGAATTCAACCCGAATAGCAAGAAAAAATTACAGCCGTTTCCCCGGCAATGGCGCCATTTGATTGATTCTAGATTTGGAAAGAAGTGTTTTGTAAATAAAGTAGTAACCGCAATCAAAAACAGTGTCGCTAGTAGCTAGCCGAGATGAATGCGGGTCGTCCTCAGGAAAACGTCGAACCTTTTACTTGCTTTAGACGAGTTGATTGATAATTGGAAGAATAGTTTTTAGATATATGTTGAACACGGATGTAGAATTTAAGAAGAAGGGGCCTGTAGGGTTCCTAGTATTTAGTAGTAAGGGATGATTAATTAAAAATGACTCCTTTTATCTTTTAATAGATTTAAAACTAGATTGATAGTGGTGAATGAAGATTAGGGTTTTTGGAGGAACTAGGGTTCCCACTCTTAACCCTTATCTTTTCATCGACCTCTATCATGTCTAGCCTTTACCAAAAAAATTGTTAATCTATTCTCAAATCGCGGTCGAGACTATCAATAAATTGATAGCGCGCCCGATTAGGATGTTAACAATTACTTTGCTAAACTTTATAAACTTTAAAAGATGTAAAAGGAGTTAAGAGATTTTATCATCCATTGATCTACCCTAATTCTACGAACCCTATTAAGTGAGGAATTACTCACGCATGGTTAAGATAGAAGAGAAGATGAAGAAGGAGATCATAATGTAAATGCAGAAAGTAATGCAGAAATTAAATACAAAAAGTAAAATGCAAAGATCTACCTTTTTATTAATCAACTATCATTTAAAAATCCGTCGAATTTAGAGTACAATAACCCTAGTTTATGCTCCCGATCTCTGTCTAGTAGGAAGTAGATGATGCGTCGATTGATCAAGTCATTTTGTAGACCTTTCTTGGATCTCTTGGTTTTGTCAGTGATCTATTAGGTGATGATTTTAGTGATTTATTTCGAGATTAGATAGATAATTTTCGTCTGAAGCTCTCGGTCCTTTAAATAGACCTAGAAGCAGAAACCCTAGATCCTATGTGTTAGGATTTGTTGATGTGATCACCCCCAAAAAATCCCAGATCTAACGGCTACGATAAGGCCGCGGATCCACCGCATATTGAGCATATTAGCAGCGGTTGGGCGGTGGCATGGTGCAATCAGGATTCCAAAATTATTGATCTTCCTCATGTTGACACGTGGATATTTTTGTGATATCTGGATTCTTTATATCTTCTCTAAGTCTCTTCCATTATTGATTTTACGATTTGATTCAACTTTATCGGCAGATTTCATTCCCGACATCTTTGATATCTTGATCTCCAAACCTGAGCTCATATCTGCACCATATCTCAATTCATAGTATCAGTAATATTTGAGATATTATCCTAATCATTTTATATATGATACAATATTTTAAGAATATTGATTAGGAATATTTGATATGATATGCATATTTAAATTATCAAAATATCATATAAATATTATATGCATATATTTTCCTCCATAATGTTAAGTATAATGTATAAGCATATGATAAAGAGTATTTTGTTGATATAACCACATATGTTCCATAATTACAATAAACACATTTAACTACTTAACAAAAGTAAGGAAAATGTTTCATCAAATGTGCAATATTTTCGACAGAACAAATACCCCCAAACTTAACTTTGATCGTCTCGAGCAAACTAGTTATTGAAGAGAGGGAGAAGAAAAAGAAAAAGAAAAACCTAGCACACTTTCATAGGCAATCATGATTGCACTTAGCACGTGCAACAAGCCTTTAAACCTCTAGGTGTCCCTACTAGGAGGAGTGTTGTCTCCTGAGGGTTTTCAGCGGATTACACCCACAAAGTCCCATAATAAAAGGAAGAAGATGAAAGTTACATACAATGATTACGATTATATAAAAGAAAGAACTTGAAAATAAGAGTTTAAAACTACACCATCTTTTCGCTTGCCATGAGCCCTATCTTAATGGTCGTGAAAAGATGTCAGAAAACACATCATCTCTCAATAAAACATCGCATTTAGTCTTCCTCCCTACCTTTCTTCCTAACATCGATCATATACCCCTACGTGTGTGTAAAAGGTATCCCTACACTTAGAGAATTCAATTCAAGCTATCATACTCTTGTCCATCTTCCTCAGTACATTTTAGTTGGTGAATATTTTAGATGAAATTGCTCACACATTCTTCATGCGACCATTAATAATTCTTGAGGTACTAACCGACCGATTACCAAATGTTCTTACTTATTTAGGCGTAATTACCAATTTCCTCATCTTGCAACACCTAAGGCTCAGTAGTGGCTCTTAAATCAGTTAGTCTAAGGCACTAAGTGATAAAGTGTTGGATATATGTATGCCCTAGAAGCCATTATATGATAGTGGATGTATATGTATATGTATATATTGTAAGTCCACGTTGCGACCCCCGGTTCTTACGGGGAGGCGGAAACGGTATAAAATCAAATTTTTAGTGCAAGAGGCAACATGGACTAAACTAGGTCGGGATCGTTGTCTAAACTAAAACTAGCAAACTAGCTAAAGATATTTAGCTACTCGGATAAAGATGATTATACCTAAACTTGAACTCCTTCGTCTTCAAACTTTGTAGAGGTTGATGGTTCTCCTTTGTCGCCTTCTTCCGTCGAAGATGGATCCACCTCGAAGGCTCGACCTTTGGGCTCTTTCTCGTACTTGGAGTGAACTAGAATCGCCGGCTTGCTAGACCCTTGATCCTAGAGTGAGTAGAGAGTGTCTAAGGGTTGCTTTTGTTTTTCAAGAGAAGGATTCTCAACTCATGAGAAGGTTTCTCTTGGCTAGAGGAAGAAGAAGATGAAGTGAAGAGAGAGAGTGAATATGATAGAATGAGCTCTCATTTCCTTTCTTACAACCATAATGCAAAAAAGAAAATGAATTATCAAATAATAATAATCAAAATGAAAAGGTTGATGGATAGTTTAGAATGACTAATATCATTACAAGCATTAAATGAATTTGCTAGAATCAAAGAGCATCTTTCATTTGTAATGATAATGGTCAAAAGTTCAACCATGGTCAACAAGTCAACCATGGTCAACAAGTCAACAAAAACTAACCATGACACAATTTCATTTTATTATATATTATTAAATGATATAATACAAATCCATTAGGGTTTGGAAAAAGACGACTGTCCACTGTGCATACGCACCCGTTCCGAAACCCTAATGAAAGTCATCTTCCTCCTCCTCAAGTAACTGTGCATACACACCTGCATTCTTGTTCCAAGGAACAAGACTACTGAGAGATAAAAGCAACCCCAAATACTATACCAGTATCCGGCTCAAACCAGAGCCCGCTGGTAATATCTGTCCGGACTCCAAACGTGCACAAGTGCGCGGATGAGAACGAACCCTGTCGCAAAACCATGCGACCTCTACTCTGTTTTGCCCATAGGCGAATACCCTCTGTGTGGGACTCTAAAGACTCGACACTACGCTGGCAGTGGGTTTAACCACAGACCGCAAGCGGCACTAGCTGTGCGTAACGGTCCCCAGGTAGATGTCGACAAGAAGGCTGACGAGGTGAAACCCCATCGGTACTCCTACTGAGTCTGAATGTGACAGTCTCCGTACAGTCCGGTCTGTTCGTCTGATACATCGCATGGCGGGCCTAGGGGGCGGTAAATGTCAGTCCCCCAATAGCGGTACAAGTCGTGCCGGAGCGAAGCCCAAAACACCCTGAGATAACACTGGAAACCTACCAGTATACCTCGTTTGCCCTGGCCAGGGACTACTCGTGTAATGGCTCTCCTAGACACAGCGCGATGTCAACCCCCAATACCGGGAGAGACGAATCCTGTCTAACCGTCACTGCCTCCAAGTGCTTCGGGACTGCACCCAACCACCACCTGTTTGTACGACTCCTTTGAGCCGTGGTAGGGTAGTGATCAAAGTGCAGTGGGAACACACTCGAGGCGAAGTGCCAGTGTCAAGTCAGCGGACTAAGCTGTACTCATGTCACCTGGGAACTGATGACTGATGATAGGTATAATACCAACCTGTCAGTTCCCGACGAGTCCTGTCCAGTGTACTCGTAACCCAACGAGCACCCGTATACTATCTCCAGTATGACGTACTAATGGCTGTGGGACAGACCATCTCCCATACTGGGATGAGAAGCGCATACGCTAGTCTACTCCGGAGTATCGATGCCCTGTCTCGATAGTCCTGCGACTAGGGACCTGTATAAGGATGTGCTTATAGATTACCCAGCCCCCACTAGTGTGACTGCCATCACAACGCTGGTAATCAAGCAAAGATCCTAAGGGCTCCACTAATGCGTATAAGTGATATAGTAAAATAAACACAAGTACACATTGAAGTAGAGACAAACCAAGTAGCATACTACTATTTTGAGCAAGATTGTATATACAAGGTGAATATCCCAAGCATCCATTAAGTAATATACAAACTAGTATGATACAGTAATGGCCTCTAGGGCATATACACTAACAATCTCCCACTTGCACTAAGGCCATGTACTGGCGTATCGAAGACCTATCATCTCGATCAGCCGCTCGAACTGAGTCTGGGGCAGGGCCTTGGTGAATGGATCTGCAGTGTTGTCTTCTGAAGCAACTCTCCGAACCTCGATCTCCTTGCGATCCACGATCTCCCTGATCAGGTGATACCGCCTCAAGATGTGCCTGGATCTCTGATGGGACCTGGGTTCCTTCGCTAAAGCTATAGCCCCATTGTTGTCGCAATACAGAGGTATCGGATCAACAATGGACGGAACCACCTGAAGTTCTTTCAAGAACTTCCTCATCCAGACAGCTTCTTTTGCGGCATCAGATGCAGCGATGTATTCCGCTTCCATCGTCGAGTCTGCAACGGTTTCCTGTTTGGAACTCTTCCAACACACCGCCCCTCCATTGAGGGTAAAGACAAAGCCCGACATGGACTTGGAATCATCCTTGTCACTCTGGAAGCTGGAGTCAGCAAAGGCCTCGATCTGGAGGTCTTTTCCGCCATACACCAAGAACATCTCCTTAGTCCTTCTCAGGTACTTGAGAATGTTCTTTACCGCTATCCAGTGTTTCTCCCCAGGGTTTGACTGATACCGGCTTACCACACTCAGTGCATAAGCTACATCCGGTCTGGTACACAACATCGCATAAATTATAGAGCCTACCGCAGAAGCGTAGGGTATAATAGACATGCGATCCCTCTCCAAATCAGTCTTGGGAGACATCTCTTTAGAGAGGGTGATCCCGTGACAAGCCGGTAGGTTACCGTGCTTGGAATCTTCCATACTGAATCTCTTCACTACGGTGTCGATGTACCTGGACTGAGAAAGTCCCAATATCCTCTTGGATCTATCACGATGGATCCGGATCCCCAGGATGTATGAGGCATCACCCAGGTCTTTCATGGAGAACCTGTGTGACAAGAACCCCTTGACAGATTGTAGCATAGGAATGTCATTTCCTATTAAGAGAATGTCATCCACGTATAAAACGAGGAATACTACAGTTCTCGCTACAAATCTACTGTAGATGCATGGTTCATCTGGATTTTTGATAAAGCCAAATTCCTTGACCGTCTCATCAAAGCAGATGTTCCAACTCCGCGATGCCTGCTTTAGTCCATAGATGGACTTAAGCAACTTGCACACCTTTCCGCTGCTCCCACTCTGAATGAAGCCCTTTGGCTGGTCCATATAGACACACTCCTCTAAATTTCCATTTAGAAAGGCTGTCTTTACGTCCATTTGCCAGATCTCATAATCGTGGAAGGCAGCGATGGCAAGAAGGATCCGAATGGATTTCAGCATGGCTACTAGAGAAAAGGTCTCGTCATAGTCCAAGCCAGGTCTTTGACGGAAACCCTTTGCTACCAGCCTAGCTTTATAGGTCTCAACCTGTCCATCTACACCAATCTTCCTTTTGAAGATCCACTTGCATCCTACGGGTTTTACCCCGTCTGGAGCAATGTCCAACGTCCATACCTTGTTGGTGTACATGGACTCCATTTCGGTCCGCATTGCATCCAGCCATTTCACTGAGTCAACGCTCTGAACGGCCTGCTGGAAGCTAGTAGGCTCATCATAATCTATGATGCAATCCTCTCTATCCCCGTCTATGAGAAAACCGTAGTATCTCTCGGGCGGATGAGACTGCCTACTACTTCTGCGGAGCGGCGTAGGAATGTCCTGTTCCGTTGAACCCTCTGGTTCCACCAAACTTTCAGTAACAGTCTGTGGTTCTGGAACTTCTTCCAGTTCTACTGTGCTCCCACTTATCTGGTTTTCCAAAAACTCAGTTTCCAAGAAGTAGGCATGACGAGAAACAAGAACTTTTTGTTCCTCTTCACAGTAGAAGAAATATCCTTTTGAGTTCTTTGGATACCCCACAAACTTGCACTGTACTGAGCGTGCCTCGAGCTTGTCCGCATGCTGCTTTTTGACAAAAGCCGGACAACCCCATGTCTTAATGTGCTTAAGATAGGGTTTCTTCCCACACCACATTTCATATGGTGTGGAAGGCACAGTCTTAGTCGGAACTCGGTTCAAAAGGTATGCGGCTGATTCTAGCGCATATCCCCAGAATGATCGTGGCAACTCAGCGTTACTCATCATGGACCGCACCATGTCCAATAGGGTGCGGTTCCGTCTCTCCGATACACCGTTATGTTGCGGGGTGTATGGAGGAGTAAGTTGAGAGAGAATTCCGTTCTCTTTTAAATAGTCCAGGAACTCGGCACTTAAGTATTCTCCACCTCGATCCGATCTTAGAATCTTAATACTTTTGTCGGTCTGTTTCTCTACTTCATTCTTATACTCCTGGAATTTTCCAAAGGCCTCGGACTTATGTTTCATTAAGAAGACATAACCGTACCTTGAGAAGTCATCCGTAAAAGTAATGAAGTAAGAATGTCCGCTTCGGGCATGTGTAGACATTGGACCGCACACGTCACTGTGTACGAGTCCCAAGAGCTCGCTCGCTCTTTCTCCATGTCCAGTAAACGGAGTCTTTGTCATCTTTCCTTTGAGACAGGATTGACAAGTGGCATACGACCGATATTCGAACGCATTCAAATACCCTTCTGTATGTAACTTCGTCAACCTTCTCTCATTGATGTGACCCAATCTACAATGCCATAAGAAAGTCTGGTTTATTTCTGGAGACTTTCTTTTGTGTGTATTCTGGACATTAAAAATCTGTGGTTGGTTTAACATGTATATACCATTACTCAAAGTACCTGACCCAATCAAAACTTGATTAAGGCGAATGTTTACAACATTACTTACAAACGCAAATTCATAACCTTCTTTAGAAACTAAAGATACAGAAATGATATTACAAGTTGCGTTGGGTACAAAAAAGCAATTACGCAAAACCAAAACATGTCCATCTGACATTCCCAGGTGATAGTCCCCCACGGCTTTAGCATCCATGCTAGCTCCGTTTGCAACTCTGAGGGTCATGTCACCTGCCTTCAAAACCCTACGGTTTCTCAACGCCTGCAAAGAATTACAGATATGAGATCCTGATCCGGTATCCAATACCCAGGAAGTAGAGTTTATTGAAAGACAGTTTTCAATAACATACACACCTGAAGCTGAAGCTGCAACCTGCTTCAATTCCTGTGTTCTGGCCTTCCAGGCCCTGCAATCATTCTTCCAGTGTCCTTTCTTATGACAAAAGAAGCATTCTTCCTTATCCACAAGCTTCCCCGCTATCTTTGTTGCTTTTCCTTTTCCCTTCGTATCCACTTTACTAACACCGCCCCTTGGTTTGGCGGGGGCTTTCTTCTTCTTTCCCTTGGCTTTCGCCTTGGACCTAGAAGAAGATGATCCTCCTACAAACAAAGTGGATGTTTCCCTACCTTTCTGTAGGGTGCCCTCTGCGCTCCTCAGCAGGTTGAGGAGCTCTGAAAGTTCAACCTCCTTTTCTTGCAGGTTGAAGTTCATTATAAACTGGGCGTAAGTGGAAGGAAGGGACTGGAGAACTATATCCGTATAGAGCTCACTCTCCAATGTGATCCCTAGGTCAGCGAGCTCCTCAATGTAGCCGATCATCTTTAGCACGTGCTCGGCTACTGATGATCCGACGGCCATTCTTATCGAAAACAACTTTTTCGACGCTTCGTATCTTGCGATACGTGATTGCTCTCCATACAGTTCTTTTGTATGAAGCAATATGAACTCCATGTCCATATTCTCATGCCTCCTCTGATGTTCGTTGTCCATCGAGGCAAGCAAGAGGCACTTGGCCTTCGCGCTATCAATCTCCCAAGTCTTGCGGATTTCCTTATCCGCGACGCTGGAAGTTGGACCAGGGACAGGGGGAGCTTTGGTGGTAAGAAGATACCCCAGCTTGTCATAAGTGATTGCAATCTTGACATTCCTGAGCCAATCTTTGTAGTTTGGCCCTGTCAGCTTGTTTTTATCTAGGAGTAACTTAAGTCCAGTCATGTTGATTGGTCGCTGCAATTAGGAGAGAGAAGAAGAAACACTCAGCATGATGCTCTTGCAAGTTTAGAATGGTTTTTAATTTGTCTAAACAGGATGGCTCCCACTGTTTCTCGAATCCCTCCTCAAACCATAAAGGAAGAATTAGCCAGGATCAATCCCACCGTACAATACTTGCTTAACCGTTCAGCCAGGCCGGTGTCGGTACTTCGAGGGAGGTTTTCCAACGCTTTCGCGAAGTTCCTTAATTAAAGAACCTCTTTTCCCTGGGGGCGTAGCCCCGCTAACACCTTTCTAGGCACCTACTAGGTTTATAGCATTGATCGTTAAGTGAGAAATTTCCCGAGGAGTAGCATATACTCACAGTAGAATCGGGATCCAAATATCATCGCGTGACGAAACTGAAGGAATCCTACCAGAATCACCACACTCCAAATGGTATGCAAATCTAGCAAGTTTCAGTACTTATGAAACTCCCGATGTGGATTTTTGCCCCATGCTCTTATGACCTTGACTTTGGCCAACAAATCATAAGTCACATGTCAAGTTCTACCCGTCGTTCTCCAGGTTAATTTGAATCCACCCGTACCTACCCTTGACTTTGGCCAACAAGGCAGTACGACTGTTCCAAACCAACGCATCTATCTATGCTGCACATGAATACCCAATAGCTACCAATCACTATGCCTTGACTTTGGCCAACAAACACAGCTTGAATACTATTGACTATTCATGTGAAACGACGGAGGGCTACGGATGGTTTTGGCGAAACCGTGAACGTAGTGAACTTGATTTGGTCGATGGAACGAGATAGCTTTTAAAAGGAGTGGCTCAAACTCCGCATTTAAAAGTTGGTTTTGAAAAGAACCGAGTGGTTTTTCGAAAGTGTTCCAACGACTTTTAACTTGGTTTATTATCTTGCATTAGTTCTTTTAATGCGTGATATTCTTGCATTAGTAATTTTAATGCGTCCCATCATTTAATTCCTACCATTGCAGAAAACAACCAAAATATGACGTACGCTTATGCCATTCGCATTCTCCACTGGGCCCCGTCATTACCCGTTAGGTTACTTAACTAACGACAGAGCGGGGGCTGGGCTAGCGCGTCTGTAAAACATAAGCAACGCCTAAATAGTTATAGATATAGCAATAGTAGACATTACAGATCACAGATGAATGCATTGGATATACTAGCAATCCGCAATCCTTTCGAGCCTGAAACGAAAAGCGGATAACACGGTCGCGGTGAATAGCCAAATACCCCACCCAAGACCCCTACGGGTGCGGCAAACTACCCGCCAAGTACCCGAAGCGTAGCAACCTCCCTCATCTCCATGAGTTGGCCACTCGATACTTCGGCATACCCGGTAGTTCGTGCACCCCTCCATGGGTCTATCCTAGGAGCAAAAACAGTAAAAAGAATTATACAATGACGGCTACAACCCCGACCCGGTTGTGCGGCCAAACAAATAATATTATTACATCAATTTACATTTACAATGAATGAAAGAAAAACAAAAGCTCATCTCACATCCACCCCGGCTATTCACCCGCGACAGTCCAACACATTCATATACACATTCCAGCACATTACAGATCATGTATAACCCCGACTAATCGTCTTATAGCGATTAGCCGACGTTCAATACATGCAAACATCACAGATATAACCATCATAGTCAAAATGCAGTGAAGTTCGGAAAAATACGGAATTATAGGACTCCAAAAGGAAATTTCTTTTCTGGAAAATCTGGGCACATATAATATATTTTAAAAATCCCAAAACCAACACCTACACACACTGCACGAAAAACGATGCAGTGAAGAAGACAAAGCGTGGCGGTTGCGCGGCACGAGCCCACCTCGCGCGGCGGAAGGGCGGCGCTTTGAGCTCAACAGTGGATCGTTTTTCATGGGTGTTCTTAGAAAACCCTGAGACGATTTTACAAGTATAAAGTTTTTCATTTTGAGCCAAAAAAAATTCAACAGAAACTCAGGTTTTGAAAAAGTATGGTTTTTGGGTTTTTACGGTTCCGAACTTCGTTACACTTCACTACCAAGCTAGTTTAAGTTTAGTTAGGCTCTGATACCACTGTAAGTCCACGTTGCGACCCCCGGTTCTTACGGGGAGGCGGAAACGGTATAAAATCAAATTTTTAGTGCAAGAGGCAACATGGACTAAACTAGGTCGGGATCGTTGTCTAAACTAAAACTAGCAAACTAGCTAAAGATATTTAGCTACTCGGATAAAGATGATTATACCTAAACTTGAACTCCTTCGTCTTCAAACTTTGTAGAGGTTGATGGTTCTCCTTTGTCGCCTTCTTCCGTCGAAGATGGATCCACCTCGAAGGCTCGACCTTTGGGCTCTTTCTCGTACTTGGAGTGAACTAGAATCGCCGGCTTGCTAGACCCTTGATCCTAGAGTGAGTAGAGAGTGTCTAAGGGTTGCTTTTGTTTTTCAAGAGAAGGATTCTCAACTCATGAGAAGGTTTCTCTTGGCTAGAGGAAGAAGAAGATGAAGTGAAGAGAGAGAGTGAATATGATAGAATGAGCTCTCATTTCCTTTCTTACAACCATAATGCAAAAAAGAAAATGAATTATCAAATAATAATAATCAAAATGAAAAGGTTGATGGATAGTTTAGAATGACTAATATCATTACAAGCATTAAATGAATTTGCTAGAATCAAAGAGCATCTTTCATTTGTAATGATAATGGTCAAAAGTTCAACCATGGTCAACAAGTCAACCATGGTCAACAAGTCAACCATGGTCAACAAGTCAACAAAAACTAACCATGACACAATTTCATTTTATTATATATTATTAAATGATATAATACAAATCCATTAGGGTTTGGAAAAAGACGACTGTCAACTGTGCATACGCACCCGTTCCGAAACCCTAATGAAAGTCATCTTCCTCCTCCTCAAGTAACTGTGCATACACACCTGCATTCTTGTTCCAAGGAACAAGAATACTGAGAGATAAAAGCAACCCCAAATACTATACCAGTATCCGGCTCAAACCAGAGCCCGCTGGTAATATCTGTCCGGACTCCAAACGTGCACAAGTGCGCGGATGAGAACGAACCCTGTCGCAAAACCATGCGACCTCTACTCTGTTTTGCCCATAGGCGAATACCCTCTGTGTGGGACTCTAAAGACTCGACACTACGCTGGCAGTGGGTTTAACCACAGACCGCAAGCGGCACTAGCTGTGCGTAACGGTCCCCAGGTAGATGTCGACAAGAAGGCTGACGAGGTGAAACCCCATCGGTACTCCTACTGAGTATGAATGTTACAGTCTCCGTACAGTCCGGTCTGTTCGTCTGATACATCGCATGGCGGGCCTAGGGGGCGGTAAACGTCAGTCCCCCAATAGCGGTACAAGTCGTGCCGGAGCGAAGCCCAAAACACCCTGAGATAACACTGGAAACCTACCAGTATACCTCGTTTGCCCTGGCCAGGGACTACTCGTGTAATGGCTCTCCTAGACACAGCGCGATGTCAACCCCCAATACCGGGAGAGACGAATCCTGTCTAACCGTCACTGCCTCCAAGTGCTTCGGGACTGCACCCAACCACCACCTGTTTGCACGACTCCTTTGAGCCGTGGTAGGGTAGTGATCAAAGTGCAGTGGGAACACACTCGAGGCGAAGTGCCAGTGTCAAGTCAGCGGACTAAGCTGTACTCATGTCACCTGGGAACTGATGACTGACGATAGGTATAATACCAACCTGTCAGTTCCCGACGAGTCCTGTCCAGTGTACTCGTAACCCAACGAGCACCCGTATACTATCTCCAGTACGACGTACTGATGGCTGTGGGACAGACCATCTCCCATACTGGGATGAGAAGCGCATACGCTAGTCTACTCCGGAGTATCGATGCCCTGTCTCGATAGTCCTGCGACTAGGGACCTGTATAAGGATGTGCTTAT
Source organism: Agapanthus africanus (assembly GCA_030015575.1). NCBI lineage: Eukaryota > Viridiplantae > Streptophyta > Magnoliopsida > Asparagales > Amaryllidaceae > Agapanthus > Agapanthus africanus. Next base: position 317,979,335 of record JASDDO010000010.1, read on the forward strand.
AGATTACCCAGCCCCCACTAGTGTGACTGCCATCACAACGCTGGTAATCAAGCAAAGATCCTAAGGGCTCCACTAATGCGTATAAGTGATATAGTAAAATAAACACAAGTACACATTGAAGTAGAGACAAACCAAGTAGCATACTACTATTTTGAGCAAGATTGTATATACAAGGTGAATATCCCAAGCATCCATTAAGTAATATAAAACTAGTATGATACAGTAATGGCCTCTAGGGCATATACACTAACATATATATATATATATATTCAGTGTACATTCTTGCTCGACATGATAGTATGCTATCTGGTTCTACTTTATCATACATGTCGATTTGATCATGCTTTTATTCATTCATACATGCTGATAAAGCCCTGAGGATATCGGCTTGACTGCAGTGATTATGATAGAGATCATACTAGTGGGACATCTGTAGTTTATAAGCATATCCTGAAATGTCCTTAGTCGGAGGTGTATCGAGACGGGGCATCGATATACCAGAGTAGACTAGCGTATATGATACTAGACCTATGTGATGGGCGATGGATGTCCCACATTCATCGATGTTTGACATCAAGATCATATACGGGTGCTTAGTGGTGACTGGGTACACTGGACGGACTCACGGAGAACTCCTATATGGAATTATATCTATCGTCGGATAGCAGTTCTCAGGTGACACTGGTACAGATTAGTCTGTAGACCTGAGATCGTCATAGAGTCTTGTGTGCTCTCCCACTGTACTTTGATTACCACCCTACCACGGCTCTCCTGAGTCATGCAAACAGGTGGCCGTTGGGTACAGTCCCGAGACACATGAAGGCAATGAGCAATAGGAGGGGTTTCGTCTCTCCCGGTATTGGGAGTTGATGTTGTGCTGTGCTCGACTGGTTATATCAGTAAGTCCCTGGCCAGGGCTGCTGAGATTTACTGATAAGTGTTATCAGTAGTTTCTCGATCTGTTATAGACCATTCACCGGCACGACTTATTGAGTTATTGGGGTCGACGTGACCATCCCTAGGCTCGATATGAGCATATCTGACGAAGAGACCGGACTGTACGGTAGTGTTGCCGGTTGGCTCGACCGGAGTTTTAGCAGGTTCGCTTGTTTTCTTCTTATCGCTTAATACCCGGGTGGCCGTTACGTTTAGCTGACCGCTTGCGGCTTGGGGGTGCTTGATATGATCATCACCCACTGCCGGCGTATTGACGAGTCTTAGAGTCCCACAAAGGAGTTGCCCAGTCCAGGCGAAACGTTGTGGTGCGCGTATACGATATGCGCATGGACCCGGTTAAAATGCGCGTATGAGATACCATATATTAATTGGGTGGCTTGCTTTTGGTCGGGTCGTATGTGATATGACCGGGTTGATAAATCAAGTGTTGATTTATCATTTAACCATTAGCTTCTCACTAGAAATCCTATCTTGTTTCTTTTGGATGTATGCATGCATGTATGCATTTATTCTTGTTCATGCACATATGGATGTGCATGCACACATGCATACATACATCATTCTATCATTGTTGTTTATACATAGAAAATGGTGGCAATATAAGACTCACATCTTGGTTATTTATATGGATTATTACTTATATTTGTTTTAAAACAAAATGAAAAAGGAAAGGATAATTCATGGTTTGTTTCTAGTCTCTTCTTTGACCTAACCATGCTCACCCACTCTTAACCATGGATTAAACTTTCCTTTCATGTTTTAACTCAAATTAAATAATATCTTCATGATTTAACCATGGTTTGAGATGAGAATAAATAAATATATATACATATATTTTCTTTTTTTTTTTCAAGAGTTTATCTTCTCTTCTTCTTAAAATAGCCATCATCTTCTTCAACCTTGACCTCTTGCTCTCTAGACTTTTCAAGTGAGAAAAATTCTCAAAAAGATAGGATTTTGAAGTGAGAAAGAGAACCACAACACCATTCTACACAAGTCTAGCCCACTTGTTTAGAATGTTAGCTTCATTTCATCATCTTGTTAAAGTGAAGTTGCTAGCTTGGACAAAGGAGCTTCGGGTGGATCGTCGTGGACGTTAGAGGACTTCAAGCTAATCGTTTTCAAACTCTCAAGTGGCCAAGGAGTCTACAAAAGGGAGCTACAAAGGTTGTAGTCTCAAAACCCTAGCCTTTGTTACATATGATGTTGGTTAAAGCTTTAAAACCCTAATTTTCTAGGATAGATCCTTTGTATGCTTACTTAGCACAATAAAAATTTGATCTTTGTGACATGTGATGCTTCCAAACCTCTCATAGGGTGCTATGTAAACCTAACATTGGTATCAGAGCCGACCTAGAATATTAGGCGACACTTTAGCGAAGTATAAACTCCGATCGAACCGAAATACGGAATTACGAGACACTCTCTGGACATTTTTTGAAAACTGATATTTTTCAGAATTAAAAATCCTTAAAAAATTCAGCACGTAAATATAAGCATAACTGTAAAATACGAGCCTATGAACAGTTAAACCCACCGCGGAACCGCGGTCAAAGCTTGCTTAGGCCGCGGCTCCGCGGCCGTACAGTGGCCATTTTTTTTTATACAGTAATGCTTATAATTGCTTGAATATATTTTTGGGTAATTTAAATTTGAATTTAGTACTGTTAGTTCTGGAGATTGTTTTGAGTTCATTGATTCGATCGGAATTTTAACTTCTTGTCTTTCCGGATAACTAGAAAGTATTGAATTGTTCGAACGAGTGTCGTTTGCTTACTTTTCACGGGGTTTAAATCTTTCGGATACATGTGCAAGTTTTGTGGTGGACCCTCTAGAAGACAACAAACCTTAACTCGATTATGTGACCGTCTTGAACTGCCCTTTGAACCTTAGGGTTTGGGGCAGTACGGCATGCCACATGTGAGGCGTTGGCTTGACCCTTCTACGGCTGGACCGCTACTACTGTGTCACACTCCGGATTTTTTGAACTCCGCTCAAGTGTTGAGCTTTAAGGAATTTTGGGTATTTGATCATTCGGTCGAAAAATTTAATACTGTCTATTTATCTGGAATGTGATATAATATGTGGAATTCATATAGTTTAGGCATAAAATACGAAGTATGTGATATTTCGCATTTATGATGTCTAAAGAGAATGTGGATTCCAAATATTGTAGTTTTACACTTTCTTTTCTATGACCGTAAGTGTAGTATGTTCGATATCGCCGGTTTCGTTGCTATACATCAACGACAATGGGGATACGCATACTTACTTACGTTGATGATATATGATATTATGTGTTGCTGAGATATGATGTGCAGGATTGTCGCGATCGAATAGCCGGGGTGTTTTATGTGAGATGAGAGTTTTATATTTTCATTCATGTAAATTCAAATGTAATGTAATATTCTTTTATTTGGGGAACTTCCGGGTTGAGGTTGTGTCACCAGTGTTGTATATTATTTACTTTTCCGCATTAGGATAGACCCAAGGAGGGGAGCATAAGTGACCGGGTTCTGGGGTTCAGTGGGAGGCCATCTCGAGGAGTCGAGACCGGGTCTTCTAAACTCCAGGATTGGTAGGGTCGCTTGACGCTCTCATAGGGGTCTAGGGGTGTGGGCTTGGCTATTCATCGCGATTGTGGAATCCGTATTTTCTATTGTTGGCTAAATACTAAATACGGACGTCCTAGTATATCCCACATTATATATATGTTTCTGCTGCCTGTGTTCTGAGATATCTGAGACGAATGACATATTATATATATGATATATAATAGACGTTGCTTATGTTTTACACCCGCGCTAGTCCCGTCTCGGTATGCCGTTAGTTATGTAACCTAACGGTGCATAACGGAACATTGCGGCGAATGCGGATGGCATAAGCGTACGTGTTATTTTCGTTTCTTTTCTGTGATTGGCTTAAGGACTTAAATGATGGGATTACATTAATATGATTAATGTATAGAAAATAAACCTAAAAAGATGCTGTAGAATCGGATTTGAAAACCACTCGGCTCTTTATGAAAAAGCTGTATTTCAAAAACTGCGGAGCACAAGCCACTCCTTTTGAAAACCATTTGATTCTACGACGATATCAAGTTCAAAGTGTTAAAGATTTTCTTAAAAATCATTCGCAACCCTCCATCATTTTAGGAAGTAGAGTACTTAGTATTCGTGCTACGTTTGTTGACCTTAGCCAAGGCGTAGTGTACGGTAGCTAACTGATGTCTTCCTACAATGCATATGATGCAGATTAATTAGGATGGGTATATGACTTTGTTGACCTTAGCCAACGGTCATGTAAACGGGTCTGATTAATCAAGAAATGACGGGCTGAACTGGACTAGTACTTGTGATTTGTTGACCATAGCCAAGGTCAAAGGTACTAGGGGTAAAAATCATATCGGGAATTTCAAGTGTTGAGATTTGCAATGAGATTGCATACCTTCCATATGATGGTTAGATCCCGATCCCACTGTGGGCAATAGTTGCTCCTAGAAGAGTTTTGCATTTTACAATTAGCTAACTCATTAGGTGTCTAGAAAGGTGTTAATGGGGCTACGCCTCTGGGAAAACGAGGTTTACTTTAATTAGGTCCGTGCGAAAGCACGGGGAACCTCCCTCAAGTACCGACACTGGCCTGGCTGAACGGTTAGCGAAATTGTAGACTGTAATTAATCCTGGCTAGTTTTCTTTTTAAGGTTTGAAAGAAAAACTTGATTAAAGCAGTGGGAGACATCGATTAGACAAGATAATAACCAATCTGATCTATGCAAGAGCTTTCGCTGAGTGTATTCTTTTCTCTCTCTTAATGGCAGATACCATTGACTGGACTCAAGCTTCTACTAGATAAAAACAAACTGAATGGGACCAATTATAAAGACTGGCTGAGGAATCTGAAAATAGCCTTGACTTATGATAAAGTATCATATGTCATCACGGCTTCAGCCCCGCCCACCCCAGGTCCAAAATCCTCAGTTGCGGACATTGAAGTCCGCAAGACATTTGACGCTGACTGGGCCACGGCCAAATGCCTCGCGCTTGCATCGATGGACAATACACATCAAAAGCAGCACGAGAATATGGACATTCAAACCATATTCCTCCATACAAAGGAGTTGTATGGAGAGCAATCCCGCGTATTACGATACGAAGTATCAAAGAAATTATTTCAGATGCGAATGGCCCCTGGCACACCAGTAGGAGACCATGTTCTAAAGATGATAGCTCTTATAGAAGAGCTTGAGGACCTAGGATGGACAATGGATAATGAAAAATATACGGATATTATTCTGCAGTCCCTCCCCTCCACCTTTGCTCAGTTCATAGTTAACTTCAACATGCACGGCATGGAGAAGGAGCTACCTGAACTCCTTAATATGTTAAGGAGTGCAGAGAGCACTATGAAATCATTGAAAACTCCCGTTATGACTATTGGGCAATCTTCTTCTTCTCGCCCAAAAGCTAAGGCCAAAGGAAAGAAAAAGAAGAAGCCCACCAATCCTAAGGGTGGAGTTAAAAAGGTGAAGGGAAAGGAAAAGTCCAAAGCTGGAGACTCGGGGAAAGGTGAATGTTTTCATTGCCACAAGACAGGAAATTAGAAGCGCAACTGTACGGAGTACTTGAACCTCAAGAAGAAGCATGGGGATGCTTCCGCTTTAGGTGTGTTTGTGACAGAAAACTGTTTTTCAATAAACTCTGCTTCCTGGGTATTAGATACCGGTTCAGGTTCTCACATTTGCAATTCTATGCAGGGGCTGAGAAATAGCAAAGTTTTGAAGACAGGTGACCATACTCTCCGCGTTGGAAATGGTTCCAATGTACATACAGCCGCAGTGGGAGAGTATCACTTGGGGTTGCCATCTGGGTGTATATTGGTTTTGAACCCATGTTATTTTGTACCAAGTATGCTATGTAATATAATATCTATTTGTAATATAATATCTATTTCTTTGTTAGACAATGAAGGATATAATTTTGTATTGCAGAACAATGTTATGAACATTCACCTAAATCAAATGTTGGTTGGGTATGGTACACTTAATAACGGGATATACGTCCTAAATCAACACACAGTTTTCAGTATACAACACACTAAGAAAAGAAAACTTTCAGAATTAAATGAAGCTTTTCTTTGGCACTGTAGACTTGGTCATATTAACGAAACAAGACTAAACAAATTACATAGAGATGGATATTTAAATCCTTTTGAATATAAATCTTATGCGACTTGCCAGTCTTGTATCAAGGGTAAAATGACCAAAACTCCGTTTACCGGACACGGAGAAAGAGCTACCGAGCTCCTAGGATTCATACATAGTGATGTATGTGGTCCAATGTCTATACAGGCTAGAGGCGGTTTTTCTTACATCATTACTTTCACTGACGATTTCTCAAGATTCGGTCATGTATTTTTATTAAAGCACAAGTCCGAAGCTTTCGAGAAATTCATTGAATATAAACAAGAAGTAGAAAAACAAACCGGCTTGAGTATCAAGATGCTTCGATCAGATCGAGGTGGGGAATACCTTAGTACAGAATTTGCAAACTTCCTAAAAGAGAATGGGATTCTCTCTCAGCTCACTCCTCCTTACACACCACAGCACAACGGTGTGTCTGAACGACGGAATAGGACCCTATTAGATATGGTCCGATCCATGATGAGTGATGTTGAGTTACCCGTCTCATTTTGGGGGCATGCAGCGTTTCTACTGAACAAGGTTCTAACCAAAACCGTGTCTACCGCGCCATATGAGATATGGCATGGGAAGAGACCATCTCTTAAGAGAATTAAGATTTGGGGTTTCCCGGCCTATGTTAAAAAGCAGAATCCGGACAAACTCGAGACACGGTCAGTCATGTGTAATTTTGTGGGGTATCCAAAGAATTCATATGGATATCTATTCTACCACAAGGAGGAACAAAAGGTATTTGTTTCTCAACATGCCACATTCTTGGAAAAAGAGTTTTTCACAGCTAAAGATGATTGCAATGTGGTGGATCTAGAAGAGGTTCTAGAGACACAAACTACAAATGACGACTTGGTTGAACCGGCTGTTGCAATAGAAACTGAAGAACCTCAGCCACTCCGTAGGTCTGGTAGGACTTCTCGCCCACCGGAGAGGTACTACGGTTTCCTCATTGATGGTGACGGAGAAGACTACATCATGGATGATGATGATCCTATCAGTTTTCAGCAAGCTATCACGAGTGGAGACTCTGTGAAGTGGCTGGATGCCATGAGATCCGAAATGGAGTCTATGTACACCAACAAAGTATGGACTTTGGACATTGTACCTCCTGGGGTAAAACCTGTGGGATGCAAATGGATCTTTAAAAGAAAGATTGGTGTAGATGGGCAGGTAGAGACCTATAAGGCAAGACTTGTGGCGAAGGGTTTTCGTCAAAGACCAGGTTTGGACTATGACGAAACTTTTTCGCCCGTAGCCATGTTTAAATCCATTCGGATCCTACTTGCTATTGCTGCTCACTACGACTATGAAATCTGGCAGATGGACGTTAAAACAGCATTTCTAAATGGAGATTTAAAAGAATGCGTTTATATGGATCAGCCAGAGGGCTTCATTGACAGTGGGAGCAGCGGGAAAGCATGTAAATTGATTAAATCCATATATGGGTTAAAGCAAGCATCTCGGAGTTGGAACATCTGTTTCGATGATGTTATCAAAGAGTTTGATTTCATCAAAAATCCAGATGAACCTTGTGTTTATAAGAAGGCTGTAGGAAGAGCTGTCACATTCCTCGTATTGTACGTGGATGACATTCATCTGATAGGAAATGATATTTCTATGCTACAGTCGGTCAAATCTTTCTTATCACTGAGATTCTCCATGAAGGACCTGGGTGATGCCACATACATCCTGGGCATAAGGATCTATAGGGATAGATCCAAAAAGTTATTGGGATTGTCCCAAATCAGGTACATCAACACCATCCTAAAAAAGTTTAGTATGGAAGATTCCAAGCGGGGTGCCTTACCCGCTTGTCATGGAGTCACTCTCTCCAAGGATTCTTGTCCAAAGACCGATGAAGAGAGAGCTCGCATGAGCATTATACCCTATGCTTTGGCAGTAGGATCTATAATGTATGCGATGTTATGTACACGCCCAGATGTAGCTTATGCACTTAGTGTTGTAAGCAGGTATTAATCCAACCCAGGGGAGAATCACTGGACAGCTGTGAAGAACATTCTTAAGTACTTACGAAGGACTAAAGAATTGTTCTTGGTATATGGTAATGCAGATCTCCAAATGGAGGCCTTTACCGATTCGAGCTTCCAGAGCGATAAGGACGACAGCAAATCTATCTCAGGGTTTGTATTTACCCTCAATGGAGGGGCGGTAAGTTGGAAGAGTTCCAAACAGGATACCGTTGCAGACTCTACGATGGAGGCTGGGTACATTGCTGCAAATGATGCCGCCAAGGAAGCCGTCTGGATGAAGAAGTTCGTCTAGGAGTTAGGAGTAGTTCCAACCATTATTGATCCAATACCATTGTATTGTGATAATAATGGGGCTATGGCGTTAGCCAAGGAGCCCAGGTCCCATCAGCGGTCCAGACACATCCTTAAGCGCTTTCATTTGATCCAGGAGATTGTAGATCGCCGCGAGATCGAGATTAAGAGAGTAGACACAAAGAATAACGCAGCGGATCCACTCACCAAGGCCCTCCCTCAGCCGCAGCATGAGCAACTTTTTGAGATGTTGGGTATGAGATACGCTAATAACTGGCCTTAGTGAAAGTGGGAGATTGTTGGATATATGTATGCCCTAGAGGCCATTATATGATAGTGGATATATCTGTACATGTATATATATATATTCAGTGTACATTCTTGCTCGACATGATAGTATGCTATCTGGTTCTACTTTATCTAACATGTTGATTTGATCATGCTTTTATTCATTCATACATGCTGATAAAGCCATGAGGATATCGGCTTGACTGCAGTGATTATGATAGAGATCATACTAGTGGGACATCTATAGTTTATAAGCATATCCTGAAATGTCCCTAGTCGGAGGTGTATCGAGACGGGGCATCGATATACCAGAGTAGACTAGCGTATATGATACTAGACCCATGTGATGGGCGATGGATGTTCCCACATTCATCGATGTTTAACATCAAGATCATATACGGGTGCTCAGTGGTGACTGGGTACACTGGACGGACTCACCAAGAACTCCTATATGGAATTATATCTATCGTCGGATAGCAGTTCTCAGGTGACACTGGTACAGGTTAGTCTGTAGACCCGAGATCGTCATAGAGTCTTGTGTGCTCTCCCACTGTACTTTGATTACCATCCTACCAAGGCTCTACTGAGTCGTGCAAACAGGTGGCCGTTGGGTACAGTCCCGAGACACACGAAGGCGATGAGCGATAGGAGGGGTTTCGTCTCTCCCGGTATTGGGAGTTGATGCTGTGCTGTGCTCGACTGGTTATATCAGTAAGTCCCTGGCCAGGGCTGCTGAGATTTACTGATAAGTGTTATCAGTAGATTCTCGATCTGTTATAGACCATTCACCGGCATGACTTATTGAGTTATTGGGGTCGACGTGACCATCCCTAGGCTCGATATGCAGCATATTTGACGAAGAGACCGGACTGTACGGTAGTGTTGCCGGTTGGCTCGACGGGAGTTGTAGCAGGTTCGCTTGTTTTCTTCTTATCGCTCAATACCCGGGTGGCCGTTACGTTTAGCTGACCGCTTGCGGCTTGGGGGTGCTTGATATGATCATCACCCACTGCCGGCGTATTGACGAGTCTTAGAGTCCCATAAAGGAGTTGCCTAGTCCAGGCGAAACGTTGTAGTGCGCGTATACGATATGCTCATGGACCCGGTTAAAATGCGCGTATGAGATACCGTATATTAATTGGGCGGCTTGCTTTTGGTCGGGTCGTATGTGATATGACCGGGTTGATAAATCAAGTGTTGATTTATCATTTAACTATTAGCTTCTCACTAGAAATCCTATCTTGTTTCTTTTCGATGTATGCATGCATGTATGCATTCATTCTTGTTCATGCACATATGGATGTGCATGCATACATGCATACATACATCATTCTATCATGGTTGTTTATACATAGAAAATGGTGGCAATATAAGATTCACACCTTGGTTATTTATATGGATTATTACTTATATTTGTTTTAAAACAAAATGAAAAAGGAAAGGATAATTCATGGTTTGTTTCTAGTCTCTTCTTTGATCTAACCATGCTCACCTACTCTTAACCATGGATTAAACATTCCTTTCATGTTTTAACTCAAATTAAATAATATCTTCATGATTTAACCATGATTTGAGATGAGAAGAAATAAATATATATATATATATTTTCTTTTTTTTTTCAAGAGTTTATCTTCTCTTCTTCTTAAAATAGCCATCATCCTCTTCAACCTTGATCTCTTGCTCTTTAGACTTTTCAAGTGAGCAAAATACTCAAAAAGATAGGATTTTGAAGTGAGAAAGAGAACCACAACACCATTCTACACAAGTCTAGCCCACTTGTTTAGAGTGTTAGCTTCATTTCATCCTCTTGTTAAAGTGAAGTTACTAGCTTGGACAAAGGAGCTTCGGGTGGATCGTCGTGGATGTTAGAGGACTTCAAGCTAATCGTTTTCCAACTCTCAAGTGGCCAAGGAGTCTACCAAAGGGAGCTACAAAGGTTGTAGTCTCAAAACGCTAGCCTTTGTTACATATGATGTTGGTTAAATCTTTGAAACCCTAATTTTCTAGGATAGATCCTTTATATGCTTACTTAGCACCATAAAAATTTGATCTTTGTGACATGTGATGCTTCCAAATCTCTCATAGGGTTCTATGTAAACCTAACATAAAGTACCCACGCTATATTTTTTTATGCTGCCTTAACTAATTACAATATCATTGTTCATTTTTCTTCACCATTTTATAATTTTATGTTTCACTTTTTTTTCCATTGATCTTCATACTAAGGCTTTTAGATAAGAGCATTTCAAGGTATTCTCTACTATCCCAAGTTTCAAGATGTGTGCAAGTGCGTATAGTAGGGTATTAACGTTCAGATATTTGGACTCAAGAATAGGGACTGTTTTTCAGACTCTTCTATTATCAAATTAGTGATTCCCTTTATCTTACTAACCCTTGGGACAACAGTTCATGACTACTTATTACTAACTTCGTTATAAAACATCTAATTTTCTTGCTTTTCTTAAACTTTTCCTACCTTTCATATGTAATTTTCACTTTCTAATATTTTATTATCAAAAAAATTTTGTGCTTTTATTTAGTATAATGCAAAAAATTGATGTGTAAATAAGCAAAACCTCCCCCAAAGCTATTTGCAGTAGTGTTCTCACCGTTGTCATCTATTAAGCTTAAAAACCTGTAGATTTGGGAGAAAAGTTAGTAACGGGGACATGAATTAATGACAATGAAAACCCCCTCCAAACTTATTTTTGGCTCATAATTTTGTAAAAATTTTATTTTCTTTCAAGAGCTAAAATATTTTCTCCCCCTACCAAACTTGAGTAAAATAGTATTAAGCATTTTAAAATTATAAAGAAGGGGGTAAAATTATTGGTCTATATAAAGCTTTACAAAGACCAAAATTCAACACCAACCATTTAAATATTTTATCAATGTAATACCAAGGTTGGTAGAAGATCATGCCACCTATAGACGTGAAGAAGTGGGGAGGAGATAAGAAGTGTAATAGAACGGATTTACGTCTCGGTTTATAGAGACGAAACAATGATAATGGATTACTCGCATTCTCGTTCTTGATAAGAAGAAGGGGTGGTGGTTCAACTTCTTTAGGTGGGGGTTGATTCATCATGACTCCCAAGTCTTCTAGGAATGCGAGTTCTTCGGCAAAAATATCTTCGAAACTTCCATCGATATTCCGAATGATAGTCTCATCGGAAAGGAAGTCATGATACTCGGATAGCTTGACTAAACCATTCAATAAGTCAAAGGGTTCGGACTTAGGTGTGGACTTGTCGACAGAAGGGTCTTCACATGGATAATAAATAGTAGGATCGGTATCGTGAAGGTCATCGAATTCACAACTGTCGGAAGCTATCTTTTTGACAGAGCACACGTGGGCATTGGGTTCGAAGGGTTCACTTCCCAACTTATAAATGTTAAGCTCAATTGACATCTTCCCGAAGGGAAGGTTCATAGAACCGTTACGACAATTGATTATTGCGTTCGAAGTCACTAGAAAAGGCCGGCCTAGAATCACCGGAATTTGGTTCCGTGGGTTCGCTACAAGCTGTGTATCTATAGCTATAAAGTCCAAAGGGAATAAAAATTCCCCGACTTTGATTAACACTTCCTCTAGCTCAACCCTAGGTTGGGTGATATATCGATCGGCCATCCGAAGAGTGCAGTGCGTCGGTTTTAACTCTCCGATGCCTAATTGCTCATAGACAGAATACGGAAGAAAATTAACACTAGCACCTAAATCGAGTAGAGCACGATTGATATTTTTACCCCTAATAGCAATAGATATTGTAGGACTCCCGGGGTCCTTACGTTTCTTGGGTATTTGTTCGGTAAAAGAAGTGCTCACATTACTCGCTAGGAAAACTTTTTTAGGCACTTGAATTTTCCTTTTCCTAGTGCACAAGTCCTTTAGAATTTTCACATAGGATGAAACTTGTTGGATAACATCTAGGAGATGAATGTTTATGTTAACTTGTTTAAAAATTTCCACAATCTTCTCCATTTGTGGACTTAGTCTGTTGGCCCATAACTTGTGTGGAAAAGGAGCATTATCAATAAGGGTTGTGTCCAACTTTTGTGAAGAAGATTATGGGGATGGAATGGATCCCAGAATTGGAGTTGGGATCGTTTAAGGTTGACTCAAGGAAGTAGGCTGAGGGTTCGACCCCAGTGGAAAACGGAGAATAGGCTCAAAAGAAGTTGTTGGATTAGACGAAGGAGTAGTAGAAATAGAAGCCGTGGTATCATCAACATGTTCACCCGCTTGGTTATTCAGCACTCTTCCAGATCTCAACGTGGTTACGTCACACACATTATGACTTTGTGAGTGGCCAGGATTCGGTAGAGGTTGAGATGGAAGTTTTCCTTTCTCTCTCTCACTCATCGCGGCATTTAACTATGCAAGTTGTGCTTCTATCGATTTTATGCTTTCACTGTAGGAAGCGGTGTGCTGTACTAATGTTTGGATAGAGGATATTAAATTAGCCATTATTTGCGTAGAATGGTTAATAAACATTTTTAAGCTTCGTTCGATTGTAGAGGATTTTTCGGTACCGGCCGTTGGGAAACAATTATTATAAGGTGCAAAATTGTTGGCCGGATTTTGAAAAGTTTGCGGTTGAAATGGGTGCTGACTCTGTTGTGGTGATTTCCATTGCTATGGAGGAGGACTTTGATAATTTCTTGGGACTGGTTTTGATTTTTAGTTTGGTTTTAGTTCCAAGAAAAATTAGGATGATTCCGCCATCCCTGATTGTATGTGGAAGAATAAGGATCGTTTCTAGGTCATTACAGCATTATTTTGTTCTTGACCTTGAAACGGAGGATTCAAAGGACATTCTTCCGTCAAATGTGATGGGTCGAAACAGCAACCACGCACGGTTTTGGAGAGCTTAACTTGGTTTAGGGGGGCTGACGAAAATTTGGTTTCTATAGCTTCCAGATTCTTTTGCATCGCGGCCATTTCGGTTTTTGCTGCGATGGAAATATCGAGCTGATGAATACCTGCCCTAGACAATGTTGGTCTAATGCTTTCCCACTGCAAAGTTTGTTCGGCGAGATCTTTCAGGAATTTTCAAGCTTCACCATCATCTTTAAACTGAAATGACATTGACAAATGGTTTCACGCATCTGTTTTGTCACTGGATTAAAGCCCTCATATATAATTCGGCAAAGTTACCATCTATCGATTCCGTGATGAGGACATTGGACAAGCAGATCTTTAAACCGTTCAAAGCATTTTGAGAATAGTTCGTTAGAAAGTTGGGTAAACTAGTTAATCTCGCTTCGAACACGGGAGGTCTGATTGGGATAAAATTTCTTAAGGAATGCTATAACGTATTCATCCCATTTGGAAATAGAGTGTGCAACAATGCTATGAAGCTATTTTTCTGCTAGATCGCATAAAGTAAAAGGGAGAAGACGTAATCTCATAGCATCCACAGAAAGTTGTGTAGTGCCCATCATTGCGCAAACGTTTTCGAATTTGGTTATAAAAACGTGTCTTCGGATTCAAGCCCGTGAAATTTGAGAAGCAGGTTGATAAAGTGGGGTTTAATTTCAAAATTATCCTCATTGGCTGGTGGAATAGATAGACAAGTAGGAAGGGGACCGCGTATCGGGTAGCGTCTTTCTTGAAGAGAGATGCGTGGTGTATTCTGCGCACCTACGGGTGGTGGCAGGGGTGTGTTGGTAAAATCTGATGGATAACCGTCCATCTCAGTCGATGTGATAGGTGGAGGGGAAATAAAAGATGAAGAAGTACCGACTTCGGAGTTGATAGAAAAAATGCGGACAAGACGGGCACTAGAATCCCATGTCCAGCCGATCATGCACTAAGCGGGTTTAGCGCATGTGGCAGCGTGTGTGAGAACGATTTTAAAAATGGTTTGTTTTGAAAAAGTGTCGGACGTGAGACTTGACTCAACAAATCACAAAATGCATAATCAACCTTAGAACTAAGGTCACCTAGGTCAAGCACTAGACCGCTCCTAGACATCCAAAGGACAAGTCGCAGGATTAATCCTCTACCACCTCTTTATCGCTCTTGTGGCCAAGTAAGTGCCAGTTACGTGGGAGGTATCCACTATACGAATCACCGAAAATAGCGGGCCTAATTAAGTAACCACTTTCCTTAATCAAACTTTCCTAGACACCACAGGAGGGATGCGGATAAGCGATAGATTACCCACGACCCTCCTCTGTCCTAATTGAGCTCGACGGTCCTCAGAGTCATGGTCTATATATTTTTTAATTAATGTATGGTGAAAGTATGCTCGTTTTATGATTTGTGGGGCCTAGGAAGGGTGATAAAATCTTCACCTAATCTGAATTTGGGTTATTGCCCCTTAATGCCCAGTTAAAATATGTACAAACAAACCAATATCAAACCACGCAAAAAGATTTTTGAGCGGCGATATTTGCAAAGAATCCTGCAGAAAATATAAAAATATTGGATTTTAGAGGAGAGAGAATGATATGTGGATATTACCAGAAGATTTTGGGGGCCCAACTCGACCAGAGCGCCGCGGTTCCGTAGCCAAACACCACTTTTGCCGCGGTTCCGCCGCGATTTGGTGGGCTCTTCTGCTGAAATTTCTTCTGTGCACCCTTCAGCTCCTCTGGTAAATGGGGAAAGTCTCTGAATCTCTATTTCCTCGCTTCTGTGACTCCAGATTCCCTTGCAAAAGTCGCACAATAATCTTTAAATATACAAGATGCAGTTTTGGTTCTCTTTTATGGTTGTCGGATTTATAAGAATTCAACCTGAATAGCAAGAAAAAATTACAGCCGTTTCCCCGGCAACGGTGCCATTTGATTGATTCTAGATTTGGAAAAGAAGTGTGTCATAAGTAAAGTTAACCGCAATCATTAACGGTGTCGCTAGTATCTAGCCGCGATGAGTATGGGTCGTCCTTAGGGAAACGTCGAACCTTTTACTTGCTTTAGACGAGGTGATTGAAAATAGGGAGAATAGTTTTTAGATCTATGTTGAACACGGATGTAGAATTTATGAAGAAGCGGCTTGTATGGTTCATAGAATTTAGTAGTAATGAATGATTAATTAAAAATGACTCCTTTTATCTTTTAATAGATTTAAAACTAGATCGATAGCGATGAATGAAGATTAGGGTTTTTGGAGAGAATAGGGTTCCCACTCTTAACCCTTATCTTTTCATTGACCTCTATTCATGTCTAGTCTTTACCAAAACAATTGTTAATCTAATCTCAAATCGCGGTTGAGACTATCAATAAATTGATAACGCGGCTGATTAGGATATTAACAATTACTTTGCTAAAGTTTATAAAATTTAAAAGATATAAAAGGAGTTAAGAGATTTTATCATCTATTAATCTACCCTAATTCGACGAACCCTATCAAGCGAGAAATTACTCACGCATGGTTAAGATAGAAGAGAAGATGAAGAGGGAGATCATATTGTAAATGTAGAAAGTAATGCAGAAAGTAAAATGCAAAGAATTAAACTAAAGATCTACCATTTTATTAATCAACTATCATTTACAAATCTGTCAAATTTAGAGTACAAGAACCCTAGTTTATGCTCCCGATCTCTGTCTCGTAGGAAGTAGATGATGCGTCGATTGATCACGTTGCTTCGTGGACCTGTTTTGGATCTCTTGATCTTGTCAGTGATCTATTAGGTGATGATTTTAGTGGTCTATTTTGAGATTAGATAGATAATTTTCATCTGAAGCTCTCGGTCTTTTAAATAGCCCTAGAAGCAGAAACCCTAGATCCTATGTGTTAGGATTTGTCGTTGTGATCACCCCCAAAAAATCCTAGATCCAACGGACACGATAAGGCCGCGGATCCGTCGCATATTGAGCATATTAACCGCGGTTGGACAACGACATGGTGCAATCAGGATTCCAAAATTCTTGAGCTTCCTTGATTGTTAAGAATTTCTCGTTGTGTGTAAATCGAATCAAATAGTCCCCGGCAACGGCGCCATTTGATTGTTAAGAATTTCTTGATGTGTAGTATGGAAATAGTAAAGAAATCACAACCAAAAATTATTTTGACCGCAATCAATAACGGTGTCGGATGTAGCGCGTTAGTAAGTGCGGATCGTCCACAGGGAAAGTGAGTTCCGTTCAATTTCCGAATTAGATGAGTTGAAAATTTAGGGCAAAGAAAAGAAAACAATTCATGATTTGCATTTAAAGATCAAGAAATAAGAAAAATCTAGATCTAGAAAAGACATTAAAAGCAAGAATTGGGATGTGTGATAATTTCCAACCAACAATCAAGATTAGAAGTATGGCTCGTAGGAGTAAATCGGATCTATAGATGTGATGAGATCTAAAGATTATTAATTCTTATCCATTAATGAATTGATACTAGATCGATGCAAAATTCATCGAGGTTTAAGGATCGTGCGGGAAAATTAGGGATTTCGCAACCAATCCTTTGTCCTTTCGATGGATCGCATTCAAATTCTAGCTTCTAATTAATCAAATGTTTAATAGTTGTTCCCTAGTTTCGAGTGAACACGATCAAGAAAGCATCATCTCGAAACTAGGTCATTAATCATTTGATTAACTAGAATTTCCAAACATTATAGGATTTAAGAATTGTAGAAATATCTAAATCATCATCATCTAAAGATCGTCACAACTCCTACACGAGCGGAGATTACTCAAACATCATGATTACAAACACAATCACAAATTGAATTCTAATCATTATGCTTGAATTAAAAGATAAGCAAGAGTATAGAAAATTCACCTTTATTTATCAACAAATTTCATTACAACTCTCTTGAATTTACAAAAGGAAGGAACTAGATCGTCGATTTCGGCTTCGCTCGGCTCCTTGAGTCGCGGATCGGCGTGGATCTCTTGCTCCGTTGGAATCCGGCGTCTCTTGCTAAAGGTTGAAGGCTCTCTTGCTCAAATTGATCTCGGGATCTTGATCTTGATTTTGAATTGGGGATGGGGATTGAATTTGGCACAAGCTTTTGTCACTAAACTTGTGGGTTGAAGATGGTGGTGATTCTTGAACACTTTTCACCCTTGATCTAAGCTCCTTTTTATAGACCTCTAGATTTAGAATTGAAATTTGAATTTTCCCTCCAAAATGAACCACTTTTCCCTCCAAAATGAGCAACTTTTCCCTCCAAAATGAACTACCTCATTTGAATTTTCCCTCCAAAATGAGGTTGTTAGAAAGAATCTTCTAGAAGAAGTTTGTTGGAGGGAATATTCTAGAATGAGGTTGTTACAAGGAGGCTTCTAGAAGAAGGTTGTTATAAGGAGGCTTCTAGAAGAAGTTTGTTGGAGGGAATATTCTAGAATGAGGAATATTCTTGGGTAAGGTTGTTAGGCCGAGCCTTCTAGATGAAGCCACGTGCATTCTGGAGTATTCTAGAAGCTTTAGCCGTTACATAGGACATGTGGAGAAAATCTGCAGCGCTGCTGACGTCATACCACCGCGGATCCGCGGAGACAAAGGGGTTTGGGCTGTGGATCCGCGGTCCTTTGAGGGCCTTGGGGCTTGAGTTTTCTGGTACATGCTTGGGCTGAGTTTTGGGCATGTTTTTGATATGTTGATTTTCCAATTGAGTCCCTGATCTCTGCCAGATCTCCAGCCTTTGAGTTGGCGTATTTTATCAGCACTGTTTCACAATTTTAGCTCGGTTTCTGGAATTTCCTGCACAATTTCTCTGGAGAAGAGTTGCGCAATACAAGGATGATGCGATGCCATGATAAACACACAATTTCCCTAAAAGTGCCGGTTTTAAAGTCTAACACATGCAATCTGGTATTTCAGTGATGTTTTGCTAATATGTGCAATATGAATACCGAACACTTCTAGATGAGTGCAAATGATAGGGAAATTGCCATGTTAAAAATGTAGTATTTTCGACTGATCAAATTCCTCCAAACTTATTTTCGATCGTCTCGATCGAACTGTTTTATTAAAAAGAGAAAGAGAAAATAAAGAAAGAGAAAAGCACACTTTCGTAGGCAACATGATTGCACTGAGCACGTGCAACATGCCTTTAAACCTCTAGGTGTCCCTAGTAGGAGGAGTGTTGTCTCCTGAGGGTTTTCAGCGGATTGCACCCAGAAAATCCAATAATAAAAGAAAGATCATGAATATTACATTTAAAGACAAGAATTGTAAAAGAAAAGGCTTTGAAAATTAGGGTTTCCAACTAAGCTAGCTTTTCGGTTGTTATGAGCCCTATCTTAATGGTCATGAAAAGATGTTAGAAATCACGTCCTCCCTCAATAAAACATCGTCTTATTCTTCATTCCTATCTGTTTTCCAAACATCGATCATATAACCCTGCGTGTGTGTAAAGGCATCCCTACACCCGGAGAATTCAATTCAAGCTATCATACTCTTGCCCATCAGCCTCAGTACTTTTTAATTAATGAATATTTAGACGAAATTGCTCACACACTTTCATGCGACCGTTAATACTTCTTGAGGTACTAACCGACCGATTACTCACGTGCTTGCTCATTTGGTGTATTTTCCTCGTCTTGCACCACCTTAGGCATAGCAGTGACTCCCAGACCAGTTGGCCTTAGGGCACTAGGTGAAGAAGCACCCTTGCTATATATTTTTTTATTGCCCTCGGTGATAACAAAACCAGTGTTCATTTTTCTCACCACTTTATATTTTTATTCATTTTTTTTCTTTTTATTTCCTTCATACTTTTGGCTTTAAGACAAGAGCATTTCAAGGTATCCTCTACTATCCCAGGCTTTAAGACGTGTGTAAATGCGAATAGCAGGGTAGCAACGTTCAAAATGTTTGGCTTCCAGAATAGAAACTATTTTTCAGACTTATTTTTATCCTCAGATTAGTGACGTCCTTCATCTTACTAACCCTTGGGACAACGGCTCATAACTACTTATTACTAGTTCGTATAAGAAAACTTCTAATTTTCTTAGTTTTCTTAAAATTTTCTAATCTCATGGATGTAATTTTTCACTATCTAAACTTTTATTATCTTATTTGTACAAAAAATATTTTTAAAGGTTTGAAATTTTTTTAAATTTTTATAGGTTTTGAAAAAATGTTTTGTGCTTATGCAAATGATGCGAAAATAAGCACAAACCTCCCCCAAACTTGTTTTCAACAGTGTCCTCACTGTTGCCTTCTGCTAAATCTCGAAAAACCTGTAAGCTTGGGAGGAATTTATTAGTGGGGGCAAAATATATAAGTGAAGAACTTCCCCCAAACTTATTTTTGGCTCAAAATTTTGTAAAAAATTTTCTTTTCAGGAGCCCGAAAAATTGCCCCCCCCAAACTTGAGTTATGCAATATTAAACTTTGAAAATCATATGAGGGGGTCAAAAATCATTGGTCGATGCCAAGCTTTGCAAAGACCGAATGTTAACACCAACCATTCAAAAATTTTATCAATGCAGTGCTCTGGTTGGTGGAAGAAAAAGTGGGGAAAGGGTAAGTGGTGGGATAGAATGTGTGTGCGTCTCATTTTGGAGAGACGATGCAATGAATGTGATGGATTACTCGCATTCTTTTTACAGTTCAGAAGAAGGGGTGGAGGTTCAATTTCATTGATTGGGAGATGATTCATCTCAACACCCGTGTCATTCAAAAATGCGAGTTTATCAGCGAAGATCTCCTCAAAAGTTCCATCTATACCCCGATGAATAATGTCATCACAAAGTGCGGGGTGATCTTCAGACTCTGAGAACGGTTCATAATCAGTGTTAATTGTTGACCCGGACATCTCGGTGGAAGAGTCCGTATGTGTATGATACATAGTTGGGTCAAACAATAACATATGAAAAGAGTCTAGATCAATATCAGGAGGATCATCAAATTCGCTGCTGTCGATATCCATTAAGTCGACAGAAAAGACCTGAGCAGTAGGTTCGGAGGGTACACTTCCCAACTTGTAAATGTTCAGCTCTATTGACCTATTCCCGAAAGATAGGGTCATAGAACCATTACGACAGTTGATTATTGCGTTGGAAGTGGCCAAAAAGGGGCGACCTAAAATCACCGGAATTTGATTCCGTGGGTTCGCTACAGGTTGTGTATCAATTACAATAAAATCTACCGGGAATATAAATTCTCCGATTTTTATTAACACATCCTCCAGTTCACCCCTAGGTTTGGTGATTGATCGGTCAGCCATCTGGAGAGTGCAATTGGTTGGCTTCAACTCTCCGATTCCTAATTGCTCATAAACTGAGTATGGAAGCAAGTTAACACTAGCGCCAAGGTCTAGTAGAGCACGGTTAATGTGTTTTTCCCCAATAGAAACGGAAATAGTAGGATATCCTGGATCCTTACGTTTCCTCGGTAATTGTTGGGGGAAAGCCGTGTCTATTGTTTTTTCCATGAATATCTTCTTGGGCGCTTGAGTCTTCCTCTTCCTTGTGCACAAGTTCTTAAGAGTTTTCGTATAGGACGGAACTTGTTGGATGGCATCTAGGAGAGGGATGTTGGTGTTTACTTGCTTAAAAATGTTCATAATCTTCTCCATATGTGGACTCGGTGTGTTAACCCTTAACCGATTAGGATAAGGTGCTTTAGCAATAAGCGCTGGGTCCATCATAGGAGAAGGAAGTGGGTGTGGAACCGATCCCAGAATAGAAGTGGGGATCGTCCGTGGAGGGGTAAAAGAGGTGGGCTGAAGTGGCGAGCCATTTGGGAAATGAAGAATTGGCTCGGAAGAAGATGGTGGGGGTAAAAGAACTGGGGTTAGAATTAGAAGTGTGTGGGTAAGGAAAGGTCTCAGCCGGGGTGTTATTGATTGATTTATCAGTATCATCAAATTCTTCCCCAAGGTGATGGTCAAGCACTCTTCCAGATCTCAACGTAAGTGCATCCACATGATGTGAATAGCCAGGATTAGGTAAAGGTTGAGCTGGAAGTTTCCCTTTCTCTCGTGCACTCATTTCAGCTTTTAGTTGTGCAATTTGTTCTTCCATCGATTTGATATTCTCATTTTGAGAGACAATGATCTTTATTACATTCTCAACGGAAGATTGCAAACTTGCCGTCCCTTGGATGGATTGTTTCATGAAAGTATCCAAGGTTTGTGCTAGTGCAGAGGTATTATCTGTACCGGTCAATTGCAAAGGACTAGACGGTGCAAAAGTGTTGGCCGGATTTTGAAAGTTTTGTGCTTAGAAGGGGTGCTGACTCAATTGAAGTGGTGGCTGCTGTTGTGGTGGAGGGGCCCTTTGGAAATTGTGTTGGGTTGGAACCGTGTTTTGAGATTGTGATTGGTTCCAAGTAAAATTAGAGTGATTCCTCCAACCCTGATCATATGTGGAGGAAGATGGATTGTTTCTAGGTCTTTGAAATGCGGCATTGGTATGCTCAGGACCTTGAAACGGACATTCTTCCGTCAAGTGAGACGGATCAGAACAGCAGCCACATTCAGTTTTGGAGAGTGACATTTGATTTAGGATGGCGGCTAAAAATTTATTTTCCATAGTCTCGAGTTTCTTGTGTATAGCTGCAATGTCAGCTCTAACTCCTATGGAAATATCATTGCCATCCCTAGATGATTGACTCACACCCTCCCACTGTAAAGATTTTTCAGCGAAATCTTCTAGAAAGTTCCATGCTTCCCCATCATCCTTAGTCATAAAGTTGCCTTGACACATGGATTCAAGGGTCTGTCTTGTGTAAGGAGTAATGCCCTCATAAATGATTCGGCACAGTTCCCATCTCGGGATGCCGTGATGTGGACATTGGACTAACAGATCCTTGAAGTGGTCAAGACATTTTGAAAATGTTTCATTTGGAAGCTGGGTGAATTGATAGATTTCGCTACGGACTCGAGCTGTCTTTTGATGTGGGTAGAATTTCTTAAGGAATGCTTTAACGAATTCGTCCCAATTTGAAATGGAATGTGCGGTAGTGTTATAAAGCCACTTCTCGGCTAAATCGCACAAGGTAAATGGGAGAAGACGAAGACGGAAAGCATCCACAGACAACTGTGAAGTACCCATCATTGCGCATACATTTTCAAATTTCGTGATAAACACGTATGCGTCTTCAGACTCGAGACCGTGAAATTTTGGTAGAAGGTTGATGTATTGGGGTTTTATTTGAAAATTTTCCCTGTTGGCTGGTGGAATGGAAAGACAAGTGGAAAGTGGGCCTCGTGTAGGATAACATCTCTCTTGGAGAGAGATGCGAGGTAGATTCTGCGCACCAAAGGACGGCGGCAGAGTAGTGGAAAAGAAGTTCGATGGAGGTGGATCCATCGATGTGGGTGTGATGGTGGGTAAAAGAAAGGTAAATGTAGAAATACCGACTTTAGGGTCGATCAAAGGGACGCGGACTTAACGGGCACTAGAAACCCGTGTCCAGCCTATCTTACACTAAAAAGGGTTAGTACAAGTGGCAGCGTGAATTTATAATTATGGGAAAAAATGAATGTGATTGGTGTTTGTTTTGAAAATTGACACGGATTTTTGAAAAATATGATGCAACAAAACAAATGCAACACACAAAACACTAATTCTAGGGGTCACCTAGGTCAACGCTCTAGACCGCTCCTAACTGCCAAAAGACAAGTCGCAGGATAAAATCCTCCACTGCCTCTTTGTTCCCCTGTGGCCGGATAAGTGCCAGGTAAGTGGGAGGTTCTCCACTACGTAAGTAGTGGGCCTAATTAACTAACCACTAGCCTTCGACACACTTGCCTAGGCACCACAAGAGAAACGCGGATAAGCAATGAATTACCCACGGCCTTCTTCTGTCCTAAGTGAGCGCGACGGTCCTTAGAGTCATCTCTAGATATTTTTTAATTAATGAGGGTAATGCGGATGCAGGTTTGTGATTTTTTTGGGGCCTAGGAAGGGTAATGAACTCCCCACCTAATCTGGATTTGGCCGTGCCCCTTAATTTCCGTATTAATTATGCAAACAACCACAAAATCAAAAATAAGCACACTTTATTTTGCTTTTTGCGCGCTGCGAATATTTGCAAAGAAACCTGCAACAAATTGTTAGTTGGAGCAGATTTTAGAGAGTAGATAAGAAAGTTAGAGATTACCTGCAAAAGATTTTACAGAGAGCTCCTTAATGGGCCGCGGAACCGCCGCGGAATTGGGGTATTGGCCGCGGAAACGCGGTGGGATGGTGGGGTCTCTGCACAAAAATTTTCCAGCAAGCTCCTTATCTCTTCCTTAATCCTCTGGAATTCACCAAATAATTTTCCAATTTTCCAGCAAGCTCCAGATCTCCTTGCAATTAACCACAACAACACGTATTAGTGTTTGCGCGAGTTTTGATCTTTAAAATTTTTAGATGGAATAAACTTTTCAACTCAAATTTCAAAAAATGAACAAATAGCACACGATCCCGGGCAACGGCGCCATTTGATTGTTAAGAATTTCTCGTTGTGTGTAAATCGAATCAAATAGTCTCCGGCAACGGCGCCATTTGATTGTTAAGAATTTCTTGATGTGTAGTATGGAAATAGTAAAGAAATCACAACCAAAAATTATTTTGACCGCAATCAATAACGGTGTCGGATGTAGCGCGTTAGTAAGTGCGGATCGTCCACAGGGAAAGTGAGTTTCGTTCAATTTCCGAATTAGATTAGTTGAAAATTTAGGGCAAAGAAAAGAAAACAATTCATGATTTGCATTTAAAGATCAAGAAATAAGAAAAATCTAGATCTAGAAAAGACATTAAAAGCAAGAATTGGGATATGTGATAATTTCCAACCAACAATCAAGATTAGATGTATGGCTCGTAGGAGTAAATCGGATCTATAGATGTGATGAGATCTAAAGATTACTAATTCTTATCCATTAATGAATTGATACTAGATCGATGCAAAATTCATCGAGGTTTAAGGATCGTGCGGGAAAATTAGGGATTTCGCAACCAATCCTTTGTCCTTTCGATGGATCGCATTCAAATTCTAGCTTCTAATTAATCAAATGTTTAATAGTTGTTCCCTAGTTTCGAGTGAACATGATCAAGAAAGCATCATCTCGAAACTAGGTCATTAATCATTTGATTAACTAGAATTTCCAAACATTATAGGATTTAAGAATTGTAGAAATATCTAAATCATCATCATCTAAAGATCGTCACAACTCCTACACGAGCGGAGATTACTCAAACATCATGATCACAAACACAATCACAAATTGAATTCTAATCATTATGCTTGAATTAAAAGATAAGCAAGAGTATAGAAAATTCACCTTTATTTATCAACAAATTTCATTACAACTCTCTTGAATTTACAAAAGGAAGGAACTAGATCGTCGATTTCGGCTTCGCTCGGCTCCTTGAGTCGCGGATCGGCGTGGATCTCTTGCTCCGTTGGAATCCGGCGTCGCTTGCTAAAGGTTGAAGGCTCTCTTGCTTAAATTGATCTCGGGATCTTGATCTTGATTTTGAATTGGGGATGGGGATTGAATTTGGCACAAGCTTTTGTCACTAAACTTGTGGGTTGAAGATAGTGGTGATTCTTGAACACTTTTCACCCTTGATCTAAGCTCCATTTTATAGACTTCTAGATTTAGAATTGAAATTTGAATATTCCCTCCAAAATGAACCACTTTTCCCGCCAAAATGAGCAACTTTTCCCTCCAAAATGAACTACCTCATTTGAATTTTCTCTCCAAAATGAACCACCTCATTTGAATTTGAATTTTCCCTCCAAAATGAACTACCTCATTTGAATTTTCCCTCCAAAATGAGGTTGTTAGAAAGAATCTTCTAGAAGAAGTTTGTTGGAGGGAATATTCTAGAATGAGGTTGTTACAAGGAGGCTTCTAGAAGAAGGTTGTTATAAGGAGGCTTTGTTTCGCCCAATCAGAGCAAAGCTCTGTTTGAATTCAAAATTCAAATTTTTGAAGCAACGCTTCAAGTCGCGGGCGCAACACGCCGCGTGTCTAGCGCTAATACGTCAGCGCAGCGCCCCAGAAAGCGCACCGAATCAGAGCAAAGCTCTGTTAAAAGGAAGCAACGCTTCAGCTGCGCTGCGCTCTGCACTGCGCGACACATGTCAGCGTAGATGCGCTAGCGCAGTTGCGCTGCGCTCTGCGCTGCGCGACACGTGTCAGCGCAGATGCGCTAGCGCACTTGCGCTGCGCTCTGCGCTGCGCGACACGTGTCATGCGCTGGGGCATCTGCGCCAAACTGAATTAAGATTTTATGAAATCTTTTCTGTTCTTTCCAAGACCAGAAGATTTTCTTTTGCCTTTGGATCAAAGATCCAGCGGTGGGAAAATTCCCAAAATCACTCAGAAAAGATCCTGTTAACAAATTCAACAAATTTGTGAGCACTATAAATAGGACCCCAGACCTCATTCAAAGGCATCAAGATTTTCTTGAGAACTCAAGAACTTTAAACAGAGGGAACTCTGAGAAGATTTCAAGAAAAAGGTAAAGAACCTTCATGGATTAGAAGAAATTCCTTCTAATAGACCATTAGTCTAAAAAAGTAAGATCAATGATCTTTATATAAAAAAAAACAGTGCTTTGCACTTCTTGTGAACCTTCGGTTCTTTAAAAGCAATAAAAATAATAAAATAATAAAAGAATAGTGCTTTGCACTTTTATGAACCTCTGGTTCTTCGAATAAAGAAAAATTTATTTTTCTTTGATCTATTTCAGATCAAGAAATTAAACAGTGCTTTGCACTTTCCTTCTTGTATCTAAAAGATGATTGGTGCTTTGCACTTCCAAGTTGCGCCGTTGCGCTCTTAAGAGAGCGCCACGTGTCGGCTATAAAACCGCTTGCGCTAAGCGCCCTTAAGGTAGAGCTTTGCTCTCTGGAATTGGCGCAACTCGTTGAGAGCACGCCACGTGTCGCAGCGCAACAGCGCAGCGCACTGCGCTAGTGCGCTTGCGCTCACCAGAGCACGACACGTGTCATCACCATATGAGCTTGCGCTCATTACTTAGCGCAAAGCGCAGATGCATTGTATTTCTTATAAAAGGGCCAAGCCCAATTAAAAGAAGGCCTAACAGGCTCAATAAAATGCAATGCATTATTTTAAGGGGCAGAACCCAAACCAAAACAGATACTCTGCATCATTTATAAATGGGCAGAGCCCAAACAAAATAATCAGAATGCTATGCATTTTAAAAGGGGCAAAGCCCAAACAAGGGAGATACTTTGCATCATCTACAAATGGGCAGAGCCCAAAATAAATTGATACTCTGTATCTTTTGTGGGTAGAGCCTAACTAAAAAATGCAATGCAAAAGCAAATAAAATGTTGAACTGGACTTAGCCCAATCGTGGCCATAAGTCCTTAAATTAAATTGACTGAGCAAAAAGGGTTCTCCTAAATCAATCTACGTCCGGTTCGAGGGTACATCTCCAAACTCCTTTGACATCCAGCGTTGTAATTCCTCAACGACGTCAAAGAGGTGACGGGTCCCAACAACCACACACCCCATCGGACCGAAACGTCCTTAAACTAATAATGGACCACCACGTCCCTAAACTGGAATATGGACCGCAACGTCCTTAAACTACCTATGGACCACTACGTCCCTAAACTGGAACAATAGAGTCTCCAAATGCTCTCTTGCCGGATCTAAACGGTCCCGTCTAAGTTGATCTTAGCCCCAAATACGGTTAATGTGTCCTTAGATCTTTAAATAAACAATAAAACTCCAAATCAACTTTGGTTCAAGGGTATATCTCTGAACTCCTCTGACACCTGTCGTTGTAATCCCTCAACGACGTCAGAGAGGTGACGAGTCCCGACGGCCAGATAATTAAATCAATCACTACGTTAAGTTGATCTTAGTCTAAAACAGGACTAATGTATCCTTAACGAATGTTTAAGTTGATCTTAGCCGCAACGCGACTGATGCATCCTTAAACTAAAAACACCAAACCCAAATCTAAATTAAATACGGATTTGGACTAATCCACGTCCTACGGGCGACGGCATTACTCAGTCTCCGTATACAATCCACGGGCAACCACAAATAAAACAAACACACACGATACGAAGTGAAATTCTGGAGAAGGAGAAAGTTGTTACCGCGACGCGGTAGCGTAATTAACTGCAGGGGCTTGCGCCTGCAGGGAAGAGCGTCCCCACAATCAAAAACCCCTCACCCTGAGGGGGAATCTGACGAAGTCTGCTACATCGGCCGCATCCGTCTAAACCTCCGATACACGGTGTCGTAAATCAACTCGGCATTTTCGGAGAGGTGGATGGATAAAACCATATAGCATCTGCCCCGAATCTCAGGCAACGGACGCGAAGTCCGGGCCGTCTTTCGGAAGGGAACAGATTCTGGCACGCCCGGTGGGACCTCTTCCTCTTTCCACTCCACACTTCGTGTGTCGTCTTCACGAACCAATCGCGGTTTGTTAAATGGTTGTCTTCGGATTTCAAGTTGCTAAGATTTGGTCTTTTACCTGGCGCAGAATTCAAGATTCAATGGCCACCAACTGCACCAACTGCTCGAAATGCCACTGCAACGGACGCTCTACCTTACCGAGAGGTGTAACATATGGGCCCCAAGCGGCTTCCTTCCTTACTCTGCCGGCAGACCAGGTGACCCAGGCTACCACCGGCCTGTTTTTCGGGACCATGGTCCCACCTACAAGCTTCTCTATACCGATATCCGCACCGGAAGCGAACAAGAAGTCGGTGTTCGACCGGCTCGCTACTACCACGACCCCTGTCAACGGGTCGCCCATTGCCGAACCAACAGCCTCTGTTTTCGCCAGGCTAGATCAGAACTCTAAATTGGCTGTCCCAAAGAGGGCAACGGCCGCTGCTCCAGAAGTCGTCAAGGCGGCTTCCCCTGTCAAAGAGTCAGTCTTTTCAAGACTGACGATTCCTGCTCCTGTCCCTGCTCGAGGATCTGTCTTCGATAGGTTGGATATCACCCCTCAGAAGACAACCTCAGTCTTTAAGAGGTTAACACCGGCGGCGCCTCATTCAGACAGGGGGCAAAAAGAAGCTATCTCTATCTCCGAGCCAGTCCCAACGGCTCGTCGTGCTCGACGTCGCTATTGGCAACGAGTGAGAAAGGCAGGGGGCAACTCCGGGAACAGCTTTGAACTGCTGAGGAGGGTACGGAAGAACTCTCCAACCGCTGCACTGAAAAGATCTCCTCCACCTATAGAGAGAGATCCGGAAACAAAGCAAGAACAGCCCCCTCAACGGCTGTCTTCAAAAATTTATAAAGTTTGGCGGAGGGTTCAAGACTCCGTGATTGACCCAAACCACTTTCGTCACCAGAAAAAGGCAAAGGTGGAAAAGGACAAAAACCGCCCCATTAAACAGCAGGGGGCAACAAATGCTAGGATGCCCGCTTCAACGGCTCCTTCAACCTCAAAGGTCCATAAAAGGAAAAGGCCAGAAAAAGCGTGACACTGACAAAGTTTAAAAGCGGTGAACCTAAGCGCCCCAAGTCAGGGGGCATAACAGTTCATACGGTCTATATGGCTTCTGGAAAGGAAGAAAGTCGTACTTCTACGGGTCACCGACCGCTCACCCGATCCGTGACGAAAGCCCAGGAGCAGCAACAAAAGCTCCAGGAGATGATGACTACAATGGCTGCACTCACGGGGCCAAAAGAGAATCCTGAGACGTCCTTAGATGAACGTCAAGAGGAAGAGACCGACGTCGAGTTCCTCCGCCGAGTACTGCAAAAGAGAGACAAAGAGGCTGCTGAACAAGCAGCCAATATCCAGCGTATGGGCCTCCTCTTCTAGGACATGATAGGGATGATGATACAACAAGATCCCCCGACTGAAGAACCCCCGATTGTCCTTGGGGATGATAGGGGAGAGACATCAAACCCTCAGCCCGTTCTATCAACGGCTAAAGAGGATACAATCTCTAAAACTGATCTGGACGAATATATAGCCCAGTAAATAAAGGTTCATCAAGCGGCCAAAGCAGCCGGCCACGTCGTAAAAACGGGGCGACCGTATCCAGGCTGGTATGACCAAATCAAGTACCCGCCAGGTTATATAATTCCCAAGTTTCATGTCTACAAAGGGACCGGCAATCCTCATCAACATGTTGCCCAGTTCAGGGCGCTTTGCGGTAACACCGGCGGCGACGACAAGCTTTTGCTTCGCCAGTTTGTTGGAAGCTTATCAGATACAGCCTTCGAATGGTATTCTGAGCTCCCCAATAACTCTATTAAAACCTTCGCGGAGATAGAGCTGCTCTTCACCCAACGTTTTGCGAGTGCCAGTGAGTGTACCCCGATGACGGCACTGATTAATGCCAGGGTAAAACCCGGCGAGACATGGGTTCAGTACGCTATACGGTGGCGTAACCTATGGTCTAAGTGTGAACAGCGCATAGAAGAAGCCCCTGCGGTGGGAATGTTTGTTGGAACCCTTGATCCACAAGCAACCATCTCACAGTTTATGATGTTCTTCAAGCCGACTTCCTTCCAGGCTTTGATCGACAAATTGGCGCAGATGGACCAGATGGGCCATAAACCCCCTCTCCCGAAGCCGGACTCCCGAAACGATAAAGGAAAGGGAAAAGCAATCATCGTCGCTAATGCCCAACAACAACCGAACGACTCGAAGCCGGTTGCTCGTCCAAACAATACGCGCCCATACGTACCCCTTAAGGACAGGATGGGACGTGCTTACTCCTTCCCCCGTGATAAAACGAGGAGGCTATTCGAGCTGGCATTGCGCAACAGGCTCATAAATCTGCCAGATCCAAAACGTCCGTCGCAACTAAGTGACGTCAACGAGCCTAATTACTGCCCTTATCATCGGGTGCTAGGACATCCGATCGAAGACTGTTACGTTTTCAAAAATTGGCTTGAAAACCAGTACCGCCAAGGTAAATTTGCGCTATCCGACAAATGGAAGGTGAACCCCCCGCAACCCCACACCTCTAAAGGGACGAATACGCCGGGGGCAACATGCTCCGTCATTGAAGAAGCTCCTTGGGAGGTTGTATTATCAGCCAAAACGAGGAGAATGTTAAATGATCTTCAGACCTGTCCAGCGGTCAAGTGGAAGAACCCCTTAGAACCGCAGGTTATTGAGGGGATGTTGAAACCACCTCCGACTGCGAGGACCGATGGTGGTAGTTCAAGCGCTCATAGTCAGCCGTCAAAATCTTCAAAAAAGAAGAAGAAGAAATCTAAGAAGCCCGTGAAGCCTGGTGACAAGCGCACGGACTTACAAAAGCAAATCGACGCACTGGTTGAGTACAACCAAAAAGCGCGGACTCCCATTACGCTCCAAGATTTCCTTGATCACGTCTTCGGAGAAGAAGATGAGGGAGAAAGTTCATCGGATGAATCCGAGGAATATGTGGCGAGCTGTCATATGATCTCCCATTCGACCACGGACGATGAAGGGACTTCTGGCACTGAAACGCTGGGGGCAAATGCCGAATCAAGAGCCCCAGGGTTATCAGTTGAAATGATTGGCGCGTTTCGTAATGAAGCTCGATTGAAAAGCAAAGCTGATCGAGAACGCGAGACGGCTATATTCGAAAGGGCCAAGCGCCAGCGACTTGAGGAAAGAGCTGAGATGATCCCGCTGGAACAAAATGCCTCCACCGCTGACAAAATCCAATTCAAGATAAAAAAGAAGTTTGCTAAGGCCATATCGATGGGCATGAAGCTACCACCCTCTGAAGAAAAAGTTACTGGCGCGGTAGAAATACACCCCTCTTATTGCTTATATCATCAGAAGGTCTCGTACTCCACCCAAGATTGCAAAGCTTTCAATGGATGGTGGCAAGGATACGTCGCTAATCAACAACGCCTTAAACGGGAAAAGCGTAAGATTCGTCGGGAGCAAAGAAAAACAACCAAAGAGTTTGAAAGAACTGCCGACAACTGTCACACGGTTAACACTACCGGGTCGCAAGTGCCTACATTTGGGAGCGACTCTGATGAGGAGTTAGAACTTGCCCCTCTCTTTAAAGAGTCAACTTCGGGAAAAGAAGAGGAGCCAGTGGTTTGCGAAAATATCCGGCTGCGGAATCGAACACTGCCTGAAAAGAACCTCGGAACCTCGAACAGAAAAGATAAAGGGAAAGAAAAGGTCTCCGAAGACATCGTCTTAGATGACCAAGTTCTGGAAGAGCTAAACGCCGAAAACCTGCCGAAGAGAAGTAAGGTGGATTACAACGTTCTGGCACATCTGAGGAAACTGCCCTCTCAGCTCAGCGTCCTTGATGCCTTGTTACTATCAAAGGAGGCGAGAGACTCTTTGATTATGGCGCTACAAGATCCGGACCAGTTCCAAGCCTTCTTAGCCGAAGAAAAGATGAAAGACGAATTAGAAGAAGTGCACACAGCCGATGTTGCTTTTGGTGATGAAGACCTTCTCCTCGGGACGTGTGAACACAATCGCCCCCTTTATGTCTCAGGATACTGCCATGACATAAAGATAGGTAAAATCTTGGTCGATAACGGATCGTCTGTCAATTTACTCAATGTGCGAGTGTTAAAGGAGATTTGCATGAGTGTCCAACACCTCGCCCGAGACAAGATCACTATCTCCGGTTTCGACTCTCAATCCTCAAAGACTCTTGGATCTGTGATATTGACGCTACGCTTCGGGTTGCTCGTCACAGACATCAAATTCCATGTTATAGATGCCAAGACGTGCTACAATGCTCTGCTCGGCCGACCATGGCTACACGAGTACAATATCATCCCTTCTACACAGCATCAGTGCATGAAGTATTCTAGGGATGACCTCGAGTACACTGTGGCGGGAGAGTTGAATCCATTTTCCGTGAATGAAGTTCGCAAGTATGAAGATGCCAAATACTTTTTACCGAGTTTCGAAGACACGGAAAGGTGTCACAAACCGGAGGACAAGACTAACGCCACCATCCCTGTCTTCGGCAGTGACACCGAGGAAGAGGAGGATATAATTTATTCAGGTCCATCCCAATCCACTAGGCCGGGACCATCCGTTCCTTCATTGATCTTCGGCAGTGATTCAGAAGATGAAGTTCACGCTGTATTCCCCGCTCGGCCTTCAATACGGGTTTCCGCTGATGAAGATCGAAGTCTGCAGATAACCATGGTGCCGCTTGAGCATTACAAAGAACTGGATGCACTCGACACCAACAGTGTAGAAGAATAGCAGACATTCTATATCCCTCCCGGACGAAAAGGCGAGAAGGCAATCCTATTCTACCGTTCTGAAGAAAACAAGGTGGAAAAAGAAATTTGGCATGGCGCGGATCCCATGCTCGACAGGCTTCAGCCTATCCGTCTTCCCAGATATTATACCGAAGGTTTGAAGAAACTGCTGAAACGCCAGGGGATGTCCTTCACACAGACCATTAGGAAAGCCAAATTCTATGACAAGGTCTGGAACATTCCCGGGACTCAATGCAAACTGCCTAACGGGAGAGTAGAAACAAAAGGGCTTCGGTACATCCGGTCAAAGAAACGGGAGCTAGTAAACAGGTGTTATGTTATGTATGACTTTGACGAAAAGGCGGACGCTCAATGGGAGGACGCTAATCCTGAGTCAGCAAAAGTTCCTGATACAAAACCGCCCAGTCCATCATTTGAAGACCAGATGAGCAAACTTATAAGGGATGCGAGTCAAAAAGCCCGAGACGATCATGATCGTGAAATAGCGATCTATGAGAAAGCCAAGACACAGCGCCTCCTTCAACAGGCGGTGAAGGAAGAAAATGCCGCTCCTTGTCAACCCGCTACAAAAAAGGTTCGACGCGAAAACAAAAACAAGTCGAAAGGCAAGAGAGGCGCTCGACAACCACAAAGCAGAGCTAAGAAGCCACGTATCCGAGAGTCGAGCGTTATTGACCTAGCCCTCAGGAAGAAAATGGGTCGAGCATACTCATTTCCTCGGAACAAAACGAGGAAGATATTCGATCTCGCTCTAAAACATCAAATGCTTACGTTGCCAGAGTCTAAGCATCCTGAGCACGCAGGCGAGGTGTTCAACCCAAATTATTTCTTTTACCATCGAGTAATGGGACACCCTCTTGAAGATTGCTTCACCTTCAAGAATTGGGTTGAAGATCAGTATCAGCTAGGCAAATTCGCGTTTTCTGACAACTGGAGGGTAGCACCACCACAGAAGCACAAGCCCGAGGCCGCGAGAGAAGAACCAACTCCGCATTGGGATTGGCAGAAAATTTGCACTTGCCATGTGGTAACAATATTAAAAGAAGAGTCCGAGGACATGAACAGCCTTCCTTGGTGCTTTGAAAACGGCAGCGATGAGGTGATCTCAGAATTTCCCCCAGCTCCGAAAGAACTGGAGGACGGAATACATACCACTGCAGACAACCTCAGGAAAATCGAGTTGGGGACGGTAAATGATCCGCGACCGACATTCGTCAGTGAGCTACTGTCCGAAGAGAGGGTGGCTGCGTTAAAAGACGTCCTTGTGCAGCATAAAGATTGCTTCGCATGGAACTATTCCGAGATGCCGGGACTAGATCCAGAAGTTGCTGTACATAAACTAGCAATATCTCCAAACATCAAGCCAGTCAAGCAGGCGCCGAGAAGAATGCGACTCGAGCTTGAAATGAGCATAAATACCGAAGTCAAAAAGTTAATTGACTCTGGCTTCATCCAGGAAGTTCAATACCATGAATGGATCGCCAACATCGTCCCAGTGATGAAGAAAAATGGGACAGTGCGCGTATGCGTAGACTTCCGGGATCTTAATAAAGCTTGCCCGAAGGATGATTTCCCAGTACCAGTCACTGAACTGATGATAGACAATACATCCACTCATGAAGTCTTCTCTTTCATGGACGGCTCATCGGGGTATAACCAGATAAAAATGCATCCAGAAGACCAGAAGCACACAGCCTTCAGGACTCCTCTTGGTATATTTTGTTATAAAGTGATGCCCTTCGGTTTGAAGAACGCCGGTGCTACTTATCAGAGGGCCATGACAAAGATCTTCGACGACCTTATACATGAAATCGTTGAATGTTATATCGACGATCTCGTGGTAAAAAGCAAATCGTACGAGGAACATCTCGAGTATCTGAAGACCGTATTTCAACGCCTTCGGCAATACAACTTGAAGATGAATCCTCTTAAATATGCGTTCGGGGTTTCCTCGGGCAAATTCCTGGGATTCGTTGTTCGACACCGAGGTATTGAAATAGATCCGTCAAAGATTAAAGCGATCCTGGAAATGCCTCCGCCGAGGACTCTCAAACAGCTGCGGTCTCTCCAAGGGAAACTCGCATACATACGGCGATTTATAGCCAACCTTTCAGGAAAGTGCCGTCCTTATAGTCACCTGATGAAGAAGGGAACCCCATTCGTTTGGGATCAAAAATGCCAAGGCGCACTGGACGAGATCAAGCAATACTTGCAAAACCCGCCGGTGTTGGCTGCTCCTGTTAAGGGGAAGCCTCTCATTCTTTATACAACCGCCCTCGAAGGCTCCTTAGGCGCATTATGGGCACAAGAGAACGATCGAGGGAAAGAAAGAGCACTCTACTACTTAAGTCGAGTTCTGCTGGGGGCAGAAAGCAACTACTCTCCCATTGAAAAACACTGCCTGGCGTTGATCTTCGCAATAACAAAGCTTAGGCACTATGCGTTGGCGCACGAGGTCCGTCTTATTTCAAAAGTGGACCCTCTTAAATATCTAATGTCAAAAGCCATATTGACAGGGCGACTCGCTAAATGGGCCCTGCTCTTGATGGAATTTTCGATAACATATCAACCTCTCAGGGCAGTAAAAGGCCAGGCCATCGCCGACTTCCTTGCTGAGCATCCCATACCTGCCGATTCTCCTTTAAATTGCGATTTGCCAGACAGACATGCGTTTGACGCAATCGACAGTGGTGGTAGCCGGTGGGAGCTTTATTTCGATGGAGCCTCTTCCATGAAAAAGCACAAACAAAATACGCCAATAATCAAATCAGGGGTAGGACTCATCTTTGTGACTCCACAAGGAGGAATAATGCGCTTCGCCTTCTCCTTAACAGAGCCGAGAATGAATAATGAAGCTGAATATGAAGCTTTGATAGCAAGCTTGGAGATTGCCATCGATATGGGAATTGAAAGCCTCCACATATATGGGGACTCCCAACTGGTCGTTAGTCAAGTGAACGGCGATTACCAAACATGCAAGCCGGAATTGGTAAAATACGGTGAAAAAGTGCAGCAACTGCTAACCCAAATTCCCTCCTACACGTTGGAAAGCATAACGCGCGCGGAAAACAGCAAAGCAGACGCGCTGGCCAAACTTGCTAAAGAGCTGGCTGACGAGAATCTCGATGACGTTAGAATCGTGATACAAAGCCGTCGAGTACTCTCCCCAGCAGAAATACCTACAGAATCATATAAAGAAAAGGGAGCAACTGAACAGGCGACCCTACAAATAAAAGATTACGAGAAGACCGAAGACTGGAGAGAAGTCTTCATAGATTACTTCAAGTTCCACCGAATACCTGAAGAAGCGTCCATAAGACATCAGCTTGTGAAACGAGCTCTGTCTTTCGCCTTCGTCAACGATACTCTATACAAGAGATCATTCGATTCTCTGTGGCTGAGATGCTTAGGACCTGACGAAGCGAAAAGGGTCGTCCAGGAAGTTCATGATGGACTCTGCGGTTCTCATCAAGAGGGCCCAAAAATGAAGTTGAAGATAAAACGGATGGGCTACTACTGGCCCACGATGATGCAGGATTGCCTGGAATACGCGAGGCAATGTCATTCATGCCAAATTCATGGGGACTTCATCCATCAGCATCCCAATCCACTGCATCCAACGGTGGCTAGCTGGCCATTTGAAATGTGGGGGAATGATATAGTCGGCCCCATCGAACCAGCATCGTCAAAGGGACATCGTTTCATCTTGGCGACGACTGATTACTTCTCCAAATGGGCAGAAGCGGTACCGTTGAGGGAAGTGAAGACGGAAAACATCCTTCACTTCTTCAAAACGCATGTCATATACCAGTTTGGAACCCCAAGAAGGATCATCTCTGATAATGGGCTAGCCTACCGAAGTCATAAAATTAGCCGCTTCGCACAGCAGCACAATATAGACTGGAGATATTCCTCAGTCTATAATCCGCGAGCTAACGGTCTAGCTGAGGCCTTCAACAAGACCTTGACGAAGATCATGAAGAAAACAGTGTCACGAAATAAGAGAGATTGGCACGAAAGATTGCAAGAGGCTCTTTGGGCATATCGAACTACATTTAAAACGGCCACAAACACAACGCCGTACGCGTTGGTATTTGGGACGGAAGCAGTACTCCCTCTCGAGATAGAATTACCCTCTCTACGAGTGGCAGTCCACTACGAGCTGACAGACGAAGAAAATGCTCACCTTCGGTTTGAAGAGCTTGACGCCCTTGATGAAATCCGGCTTTTAGCACAGCAAAATCTGGAAGCTTATAAAGCAAAGATGACGCGCTCATACGAAAGATTGACCCGACCGAGGACATTTCGTCAAGGCGAACTCGTGCTAGTGGTCAAAAGGCCTATGATCCCCAATCGCGCCAAGCGGGGAAAGTTTGAGCCAAACTATGAAGGACCGTACATCATTGATAAGGTCTACCAGGGTGGGGCCTATCTACTCATCGACATGCACGGTGAAAGGACTTTAAGGCCAATAAACGGTCGCTTACTGAAGAAATACTACGCTTAATGAGCCATAGTTTAGGTCAATGATAGGTGACGACGACTATGTCCGCTCGCTATCTTCCTAAGCTTAGGCTTTATAAAGAAGCCGGTCTCTTCAATGACGGACCGAAACGTCCTTAAACTAGCGACGGACCGAAATGTCCTTAAACTAATAGCAGACCGAAACGTCTTTAAACTACTACCGCAGCATCTTTAGGCTGACAAGATATAAAAAATATATATATAAAAATAAAATAAATAAAATAAAATAAAAACGGTATGTCCATAAGCAAAAAGGGCACGGATGAAAACCCGAAAGGGCTCCGTGAGTAAAAACAGCAGGGCTACCGGCGAGTGTTCGTGAAAACCCGAAAGGGCGCGACCTCGTAAAAAAAAGAGAATAAAGAAAAACGGTATATCCATAAGCGAAAAGGGCACGGATGAAAACCCGAAAGGGCTCCGTGAGTAAAAACAGCAGGACTACCGGCGAGTGTTTGTGAAAACCTGAAAGGGCGCAACCTCGTTAAAAGAAACTTACAGGGTCCTCTCGACCTTGTAAGGAGAAACCACCCACGTGATATCCTTACGACTCACAAGGGAGCAACACACTTAGGGATCCTCACGATTCCTAGGGAGAAAATACACTCGTGAGATCCTCACGACTCGCGAGGAGAAATCTCTTATGGGACCCTCACGGCTCATAAGATTTGAAAGTCTTAAGTTACAGAGGCCTAAACCTGTGCTTAAGCGACTCCTACAACTTCCGATATTGCCCTACAAGTGGCTCAATATTGACCCTTGTATACAATCCACGGGCGCGAATAAACATTTCCCTAACCAAGTATCATCCGTGACTGGGGATATGTTCGCATGATAAACAACCCTTGTAAATCCTCTCGATTTATGAGGAGAAAACCCTCCTGTAGGATCCTTACGACTTACAGAGGAAACGAACACTTAGGAATCCTCACGATTCCTAAGGAAAAAATACACCTACAAGATCTTCTCGACTCGTAGGGAGAAATACCTTTGTGAGACCCTTACGGCTCATGAAGTCAAAAGCCTTAGTCGACAGGACCTTAACCCTGGTCACTAAGCCATCTTTGTTCAACATCGACAGAGGAAAATGATGATTCGCTCCTGGCAATATCCCAGTTGTAGCGATGCTGATGACGAGATCGGTGTCTAATTTCAGGTTTACGGCGAAAAGCCAGTAAACCGCACATGCATACGAAATAGCCGAAATGATGGGGCAACTTGCAATAAAAAAGCAGCAAGTAAAATGTATGCATGCCAAATAGCCGAAATGATTGGGCAACTGGTAATAAAAAGCAACGAGTAAAGAAAAAATAAAAAGCCGAAATGATCGGGCACCGCGAAAAATAGCCGAAATGTTTGGGCAATCGTGACCTTCGCGATATAAAAGCTGAAATGATAGAGCATCGCGGAAATAAAATAAAATAAAAAGAAGAAATGATAAAACTTCGGCCCTACAGTTAAGATCACATCGATCCCTGTATACAATCCAAGGGCGTAAACAAGGAAGGGACCATACTTCCCCAGCGGATTCCGTCAAACGACGAAGCCAAACCTCAACGGTTCATTTCAACCGAAGAAGCCAGTGACTTCAACAAGCAAAATCCTCGAATCACGGATACAAACACTCCTTGACGAGAGCCTCCTGATCCGCATCGACTCGCAGAGCCACCAGTGCCTCCGTGGGAATCCTCGACTCGTTTCGAACCCCAAGGAAACAAATAATCCTTGGCGCTTGGGAAAAAAATAATCCCAACAAAATCCTCGACTCACGGATACAAACACTCCTTGACGAGAGCCTCCTGATCCGCGTCGACTCGCAGAGCCACCAGTGCCTCCGTGGGAATCCTCGACTCGTTTCGAACCCCAAGGAAACAAATAATCCTTGGCGCTTGGGAAACAAATAATCCCAACAAAATCCTCGACTCACGGATACAAACACTCCTTGACGAGAGCCTCCTGATCCGCGTCGACCCGCAGAGCCACCAGTGCCTCCGTAGGAACCCTCGAATCGTTTCAAACCCCAAGGAAACAAATAATCCTTGGCATTTAGGAAACAAACAATCCCAACAAAATCCTCGACTCACGGATACAAACACTCCTTGACGAGAGCCTCCTGATCCGCGTCGACCCGCAGAGCCACCAGTGCCTCCGTAGGAACCCTCGACTCGTTTCAAACCCCAAGGAAACAAATAATCCTTGGCGCTTGGGAAACAAATAATCCCAACAAAATCCTCGACTCACGGATACAAACACTCATTGACGAGAGCCTCCTGATCCGCGTCGACCCGCAGAGCCACCAGTGCCTCCGTAGGAACCCTAGACTCGTTTCAAACCCCAAGGAAACAAATAATCCTTGGCGCTTGGGAAACAAATAATCCCAACAAAATCCTCGACTCACGGATACAAACACTCCATGACGAGAGCCTCCTGATCCGCGTCGACCCGCAGAGCCACCAGTGCCTCCGTAGGAACCCTCGACTCATTTCAAACCCCAAGGAAACAAATAATCATTGGCGCTTGGGAAACAAATAATCCTAACAAAATCCTCGACTCACGGATACAAACACTCCTTGACGAGAGCCTCCTGATCCGCGTCGACTCGCAGAGCTACCAGCGCCTCCGTGGGAACCCTCGACTCGTTTCAAACCCCAAGGAAACAAATAATCCTTGGCGCTTGGGAAACAAATAATCCCAGCAAACTCCTCGACTCACGGATACAAACACTCCTTGACAAGAGCCTTCTGACCCGCGTCGACCTGCAGAGCCACCAGTGCCTCCGTAGGAACCCTCGACTCGTTTCAAACCCCAAGGAAACAAATAATCCTTGGCTCTTGGGAAACAAATAATCCCTCGCAAAACTTCTCAACTCACGGATACAAACACTCCGTGACGAGAGCTTCTTTGACTCACATCTCGGGCAGTAAGGATTCAAAAAACTTGCTTCCTGAACAAAGGGACCCTGCAAGTCAATCCTGAATGGTCTCTTGCATACTATTCACGGGTCTCACTCTCTGAAGTCGATTCTCGACAAGGAGGGAAACAACCACTTACGAATCCTCTCGACTCGTAAAAGGGAAAATTCTCTTATAGGATCCTCACGACTTATAAGAGAAAACCACACTTAGAAATCCTCACGATTCCTAAGGAGAAAATCCACCTATGAGATCCTCTCGATCCGTAGGGAGAAAATTCTCTATGAGAGCCTCACGGCTTATGGAGTTGAAAAGTCTTAGGCAGCAGATCTGAACCTGCGGCCTAAGCCATCGCTGGTTCTTAGTCAAGTCAAGATGCGTGCCCTGCTATCCGTCAACCATGTTCGCTAAGGTGGTATGCTGATAATAAAAGAAGGAAAAGACCAAAAAATGACACATTACAAAAAAAAAGGTGTATCTTTTATTCATAAACTTGATCGGATACGGGATACATTATGTCAAAGGATAAAAAAATATATATATACATATACATTCTTCTATCTATAAGTGCGAACAATACAAAAATGGATAGCTACTGAGGAGGAAGTGTCTTTAGTAAGTTCACAAGCCGCTCTCGCACTTCCTTCAGCGCTTCTTCTCGAGTGACAGCTGCGGCCACCTCCGCCTCCACCTGTGCCCGCTGCTGCAAGAAGGATGAAAGTTGCTCCTCTACCGCCTTCTGGGCTGCTTCCTGGCTGGCTGCAGCTCGCTCGACAACGTTAAGTTTTTGCCTCAATAATAATCCTTCGGAGAGGCATTGCAGGAGGCCCTCAAAAATAACCTTCAGCCGTGCGGCATTGGCCTCCACCCGAGCATGCAGTTGAGCAGACTTGCTCGAAGCCCCATCACGCTCCTTACGCCTTGAAATGGCTTCTTGTTCGAGATGGCGGAAGTAAGGAGCGCTTTGCTCAATCCACGTTGTCCTCTGATTATTGGCAGCCACGGTCTCGGGAGCGGGACGCAGCGACTCCAACTGATATAGGCGACTCTCGATCTCCTTACAATGGTTAACCCAGGATGCGATAATGCCCTCCTCATGAAAGTTCACGAGTATTGCTAGCATTGGGTTAACCACCATGGCGAAGTCTGCGGCAGATGTAGGAGTTTCAACGTCGAGTTCCTCGACATAGTCACTCAACATACGCAGACTATTCGCGGCGCCTTTTGAAGACAGACTCCTCTGATAAGGACCTGCCGGCATTGTGATGCGAGGTTCGAAGGATGCCGAAGCCAGAACGACAGCTGAAAGGAACAGGATGCGATCAGATAACAGTACAGAAAATAGAGAGAGGAAAGTTACCAATATGATGGTCATTGTACCAGTTGAGACAGGTGGCAAGGTCGGAAGGGCTGGTGGCGTGGCTGATCTTTCATCCCCTCCTTCAATCTGTAGCACTGCAGTTGAGATGAGAAGAAGAGGTTAGAGACAATTCCGTCAATAAGAAAAAAGAGAGGAAGGATGTCAACGGAAATCATACTCACCAACGCCACCAGAAGAAGAAGCAAGCTCAGATGGGAAGGAAAAGTGTGGGAGCAACATCTGATATACGTGATCAAAAAGCACTCCTGAAAACACGACAGTGTCACTTTAGTACGCGAATTATATGTCTGGAAAACAAGATTAATAAATCGTAAACACAGACCTTCCAACATCTTCGAGGGTATGAGAGAAAGTTGAGGGGTGACCACCGCCAAAGCAGTTGTTGAAGGCGCTCCCTCGAGCAGTGGGGCATCGTCGCTAGCCGCACCTGCATTACGAAAAGGTGAACTTGTCAGAAAAGTTTGTAAAGTAAAGAAAAGCAGCCACTTAGGGTTTACCTGAGGAGCTCCCGGCTGAAACGGAGGAGGCTCCCTCCTCTACCGACATGAGACCACCGCCCGTGGCCTCGTCACCCGACTCGATGGGGACCGTCGTCGTGCTAGCCAGGCCTAGGGACAGCGGAGGACCATAGACGGGGAGGGTTATGACTGGAGTATTGCCAGATTCCAGAGAAGGAGCGGCTGGCTCGCCCTCGGGAATCATGGCCGCCTCACCCACTACTCTCTCAGGTTCAGTAGCTGCGGTTGTATCGTCTACCGTCGCCAGGGGACCGCCGACCTCGAGCGCCTCAGCCGCCACCACCCTAGACTCAGCTATAATGATCATATCATCTGCCCCCGCTTCAGGTTCGGCATCAATGACCTTCTCAGCGGTAGGCCCCTCGACCTCCACTCCAGGCTCCATGGCCTCAACGATATTACCCACTGTCGGCTCGGGTTCGGCAGGCATCGCCCCCTCTGTTCCTCTAGGATCGACGGCTTCCGCCTCTCCCTCGATCGGACTTGGCCCTGCAAAGATAAGAGATATAAG
The DNA here is from genome assembly GCA_030015575.1 of Agapanthus africanus. Lineage (NCBI taxonomy): Eukaryota > Viridiplantae > Streptophyta > Magnoliopsida > Asparagales > Amaryllidaceae > Agapanthus > Agapanthus africanus. The sequence continues at coordinate 318,021,967 of JASDDO010000010.1, forward strand.
GACCAATGACATTAAAATCCTTATAACAAAAACTCTGAGAGAAATATTACCGGAAGTGGATTTGCCGTTTGCGCTCCGAACTGCTCGCGCCACCTCTCTGTGGGCAGTGGATAGGACGACAGGGGCCTCTTCGGAGGGAGTATCAGCTCGAGGGGCGGTGCTGGGTCCCGCTCCCATGGCCAAGGCAGCCCTGCGCGTCTTCGCCTCACGCCTCAACCGCTTCCTCTCCTCCCGAGCGGTTATGAGGGACCTCTATGACGCCTCCTTCAAGGCGTCATCATCTTCATTCAGGGATGCCTCCAGAGCCTTTAAGGCATCTCTTATCGGCTCTTCAAGACAAACCTCCTGTGGTGGCCCAAAAGAGGCGGGAACGTCGGCAGCTGGTAGGACGTCTGCATCGCTAGGAGGGAGCGGCATTGAGGTCCCTGCAATTAAAAGGGAAAGGTTAGATCGACCATAACGCAAGGAAAACGGAAAAAACTTGATGAGTCGAAACTTACTAAGGCCCATAGATGCCCTGAGACGTTCTTCCTCCTGAAAAGTCTTCAGGGAAGCAGCAATGGCTTCTTCATCAGTGACGCCTGTTGAAAGAAAAGAAAGAAAAGCGTAAGTCAAAAATAATGAAGAGGATATGTTACAATAAAGAAAAGGCGACTAGTAGTTACCTGATTGCGCAAGCTTAGCCAGCCACGCGTTACGTTTCACCAACCATGCCGAAGCTCTGAGAGCAGCGCCCAAGTCTGTATCGTCTGGCGGTGGCATCACTAATCCTGCGTTAGTCCCATATTCGAGCAGACCCTCGGAGTAGGGAGCATGGGGTTCCTGACCAAACACAACGTCCACGGCGAGGAGCGACTTCTTTTTCTTTTGCCCTCCGACCCTGGGCCCGCGAGGGATCGACTTCCGCTTAGCAGCCACTTTGGGATGACGAGTCCCGATGTCCGCACCCACGCCAGACTCCGGTGAGGGTACAACCATTGTTTCCACCTGAGCGCGGGGTGCGGGAGGTGCGTCTACGATATCAGGGAGCGGCAACTCACGTGGAGGGCTTGGCGCACGTGATGGTCTGCCCCTAGTATCTTTTAGAGAAGGAACCACTAGGAGCCTTGGCGCTAAGGGAGCGTTACGATTGGTACCGGGGGGTACTTCTTTACGGTCAATCAACACTCGCCTCTCTTCCTTTATAACAGCCCCCGTCGCGTGATTGTACCACTCTTTATATACATTAAGGAGTCGTGGAGCACAGGCCGGCGTGCTAACGAAAAAACGAGAACCCGTGTTCAGGCGCATGAAATGGTGTAACGCGTTCTCCATCCCTTCTTCATTTACAGCAGGTTCCAGTAAGAAAGCTTCTAAGGGTATCCCTTGATCGTAACTCAGTTGTCGAGCAAAACGATGCGGATTATATCTCATAAAGATCGCTGCACCACCCTGCCTGAAGACTAGGAAACCCGGTCTAATAGAATACAAATGAAGGATCTCCCGGGCTGTTAACACTGAAACGCCATCTTTGAAGGAGTCCTGTAGTGGTCGCACCGCAGTGGTGGACGCTTTTCCAATGGTTAATACCTTATCAATAAAGGACATCCCAACTCCAACGGTGTGAGGGCGAAGCAGTAAAGCTCTGGCGTCCCGTGGTGAAGGGGTCACGATTGATGAGCCAATCAGCTGTAAAATGCGAGGAAAACCGCACTTGTCAAAGAATGAAGGCCTTTTATGCATACCGAAAACACCCGCCGTGTGTAGCTCGAGCCACGATGCAAAGTAGTGCATCGGGAAGACCATGTGCAGTACCCCGGGCTCGTTAGCATCCGCTGCTCGGCTGAGGCCATGATATAGGTGCGCCAGGCCGGCAATCCCCACGGCCACCTTTATCCCGATGACCATGCGGTGGGCTGGATAAAAGACAGAGGGCCGCATGCGATGAGAATGCATTGGGATCGCGAACCAACTCAGCCACAGCCCGAGAAATCCTAAGAAAAAGGCCTCCTCATCCATCCCAGGGGCTGCAATTTCCGCGAAAGATATGGTAGGGAAGTCTGGGAGGAAGAAAGCCTTTTGGTCTATCTCCTTCGTCGGCAGGTTGTCCAAACCTAGGCCGAAAGGATCATCCAGGATGGCAGATTTGAAGGCTCCTGGCGAAATAACGCTCGGACGAAGGAAGCGAGCAATGAAGTCCTCAAAATTAACTCCTCGGCTCCCGTGTTCGATGAAGAGGGACTCGTAGATGTTCAACACCTTGATCAGGCTAGGGAATTGGTGTTGAACGGCATTTTCCGGCGTAATCCCCCTTAACATCGGCTTAGCACCGAAGATGTACTCATCTGTCGGGAGCAACTCTTCATAGTGTTCCCCCATGACCGGTAGGCCAGATACCTCTGCGAATTCTTCCAAAGAAATAGACACTTCCCGATCCATGGCAAGGAAAGTGTTGGTGGGAATATTCCATTGCTCCAAGAAAGCCTTAAACCACCAGGTGGGGAGCGTAGGATATTGGAAGAGAGAGACGTAGACTGCGGTGTACAGTCCTAGTCTTATCAACTGCGACTTCCTCGTCGACAGGATGTACCGGGCCCACGGCAGATAGCCAATCGGGTGACGGGGAATCAAACCAAGGTTATATGATTGCCCCCACGGCCGTGCTTCCCCCTGACAGATACGGCGTCCTAGGATATCCAAAACCATAGGACGCTGAACCGGAACCGCATCCATAGCAGGATGAAGAAAGTTGTTCGCGGTCCAGTCTATCATCTCCACGGCATACTGCGCTGGAGGTGGGTTGGCATAGTGAATTGCCGTGATAGGTTCTGAAGGCGCCGCGCAGGTAAAGCTGCGTCGACCCATAATAATCTGGTTATACCAGGACCCCCAAAGGTGGAGTTTCTTGTACTCAGGGTCATACTCTCTAATCATGGTTAGGGCTTCGCGGTCCAAGGGCGCCTCTGGAAATCCCTCCTCCGAGCGGACAAACGGGAATGAAGTGTCTTCAGACATGATCGCTGCAAAAAGAGCAATGTAGCCGTCAGTGTTGTAATCCCAATGTTTGGCATTTAAAAAAAATGCATTAATTAAATTAAAATCAAAATTAATTAATTACACCGCACCACAGTGCGGTGAGTAGGAGACCAAGGAGGGACCCATGAAATCTAAATGACAATACGTCAGTTAATAAGACAAACTCATCATTGGATGAGGTTGTCAGTTGGTCCCTGGGGGGGAACATTCCCATAATAAAAAAGGAGAAAGAATCCCTAGAGACAAGGAGAAAATCTCCTCTTTCAGAGTAAAGCTCTGTCACAGAATGACACTTGTCAAATCATGACACTTGTCAAATTCTGGCCTTAAAAGAGTAGAATTCTTTAAAAAGGAGCTTAGCTCTGTAATATTCCCTCAAAAAGAAAATTTTGAAAATAATTTTAAAATTAAAATTTCTGAAATCTTGAAAAATCCATGATTCTTACAAAAAAAAAGGGGTTCTCTGTTTTTCTGATCTAAAGAGATCTACAGTTGATCCAAGAGCAAAGCTCTGTTCATGGGTTAAAACCCATGAAAGATCTCAGTGGATCTATAAGTTTTTTTTTTAGAGCAAAGCTCTGTTTATGAAACCCCAATGGGGACATCTTTAGATCGAAAGATCTGTAAGAGCCAAGCTCTATAAGTTAATTAAAATATTTAATCTAAGATTAAGTTTACCTAAAAGTTTCTAACTTGGAAAATGAGAGCAAAGCTCTAAAGTTCTGAAAGCAAGAGCAAAGCTCTGAAATTCTTAAGCAAGAGCAGAGCTCTGAAAATCTAAATTTAGAAAAATGGTGGAGAGTTTTCTAAGGGCCAGAGGCTCTATTTATAAGGCGCTTGCGCCTCTTGAGATTCCCCCCTTGATCTAACGGTCAGGGGGGTTGCCACCGTTGCACTCACGTGTGCGCCACGTGAGCGCAACGGTGGGGGGGCATTTGTTTCGCCCAATCAGAGCAAAGCTCTGTTTGAATTCAAAATTCAAATTTTTGAAGCAACGCTTCAAGTCGCGGGCGCAACGCGCCGCGTCTCTGGCGCAAATACGTCAGCGCAGCGCCCCAGAAAGCGCACCGAATCAGAGCAAAGCTCAGTTAAAAGGAAGCAACGCTTCAGCTGCGCTGCGCTCTGCGCTGCGCGACATGTGTCAGCGCAGATGCGCTAGCGCACTTGCGCTGCGCGACACGTGTCATGCGCTGGGGCATCTGCGCCAAACTGAATTAAGATTTTATGAAATCTTTTCTGTTCTTTCCAAGACCAGAAGATTTTCTTCTGCCTTTGGATCAAAGATCCAGCGGTGGGAAAATTCCCAAAATCACTCAGAAAAGATCCTGTTAACAAATTCAACAAATTTGTGAGCACTATAAATAGGACCCCAGACCTCATTCAAAGGCATCAAGATTTTCTTGAGAACTCAAGAACTTTAAACAGAGAGAACTCTGAGAAGATTTCAAGAAAAAGGTAAAGAACCTTCTGGGATTAGAAGAAATTCCTTCTAATAGACCATTAGTCTAAAAAAGTAAGATCTATGATCTTTATATAAAAAAAACAGTGCTTTGCACTTCTTGTGAACCTTCGGTTCTTTAAAAACAATAAAAATAATAAAATAATAAAAGAATAGTGCTTTGCACTTTTATGAACCTCTGGTTCTTCGAATAAAGAAAAATTTATTTTTCTTTGATCTATTTCAGATCAAGAAATTAAACAGTGCTTTGCACTTTCCTTCTTGTATCTAAAAGATGATTGGTGCTTTGCACTTCCAAGTTGCGCCGTTGCGCTCTTAAGAGAGCGCCACGTGTCGGCTATAAAACCGCTTGCACTAAGCGCCCTTAAGGTAGAGCTTTGCTCTCTGGAATTGGCGCAACTCGTTGAGAGCACGCCACGTGTCGCAGCGCAACAGCGCAGCGCACTGTGCTTGCGCTCACCAGAGCACGACACGTGTCATCACCATATGAGCTTGCGCTCATTACTTAGCGCAAAGCGCAGATGCATTGTATTGCTTATAAAAGGGCCAAGCCCAATTAAAAGAAGGCCTAACAGGCTCAATAAAATGCAATGCATTATTTTAAGGGGCAGAACCCAAACCAAAACAGATGCTCTGCATCATTTATAAATGGGCAGAGCCCAAACAAAATATTCAGAATGCTATGTATTTTAAAAGGGGCAAAGCCCAAACAAGGGAGATACTTTGCATCATCTACAAATGGGCAGAGCCCAAAATAAATTGATACTCTGTATCTTTTGTGGGTAGAGCCTAACTAAAAAATGCAATGTAAAAGCAAATAAAATGTTGAACTGGACTTAGCCCAATCGTGGCCATAAGTCCTTAAATTAAATTGACTGAGCAAAAAGGGTTCTCCTAAATCAATCTACGTCCGGTTCGAGGGTACATCTCCGAACTCCTTTGACATCCAGCGTTGTAATTCCTCAACGACGTCAAAGAGGTGACGGGTCCCAACAACTACACACCCCATCGGACCGAAACGTCCTTAAACTAATAATGGACCACCACGTCCCTAAACTGGAATATGGACCGCAATGTCCTTAAACTACCTATGGACCACTACGTCCCTAAACTGGAACAATAGAGTCTCCAAATGCTCTCTTGCCGGATCTAAACGGTCCCGTCTAAGTTGATCTTAGCCCCAAATACGGTTAATGTGTCCTTAGATCTTTAAATAAACAATAAAACTCCAAATCAACTTTGGTTCAAGGGTATATCTCTGAACTCCTCTAACACCTGTCGTTGTAATCCCTCAACGACGTCAGAGAGGTGACGAGTCCCGACGGCCAGATAATTAAATCAATCACTACGTTAAGTTGATCTTAGTCTAAAACAGGACTAATGTATCCTTAACGAATGTTTAAGTTGATCTTAGCCGCAACGCGACTGATGCATCCTTAAACTAAAAACACCAAACTCAAATCTAAATTAAATACGGATTTGGACTAATCCACGTCCTACGGGCGACGACATTACTCAGTCTCCGTATACAATCCACGGGCAGCCACAAATAAAACAAACACACACGACACGAAGTGAAATTCTGGAGAAGGAGAAAGTTGTTACCGCGACGCGGTAGCGTAATTAACTGCAGGGGCTTGCGCCTGCAGGGAAGAGCGTCCCCACAATCAAAAACCCCTCACCCTGAGGGGGAATCTGACGAAGTCTGCTACATCGGCCGCATCCGTCTAAACCTCCGATACACTGTGCCGTAAATCAACTTGGCATTTTCGGAGAGGTGGATGGATAAAACCATATAGCATCTGTCCCGAATCTCAGGCAACGGACGCGAAGTCCGGGCCGTCTTTCAGAGGGGAACAGGCTTCTAGAAGAAGTTTGTTGGAGGGAATATTCTAGAATGAGGAATATTCTTGGGTAAGGTGGTTAGGCCGAGCCTTCTAGATGAAGCCACGTGCATTCTGGAGTATTCTGGAAGCTTTAGCCGTTACATAGGACACGTGGAGAAAATCTGTTGTGCTGCTGACGTCATACCACCGCGGATCCGCGGAGACAAAGGGGTTTGGGCTGTGGATCCGCGGTCCTTTTAGGGCCTTGGGGCTTGAGTTTTCTGGTACATGCTTGGGCTGAGTTTTGGGCATGTTTTTGATATGTTGATTTTCTAATTGAGTCCCTGATCTCTGCTAGATCTCCAGCCTTTGAGTTGGCGTATTTTATCAGCACTGTTTCACAATTTTAGCTCGGTTTCTGGAATTTCCTGCACAATTTCTCGGGACAAGAGTTGCGCAATATAAGGATGATGCGATGCCATGATAAACACATAATTTCCCTAAAAGTGCCGGTTTTAAAGTCTAACACATGCAATCTGGTATTTCAGTGATGTTTTGCTAATATGTGCAATATGAATACCGAACACTTCTAGATGAGTGCAAATGATAGAAAGTAGATGATGCGTCGATTGATCACGTTGCTTCGTGGACATGTTTTGGATCTCTTGATCTTGTCAGTGATCTATTAGGTGATGATTTTAGTGGTCTATTTTGAGATTAGATAGATAATTTTCATCTGAAGCTCTCGGTCTTTTAAATAGCCCTAGAAGCAGAAACCCTAGATCCTATGTGTTAGGATTTGTCGTTGTGATCACCCCCAAAAAATCCTAGATCCAACGGACACGATAAGGCCGTGGATCCGTCGCATATTGAGCATATTAACCGCGGTTGGACAACGACATGGTGCAATCAGGATTCCAAAATTCTTGAGCTTCCTCATGTTGACACGTGGAGATTGTTGTGATGTCTGGATTCTTTATATCTTCTCTGAGTCTCTGCCATTATTGATTTTATGATTTGACTCAACTTTATCGCCAGATTTCATTCCCGATATCTTTGATATCTCGATCTCCAGACCTGAGCTCATATCTCCACAATATCTTAATTCATAGTATTAGTAATATTTGTTATATTTGAGATATTATCCTAATAATATTATATATGATAAAATATTTTAAGAATATTGATTAGGAATATTTGATATGATATGCATATTTAAATTATCAAAATATCATATAAATATTATATGCATATATTTTCCTTCATAATGTTAAGTATAGTGTATAAATATATGATAAAGAGTATTTTGTAGATAAACCCGCATATGTTCCATATTTACAATAAACACATTTAAGTACTTAACAAAACTAAGAAAAATGTTCCATCAAATGTGCAATATTTTTGACTGAACAGTTGTGTAGTGTAGAGAATGGCTCAAGACTTTCAATATCGAAGCATGTAATATTTTCTCATAGAAAATACCCTCATGCTTCAATAGTGAACACAAACAAATAAACAATTCCTTGGGCCATACTTTACACCCATGCCACAAATATCTCCAAATCCACCTCATTAATCTATTTCTCTAAAATAGATAATCCAAGTAATGAGGTGTCCCCTTCTAGAAGCATACCATGTAAAATTACAAGAATTCCCCCATCGTATATACATACCCATATTCGTATTCCGAAAAATATGAATATAATGAGATGATAAAGTCCAATAATACAATACTAAGATCCGGCTTAAACCAAAGCCTACACGTATGTGATCGAACCCTGCCATAAAACCATATGGCCTCTACATCGTTTCGCCCGAAGCAGTGAAACCCTCTGTGTGGGACTCTAAAGTCTCGACAGTATGCTGGCAGTGGGTTTAACTACAAGCATGTCAGCGGTACTAGCTGCACTAACGGCTATCCAGGTATCTGTCGATAAGAAGGCAGATAAGAAAACTCATCCGAACTCCTACTGAGCCTATCTGTGACATTCTCCGTACAGTCCGGTCTGTTCGTCTGAGATACTCGCATATTGGGCCTAGGAGGATGGTAAACGTCAGACCCTTAATAGCGCAATATGTTGTGCTGGGACAGAGCCCAAAACACCCTGAGAAACTTCTGGAGTACCTACCAGTAAATCTCGCTTGCCCTGGCCAAGGATTTTATGTCACGCCACGCTTTCCAGTGTATGGGCAGAAGGCGCGACGATGCCGCTACGTATTTACTGTGAAGTAAATACGCTAAGCGTATCTAAGCAATATAAATATAAATGCATAAGAGACAAGATATAATAAAACAACAAATTTATTTATTCATATTTTATTTATAATACATGGAAAAGTAAATACAACTGAATGAAAGCAATGCCTAAACCGTGGCATAACAGAAATGAAAAGTACTGAAATAAAAATGTGTACAATGAAGCTAGAGCTCTGGGTCGTAGGCAAGATGATCCAAGTCCTCACTAGTAGGCTCGATCTCCTGAGTGTCCAGATCACCTGACAACATTCCAAAGAAGAATGAGAAGGAATGTCGTCAGCGAACAATCGCTCGTTAAGTCCCAAAGGTAAGGGGGAAATATAATAGACAGAAAGAGAAATTAGCTTTTAAAGTTGTATTATTTGTTAACGCTGTTGTTTGTAGCTTGGTACAGAAGGATGCTAGTGTATACGAGAGGAGTCTCAGTAGACCAGAGACTAAGGTGAACGGAATGTACAAGGAACCGTTATGCCATGGTATAACAGCAACGAAATATAGGTTAGATGTCTTAAATCTTGCAGTCTCATGTCACTTCTAACACCTTCCGTACCAATCTACCCCTTAAACCCCGCGATATCTTAATTGTATTGTTTGTGTTGTATTGTAACTTGTATTGTCTTGTATAGATGGATGGCTTGCCGAAACCATGATATCAGTAAATGGATATAACTGGAGAATCATGTAAATAGAAGTATATCCATGGTTCGGTTCAGTCAATACAGATTGAATAGATTGAATATATGTATTCCAGGATTCAGGTTGAATTGTAGTATTGTAGATTGTACTTGAATCATATTCAAGTCAGATTATTATAATGAGACTCAGTCTGAGTCAGAACAATTAGAAAAGAAATTGAAGTCCTGAGTGTTTTGATGTTATCGATAACCGCTGCACATGGGCGGCAGGATTTGTGTCTTTTTCAAAGACGATTACCGTGTTGATAACACCGTTTGTTCAGTTGTCTACCTTAGATAGGCAAGCACCCGTATCTCCGGCTCCCTGAGGCTCAAGAGACTGGTCCCGCTTAAACCTATATTTACTAGGATCCTTAGGGTAATTTATAGAACTTGAGGAGGTTTTATGTAAAATTACTTTTGTATAATTTTCAAAATACACCCTAAGTATTTAATTATCGTCTTTAGAGTTGTCATAGATATAGATTTTATATTTGTGATATTTCTAGTGAATAAACCTATTTTTCATAATACATGGTATTAAATTGTAAGTGTTGGAGTTGTATGGAATTTCACGGTGTTTTCATGTAAAGTGATTCTTTTTTATTTAGAAACGTTGGAATATTTATATCATTTAAAAATAGATATTTTGATGATACATAAATATATATATATTTATATAAAAATAATTTTAATATATTATATTTCTAGAAATCTCATTTTCTAAAGATATTTGTATTTTTTTAAATCTTTCGAGACCGAATGCTCCTTGCGGAGGTTTGCATCTCGCACTACTAAGCTCGAGAATGTGCGATAATCCACACCATCCCAAACGGGTTCCCCAGATGGGTTGTTGCGGCGCTTTGGAAAGATTTATAAAATACGCAATCTTATAGAAACGGTTTTAATAGTTAGTGGTATTTATATGTAAAGTTTCGTTTTCCCGTATTCTATATTCCCGAAAGGTATTGTGCTATGTTGCATATGAGTGTTGTGAGGAGGTAGGTCATTACCTCTTGATCTATCTAAAGTTATAGCAAGATTGTGATGTTTTAATGTCTCAAATTAAACTATATGTTATTTTACTGAAAAAGTACGATAAAAATTAAAATAGAAATATTTTTGATATGGAATTTGTTCAATATGACTTGTTAATGTTTAATAGTCAACATTTAATGGTTAGTATGATTGTATTAAGAAAAGTGAGATTTTTTAGGAAGAACTGAACCGGAAATCGGATTAACTCAGATTCCGTCGGGTTTTAGAAATACGTGTTTTTAGAATAGCTAGGTGAAGAGGGAGAAGGGACTTATGGGTTTAGAGGTTATAGAAGAGGGAGAGGAAACGGTAGGAGGCGCTGGTGCGCCGTTTCGTCACTGGGAGCTCCTAGGGTCGTCGTCGGAATTTCGCCGGAGTTTTGCCCTTTGCTAACTTTAATTGCACACTAAAATTTCTAGAGGAATTTCTTGAGAGTTTGGACAGAATTGTGAGTGAGGGGTGTGTGTCTATGGGTGGTATTTATAGGGTAAAGCTAGGGTTAGGGTTAGGTGAAGGGGTGTGAGAAAATTGTATTAAAAATAGGGTTTAATGGGATTTAAAGAGCTCTATTAAATTGCAGGAAAATTAAAGTGTACAGGGGTAATGGGGAGGCCAAAAGACACACTTTTGTTGTTGGCAACTCGGCGATCCGACTCGATTCGGCCGGCGCCGCCGGCCCCAGTCGGCCGAGTCAGGCTGATTCGAAGCCTCCACGTGTCCAGCGACTGTTGGTGTACCTCCTGGGATATTTAGTTTACATGTGTAGTAGGTTTTTTACGATTTATGCACGTGTAAACCTTTGTACTTCTAAAAATTCAAAATAAAACAATATTAAAATAATGTGGGGGATGGGATTTGAACTCTGGTGCTTTGGTTCAGCAGTGCAAGGTCTTACCCGTGAGCTACAAGCTCTTTCTTGCTATTAAAAAGCAAAAAATTACTTATAGTACTCATAGTAAATGCAAATACTCCAAGTATACATTAACTTTTAAACAAATTTTTGTACACTAAAATTGGAGTTGTTATGGTCTACCCTCCTTACAAAAATTTCTTCCTCGAAATTTACAAATTTTATTTGAGGACTAGTTTACAAAGAGGTGAGGATATCTTGCATGCATATCATCTTCCCTTTCCCAAGTTGATTCTCCTAGAGTGTCTTTCCTCCACATCACTCGAACTATGTTGACTTCCTTGTTCCGACGTGACTTCACTTTCCTTTCCATGATCTCCACAGATTGTTGCTCACAAGATAAGTCAGGTTGTACAGTGAGCTCGGAATGATCGAGAATGTGGCTGGGGTCACTCACCTACCTTCTAAGTTGGGATATGTGGAACACATTACGCACTCCTTCTAATGAAAGTGGAAGTGCCAAGCGGTATGCCACTTCACCGGCTCGTTCGAGTATGTCGAATGGTCCAATGTATCTCGGACTTAGCTTACCCCGTCTTCCAAATCGGATCACTCCGCGGTTCGGAGATATCTTTAAGAACGCGTGATCTCCTGGATGGAACTCCAAGTGACGTCGCTTTGCATCATCCCAGTGCTTCTGTCGATCTTGGGATATGCGCATTCTTTCCTTGATAGTACGAACTACATCAACAGTTGCTACTATCATCTCAGGTCCAAGAAGTTCCCGATCTCCGATATCGTCCCAACTTAATGGCGATCGACACTTCCTTCCATATAGTGCTGCAAAAGGTGACATTCCCATGCTTTCTTGGTAGCTGTTGTTGTATGAAAACTCCACATGATGTAGGTGATCTTCCCACGATCCTTTGAAGTCTAACATACATGCTCTGAGCATATCTTCCAAGATCTGAATAGTTCGCTCAGACTGACCATCTGTTTGTGGATGATAAGCCGTGCTGAAGTTCAGACTTGTTCCCAAGCTCGCTTGCAGACTCTGCTAAAATTGTGATCTGAAACTGGTGTCACGATCGGAGACAATGCAGACCGGTACTCCATGAAGTCTCACAATTTCCTGTATGAGTTCATGGGATCAAGGATAGTACATATTTAAAGAGTTTAAATCTTAAGTAGATTCTTATCTCTATGTACTTTTTTGCTAATGTCTCAGTTGATTGGCCAACTCGAAATGGGATGAAGTGGGCCGACTTTGTGAGTCGATCCACAATGACCCATACCGCATCGTTACCTTTTGTGCTGCGAGGAAGAGCAGTCACAAAATCCATTATGATGTGTTGCCACTTCCATTCTAGGATTGGTAACGGTTGAAGTAGTCCAGCTGTCCTGTGATGTTCAGCCTTTACTTGCTGATGTACCAAGCATTTAGCGATGCTTCTGGCTATTTCACGCTTTATTCCATGCCACCAGTAATTCTGACATAGATCTTTGTACATCTTTGTACCTCCAGGTTGTACTGAGTAGGGAGAGCTGTGGGCTTCTTTCATTAACTCTTCCTGAACAGGACCTTTTGGTACACATAATCTGCTGTCGTATCTCAAAGTCCCGTCTTCATGAACGATGAAATATATTCTGAGTCCATTCTCTACTTGTTCTCTGATCTTTTGCAACTTAGCATCACTTGCTTGAGCTGCTTTGATCTAGTTGACAATTGTTGATTGAACTTGTAAATTCATCAAACTTGAAGCGTTACCTGGCATGACTATTTCAATCTCCATCTGATGTAAGTCCTGTTGAAGCTTCCACTGAGGGGTGAGATTCATCGATAATGGTTGGCGACTAAGAGCATCTGGAACCACATTCACCTTCCCTGGGTGATATTGCAGGTTGATGTCGAAGTCCGCCATGAGTTCTAACTATCGTCTCTGTCGCATATTAAGTTCCTTCTGAGTAAACACATATTTCAGACTCTTGTGATCTGTGTATATGTTCACTCATTCACTAAGAAGATAATGGCGCCAAATCTTGAGAGCAAAGATAACGGCTGCCAATTCCAAATCATGCGTCGGATAATTGTGCTCATGAGTCTTCAGCTGTTTTGAAGTATAAGCCACAACCTTACTGTGCTGATGTAGAACACATCCTAATCCCTTACCGGATGCATCACGATGCACTTCGAAACCTCCAGATTAGTTCGGTATAATGAGAATAGGCGCTGATGTCAATCTTGACTTGAGTTCTACGAAAGCCTGTTCGCATGCTTCTGACCACACAAAATCTTCATCCTTACGTGTGATCTTGGTCAGGGGTGTTTCTATCTTTGAAAAGCCTTCAATGAACCTTCTGTAATATCCAGCTAAACCCAAGAAAATTCGAATGTCCTTCACTGACTTTGGTGTCGGCCATTCGCTTACTGCTGAAACTTTCGCTGGATCCACAGAGATTCCTTCACCTGATACGATATATCCAAGAAAACCAACTTGATCTAGCCAAAACTTGCACTTGCTGTACTTGGCGTATAATTGATCTTGTCGTGAGTTTCCAGGACAATTCGTAGGTGCTCGGCATGTTCTTCCCGACTCTTAGAATACACTAGGATGTCGTCGATGAAGATGACAACGAACCTGTCTAAGTACTCCCGGAAAACTTGATTCATTAGGTTCATGAATATTGCTGGTGCGTTGGTCACTCCAAATGGCATCACTAGAAATTCGTAATGACCATAGCGAGTTCTGAAAGCTGTTTTATGAATATCAGCTTCCTTGACCTTCACCTGATAATAACCTGAACGAAAATCTAATTTAGAGAAAGCACAAGATCAACCTAGCTGATCGAATAAATCGTCGATGTGCGGGAGTGGATACTTGTTCTTTATCGTTACTTCGATCAAGGCTCTATAATCGATGCACATTCTATATGAACCTTCCTTCTTCTTCATAAGCAGTACTGGTGATCCCCAACTTGAAGTGCTGAGACGAATCCATCCTTTCGCCAATAATTCGTCCGACTGTGTTCGGAGTTCCTTCAAACCTTCCAGACTTAATCGATAAGGTGATTTGATCACCGGTTGTTCTCCTGTTACTAAATCAATGCTGAATTCAAGAGCTCGATCGGGAGGCAAACCTGATATATCGTCAGGAAACACGTCATCGAACTCTCGAACCACTTCTGGCCTTGATTCTTCCTCCGCTTGAGTTGCTGCAATCACTGCCTTCTTTGGCTTCGCTTTGTATGTACTTGGCTCCACGGTACGGTCTCCGCTTTTGAAATAGAAGACTGGATGGTCTAGAATCTCGAATACTACCCTCCTTTGACGACAGTCGATGGTAGCATAAAAGGTTCCGAGCCAATCCATACCTAGAACCACATCGAAATTCAGTATGTCCAGCACTTTGAAGTCAGCATAAAATTCTTTGTTGCAGACGAATACTGGACACAAGCTGTATCCCATTGTTGCCTTTAGAATGCCATTTCCTGAACTGACATTCCAGCTGGATACAAACGGTGTGACTGGAATCGCATGAGTTCGGGCGAACCGTTGCGACATAAAGCAGTGAGATGCTCTAGTATCGAAGAGTGCTAGTACAGGTAGTGAGGCTACTAAGATTGTACCTAAGGTATATGTGGGATTTGATTTAGGTATATGTAAAAGTATGCAAATAAGTAGCAAGACTGAAAGAAAAGTTTAAGAAGAAAGGGTTACCGGTGATAACTTGGCCAGTGGCCTCAGCTTCTTCCACTGTCATCGTGAAAGCCTGTCACCGTGGTACATTCCTCCTGGTCTGAGGAGCATTCCTCGGGATGTTCCTTTGAGCTTGATGGAACTGACGAGGAAGAAGTGAAGCTTGTGGTCCTTTAGGTGGTGGAGCAGGTATTGCAAGTCTTGGAGAAGGTGTGAAGGGCTGGTCGCTGTTGGTAATTGATTGCTGGCCTGGGTGCAGCAAGTGGGTTTTGTCTTTGGGGACAAGACCCAATATCATGAGCAACTGAGCCGCAGACTAAGCAAAGACGGTTGGCTCGCCGGCAGTCCTTCATCATATGTCCAGCTCTCCTATAGTAGGTACAAAAGGATGGGTTGGGCCTGTTGTTCGGTACTCCTGGTCGCCTTGGCACAAAAGGTGGCCTTGACGAGGCTCCTCCTGCCATCTGGTTGAAAGGGCGCTTAACTCCTGCAGACTAAGGTCTGCCCCTCGCTTTTAACACTGCCTGATAACGGTGAGCAGCTTTCAGAGCCGATTCATGAGTCGGAAAATCTCCTGTGGCCAGTGCGTCTTGGATCTCCGAATCCAAACCTTGCTGAAATCGACGGGCTTTGATCTCATCCGTCGGTATCAGGTGTGCCGCAAATCTATTAAAGGATTGTGTTAGCTGTGTAGTATGTGATATATTGAAAAAATCGAATTATTGAGACATCAGTTTTGAATATCTTGTACTTAGTGGAAAAGTACCGATTGAGCATGGTGAACTCAGCGTCATACTCATCTACTGACTTGGTCCATATCGAACCTTGTTGCAGATGGATGAACTGCTATTCCATGTCGAACCTGGCAGTCTCAGGGAAGTACTTTGCGTCGAACATGTCTCGGAAAGTCTTCCATTCGATGGATTGTTCAAGACGGCTTTCTTCCGCCTTCCACCAATTCCGTGCATTGTCCGTGAGCTGTAATTTTGCAACACGGACCCAGGCTACTTCTGGCACTTGTGCTGCTGCCAGATCATCTTGTATAATCTAAGCCCATTCCTTATCTTCCAGTGGGCTCTCTTTTTCGGAGAACTGTTTGGGGTGTAAAGCCCTAAATTGCTTCATCCCAGGTGCTTCTCCTTCAGGATGGTTCATTAGAAGAGCAGTCTACTGCTGCTGTCCTTCTAGGAGGCTGTGGATCGCCTCCAGCAGAATTGTCTGCTCGTTGAGCGGAGCAGGGATGGCAGGTGTGATTGGTAGTGGTGGTGGAGTGTTGTTGAAGTTGGTGCTGGTATTGTTTGGGGAATCCATAACCTTGAATGAAAAATTTTGGGTTAGGACAGATTCAAAGTATATGAAATGATAAGATTCAAGGAACATGAATTGTAAAGAATATTTTAGTTGCTAATTCTTGTGTTATATTGCTTAGGTTGTTCACGCAGAACAGAACTGCATGGTAGGGTTTCATACAACGCTAACCTGCATGGGCCACCAACAAAACCTATCACGCCCCGCTTCCCAGTGTACGGGCAGAAGGCGCGACGAGGCCACTACGTATTTACGGTGAAGTAAATACACTAAGAGTATCTAAGCAATATAAATATAAATGCACAAGAGACAAGATATAATAAAACAACAACTTTATTTATTCACATTTTTTTTACAATACATGAAAAAGTAAATACAACTGAATGAAAGCAATGCCTAAACGGTGGCATAACAGAAATGAAAGTACTGAAATGTGTACAATGAAGCTAGAGCTCTGGGTCGTAGGCAAAAAGGAATGTCGTCAGCGAACAATCGCTCGGTAAGTCCCGAAGGTAAGGGGAAATAGAATAGACAGAAAGAGAAATTAGCTTTTAAAGTTGTATTATTTGGTTAACGCTGTTGTTTGTAGCTTGGTACAGAAGGATGCCAGTGTATACGAGAGGAGTCTTAGTAGACCAGAGACTAAGGTGAACGGAATGTACAAGGAACCGTTATTCCACGGTACAACAACAACGGAATACAGGTTAGGTGTCTTAAATCTTTCACTCTCTGCCACTTCTAACACCTTCCGTACCAAACTACCCCTTAAACCCCGCGATGTCTTGTTGTATTGTTTGTGTTGTATTGTAACTTGTATTGTCTTGTACAGATGGATGACTTGCCGAAACTATAATATCAGTAAATGGATGTAACTGGAGAATCATGTAAATGGAAGTATATCCATGGTTCAGTTCAGTCAAAACAGATTGAATAGATTGAATATATGTATTCCAGGATTCATGTTGAATTGTAATATTGTAGATTGTACTTGAATCATATTCAAGTTAGATTATTATAATGAGACTCAGTCTGAGTCAGAACAATTAGAAAAGAAATTAAAGTACTGATTGTTTTGATGTTATCGGCAACCGCTGCACATGGGCGACAGGATTTGTGTCTTTTTTAAAGACGATTACCGTATTGATAACATCGTTTGTTAAGTTGTCTACCTTAGATAGGCAAGCACCCGTATCTCCGGCTCCTGAGGCTCAAGAGACTGGTCCCGCTTAAACCTATATTTACTAGGGTCCTTAGGGTAATTTATAGAACTTGAGAGGGTTTTATGTAAAAATACTTTTGTATAATTTTCAAAATACACCCCAAGTATTTAATTATCGTGTTTAGAGTTGTCATAGATGTAGATTTTATATTTATGATATTTCTAGTGAATAAACCTATTTTTCATAATACATGGTATTTAATTGTATGTGTTGGATTTGTATGCAATTTCATGGTGTTTCTATGTAAAGTGATTCTTTTGATTTAGAAAGGTTGGAATATTTATATCATATCAAAAATAGATATTTTGATGATACATAAATATATATATTTATATAAAAATAATTTTAATATATTATATTTCTAGAAATCTCATTTTCTAAAGATATTTGTATTTTGTTAAATCTTTCGAGACCGAATGCTCCTTGCGGAGGTCTGCATCTCACACTACTAACCCGAGGATGTGCGATAATTCGCATCATCCCGAACGGGTTCCCCAAATCGGTTTTACCGGTGCTTTTCAAAGATTTATAAAATAAGTAATCTTATAGAAACGGTTTTAATAGTTAGTGGTATTTTTATGTAAAGTTTCATTTTCCCGTATTCTATGTTTCTAAAAGGTATTGTGCTATGTTGCATATGAGTGTTGTGAAGAGATAGATCATTACCTCATGATCTATCTAAAGGTATAGAAAGATTGTGATGTTTTAATGTCTCAGATTAAACTACATGGTATTTTACTTAAAAAGTATGATAAAAATTGAAATAGAAATACTTTTGATATGGAACTTGTCCAATATGACTTGTTAATGTTTAATAGTCAACATGTATTGGTTTAGTATGATTGTATTTAAGAAAGGTGAGATTTTTTTAGGAAGAACCGAACCGGAAATCGGATTAACTCCGATTCTGTCGAGTTTTAGAAATATGTGTTTTTAGAATAGCAAGGTGAAGAGGGAGAAGGGACTTACGGGTTTAGACGTTATAGAAGAGGGAGAGGAAACGGTAGTAGGCGCCAGTGTGTCATTTCGTCGCCGGGAGCTCCTAGGGTCGTCGTCGGAATTTCGCCGGAGCTTCGCCCTTTGCTAACTTCAATTGCACACTAAAATTTCTAGAGGAATTTCTTGAGAGTTTGGACAGAATTGTGAGTGAGGGGGTGTCTAGGGTTAGTATTTATTGGGTAAAGCTAGGGTTAGGGTTAGGTGAAGGGGTGTGAGAAAATTATAATAAAAATAGGGTTTAATGGGATTTTAAAGAGCTCTCTTAAATTGCAGGAAAATTAAAGTGTACAGGGGTAATGGGGATGCCAAAAGACACACTTTTGCTGTTGGCAACTCGGCGATCCGACTCGGTCCGGTCTGCACCGCCAACCCGAGTCGGCCGAGTCAGGCCGATTCGAAACCTCCACGTGTCCAGCGACTGTTGGTGTACCCCCTGGGATATTTAGTTTTACATATGTAGTGGGGTTTTTACGAGTTATGCACATGTAAACCCTTGGACTTCTAAAAATTCAAAATAAAACAATATTAAAAATAATATGGGGGATGGGATTTGAACTCTGGTGCTTTGGTTCAACAGTGCAAGGTCTTACTAGTGAATTACAAACTCCTTCTTGCTATTAAAAATCAAACCAATTACTTATAGTAATCATAGTAAATGCAAATACTCCAAGTATACATTAACTTTTAAACAAATTTTTGTACACTAAAATTAGAGTTGGTACATTTTGTGTAATGGCTTTCCGAACACAGCACGATATCAACCCCCAATACCGGGAGAGATGAATCCTATCTAACCCCCACTGCCTCCAAGTGCTTCGGGACTGCACCCAACTACTACCTATTTGGACGACTCCTTTGAGCCGTGGTAGAGTAGTAATCAAAGAACAGTGGGAGCACACTCGAGGCGAAGTGCGATGTCAAGTCAACGGACTAAGCTGTACTCATGTCACCTGGGAACTGGTACCTGACGATAGGTATAATACCAACCAGCAGTTCCCAACGAGTCTCGTCCAGTGTAACTCATAACCTAATGAGCACCTACATACTATCTCCAGTACGACATACTAATGGCTGTGGGACAGACCATCTCCCCTGCTGGGATGAGAAGCGTATACACTAGTCTACTCTGGAGTATCGATGCCCCGTCTCGATAATCCTACGACTAGGGACCTGTAAAAGGATGTGCTTATAGACTATCCAGCCCCCACTAGTGTGACTGCCATCACAACGCTGGGCTCTACCAATATGTATAAACGATATGATAAAAGAAACACATGCACATATTGAGGTAGAATCAAATCAAGTAGCATCTACTATTTTGACCAAGACTGTTATTATAACTGTGAATATTCCCACCTTCCAATATGTAATATAAAATCTAGTATGATACAATAATGGCCTCTAGGGCATATCTCACTAACAAGGACGTAGTGGTCCATTATAATGTATATCATGAAGAATATATGGGGTAACACATTAGTTTAAGGATGTTTCGGTCCAACATTCCCATGTTTGGGACAGATATTAGTTTAAGGACATTTCGGTCCAATACCAGTTTATGGACCTAGTAGTCCATTATGATGTATATCATGAAGAATATGTGGGGTAACACATTAGTTTAGGGACGTTTCGGTCCAGCATTCATGTGTTTGGGATAGATATTAGTTTTGTAAGTCCATGCTACCTCTCCCGGTACTTTCGGGCATGCGGAATTTGGTGAAAAACAATTTTCTTAGAGGTGGTACCATGGACTCAAAACCGGATCTTTGTTAAACATCTAACTAACAACCTAACCACGAGTTGCTAACTACTCGGTTAGGGGGTTATACCTTTCTTTTTCTCGAACTCCTTCGTCTTCAAGTTTCGATGGTCGTCCGAATCGGCTTCTCCCCGTCGTCTCCTTGCGCCGAAGATAGATCCACCTGAAAACTTCAACCTTTGGCTCCTTCTTCGAACTTTGAAGAAACTAGTTCACTCGGTTTGCTAAACCTTGTGAACTAGAGTGAGTAGAGAAGAGTTTGTATGGGATTTTATCTATGGTTCTTGATTCTCAACTCATGAGACAAGTGAACCATAGAGTCAAGAGAGGGAGAGCAAGAGGAGGAGATGAGAGCTTAAGAACAAGAGAGAGAATGAGCATGAAAGAATGAGAGAAGACTTTTCTCATTTGGCTCTCATAATCCAAAACAATCATAACACCTCATATCAATCAAGTATTATGTGATGGTTTAAGCAACCATAGCCATATCATTTCATGCACTCATTTTGCACAAAAGAGCAAGCAAGCAAAAGTCTTTTCCATGAAATGATAGCTATAGTTATCATGATGGTCAACTAGTCAAGCCTAGTCAACCGGTCAACAAAGTCAACAAAAGTCAACAAGTCAACAAAGTCAATCCCTCAACAACCATGTCACCATAATACTTAATTAATATAATTGTTAATCACATATCATATTCTCATTAGGGTTGAGCAAAAAGTCAATAGTCAACTGTCAACGGTCAACAACCCTAATGAGAATCCTCCGCCTCTGTCTCTCCGTCAACTGTGCATACACACCCGCATCCGCGTTCCGAGGAACACGAATACAAACTGGATAAATCCAATCCCAATACAGACACTAGGATCTGGCTTAAACCAAAGCCCGCTAGTGTCTACTGTCCGGACACTGTACGTGCACAGGTACACGGATGTGACCGAACCCTGTCGCAAACCATGCGACCTGCCGCAAAACCATGCGACCTCTACTCTTTTTCCTAAAGGCGAATAGCTTTCTGTGTGGGACTCTAAAGACTCGACACTACGCTGGCAGTGGGTTTAACCACAGACCGCAAGCGGCACTAGCTGTGCGTAACGGTCCCCAGGTAGATGCCGACAAGAAAACTGACGAGGCGAAACCCATCTGAACTCCTACTGAGCCTGAATGTGACATTCTCCGTACAGTCCGGTCAATTCGTCTGATACATTGCATGGCAGGCCTAGGGGGTGGTAAACGTCAGTCCCCCAATAGCGGTACAAGTCGTGTCGGAGTGAAGCCCAAATCACCCTGAGATAACACTGGAAGCCTACCAGTATATCTCGTTTGCCCTGACCAGGGACTACTCGTGTAATGGCTCTCCTAGACACAGCGCGATGTCAACCCCCAATACCGGGAGAGACGAATCCTGTCTAACCGTCACTGCCTCCAAGTGCTTCAGGACTGCACCCAACTACCACCTGTTTGCACGACTCTTTTGAGCCGTGGTAGGGTAGTAATCAAAGTACAGTGGGAACACACTCGAGGCGAAGTGACAGTGTCAAGTCAGCGGACTAAGCTGTACTCATGTCACCTGGGAACTGATAACTGACGATAGGCATAATACCAACTAGTCAGTTCCCGACGAGTCCTGTCCAGTGTACTCGTAACCCAACGAGCACCCGCATACTATCTCAAGTACGACGTACCGACGGCTGTGGGACAGACCGTCTCCCACACTGGGATGAGAAGCGCATGCGCTAGTCTACTTCGGAGTATCGATTCCCTGTCTCGATAGTCCTGCGACCAGGGACCTGCATAAGGATGTGCTTATAGATTACCCAGCCCCACTAGTGTGACTGCCATCACAACGCTCGTAATCAAGCAAAGATCCTAAGGGCTCCACTAATGTGTATAGGCGATGTACTAAAATAAACACATGTACACATTGAAGTAGAAACAAACCAAGTAGCATACTACTATTTTGAGCAAGATTGTATATACAAGGTGAATATCCCAAGCTTCCATTAAGTAATATACAAACTAGTATGATACAGTAATGGCCTCTAGGGCATATACACTAACAATCTCCCACTTGCACTAAGGCCATATACTGGCGTATCGAAGACCTATCATCTCGATCAACCGCTCGAACTGAGTCTGGAGTAGGGCCTTCGTGAGTGGATCTGCAGTGTTATCTTCTGAATTTACTCTCTTTACCTCGATCTCCCGGCGATCAATGATCTCCCTGATCAGGTGGAACCGCCTCAAAATGTGCCTGGACTTCTGATGGGACCTGGGTTCCTTCGCTAAAGCTATAGCGCCGTTGTTGTCACAATACAGCGGTATTGGATCAACACTGGTAGGAACCACCTGAAGTTCCGTGAGGAACTTCTTCATCCAGACAGCTTCCTTTGCGGCATCGCAAGCAGCTATGTACTCCGCTTCCATGGTCGAGTCAGCAACGGTTTCCTGCTTGGAACTCTTCCAGCAAACCGCCCCTCCATTGAGGGTAAAGACATAACCCGACATGGACTTGGAGTCATCCTTGTCACTCTGGAAGCTGGAGTCAGCAAAGGCCTCAATCTGGAGGTCTTTTCCGCCATACACCAAGAACATCTCCTTAGTCCTTCTCAGGTACTTGAGAATGTTCTTTACTGCTATCCAGTGTTTCTCCCCTGGGTTCGACTGATATCGGCTTACAACGCTCAATGCGTATGCTACATCTGGTCTGGTACATAACATCGCATACATAATAGAGCCTACCGCAGATGCGTAGGGTATTGATGACATGCGAGCCCTTTCCAAATCAGTCTTGGGAGACATCTCTTTGGAGAGGGTGATTCCGTGACAAGCCGGTAGAATATCGCGCTTGGAATCTTCCATACTGAATCGTTTCAGTATGGTGTCGATGTACCTTGACTGTGAAAGTCCCAATATCCTCTTAGATCTATCACGATAGATCTGGATCCCCAGAATGTAGTTGGCATCGCCCAGGTCCTTCATGGAGAACCTCTGCGGCAAGAATCCTTTGACTGACTGTAGCATAGGAATATCATTTCCTATTAGGAGAATGTCATCGACGTACAAGACGAGGAATACCATATTTCTCCCTACAATCTTACTGTAAATGCATGGTTCATCTGGGTTTTTGACAAAGTCGAATTCTTTGACAGTATCATCAAAGCAGATGTTCCAACTCCGCGATGCCTGCTTAAGTCCATAGATGGACTTGAGCAACTTGCACACTTTACCGCTGCTCCCACTCTGAATGAATCCCTCTGGCTGATCCATATAAACACACTCTTCCAAATTTCCATTTAGGAAAGCAGTCTTTACGTCCATCTGCCAGATCTCATAATCGTGGAAGGCAGCAATGGCAAGAAGGATCCGAATGGATTTAAGCATGGCTACCGGAGAAAAGGTCTCGTCATAGTCCAAACCAGGTCTTTGACGAAAACCCTTTGCAACGAGCCTAGCTTTATAGGTTTCAACTTGCCCATCTACACCAATCTTCTTTCTGAAGATCCATTTGCAGCCTACGGGTTTTACCCCTTCTGGAGCAAAGTCCAAAGTCCAAACTTTGTTGGTGTACATGGACTCCATCTCGGTCCGCATTGCATAAAGCCATTTTACCGAGTCACCGCTCTGAATGGCTTGTTGGAAGCTAGTAGGCTCATCATAATTAACTGTGCAATCCTCTCTATCCCCGTCTATGAGAAAACCGAAGTATCTCTCGGGCGGATGAGACTGCCTACTACTTCTGCGGAGCGGCGTAGGAATGTCCGGTTCTCCTGAAACGCTGGTTCATCCAAGCTTTCAGTAACAGCTTGTGGTTCTGGAATTTCTTCCAGTTCTATTGCGCCCCCACTTATCTGATTTTCCAAAAATTCAGTTTCCAAGAAGTGGGCATGCGGAGAAACAAAAACTTTTTGTTCTTCTGCGGAATAGAAAAGATACCCTCTAGAGTTCTTTGGGTATTCCACAAACTTACACAGTACTGAGCGTGCCTCGAGCTTGTCCGCATGCTGCTTTTTTACAAAAGCTGGACATCCCCATACCTTAAGATACTTAAGACAGGGTTTCTTCCCACTCCACATCTGATATGGGGTGGTAGGCACAGTCTTGGTTGGAGCCTTGTTCAAGAGATATGCAGCTGCTTCTAGTGCATAACCCCAGAAAGATCGCGGTAACTCAGCCTTACTCATCATGGAACGAACCATATCCAATAAGGTCCGATTCCGCCTTTCCGATACACCGTTGTGTTGTGGTGTGTATGGAGGAGTAAGTTGAGAGAGAATTCCATTCTCTTTTAAGTAGCCCAGAAACTCGGCACTCAAGTATTCTCCACCTCGATCCGATCTTAGAATCTTGATACTTTTGCCGGTTTGGTTTTCAACTTCATTCTTGTATTCTTAAAATTTCCCAAAGGCCTCGGATTTGTGCTTCATTAAGAAGACATGTCCATACCTAGAGAAATCATCTGTGAAAGTAATGAAGTATGAATAACCACTTCGCGCGTGTGTAGACATTGGACCACACACATCACTGTGTATGAGTCCCAAGAGCTTGCTCGCTCTTTCTCCGCATCCAGTGAACGGAGTCTTTGTCATCTTTCCCATGAGACAAGATTCACAAGTGGCATAAGACTGATACTCGAACGGATTCAAGTACCCTTCTTTATGTAACTTAGTTAATCGTGTTTCATTAATGTGACCCAGTCTACAATGCCATAAGAAAGCCTGATTTATTTCCGGAGACTTTCTTTTAAGTGTGTTCTGGACACTGAAAATCTGAGCTTGATTTAACACGTATATTCTGTTCTGTAATATACCTGACCCAATCAGAACTTGATTTAGGTGGATGTGTACTACATCGCTTACAAAAGTAAATTCATATCCTTCCTTAGAAAGTAAGGATACAGATATGATATTACAAGTCGCATCTGGTATATACAAACAGTTACGCAAAATCAATATCTGCCCAGTTGTCAGTCCAAGATGATATTCCCCTACGGATTCAGCATCCATGCTCATTCCGTTAGCAACCCTGAGAGTCATATCACCTTTCCTGATAACCCTACGGTTTCTCAGAGCCTGTAACGAATTACAGATATGAGATCCTGATCCGGTATCCAATACCCAGGAAGTAGGGTTAACTGACATACAGTTCTCAATCACAAACACACTCGAAGCCGAAGCCACAACATGCTTCGAATTCTGGCTACTGGCTTTGCAAGCCCTGCAATCCTTCTGCCAATGTTCATTCCCGTTACAATAGGAACATCCCTCTTTAATCATATCCAGTCCCGAAACTTTTGCCCTTCCTTTTCCTTCTTCTTCCCTGGTTTCTTTCAGGGTATAAGCGGAGGGCAGGGACTGTAGAATTAGGTCAGTACTTGACCCATTCTCCAACGTGGTCTCCAGGTCCGTGAGCTCAAAATAGCTGGTCTCTATAAGGACGTTGCCCCCTACAGATGACCCGACAGCCAACCTCGCTTGAAGCAATTCGTTCGAGGTCTCATATCTTGCGATACGAGATTGCTCTCCATATAAAACTTTGTTATGGAGGAAGATAGAAACTGAGTCCATCTTCTCGTGCTGCCTCTGGTTTGCACCATCAACTGAGGCTAACACGAGGCACTTGGCTTTCATACAATCCTTTTCCGATGTCCTGCGGATGTGAACATCCGTGACAGGGGAAACTGGACCTGAGACAGCAGGGATTTGATTAGTTAAGAGGTGTCCCAGCTTGTCATGGGCAATGGACATCTGGACAGTCCTTTGCCAGTCAAAACAGTCAGGTTCAGTCATCTTTTTATCTAGATGTAACCTAGGTCTGGTCACAGGGTCGCTGCAATTAAGAGAGAGAGAAGAAAACACTCAGCATGATGCTCTTGCAAGTTTAGAGTGGTTTTTAGTTTGTCTAAACAGGATGGCTCCCACTGTTTCTCGAATCCCTCCTTAAAACCAAAAATGAAGAATTAGTCAGAATCAATCTCACCGTACAATACTTGCTTAACCGTTCGGCCAAGCTGGTGTCAGTACTTCGAGGGAGGTTTTCCAACGCTTTCGCGAAGTTCCTTAATTTAAGAACCTCTTTTCCCTGGGGGCGTAGCCCCGCTAACACCTTTCTAGACACCTACTAGGTTTATAGCATTGATCGTTAAGTGAGAAATTTCCCGAGGAGTAGCATATACTCACAGTAGGATCGGGATCCAAATATCATTGCGTGAAAAAACTGAAGGAATCCTACCAGAATCATCACACTCCAAATGGTATGCAGTGCTAGCAAGTTTCAGTTCTTTTGAAACTCCCGATGTGGATTTTTGCCCCATGCTCTTATGACCTTGACGAAGGTCAACAAATCATAAGTCACATGTCAAGTTCTACCCGTCATTATCCAGGTTAATTTGAACCCACCCGTATATACCCTTGACGAAGGTCAACAAGGTAATACGACTGTCCCAAACCAACGCATCTATCTATGCTACATATGAACACCCAACAGCTACCAATCACTATGCCTTGACGAAGGTCAACAAACATAGCTTGAATACTATTGAATATTCATACGAAACGACGAAGGGCTACGAATGGTTTTGGCGAAACCTTGAACGTAGTGAACTTGATATAATCGAAGGAACGAAATAGCTTTTAAAAGGAGTGGCTCAAGCTCCGCATTTAAAAGTTAGTTTGTAAAAGAACCGAGTGGTTTTTCGAAAGTGTTCCAACGATTTATACTTGGTTTATTTTCTTGCATTAGTTCTTTTAATGCGTGTTTTACTTGCATTAGTTCTTTTAATGCGTGTTATACTTGCATTAGTTCTTTTAATGCGTCCCATCATTTAAACCTACCATTGCAGAAAACAACCAAAATATGACGTACGCTTATGCCATTCGCATTCGCCACGGGGCCCCGTCATTACCCGTTAGGTTACTTAACTAACGACAGAGCGGGGGCTGGGCTAGCGCGGCTGTAAAACATAAGCAACGCCTAAATAATATCATATATAGATATATTGCAATGATAGACATTTCAGATCACAGACGAACACATTGGATATACTAGGAAGCTGCAATTCGTACGAGCCTGTAACGAAAAGCAGATTACACGGTCGCGGTGAATAGCCAAAACCCCACCCAAGACCCCTACGGGTGCGGCAAACTACCCGCCAAGTACCTGAAGCGAAGCAACCTCCCTCATCCCCGTGAGTAGGCCACTCGGCACTTCGGCATACCCGGTAGTTTGTGCACCCCCTCCATGGGTCTATCCTAGGAGCAAAAACAGTAAAAAGAAATTATACAATGACGGCTACAACCCCGACCCGGTTGTGCGGCTATAAAAATAATTATTACATCAATTTACAAATTTACATGAATTGAAAGAAAAGAAAACTCTCATCTCACAACCCCCGGCTATTCACCCGCGACAATCCAATGAATTCATATACACATTCCAATGACATTACAGATCACAGATTTGTATAACCCCCACTAATCGATATATAGCGATTAGCAGACGTTCAATACAAATATCACATCACAGAAAAAACCGTCAGCTTAAGTCTTTTAGAAGTTCGATCAAAAATACGGATTTATAGGCCCTAAACACAAAATTTTCGTTCAGGAAAATCTGGGCAGAAAATACATATTCCAAAAATCCCAAAATACCCCACTTAACAAACTGCAATCAACATTTCCCACTGTCGAGTCAACTCGGCCGCGGAACCGCGGCGGGAGCACGCTCCCGCCGCGTTTCCGCGGCGCTTTGATCGGTTCAGTGGACGAAATTTTGGCAGTTTGTTATAAAAACCCTGAGACGAATTTTAAGCTATGATTTATCAATTTTGGAACACAGGAAAAATTCGACAGCAAGCATGATATCGGGGTTCATTTCGGGACTTTTTCTTTGATCGATCTTCTAGCTACTTTGATAACATGTTAGATAGAGTTTAACTAGGCTCTGATACCACTGTAAGTCCATGCTACCTCTCCCGGTACTTTCGGGCATGCGGAATTTGGTGAAAAACAATTTTCTTAGAGGTGGTACCATAGACTCAAAACCGGATCTTTGTTAAACATCTAACTAACAACCTAACCACGAGTTGCTAACTACTCGGTTAGGGGGTTATACCTTTCTTTTTCTCGAACTCCTTCGTCTTCAAGTTTCGATGGTCGTCCGAATCGGCTTCTCCCCGTCGTCTCCTTGCGCCGAAGATAGATCCACCTGAAAACTTCAACCTTTGGCTCCTTCTTCGAACTTTGAAGAAACTAGTTCACTCGGTTTGCTAAACCTTGTGAACTAGAGTGAGTAGGGAAGAGTTTGTATGGGATTTTACCTATGGTTCTTGATTCTCAACTCATGAGACAAGTGAACCATAGAGTCAAGAGAGGGAGAGCAAGAGGAGGAGATGAGAGCTCAAGAACAAGAGAGAGAATGAGCATGAAAGAATGAGAGAAGACTTTTCTCATTTGGCTCTCATAATCCAAAACAATCATAACACCTCATATCAATCAAGTATTATGTGATGGTTTAAGCAACCATAGCCATATCATTTCATGCACTCATTTTGCACAAAAGAGCAAGCAAGCAAAAGTCTTTGCCATGAAATGATAGCTATAGTTATCATGATGGTCAACTGGTCAAGCCTAGTCAACCGGTCAACAAAGTCAACAAAAGTCAACAAGTCAATAAAGTCAATCACTCAACAACCATGTCACCATAATACTTAATTAATATAATTGTTAATCACATATCATATTCTCATTAGGGTTGAGCAAAAAGTCAATAGTCAACTGTCAACGGTCAACAACCCTAATGAGAATCCTCCGTCTTTGTCTCTCCGTCAACTGTGCATATATACCCGCATCCGCGTTCCGAGGAACACGAATACAAACTGGATAAATCCAATCCCAATACAGACACTAGGATCTGGCTTAAACCAGAGCCTGCTAGTGTCTACTGTCCGGACACTGTACGTGCACAAGTGCACGGATGTGACCGAACCCTGTCGTAAAACCATGCGACCTGCCGCAAAACCATGCGACCTCTACTCTTTTGCCTAAAGGTGAATAGCTTTCTATGTGGGACTCTAAAGACTCGACACTACGCTGGCAGTGGGTTTAACCACAGACCGCAAGCGGCACTAGATGTACGTAACGGTCCCCAGGTAGATGCCGACAAGAAGACTGACGAGGCGAAACCCATCTGAACTCCTACTGAGCCTGAAAGTGACATTCTCCGTACAGTCCGGTCTGTTCGTCTGATACATCGCATGGCGGGCCTAGGGTGCGGTAAACGTCAGTCCCCCAATAGCGGTACAAGTCGTGTCGGAGTGAAGCCCAAAACACCCTGAGATAACACTGGAAGCCTACCAGTATATCTCGTTTGCCCTGGCCAGGGACTACTCGTGTAATGGATCTTCTAGACACAGCGCGATGTCAACCCCCAATACCGGGAGAGACGAATCCTGTCTAACCGTCACTGCCTCCAAGTGCTTCGGGACTGCACCCAACTACCACCTGTTTGCACGACTCCTTTGAGCCGTGGTAGGGTAGTAATCAAAGTACAGTGTGAACACACTCGAGGCGAAGTGATAGTGTCAAGTCAGCGGACTAAGTTGTACTCATGTCACCTGGGAACTGATAACTGACGATAGGCATAATACCAACTAGTCAGTTCCCGACGAGTCCTGTCCAGTGTACTCGTAACCCAACAAGCACCCGCATACTATCTCAAGTACGACGTATCGACGGCTGTGGGACAGACCGTCTCCCACACTGGGATGAGAAGCGCATGCGCTAGTCTACTCCGGAGTATCGATGCCCTGTCTTGATAGTCCTGTGACCAGGGACCTGCATAAGGATGTTCTTATAGATTACCCAGCCCCACTAGTGTGACTGCCATCACAACGCTGGTAATCAAGCAAATATCCTAAGGGCTCCACTAATGTGTATAGGCGATATACTAAAATAAACACATGTACACATTGAAGTAGAAACAAACCAAGTAGCATACTACTATTTTGAGCAAGATTGTATATACAAGGTGAATATCCCAAGCTTCCATTAAGTAATATACAAACTAGTATGATACAGTAATGGCCTCTAGGGCATATACACTAACAAGTTTAAGGACATTTCGGTCTAATGGCAGTTTAAGGACGTGGCGGTCAAATATTATCACATATGACTTTCAGAGTTTTGAATCAAGGAGATAGCGAGCGGACACAAGAATCGCTATCTTTCATTGACCTAAGTCAAGACTCTTCAAGCGTAGTACTTTTTGAGGAATTGGCCGTTTATTGGTCGAAATGGCCTTTCTCCATACATATCCATGAGCAGGTAAGCTCCACCTTGGTAGACCTTATCTATAATGTATCAGCCTTCATAGTTTGGCTCGAACTTCTCCCGTTTTGCATGATTGGGAATGATTGGTCTTTTGACAACCAGCATGAGTTCGTCCTGGCGGAATGTTCTCGACATGGTTAGTCTTTGATATGATAACATCATCCTTACCTTATAGGCTTCCAGATTCTGTTGTACTACAAGGTGGGTCTCATCGAGAGCATTGAGCTCCTCGAGCTTAAGATGAGCATTATCTTCATCCATTAACTTGTACTGAACTGCCACTCGTAATGAGAGGATTTCTATCTCCAGTAGGAGTATTGCTTCAGTGCCAAACACCAATGCATATAGTGTTGTATTTGTAGCCGTCTTGAACGTTGCTCGATACGCCTAAAGAGCTTTATGCAGCCTCTCGTGCCAGTCTTTCTTGTTCCTGGACACCGTCATTTTTATAATCTTGGTCAAGGTTTTGTTGAATACTTCAGCTAGATCATTGGCCCAAGAATTATAGACCGAGGAGTATCTCCAGTCTATCTTGTGTTGTTGTACGAAGCGGCTTATTTTATGGTTTCTATAGGTTGGTCCATTATCTGAGATTATCCGTCGCAGAGTTTCGAACCGGTAGATGACATGCATTTTGAAGAAGTGGAGGATATTCTCCGTCTTTATCTCCCTTATCCATACTGCTTCTACCCACTTAGAGATGTGATCGGTTATTGCTAGTATAAACCGATGTCCTTTGGATGACGCTAGTTCGATAGGGCTGATTATATCTGTTTCCCACATCTCGAATGGCTAATTATCTACTTTTGGATACAGCAGATTTGGACTTAGATGCATGAAGTCCCAGTGTATTTGGCACAAGTGACACTGCTTCGCATATTCAAGACAGTCATGAATCCAATAATAGCCCATCCTTTTTATCTTCAGCTTCATTTTTGGACCTGCTTGATAGGAGCCGTAAAGTCCATCGTGTACATCATGGATGAATTTCTTTGCTTCCTTCTGCCCTAACCATCTTAACCATATGAAGTCGAAGCATCTCTTGTATAGAGTATCATTGACGAAGGCGAATGACAGAGCTCGTTTCTTGAGCTAATGTCTAGATGATGCATCTTTGGGTGTTCGTTAGGCCTTAAAGTAGCTTATAAAGGCTTTTTTCCGTTCCTCAACTTCTTCTTTGTTTTCTATTTGGAGAACTTCTCGTTCGATCGTTTCTTTTTCTTCGGATAGTTCTATCAGGGCTTCCGAAGCTATATCTGCTGGCGCCAGGATCCTGCGGCTTTGAACAACAATCCAAACGTCATCGAGGTCTTCGTCGGCCAATTCTTTGGACAACTTAGCTAATGCATCCGCCTTGCTATTTTTCTCTCGCGGTATCCTTTCAAAGATATAGGAAGAGATTTGGGTCAGCAGCTTCCGTACTCTTTCGCCGTACCTTATTAGTTCTGGTTTGCATGTCTGGTAGTCACCATTTACGTGACTGACGCTCAGCTGAGAATCTTCATATATTAGGAGATCCTTGATTCCCATATTGATAGTGATCTCAAGACCGACTATCAAAACTTCATATTCCGCTTCATTATTAGTTCTGGGTTTTATCAAGGAGAGATCATATCATAATATCCCTCCTTGTGGGGTCATGAAGATAAGACCTACCCTAACTTTGATTATGGTAGTATTCTTCTTCCGCTGCTTCATAGAAGACGCTCCATTGAATTAGAGCTCCCATCGAGACTCATTTTCTTCTTTCTCTTTTTCGACTGCGTCGAACGCGTGTTCATCCGGCAACTCGCAGCTTAAGAGATAATCGGCTGGTATCGAATGTTCTGCAAGAAAGTCGGCGATGGCTTGTCCTTTCACCACTTTGAGGGGTCGGTATGTTATCAAAAATTCCATTAGCTTGAGGGTCCATTTATCAAGCCTTCCCATTAGTATGTCCTTTGACATCAGATACTTAAGAGGATCCACCTTTGATATGAGATGGACCTCATTCGCAAAGGCGTAGTGTCTGAGCTTCGTTATTGTGATGATCAGCGCTAAGCCGTGCTTTTTGATGGGGGAGTAGTTGCTTACTGCCCCCATGAGAACTCGACTTAGATAGTAAAGATCTTTCTCCTTTCCTTGATCATTCTTTTATGCCCACAGCGCGTCTAAAGAACACTCAAGAGTTGTTGTATATAAGATAAGGTGCTTTCCCTTAACCAAAGTGGATAATACCGGCGGATTTTGGAGGTATTTTTTTATTTCTTCCGATGCATTTTGGCATTTCAGGTCCCAGACGAATAGGGTCCCCTTCTTCATCAGATGGCTATAGGGAAGATATTTTCCGGGGAGGTTAGCTATGAACCACCGGATGTATGCGAGCTTTCCTTGAAGAGATTGTAGTTTTTTAATGGTTCTTGGTGAGGGCATCTCCATAATTGCCTTGATCTTTGAGGGATCAATTTTGATACCTCGGTGACGAATGATGAAGCCTAGGAATTTTCCTGAAGAGACTCCAATCGAGCACTTTAAAGGGTTCATCTTTAGATTATACTTCCAAAGGCGCTCGAACACGATATTTATATGCTCCCAGTGCTCCTCATGAGATTCTTGTTTGACCACGAGATCATCGATATAGCATTAGACGATCTTGTATATGAGTTCATAGAATATCTTCGTCATGACCCTTTGGTACGTTGCTCCGGCGTACTTCAAACCGAAAGGCCTCACCTTATAGCAAAACATGGTTAAAGGTACCCAGAAGGTGGTATGCTTCTGGTCTTCAGGATCCATCTTTATCTGGATGTATCCTGAAGATCCATCCATAAAGGAGAAGATTTCATGTGTGGATGTGTTATCGATCATTAGCTCGGTAACAGGCATTGGGAAGTCATCTTTCGGGCATACCTTGTTGAAGTCCCGAAAGTCCACGCAGATTCGAACCGTCCCATTTTTCTTCATATCCAGAACGATGTTAGCGATCTAGTCGGGATATTGAACTTCTTGGATGAAGCCGGAGTCGATTAATTTGTTGACTTCGGCGTTGATACTCATCTCAAGTTCAAGCCGCATTCTTCTTGGTGCCTACTTGACCGGCTTTATCTTTGGTGATATGGCTAGCTTGTGTACCACTAACTCTGGATCTAGACTTGGCATTTCAAAGTAGTTCCAAGCGAAACAGTCTTTGTACTGTACAAGCACATATTTTAATATGGCTACCCATTTTTCGGATAGCGGCTCACTGATAAACGTCGGCCTCAGATCATCTTCCATTCCTAAGTTGATTTTCCTTAGGTTGTCTATCGTGGTATGTATTCTATCCTCCAGCTCTTTTAGTGCCGGTGGAAATTCTGAGATCTCTTCGTCATCGTCATCATTTGCGAAGTATCCGAAGAGGTCAATCGCGTCCTCATCCTCTCCCTCTTTTAAGAAAGTTACCATATGACAGGTACGATTCTGCTTCCATTTTCATGGTCGATCTGGTACCATCCTAATGGAATAGGTCTTCTTTGGCTTGTGCTTTTGTGGCGGGCTTATCTTCCAGCTATCAGATAGCATGAACCTACCTTATTAATATTGGCTTTCCAACCAATTTTTGAATGTGAAACAGTCTTCGAGTGGGTGACCTACTGCTCGGTGATAAGAGCAATAATCTGGATGGTGGATTCTATTTATTTATTCGGGGTGCCGAGATTCCGGAAGCATCATCATTTGATGTTTCATGACAAGGCTTAATATCTTAATTGTCTTGTCTCGATGGAAAGAATATTTTCAACCCATCTTCTTTGTAAGGGACGGGCCCCAACCGAACCTTTCTCTATTAAATGGTTTCTTGGACCTGCTTTTTTGTCCTTGAACGTTACTTACAATCCTCGCTTTATTTTTGCCTTTCCTTCGAGATTCTCCTTCTTTATAGGAGTACGCAGCGGGCTGTGGATATAAAGTATCATGATCTACTTCTTCCACTAATTATTTACTGAGATGTCTTGCCCTGTCCTTTTCATATATAACCATATTGCGACTTTGGTTTTTTCGGCTTGCTTGACAATCTTCTTTTATTAACTTGTCAATTTGTTCTTCGAGCGACGGACTTAAGGTTCTTTGAGCGAGACTTTTCTCTCATTCGGCGACATAGCTACTTGGAGAAATATCTTCTTCTCCATTCAAGCTGTTTATGGCATGGTAGCTGTAGATTTGCTCACGTTTCTTGGACAGAGCATATCCCATCCTAGTTGTTTCCATTTGCCCGTTGGGCTTCTTTCATTGAGTCCTGGGGATATCCATATCCTTTTATAGAATTGGTCTTGCCGAACACTTTGCTTGAGAGGCATACCTTGACTCTTTAATTGCTCTTTTAATCCCTCCGCATAATATCTTGGCATATGGATGGGCTGAAACTTGTCAAGAGTTGGATCGCCTTTTTACCTCTTCGCCTAGGTGGCACGTAGAAGGTTTCCGGTTCTTGTACGCTATAAGTTTTGAGAGCATCAAGTTCTTTAGAGGTGGAGCCATCATAATATGTAGACTCTGATCCGCTTCGACAAGAGTATGCGTCGATGCGTGAATGGAGAAGACTCCATCAGTCTCGTCTTCGGAGTCACTGCCAAAGACCAGGATAGGGGTTAAGGGCCCGGTTTTATTATTCTCTCTCTGAGGCTGTCCTGAGTAGACTATTTGTTCTTCTTCTTCAATATCTCTTCCGAAGACCGGGATGGTGGCTACATATTTTTGGTTATTTTCCTGCTTGTTACACCTTTCAGTATCCTCGAAGTCCGGCTGAAAGTATTTTGCATCTTCATACTTTTGCACCTCATTCACCGAGAAAGGATTGAGTTCTCCCATGACAGTTTACTCCAAGACATCTTTCAAATACTGTAGGATATATATGTAGAGGCCATTATTTGTAATGGATATTGGGGCATTCCTAGAGGACTCAAAGTAGGCTACAAAATCTCCCTCCTGCCCGAAAAACTATGTATATATGTATATGACAATCTTGCTCGAAATGATAATATCTTATCTGGTTTAACTTTATCTTAACATGTCCGTATGTTCTACTTGTTATTACTTCTACTTATACATGTTGATAAAGCCTGTAGGACATTCTTGACTACCAGCATTATGATGGCAATCATAATTGTGAATGCTGGGTAGACTATAAGCATATACTTAAAAGTGTCCCCAGTCGTAGGAATATCGAGACAGGGCATCGATATTCCAGAGTAGACTGGTGTATACATTTCTAGACCCCGACGAAGGGCGATGCTTAGTCTCACAGCCATTGGTGTGTTTCACCTAAGATTGTATACAGGTGCTCAGAGAGGATGGGTATACTGGATGGACTCGCCAAGAACTGCTGGATGGTATTATACCTAACTTCATATGGCAGTTCTCATA
Source organism: Agapanthus africanus (assembly GCA_030015575.1). Taxonomy (NCBI): domain Eukaryota; kingdom Viridiplantae; phylum Streptophyta; class Magnoliopsida; order Asparagales; family Amaryllidaceae; genus Agapanthus; species Agapanthus africanus. The sequence goes on from JASDDO010000010.1 coordinate 318,057,776, forward strand.
TGGCATGTGTACAGGTAGTCTGTAGACCTAAGATCATCATTTGTCTCGTATGAGTTCCCACTGTTCTTTGACTACTTCCCTACCACGGCTCAAATGAGTTGTGCAAACAGGTTTTAGTTGGGTACAGTCCCGAGCCACATGGAGGTAGAGAGTGATTGTTAGGGTTTCGTCTCTCCCGGTATCGGGAGTCGATATCACACTATGCTTGGTTAGTCAATGCCATAAGCCTCTGGCCAGGGCAATTGAGAATTACTGAAAGTTAGGTCAGTAATTTCTCAGATGGTATTAAGCCATACCAGCACGACTTATCTGGGATAGTGTAGGGTTCCCTAGGGTCGCCGCTGGGTTTCGGGAGGCATTGATCATGCCGTTTTCAAAATTTTGGCGCGCTAAAGAACCCTAACCTAGAATCTTAACTAGAGAATTAGACGAAACTAGAATGTAAACATCTTTATATCTAAGTGAACAAAGAATACAATCTTTGTAGATTGGTCCTTCACTTTATAAGCTCCGTGTAGTAGTCCCTTCAGTCCAAGTATTGATCTCCCGGACTCTAGTAAGGCTCCACAAGTTGAAATGAATAAGCTTGCTTGAAGTCTTCGACGCCGAAGATGATCTACGTCGAGGAGACACTAACCCAAGCTACCTCTTCACTAAGTGATGAACTAGTGAAGAAACAACCCAATCTAAATGGCTAGTCTAGAAGAGGTTGATAAAGTAGGAATTTTGCTCACTTTAGAAATTATTTTCTCACTCATTTTCTTCACCTCCCAAAAAGCTAGAGAGCTTGAGGAAGGAGATGAAGAAAAGCAACCATGGAGAGAAGCAAGTGAAGAATGAATAAAGTGGTGAAAATAGCAACTATGGGTGAGATAATATCTCATACTAACTCATGTAGAGACTTAACCATGACTTGGGATAATGGTTGGGTTAACAAATATCTCAAGTAAAACAAAATTAGTGGACTAAGTCAATGGTCACTACAAGCTTCTCCAAGCTTCTAACCATGTGACTAATTTCCAACAAATTTTGATTTACTTTAATAAATAAAACCCATCATTATGATAAGCATGGTGTGAGTCTCATACACCCATGTCTCATGTATCATCTAGCAAGACACAAAAGAATGTACATTAATATATATCACATATATACTAAGTGTACACAAGTGAGAAAAAGAAATCTTAAGTGAGCTAATATTAGTTAATGTAAGATAATATATCAAATATATAATTATACATTAAATTATTAAATAAACACTTGATTTAATAATCCGGCTATATCACATACAACCGACTAATATCAAATATATCAACTTATCGAATCAACACTTGATTCGAAAGCCCGGCTATATCACATATAACCGACCAATATCACATATCGCGAGAATAAAATGTGATATCACATATGCGCATTAATCTCGGTTCCGCACATATCACATATGTGCTCCTACTTCGTTTTTCTTGAGCCAAGAAACCTCTGTATAGGACTCTAAAGACTCGTCAATACGCCGGCAGTAGGTGGTGATCATATGAGTCACCCATAAGCCGTCAGCGGTTTGCTAAACGTAACGGCCACCCAGATATTGAGCGATCCGATGATCAACAAGCAAGCCTGCTTATTCTCCTGGGAATCCAATAAGTAACACTAGTGTACAGTCCGGTCTCTTCGTCTGATATGTCGCATATCTCAGCCTGGGGGTGGTAAACGTCAGACCCCAATAGCCCTGATAAGTCATGCCGATATGAGGCCCATAAAGATTCGAGAAACTACAGATAACACTTACCAGTAAATCTCAGCAACCCTGGCCAGGGATTTCCTGTTATGGCCAATCGAGCATATGCAACATCAACCCCCAATATCGGGAGAGACGAAATCCCCTCCTATCGCTCATTGCCTCTATGTGACTCGGGACTGTACCCAAAAACTACCATTTTGCACGATCTCTTGAACGTAGTAAGGTGGAAATCAAAGCACAGCGGGAATCATACAAGACTCTATGACGATCTCGGGTCGACAGACTAACCTGTAGCAGTGTCACCAGAGAACTGCTATATGAGAATAGGTATAATACCATCTAGGAGTTCTCGACGAGTCCGTCCTGTGTACCCAGTCTCCACTGAGCACCCGTATACTATCTCTGATGTCAAACACCAATGGATATAGGATCATCCATCACCCATCACATGGGTCGAGAAGCGTATACACTAGTCTACTCTGGAATATCGATACTCCTACGACTAGGAACAATTGAAAGATGTACTTACCGACTACCCTTGCCCCACTAGTATGATCTGCATCATAATCCTGGTAGTCTAGTACTCATCCTAAAGGCTTTATCAACATGTAACAGAGAGACAATAAGTGTACATGTTAAGATAAAGAGCAACCAGATAACATACTATCAACCAGATAGCATACTATCATGTCGAGCAAGAAATTCCTCCCTATATATGTCCAAACATCCACTATAATATACATCACATGTATAATAATGGCCTATAGGGCATACATATAACTAACAATCTCCCACTTGCACTAAGGCCATTTGTTGTAGTATCTCATACTCAACGCCCCATAAATGTCTCTTTAGGGAAAGGCCTCTGTGAGTGGATCTGCCGTGTTATTCTTCGCGTCAACTCTCCTTACCTCGATCCCATGAAGATCAACTATCTCCCTGATCTGGTTATACTATCCTCAGAATATGTCTGGATCGCTGATAAGACCGGGATTCCTAGGCCAAAGCCACAACTCCATTGTTGTCACAATAACATTTATTGGACATTCAATGGTAAGAACTATGTTCATCTCATGAACAAGAAATATCCAAACATCCACTTTGGTAGCATCGTTGGTAGCGATGTATTCAGTTTTTATCGTCTAGTTTGCCACGGTATATAGCTTGGAACTCTTCCAACATACCGTCCCTCCAATGAGGGTAAAGACAAAGCCCGAGACTGACTTTTAGTCGACCTTATCACTCTGGGAGCTCGAATTGGTAAAGGACTCGCACTGGAGTTTACCGTTACCAAACACCAAGAACATTTCTTCAGTGCTTCTCAAGTACTTAAGAATGTCCTTCGCAGTTGTCCAGTGATTCTCCCAAGATCCGATTGATTCATGATCACTACACCTAGTGAGTTCGCTACATCTTGTCTCGTACATAACATCGCATACATGATAGAGCCTACTGCTGAAGCATAGGGTATCCCTTGCACACGAGCTCTCTCCAAATCAGTCTCAGGAGACATCTTTTTGGAGAGAGTGATTCATGAGTAAGTGGGCAAACAACCACGCTAAGAATTTTCCATACTAAACCCCTTTAGTACGGTGTTAATGTACCTGGATTTAGAACACTCCCAACATCCACTTAGATCTATCATCATAGATCATAATCCATAAGATGTAGTAGGTATCATCCAGATCTTCCATGGAGAATCCTCGTGATAAGAGGAGGTTGACCGAGTGTAGCATAGGAAACCATTTCCTATTAAGAGTATTTCATCTATGTACAATACGTGGAAGACAACCTTACTCTTTACAAGTTTCTTTTATATACAAGGTTCATCTACCTTTTTGATGAAGTCAAACACTTTGACTGCCACATCAAAACAGATGTTCCAACTCCGCGTTGCGTGCTTTAATCCTGATGGACTTAAGCAGATCCACTGGAGAAAATGTTTCATCATAAACCACACCTGGTTATTGACGATAGCTTTTTACTACAAGTCTAGCTTTGAAAGTCTCAACTTTTCCATTTACACCAAGAATCTTCTCAAGATCCACTTGCTCCTGATAGGGTTTACCCCTTTAGGTTCAACATTCAAAGTCATACTTTGTTCGTGTACATGGATTCCATCTTTGATTGCATAGCATCCAACCATTTCAAAGAGTCCCCACTCGTGATGGCCAGCCTGAACCTGGTGGGGTCATCATCTACCATGATGCAATCCTCGCTCCCACCGTCACCGAGGAAACCGTAGTATCTCTTAGGTGGATGAGGAAACCTACCAGATTCGCGGAGAGGCTGAGGTTCGTCGGAGACTATTGAGTCCTTTGGTTTCACCAAATCATCAGATGTCAGTTTGTCCAGCTAGAACTCCTTCCAGTTCTACCTCATGACCACAAATTTCTTCATAAGAAATTCCTTTTCTAAAAAGGTGACATGCTGAGAAACAAAACACCTTTTGCTTCTCTGTGTGGTAGAAGACATTCCCTCGCAAATGTTTGGGATATCCAACAAACTTACAGAACTGACCTTGCCTCGATCTTGTCCGGATTTTGCTTTTCAACATAGTCTGGACAACCCCATTAACTCCTTTAAGACATAGTCTCTTCCCATTCCATATCTCATATGGAGTGGTAGGCACTGATTTGGATGGAACCTTATTCAATAGGTATGCAGCTTCACAACTGCATAACTCCAAAAGGAAACAGGTAACTCAGCAGTACTCATCATAGAGCGCACCATATCTCATAGGGTGCGATACCTCCGCCCCGATACACCGTTGTGCTGTGGTGTATACGAAGGAGTAAGCTAAGAGAGAATCCCTATTCTCCTTTTAAATAACCCAGGAACTCCATTGTAACATTTCAGAAAATATAAAATATTATTTTTGGAATTTAATATTAAAAAAATATATTTCCCGAAAACTGCCCGATTTGCGAAATTGGGGTTTTCGAAAAAGGGTATAAATATATACTAATAACTGTGAAATAATTGGGAATTAAAATGATTTATTCATTTAAAAATATATTTAAAGGATTTGGCATTTTTAAGATTTATTATATGCGGTTTAAATGAAAACCTGATTAGTGCACTGCAAATCGCTATTAGGCCAAATCCGTGTTTTTACAGTTTTCCGTGGCTAGTGCACCATGTCATGTTGCATTTGGTTACATGCGCATTTGTGTTGTTTTATGGGTATTATGTGATTTGGTTTTAAAAGAGGAAAGAAAAGAAAAAGACAAAAGGGCAAAAGGGTAAATTAGTGAGAGTTGGTGGGATTAAAGGAGAGGGGGGGCAGCCACATTATCCCTCCACCATTTTTTTTCTTCTTCTCCTTCTTCTTCCTCACTTCCCTCCATCTTAAACCCTAGGATCCATCTCAAAAACCTTACCAAAACCCTATACTCTCTTCACAAAAGTTGATCCCCTCCTTCTCCTCTACACGTTGGACCAAGAAAAGTGGGATTTTGACGACATTGGCAAACTAGGGTTTTTCTTAGGTTGCCCAAATGAGGTAATTTCATCTCCATTAGCATAGTATTACTTTTACTTTAGTATCATTGCATGTTTAGAATTGTTTAAGCTTGATTTAGTGAGGTTAGAAAATTCCTAGTTAGGGTTTGAGGGGATCTTAAGTGGTGATGTGTAATTGAGATTAGTAGAGACCATATAACCCCTGTAGGGACCATATACTGACCAAAACCTGAGACTTAAAGCCCAGAATACGAACTTAGAAACCCCGACATCGGATAATTGTGTGAATTGTCAGGGTATTTTGGAATCTAATAAAACCCGGGGACCCTAAAAATTATTTATTGATTACTGTGAGTCATGCAGGCAGCCTAGATGATAACCCCAAGACCTGAGACCCCCAGTACACTTCCACTCCGCAAATTTAATTTGTTTGGCCGCAATTTTCGGCCAGGGCATGAGCTTTGGGTCTCGTGCTTGTTCTGTGTCTCCATTTCCACTAAACTAGACCCTTCCTTTGTGCAAAATTTACTGATTTCAGTTAGGGTAAATTCTGGGACCATTTTCCTTAGTTGTTGCTTGTTTTGCGATTTCGTTTTAAACTTGGTTTTGTGAAATTGAATTGGATTCCGTCGTGTGGCGTTTGAACGCCAACAACTAGGGTTATTGGTTGAGTTTTGCATGCGAGACTATAAGTTTTAAGCTATCGGTGTTTCGTGCGACACTTTGGTTTTCGTGCGTGATTTCATTTAGGATGCTATATGTGATATATAGGTACCTCACGAGGACTTCGAGACGACAAGAAAGAGCGTGGCGACATCAGTATCGTCAAGCAAAGATCAAGGTGAGTAGATTTATATCTACGGAGGAAGTCGGGTAGATGGCGTATAGCACCCCCGCAAAGTTGTAAGAAATGATGTGATGTGATATAGATATACTTTTATATGTTATTGAGAGATTTTAACACCTAGCAAGAAAAGGTTTAGGAGATTATGGGTTTAGTGTTAGCGAGAATTGAAGAAAGGACTCTAGTTGATTTCTTAGTCACGAAACCCTAGAGTAAAGATTTGCATACACGCACATACACACACTCGCATACATTTACTTCCATGTGCGTATCGAGGATGTCATATATATTCGTATTCATAGGCATGGATGATGAGGATATTATATGGTATTTGGAGATGAGTCGATGAGATTAGGCATGGTGTCATGAGATCGGTGATGTGATGTGTTTCGTATTATGAGATACGTCATGATATTAGCGGATTGATGGGCGATGTGTATTCACACACACGCGTACAGATATGTTGATGATATTAGTATTGTACTAGACTTAGATCAGTACCCCCCGGTTCACGATATGTGATGATAAGGATATAAGATGAGTAATGAGATAAATATGATATTTGACCCGTACCCAGTTTTGAGATGCCGTACGATAGATTTACCGTACGAGATATAGTTATGATGTTAGATCCGCACTCTTGACTCGAGGATGTCATATATATATATATATATATATATATATTGTATCGTATGTGATACTATTGAGGCGAGATCACCGACTACTTGGTATACTTATAGATCGACTCAGACTTAGGTGGATTTTCTTACCCTTACTAGTTTTCAAAAGTGGAGAATTGTGAGTAATTTAAATACAAACTGTATGACTCGTATATTGGGTAAGTATATTTTTCAGTATTGCTGTTACTACCTCACTTTTGTATATTCATGATGTTTCATCGCATTGCATACTTGTACATATGTTATCTGTAATTATTATGAAACCCTGCTGTAAGGACACCAGCACCATTACCGATGATGTGTATGTTCCACGTACACTTTCTTGCCAGCTCACACACATCATCATCGGTAATTGCCATGTCACGTACACTTTAGAAAATACTATTCATTGACATAGCTTGCTAGTTGATAGTTGCAATATGTTATAACTTTCATATGCTAGTTTAACTATTGCATTTATTGCATGATATTATATGCATTCATATATTCATTGGTCATGCAGTATTATAGAGATTTATGCCGGTATTCACTGTTTATTGATATCATGATTTTTATGATTTCGGATCCTTCTTGAGATTTCTGGATTGGGAAACCGCATGTGAAAGTTTTATAAACTGATGATTTGTTTTAAAGAGATAGATACGGTTTTCCTTGATATGATGAGCATTGTCCACCATGATGTTTCTCGGTTCTGAGATGGTTTTCGAGCCCCGATTCGAGGAGGTGGATGATCCGTCTGCGGGTATATGGTGGACCTGGTATGGTACCCTTGGGCAAGAAGCTTGAGTTGTAGACGATGAGCCCGGCAGGGGCAGACTGACTACCGGTGATTGTTTGGCGCGGCGGATATCCGGAGGATATCGTTCGTGGTCGTGTGATTTGATGTTATGGACCGATCCGGACTGACGGAGCCCGAGATATTGAGACATTGAGATATTGAGATTTGAGACACTAAGATATTGAGATTTGATGATACAGGCCAGTCCGGATAGCTGGAGCCTGAGATGTTGAGATACTGAGATTGATGTTTTGTGTCGATACATGACACTGATTTCTCTATTGATTTCACTGATGATACTCGATTTATATATGTATACAGAAATCTCATTAAATTAAGAAAAACAGTTGTCTTATTCATGATGTATTCAGTTTCTATTAGTAATGCATTCATACATCATATATCTGATATATTCCTATCTGAGGCACTAACACGAGCACGTGGTATTGCACTTACATGTAGATGGATCAGGATATTATTTGAGGATATTACTTGATTTATGACCCAGGATAGCGTCATACATGCGATTTCTGCTCTGTGATATTTTCTACTCACGAGTTGGCAACTCACCCCCGTTGTGCCACAGTTTCTTATAGGTTTTGCCGCACAGGTTTCGTTGCGGCTTTGATGGCACACTGTTTCTTCCGGGTGATTGTTTTGGTAGGTGGGTTCACTTGCATCGTGACCACCATTGTATATTTATTATTCACTTGTATCTATTAAAACTCCATCAATCAGACTTGTATATTTGATAGACATAGAAGACCAGTGTATATTCTTTCGACCTTAGAGTCGCGCGCTGTATTATTATAGTTTTCTAGTGGATAAGGGCTTTCTTTTGAGTTTTGATTCTCTCCCTTCGGCGTTGTATATTATATTGCTTGCGTGGTTTTGTCCGCCCTTTTGGCGAAGAGCTAGCTCCCGCTTTGGGATGCTTTTATTCATTATATAAGCTTTATCAGCTTTGTACCCATTTGGGGTCAGTATTTGCAAAGGAAACTCTGCCGAAATTTTCAGAAAAGATTTAGATTTTATAAATGCATACTTCGGCTTATGTTGTTAAACTCCTTGCTTTAAAAATTGGTTTTTCCTTCACTCTACTGCTTTAATTGGTTTTGATTTCCGGGTTTTGGCTTACTTAGATTACGTACACCTCGAGACGTTTCGTAATTTAAGTGCCGGTCATGTACCGTACTTTTCTGGTCGTGATCCCGAAAACTGCCCGATTTGCGAAATTGGGGTTTTCGAAAAAGGGTATAAATATATACTAATAATTGTGAAATGTTACATCCATGCTCCAGTATTCTCTTCCTAGATCATATCGAAGGACTTTAATACTTCTACCCTTCGGGTTCTTAACTTCAAGCTTATATTCCTTGAATTTCTCAAAAGTTTCAGACTTGTGTTTCAACAGGAACACATGTACGAATCTTGAGAGATCGTCGATGAATGTAATGAAGTAAAAAGAACCAACCCTGGCATTTGTAGATATAGAACTATATACATCACCATGTATCTGTCCCAAGGGTTCAGTAACTCTATCCCTGTTTCCAGTAAACGGATTATTGGTCATTTTACCTTTGAGACATCACTGGAAAGTAACATAAGATGAAAATTCGAACAGATTCTAATATTCATTCTTATGTAACTTAGCTAGTCGTGTCGCATTGATATGACCTAGTCTACAAAGCCACAAGAAGAATTCGTTCATTTCTGAACTACTCCTCTTGTGTGTGTTCTATATACTTTGAACTGTGGTTTGATTTAGAACATATATGCTATTATATAACGTGGCTGATCCAATCAACTCTTGATTAAGGAAAATTTTCACAACATTATCCAGCAATACAAAATTATATCATTCATTAACTTAATAAAGAATCTGATGTAATGTTGTATATTAGTTTCGGTATCTAATAACATTTGTTCAGAATCAATGTATTTACCATTTGGTAATACAAGGTGATATTTGCCAACTGACTTGGCTGCAACAATTGCACCATTCTCTAACACTTAGAGACATATCACTCAATCCCAGATCTCTACCTATCTGTAGCCCATGTAACTGATTACATATATTGGATCCTGATCTGGTATCTCATACCTAGGACGTAGAGGATACCGAGAAACAGTTCTCGGTAATGAACACGCCCAAAGAATATGCATCAACATGCTTTTTCCTCGATTGGGTCGCGTAGGAATCCAGATATTCTCTTATTTCCTGCTCGGACTTATAACAGTTATAAGATAGAGCGGAACCAATGTTCTCCAGCTCAGTATAATGAGCAGGTTCGGTCAATGCATCCGTATTATTATCTTGATTAAGGTGTGACATGGTCGCTACCGGGAGAGAGAGAGAATAAAACACTCAGCATATGCTCTTGCAAGATCAGATTGGTTATTATTTTATCTAATTGGGATGGCTCCCACTGTTTTTATCAATTCTTCCTTCAAACTCTAAAAGGTAAGACTAGCCGGGATTAATTACACCCTACAAGTTCGCCAATCTTTTGGCCAGGCCAGTGTCGGTACTTTGAGGGAGGTTCCCCGTCCTTGCGCACGGACCTAATTAAAATAAACCTCGTTTTCCCAGGTGCGTAACCCCGTTAACACCTTTCTACAAACCTACTTGATCGGCTAATTGTAATGTGCAAAACTCTCCCAGGAGTATCTCTTACTCGCAGTGGGTATCGGGATCCAACTATCTCATAGAAGGTATGCAATCTCCTTGCAAATTTCAACACTTGAAATTCCCGATAATATTTTACCCCTAGCGTCCTATGACCTTGATAGAGGTCAACAATGAAGGGTTACGCTAGCGCCCCGGCCAACTTCCGTGGCCAAATGCGGAACAAAAATTTTATAACGATACGAAACTTGGCGCTATAATAAACCTAAACCGGATCTTTAACCATAAACCTAACTAGCAAATTAGGATCTTATCTACTATGATAGAAAGTATACCTAATGAAACCAAGTCCTTCGGGTCTTCGATCCTCTCCTTAAGCTCCTCGATGGAAGTATGGATCGTGCTTGAACTTCGGCCTCCTTGTGTCAACGATGATCCACCCAAGAGTTCGAACCTTGAGCTAAACCTCCAAGTTGAGGTAACTAGAATACTTAGCTTGCTAATCTAAGTAGACTAGAGTGAGTAGAGTGTGATTTAGAGTAGCTAAGTCTCATTAACCCTTGATTATCAACATATGATACACTTAGGGTTTTGAGAGGAAGAAGGAGAGAGCAAGCTTGAGAAAAGAGAAAGTATTTGTGATAATGATAATAAAAAATAGAATGGCTAACTTTTATATGACCTCAAGCATGGCATGGAAAATATCTCACAAAAATATCTAGTGCTCAAAAATATCTTACAAAAATATCTAAGGTCAACAAGTCAAGCCAAGTCAAAAGGTCAACCCAAGTAGCCATGCCAAATAATTATCATTTATCAAAAATAACAAAGTCTTTTCTTTACCTCATATTTGTTTTGACCAAGTCAATGGTCAAAACCCTAATGAGGTGTCTCCTTCTATACCTCCTCTCATCCGTATATACATACTCGCATCCGTGTTCCGAGAAACACGAATACTATGAGACGAAGCTAATCCAATAATCAAATACTAGGATCCGGTTTAAACAAAAGCCAACTAGTATTGTTCGCTCAAATCACCACACGCGCACAAGTAAACGAATGTGATCGAACCCTGTCGTAAAACCATACGACCTCTACTCATTTCGCACGAAGCTGGGAAACCCTTTGTGTGGGACTCTAAAGACTCGACAGTACTTTGGCAGTGGGTTTAACCACAAGTACGTCAGTGGCACTAGCTGTGCGTAACGGCTACCCAGGTATCTGTCGATAAGAAGGTCGACAAGAAAGCTCATCCAAACTCCTACTGAGCCTATATGTGACAATCTCCATACAGTCCGATCTGTTCATCTAAGAGTGTCGCATATCGGGCCTAGAGGGGCGGTAAACGTCAGACCCCTAATAGCGGTATAAGTCGTGTCGGAGTACAGTCCAAAACACCCTGAGAAACTACTGGAGTACCTACCAGTAAATCTCGCATGCCCTGGCCAGGGACTTTGTGTAATGGCGTTCCGAACACAGCGCGACATCAACCCCCAATACTGGGAGAGAAGAATCATTTCTAACCACCACTACCTCCAAGTGCTTCGGGACTGCACCCAACTACTACATGTTTGCACGACTCAATAGAGCCGTGGTAGGGTAGCAATCTAAGAACAGTGGGAACACACTTGAGGCGAAGTAGCAGTGTCAAGTCAACGAACTAAGCTGTACTCATGTCACCTGGGAACTGCTAACTGACGATAGGTATAATACCAACCAACAGTTCCCGACGAGTCTTGTCTAGTGTACTCGAAACCTAACGAGCACCTGCATACTATCTCCAGTACGACGTACTAATGGCTGTGGGACAGACCATCTCCCATGCTGGGATGAGAAGCGTATACACTACTCTATTCTGGTGTATCGATACCCCATCTCGATAATCCTACGACTAGGGACCTGTATAAGGATGTGCTTGTAGACTACCCAGCCCCCACTAATGTGACCGCCATCACAACGCTGGTAGTCAAGCAAAGATCCTGAGGGATCTACCAATATGTATTAGCGATATGTTAAAATAAACATATACACATATTAAGATAGATACAAACCAAGTTGCATACTACTATATCGAGCATGTTAATTATATGTATGCCCTAGAGGCCATTACAGTACATGCGATGTATATTATAGTGGATGCTTGGACATATATAGGGAGGACTTTCTTGCTTAACATGATAGTATGCTATCTGGTTGCTCTTTATCTTAACATGTACACTTATTGTCTCTCTATTACATGTTGATAAAGCCATTAGGATGGGTACTTGACTTCCAAGACTATGATGCAGATCATACTAGTGGGGACAGGGTAGTCGGTAAGTACATCCTTCAAATGTTCCTAGTCGTTAGAGTATCGAGACAGGGCATCGATACTCCAGAGTAGACTAGCGTATACGCTTCTCGACCCATATGATGGGCGATGGATGATACCACATCCATTGGTGTTTGACATCAGAGAAGGTATACGGGTGCTCAGTGTCGACTGGGTACACTGAACGGACTCGCCGAGAACTCCTAGATGGTATTATACCTATCGTCAGATAGAAGTTCTCTGGTGACACTGGTACGGTTAGTCTGTAGACCCGAGATCGTCATAGAGTCTTGTGTGATTCCCACTGTGCTTTGATTTCCACCATACCACGGTCAAGAGATCATGCAAAAAGGTGGTTTTGGGGTACAGTCCCGAGTCACATGGAGACAATGAGCGATAGGAGGGGTTTCGTCTCTCCCGGTATTGGGAGTTGATGTTGCGCTATGCTCGATTGGCCATAACAGGAAATCCCTGGCCAGGGTTGCTGAGATTTACTGATAACTGTTACCAGTAGTTTCTCGAACCGTTATGGACCTTGCATCGGCATGACTTATCAGGCTATTGGGGTCTAACGTTATACCACCCCCAGGCTGTGATATACGACATATCAGACGAAGAGACCGGACTGTACGGTAGTGTTACTGATTGGATTCATAAGAGTACGAGCATGCTTGCTTGTTGATCTTCTGATCGCTCAATACCCGGGTGGCCGTTACGTTTAGCAGACCGCTTGCGGCTTGTTGGTGTTTAATATGATCATCACCTACTGCCGGCGTATTGATGAGTCTTTAGAGTCCAACACAGACGTTTCCCGGTTCATGCGAAACGAAGTAGGAGCACATATGTGATATGTGCGGGACCAAGATTAATGCATGTATATGATACCGCATTCTATTCTCGCGATGTGTGAAATGATTGGTTATATGTGATATAGCCGGATTATCGGATCAAGTGTTGATTCGATAAGATATTACATTTGATATTAGTCGGTTATATATGATATAGACGGATTATTAGATTAAGAGTTGATTTATTAATTTAATGTATAATTATATATTTGATATATTACATTACATTAACTTACATTAGCTCACTTAAGTAATTCTTTTTCTCACATTTGATACACTTTACATATATGTGATATATGTATTGTTTTCTTTTTGCATATATTATATATATGTATTATATATTATGTATCATGCTAGGTTACACTTGCAACATGTATCAATGAGACTTTTACCATGCTAGGGTTTAAGCTAGGGTTTTATTTGTTCTAAGCAAATAAAACATTTGGATTTAGTCAAGGTTAAGCTTGGAGAAGCTTGTAGAACATTGACCAAGTCCACTTATTTGTCTTGCTTAAGATATTTCTTAACCCAACCTTAACCACAAGCAATGGTTTATTCTCTACATGAGTTAGGCATGACACTAACTCACCCATGGTTGCAATTCTAACCTCACTCTCATTCTCTCTTCATTATTCTTCATCTTCTTCATGAGCTTAATGAAAAGTGTTTTCTAGATTTTGAAAAAGTGAAGAAAATTTGTGAGAAAAATAAAACTAAAGTGAGCCCACTTCCTACTTCATCATCCTCTACTATTAGCCATTTAGTTTAGGGTGTTTGGTTCACTAATTTCATACATTAGTGAAGAGGTAGCATGGGCTCGAGTCTCCTCGACGTAGATCATCATCGGCCTCGAAGTCATTGAGCAAGCTTGTTCGATTCTTCAAGTGAAACCTCTCTAGAGTCCGAGAGTTCACCATTCGCAGCGAAGGGACTACGACATGGAGCTTTATAAGTGAAGGACCGGTCTACAAAGGTTGTATTCCCTCATTCACTTAGATTTAATGTGTTTACATATCGTTTCGTCGGATTTTCTAGTAGCGATTCTAGGATTTGGGTTTACTAGAACGGCGATTTTTTAAATATGGCATGGATGATGCCTCCCGAAAACTTTCTTCCGTGCTAGGCAACCCAACAGTGGTATCAGAGACATGCTAGAAAATTAGATGGATTTTGTTAGGATTACGAAACCAAAACTACTCCAAAACACCCGATACGAAAACTTGGTTTCTATCCATTTTAAAAATTCTTCAAAAACATTTTTAAACAACTGCAGAATGTTATATGTGATATGACATGAAAACAGAAGAAATTCGAGGCAGTTTGGAAACTTTTTGGCCAGCCACAACACCCCCCTACTGGCCAAAATCCGAGCAAAACCCTTCAAATTTTGTATGTGTTCCAGTCTCTGGGTTTTGGTGTTTCAGGTGTTGTTTGATTTTGCTAAATTTTCATGTGATGTTATCTTTCTGCAAAAGCAACTCGTAGTGTTTCGTAATCATAATTCTAACATGTTTTCGACTTATTTAGACGATGTTAAAAAGTTTGAACGGATATCAATAACCCAATTTTTCCCCCGCTGGAAATTTTTCAAGAGTTGGATTTTTTCCGAGTTTAAAATTTTCAAAAAATCATGCAAGTGATTCTGTGGACCCTCTAGAAGAACGAAACCCTAACTCGATTATGTGACCATCAAAACCGCCATCAAACCCTAGGGTTTTGTCACGACTCGAAGGTACGGAACGTGACTGGCACTTAGATTACGAGACGTCTAAAGGCGTAACGTAAACTAAGTCAGCCAAAGCCCAGAAAATCTAAACCAAAAACCAAAGAGAGTGAAGGAAACCTTTCATGAAAATGATTTTGAAATCAATTAAGTTGCATTGAACCACTTTTTAAAAACATCAAAAATTTCCGAAAATTTCGGCAGAGTCTCCTCTGTAAATTCTATCCCCCAAAATGGGTACAACAAGATATATAACCTATAATCACAAAATGGCATCCCCAAGCGGGAGCTAGCTCTTCGCCCTAGGCGGATCACAATCACATGCAATATATATATGTAATATCAAGAAAAGAGCATCAACAACAACAACAACTGAGCCTTTTATCCCAAGCATATCGGGTAGGCTACATGAACCAACATGAGAATCACGCCGGGTCCAGCACATGCATCCTCTGCCTCCACTCACTCCTATCGAACAATATAATTTCATTGAGTCCTTTGGCAACCATATCGTTTCGTATCACCTCCATCCATGTTTTCTTCGGTCTCCCTTTTGCCCTTTTGCTATTGCCCATATCGAGAGTATCTATTCGTCGGACCGGTGCTTCCATAGGTCTGCGTCGCACATGACCAAACCATCTTAGCCGGTTTTCCCGCATCTTCTCCTCCACAGGTGCGACACCAACTTTTGTACGAATATCCTCATTTCGCACATTATCTTTTCTAGTGTTACCGCACATCCAACGAAGCATGCGCATCTCCGCTACGTGCATCTTCTGTGTATGATGCTTCTCAGGAGCCCAGCATTCTGTACCATATAATAAGGCAGGCCGAATTGCGCTCCGATAAAACTTCCCTTTCAATTTTAACGGAAAGTTACGATCACACAAAATCCCTATTGCACTCCTCCATTTCAACCAACCAGCTTGGATCCTTTGATTAACATCACTATCAATCTCCCCATTCTTTTGGATGATGGAACCTAGATATCTAAACTGGTCGCTCGGTGATATCTCTTGCCCTTCCAATATTATACCAATATGGTTTTGACTTCTCTGGTTACTAAATTTGCAATGCATATATGCTGTCTTGGACCTGCTCAATCTGAATCCCTGAGATTCCAATGTTTGCCTCCATAATTCCAATTTGGCATTAACCACTGCTTTCGTCCCATTTACTAGAACAATATCATCAGCGAATAGCATACACCAAGGTACCTCATCTTGGATAGTTCTAGTAAGCTCATCCATCACGACGGTAAACAGGAATGGACTTAATGCAGATCCTTGATGTAAACCAATAGTAATCGGAAAATCACTCGTTAAGCCGCCGCAAGTTCTGACATTTGCCACTACTCCATCGTACATATCCTTGATTATGTCAATATACTTGACGGGGACCCCCTTCTTCATCATTGTCCCCCATAATACCTCTCTAGGTACCTTGTCATACGCTTTTTCTAAATCAATAAATATCATATGCAAATCTCTTCTCTTCTCTCGAAAACGCTCGACAAGTTGCCGAAGCAAATGAATAGCCTCTGTCATTGATCGTCCAGGCATGAACCCAAACTGGTTTTCTGTTATCTTAATATCCTTCCTTAGCCTGTGTTCAATCACTCTCTCCCAAAGTTTCATGGTGTGACACATAAGTTTTATTCCCCGGTAGTTTGAGCAACTTTGAATGTCACCCTTGTTCTTGTAGATAGGTACAAGGATACTTTTTCTCCATTCATTTGGCATCTTTTTTGTCTGCCAAATCTTATTAAACAGATCTGTCAGCCATTTAACGCCTAATTCTCCTAAGCATCTCCAAATCTCGATAGGAATCCCGTCAGGGCCAACCGCTTTTCTTAAACTCATTCTGTTCAAAGCTTCTTTAACCTCAGGTAGTCTTATTTTACGCATGAAATCACGGTTTATATCTTGAGATTGAATGACAAGTCCATCCAAATTCTTAGTAAAGCTCTCATTGAACAATTTGTCAAAATAATCTCTCCATCTTTCCTTGATATCCTCATCTCGAA
This sequence comes from Agapanthus africanus, assembly GCA_030015575.1. Lineage (NCBI taxonomy): Eukaryota > Viridiplantae > Streptophyta > Magnoliopsida > Asparagales > Amaryllidaceae > Agapanthus > Agapanthus africanus. Next base: position 318,074,818 of record JASDDO010000010.1, read on the forward strand.
CTAAAACCTTCTAATTTTCATTTTTGACACACTTCACCGCATATAAGTCTCTAGTCTTCCTTTCCCGCATCCGAGCAAAGAGCATAAGAATGCAAAATATAAGAAAACACAACGTCGGCTCAAGTGAGCTCGACCAAAAGAAACCACATATACACAAATCTCTCAGTCTCATCACTAGATCGCATATACACATAAGAAGTGGTAGATGGAGAATACTAGATACAAAAATAGTACAAAAGAGATAAAAGTGCTCTCGCAACCTACCTACGAGCAATGTCGTGAGTCTGAGCAAAAGAAGTCACTAACAAGATAAGCAGCCGCTACTAGGCTGATGAGTCCGACCTGCAAGACACTGTGGCACAACGGGGCTGAGTTGCCAGCTCGTGAGTAGAATATAACATCTAGTAAGGCTATCGTAAGAATGCACGCAAATGCGTCACAGCATGTATGTCTAGATGTGATGTAAGACCTCTAGAATGCATGCACATGTATGCAATGTCAATACTAAATCTTTAAGTGTTTTAAATGCTATGAGTTCTGCATTCTTAACTTTATAAGAAGAATATCTGTATAATAGCTAAATACCATCAAGAAATCATCTGAAACCCGTGTCAAGCATCGACACCAAATATGAAAACACATCTGTCTCAATGTCTCACTGTATCAATGTCTCAATACATCGGGCTCCGTCAGTCCGGATCGGCCCATATCATCAAATCTCACGACAACGGTCAGTATCCTCCGGATATCCACCGCGCCAGACATCACCGGTAGGTAGTCTTCCCATACCAGGCTCATCGTCTACAACTCGATCTTCTTGCCCCGGGGTACCATACCGGGCCCACCATGTACCCGAGACGGTTCACCCACTCCTCGAATCGGGTCTCGAAATCCAACAGAAAATATGAAAACTCATGGTGGACGACACATACATCATGAGAAAACCGCAACTTTGTTTTAAAAAATGATAAATATAAGCTTTTGTTAAATTCCTGCGGTTTTCCCCAAAATCCAGAAATCGCAGCAATACTGAAATCCTCAAGAAAATCATAATACCCAACATGTTGTATATGATAAATGCCTATGATATCAAGGTATGCGATGTGATTTGTGGCTAGAAATCTATGTAAGTATGATCATGATGCGAGGTATATACATGCTATGCGATTTCATATATCATGTATGTTGCAAGTGGTGATACTAGACTAAACAGGTTCTATGGTGCTCGTGGCATGGCAATTACCAAAGGCGTGTGTGTCACATGAATAGTGCGCGTGCAACAGAAGCTAGTGGTAATGGTGTTCATGTCTTACGAAGTAATATCGCACATATGTATATGAATATCTATGCAATTCTAGGATCGGTCGCGGAAACATCGGACGCGGCCTCTAGAAGAACGAAACCCTAACTCGATTATGTGACCATCAAAACCGCCATCAAACCCTAGGGTTTATAGTAGTTCAGCGGTGCCACATGTGAGGCATTGGTTGACCCTTCTACGGCTGGTTCATAGGAGTTGTAGCATGTTTCTGGATACTTTTTGAACTCTGCTCAAGTGTTGGGCTTCATAGGAAATTTTGGGTGTTTGAATATTCGATCAAAAAGTTTAACTTCGTCTAGCTATCTTTGATTGTGATACAATATTTGGAATCCACAAATAGTTATGTGATAACTAGTTTGAATTTTATAAATCTAGCAGTTTAGTCTCATTTGATCGATTGCCACGGGATTTTGATGTTGATCAAAAGTCCGTCGCAATCACGTAGCGTACGCGGATGCTCGCCGGGTAAACTTAATAGATAGCCATGCCCCCATAGCCCCGACCAAGTGACTGTAGGAGAACCCCGTTGCCTAAAGCATCCGTTCGGGTACTCGCGACAGCTATGTTCCGCCTTAGTGCGCTTCGTCAACGGCATCGGGGGGTGCGGCCGTCTAATAAATTTTCCGACAAGCATTCGTCAGTTTATCGGGAATCTTGTTGAATTGCCTAACAGGATATTGGAAAGTGTTTTCAATATCGAGACCAAAATGCGGGGTTTGTAATTGTTAGGCATGTGATGTCTAAGGAATTCATTTGGTTAGGCATGAAATCCAAAGTATGTGATGCATTGGGTTTATGATTTCTAAGGTGGTTGCGTATTCCAACTGTTGTAGTTTTTCACTATCTTTTCTGCGACCGTAAATGTAATATGTGGTGTATTGCCGATTTCGGTGCTAAATGTCAACGACAACTGGGATACGCATATTTACTTACGTTGATGACGTGTGATGTTATGCGTTGCTGTGATATGTTATATTGGATCGTCGTGTTTTGAATAGCCGGGGGTTTTATGTGAGATTAGGTTTTTTATTTTCATTCATCTAAAATTCATTGTATGTAATATTCTTTTATTGGTGCACTTCCAGGTTGAGGATGATGTCACCATTGTCTATTATTTACTTTTCCGCATTAGGATAGACCCAAAGCGGGGAGCACAAGTAACCGGGTTCTAGGGTCCAGTGGGAGACCATCTCAAAGAGTTGAGACCGGGTCACCTAACTCTAGAATTGGCAGGGTTGCTTGCTTCTCTCGTAGGGGTCTAGGGATATGGGTTTGGCTATTCATCACGACCGTGGAATCCGCGTTTTTACTGGCTTAAATAAAACACGGAATTCCTAGTATATCCAATATTTCATATATGTTCTTCTTCTGCTGATATTCTGTGATGTGATCACTTGATATGTTCTGAGACGAATGCCTATATTATATATATATGGGATATTATTAATATTGCTGCTTTCGTTTCTTATGTGATGCTTGGGAAGCATAACGGATGGGAATTCATTAACGAGATTAATGAAATAAAAGAAACCTAAAAGATGTTGTAGAAACTTGTTTTAAAAACTGGTAGCTCTAGTTCTTGCTTTGCATAGCGGTATTCCTTGTAGAATATCCAGCACCTTATTCGATAAGGAAAGAGCCGATACCCCATCACCGGGAGTGACCTCTTTAGGGAAACTAGCAGATGCTACAAACTCGGTTTTTCTTTTGATTGCTTCTATAGTTTTTTGCTTTGCATAGTGGTATTTGTGAAATGTCCTGCACCTTATTCGATAAGGAAAGAGCCGAGATCCCTTCACCGAAAGTGACCTATTTAGAAAAACTAGTAAAAGCCTAAAAAACACTCCTTTTCAAAATCACTCGATTCTACGACGATATCAAGTTCATTATGCAAAAGGTTTTCTTACAAACCTGTCGTAGCCCTCCGTCATTTCAGATAAGTAGTATTTAGTATTCATGCTGCGTTTGTTGACCTTATCAAGGCGTAGTGTGCGGTAGCTGATTAGTGCTTATCTGCAAAGCATATGATGTGATTGGATTAGGGTAGTCGTGCGACCTTGTTGACCTCTGTCAAGGGTCGTGCGGGTGGGTTTATTTCAATCAAGAAATGACGGATCGAACTTGACTAGCAGCCTCTGGTTTGTTGACCTCTGTCAAGGTCATAGGACGCTTGGGCCAAAATATTATCTGGAATTTCAAGTGTTGAGATTTGCAATGAGATTGCATACCTTCTATGAGATAGTTGGATCCTGATACCCACTGCGAGTAAGAGTTACGTCTAGGAGAGTTTTACACATGACAATTAGCCGATCAAGTAGGTTTCTAGAAAGGTGTTAACGGGGTTATGCCTATGGGAAAACGAGGTTTATTTTAATTAGGTCCATGCGAAAGCACGGGGAACCTCCCTCAAAGTACCGACACTAGCCTGGCCGAAAGATTAGCGAACTTGTAGGGTGTATGTCACGCCCCGCTTTCCAAAATACGGAAAACGAGGGATGACTAGGCCAGCCATGCTCCTACGGTCAGGGAATGATCCCACCGTAGTCACACTTTGGCTTCTAGTATTACATGGTAATCAGTAAACAAAGCACAGAAGTAAAGTAAATACATCACTAAAATATTACATCAAAGTTCATTGTCCACAATTTATAAATAAACAAGAAAAGAACTACTAACCGAGTTCGAATACAAGATCTCTTTAGGGAAGGCAAAAAAGAAGAAAAAGGTACTCCAGACTAAATCTCCGCTAGCTCGAAAGGTAAATCCGACTCCTGCGCTGGTTCTTCCTCGAGGTCTGAGCATGCATACTCATGTCGTCAGAGCGACGTAATAGCAATGTTATAATAATGACATGAAACAGGAAAATAAGGTAATAACAGTGGAAGTAAAATGCAGATAATCATTATGTCACTAAATGATGCAAAGTATGATCTGTGTCCCTATCAATCTCTAAGTCATGTTTGAAATCGAGTTGTGGAAAGGAGGATCATGTTTAATGAGGGTCTCGTACATAACATACCCGAGACAACGGCCCACACGCCCGGGACATAACCCTGTCAGCCGGATCGCTAGATCCTACCTAATATATATAAGAGTCGATGTTCGAATGATCATCCTATAAATCACGGTCCTCGCTAAATACGATGCTCTTTCCACTTCGATTTCCCCTTTTTCCCCAGGTTTACACTATTGATGATTATGATTTAGTCGTGTACAAGTATGCACCAATAACACGGTTTTGTCACTGTTCACTGTATTAATCACTGTCACGAATCATTCACTTTTCCATTGGCGTACTTAACACTCTTAAACCAATATCATTAACGCACGATAATGCATTGTACACTGAATAATAACGTGCACTATCACTATGTGTATGGAAGTTGGGTAAGGTATGTACATTTATGCAGTTAACAAGTCATGTGTAATATGAACTAGTATGCACCTCATGAGCTTATAAAAATTGCAGTAAATCATACGTTCAGAATTCAATGAAACGATACAAAGACGGTAACAAGTATACTCTGTCAGAAATTCAGCAAAATTTGTTTCGGTGAAATCGGATTTCGGGTATTCAAGTTACAGCCATATCAATTTAAGTGTTCGCTGCAGGAAATTCAGTTTCTGAACTGAATGTCTATTTCGCGACACGATTTTCACCCTGTTGGGATAAGAATTTAGCGACGCTACAGTTGAATGAAATTTAGGGTTTTCAATAGGGTTTCCAACGCACCATACGGATTCTCAATCGCGACTCTATGTCAGTAGTTATGTACTGTTCAACACTAGGGTATCAGTTCTGTTTCTATTTGGGGCTGCTATACGTCCTGTTCTTTTAAATTGCAGTTTAAATAGTAAAAGACGATAAAAAGGGGTGAAATCACTTGATTTATTTAGCTAACAGTTTCATATTCAATAAAGTATAGGGTTCCGCAATGTACAAGTTCATGCAGCAAAGGGGTAAGCATTACGAGATGGAAATTAACAGCCAGAGCTGCTCTGGACTGCAGTCCAGAGCCGCTCTCCGAACCAGTTCTCGTCGTATTTTCAGTACAGAAACAATTAAAAACTTTTATAGGGTTCCAGGTCGTCGAGTCGTCTTCGATTTGAGCCCTCTAACGTATCATTTCAATGTGTACAAAATTAATTATGATTTTAACAAGTTTCAGACGCGGGAAATATTCAGTTTTAACGGGTGTAATTGGGGGTGATCGTTCAAGTCAGTATCGATTTAATTTTCCAGTAAAATTTCACCACAATGTTCATTGCCATACGGTCCAGCATATATAATCAAGTTCCGTCAGTTTAATGAAAGGTTTTCGTTCAGGTTTTGCATCAAGCACTTATGTCATATAAACTTTCACGATTTATAAACACGGAATTAATACGATTTTGCTTTGTAACAGGATAATCTAGCATGTAGCAAGTAGGGTACTTTCCTGGAGACGCTTTGGCGACGCACGGCAACGGCAACGGCACGAACACGCGACGAACGGCACGGTTTGGACTCACGGCCTCGGCTTGAGTTCGGGTTCGTCGTCGGAGTTGCCCGGCGCGTGATCACTGGAAGCGGAGTGGGGTGCTGTGGATTTCCTGGGGCGTGCTGGGGTCGGCGATGGTCGGTGGTGGTCGCTCCGGCAATGGGCACAGCGGGGGTTTGAGGCTCGGGGCGAGGAGTTTGGTGTGGGTTTTGGAGTGAGGGAGTGAGGTAGTGGGGGCTCCGGTTTTGGAGGTGATGGTGATGCAGAGGATGCAGAGGCGTCGACGATGTGGCCGGCGGCGCAATGGGAGCTCGTCGGCGTGAGGGTGCAGGGGGCTCGAGCTCGGCGATTTGGAGATGGTGGGGAGAGGGAGCTCGGTTGATGGAGGAGGACTGTGCAGGCGAGGGGGTGAAGAGGAGAGAGATGTGAGGGAGGAACAGTGGTGGTCTTAGTCGTCGTCGTCGGCGGCGGCGGCGGGGTGTATGGGTTGTGGGAGTGAGGCTGGGAGTTGGGAATGAGAGATCGAGAGTGATGAGGGAGGGAGTTGGAGAGACGAGGAAGGGTTGAGGAGCTCGAGGGGCGTGCGGTCGTGGGCGACGAGCGTGGAAACGTAGGGTGCGAGCGGGGGTGGGGGCGACGTGGGGAGTGAAAGAAAAACGAGCGGGAAATATAAAACGAGTGGGGAAGAAGGAATAAACGGGTCGGGTCGGGTTGGTGAAGGCGGGCAGGGAAACGGGCTGGGCCAGCTTAGGGAAAATTATTTGGTTTTTCTTAATTTTATTCTTGGGCTGGGCTTGTGGAAAACGGGCTGGGTTTATTTTTAATTAATCTGATTTTTATTTTTCTCTGCGCTGAGGAAGTATTGGCTGAGGATTTTTTATTTATTTTGTTTTCTTTATTTAGTTTTCTTTATTTAGTTTTAGTTTTGGGCTTTGATTTTTAAAGGTTTAGAAAAATTTTAAACACTACAAATCTAGCAACCAATTTCATACGAAATTATGAGGAAAAAGGAAAGGGAAATATTCGGGGAAATAGAGAAAGATCTTATTGATGGGAACGGGGATTTACAGTGTAATTAATCCCGGCCAGTCTTACCTTTTATGGTTTGAAGGTAGATTTGACTAAAACAGTGGGAGCCATCCTGATTAGATAAACTAATAACCAATCTAATCCTGCAAGAGCGCATGCAGAGTGTTTTCTTCTCTCACTCTCCTGGTAGCGACCATGTCACACCTTAATCAAGATAATAATATGGATGCATTGACTGAACCTGCTTATTATACTGTGCTATGGAACGTTTGTTCCGTTCTTTCTTATAATTGTTATAAGTCCGAGTAGGAAATAGGGGAATATCCGGATTTTCATGCGACCCAATTGAGGAATAAGCATGCTGATGCATATTCTTCGGCTTTGTTCAATACCGAGAATTGTTTCTCAGTATCCTCTACGTCCTAGGTATGTGATACCGGAGCAGGATCCCGCAAATGTAATATGTTACATAGGCTACAGAAAGGTAGAGAACTGAGAATGGGTGATATGTCTCTAAGTGTTAGAGAATGGTGCAATTGTTGCAACCAAGTCTGTTGGCAGATATCACCTTGTATTAATACATTGATTCTGAACAAATGTTATTACATACCGAACCTGATATACAACATTTCATCATATTCTTTACTGAGTTAAAGAAGGATATAATTCTGTATTGGAGGATAATGTTATGAACATTTTCCTGAATCAAGAGTTGATTCGATCAAGCACGTTAGAAAATAGCATATACGTTCTAAATCAAACAACAATTCAAAGTATGTAGAACACACACTCAAGAGGAGTAGTTCAGAAATAAACGAATCCTTCTTGTGGCATTGTAGACTAGGTAATATCAATGCGACACGACCAGCTAAGTTACATAAGGATGAATATGAGAATCTGTTCGAATTTTCATCTTATGCTACTTCCCAGTCTTGTCTCAAAGGTAATATGACCAATACTCCATTTACTGGAAACAGAGAAAGAGTTAGTGAGCTCTTGGGACAGATACATGATGATGTATACCGTCCTAGGTCTACAAATTCCAAGGTTGGTTCTTGGTACTTCATTACATTCATCGACTATCTCTCAAGATTCGGACATATGTTCTTGTTGAAACATGAGTCTAAAACTTTTGAGAAATTCAAGCAATGTAAGCTTGAAGTTGAGAACCAGACGGGTGGAAGTATTAAAGTCCTTCGATGTGATCGAGGAGGGGAATATTTGGGCATGGAGTTCCTGGATTATTTAAAGGAGAATGCGATTCTCTCTCAACTTACTCTTTCGAATACACCATATCACAATTGTGTATCGGGGCGGAGGTATCGCACCCTATGAGATATGGCACGCTCTATGATGAGTACTGCTGAGTTACCTGTTTCTTTTTGGTGTTATGCACTTGAGAAGATGCATACCTACTGAATGGGGTTCCGTCCAAATCAGGGTCTACCACTACATATGAGATATGGTGTGGGAAGAGACCATGTCTTAAACGAGTTAAGATATGGGGTTGTCCGGCCTATGTTGAAAGGCAAAATCCGGAAAAGCTTGAGGCAAGGTCGGTTCTGTACAAGTTTGTTAGGATATTCTAAACATTTGCAAGGGAATATCTTCTACCAAACTGAGGAGCAAAAGGTGTTTTGTTTCTCAGCATGCCACCCTTTTAGAAAAGGAATTTCTTGTGAAGAAATTTGTGGTTATGAGGTTGTAACACCTTAGTTTTCGATTAGTGTTAGTTAAGCGATAGTGCGGGTTTTTGGTAAAAAGTTTACCAATTTGGGTTCCTCATATTTTATAACATTTAATTAATAATTTATTATTATTTGTTATCGCTTGCACGCACGTGTGCATGTTAATGTGAGGGTTTGTTTGTGTTAATCTAGTTTAATGACCATGACAACTTAACCTAATCCTAATCCTTGCCTTAACCTTAATCCTAAACCCTTGATATTTGTGTGAGATATTTCTTTTGGGTTTTATTTTGGGAAGAGGTGGCATGGTGAGCTTGATGCTTGCATTAATGAAGAGTTAATGCAAGGATGCACTCACCTCTCTATCTCATTATTCTCATCTCTCTCTCTCTTTATTCTTTCATCCTCTCATTTCTTCATCTCTTTATCATTTCCTTCATCTTTCTCACCCTCAACAGAACCCTTATCATTTCCATCACAAAACTTCACTAAAACTCACAAAAATCACATCTTAAGCCTTGTTTTGCCTCTTGGATGCCTTGGAGCTTGGAAAGCTAGGATCTTTGAGCTTGTGGGAGTAGGTAATGATGTCTTTCTGTTAAGTAATCCTTTTTAATGTTGCTTAGCTTGTTAGTTTCAGTTTAGAACACATAAAGTTTCGTTTCAGGTAAATATCGTATTTTTAGTGTATATTGGTGTCTCAGATGATCTGCTATCAAACCAGGTTTTTTTGGAAAAGTTCCCATCACAGTGGCCTAGTGTAGTGACCTAGAAACTACCATCAAAACCCGAGCCAATTCCCTTCTTGTATGGCCGCAGATTTATTGGTTCTGGACGCAATTTGCAGCCAGAGTGGGGTGGTTAGTGGTGTATTTTGGGGTAGGGGTCTCTGGGGTTGTGTGTGGTCTTGTGGTATGTGCAACTTTTACAAATTGTTTGGGTAGCAAAATCTGAGATCACTTTGTTGTTTTCTAGTGTTTCGATTACGCGCGTTATGTTATCCGATACGGTTCGTGTCTTTGTGTATCTGTTGCTCTTGAGTTGGTTTTGTAGTGTCGCTATGTGTGTTAGCCATTAGACGAACACTTGAGAGTATGTTTGGAGTTGGTGCGTCGGTCAAACGTAGTTTGTACGTGTTATTGGTTGATTGCTAATATACACTTGTTTTATGGTTTTATGATCTAAGGTATCATGCGAGGACTTCGGACACTGCGAAGAAGGGAAAACGAATGGTTGGCTTTACTTAGCCCTAGGATCATTAGTGAGTAGATTTAACATCTGCAGGGGAATCGCCCGCATGGCGTTATGTGTCAGAGCTAGATATGATATGATATTAGTCGCATATTTATATTGCACATATAGATGGTGCATAAAACTTCATTGCATATTATTACTTGTTGTGTCTGGACTTGTACCCATTGGACACTGCACTATTATTGACGGTTCATGTTGCACGAGAACTGATTGTATGCCACTCACACCGTCAATAATTGCCATGACACGCACAACACTTATACATACGTGAGATTGTATTTGTTAGGGACATTTGAGACATTGATTCATATTCCATTGCGCATATGACATATAACATACTTGTATACCTACATGCTTACACATATGCCTTGCCATATCTACATGCTAGTTACCTATATACCTATATGGTATTGTACCATTAGAGATAGGTATATACACATATGAGACATAGCTCCATGTACATCTTGTATACATACTTGTATATACACATACCTAGCTTGATATAGCTACATACATACCTGGAGGGTATCACATCATTATTGATAAGTAGATACATATATCTTGCTATACCGACATGGTTTCGCATACCTGGCTATAGCTACATGTTCACCTTTATATGATGTTTTATGGATTGGAGAAATTAGGAACTGCATGATATATTTCATAACTTGTTGCAGTTAAATAGCGGTTTTTCCTTTATATGCTCATATTACTGTTTCATGTTGCATATATTATATTTCATGGATTTTGCATTGATATATGGATTTCATATGACGTTTTCTGGGTTTAAGGACCGTGGTAGTTTCATGAAATTATGCATTGTTTGAAAAACCCGGTTTCTCTAGATATGATATTTCAGCGTCCACCATAAAATTTCTCGGTTCTGATAAATACCCATGCGAGGAAAGGTATGGGCCGTGTGCGGATACATGGTGGAGCCCGGTATGGTACCCCGGGGCAAGAAAGGTATATCGACGAATTTTGCCGATAAGCCTGGTAGGGGATATGCACTGTCTACCGGTGATAGTATTTTGGACTCGGCGGTGATCGTGGAGATATCGACCAGATTCATGTACGTATGGATACGGGAAATTTGAGTGTCGAAGTTTGGCACTCGGGTTTCAGATGAACGTATGATACGTACATATCAAGGGCAGTCGGAGTGATGACGCCTGATAGATGAGTATTTATGTGTCAATGCTGGACACTAGTTTTCATGATATTTTACTCCTAAGTATATATATCAGTGGTATGGGACGCTTATATATATATATATTAATATATATCATCATAATGATCTATGCATGTATTCTTATTCATTACTTGATATGAGGGCCGATATGAGGGTCGATCTGTGGGCCGATATGAGGGCCGACCTGAGGGCTGATTTGAGGATATTTGGGATTTGGATTGTCTTGATGGACTTTGGTCCAGCCATGATGAGGATTCCGTGAGGATGACATGTTTTATCCCATATTCCGCATTTATTTATATGCATTGCTTCATGTATTAGTAGTACCTGATAAATACCTTTCATGACTGTTGCATATACATATTGCCATATTATTGTTTCATGTATTAGTTGTACCTGATAGAGTACCTTTCATGACTGTTGTATGCATATGGCCATTTATTGCTATTAGCTTGAATGTGATAGATTCGCGCAGTACTTGCATACTTACGATTTACCTGCATATGTTATTTACTATTCACTATTGGCAACTCACCCCAGTTGTGCCACAAGGTTTGCAGGTTGTTCCTCGGAGTAGTCGAGGCAGGGCTTTCATCTATCGTATCATCTTTTGCAGCGGATACCGCTACGGCTGACTGTGTGCAGTTTTGCTATAGATGGGTTTTGCGGTTATCCGATGTTGCTCATTGTATATCTTTGTACCATGTACTCTCCATCTACCATTATCATGTATTGACTTAGAGACGAGTTGTGAGGACAATATTGTATATTATTTGGTGACTTTGAGATCTTTTATGCTGTTTCATTTATATCGTCTTTTTCTTCGCTACGGCGTCGTATATCTGTTGTGGTGGTTGTTTTCCGCCTTTGGGCATGGATTTGCTCCCGTTGGGGATGCTTTACTTATATATTTATGATGTACCCTTTTTAGGGGATTGTTTTACAAAGGAGGTGCTGTCAAATTTTTAAAGGAAATAAACTTGGACTTTAAAGAATTTGATTGGGATTTCAAAAGTTTTAACAATGTTATTATCACTTACTACTTTTGATAGTTTAGATTGCTGGGATTTTGTCTTACTTGAATTACGTTACGCCTGGAGACGTTAGTTTAAGGGCCGTCACGTGCTAAATTTTGGGTCGTGACTGAGGTAGAACTGGAAGTTGTTCCAGCTAGACAAACTAACAGCTGATGATTTGGTAAAACTTAAGGATTCAATAGTCTCCAACGAACCTCAGCCTCTCCACGAATCTGGTAGGGTTCCTTATCCACTTGAGAGATACTACGGTATTCTTAGCGACAGTGGGAGCGAGAATTGCATCATGGTAGATAATGGCCTAACTAGGTTCAGCCAGGCCATCACGAGTAGGGACTCGATGTAAAGGCTGGATGCTATGCGATCAAAGATGGAATCCATATACACCAACAAAGTATGACTTTGTAAATTGCACCTAAAGGGGTAAAACCCATTAGGAGCAAAAGGATCTTGAGAAGATTCTTGGTGTAGATGGAAAAGTTGAGACTTTCAAAGCTATGCTTAAGTCCATCAAGATCAATGCAAGTATCGCGGAGTTGGAACATCTATTTTGATGTGACAGTCAAAGAGTTTGACTTCATCAAAATGGTAGATGAACCTTGTATATACAAGAAGGTTGTAGAGAGTAAAGTTGTCTTCCACGTATTGTACGTATATGACAGACTCTTGATAGAAAAGGGTTTCCTATGCTACACTCGGTCAAGCTCCTCTTTTCACGAGGATTATCAATAGAAGATCTGGATGATACCTACTACATCTTCTGGATTATGATATATGAGATGGATCTAAGTGGATATTGGGAGTGTCCCAAATCCAGGTACATAAGAACCATACTAAAGGGGTTTAGTATGGACGATTCTAAACGTAGTGGTTCGCCCACTACCTTATGAATCACTCTCTCCAATAGGATGTCTTCCGAGACTGATTTGGAGAGTGCTCGCGTACAAGGGATACCCTATGCTTCGGCAGTAGGCTCTATCAGAGTATGCGATGTTATGTACCAGACCAGATGTAGACGACTCACTAGGTGTAGTGATCAGGAATCAATCGGATCTTGTAAGAATCACTGGAAAGTTGTGAAGGACATTCTTAAGTACTTGAGAAGCACTAAAAGAAAGTTCTTGGTTCGAGCTTCCAGAGTGATAAGGTTGACTGAGAGTCAGTCACAGGCATTGTCTTTGCCCTCAGTGTAGGGACGGTAGGTTAGAAAAGTTTCAAACTAGATACCGTGACATACTAGATGATAAAGGCTAAATACATTGCTACCAATGATGCTGCCAAAGTGGCTGTCTGGACATTTCTTGTTCATTATATGAACAAGGTTCCTACCATTGAGCGTCCAATAACTGTTATTGTGAAAATAATGGAGTTGTGAATTTGTCCTAAAAACGGAGGCCCCATCAGCGTTCCAGACATATTCTGAGGCAAGTATCACCTGATCAGGGAGATGGTTGATCTCCAAGGAATCAAGGTGAGGAGAGTAGACATGAAAGATAACACAACGGATCCACTCACAAAGGCCTTACCCATAGAGAGACTTCTATAGGATGGTTGAGTACGAGATACTATAACCACAGCTATATTGTTGGGTATTGGATACTGCAACAGATGGCCTTAGAGCAAGTGGGAGATTGTTAGTTATATGTATGCCCTAGAGGTCATTACTGTACATGCGATGTATGTTGTAGTGGATGCTTGGACATATATAAAGAGGACTTCTTGCTCGACATGATAGTATGCTATCTAGTTGCTCTTTATCTTAACATGTACACTTATTGTCTCTCTATTACATGTTGATAAAGCCCTTAGGATGAGTACTTGACTACCAGGACTATAATGCAGATCATACTAGTGGGGACAAGGTAGTCGGTAATTACATCCATCAAATGTTCCTAGTTGTGGGAGTATCGAGACAGGGCATCAATACTCAAGAGTAGACTAGCGTATACGCTTCTCGATCCATATGATGGGCGATGGATGATCCCACATCCATTGGTGTTTGACATCAGAGAAGATATACGGGTGCTCAGTGGAGACTGGGTACACTAAATGGAATCGCTGAGAACTCCTAGATAGTATTATACCTACGTCGGATAGCAGTTCTCTGGTGACACTGGTACAGGTTAGTCTGTAGACCCGAGATCGTCATAGAGTCTTGTGTGATTCCCACTGTGCTTTGATTTCCAGCATACCACGGTCAAGAGATCGTGCAAAAAGGTGGTTTTTGGGTACAATCCTGAGTCACATGGAGACAATGAGCGATAGGAGGGGTTTCGACTCTCCCGGTATTGGGAGTTGATGTTGCGCTATGCTCGATTGGCCATAACAGGAAATCCCTGGCCAGGGTTGCTGAGATTTACTGATAAGTGTTACCGGTAGTTTCTCGAACCGTTATGGACCTTGCATTGGCATAAATTATCAGGCTATTGGGGTCTGACGTTATACCACCCCCAGGCTGTGATATGCAACATATCAGACGAAGAGACCGGACTGTACGGTTGTGTTACTGATTGGATTCGCAGGAGTACGAGCAGGCATGCTTGTTGATCTTCTGATCGCTCAATACCTGGGCGGCCGTTACGTTTAGCAGAACGCTTTCGGCTTGTGGGTGTTTGATATGATCATCACCTACTGCTGGCGTATTGACGAGTCTTTAGAGTCCTACACAGAGGTTTCCCGGTTCATGCGAAACGGAGTAGGAGCATATATGTGATATGTGTGGGACCGAGATTAATGCTTGTGTGTGATACCGCATTCTATTCTCGCGATGTGTAACATGATTGGTTATATGTGATATAGCCGGGTTATCGGATCAAGTGTTGATTTGATAAGATGTTACATTTGATATTAGTCGGTTATATGTGATATAGCCGGATTATTAGATCAAGAGTTGATTTAATAATTTAATGTATAATTATCTATTTGATATATTACATAACATTAACTAATATTAGCTCACTTTAGTAATTCGTTTTCTCACATTTGATACACTTTACATATATGTTATATATGTATTGTTTTCTTTTTGCATACATTATATATATGTGATATATATTATGTATCATGCTAGGTTACACTTGCAACATGTATGATTGAGACTTTTACCATGCTAGGGTTTAATCTAGGGTTTTATTTGTTTTAAGCAAATAAAACATTTGGATTTAGTCAAGGTTAAGCTTGGAGAAGCTTGGAGAACATTGACCAAGTCCACTTGTTTGTCTTGCTTAAGATATTTCTTAACCCAACCTTAACCACAAGCCATGATTTATTCTCTACATGAGTTAGGCATGACACTAACTCACCCATGGTTGCAATTCTAACCTCACTCTCATTCTCTCTTCATTATTCTTCATCTTCTTCATGAGCTCAATGAAAAGTGTTTTCTAGAGTTTGAAAGAGTGAAGAAAATTTGTGAGAAAAATAAAACTAAAGTGAGCCCACTTCCTACTTCACCATTCTCTACTATTAGCCATTAGTTTAAGGTGTTTGCTTCACTAATTTCACACATTAGTGAAGAGGTAGCATGAGCTCGCGTCTCCTCGACATAGATCATCTTCGGCCTCGAAGTCATCGAGCAAGCTTGTTCGATTATTCAAGTGAAACCTCTCTAGAGTCCGGGAGTTCACCATTCGCAGTGAAGGGACTAGGACATGGAGCTTTAAAAGTGAAGGACCGGTCTACAAAGGTTATATTCCCTCATTCACTTAGATGTAAAGTGTTTACATATCATTTCGTCGGATTTTCTAGTAGTGATTCTCGGGTTAGGGTTTACTAGAACGTCAATTTTTTAAATATGGCATGGATGATACCTACCGAAAACTTGCTGTCGTGCTAGGCAACCCAACAGAGCAGGACTGTCGTAAATCCGTGTATATATCCCAGACTTCTAAAATGTAATATACAAACTAGTGCTATACAATAATGGCCTCTAGGACATACATATCCAACAATCTCCCACTTGCACTAAAGGCCAGTAATTGGTATACCGCATACCCAACGTCTGCACTAAGGCCAGCTGCTGGTGTACCGCATACCCAATAGCTCAAAAAGTCACTCGAACTCTGCTTGAGGGAGGGCCTTTGTGAATGGATTCGTTGTGTTATCTTTAGTGTCCACTCTCCGTACCTCGATCTCCTGGCGATCAATGATCTCCCTGATCAGGTGATACCGCCTTAAGATGTGCCTGGATTTCTGATGGGACCGTGGTTTCTTCGCTAAAGCTATAGCCCCATTGTTTTTACAATACAAAGGTATTGGGTCAACAATGGACGGAACAACCTAAAGTTTACTAATGAACTTCTTTATCCAGACCGCCTCTTTTGCGGCATCGCTTGCAGCAATGTATTCAGCCTCCATCATCGAGTCTGCGACGGTATCCTGTTTGGAGCTCTTCCAACACACCTCCCCTCCATTGAGGGTAAACACAAAACCCGAGACAGACTTGCTGTCGTCCTTGTCACTCTGGAATCTTGAATCGGTAAAGGACTCGACCCTGAGGTCTCTATTATCGTAAACCAGGAACATCTCCTTAGTCCTTCTCAGGTACTTGAGAATGTTCTTCACTATTGTCCAGTGGTTCTCACCTGGGTCTGACTGATACCGGCTCACCACGCTTAGCGCGTAAGCTACATCTGGTCTTATACATAGCATCGCATACATTATAGATCTTACCGTCGAAGCATAGGGTATAGTGCTCATGCGAATCCTCTCCTCGTCAGTCATGGTAGACATCTTCTTGGAGAGGGTGATTTCGTGCAATGCGGGTATATTACCGCGCTTGGAATCTTCCATACTAAATCTCTTTAGTACGGTCTCTATGTACCTGGACTGCGAAAGTCCCAGTAATCTCTTAGATCTATCTCTGTAGATCTTGATCCCCAGAATGCACGAGGCATCACCCAGGTCTTTCATGGAGAACCATTGTGACAAGAATAGCTTGACCGCTTGTAGCATAGGAATGTCATTTCCTATCAAAAGAATGTCGTCCACGTACAAGACTAGGAATAAGGCAGTTCGTCCTATAATTTTCATATAAATAGAAGGCTCATTCTCGTTCTTGATGAAGTCAAATTCTTTGACTGTTTCATCAAAACAGATGTTCCAGCTCCACGATGCCTGCTTTAATCCATAAATGGATTTAAGCAACTTGCATACCTTCTCGATGCTCCCACTGTCTACAAAACCTTCTGGCTGATCCATATAAATGCACTCTTCCAAACCGCCGTTTAGAAAAGCCATTTTTATGTTCATCTGCCAGATTTCGTAGTCATGGAAGGCAACAATGGCAAGTAGGATCCGAATGGATTTGAGCATAGCCACTGGAGAAAAAGTTTCATCATAGTCCACACCTAGTCTTTGACGAAAACCTATTGCAACGAGTCTAGCCTTATAGGTTTCCACCTGCCCATCTACACCAAGTTTCCTTTTATAGATCCATTTGCATCCAACGGGATTTACCCCAGGTGGAGCAATATCCAAGGTCCACACTTTATTGGTGTACATGGACTCCATTTCGGATCGCATAGTATTTAGCCACTTATCAGAGTCTCTATTGATAATGGCCTGCCTGAAACTGGTAGGGTCATCTTCTTCTAAGATGCAATCCTCTCGATCCCCATCTATGAGAAAACCGTAATATCTCTCAGGTGGATGAGAAATCCTACCAGATCTGCGGAGTGGCTGAGGTTCGTCTGGGGTTATTGAATCTTGAGGTTCTGTCAAATCTTCTGTTTCAGTTTGTGGTCGCTGATTTTCATACAGTTCTACCATGCTCCCACTAATTTCTTTTGCAAAAAACTCCGTTTCTAAGAAAATAGCATGTTGAGCAACAAACACCTTCTGTTCCTCGGTATGGTAGAATAGATATCCGTAACCATTCTTTGGATATCCCACAAACATACATAAAACTGATTGTTCCTCTAGTTTATCCGGTTTATGCTTTTTAACATAAGTCGGACAACCCCATATCTTAAATCTTTTAAGATACGGTCTTTTTCCATTCCATACCTCGAATAGTGTCTTAGGCACAGATTTGGACGGAATATCATTCAATAGGTATGCTGCTGTCTGAAGCGCATGCCCCCAAAATGAAAGAGGCAACTCAACATTACTCATCATGGAGCGAACCATGTCCAACAGGGTACGATTCCTCCTCTCTGACACACCGTTGTGCTGTGGTGTATACGGAGGAGTAAGCTGAGAGAGAATTCCGTTCTCTTTTAGGTATTCTAGGAATTCCTTGCTTAAGTACTCCCCTCCTCTATCAGATCGGAGGATCTTGATACTTTTTCCAGTCTGGTTCTCTACTTCGTTTCTGAATTCTTTGAATTTCTTAAAATTTTCAGATTTGTGTTTCATAAGATATACATATCCGAACCTAGAGAGATCATCAGTGAATGTGATGAAGTACGAGAACCCTCCCCGTGCATGTATAGACATCGGTCTACACACATCAGTGTGTATGAGTCTCAAGAGCTCTGCTGCTCTTTTTCCATGTCCGGTGAACGGAGATTTTGTCATCTTTCCTTTGAGACAAGATTGACAAGGTTCATAAAATGAAAATTCGAACGTATTCAAGAGTCTATCTTTATGTAACTTACTTTGTCTTTTCTCTCCGATATGACCAAGTCTACAATGCCACAAGTAGGATTCGTTCGTATGTGAACTCTTCCTCTTGCGTATGTTTTATACATTAAGAACTGTATTCTGATTTAGAACATAGATACTATTACACAGTGTACCTTCTGCAGCCAGTACCTTATCAAGGTAAATGTTCATGATATTTCTATCAAGAACAAAGTTATATCCATCTTTATCAAGTAAAGAAACTGATATGATATTGCAAACCATGGAAGGTATATAGTAGCAATTGTTCAAAATCATAGTATTGCCATTTGGCAATACTAGGTGATATTCACCGACGGCTGCAGCATTAACTTGTGCTTCATTCCCTATTCTGAGGGACATATCACCAGGTCCAACAATCCTACTTTTTCTCAGTCCCTGCAATAAATTATAGATATGAGATCCTGATCCGGTATCTATTACCCAGAAGGTAGGACTGACCGAAAACCAGTTCTCAATTACAAGAACACCTGAAGTAGATGCAATAGTACGCTTCTTCTTTATTGGGGTTTCCTTGGAATCCATACAATCCCCTTTCCCTTGCTCACACTTATGACTGTTGTCACAGTTTAGAGCCGAACCGACATTCCCCAGCCCTAAATAAGAATTCGGATCGGTCAAGCGATACATTTTATTATCTTGATTAGGGCGTGAAATGGTTGCTACCTGGAGAGAGAGAAAAGAAACACTCAGTGTGCACTCTTGCAAGATTAGATTGGTTATTAATTTATCTAACTAGGATGGCTCCCACTGTTTCCTCAAATTCTTCTTCAAACCCTAAAAGAAGAACTAGTCAGGATTTAATCGCACGTCACAATACTTACTTAACCTTTCAGTCAGGCTAGTGTTGGTACTTTGAGGGAGGTTTTCCAACGCTTTCGCAAAGTTCCTTAATTATATAACCTCTTTTCCCTAGAGCCGTAGCCCCGCTAACACCGTTCTAGACACCTACTTGGTTTATAGCATTCATTGTTAAGTGAAATAATCTCCCGACTCATCAGTGGGATCGGGATCCACTATCATTGTGTGATTACATAGATGGAATCCACTCTACTCACTACACTCCGAAGGTATGCTAAATCTGCAAGTTTCCTGTATGTCTGAAACTCCCGATGTGGTTTTTGCCCCTAACGGTTTATGACCTTGATTAGGTCAACAAACCATAAACTGCTAGTCAAGTTCTACCCGTCATTTTCTTGATTGCATTAAACCCACCCGTACGTGCCCTTGACTAGGTCAACAAGGCCGCACGACTGTCCTAACCAAGTGCATGTGCAATGCACAGAAAAATACCACTTAGCTACCGTTCACCACGTCCTGACTAGGTCAAAAAACGCAGCACGAATACTAAATATTACTATTCTGAAATGAAGAAGGGCTACGGCTGGGTTTTTGGCAAAAAGAAACCCGGTAACGTAATGAACATGATATCGTTGAAGGAACCTGAGCAATTTTGAAAAAGAGTGGTATAAGTTCCGACTTTTTGGAAATTTCTGGTTTTGAAAAAACTGAGTAATCTATAGTATAGACTTTAGCTCAAGAGGTCACTCCTCGCGAAGGGATCTCGGCTCTTGCCTCGTAGAATGAGGTGCTAGATATTCATGACCGAATACCACATGCAAAGCGAAAGAATATAACTGTAGTTTTTCGAAATTTGTTCCAACAACATCTTTTAGGTTTATTTTCTTGCATTAATCAAAATTAATGCGGTCCCATCAATTAACCAATCACACCGGAAAAGAAAGAAAATATGATGTACGTATATCCATCCGCATTCTCCACTGGACCCCGTCATCACCCGTTAGGTTACTTAACTAACGACAGAGCGGGGGCTGGACTAGCTCGGGTGTAAAACATATACAACATCTACTAGTATATATATAAGTATACACAACATTCATCCCAGGCATGATAATAATCAACATCACAGAATCTCAGCCAATAATACAAAAAGGTGGATAATCTTGGAGCCCCGGGTTTCATTGAGCCGCAAATAAAACCTGACGTTCCCGGTCGTGTGGATAGCCTGTGCAATGAAAACCTGTACCCCTACGAGCGCGAAAAGTTACCCACCAATCCCAGAAGTGAGGCAGCCCCTTCAAAAAAGTGAATGGGCTACCCAGCACTTCACGAAATCCGGTAACTTGGGCGCCCCTCCGTGGGTCATCCTATACCCCCTACGAGTGCGGAGAATAGCCTGCCAATTCTAGAATGAAGCCCCCTTCGTCTCAACGCCATGAGATGCGGGCTTGTTGCCTTCTAGAACCCGGCTATCCATGTACTCCACCGTGGGGTAATCCTAGAATAGAAAACGACAATAATATGTACAAATGGTGACATCGACCTCAACCCGGTAGTACCCCAAAATAATATACAACCCGGCAAAGACGGCAGTCCACATGTCGGACGCTCGTCCCGCAATATCAAATGTACAAATGAATATAAACTATGTAAGTTGATGTGCAACACCCCACGAGTTGCGGGGAGGCGGAAATTTGAAAAACAATCATGTTTAAAAGGCGACATCAACTAACCGAAGATCGTTTCTAAACAATACTTAACAAAAAGCATAGAGTTCTAAGCTACTATATAATGAGATTATACCAAATGATTCTAATCCTTCGTCTTTACGATATCTACGGCCTTTTTGGATCTCCACGTCCTCCTTGGCTTCCTTCCGTGATAGACGATCCACCCGAGAACCCTAATCCAAGCTATAACCTCTAAACTTGAGGTTACTTAGTTTCTCTAGTTGCTAATTAGAGTAGCTAAGGTGATGTAGAGATAGGTTATGGAGTGATTAGTCTTTCCTAATCCTTTTTCTCAACTCATGAGTGGTAGGATTAGGGTTTGGTGAAGGAGAGAGAGCTTGAGGAGAAAGAAGGTGGAGATGATAATGATAATAAAAATCCTTCTCACTTGAATATATGATACATAATGAATTATCAAATAATATCAATTAAATGATTATTCACCATGCTTCATTTATTCAAGGAGAGTGATTCATCATGTGAGTCATTAGATCATTAATGATGCAATAATTATATGATGATTCATATGAATGAGTCACAAAAGCAATTAATGAAAATACCACCTTAACCCCTCATGTCACATCCTTCTAGAAGCTTCTCGGAAAATTACGAGAACGCCCCTCTCATCCGTGAAAACACGGAAAAACTTTAGACTGTATAAATCCAATAACCTGATACTAGAATCTGGCTTAAACCAAAGCAGGCTAGTAAAAACTGTCCGAATGTCGTACGTGCGTTTAAATACGTATGCGTCCGAACCTTTGTCGTAAAACCATACGACCTCTATATCTTTTCGCCTGGAGTTGGGAAATCTCTGTGTGGGACTCTAAAGACTCGACTACTACGCTGGCAGTGGGTTTAACCACAGACCGCAAGCGGCACTAGCTGTACGTAACGGTCCCCAGGTAGTTGTCGATAAGAAAGCCGATGAGGTAACCCATCCAAAATCCTACTGAGCCTGTCCGTGACAATATCTACGCAGTCCGGTCTGTTCGTCTAAGAGTATCGCATGTATGGTCTAGGGAGGTGGTGGACGTCAGACCCCTAATAACCGTACAAGTCGTGTCGGTATGGCTCAAGACCATCCGAGAATCTACTGATCAGTCCATCAGTAATTCTCAATCAGCCCTGGCCAGGAACTTATGGTAATGACCAACCGACCACAGTGCGATATCAACTCCCTATACCGGGAGAGACGAATCCCTAACAGTCGCTCACTGCCTCCACGTGGCTCGGGACTGTGCCCAACTAAAACCTGTTTGCATGACTCCTTTGAGCCGTGGTAGGGTAATAATCAAAGCACAGTGGGAACTCACACGAGACAAATGATGACTTTAAGTCAACAGACTATCTATACACATGTCACCTGAGAACTGCTATCTGATGTTTGGTTTAATACCATCCAGTCAGTTCTCGACGAGTCCTGTCCGGTGTACTCACACCCAGTAAGCATCTGTATACAATCTTAGGTGCACACCACCAATGGCTGCGGGACCAATCCATCGCCCCTCGTCAGGGTCTAGATATGTATACACTAGTCTACTCCGGAGTATCGATGCCCAGTCTCGATACTCCTGCAACTAGGGACATCTAAGGATGTGCCTATTGACTATCCAGCTCCCACTAGTATGACTGCCATCACAACGCCGGTAGTCAGGCAAACACCCTATGGGCTTTATCAACATGTATATAAATGAATACAATACAAAATATATCATATGTTAAGATAAAGACAAACCAAATAGCGTAGTATCATATCAAGCAAGACTGTCATGTACATACATATCCCAAGCATCCTATACAATGTAGGCCTCTAGGGCATATATATCCACTGTCTCTACCAGATCCAGTTGTTGGCGTACCGCATGCCCTACATCTCAAACAGCCTCTCGAACTGCACTTGAGGGATGGCCTTGGTGAATGGATCTGCCGTGTTGTCTTTTGTGTCCACTCTCCGTATCTCGATCTCCCGACGATCCACGATCTCCCTGATCAGGTGAAAACGCCTTAAGATATGCCTGGATTTCTGATGGGACCTTGGTTCTTTCGCTAAAGCAACAGCGCCATTGTTATCGCAATACAAAGGTATTGGATTGGCAATGGACGAAACCACCTGAAGTTCAGAAATGAACTTCCTCATCCAGACAGCCTCTTTTGCGGCTTCACTAGCAGCTATATACTCAGCCTCCATAGTTGAGTATGCGACGGTATCCTGTTTGGAACTCCTCCAACATACCGCCCCTCCATTGAAGGTAAACACAAAACCCGAAATGGATTTAGAATCATCTTTGTCACTTTGGAAGCCGGAGTCGGTAAAAGCCTCTACCTGGAGGTCGTTATTACCATAAATTAATAACATCTCCTTAGTCCTTCTCAGGTACTTGAGAATGTTTTTCACTGCTATCCAATGTTTCTCACCTGGGTCAGACTGATACCTACTTACCACACTAAGTGTGTGAGCTACATCCGGTCTGGTACATAACATCGCATACATTATTGATCCTACCGCCGAAGCGTAGGGTATATTGCTCATGCGAGCCCTCTCTTCATCATTCTTTGGAGACATCTCTTTAGAGAGGGTGATTCCGTGACAAGTGGGCATATTGCCACGCTTGGAATCTTCCATACTAAATCTTTTTAGTATGATGTCAATATACCTGGATTGTGAAAGTCCCAACATTCTATTAGATCTATCACGATGGATCTTAATGCCCAGAATGTACGATGCATCTCCCAAGTCTTTCATAGAGAATTTCTGTGACAAGAAGAGCTTTACTGATTGTAGTATAGGGATATCATTCCCTATTAGTAGTATATCGTCGACGTACAAAACGAGGAAGACTACTGCTCTTTCTACAATCTTCCTATAAATACATGGTTCATCTACATTTTTGATAAAGTCAAACTCTTTGACTGTCTTATCAAAGCAGATGTTCCAACTCAGCGATGCTTGCTTTAATCCATAAATGGATTTAAGCAACTTGCAGACTCTTCCGCTGCTCCCACAGTCTAAGAAACCTTCTGGTTGATCCATGTAAACACTCTCTTCTAAATGTCCATTTAGAAAAGCTGTTTTTACGTCCATCTGCCATATTTCATAGTCATGGAAGGAAGCAATCGCAAGCAGGATCCGAATGAATTTAAGCATAGCTACAGGTGAAAAGGTTTCATCATAGTCCAATCCTGGTCTTTGACGAAAACCTTTTGCTACGAGTCTAGCTTTGTAGGTTTCCACTTGTCCAAATGCACCAATCTTCTTTCTGAAGATCCATTTGCATCCAACTGGTTTTACTCCAGGAGGAGCAACTTCTAAAGTCCATACTTTATTGGTGTACATGGATTCTATTTCGGATCTCATAGCATCCAGCCATTTCATCGAGTCACTACTCGTGATAGCCTGCTGAAAACTAGTAGGCTCATCATCATCAATGATGCAATCCTCTCGATCCCCATCTAGAAGAAAACCATAGTATCTTTCAGGAGGATGAGAAAGCCTACTAGATCTACGGAGTGGCGTTGGTTCGTCATGTTCTATTGAAATTTGAGGTTCTACTAAGTCCTCGGTAGCAGTTTGAGGTTCTGGAATTTCTTCCAGTTCTACCGCGCTCCCACTAATTTCTTTTGCAAGAAATTCGCTTTCTAAGAAGACAATGTAGCGAGCGACAAACACCTTTTGTTCTTCAGTGTGGTAGACCATATCTCCCCTTGAATGCTTGGGGTATCCTACAAACTTGCACAAAACCGATCATGCCTCGAGCTTGTCCGGATTATGCTTTTTAACATATACCGGACACCCCCATATCTTCATATACTTGAGATATGGTCTCTTCCCGCTCAACATTTCATATGGAGTGGTAGGCACAGACTTAGTCGGAACTCTATTTAATAGGTATGCTGCTGATTCTAGAGCAAATCCCCAGAAGGAAAGTGGCAACTCAGCACTACTCATCATTGAACGCACCATATCTAACAGAGTGCGATTCCTCCTTTCTGATACACCATTATGCTGAGGTGTATAAGGTGGAGTAAGCTGAGAAAGAATTCCATTCTCTTTTAAGCATTCAAGGAAACTGGTACTTAAGTATTCTCCACCTCGATCAGATCGAAGTGTCTTGATGCTTTTACCAGTCTGTTTCTCTACTTCATTTTTATACTCCTTAAACTTCTCAAAAGCCTCGGATTTATGCTTCATTAAGAACACATGTCCATACCTAGAGAAGTCATCAGTAAAAGTGATGAAGTAGGAGTGACCACTTCGTGCATGCGTAGACATCGGACCACATACATCACTGTATACAAGTCCTAAGAGTTCAGTGGCTCTTTCTCCGTGCCCGATGAACGGAGATTTGGTCATATTTCCTTTGATACATGATTGACAAGTTGTATATGATAAATATTCAAACGGACCTAGATATCCATCTTTATCTAACTTAGTCAACCTTGTTTCATTTATATGACCAAGTCTACAATGCAATAGAAAGGCTTGATTCAAATCTGGAGCCTTTCTTTTACGCGTGTTTTGAATATAGAAAATTTGAGGTTGATTAAGTATGTATATGCCGTTTTCCAGTGTGCCATACCCAATCAGTTCTTGATTTAGGTGAATATTCATAACATTTCTTTCAAGCGCAAAACTATATCCTTCATTCGATAACAAAGATACTGATATAATATTACACAACATACTGGGAATACAAAAACAGCTGTACAACACCAAAATGTGTCCACTAGTCAACCCTAGGTGATATTCCCCTATTGCAATTGCATCTACATGCATTCCATTGCCCATCCGGAGAGTCATTTCACCTGTCCCCAGCACTCTACTATTTCTCAGATCCTGCAATGAATTACAGATGTGAGAACCAGAACCGGTATCAAGTACCCATGATGTAGAGTTAACTGAAAGACAATTTTCGATTACAAACACACCTGAAGTTGAAGCAACTACTTGCTTCATGTCCTTGGCTTTGAAGGCCTGACAATCCTTCTTCCTGTGCCCTTGCTTGTGACAATAGAAGCACTCGTTCTTTTCTGTCTTCACCCTTCCTGCCTTGTTCGTTCCCTGCACCTTCTTGACCCCACCATTCGGTTTGGTGGCTTTCATCTTCTTCTTCCCTTTAGCTTTCGCTTTAGATTTAGAAGAAGATGATTGGCCAACATACAGAACGGGGGTCTTCTCCTTTTTCAAGGAGGTCTCTGCTACCCTCAACATATTGAGGAGCTTTGGAAGATCCGCTTCCATTTCATGCATGTTGAAGTTCAGCACGAACTGAGAGAAGGTGTGGGGAAGGGACTGCAAAATCAAGTCGATATACAAATCGTTCTCTAGCACGCATATCAGGTTTGCGAGTTCCTTAATGAGGCTGATCATTTTGAGGACGTGCTCTCCTACAGGCGATCCTGGAGCTAACCTCATCTGGAAGAGTTTCCTTGAGGTTTCGTACCTCGCGATACGTGAGTGCTCTCCATACAACTTTTGACATGAAGAAAGATGGATATAATATCCATACTCTCGTGCTGTTTCTGGAGTTCATTGTTCATGGACGCCGGCATGATACACTTAGCCCGCTCACAGTCTAGATCCCAGGTTTTGCAAACTTCCCTGTCCACAACTGAGGAATCTGGTCCTGGGATAAGGGGAAGAACAGCGGTGGTAACATATGCTACTTTGTCATAAGTCAGTGCAATATTGACGTTCATTAGCCAATCTTTATAGTTATGCCCGGTCAGTATATTTTTTTCAAGTAATTGTTTTAATCCAGTCATGGTAGCTGCCAGAGAGAGAAAAGAAAACACTCAGCATATGCTCTTGCAAGTTTAGATTGGTTTATTAATTTATCTAAACAGGATGGCTCCCACTGTTTCCTCAAATCCTTCTTCAAAACCTTAAAAGAAGAACTAGTCAGGTTTTAATCACACGTCACAATTCTTGCTTAACCTTTCAGCCAGGCTAGTGTTGGTACTTCGAGGGAGGTTTTCCAACGCTTTCGCGAAGTTCCTTAATTAAATAACCTCTTTTCCCTGGAGGCGTAGCCCCTCTAACACTTTTCTAGTCACCTACTTGGTTTATAGCATTGATTGTTAAGTGAGAAAAATTCCCGAGAGTAATCCTACTCATCAGTGGGATCGGGATCCAACTATCATTGCATGATGCCCTAGATGGAAGCCACTCTAGTCACCACACTCCAGAAGGTATGCTAAATCTGCAAGTTTCCTTTATGTTTGAAACTCCCGATGTGATTTTTACCCCAAGCTCTTATAGACCTTGACGTAGGCCAACAAGTCATAAGACGCAAGTCAAGTTCTACCCGTCGTTGTCCTGATCAATTTAAGTACATCGTACAAGCCCTTGACGTAGGCCAACAAGGTGTACGTCTGTTATAAACTAATGCATCTATCTATGCAACAAATAGGCACACACACTGCTACCATACACTATGCCTTGACGTAGGCCAACAAGCATAGCATGAATACGATGTGCTGTCTATCTGAAACGACAGAGGGTTACGGCTGGTTTTTGGCAAAAAACCGTTAACGTAATGAACTTGATATGATCGAAGGAACAAAGATAGCTTTTATTTAAAAGGAGTGGTCTAAGCTCCGCATTTAAAATTTGCTTTATCAAGAAAACCGAGTGGTGTTTAGAAATTGTTCCAACGATTCAGTTTAGGTTTTATTTTTTTTGCATTAAAAATAATGCGTCCCATCTTTAACCTATCATTACAGATAACAACGAAAATACAACGTCCTCTTATGCCATCCGCATTCGCCACGGGGTCCCGTTATCACCCGTTAGGTTACTTAACTAACGACAGAGCGGGGGCTGGGCTAGCGCGGGTGTAAAACATAAGTGACATCTAAATAGCTATCATATATAGATATTGTACATTCGTCAGTTGCAATAATAGGCATTCCATATCACAGATAAACAATATTGGATTTGCAAGCAATCCGCATTTCTTTTGAGCATGCAATGAAAGACGGATTACACAGTTGTGATGAATAGCCATTTTACCCTACCCCAGACCCCTACGGGTACGGCAAACTACCCGCCAAGTACCAGAAGTGAAGCGGTCTACTTCAAAATACCCGGTAGTTTGTGTACCCCACCTTGGGTCTATCCTAGGAGCAAAAAACAATAAAAAGAATAATACAACGGTGGTTACAACCGCAACCTGGATGTTCCCCGCAAAATAATATTACAACTTATTACAATTACATCGAATGAATTAATACAATAACCCATCACAAAACCTGGCTAATCACCACAACAGTCCAATACAGTTTATATACATAAACAGTTATATATAACATCACAGATATGTGCAACCCCCTGCCAACCGACATACTAGCAGTTAGGGGAGATTTACGAACACATAAAACATTTCACAGATATAATCAAACAAGCAAACATCATATAATTTCGATCGATTAAACACATTTAATTTTGCTCCAATACTTCTCTGTAAATCTGAAACCTGAGCAAAAATTAAAAAATACCAAAAAATCCCAAATATCACAAAGAAGGAACATAAGAAAACAGGGCTGAATCGGCCCCAACGCGGCGGCGGAACCGCGGCGGATCGGTGGGATCGGCCGCGGTTCCGCGGCGCTTTGGCCGATTCAGGAGCCTATTTTTCTTGTGTGTTCTTATATTTTCATGTGGGTCATTCTGGATGTCCCTGAAAAATTTTTGGACCTCATTTAAAATTCGACAGAAACTACAAGATATCGGGGTTTTTCCGGTTTGTTTTTCCGTTCGAAATTCATACAATTTTGCAAGTGTGTTAATTATTGTTTAGTGAGGCTCTGATACAACTGTAAGTTGATGTGCAACACCCCACGAGTTGCGGGGAGGCGGAAATTTGAAAAACAATCATGTTTAAAAGGCGAACATCAACTAACCGAAGATCGTTTCTAAACAATACTTAACAAAAAGCATAGAGTTCTAAGCTACTATATAATGAGATTATACCAAATGATTCTAGTCCTTCGTCTTTACGATATCTACAGCCTTTTTGGATCTCCACGTCCTCCTTGGCTTCCTTCCGTGATAGACGATCCACCCGAGAACCCTAATCCAAGCTATAACCTCTAAACTTGAGGTTACTTAGTTTCTCTAGTTGCTAATTAGAGTAGCTAAGGTGATGTAGAGATAGGTTATGGAGTGATTAGTCTTTCCTAATCCTTGTTCTCAACTCATGAGTGGTAGGATTAGGGTTTGGTGAAGGAGAGAGAGCTTGAGGAGAGAGAAGGTGGAGATGATAATGATAATAAAAATTCTTCTCACTTGAATATATGATACATAATGAATTATCAAATAATATCAATTAAATGATTATTCACCATGCTTCATTTATTCAAGGAGAGTGATTCATCATGTGAGTCATTAGATCATTAATGATGCATTAATGATATGATGATTCATATGAATGAGTCACAAAAGCAATTAATGAAAATGCCACCTTAACCCCTCATGTCACATCCTTCTAGAAGCTTCTCGGAAAATTTCGAGAATGTCCCTCTCATCCGTGAAAACACGGAAAAACTTTAGACTGTATAAATCCAATAACCTGATACTAGAATCTGGCTTAAACCAAAGCCGGCTAGTAAAAACTGTCCGAATGTCGTACGTGCGTTTAAACACGTATGCGTACGATCCTTTGTCGTAAAACCATACGACCTCTATATCTTTTCGCCTGGAGTTGGGAAATCTCTGTGTGGGACTCTAAAGACTCGACTACTACGCTGGCAGTGGGTTTAACCACAGACCGCAAGCGGCACTAGCTGTACGTAACGGTCCCCAGGTAGTTGTCGATAAGAAAGCCGATGAGGTAACCCATCCGAAATCCTACTGAGCCTGTCCGTGACAATATCCGCGTAGTCCGGTCTGTTCGTCTAAGAGTATCGCATGTATAGTCTAGGGAGGTGGTGGACGTCAGACCCCTAATAACCGTACAAGTCGTGTCGGTATGGCTCAAGACCATCCGAGAATCTACTGATCAGTCCATCAGTAATTCTCAATCAGCCCTTGCCAGGGACTTATGGTAATGACCAACCGACCACAGTGCGATATCAACTCCCTATACCGAAAGAGACGAATCCCTAACAGTCGCTCACTGCCTCCACGTGGCTCGGGACTGTGCCCAACTAAAACCTGTTTGCACGACTCCTTTGAGCCGTGGTAGGGTAATAATCAAAGCACAGTGGGAACTCACACGAGACAAATGATGACTTTAAGTCAACAGACTATCTGCACACATGTCACCTGAGAACTGCTATCTGACGTTAGGTATAATACCATCCAGTCAGTTCTCGGCGAGTCCTGTCCGGTGTACTCACACCCAGTGAGCATCTGTATACAATCTTAGGTGCACACCACCAATGGCTGCGGGACCAATCCATCGCCCCTCGTCAGGGTCTAGATATGTATACACTAGTCTACTCCGGATTATCGATACCCAGTCTCGATACTCCTGCAACTAGGGACATCTAAGGATGTGCCTATTGACTATCCAGCTCCCACTAGTATGACTGCCACACAACGCCGGTAGTCAGGCAAACACCCTATGGGCTTTATCAACATGTATATAAATGAATACAACACAAAATATATCATATGTTAAGATAAAGACAAACCAAATAGCGTACTATCATATCAAGCAAGACTGTCATGTACATACATATCCCAAGCATCCTATACAATGTAGGCCTCTAGGGCATATATATCCAACAAACTGTACCACTAACATTGCACCGCATGCTATCCACCACGACTATCCAACCTCAATCACAGCACAAGCACAAAACATCAACGCGAATGTCACGTTCGCAAACCCATCTAAAAGAACATATAGCAGATAGATGTGTTTACCGATCAAATGGAATTCACGGTCGCAGATAAAAGTTAATGTATTGTAAACTATTAAATAGTGTCAAATATAACAACTTCAAAACACTCCAAATTGCCCCGAACAGAAAACAACAGAAAATCAAACTTGGGCAAAAACTAGCAACACCAGACAACCAAACTCCTTGAGATAAGAACCCAGAACAAAACTCGACCCATTTCTCCACACTTGAACCGAGGTGGCCAGTTTTAGAGGGGTTATGGCCGGACATATCATAGTAGAAGTGCATCGTTTTTGTTCTAGGTACAACTCACAGTCTAAGGATCACTCTGCAGTTGTTAAAAAAAAATTTGAAGCCTTCAAAAATTCGACAGAAACTGCAGATTGGTTTCGATGTTACGGAGTCGTTTCGGTTTCGTTGTTTTAACATTATTTAAACTTTCTAGTCTAGGGTTTATGAGCCTGCTCTGATACCATGAAGGGTTACGCTAGCGTCCCGGCCAACTTCCATGGCCAAATGCGGAACAAAATTTTTATAACGATACGAAACTTGGCGCTATAATAAACCTAAACCGGATCTTTAACCATAAACCTAACTAGAAAATTAGGGTTCTATCTACTATGATAGAAAGTATACCTAAAAAAACCAAGTCCTTCGGGTCTTCGATCATCTTCTTAAGCTCCTCGATGGAAGTATGGATCGTGCTTGAACTTCGACCTCCTTGTGTCAATGATGATCCATCCTAGAATTCCAACCTTGAGCTAAACCTCCAAGTTGAGGTAACTATAATACTTAGCTTGCTAATCTAAGTATACTAGAGTGAGTAGAGTGTGATTTAGAGTAGCTAAGTCTCATTAATCCTTGATTATCAACACATGATACACTTAGGGTTTTGAGAGGAAGAAGGAGAGAGCAAGCTTGAGGAAAGAATGTATTTATGATAATGATAATAAAAAATATAATGGCTAACTTTTATATGACCTCAAGTATGGCATGGAAAATATCTCAAAAAAATATCTAGTGCTCAAAAATATCTCACAAAAATATCTAAGGTCAACAAGTCAAGCCAAGTCAAAAGGTCAATCCAAGTAGCCATGCCAAATAATTATCATTTATCAAAAATAACAAAGTCTTTTCTTTACCTCATATTTGTTTTGACCAAATCAATGGTCAAAACCCTAATGAGGTGTCTCCTTCTATACCTCCTCTCATCCGTATATACATACCCGCATCCGTGTTCCGAGAAACACGAATACTATGAGACGAAGCTAATCCAATAATCAAATACTAGGATTCGGCTTAAACCAAAGCCCACCAGTATTGTCCGCTCGAATCACCACACGTGCACAAGTACACGTATGTGATCGAACCCTGTCGTAAAACCATACGACCTCTACTCGTTTCTCCCGAAGCTGGGAAACCATCTGTGTGGGACTCTAAGGACTCGACAGTACTCTGGCAGTGGGTTTAACAACAAGCACGTCAACGACACTAGCTATGCGTAATGGCTACCCAGGTATCTGTCGATAAGAAGGTCGACGAGCAAGCTCATCCAAACTCCTACTGAGCCTATCTGTGACAATCTCCGTACAGTCTGGTCTGTTCGTCTAATAGTGTCGCATATCGGGCCTAGGGAGCGGTAAACGTCAGACCCCTAATAGCGGTATAAGTCGTGTCAGAGTACAGTCTAAAACACCCTGAGAAACTTATGGAGTACCTACCAGTAAATCTCACTTGCCCTGGCCAGGGACTTTGTGTAATGGCGTTCCGAACACAGCGCGGCATCAACCCCCAATACCGGGAGAGACGAATCCTATCTAACCGCCACAGCCTCCAAGTGCTTCGGGACTGCACCCAACTACTACCTGTTTGCATGACTCAATAGAGCCATGGTAGAGTAGCAATCTAAGAACAGTGGAAACACACTTGAGGCAAAGTAGCAGTATTAAGTCAACGGACTAAGCTGTACTCATGTCACCTGGGAACTGCTACCTAATGATAGGTATAATACCAACCAACAGTTCCCGACGAGTCCTGTCCAGTGTACTCATAACCTAACGAGCACCACCATACTATCTCCAGTACGACGTACTAATGGCTGTGGGACAGACCGTCTCCCCTGCTGGGATAAGAAGCGTATACACTTGTTTACTCCAGAGTATCGATGCCCCATCTCGATAATCCTATGACTAGGGACCTGTATAAGGATGTGCTTGTAGACTACCCAGTCCCTACAAGTGTGATCGCCATCACAACGCTGGTAGTCAAGCAAAGATCCTAAGGGCTCTATCAATATATATTAGCGATATGTTAAAAGAAACATATACACATATTAAGATAGATACAAACCAAGTAGCATACTACTATATCGAGCAAGACTGTCGTAAATCCGTGTATATATCCCAAGCTTCCAAAATGTAATATACAAACTAGTATTATACAATAATAGCCTCTAGGGCATACATATCCAACAAACAAACTATAGTGCGCTAGTCAAGTTCAACCCGCCATTTCATGATTGAATTAAACCCACTCGTACGACCCTTGACAGAGGTCAACAAGGTCGTACGACTATCCTAATCTAATCGCATCACATGCTTTGCAGATAAGCACTAATCAGCTACCGCACACTACACCTTGACAGAGGTCAACAAACGCAACAAGAATACTAAATAGTCCTTATCTGAAATGACGGAGGGCTACGACAGGTTTTTTTAAGAAAACCTTTTGTGTAATGAACTTGATATCGTTGTAGAATCGAGTGGTTTTGAAAAGGAGTGTTTTTGAGGATTTTACTAGTTTTGCTACAGAGATCACTCCCGGTGAAGGGATCTCGGCTCTTTCCTTATCGAATAAGGTGCTAGATATTCTACAAGGAATACCGCTATGCAAAGCAAGAACTAGAGCTACCAATTTTTAAAACAAGATTCTGCAACATCTTTAGGTTCCTTTTATTTCATTAATCTCATTAATGAAGTCCCATCAATTATGCTTCCTAAGTATCACAGAAGAAACGAAAGCAGCAATATTTATTATATATTATATATATAATATAAGCATTCGTCTCATCATATAAAGTGATCACATCACAGAATATCAGCAGCAGAAGAACACATGTGAAATATTGGATATACTAGGAATTCTGTGTTTTAATTAAGCCAGTAAAAAATACGGATTCCACGGTCATGATGAATAGCCAAACCCACATCCCTAGACCCCTACGAGAGCGGCAAGAAAACCTACCAATTCTAGAGTTAGGAGACCCGGTCTCGACTCCTCGAGATGGTGTCCCACTGGACTCTAGAACCCGGTTACTTGTGCTCCCCTCCTTGGGTTTATCCTAATGCGGAAAAGTAAATAATATACATCAATGGTGAAATCATCCTCAACCCAGAAGTGCCCCAATAAAAGAATATTACATACAATTTTTTACATGAATGAAAACGAAAAACTCTCATCTTACATAAAAACAGCCGGCTATTCAAACATGACGATCCAATATAACATATCACAACAACACATAACATCACATGTCATCAACGTAAGTAAATATGCATATCCCAATTGTCGTTGACATATAGTAACAAAACCGGCGATACACCACATATCACACTTACGGTCGCAGAAAAGAAAGTAAAAACTACAACAATTGGAATCCGCAACCTCCTTACACATCATAAACGCAAGGTATCACATACTTTGGATTTCATGCCTAACCAAATGAATTCCTTAGACATCACATGCATAACAATTATAAACCCTGCATTTTAGTCTCGATATTGAAAATCGTTTTCAATAACCAGTCGGGTAATTCAACAAGATTCCCGACAACCTGATCGAATGCTCGCCGGAAACTTTAGTAAACGGCCGCACCCCCGATGTCGTCGACGAAGTGCACTTAGGCGGAACACCGCGGCCGCGAGCACCCAAACGGATGCTTTTGGCGACATGGTTCTCCTAAAGTCACTTGGTCGGGGCTATGGGGCGTGGCTATCTGGTAAGGTTACCCGGCAAGTATCTGCGTACACTACGTAATTGCGACGGACTTTTGATCCACATCAAAATCCCGTGGCAACCGATCAAATGAGACTAAACTGCTAGGTTTACAAAATTCAAATTAGTTTTCATAAAACTAAATATTGTGGATTCTAAGTATTGTATCACAATCACAGATAGCTAGACGATATTAAACTTTTCGATCGAATCAACAAACACCCAAAATTTCCCAAAGAGCTCAACACTTGAGCGCAGTTTAAAAATACCCAGAACATGCCACAACACCTATAGACCAACTGTAGAAAGGTCAACCCTTGCCTCACCTATGGCATCGCGAAACTACCGTAAACCCTAGGGTTTGTTTGCGATTCCGACGGTCACAGAATCGAGTTAGGGTTTCGTTCATCTAGAGGGTCCATAGAAAACACCTGCACGATTTTCTGAAGATTTTAAACTTGGAAAAATCCAACTCTTGGAAAATTTCCAGCGAAGGAGAAAATGGGTTATTGATATCCGTTTGAAATTTTTAATGTCGTCAAGATAACCCGAAATGATGTTAGAATTACGACTTCGAAACACTCCGAATTGCCTTTACAGAAATATAACATCACATGCAATATCAGTAAAAACAAGCAACACCTGAAACACCAAAACCCAGAGACTGGAACACCACAACAAAACGAAGCAAAAAGGAGCCCAGAAAACCGGTGGGGCCGGTTTTTCCCCATAAATGGCTGGTCAAAATCCGGCGAGAGGGGTTTGTTTTCCTGTAGTGTTCATGTTACATCTCATGCACCATTCTGCAGTTGCTTAAAAAACATTTAGACACCTTAAATATTTCGACAGAAACATGGTTTTTGTTTCGAGTGTTTCGGAGTTGTTTCGGTTTCGTAATTCTACAAATATCGTCTAATTCTCTAGTATGGCTCTAATACCACTGTAGGGTTCCCTAGGGTCACCGCTGGGTTTCGGGAGGTATCGACCATGCCGTTTTCAAAATTTTGGCATGCTAAAGAACCCAAACCTAGAATCTTAACTAGAGAATTAGACGAAACTAGAATGTAAACATCTTTACATTTAAGTGAACAAGGAATACAACCTTTGTAGACCGGTCCTTAACTTCATAAGCTCCGTGTAGTAGTCCCTTCGCCCCAAGTAGTGATCTCCCGGACTCTAGTAAGGCTCCACAAGGTAAAATGAACAAGCTTGCTTGAAGTCTTTGAGGTCGAAGATGATCTACGTCAAGAAGACACTAACCCAAGCTACCACTTCACTAAGTGATGAATTAGTGAAGAAGCAACCCAATCTAAATGTCTAATCTAGAAGAGGTTGATGAAGTAGGAATTTTGCTCACTTTAGAAATTATTTTCTCACTCATTTTCTTCACCTCCCAAAAAGCTAGAGAGCATGAGGAAGGAGATGAAGAAAAGCAAACATGGAGAGAAGCAAGTGAAGAATGAATCAAGTGGTGAGAATAGAAACCATGGGTGAGATAATATCTCATACTAACACATGTAGAGACTTAACCATGGTTTGGGATAATGGTTGGGTTAACAAATATCTCATGTTAAAAAAAATTAGTGGACTAAGTCAATGGTCACTACAAGCTTCTCCAAGCTTCTAACCATGTGACTAATTTCAACCTAATTTTGATTTACTTTAAATAAATAAAACCCATAATTATGATAAGCATGGTGTGAGTCTCATACACCCATGTCTCATGTATCATTTAGCATAACACAAAAGAATATACATTAATATATATCACATATATACTAAGTGTACACAAGTGAGAAAAAGAAATGTTAAGCGAGCTAATATTAGTTAATGTAGGATAATATATCAAATATATAATTATATATTAAATTATTAAATCAACACTTTATTTAATAATCGGCTATATCACATACAACCGACTAATATCAAAAGTATCAACTTATCGAATTATCACTTGATTCGACAGCCCGGCTATATCACATATAACCGACCGATATCACATATCTCGAGAATAGAATGCGGTATCACATACGCGCATTAATCTCGGTCCCGCACATATCACATATGTTCTCCTACTTCGTTTCGCTTGAACCAGGAAAGCTCTGTTTAGGACTCTAAAGACTCTTCAATACGCCGGCAGTAGGTGGTGATCATATCAGTCACCCACAAGCCGTCAGCGGTCTGCTAAACGTAATTGTCACCCAGGTATTAAGCGATCAGAAGATCAACAAGCAAGCCTGCTCATACTCTTGTGAATCCCATAAGTAACACTACCGTACAGTCCGGTCTCTTCGTTTGATATGTCGCATATCTCAGCCTGGGGTTGGTAAATGTCAGACCCCAATAGCCCTGATAAGTCATGCCGATATGAGGCCCATAATGATTCGAGAAACTACTGATAACACTTACCTGTAAATCTCAGCAACCCTGGCCAGGGATATCCTATTATGGCCAACCGAGCATAGCGCAATATCAACCCCCAATACCGGGAGAGACGAAATCCCCTCCTATCGCTCATTGCCTCCATGTGACTCGGGACTGTACCCAAAAACCACCGTTTTGCACGATCTCTTGAACGTGGTAAGGTGGAAATCAAAGCACAGTGAGAATCACACAAGACTCTATGACGATCTTGGGTCGACAGACTAACCTGTACCAGTGTCACCAGAGAACTGCTATCTGACGATATGTATAATACCATCTAGGAGTTCTCGGCGAGTCTATCCAGTGTACACAGTCTCCACTGAGCACCCGTATACCATCTCTGATGTCAAACACCAATGGATATGGGATCATCCATCGCCCATCACATGGGTCGAGAAGCATATATGATAGTCTACTCTGGAATATCGATGCCCCATCTCGATACTCCCATGACTAGGAACAACTGAAGGATGTACTTACCGACTACCCTTGCCGTGCTAGTATCATCTGCATCATAATCCTGGTAGTCAAGTACTCATCGTAAGGGCTTTATCAACATGTAATAGAGAGACAATAAGTGTACATGTTAAGATAAAGAGCAACCGGATAGCATACTATCATGTCGAGCAAGAAAGTCCTCCCTATATATGTCCAAGCATCCACTATAATATACATCACATGTATAATAATGGCCTCTAGGGCATACATATAACTAACTGTTAGTAGAGATCTGACGTTGACCACCCCCTAGACCCAATAAGCGGTACTCTCAGACCAATAGACCGGACTGTGCAGATATTTTCACGGTTAGGCTCAGTAGGGATTCAGATGAGTTTGCTCGTCGGCCTTCTTTTTCGATATGTATCTGGGTTGCCGTTACGTACAGCTAGTACCGCTGACGTGCTTGTGGTTAAACCCGCTGCCAGCGTATTGTCGAGTCTTTAGAGTCCTACACAGAAGGTTTCTCTGGTTCAGGAGAAATGAGTGGAGGCCGTATGTTTATACATGCAGGGTTCCGATTGATTGCGTGTACTAGTTGCGCGAAATTTAATCGGACGGTTTTTTTAATACTAGCGGGCTTAGGATTAAGCCGGTTCATTAAATCAGATATTGATTTAATACTAGTATTATTTTTAGTGGTGTTATTCTATCTCTTGAGTATTCGTATTTCGATACGGATACGGGTATGTATATACGGTAGAAAGTATTTTGTATTTATACAAAATACATTCTAGAAGGGGACACCTCATTATACATGATTTTCTATTTATTGATAAATAGAAAATGAGGTGTAAAAGAAGCATGGCATGATGCATGGTTTGGCATTTATTATCATCACTATTGAAGCATGGCTAATTTTTTAAAGAAAAAGGAAAAGGTTTAATATTATTTGAGCTATCCATTTTTCATCGTGACTTACTTGATATTTTTCTTGAGCTCATATTTTTCTTGAGTTGCTTAATCTCATGCCTCTTTGCTCTCTCCTCTTCATAACCAAAAATCCTAACATTCTCATGAGTTGAGAAACAAAGATTTTTTATAGAAACTCACCACTAATATTCTTCTCTCACCCTTAACAAGCTATATTAGCAATCTAGTTAGTTAAGTTTCTTTCTTTTGTGAAAGTTGTAGCTTGAGCTTAGGACCTTCGGGTGGATCATCTAGGATCCAGGAGACCGGTGATTAAACCATATCAAAGACCCGTAAAAGAGCTTAAGAAGATGATTCAAGACCCGAAAGACTCGAATCTGATAGGTATAAAGTTCTAACACAGTAGAATAATCACCTTAGTTGTGTAGCTAGTTAGGGTTTTGTGCTAGATCTTGTTAAAAAGGTCTTTCTTGCATGCTCATAAAATTTGTTTTTCGCAATTCCGCTTCCCTACAATTGTGTAGAGCATGTAATATAGACTTACATTGGTATCAGAGCCGGTCACAAAACTTAACTAGCTAGTTTGCACAAGCTTAGAACTTCAATCGACGGAAATCATCCAAATCGTATCTCCAAAATATACTTTCTGTTCGAATTTTTAAAAGTGTTCAAAAAATCTTTTCAGTCGCTTTAAAAATACATGAAGGGTTTTTTAAGGACAGATTTTTTTTTGAGAAAATGATCTCTTAATTAGACCGCTAATCCGCGGCCAAATAGGTGTTTTGGCCGTGGATCCGCGGCCTAATTGAGGTTGCTTTTCCCCAAATTTTTTCTATGAATCAAGTTTTTGGAGATGTGATTTTTCTGTATGTTAGTTTTTCCCCAGGCTGTTAGTGTACTGGTTTGTACATGGGGATGAAAGAGGAAAATTTTAATCGATCGAAATTCTAAAGTTTTTCTTTTCTGTGTGTTTGTTTCTGTGACCATGAATATCATTGAGCGGTATAACCTGACTAATTTCTATATGTATAATCAGACGGGTTTACGAACATGATATTCACGTTGATGTTATGTGATTGCACTGTTGTTTTGGATAATTTGTCATAGTGGAAGGCCTATTGTGCAGTGGTTATAGTTCAGTGTTAATTCATTTGTATATTCATTATTGTGGGGCGGGCATCCGACATGTGGACTGTCGTCTCCGCCCGTTTGTATATTTTTTTATCGGGGCACGGCCTGGTTAAGGTCGATATCACCGTTGTATATATTTTCCTTTTTCTTTACTAGGATTACCCTGCGGAGGAGTGCTCGAGTTGCCGGATTCTAGAAGGCAACGTGTCCCCATCTCATGGCGCCGAGACAGGGGTGCCTTACTCTAGGATTGGCGGGCTACTCGCCGCACTCGTAGAGGGTATAGGATGACCCACGGTGTGGTGCACAAGTTACCGAATTCCGTGAAGTGCTGGGTGGCCCACTCACTTTGTTGATTGGGGTTGCCTCGCTTCCGGGATTGGCGGGTGTCTTGCCGCGCTCGCAGAGGTCTAGGTTTTTCATTGCACAGGCTATCCACACGACAGGGAACGTCGAGTTTCATTTATGGCTCAAATGAAACTCGGGGCTCCAAAATTATCCACTATTCTTGTTGCTTATCAGTTTTCTGTGATGTTGCTTATATCGTGCCTGGGACGAATGGTTATACACACGCACACACTATTAGATGTTGTATATGTTTTTCATCCGCGCTAGTCCTGCCACTGCTCTTCCGTTAGTTAAGTAATCTAACGGTGCATGACGGGGCCTCGTGGCGAATGCGGATGGCATATACGTACATTTTATTTTCGTTTTTTTCTGGTGTGATAAGAATTAAATGATGGGGCCGCATTAATCCTCATTAATGCAAGATAAGAAACCTAAAAAGATGTTGATTGGAACATTTTGAAAAACCCACTCGGTTCTTTTTCAAAACACTCATTTAAAAGGCGGAGTTTGAACCACTCCTTTTCAAATCTATCATTACTTCAATGATATCAAGTTCATTATGTTCAAAGTTTTCACCAAAAACTAGCCGTAGCCCTCCGTCGTTTCAAATGAATAGTTCATGCTATGTTTGTTGGCCTTCGGCGAGGCATAGTGAATGGTAGCGGTGTGTTGCTTGTTTGTAGCATAGATAAATGCATTAGTTTAGGACAGTCGTACAGCCTTGTTGGCCTTCGTCAAGGGAGAGTACTGGTGGGTCTAAATTAATCAGGACAATGACGGGAAGAACTTGACTTTCATCTTATGATTTGTTGGCCTTTGTCAAGGTTATAAGAGCTTGGGGCAAAAAATCACATCGGGGGTTTCAAATACAAAGGAAACTTGTAGATTTAGCATACCTTCTGGAGTGCGGTGACTAGAGTGGCTTCCATCTAGGTTATCACACAGTAATAGTTGGATCTCGATCCCACTGATGAGTAGGATTACTGTTGGGAGATACTTTTCACTTCACAATTAGCTAACCTATTAGGTGTCTAGAAAGTGTTAACGGGGCTACGCCTCTGTGGAAACGGGGTTTATTTTAATTAGGTCCGTGCAAGAGCATGAGGAACCTTCCTCGGAGTACCAACACCTACCTGGATAAATGGTTAGCGAACTTGTAAGGTGTAAATGATCCCGACAAGTTCTCCTTTTAAGGTTTGATGGAAAATTCGAGGAAACAGTGGGAGCCATCCTGGTTAGATAAGATAATAAACCAATCTAATCATGAAAGAGCATATGGTGAGTGTTTCTTTTCTCTCTCTCTCTCTCTCTCTCTCTGACAGCAACCATGACGGGACTTAAATTACTACTTGAAAAAATACACTGATTGGGCCAAACTATAAAGATTGGCTGAGGAACGTCAACATTGCACTTACTTATGACAAAGTTGTATACGTCCTCACCAGTACTACACCTCCTTTCCCAGGACCAGATTCCTCAGTTGCGGACATTGAGATCCACAAAACTTGGGATCTGGATTGCGAGAAAGCTAAGTGCGTCGTGCTGGCGTCCATGAATAATGAACTCCAGAAGCAACACGAGGGCATGGACATCAAATCCATTTTTCTCCATTGTAAGGAATTATATGGAGGGCACTCTCGTATCACAAGGTAGGAGACTTCAAGGAAATTATTCCAGATGAGATTAGCTCCAGGATCACCTATAGGAGAGCTATAAGTATATGTCGCACACCCCGCGAGTTCGTGGGGAGGCGGAATTCATCAAAAACGATTTTTTTCAAATCAAAAGATCATGTTTGGCATTGCAACATAAACTTTATCCACTTTAGGATCTTGATTAAACCTTAACTAGCAAAACTAAACTACATGAAGGATTTAACTACTATGATAGAAGGTTATACCTTCGTTTCTAGTCTTTCGGGTCTTCCCTAGGTTCCTTGCTCCTTGGATCGAGCTTCAACTTTGAAATCCTTTCTTTGGCTCCTACGATGTTCCGAACAAACTCGGTTTCCGGTCTCCTTGGTATCGAAGAAAGATCCACCCGAGGGCCTATAGTCAAGCTTCAACCTCAAGTGAGGTAACTTAGTGATCTAATTTGCTAAAAGAGATTACTATGTAGGTGTAGAGAAGATATATGGATTAATTTGTCTCAAAGCTCAATGAATCACAACACATGTGAACGGATGAGCTTGAGGTAGGGGGAGATGAAAAACTAGGAGAGAGAATGAGAAAGTGAGAATGAATAAAGATAATGGATAATGGTTGAGAGAATGGCTTAAGTCTCACAACAATAATTTAAGCATGGATTATTAAACTCACAAAATAATGGCCCATACTTGAATAGTAACTACAAATGAATAAACAAATACTTAAGCCATGCTTCCAACCATACCTCAAGTGTCTCTCCATTTCCACCTCATTAATCCTTTTTTTCCAAAAAGGATAAATCCAATAATGAGGTGTCTCCTTCTAGAAGCTCATTCTGGTGAAATTACAAGAATGCCCTCACCATATATACATACCTGTATTCGCATTCCGAAAAAATACGAATACAATGAGACAAGTATAATACTAGGATCCGGCTTAAACCAAAGCCTACTAGTATTATCTGTCCGAACATCATCCGTGTAACCAGTACACGTATGTGATCGAAACCCTGTCGTTAGACCATATGTCCTCTACATCGTCTCGCCTGATCAAGGAAAAATCTCTATGAGGGATTCTAAAGACTCGAAAGTACGCGGCAGTAGGTTTAACCATAAGTCCGTTAGCGGCACTAGCTGTACATAACGACAACTTAGGTACATATCGAAAAGAAGGCCGACGAGCGAACTCATCCGAACCCTTGCTGAGCCTGTTGTTCATATCATAATTTTGCATTATTATATTCCCCATTCTTAGTCATTTTATAAATAAACAGGTGCTTTTGATCCATGTCTGCTACATAGTTGCAGGTTACAGGTTCTTAGAACAAAAACTGTGAAAAAGATGAAAAGACGATACAAAAGTGATACTACGAACAACAAATGGAAGAATCTTGATCATGCCTACAGTTTAAAGAATAAATGAAGATCAATGAACAATTTCACAAAGAACAACGGCAGCCCAAGGTTTAAAACTTCGACACGAAGCAAGCGGTAAAGTCCACGACATTATTCACTGTGGAATTCTGGAAGAAACTAGAAGACCATCTGAGAAACCAAGTGAAGGAAATAGAAGAAACAAAGCAACAAAAGAAGACCTGAAGAAATGATGCATCAATCTCTCAATATGGCCGCGGAACTGCGGCCAAACCAAGCTTATGGCCGCGGATCCGCAGCGGTGCATCGCGCGTGTCGGCGCGTGTCGCGCGTGTCGGTGCGTCGGTGCATTAATTAAGTTTTTCTTAGGGTAAAATTGTAAATGCAGATGTGACTCGATTGTAACCCTAGGGTTTCTGTGCTCTATAAATAGAAATCCTAAACCTCTCTTTGAGGTATGCCTCTTTTTATTTCATCTATTCAGAATTGTAATTCGGTGTAAATGTTTGAAGAGACCCACCAAATAAAGTAAGACTTTTATTTCATTGCCCTAGTTAATTTTATTTCTGCCTTAGTATAATTTTTATTATCTGCCCTAGTTAAATTAGTTAGAATATGTTTATCAATTCCCTAATGAGTGAGTAATTCCTTACTTGTTAGGGTTAGGAATAGGGAAGGTTTGAGAGATGAAAATCTCTCACCCCTTTCTTGCCCATCACATATTTTTATAGGACTCCATGCATACATATACACACCGCTCACTACGGCACCCTATCCCACGAGGTAGCAGTGATACCGTAGTTTAAAAGACCAGTTGTATATGTTTTCCATGGAGGTTAGGGTAAGAATTATGAAAGGAAGGACAAGAACCTAGAGGAAGAAACCTAGTTTCTTCCCGATGGTACTAATCCACTTTATTAATTACTACTATAACACCTAATAGATCTTAATTAGGGCATAGAAAGCGGTGAGGAATATTGACTTTCCAAACATAACCTAAACCTAACCCTTGCAAGAT
This sequence comes from Agapanthus africanus, assembly GCA_030015575.1. Lineage (NCBI taxonomy): Eukaryota > Viridiplantae > Streptophyta > Magnoliopsida > Asparagales > Amaryllidaceae > Agapanthus > Agapanthus africanus. Next base: position 318,119,128 of record JASDDO010000010.1, read on the forward strand.
TTTAATCCTAGTTTAAATCAACTTTAGTTTTTAGTGATAATCAATCCAACAACGTTTAGATTTAACTCGTTAGAACAAATTGAGAATACACAAAATCCCTGTGGACCAACCCGTACTCACTGGCTAGCTACCAAGCGACGCCGTTCTTGATTGCGGTAATTAAATTCTTTGATCGTAAAACTTAACATTCAAATCAAATAGCGCCGTTGCCGGGGATGGCGTAGCATTTTCTTTTTGCAATTTCGGGTTTATATAAAATCATAAAACTCATAAAAAACTGAAATTTTTTTTTAAAAAAATATAAAATTTTTATCATCTTGTTATTGTTTGAAGGGTGTTTCGTGTGAATTTTGCAGGATCGACGAACGAAATCAGATCTGGAAAATTTCAGAAAGAGAAACAGAAAACAGCAGATCTGAACAACATAGAAGTATCACAACAGAGCAATAGAAGAAGTTTGGAGGGCTGAGTCAACTAGTTAACCGCGTTCACGCCGCGAAAAGCATTCCTTGACCACTCATCCGCGGCGCCCTTGTGACATCAGCACGTGAAAAAACCCTCTGTAAGATTCTTTTCTCCTTCTCTGCAACCCCAATATCTCCTCTGTAAAATTTGCATGCAGAATTCTTTGCGCCAAAAATTTCTCCCCTTATCCAATAATTGATCATGTGCAGGATTCTTTGCGCCGCGCTAAAAAAAAAATTGTTTGCAAGTGATTGTGTTTACTGCTTTGCATATTTAAATTGACTTTAAGGGGCTTGAACACCAATCCAGATTAGGTGGGGATTTCATCACCCTTTCCAGGACCCCAAAAATCACATAAGGCATATTGCATTGACCATCAATTAATTAAAAAAGATTAGACTCAGCCCTAAGGACTTCGTGCTCAATAGGTCAAAGGAATAGTTGTAGGCATCGACCGTTGATCCTAACCTGACTTTGTGGTGCCTAGGCTAGACAGGTAGTGAAAGGTAACTTTAAAAGGCCCGTCTCACAATAATTCGTGAGCGGATCCCTCCTTTCTCTACTTGTGCTTTCCTGGCCACAATTGGCGTTGAAGAAGCGGTTTGAGGTCCTACTTCTTGTCCTTTGGAACAGTTAGGAGTTGTCTAGCTGACCTAGATGACCCTAGATCTAGGCTTCATTGTGCATTTGTGATTGATTGAACGGGTGTCTAAGCCTTTTATCGAAAAAATTTTTTGCAAAAAGCTCCACATAAAAAAACACAAAAAGAAAAAAAAAGGAAATATTTTTGCAAAAACTTGCAACTTGTCGCTAAGAAATCCGTGCACCCCACTTACACCCACTTTCTTTCAATTGACGTTTTCTTACCCCCCACATTTTGTTTTTTTTTACCTTTTTGACTACACCACCTCTTTAGTGTATGTCTGGTTGGACTAGGGACACTAGTGCCCGATTAGTCCGTGTCTCGTTGGTACCAACCGATGACGCTTTCGACTCCGAAGTCGAAATTCCTTCCACTTCCTTACCTTCACCTTCACATTCTTCGTCTTCTAAGGAGATGTCGGGATTTAATCCTAACAACACCTTACCCACGGGACTGATTCCACCTCCGCTAGGTGCGAATAACCCACAACACCCGCCTGTTGAAGCGCCTCAACGAATCGCGCTCCAGGATCTTTTCTACCCTATCTGCACCGCCTTACCTACTTGTCTTTCACTTCCACCGGCAAATGGGGATAACTTTGAGATCAAACCCCACTTCATCAACATGTTGCCAAAATTTCACGGACTGGAATCCGAAGATGCCTATATCTTCATAAACAAATTCCAAAACGTTTGTGCAATGATGAAAACAACCCAACTTTCAGATGATACTATAAGGCTAAGGGTCATTCCTTTCACCTTATGTGACTTAGCCGAGAAATGGTTATACAGCACAGCATCACATTCAATTTAAAATTGTGAAGAGTTTGTTAAAGCTTATCTTAAAAAGTTTTATCCACATCACAAGACCGCAAGAATTCGCAATGAGATTATTCAATTTTCCCAGCTTCCTTCCGAACCCTTTTGGAAGTATTTTGAAAGATTTAAAGACCTACTTGTTCAATGCCCTCACCACGGTATCGAGAATTGGCAACTTTGCCAAATTTAATATGAAGGATTGAACCCAGCAATGAAGCAGTTGCTGGAAACCATTTGTCAAGGTCACTTTCTAACCAAATCTAGTGAGGAAGCTTGGCAGTTTCTCGAGGATCTTATTGAACAAACATTTCAGTGGGAAAGTACTAAGACCACCTCATCTTCTTCTGTTGGTCAGTCTAGGGCAGGCATACATCAATTAGATATGTCGATTGCAATGAAGGCCTAAATGGCCGCACTAACGAAAAAGCTAGAAGCAATTAAGACCAAAATCTCATCGTCTTCTCCTGCCCCTGCTTTACCCCCACGAACTGTTTGTGCTTGTTGTTTGGATCCATCACATCTTACCGAAGAGTGTCCTTACAATCCAACTGTTCAAGGACAAGATCAAGTTAATGCGGTCTTTTAGCAACGACAAAGAAATGATCCATACTCTTCGACTTATAATCCTGGTTGTAGGAGTCACCCAAATTTTGCTTGGAATCAAAATCAACAATTCCAAGGAAACAACAACTTTTAAAGGCCTCCTCCTCCACAACAACAAGCATCTCCACAAACTCAATACCAGCAACCTTTCCAACCACAACCTTACCCAAACCAAATGAACAATTTTGTGCCCAATAACTCTTATCCTCAAAACAATTTTGTTCAACCAAATGACGATAAGGTTACCTCGCTAGAAAGAAGTCTAGATGCGTCTCTAAAACAATATATACAATCCGCAGCAAGGTTGGAGACTTCCATTCAGACTTTGGTGTTCACATGATCAAAGCATAAAATCTATTGAGGCCCAAATTGCACAATTAAATGCTGCGTTGAGCGAGCGTGAAAAGGGAAAGCTTCCATCTCAACCATTGCCAAATCCCGATCACACACATAACGCACATGTTGCATATGAACAACAAAATCATAATGTAAATGCTGTGACTACGTTGAGATCTGGAAGAGTGTTGCACAATAACATGGGTATTAGTAATGACACCCCTACCGGTGGTTCTTCTTCTTCATCTTCTTCTTCATCCTCTTCTTCTTCATCTTCATCTTCTTCGTCAGAGCCTGTTCTTCATTCTTCAAAAGGCTCTACTTCTTCTAATCCGAACGGACCGACATCTCACTTCACGAACACACCAACACTGGGATCCGTTCCAACTCCGCAATCTAATCCACAAAAATTGGACTCAACAGATTTTCAAAATGTTCTATTTCCAAACAGGTTGAGATCCAATAAACCAACTCCCCAAATGGAGAAGATTGTGGAGTTATTCAAACAGGTTAGCATAAATACACCTCTCTTGGATGCAATCCAACAAGTTCTTCTTACGCGAAAATCTTAAAGGGCTTATGCACCTCGAAGAGAAAGTCCCAGATACCCAAGAAAGTGCTAGTAGCTAGTGCCGTGAGCAATGCTATTAACCAACCTCAACCCTTACCCCAAAAACGAAAGGACCCTGGCTGTCCTAGAATTTCAATAACAATTGGGGATAAGAACATCAATCGAGCACTTTTAGATCTTGGTTGTAGTGTTAACCAGCTTCCTTACTCCGTGTATGAGCAATTAGGTGTTGGAGAGTTGAAACCCACTCATTGTACTCTCCAAATGGCTGATCGATCGATCACCCATCCTAAGGGTGAGTTAGAGGATGTGATGATCAAAGTAGGGGACTTCATATTCCAAATTGATTTTATTGTTATGGACACACAACCTGTTGCTAACCCACGGAACCAAATTCCGGTGATCCTCGGTCGACCATTTTTGGCCACTTCCAATGCCGTAATAAATTGTCGCAATGGCTCTATGACTCTATCCTTCGGGAAGATGTCTAGTGAGTTCAATATTTACAAGATATGAAGTCTGCCCTCCATGCCTAAAGCTAGTATATGAGAAGTTTTCTCGATCCACGAAATCATGCAGGAGGACTGCGAGCTTGAAAAATTTCTGTTTAATGACAACAGTTTTGACGTCACTAGTGCGTCCCTCCTTGAATCTGACACGGTTTGCACAACCGATAACGATTACGAGTGTTTCACTTTTTCGGATGATTTGAATGACTCACCCCCCCGAGTATGAGTCCTTTGAATTTTCGGATGAGTTAGTTGAACCATCCGACTCGGTTGTTTGCAGTGATTTCGAACCATTGTTGGAATCCTTCGAGTTCGAGATAGTTTCACCAATTTTTCCTTCAATTGTTTTGCCTCCGAAACTCGAACTCAAGCCTGTGCCGTCTCACATTAAATACGCTTACCTAGGTGAGAATGAGACCTTTCCCGTTATCATATCAGCCTCTCTAGCCCTCGAGCAAGAGAAAGCCCTTTTAATGGTCTTACAAGATAACCGGCAAGTTTTGGGCTGGACTATGGCGGATATCGAGGAGATTAGTTGCCTCATAATTAAATATCATATGCATATGATAGATGATGCCAAGCCAATAAAGGATCCACAGAAACATCTCGGGGATTTTTTGGTTAATCAACCTCACCCTATAGAAGTTGAACCACCCCATTTCCTTCTTATAAACTATGAGAATGCCAATATTCCACTGATTTCTGATCATTCCCATTCTCGTGTTTATTCATCATCACCTCCTATCTCTTCACTTCCACGTACATGCAAATCCTTTCCATACCACCACTTATCTCTTCCCCACTTCTTCTTGGCTTTGTACAATATGTTCTTCCACCGACCGATACTCTACACGGATAAATTTTTCAACTGGTTGGTATTGACTTTTGGTCTTTGCAAAGTTTGGCATTGACTTGTAATATCGTTTAACTCAAGTTTGGGTGTGTGTATCATTTGAAAATATATAAATACAAAATAACATTAAAAAAATTGAATTTTTTTTTTGGGCATTTGCAGATTAAATAAATAAAATAAAAATTTTATTTGCAAATAAATTCCTCATTTTAGAGGGGTTTATTTTCAAATATCCATCAATTCCCCCTATTTAAAGGACCCGACCCCCCTCTCTACTCTTAACCCTAATTTTCATCTCTCCAAACCTTATCACCGCCGCAAGAAAATTCTGCAGCAGAGTTCCCTCCATCGCGCCACCGATCCGCCGCCGTATCCCACCTCGCGCCGCTGATCCGCTGCGGTTCCTGTTCTTCACCCCCTGAAATTTCAGGGGAGGTACAATCTCTCCAAAACCTCTCTGTTTTTAACATTATTAGATCTGTAGAACACCAATGGCACATAGCATGCAGCTAGAACACAATTTTTCACAAGTTTTCTCACACGAGGTGTAAGGTAGCTATTTTACAAACGAAATCGCGCGTAGGGGTTGGAACTATTTAATATACAATCACCCTCATGCATATGCATTGCCGGAATTAGTCACTCAATTTTACGAGTGTGTGGAGGATGGGTGTCTCACCCTACTTTGTTTTATTAAATTGCAATGGGGTGATCGAGAAATTATCATTGATAGGGATATTATACACGAAGTCACACTAATTCTTCGCATACCCGCACATGACCAACCCTTGCAATTTGAGAATTACATGCCCTTGATGGGCAACGATTGCTCAAGGGAGCCGCGGAAAGGTATCCAATCGAGAATCCTTTTCGCAAATGTCCTAACTGCGTGCCGATGGGCACAAAATAATATTTTCGGTAGCTCCCACAACACAACATTTTTTGCACCCTCCTTGCATATTGTGCATACCCTTATGACAAAGAACCCCCGTTTCGACATGTGCATAGTATTGCTAAACTCAATAGGTGCGGGTAAACGAGCCGAAAACCTTGTCCCATGCTGGTTACACAATTATGTCGATATTTTCTCCCCACGGAGGATTTCGAATTTTATATGCATGGAGGCATTCCGGTCAGGCCTCTTATTGAGGGCGTTTCTACGTCCTATTCTCGATTGACTGATGTGTGGTCTAGAACCGAACCGGCGGAGCATGTATTTGTTGGATATAGTGCCCTCAGAGTCAATTATTGGATCGCAGGCACATGATTGCAATGATTGAGGGAGGACCTATACCGGTAAGACAGTCTTACTCGAGAGGTTTGTATACTATCTGGTTTGTCTTTATCATCGTGTACATGCTTTAGGTGACATTGTAGTTCACTATTACACGTTGATAGAGAATAGTATGCCACCATGGTTTATCTTTATTATCGTGTACTGCTTTAGGTGACCTTACAGGTCACTATTGCACGTTTATAGAGCCCATAGGATTCTTGCTTGACTACCAGCAGTATGATGGCGATCATATACGTGAGAGTTGGGTAGTCTATAAGCACATCCTTAAAGTGGTCCCTAGTCGTGGGAGTTTTGAGACTGGGCATTGATACTCCATTAGTAGACTAGTGTATACAGTCGAGACCCCGACGAGGGGCGGTGGCCGGTCTCACAAGCCATTGGTGTCAGTTGGTTCACCTAAGATGTATACAGGTGTTCATTGGGTTATGAGTACACCGGACAGGACTCGCCGGGAGCATGCTAGTTGGTATTATACCTGACATCAGATAGCAGTTCCCTGGTGACATGTGTACAGGTTAGTTCATCGACCTGAGATCGTCATTTGTCTCGTGTAAGTTCCCACTGTGCTTTGATTACTACCCTACCACGGCTCAAAGGAGTCGTGCAAACAGGTTTTAGTTGGGTACAGTCCCGAGCCACATGGAGGCAGTGAGCGGATCGGCAAGAGTTCGTCTCTTTCGGTATTGGGGGTGAGATCGCGCTGTGTCTAGGAGAGCCATTACACGAAGTCCTTGGCCAAGGCAGGAGATTTACTGGTAGGTATTCCAGTAGTATCTCAGGGTGTTCTGGGCTACACTCTGACACGACTTGTACCGCTTTTGGGGGTCTGACTTTTACCAACCCTCTAGGCCCGACATGCGATACTCATAGACGAACGGACCGGACTGTACGGATATTGTCACTGACAGGCTCAGTAGGGTGTCAGGATAAGTTCGCTCTTTGACCTCCCTTTTGGTCAATACCTGGTAGCCCGTTACGTACGGCTAATATCTCTGACGTGCTAGTGGTTAAATCCACAGCCTAAGTATTGACGAGTCTTTAGAGTCCCCCACAGACAGTTTCTCAAGTTTCAGGAGAAACGTTGTAGAGGCCGTATGGGTTTATGGCAGGGTTCGAACATACGCGTGCACTTGTGCACGTGTCGTGTTTCGGACGGATAATACTAGCGGGCTTTAGTTTAAGCCGGGTCCTAGTATTATACTGTGTAGATTTTGTCTCATTGCATTTGTATTCGGTCGGAATACAAATGCAGGTATGTATATACAATCGCGGGGTTATCCTGTAATTTATTGCGGGATCGCTTTTCGAAGTTGCCAGTTTGCATTCCGTTTCGGCCATCATTCCTTTCTTTCTTTTCTTGGCTGATTTTTGCTTGGAGGGGCTTATTTGTAAAAGTGGCTTTTACAAAATGGGGGTGTTTTTTGTGATGCCGGGGCTCCAGAATTCTGCAGCAAGATCCATGTGCTTTCTTGATTGTTTTTGTGCTCATTGCTTGCATTAATGAGATTGGATTGATAAGGAAATGGGTGTGACATTTTTTCCTCTTTATCACCCATTTTTCTTTTACATTTTGACCTCACCTCCCTCCTCTAAAATGCTTGGCCGACCACTACATGAGAAGGCTATCCAAATTTTTGAGAGGAAATTGTTCTTTTTTTTCCTTGCACAAAACTTCCTTAGCTCCATTTCCAAAAGCTTATTTTCATCTCCACCAAAAATGGAAACTTCGATTAACCCTTGAGACAAAGTGATCTACGTATATTCTATAGCAATCTTGGACACGTCGGCTAGCAAACTTCGTGTCCGAGTTGCCTTGGTTCAGAGGCGGGAGCCCGTAAAAAGACTCGAAGATGTGGTGCCCTTTCCAACGAGGAGATCGAGACCAGAGATGCCGCGAGGAGCTTTGGATGGTGGACAAAGACCGAAGGACACGGATCGATCGGTATACATTTCTATCTCTTCTCTAGATAGCTAGTTGTAGGTTAATGGTTCAATCCGGGTTTATAGTATACGATACCGCCGGTTTCAAGTTAAGAAAAAGTTTTTGTTTCCGCATTTTGGCCTCAGTCAGACGACCGGGGCGCTACCGTACACTTATATGGTATCAGAGCCACGCCATTAACCTTTACTAGCTTGCTCTAACGTATTTAGAATTTCGATCGAACAAAAATTCCGAAACCGCGATTTCAAAAAGTGCAGTTTCTGTCGAATTTTTTTTGTTGTCAAAAAATTATTTGGTGTATTCTTGAAATTCGTGCAGGGTTTTCTAAGATTACTGTGAAAATTTGGTAGCCTATTATTACTGTTGCGCCGCGGAACCGCGGCCTTACCCATGCTTTGGCTGCGGTTCCGCCGCCATTCCATGTCATCAATGCGCCAAATTTTCTACAGTACTCTCTAACTTGGAATTGTGGTTTCTGGTATTTTTATGATGGGTCCAGATTTGTTTGAGTACTGGGTATTGTGCTTGGGGCCCACTTCGGGAAATTTTGTCGATCGAAAATTTAAATATGTTGGTTCACAGTATTTACATTATATCTGCGGCCGTGAATGTCATTTGATCGGTAAATCTTGTCTAATTGCTATAGTTCTTTTAGACGGATTTGCGAACGTGACATTCACGTTGATGTTCTGTGTTGTGCTGTGATGTTGCGGATTCTCGTGGTGGATAGCCTGGATGCAATGGTAATACAGTTTGGTTGTATTTGTACATTTGATATTGCGGGGCGAGCGTCCGACATGTGGACTGCCGTCACTGCCTGTTTGTATATTATTCTTTTGGGGCACGACCAGGCTGAGGTCGATGTACCCGTTGTATATATTTTACTTTCTGTACTAGGATTACCCAGCGGTGGGGTGCATGGGTAGCCGGGTTCTAGAGGGCAACGGGCCCGCATCTCATGGGTTTGAGACGGAGGGGGCTTCACTCTAGAATTGGCGGGCTATTCGCCGCACTCGTAGGGGGTACAGGTTGACCCAAGGAGGGATGCTCAAGTTACCGGATTCCGTGAAGTGCTGGGTGGTCCATTCACGTTGTTGAAGGGAGCTACCTCGCTTCAGGTTTTGGCGGGTAACTTGCCGTGCCCGTAGGGGTCTAGGATTTCATTGCACAGGCTATCCACACGACCAGGGGAACGTCGGGTTTCAGTAGCGGCTCTATGAAACCCGGGGATTCCAGATTATCTGTATTGTTCTGTGATGCTTATTACATTTCTGTGATGTTGCATTTTATCACGCCTTGAGCGAATATTATATATTGATATATATATATATACTAGTAGATGTTGTATATGTTTTGCATCCGCGCTAGTCCAGTCCCCGCTCTGTCGTTAGTTAAGTAACCTTACGGGTGATGACGGGACCCAGTGGCGAATGCGGATGGCATATACGTACATCATATTTTCGTTCTTTTGTGGTGTGATCAATTGATGGGACTTCATTGATTCGGATCAATGCAAGCTAAACAAACCTGTTTGACGTTGTTGGAACATTTTTCAAAAAAGCTGTTATTGCAAGGACGTTCTCTTTTGTTTTGCACAGTGGTATTCGGTTGTGAATATCCAACACCTCAGTCGACGAGGCAAGGGCCGAGATCCCTTCACCGGGAGTGACCCCTTGGACAGAAGTTTGCGTCAGGGTAATAACTTCACTATAGCCGATTGCCTTTTTGTTTTGCATCGTGGTATTCAGTTGGAATATCCTGCACCTCATTCTACGGGGAAAGAGCCGAGATCCCTTCATCGGGAGTGACCTCCTTAGCAAAGGTTTTCGCCACTATATTTTTATAAAAAGCTATCACGTTCCTTCAACGATATCAAGTTCATTACGTTAAAGGTTTTTCGCCAAAAACCATTCATAGCCCTCCGTCATTTCAGGAAGGTAGCACTTAGTATTCATGCTATGTATGTTGGCCTACGTCAAGGCATAGTGTATGGTAGCTATTTGTTACTTTTCTGTTGCATAGATAGACGCGTTGGTTTGGGACAGTCGTACTACTATTTTGGCCTTCGTCAAGGGTATGTACGGGTGGGTTCAAATTAACCTGGAAAATGACGGGTAGAACTTGACATGTGACTTATGATATGTTGACCTACATCAAGGTCATAAGAGCATGGGGTAAAAATCACATCGGGAGTTTCTAAAGAAACTGAAACTTGCCAGGCATGCGCATACCTTCTGGAGTGTGATAACGTGAGTGGATTCCATCACGTTATCATGCGATGATAGTTAGATCCCGATTCCCACTGATGAGTTGGTTTACTCCTCGAGTGATCCCGACTAATTCTTCTTTTAGATTTGGAGGAGAATTTGAGGTTACAGTGGGAGGTTTCCTGATTAGATAAAGTGATAACCATTCTGATCTAGGTTAGAGTGCACGCAGAGTATTTCTTTTCTCTTTCTCTTTGGCAGCGACTATGACCGGACCCTTGACTATGACTCAGTGACCAAGTTAACCGAACTTCCTTAAACACTGGCTTTTAGATTGTCAGAGTTGCATACCTCATTGCCACTCCTACTTTTACCCTTTTCTCCAGAACACCCCGTATTACTACGAACATCCATTTCCATTGGATAAAACCATCGCATGGTTATATACGAACTCGAAGGAACTTATTCGAGGATGGTTTCCGGTTCTGGAGAAAACGAATAGGACTATTCAGTTGTCTTTTCCTTTTACCTTCTCTCAGGTTGCGAGTGCTCCTTGGATTAGGACGGTACACCTATTACGCTAATTGGATCGTCTTCTTCCAAACCATAGGCAGGTGCCGAACGGTGGGGAATGAAGAAAACCAATTAGCCTAACGATGGTGTGCAGAAGGTAATAAGTTAAGACAAATAAAGGGATTAGAAAGAGGGCAAAGTAAATTGCGACTTCTACTCACGAACAAACCAAGTATTTCATTACCACTCCTACTTCACCTTTGTATTTCTCCAGAACACTCCGTATCACTACGAAGATCCACAGTTATTTGGATACTCCATCGTATGGTTATATACGAACTCGAAGGAACTTGTTCCAGTTCGGGGATGGATTCCGGTTCAGGAGAAATAAGAATAAGGTTTTATTCAGTTGTCTTTTATCTTTACCTTCTCTCGGGTTGCGAGTGCTCCTAGGATTAGGACAATACACCTATTACGCTTATTGGATACTCTTCTTCCAAACCATTGGCTGGTGCCGAACGGTAGGGAAGTAAGAAAACCATCTAGCCTAAAAGGGTGTACAGAAGGTAATGACTAAAGACATATAAAGGGATTTGGAGATATGGTAAAGAAATATACGGTTACAGTTGTGAATCTGATAATGGAATAGGCATTACTAAGAATACCCAGATACCCTTTCGAAATATTTACATGTTTCAGTTTCGCTGTGTATTGTTAATAGAAAACCGATTTCCCAATTAGCCCTTGCTCCAGGGTATGTATTTACAAGGTATGATTCTCACATCTGTATGGTTTTACAGATGATGAGTGGGAGTAAGTTATTTGGAATTGGGTGATCATCCTCATCATATAAGGATTCGTTGTAATTGGTGATATTTGAGGAAATCGCCTGGGTTGTTTGCCGGACGGCAAATATTTGGTTTTGAATATCCGTTGTAATGCACCAATTTCAAATTGATATATCTGTAAGTTTATTTTTATAAAGTGAGATATAACTTTTTGAAATTATGTCCATGACATTTACCTATACCAGTGGATGGTTAGGTAAGGAGCATTAAACAACGGTGTAATTCTTTTTAACCATAAGTACAGTTTTCAACCTACGACACACAGGAAATGAGTTATTCAACTCAGGGGGCTTATACAGAGTATTGTATGTCATCCAGTGTCCATTGGGACAGAGGGGTTGGTTCTCGTATTATATTCTGTTTACTTATGACTTCTCTAGTTCTTAGACAAGTGTTTCGTAGAAACACAAGGTCCAAGTTTTGAGAAGTTATAGCTATAAGAATAAAGTAGAGAACCAGGTATTGTAAGTATCAGGATTCTTCAAGGTGATCGAAGATGTGGATACTTGTGTATGGTATTCAGTTGATAATAATGATTATGAGAAACTTGTTTCTCTTTCAGGTTACTTATATCTGGATGCATTCCTAAGTTGAGTAACGCTGATCGGCCTCCTTCCATTTAGTTGACATGCACTGAAGACAGCTGCATGATTTGAATCTGATTCCAATTATATCAGTGCCTCTGTTTCTATATTGGATATAGAACGGTTCATATCTTAACGATGTTAAGATACGGGGAGTTATCCGGCTTATGCTTAAAACCAGACTCTGGATAACTCAAGGCACATTTCTGTAATGGCTGTTTGTGGGTTGACCCGGGCTATGACGAGGGTTGACTTTCTACCATCTGGAACATCAATAGTGATATTGCTCTTAACTCGCCACAGTTTTGATAAAAATGGATTTTTTCAGAAAACAGTAGTGGGAGTATGGTAGAACTGGAAGTGATTCCAGAACCGCAAACGATTACTGAAAATTTGATAAGAACCTAAAGATTCAATCTGGTTTGACATTCCATTGGCCACTCCACAGATATGGTGGGTAACCTCAGGCACCCGAGAGGTACTCCGGTAGCCTCAAGGACGGTGACAGGGAGGTTCTTGTTTACCCAGACTTGCCATTTCTGTTGTTCCAGACCGTGAGACCCGGCAGGAGGATGAGTATAGCGTCATTCTAAACTAGCTTTAGAAGTGCACGTGTATATGACTCTGCCAGAGGGTTGTCGTAGTCAGTGGGAGCAGCGGAAGCATAGTGGACAAGTAGCCTATGTCTATTTATAGACTAGAGCTGATATAGCGGAGATAGATCATCTATTTCTGATGTGACAGTCATAGGTTTAACTTCATCAGAATAGGGAATGGATCTGTTAAGAAGGTAGTATGGTGTGATGTCCTGGTATATGGATGACATACACATAATAGGGGATGGATCAGTTATACTTTGGTTGTCACACAGAGGTTTCTCTACATAGTAATTGGATATTATATCAGACATTCTGGTTACTAGATCTATGGTTTTAGATCTAGATTTGGGTAGTTTCCCAATCTGGGTACTTAGACAGCATTCTAAAGGTGTTCTAGAATGGACGACTCCTGGCACGGTAGTGTACCTGCAGGTGATGGAGTCACCCTCTCTAAAGGTGTCTTACAGACTAAAGGGGAGAGGGATGTGCATGATTGGCAGATCACTTGCTTAGACTATTAAGTTGATCATGAGATGTCATGTACCACACCAGATGTTGTTTTTGCACTAGATGCAATAAGTTGATATTAATCCAATCCTGGAGAAACGTTCGGAAGCAGTTTTAGAACATAAGTTGATGTTCTGGGGAAATGATAACGACAGCCTCCTTCGGGAGAAGGTTATCATTCCAGGCTTCCAAGGTGACCTGGATGACAGAGTGACTGTCAGAGTTATAGTTTTCCCTCTGACGAGGGGCAGTAGTTTATATAGGTGGTCCAAGCAGATACTGAGGGAGGCATGGCACAAGTTACTGATAAAGTTCAGTTGACGATACAGTCTAAGAAGTTTGGATTTGGAGTTCATATATGAACTAGGTCCCATCAGATATCCAGACATATTCTAAGATAGGTATTGCTCATTTCGGGAGATGGCTTTCTCCGCGAACTTGAGATAAAGAGAGACATAGAAAGAAACATCAGGGCGGATCCACTCACTGAGGCTATTCCTCGAACGCAATAGTTTCACAAACGGCCTTTGTGAGACTGGTTATTAGAGGAGTTGGGTGTTCGGTATCACACGGGCTGTGAGTATGCGACATCGCAATAATTAGCCTTGAGTGCAAGTGGGATATTGTTGGATATAATGCCCTCAGAGTCAATTATTGGATCGCAGGCACGTGATTGCAATGATTGAGGGAGGACCTATACCGGTTGGACAGTCTTACTCGAGAGGTTTGTATACTATCTGGTTTGTCTTTATCATCGTGTACATGCTTTAGGTGACATTGTAGTTCACTATTACACATTGATAGAGAATAGTATGCTACCATGGTTTATCTTTATCATCATGTACTGCTTTAGGTGACCTTACAGGTCACTATTGCACGTTGATAGAGCCCATAGGATTCTTGCTTGACTACCAGCAGTATGATGGCGATCATATACGTGAGAGTTAGGTAGTCTATAAGCACATCCTTAAAGTGGTCCCTAGTCGTGGGAGTTTCGAGACTGGGCATCGATACTCCATTAGTAGACTAGTGTATACAGTCGAGACCCTGACGAGGGGCGTTGGCCGGTCTCACAAGCCATTGGTGTCAATTGGTTCACCTAAGATGTATACAGGTGCTCATTGGGTTATGAGTACACCGGACAGGACTCGCCGGGAGCATGCTAGTTGGTATTATACCTGACGTCAGATAGCAGTTCCCTGGTGACATGTGTACATGTTAGTTCATCGACCTGAGATCATCATTTGTCTCGTGTGAGTTCCCACTGTGCTTTGATTACTACCCTACCATGGCTCAAAGGAGTCGTGCAAACAGGTTTTAGTTGGGTACAGTCCCGAGCCACATGGAGGCAATGAGCGGATCGGCAGGAGTTCGTCTCTCCCGGTTTTGGGGGTGAGATCGCACTGTGTCTAGGAGAGCCATTACACGAAGTACTTGGCCAAGGCAGGAGATTTACTGGTGTTAGTTGTATGTATGCCCTAGAGGCCAGGATTGTACATATGATGTATATCATATTGGATGCTTGGACATATATAGAGATGACTTTCTTGCTCGATATGATAGTATGCTATCTGGTTGCTCTTTATCTTAACATGTATACTAGTCTCTTTATACTGTCTTATAGTTACATGTTGGTAAAGCCCTTAGGATGTGTGCTTGACTACCTGGACTATGATGCGGATCATACTAGTGGGGACATGGTAGTCCATAAGTACATCCTTCAAGGTCCCTAGTCGTGGGTGTATCAAGACGGGGCATCGATATACCAGTGTAGACTAGCGTATACGCTTCTCGACCTATGAGATGGGCGATGGATGATCCCATATCCATTGGTTTTTGACATCAGAGAGGGTATACGGGTGCTCAGTGGAGACTGGGTACACTGGACGGACTCGCCGAGAACTCCCAGATGGTATTATACCTCAAGTCAGATGGCAGTTCTCAGGTGACACTTGTGCAGGTTAGTCTGTAGACCCGAGATCGTCATAGAGTCTTATGTGATTCCCACTGTGCTTTGATTTCCACCTTACCACGTCCATGAGGGCGTGCAAAACGGTGGTTTTTGGGTACAGTCCCGAGTCACATGGAAGAAATGAGCGATAGGAGGGGTTTCTTCTCTCCCGGTATTGGGGGTTGATGTTGCGCTGTGCTCGATTGGCCGTAACAGGGAAGTCCCTGGCCAGGGCTGATTAGAGATTTACTGGTAAGTGTTACCAGTAGTTTCTCGACCCGTTATGTGCCTCACATCGGCACGACTTATCGGTTATTGGGGTCTGACGTTTACCACCCCTAGACTTGATATGCGACAAATCAGACGAAGAGACCGGACTGCACGGGTAGTGTTGCCGGTTGGCTCGACGGGAGTTGTAGCAGGTTCGCCTGTTTTCTTCTGATCGCTCAATACCCGGGTGGCCGTTATGTTTAGCTGACCACTTGCGGCTTGGGGGTGCTTGATATGATCATCACCCACTGCCGACGTATTGACGAGTCTTAGAGTCCCACAAAGGAGTTACCTAGTCCAGGCGAAACGTTGTGGTGCGCGTATGCGATATGCGCATGGACCCGGTTAAAATGCGCGTATGAGATACCGTATATTAATCGGGCGGCTTGGTTTTGGTCAGGTCTTATGTGTTATGGCCGGATTGATAAATCAAGTGTTGATTTATCATTTAACCATTAGTTTCTCACTAGAAATCCTTTCTTGTATTTTTTGATGTATGCATGCATGTATGCATTCTTTCTTGATTCATGCACATATGGATGTGCATGCACACATACATACATACATCATCCTTCATGGTTGCTTATACATAGAAAATGGTGGCAATATAAGACTCACACCATGGTTTATATGTATGGATTATTATTTCTATTTATGTTAAAACAAAAGAAAAGAGAAAAGATTAATAAATGGTTATATTCTACACTCTTCTTTGAATTGACCATGTTCACCTACTTATTAACCATGATTTAATCTTCCTCTTATGTTTTGACTCAAGTGAAATAAATATACATAATATATAACCATGGTTTGAGATGAAGAGGAAAAATATATATAGATATATTTTCTATTTTCTCATTAGAGATTATCTTTTTCTCTTTTTCTTAAAAAGCCATCATCTTCTTCAACCTTGCTATTTTGCTTTCTAGATCTTTCAAGTGAGCAAAATACTCAACAAGATAGGATTTTGAATTGAGAAAAAGAACCACAACACCATTCTACACATGTCTTGCCCACTTGTTTAGAGTGTTAGCTTCATTTCTTTCTCTTGATAAAGTGAAGTTGCAAGCTTGGACAAAGGAGCTTCAGTTGGATCGTCGTGGACGTTAGAAGACCTCAAGCGAACCCTTTTCCAAACCCCAAGTAGCCGAGGAGTCTAGCGTAGGGAGCTACAAAGGTTGTACTCTCAAAACCCTAGCTTTTCTTACTTGTGATGAAGTCTTGTTTTAGAAACCCTAATTTTCTAGGATTGATTCTTTGTATGCTTACTTAGCACCCTAAAATTTTAATCTTTGGTACATGTGATGCTTCCAATCCCTTCATGAGGTGCTAGGTAAACCCAACATTGGTATCAGAGCCGACCTAGAACATTAGGTGACGCTTTAGCGAAGTTAAAACTCCGATCGAACCGGAAAATACGGATTTTTAGCACTCTCTGGACATTTTTTGAAAACTGTTGTTTTTCAGGATTAAAAATATGTAAAAAATACAGCAGGGAATTATAAGACAAACTGTAAAAAACGAAACCCTAATAAGCATATTCCACCGCGAAACCGCGGCTTAAGCTGGCTTAGGCCGCGGCTCCGCGGCCGTACAGAGCTATTAAGGCTTCGTTTTTGTACTGTGTTCTTATTATCTGCTTGTAGAGGTTTTTGGATATTTTTAATACGGTTTCAGTGACACATGTTCTGGAGATTGTTTTGGATTCGGTAAATCGATCGGAATTTTGATTTCGTGTTTCTTTCCGGGTAATTTAGAAAGTATTGAATTGTTCGAACGAGTATCATTTACTCACTTTTTCACGGGGTTTTAATCTTTCGGAAATACGTGCAAGTTTTGTGGTGGACCCTCTAGAAGACAACAAACCTTAACTCGATTATGTGACCGTCTTGAACTGCCTTTTGAACCTTAGGGTTTGGGGCTGTACGGCGTGCCACATGTGAGGCGTTGGCTTGACCCTTCTACGGCCGGACCGCTACTACTGTGTCACACTCCGGGTTTTTTGAACTCCGCTCAAGTGTTGAGCTTTATGGAATTTTGGGTATTTGGTCATTCGTTCGAAAACTTTAATACTGTCTATTTATCTGGAATTTGATACAATATGTGGAATTCATATAGTTAGGCATGAAATACGAAATATATGATATTTCGCATTTACGATGTCTAAAGAGAATGTGGATTCCAAATATTGTAGTTTTACACTTTATTTTCTGTGACCGTAAGTGTAGTATGTCGATATTGCCGGTTTCGTTGCTATACATCAACGACAATTGGGGTATGCATACTTACTTACGTTGATGATATGAGATATTATGTGTTGCTGAGATATGATGTGCAGGATTGTCGCGATTGAATAGCCGGGGGGTTTTATGTGAGATGAGAGTTTTATATTTTCATTCATGTAAATTCAAATGTAATGTAATATTCTTTTATTTGGGGCACTTCCGGGTTGAGGTTGATGCCACCAGTGTTGTATATTATTTACTTTTCCGCATTAGGATGGACCCAAGGAGGGGAGCACAGGTGACCGGGTTCTGGGGTTCAGTAGGAGGCCATCTCGAGGAGTCGAGACCGGGTCTCCTAAACTCCAGAATTGGTAGGGTCACTTGCCGCTCTCGTAGGGGTCCAGGGTGTGGGCTTGGCTATTCATCGCGACTGTGGAATCCGTATTTTCTATTGTTGGCTAAATACTAAATACGGACGTCCTAGTATATCCCACATTATATCTATGTTTCTGCTGCGATATCTGTGATGTGATCATTTGATATGATGTGATGGATATAGTATATAGTATATATGATATATTATATAGACGTTACTTATGTTTTACACCCGCACTAGCCCTGCCCTGCTCTATCATTAGTTACCTAACCTAACGGTGCACGAGGGGACATCGAGGCGAATGCGGATGGCATAAGTGTACGTCGTATTTATCTGTGATGTTTAGGTGACTTAATTGATGGGACTTCATTAATGTGATTAATGAAAGAAAAGAAACCTAAAAGATGTTGTAGAATCAAATCTTTCAAAAAGGGTAGCTACAGTTTTGCTTTGCATAGCGATATATATGATATATCCCGCACCTTATTCGATGAGGAAAGAGCCGAGATCCCTTCACCGGGAGTGACCTCTTTAGCGAAACTGGCAGATGCTACAACATTCGGTTTGCTTCTAATTGCTTTTTGGAGTTTTGCTTTGCATAGTGATATATATGATATATCCTGCACCTTATTCGATGAGGAAAGAGCCGAGATCCCTTCACCGGGAGTGACCTCTTTAGCAAAACTAATGAAAGCCTCAAAATCACTCCTTTTTTCAAAATTCACTCGATTCTACAACGATATCAAGTTCATTACGCTCATGGTTTTTCTGAAAAAACCTGCGTAGCCCTCCGTCATTTCAGATAAGTACTACTTAGTATTCGTGCTGCGGTAGTTTGGCCTCCGTCAAGGCGTAGTGTATGGTAGCTAACTAGTGCTTATCTGCTAGAATATGATGCGATTGGATTAGGGTATTCGTACGGCGTAGTTTGGCCTCCGTCAAGGGTCATATGGGTGGGTTTAATTCAATCAAGAAATGACGGGTTGAACTTGACTAGCGCCCTATTGGTAGTTTGGCCTCCGTCAAGGTCATTGGACGCTAGGGGCAAAAGCATTATCGGGAATTTCAAGTGTTGAAATTTGCAATGAGATTGCATACCTTCTATGAGATAGTTGGATCCCGATACCCACTGCGAGTAATTGTTACTCCCGGGAGAGTTTTACACAGGACAATTAGCCGATCAAGTAGGTGTCTAGAAAGGTGTCAACGGGGTTACGCCTCTGGGAAAATGAGGTTTACTTTAATTAGGTCCGTGCAAAAGCACGGGGAACCTCCCTCAAAGTACCGACACTGTCCTGGCTAAAAGATCGGCGAAGTTGTAGGGTGTAATTAATCCCGGCTAGTCTTTCCTTTTAGGGTTTGAAGGAAGATTTGATAAAAACAGTGGGAGCCATCCTGATTAGATAAGATAATAACCAATCTGATCTTGCAAGAGCATACGCTAAAGTGTTTTCTTCTCTCTCTCTCCAGGTAGCGACCATGTCATGCCTTAATCAAGATAATAATATGGATGTATTGACTGAACCCGCTTATTATACTGAGCAGGGGAACGTTGGACCCGTTCTTTCTTATAAGAGTTATAAGACTGAACAGGGAATATGAGAATATCTGGATTCTCAAGCCACCCAAAAGAACATGTATGTTGATGCATCTTCTTCAGGTGTGTTAGTTATTGAGAACTGTTTCTCAGTTTACCCTACGTCCTGGGTATTAGATACCGGATCAGGATCCCACATATGTAAATTGTTACATGGGCTACGGAAAGGTAGAGAAATGGGAAAAGGTGATCATTCCGTTCAAGTAGGGAATGGGGCAAATATTGCAGCCAAAGCAGCTGGCGAATATCACCTAGTATTACTGTTCATACCAGAATATTGCATTCTATACCGCCCATTCTTACGCTCGTTTGTTTATAGGCAGGTGCTTTTAATCAGTGTTTGCTGCATATTTACAGGATACTGGTTCTCAGCTCTAAACAGTGAAATTCATGAAAAGTGCATCAATTTCCAGATTACTGCCAACAACAGATAAAACACGGGTCTCCACTCTCTATCCGTGTGTTGCCACACACCAGTTTAAGGGACAAAATGACAAATCAATGTCATTGTCATGCACAAAGCTCAATGCCAACACAAGATCCAAGAAATCTACGCGGAGCTGGAGGAAATCATGGCAAAAGATCCACATCACATCACCTTTTGATCTACTAAAATTCTGAAAGAAACGTGAGGAGATTCTGAGAAAAGTCATATACCAAACTGCAGGAAACATCAAACCAGGAAATCACCCAAAACCCGAGGACCAAAATCCCCTATACGGCCGCGGATCCGCGGCCAATAGGGGGTATTGGCCGAGGAAACACGGCCGTACTGTGTCTTCAGCGTGTCATCTTTTAGGGGCATATTTGTAATTCTATGTAAGGTCAGAATGTTGCCCTAGGTTTCCATTTCCCCGCCTATAAATACCCCAGATCTGAACCATTGCTAGGTGTTAAATTCTTTTAGCCTCTTTTTGTTAGGTTTTAGTTTTCTTCTTCTTCTTCTTTATTCTTTCCTCCATGAAAATTATAGTGGGAGCTTTTTGAGTGGAAGATCAATGAAGATGAGGGTTTTTTTTGTATTATTCTTTTTGCTTAGCTTCCCCCTTGAGCTCTCTACCTTAACTTGATCTTGCAACCTCTTAAGTGAGCTTGCAAGTTTAAGCTTTGTTCATTGGTCTCAAGGGGTTGTATCATTTTTTTCTCTCTTTAGTGCTTCATTTCACATGAGTTCTTTACCCTTCTCTTGATCTTGCAACCTCTTGATTGAGCTTGCAAGTTTAAGGGTTGGCTATTGATCCCATACTTGTTTTGAGTTCTACGGTTCTTGTAATTACTTTCTTGCATTTTTCATTCTTGTCTTTAATTACTTGCAATTTATTATCATGCACTTTAATTACTTGCTTGTAATCTTTTCTTTTCTTTGTTCTTTTCTTTTGCTCTTTTTGGTTTGTTTTGTTTTGTGAATGGTTGTAATTATTATTGTTAAGAAGAAATATGATATTATAAGTTAACGTTTCTTTGCTCATTTCCTTTTCCCGTATTTTCCATTGAACTCCGCCCAAACGATACGCAAGCGCTCCGTTAGGCACCCTACCCTAACAAGGTAACGGTGATTCCTAACCGCGTCCGGTTGCGTTCGGTTTGGCCGTAGGCGAAAGCATGAGACAAGAACGGAAGGACAAGGGTAAATAAGCCGGATTCCACGAATACCGCACTTAAATCCCCTAATCCACGTTGTTGCCGATTGCTCTAACTTCAATTGGTCAAGACTCGGCTCAACGGTTTTGAGTACGGATTTCTTTAGCTTACAATTTCGTATCTTTTTCTTAACAACTTTATACTTGCAAATAATACACATAGGTTAGATTGAACAAACTCATACAAATTCTTTATTGACTCGTCTAAAACAAGAAAGGACATACAACCATCTCCCTGTGGATCGACCCGTGCTCAACCGGCTAGCTGCATAGCGACACCGTCTTGATTGCGGTTAACTTTAATTCTTCCAATCAAATGGCGCCGTTGCCGGGGAGACGGTAGCGTATTTTCTTTCTTGTTATTCGGGTTAATATTCTTTTTGTATATATTTATACATAAAAAAATAAAAAAAAATTCTTTTTGTTATTTTTGATCATTTTTGTGGGCAAGAGTGCAGATTTTTGCGGATTTGCAAACTGCGATTGTGGGGAGCAAAGTGTACGTTCAAAGCTAAGGTGATTGCAAAGTACAGTGCCAAAGATCCGGGTAGTTTGACCCGCGCAAGCGAACTTTTCAAGCTTACCGGATTTGATTCAATGGG
This sequence comes from Agapanthus africanus, assembly GCA_030015575.1. NCBI lineage: Eukaryota > Viridiplantae > Streptophyta > Magnoliopsida > Asparagales > Amaryllidaceae > Agapanthus > Agapanthus africanus. Next base: position 318,141,084 of record JASDDO010000010.1, read on the forward strand.
GGTTCCCTAACACAAAACTTAACGGTACGTACTTTACTAACACCTTTTTCTCAAATCCGACGCATCCAATATACTATTCTTTGCAGGATTCTTTGCAAGTTCGCTAGCAAACACTAAAAATTGACTAACCCGTATTTGTTGCAGTGCCGCGTTTAAACTAAAAAACGATTGTTTGATTCTTTATAGAATTTTTATTGAATTGCGCATTGCATACATTAATACGGACTTAAGGGCAAGCGAACCCCACAACATACGGTAAAGGATTTCATCACCTTTTCCGTGGCCCACAAATCATTTACTTGAGCATAACGTTTACCCGCACAAAATTTAAAAGAAACTAGACTTTAAGCCTTAAGGACTTCGCGCTCACTAGGAGAAGTTAACTGTGTTTAGAAGCTCGCTTAACGGTATATTGCTTACGGGGTGTCTAGGAAAGTGTTAACGGCGAAACCGCCAAAAAAGAAAGGGTTATTTAATTAAGGAACTTCGCGAAAGCGTTGGAAAACCTCCCCTTATCTCTGCACTTACCTGGCCTCGTGATCAGTGTATCTTGAGCCCGTTTCTCGACACAGTTTTACTTCGACAATCAAGTTCTGGAGCAGGTCTAGTTGACCTAGGTGAACCCTAGAACGATTAGGTGTATGGTATTTTCGTGTTGTGATTGTTTTTGTCCATATTCTTTTTGTGTGTATATTTCATTCTTCTGTTAATATATAAACTATAAAAAAAAATCACATTCTTTTTCCTCTCCTTTTCTCTACCTTTCTTTCTCTCTCTTCATATCATGGGTACCCCACCTCGAAAAACTCTTGCCGAACTTTGGTACCCACAACTAGACATTACTTCTTACGGTTCTTGCTTTGGCCGAACATCGAACGACCCCTCCATGCCCAAAGTTTCACTGAAAGATCGCATAGAAGCGTCTAGGACAAACACTTGCACTCCTCATTCCACTTTGTATAAACCTTTTCAACCTCCCGCAAATGGTTATGTTGATACCCCTTTTGCAAGTCGCCCTTTGTCCATCGCTGAACGTATTGAACAATCCCGTAGCCGATCTTTCACTCCTTTCACCACTTCAAGTTCTTGGGATCAACAATTCCATTTACCTTCCTATCCAAATGTTGATCCTGCTCCTGTCCAGCCATTCAATTCCTACCAATCCTTCCCTACTTTTGCACCTTCCCTAGACATTGCTTCAGAACCGCCATTTGGGAGTTTTCAGTATCCAAACAACTTTGAATCTTTTACTGAAACCCCTTCACAACCCATGTCTAGTCTGGAACAGTCGTTGGAAGACTTTAGGGTAGCGTCAAGCCAACAGATGATGGATTTGAATGCGTCCATGGCCGCTCTCATACAACCTACTGACCCGGTAGCTAGTTTCCAGCTAGCTCCAAATTTTCCAATGTATGATGAGGCGGTAGGACAGGCTGAGAATTTGAGTGGAGAAAGTGAGCTGTATACTCTTCCAAATCAAACCTACCCGTCTCAAATTGAATCCCACAACTCCTGTGTTGAAAGTCTATCAAGTGTCCCAAATGAATTATCAGTTGAAGATAGAATGTTTAATGAGTTGTGCAACTTTGTAGTGTTTGATTTGCCAGATTGTGAAGGTACCTTGCCAAGTGAAACCACACCCGATCCTTTTGACCTCTACACCTCCATCTTAGAACCTGAATTGATTGAAATCCATGCTTTTGATGAGGTGTCTGAGAATTTTGATTTTCACTTGATTGAGGATATTGACGCTGGGAATATTTTGGATGATGAACCCATAGATTTAGCTGAATTTTTCTCTCCAACTCATCATCCCGAGTCATTAACTGTTTTTCCCGAACCTCATATGCGTCTTGATTTTGTTGAAAATTGCATGGATGAGATAAATTTTGAGAAGAATATTGAGGATAGTTTTGAGGATGAACCAGTTTTAATTGATGAGTCGGATTTTCCAATTCATCATGTCCCTATCATTAACTGTCTACACCCTCCTGAACCCTTACCCGATACCCTTCCTCAATCACTTCCCCCCACCCTTCCCATCGTTCTGACATGGCAAGACACCGTATCACTTTCATTTACTATGTCTGGTTCACTAAGTTCGGCGTACCCATGGTTTCTCACGAATCTTGAGGGATTTGACCCCATTTCTCGACGGGTAAATATATTAGCACAATCGCTTTTCACACATCGGTCATCACAAATTGTGCTAATCTATTTACTCCATTTGCACTCTCAAGTTCGTATTCCACTTCTTTTTCCCTTCCGCCATTCTTCTTCCTCTTATATACCGAGACCGTACACTTCTATCTCCATACGGTCTCGCGTATTCTCCATTTCTTTCCTCTTCACCTTCTTTCACCAGCCACTGCTTTATCACGATAAGATCTTTGAATGGTTGGTACTAACTTTTGGCCTGTGTAAGGCCTTGTATAGCTTAACACTGTTCTTTCCCCCCTAATCCTGAACTTCAAACTGTGGAAACACTGTTTTACTTAAGTTTGGGGGGGACACCTTTTTGTATATATATTTTTTTTCCTCTTTGTTTTGTATATAATTTGTTTTTAGGGAGCGCCGACAATTTTGACCCTCTTGGTATAGCCTGACAGTGAGGGCACTGTCAAGTTGAAGTTTGGGGGTGTGCTCGGTAAGCTTTCTTGCTTCACATTCATTTGTATATTTTGCATTTGCATACCTATTTAAAAATCCATAAAAATCAAAAAACTTTCTAAAAATATAAAAACTTTGTCGTCAAGTTAGCTAATAGGGTAACTTTTATTTTTATTCTGAATGTTTAGTTGATATGTTAGAAATAACTAAATTCTAGACTTAGGAATTGAAAACCCTTAAAATAACCCTCATTCTGTCTAACTTTGGTAAGTATACGTCCTTACAGTTTTTTTTAAGAAATAGGTAATCTTGAGTTCAGTTTTTGAGTTAAGTCAAGATGAAGGGAAAGTATTGAAGCTTTACTGGAGGATAAGTCTGAAAAATAGTTTCTTTTCTTGAGTCCAAATTCAGAAAGTATATACCCTACAAACTGCACTTACACGCACCTTGAAACTTGGGATAGTAGAGGATACCTAGAAATACTCTTGCCTGAAAGCCTAGTATGAAAGAAAAACGGTATTTAAAGCTAAACACCAAAAGAGCATGTGAAAAATATATCCGGTCTTGAAAAAGAAAAAGAAAAAAAAATAGAATAAAGTCAAGACCTGGAAGCTGCTATTTACGCTTTAAGTTCACACATTCAGTAATCGGTCATTAGTGCCTCAAGAAACATTAATAGTCGCATGAAAGGTGTGTGAGCAAATCCATCCATCCTTAATGAAAAGAAGTAGTATTAGGTATTAGGGCAAGGGTATTATAGCTTGAATTGAATTCTCAAGTGTAGGGGTGCAAATATACACACACGTAGGGGTATACAATCGATGTTTGAATAAAAGATAGAATGAAGAATAAGACTTGTGTTTTCTGTAAAGTTGATAAAAATCCCTGATTTGAGGCCACACTTTAGAAGGAAAACTCAGGAGAACCAATATCTTTTTAAACTTTTTTTGGAACGTATATGAACCAAGGTTAAATAGATAGGAGGTGTGAAGCATTAGGGTTGAATATTTCTAACTTAGGATGATAGAGTTTCTAGCGTAAATACTAAACTGTAGGAGTAGAATCAATGTTAACTTATGACACTAGCTTGACGGGATTTTGTGGGTGTAATCCGCTGAAAACCCTCAGGAGACGACACTCCTCCTACTAGGGACACCTAGAGGTTTAACGGCTTGTTGCACGCGCTCAGTGCAATCGCGTTCCCCGCGAAAGTGCGGTTAGGATTTTATTTTGTGAATAATTGGTTTTGCTCGGGACGAGCAAAAGTTAAGTTTGGGGGTATTTGTTCATACCAGAATATTGCATTCTATATCGCCCATTCTTACGCTCGTTTGTTTATAGGCAGGTGCTTTTAATCAGTGTTTGCTGCATATTTACAGGATACCGGTTCTCAGCTCTAAACAGTGAAATTCATGAAAAGTACGTCAAATTCCAGATTACTGCCAACAACAGATAAAACACGGGTCTCCGCTCTCTATCCGTGTGTTGCCACACACCAGTTTAAGGGACAAAATGACAAATCGATGTCATTGTCATGCACAAAGCTCAATGTCAACACAAGATCCAAGAAATCTACGTGGAGCTCGAGGAAATCATGGCAAAAGATCCACATCACATCACCTTTTGATCTACTAAAATTCTGGAAGAAACGTGAGGAGATTCTGAGAAAAGTCATATACCAAACAGCAGGAAACATCAAACCAGGAAATCACCCAAAACCCGAGGACCCAAATCCCCTATACGGCCGCGGATCCGCGGCCAATAGGGGGTATTGGCCACGGAAATGCGGCCGTACTGTGTCTTCAGCGTGTCATCTTTTAGGGGCATATTTGTAATTCTATGTAAGGTCAGAATGTTGCCCTAGGTTTCCATTTCCCCGCCTATAAATACCCCAGATCTGAACCATTGCTAGGTGTTAAATTCTTTTAGCCTCTTTTTGTTAGGTTTTAGTTTTCTTCTTCTTCTTCATTCTTTCCTCCATGAAAATTGTAGTGGGAGCTTTTTGAGTGGAAGATCAATGAAGATGAGCTTTTTTTTTGTATTATTCTTTTTACTTAGCTTCCCCCTTGAGCTCTCTACCTTAACTTGATCTTGCAACCTCTTAAGTGAGCTTGCAAGTTTAAGCTTTGGTCATTGGTCTCAAGGGGTTGTATCATTTTGTTCTCTCTTTAGTGCTTCATTTCACATGAGTTCTTTACCCTTCTCTTGATCTTGCAATCTCTTGATTGAGCTTGCAAGTTTAAGGGTTGGCTATTGATCCCATGCTTGTTTTGAGTTCTATGGTTCTTGTAATTACTTTCTTGCATTTTTCATTCTTGTCTTTAATTACTTGCAATTTATTATCATGCACTTTAATTACTTGCTTGTAATCTTTTCTTTTCTTTGTTCTTTTCTTTTGCTCTTTTTGGTTTGTTTTGTGAATGGTTGTAATTATTATTGTTAAGAAGAAATACGATATTATAAGTTAACGTTTCTTTGCTCATTTCCTTTTCCCGTATTTTCCATTGAACTCCGTCCAAACGATACGCAAGCGCTCCGTTAGGCACCCTACCCTAACAAGGTAACGGTGATTCCTAACCGCGACCGGTTGCGTTCGGTTTGGCCGGAGGCAAAAGCAAGAGACAAGAACGGAAGGACATGGGTAAATAAGCCGGATTCCACGAATACCGCGCTTAAATCCCCTAATCCACGTTGTTGCCGATTGCTCTAGCTTCAATTGGTCAAGACTCGGCTCAAAGGTTTTGAGTACGAATTTCTTTAACTTACAATTTCGTATCTTTTTCTTAACAACTTTATACTTGCAAATAATACACATAGGTTAGATTGAACAAACTCATACAAATTCTTTATTGACTCTTCTAAAACAAGAAAGGACATACAACCATCTCCCTGTGGATCGACCCATGCTCAACCGGCTAGCTGCATAGCGACACCGTCTTGATTGCGGTTAACTTTAATTCTTCCAATCAATTACCAAGTGGTGATATACTGATTCTAAATGGGTGCTATTATATACCGAACATGATGTGCAACATTATATCAGTTTCTTTATTAAGTAAAGAAGGATATAATTTTGTAGTAAAGGATAATGTTATGAACATATTCCTAGATCAAAAGTTGATTGCATCAGTCTAGTTACATAATGGCATATTCATTCTAAATCAAAATACAGTCCTCAATATACAAAACACAGACAAGAGGAAAAGTTCAGAAATAAACGAATCCTTCTTGTGGCATTGTAGACTTGGTCATATCAATGCGACACGACTGGCTAAGTTACATACAGATGGATATTTGAATTCGTACGAATTATCATCTTATGATACTTGCCATTCATGTCTCAAAGGCAAGATGACCAAAACTCCGTTTACGGGACATGGAGAAAGAGTTACGGAACTCTTGGGACTGGTGCATAGTGATGTATGCGGTCCCATGTCTACACATGCCAGGGATGGTTCTTCCTACTTCATTACATTCACTGACGATCTCTCAAGATTCGGATATGTGTTCCTAATGAAACACAAGTCTGAAGCTTTTGAGAAATTCAGAGAATATAAACACGAAGTAGAGAACCAAACGGGAAAAAGTATTAAGATCCTTCGATCTGATCGAGGAGGAGAATACTTAAGCAATGAATTCCAAGATTATCTAAAAGAGAATGGTATTCTCTCTCAGCTTACTCCTCCTTATACACCACAGCACAACGATGTATCGGAGCGGAGGAATCGCACCCTATTAGATATGGTGCGCTCTATGATGAGTACAGCTGAGTTACCTATTTCCTTCTGGGGATATGCACTGAAGACAGCTGCATACCTATTGAATAGAGTTCCAACCAAATCAGTGCCTACCACTCCATATGAGATATGGAATGGTAAGAGACTATGTCTTAATTTTATTCAGATATGGGGTTGCCCGGCCTATGTTAAAACACAAAATCCGGACAAGCTCGAGGCAAGGTCTGTTCTATGTAAGTTTGTTGGATATCCCAAACATTCGCTAGGGTATATCTTCTACCACTCCGAGGAACAAAAGGTGTTTGTTTCTCGACATGCCACTTTCTTAGAAAAAGGTTTTCTTATGAAACAAACTAGTGGCATTAAGGTAGAACTAGAAGAAATTCCAGCAGATCAAACTACAACAGATGATTTGGTAGAACCAGAGGATTTAGTAGTACCCGACGAACCCCAGCCTCTCCGCCGATCTAGCAGGGTTTCTCATCCGCCTGAGAGATACTACGGTTTTCTCATTGATGGTGGAAGCGAGGATTGCATCATGGAGGATGATGACCCAACTAGCTTCGAGCAGGCCATCACAAGTAGGGACTCAGTGAAATGGCTGGATGCAATGCGGTCCAAGATGGAATCTATGTACACCAACAAAGTATGGACTTTGGAAGTTGCTCCTGAAGGGGTAAAACCCATTGGGAGCAAGTGGATCTTCAAGAAAAAACCTTGTGTAGATGGGAAAGTGGAGACTTTCAAAGCTAGACTTGTTGCAAAGGGTTTTCGTCAAAGACCAGGTGTGGACTATGACGAAACCTTTTCTCCAGTGGCTATGCTTAAATCCATCCGGATCATGCTTGCCATCGCTGCATATCATGATTACGAAATCTGGCAAATGGATGTTAAGACCGCCTTTCTAAACGGTGATTTAGAAGAGTGCGTGTACATGACTCAGCCAGAGGGCTTCGTAGATAGTGGGAGCAGCGGGAAGGTGTGCAAGCTACTTAAATCCATTTATGGATTAAAGCAAGCATCGCGGAGTTGGAACATCTGCTTTGACGTCGTTATCAAAGAGTTTGATTTCGTCAAAAACGTAGATGAACCTTGTATCTACAAGAAGGTGGCAGAGAGTAAGGTTGTCTTCCTCGTATTGTACATGGACGACATACTCTTGATAGGAAATGACATTCCTATCCTGCAAGCGGTCAAGCTCTTCTTATCACAAAGATTCTCAATAAAAGATCTTGGTGATGCCTCCTGCATATTGGGAATTAGGATCTATAGAGATAGATCCAAACGGATATTGGGATTGTCCCAATCCAGGTACATTGACACCATACTAAAGAGGTTTAGTATGGAAGAATCCAAGCGTGGGAACTTACCCACGATCTCTGGAGTCACTCTCTCCAAAGTGATGTCTCCCAAGACTGATTTGGAGAGAGCTCGCATGCAAGGGATACCCTATGCTTCGGCTGTAGGCTCTATCATGTACGCGATGCTATGTACCAGACCCGATATAGCATACTCACTAAGTGTAGTGAGCAGGTATCAAGATAATCCTGGAGAGAGTCACTGGACAGCTGTGATGAGCATTCTCAAGTACTTACGAATGACTAAAGAGATTCTCTTGGTGTATGGTAACGGAGAACTCCAAGTGGAGTCCTTTACCGATTCGAGCTTCCAGAGTGATAAGGATGACTCTAAGTCGCAGTCGGGATTTGTCTTTACCCTTTACGGAGGGGCGGTTAGCTGGAAGAGTTCCAAGCAGGAAACCGTGGCAGACTCGACGATGGAGGCTGAATACATCGCTGCCAACGATGCTGCCAAAGAGGCTGTCTGGATCAAGAAGTTCAATACTGAACTTGGAGTGGTTCCATCCATTGAGCATCCAATACCTTTGTATTGTGATAACAATGGAGCGGTGGCTTTGGCCAAGGAACCCAGGCCTATCAGCGATCCAGGCATATTCTGAGGCGGTATCACCTGATCCGGGAGATAGTTGATCGCCGGAAGATCGAGGTCAGGAGGGTTGACACGAAGAATAACACAGCGGATCCACTCACAAAAGCCATTCCCCAGATACAGTTTGAGAGACTCTTCGGGATGCTCGGTATGCGATACTACAACAGCTGGCCCTAGTGCAAATGGGAGATTGTTAGTTGTATGTATGCCCTTGAGGCCAGTATTGTACAGATGATGTATATTATATTGGATGCTTGGACATATATAGAGATGACTTTCTTGCTCGATATGATAGTATGCTATCTGGTTGCTCCTTATCTTAACATGTATACTAGTCTCTTTATACTGTCTTATAGTTACATGTTGGTAAAGCCCTTAGGATGTGTACTTGACTACCTGAACTATGATGCGGATCATACTAGTGGGGACATGGTAGTCCATAAGTACATCCTTCAAGGTCCCTAGTCGTGGGTGTATCGAGACGGGGCATCGATATACCAGTGTAGACTAGCGTATACGCTTCTCGACCCATGAGATGGGCGATGGATGATCCCATATCCATTGGTGTTTGACATCAGAGAGGGTATACGGGTGCTCAGTGGAGACTGGGTACACTGGACGGACTCGCCGAGAACTCCCAGATGGTATTATACCTCAAGTCAGATGGCAGTTCTCAGGTGACACTTGTGCAGGTTAATCTGTAGACCCGAGATCGGCATAGAGTCTTATGTGATTCCCACTGTGCTTTGATTTCCACCTTACCACGTCCATGAGGGTGTGCAAAACGGTGGTTTTTGGGTACAGTACCGAGTCACATGGAGGCAATGAGCGATAGGAGGGGTTTTGTCTCTCCCGGTATTAGGGGTTGATGTTGCGCTGTGCTCGGTTGGCCGTAACAGGGAAGTCCCTGGCCAGGGCTGATTAGAGATTTACTGGTAAGTGTTACCAGTAGTTTCTCGACCCGTTATGCGCCTCACATCGGTACGACATATCGGTTATTGGGGTCTGACGTTTATCACCCTTAGACTTGATATGCGACATATCAGACGAGGAGACCGGACTGCACGGGTAGTGTTGCCGGTTGGCTCGACGGGAGTTGTAGCAGGTTCGCTTGTTTTCTTCTGATTGCTCAATACCCGGGTGGCCGTTACGTTTAGCTGACCGCTTGCGGCTTGGGGGTGCTTGATATGATCATCACCCACTGCCGGCGTATTGACGAGTCTTAGAGTCCCACAAAGGAGTTACCTAGTCCAGGAGAAACATTGTGGTGCGCGTATGCGATATGCGCATGGACCCGGTTAAAATGCGCGTATGAGATACCGTATATTAATCGGGCGGCTTGCTTTTGGCTGGTCGTATGTGATATGGCCGGATTGATAAATCAAGTGTTGATTTATCATTTAACCATTAGTTTCTCACTAGAAATCCTTTCTTGTATTTTTTGATTTATGCATGCATGTATGCATTCTTTCTTGATTCATGCACATATGGATGTACATGCACACATACATACATACATCATCCTTCATGGTTGCTTATACATAGAAAATGGTGGCAATATAAGACTCACACCATGGTTTATATGTATGGATTATTATTTCTATTTATGTTAAAACAAAAGAAAAGAGAAAAGATTAATAAATGGTTATATTCTACACTCTTCTTTGAATTGACCATGTTCACATACTTATTAACCATGATTTAATCTTCCTCTTGTATTTTAACTCAAGTGAAATAAATATCCATAATATATAACCATGGTATGAGATGAAGAGGAAAAATATATATAGATATATTTTCTATTTTCTCATTAGAGATTATTTTTTTCTCTTCTTCTTAAAAAGCCAGCATCTTCTTGAACCTTGCTATTTTGCTCTCTATATCTCTCAAGTGAGCAAAATACTCAACAAGATAGGATTTTGAAGTGAGAAAAAGAACCACAACACCATTCTACACAAGTCTTGCCCACTTGTTTAGAGTGTTAGCTTCATTTCTTTCTCTTGATAAAGTGAAGTTGCAAGCTTGGACAAAGGAGCATCGGGTGGATCGTCGTAGACGTTAGAAGACCTCAAGCGAACCCTTTTCCAAACCCTAAGTAGCCGAGGAGTCTAGCGTAGGGAGCTACAAAGGTTGTACTCTCAAAACCCAATCTTTTCTTACTTGTGATGAAGTGTTGTTTTAGAAACCTTAATTTTCTAGGATTGATTCTTTGTATGCTTACTTAGCACCTTAAAATTTTAATCTTTGGTACATGTGATGCTTCCAATCCCTTCATGAGGTGCTAGGTAAACCCAACAACTGGTAGGTATTCCAGTAGTATCTCAGGGTGTTCTGGGCTACACTCCGACACGGCTTGTACCACTTTTGGGGGTCTGACTTTTACCAACCCCCGAGGCCCGACATGCGATACTTATAGACGAACGGACCGGACTGTATGGATATTGTCACTGACAGGCTCAGTAGGGTGTCAGGATGAGTTCGCTCATCGTCCTCCATTTTGGTCAATACCTGGTAGCCCGTTACGTACGGCTAATACCTCTGACGTGCTAGTGGTTAAATCCACAGCCAAAGTATTGACGAGTCTTTAGAGTCCCCCACAGACAGTTTCTCAAGTTTTGGGCAAAACGTTGTAGAGGTCGTATGGGTTTATGGCAGGGTTCGAACATACGCGTGCACTTGTGCACGTGTCGTGTTTCGGACGGATAATACTAGCGGGCTTTTGTTTAAGCCGGGTCCTAGTATTATACTGTGTAGATTTTGTCTCATTGCATTTGTATTCGGTCGGAATACAAATGCAGGTATGTATATACAATCGTGGGGTTATCCTATAATTTATTGCGGGATCGCTTTTTGAAGTTGCCAGTTTGCATTCCGTTTCGGCCATCTTTCCTTTCATTCTTTTCTTGGCTGATTTTTGCTTGGAGGGGCTTATTTGTAAAAGTGGCTTTTACAAAATGGGGGTGTTTTCTATGGTGCTGGGGCTCCAGAATTCTGCAGCAAGATCCATGTGTTTTCTTGATTGTTTTTGTGCTCATTGCTTGCATTAATGAGATTGGATTGATAAGGAAATGGGTGTGACATTTTTTCCTCTTTATCACCCATTTTTCTTTTGCTTTTTGACCTCACCTCCCTCCTCTAAAATGCTTGGCCGACCACTACATGAGAAGGCTGTCCAAATTTTTGAGAGGAGAATTGATCTTTTTTTTTCTTGCATAAAACTTCCTTAGCTCCATTTCCAAAAGCTCATTTTCATCTCCACCAAAAATGGCAACTTCGATTAACCCTTGAGACAAAGTGATCTACGTATATTCTACAGCAATCTTGGACATGTCGGCTAGCAAACTTCATGTCCGAGTTGCCTCGGTTCAGAGGCGGGAGCCCATAAAAAAACTCGAAGATGTGGTGCCCTTTCCGATGAGGAGATCGAGACCAAAGATGCCGCGAGGAGCTTGGGATGGTGGCCAAAGACCGAAGGACACAGATCGATCAGTATACCTTTCTATCCCTTCTCTAGATAGCTAGTTGTAGGTTAATGGTTCGATCCGGGTTTATAGTATACGATAGCGCCGGTTTCAAGTTAAGAAAAAGTTTTTGTTTCCGCATTTTGGCCTCAGCCAGACGGCCGGAGCTCTACCGTACACTTACAGTATTCGCCTGGACACCTAGCTCTAGCTCGACATCGAGTGAAGGAGAAATGACCGCACTAGAACATGCACAATTGATAAGGAGAGAAGTAGGGGTATTGATGAGTTAAGGGAGCAATTGAGGGTAACATCGAGGGAGCACGACCGTCGGTTGACGGAAGTTGAGCAGGGGATTCGAACCCTGTTGGTTAGGGAGGAGCGTTCACGTTCACGCTCGAGAGCGTGGCGTGGGGCCGAGCAGTGAGGGCACTGCTTTGGATAAGTTTGGGGGAGTTGGTGGTTGTATATAGTTATCTTTTGCATTGCATACTTTTTTTTATAAAATTTTTGTATATATTTTTCTTTTTCTTTTGCATGTTTAAATTCTGCATTGCATCCTTATATAAAAATCATAAAAATTGGAAAATTTGAAAAGAAAATTAAAAAAATAGAAAAATAAAAAATCAAATAAAAACTGAAAAATTTGAAAAATTATAAAAATTATAAAAAAAATTCAATTTTGGCTATAATTGACTTGAGTTTGAATTAGATCTTAGACTTAGTAAATTAAAAACCCTAAAAAATAACCTTTCTTAAAATTTAACGGTAGAAAGTATATGTCTTTATAGTTTATTTAGAAATAGGCAAATTTCGAGTTGACTTCTTGGGCTAAGTTAAACATGGGAAAAATATTGATATTTTTATTAAATTATAAGTTTGAAAAATAATTCCTAAACTTAAGTCTGATTGCTGAAAATATATACCCTACAATTTGCATAAACACGAACCTTGAAACTTGGAATAGTAGAAAAGACCTTGAAATGCTCTTGTCTAAAATTCCTTAGTATGAAGGAAAATAAAATGGAAATACAAGTGTGAATAATGAGATAAAAAAAATGAACACTGGTTTTGTAATTACTTAAGGCTGCATAAATAAAAAAATATAGCGAGGGTGCCTTATCACCTAGTGCCTTAGACCAATTGGTTTGGGAGTCACTGCTAAAGCCTTAGGTGTTACAAGACTAGGAATTACGCCTTAATATGAAAACACATTTTGTAATCGGTCGTTAGTACCTCAAGAAGTATTAACGGTCGCATGAAGAATGTGTGAGCGATTTCATCTAAAAATTCACCAACTAAAAGTACTTTGGACTATGGACAAGAGTATAAGAGCTTGAATTGAATTTCCAAGTGTAGGGGTGATACATACACACACGTAGGGGTATATGATTTGGGTCTAGATGAGAGATAGGAATGAAAGATAGGGCTTATATCTTTAGTAGAGATAATAGAAATTCCTAAGTTGAGATGGAACCTTAGAAGGAAAACTCAAAAGATGCTAAAAGCTAAATAAATCTACAAAACATATATAATCTTAAGTTAAATTATATGGAAGCGTGAAAAATATGGGTTGATAATTTCTAAGTTGAAGATAATAGAGTTTCTTGTTAGAAAACCTAATTGGAGAATAAAAGTCAATAGGCCGAATTGATCGGATTTTATGGGTAGTATCCACTGAAAACCCTCAGGAGACAACACTCCTCCTACTAGGGACACCTAGAGGTTTAACGGCTATCGCGTTTCCCTGCGAAAGTGAGGTTAGGTCTTTTTCGAGAATAAAACTAGTTTTGCTCGAGGACGAGCAAAAGTTAAGTTTGGGGGTATTTGTTTATATCATAATTTTGCATTATTATATTCCCTATTCTTAGTCATTTTACAAATAAACAGGTACTTTTGATCCATGTCTGCTACATAGTTGCAGGTTACAGGTTCTCGGAACAAAAACAGTGAAAAAGATGAAAAGACGATACAAAAGTGAGACTAGGACCAACAAATGGAAAAATCTTGATCATGTCTACAGTTTAAAGAATAAATGAAGATCAATGAACAATTTCATAAAGAACAAACGCAGCGCAAGGTTTAAGACTTCGACACGAACAAGCGGTAAAGTCCACGACATTATTCACTGTGGAATTCTGGAAGAAACTAGAAGACCATCTGAGAAACGAAGTGAAGGAAATAGAAGAAACAAAGAAATAGAAGAAGACCTGAAGAAATGATGCATCAAGCTCTCAATATGGCCGCAGAACCGCGGCCAAACCAAGCTTATGGCCACGGATCCGCGGTGGTGCGTCGCGCGTGTCGGCCCGTATCGTGCGTGTCGGTGCGTCGGTGCATTAATTAGGTTTTTGTTAGGGTAAAATTGTAAATGCAGATGTGACTCGATTGTAACCCTAGGGTTTCTATGCTCTATAAATAGAAATCCTAAACCTCTCTTTGAGGTATGCCTCTTTTTATTTCATCTATTCAGAATTGTAATTCGGTGTAAATGTTTGAAGAGAGCCATCAAATAAAGTAAGACTTTTATTTCATTGCCCTAGTTAATTTTATTTCTGCCTTAGTATAATTTTTATTATCTGTCCTAGTTAAATTAGTTAGAACATGTTTATCGATTCCCTAATGAGTGAGTAATTCCTTACTTGTTACAGTTAGGAATAGGGAAGGTTTGAGAGATGAAAATCTCTCACCCCTTTCTTGCCCATCACATATTTTTATAGGACTCCATGCATACATACACACACCGCTCACTACGGCACCCTATCCCACGAGGTAGCGGTGATACCGTAGTTTAAAAGACCGGTTGTATATGTTTTCCATGGAGGTTAGGGTAAGAATTAAGAAAGGAATGACAAGAACCTAGAGGAAGAAACCTAGTTTCTTCCCGATGGTACTAATCCACTTTATTAATTATTACCATAACACCTAATAGATCTTAATTAGGGCATAGAAAGCGGTGAGGAATATTGACTTTCAGAACTTAACCTAAACCTAACCCTCGCAAGATTTTAATCCTAGTTTAAATCAACTTTAGTTTTTAGTGATAATCAATCCAACACCGTTTGGAATTAACTCGTTAGAACAAATTGAGAATACACAAAATCCCTGTGGACCGACCCGTACTCACCGGCTAGCTACCAAGCGACGTCGTTCTTGATTGCGGTAATTAAATTCTTTGATCGTAAAACATCGTACAAATCACCTGTCCGTGACAATCTCCATGCAGTCCGGTCTGTTTGTCTGAGAGTATCGCATGTAAGGTCTAGGAGATGGAAAACGTCAGACCCCTAATAACCAGACAAGTCGTATCAGTGTGGCTCAAGACCATCCGAGAATCTACTGGTCCGACCACCACTAATTCTCAATCCGCCCTGGCCAGGGACTTATGGTGTTGACCAACCGATCACTGTGCGACATCGACTCCCTATACTGAGAGAGACGAATATCCAACAGTCTCTCATGCCTCTATGTGGCTCGAGACTGTACCCAACTAAAACCTGTTTGCACGACTCTTTTGAGCCGTGGTAGGATAGTAATCAATGCACAGTGGGAACTCACGCGAGATAAATGACGACCTCAGTTCGACAGACTATCTGCATTCATGTCACCAAAGAACTGCTATCTGGTACTAGGTATCATACCATCTAGTCAGTTCTCGGCGAGTCCTGTCCGGTATACTCGCATCCAGTGAGTACCTATATACAATCTTAGGTGCACCTCACCAATGGCTGCGGGACCAATCCATCGCCCCTCGTCAGGGTCTAGATATGTATACACTAGTCTACTCTGGAGTAACGATGCCCAGTCTCGATACTCCTACAACTAGGGACGCTTTTAAGGATGTTCCTATAGACTACCCAGCTCCCACTAGTATGATCGCTATCACAATGCAGGTAGTCAGGCAAAGATCCTACGGGCTTTATCAACATGTATACGAGATATGAAATACAAAGTAAAACACATCACATGTTAAGATAAAAACAAACCAAATAGCATACTATCATATCAAGCAAGATTGTCATGTACATATATATCCCCATCATCCTGTACAATGAAGGCATCTAGGGCATACATATCCAACAATCTCCTACTTGTACTAAGGCCTGTAATTGGCACAATGAGTGCCCACTGTCTGCATTGGACCCAGTAGCTGGCGTACCGCATGCCCAACATCTCGAACTGTCTCTCGAACTGGACTTGAGGGATGGCCTTGGTGAATGGATCTGTCGTCTTGTCTTTTGTGTCCACTCTTCGTAACTCGATCTCCAGGCGATCTACGATCTCCCTGATCAGGTGATATCACCTCAAGATATGTCTGGATTTCTGATGGGACCATGGTTCCTTTGCCAAAACCATGGCTCCATTGTTATCGCAATACAAAGGTATTGGATTAGTAATGGATGGAATCACCTGAAGTTCAGAAACGAACTTCCTGATCTAGACAGCCTCTTTTGCGTCATCGCTCGCAGCAATATACTCAGCCGCCATCGTCAAGTCTACTACGGTGTCCTGTTTGGAACTCTTCCAATAGACCGCCCCTCCGTTGAGTGTAAACACATAACCTGAGACAGATTTTGAGTCATCCTTATCACTTTGGAAGCCAGAGTCGGTAAAACCCTAAATCTGGAGGTCCCTATTACTGTATACCAGGAACATCTCTTTAATCTTTCTCAGGTACTTAAGAATGTTTTTAACTGCTATCTAATGTTTCTCACATGGGTTAGACTGATACCTGCTTACCACGCTAAGTGTGTAAGGTACATCTGGTCTGGTACATAACTTCTAATACATTATCGACCCTACCGCCGAAGCGTAGGGTACTATGCTCATGTGAGCCCTCTCCTCGTCAGTCTTGAGAGACATGTCTTTGTCTTTGGAGATGGTGATCCCGTGACAAGCGGGAAAATTGCCGCGCTTAGAATCTTTCATATTAAACCACTTTAGTACGGTGTCAATGTAACTCGACTGTGAAAGTCCCAACATTCTTTTAGATCTATCACGATAGATCTTAATCCCCAGAATGTACGAGACATCACCTAGGTCTTTCATAGAAAACTTCTGTGACAAGAACAGCTTGGCCGATTGTAGCATAGGAACGTCATTTCCTATTAGGAGAATGTCATCAACGTATAAAACGAGGAATACCACAGTTCTCCCTACAATCTTCTTATAAATAGAGGGTTCATCTTCATTTTTGATAAAGTCAAATTCTCTGACCGTCTCATCAAAGCAGATGTTCCAACTCCGCGATATATGCTTTAATCCATAAATGGATTTAAGCAACTTGCACTCCTTTTCACTGCTCCCACTGTCTACGAATCCCTCTAGTTTATCCATAAAAACACACTCTTCTAAACTTCTATTTAGAAAGGCGGTTTTAATATCCATCTGCCAGATCTCATAGTCATGGAAGGAAGCAATGGCAAGTAGGATCTGAATGGATTTAAGCATAGACACTGGTGAAAAAGTTTCGTCATAGTCTAATCCTGGTCTTTGACGAAAACCTTTAGCAACAAGTCTACTTTTGTAGGTTTCTACCTGACCATCTACACCAATCTTATTTTTGAAGATCCATTTGCATCCTACGGGTTTTACCCCAGTAGGAGAAAAATCCAAAGTCCATACTTTGTTTGTGTACATGGATTCTATCTCGGATCGCATAACATCCAGCCACTTCATCGAGTCTTTACTCGTGATGGCTTGCTGAAAACTAGTTGGCTCATCATTGTCGATGATGCAATCCCCTCGATCCCCATCTATGAGAAAACCGTAGTATCTCTCGGGCGGATGAGACTGCATACTAGATCTGCGGATTGGCGTGGGCACATCCTGTTCCATTGAAAGCTCAGGTTCTACTAAGTTTTCAGTAATAGTTTATGGTTCTGGAATTTCTTCCAGCTCTATTGCGCTCCCACATATCTCTTTTTCGAGAAATTGAGTTTCCATGAAGCGGGCATGATGAGAAACAAAGATCTTTTGTTCCTCAGCGTGATAGAAATAATACCCCCTAGAATTCTTGGGGTATCCCACAGTACTGAACGTGCCTCTAGTTTATCCGGATGCACCTTTTTGACAAAGGCAGGACAACCCCATATCTTCAAATACTTAAGACAGTGTTTCTTCCCACTCCACATTTCATATGGAGTGGTAGGCACAGACTTAGTTGGAACTTTGTTCAATAGGTATGCAGCAGATTCTGGTGTATAACCCCAGAAGGATGGCGGCAACTCAGCATTACTCATCATGGAATGCACCATATCTAGTAAGGTATGATTCCTTCTTTCTGATACACCGTTGTGTTGTGGTGTGTATGGAGGAGTAAGCTGAGAGAGAATTCCATTCTCTTTAGGTATTCCAGGAACTCGGCACTTAAGTATTCTCCACCCCTATCGGAACGGAGCATCTTGATACTTTTGCCGGTTGCTTTTCCGCTTCATTCTTATAATCTTGAAATTTTTCAAAGGCCTCGGATATATGTTTCATTAAGAATACATGTTCATACCTAAAGAAATCATCTGTGAAAGTGAAGTAGGAATAGTCACTTCATGCATGTGTAGACATTGGCCCACACACGTCGCTGTGTATGAGTCTCAGGAGCTCAGTGGCTCTTCCTCCGTGTCCATTGAACGGATTTTTTGACATCTTTCCTATGATACATGATTGACAAGTTGCATATGATTGATACTCAAACGGATCTAAGTATCCTTCTTTGTGTAACTTAGTCGGTCGTGTTTCATTGATATGACCGAGTTTACAATGCCATAGATAAGCTTGGTTTGATTCTGGAGCTTTTCTTTTTAGTGTGTTTTAGACGTTGAAAACTTGATCTTGATTGAGAATGTATATTCCGTTGCTAAGTGTGCCCGACCCAACCATTTCATGATTTAGGTGAATGTTGATAACATTTCTTACAAGTGCAAAATTATATACTTCATTTGATAATAAAGACACCGATATAATATTACACACCATACTGGGTATACAAAAGCAATTATACAACAACAAAATGTGTCCACTCACCAATCCAAGGTGATATTCGCCTACTGCAACTGCATCCACACTGGCTCCGTTGCCAACCCTGAGGGTCATATCATCTTTCCTCAAAACCCTACGGCTTCTCGGTGCCTGCAAAGAATTACAGATATGAGATCCTGATTAGGTATCTAATACCCAGGAAGTAGAGTTTATGGAGAAGCAGTTTTCAATCACGAACACACCTGAAGCCGAAGCCACAACTTGCTTTCTGTCTTGATTTTTTGCCTTTAGGGCCCTGCAGTCCTTCCTCCAATGGCCCTTCTTTCGACAATAGAAGCACTTTTCCTTTGTGGCTGCCCCCCATCATTTCCTTTCCCTTTCCTGCCACCTTCTGCACACCTCCCCTCGGTTTGGTAGGGGCCTTCTTCTTCTTCTTCCCCTTAGCCTTAGCCTTGGATCTAGCAGAAGAAGATCCTCCAACAAACAGAGCGGGTGTTTCCTTGCCCTTTTGCAAGGTGCCCTCTGCCATCCTCAACATGTTGAGGAGCTCAGGAAGTAAAACTTCCAAACTGTTCATATTGAGATTCAATACGAACCGGGCATAGGTGGAGGGAAGGAACTGGAGGACCAAGTCGATATACAACTCATTTTCTAACGTGGTTCCCAGGTCTGCGAGCTCTTCGATGAGAGAAATCATCATCAGGACGTGGTCCCCGACAGATGATCCAATGGCCAACCTCGCTTGAAAAAGTTTCTTCAAGGTCTCATATCTTGCGATACAAGATTGCTCTCCATATAATTCTTTGGTATGGAGGAAGATGGAAGCAAGGTCCATCTTCTCGTGCTGCCTCTGATGTTCATTGTCCATCGAGGCCAGCACGAGTCACTTAGCCTTCGCGTAATCAAGATCTTAGGCCTTACGGAACTCAATTTCCGCGACCGAGGATGCTGGACCGGGAACAGGGGGAGCTTTCGCCGTGAGGACGTATGCGACCTTATCATATGTAAGGGCCATTTGGACATTTCTCAGCCAGTCTTTATAGTTTGGCCTAGTGAGGTTATTTTTATCTAATATGAGCTTAAGTCCAATCATAGTCGCTACAATTAGGAGAGGAGAAAAGAAACACTCAGCATATGCTCTTTTAAGTTTAGATTGGTTTTTAGTTTATCTAAACAGGATGGCTTCCACTGTTTACTCGAATTCTTCTTCAAACCTTAAAAGAAGAATTAGTTAGGATTAATCCCACGTCACAATACTTGCTTAACCTTTCAGCCAGGCTAGTGTCGGTACTTCGAGGGAGGTTTTGCAATGCTTTCGCGAAGTTCCTTAATTATATAACCTCTTTTCCCTTTAAGCGTAGCCCCGCTAACTCTGTTCTAGACACCTACTTGGTTTATAGCATTGATTGTTATGTAAAATTGTCTCCCAAAGAATAGCATACACTCACAGTAGGATCAGGACCCAACTATCATTGTGTGATGAATCTGAAGGAAGCCTACCTAAAAAACACACTCAAGAAGGTATGCAACACTAGCAAGTTTCCTTTATGTTTGAAACTCCCGATGTGATTTTTGCCCCGTGCGCTTATAACCTTGACGAAGGCCAAAACATCATAAGACGCAGGTCAAGTTCTATCCATCATTATCCAGATTAACCTAGACCCATTCGTACAAGCCCTTGACGAAGGCCAAAACAGCTGTACGCTTGTTCTATATTAATGCATCTATCTATGCCACAGATAAGCACCTATTAGCTACCAAACACTATGCCTTGTCGAAGGTCAAAACGCATAGCATGAATACTAGTAGATACCTATTTGAAATGACGGAGGGCTACGGCTGGTTTTCTGGCGAAAAAACCATTAACGTATTGAACTTGATATAGTCGAAGGAACCTGATAGCTTTTGAAAATGAGTGGTTTAAGCTCCGCTTTTAAAAATGCTTTTTGATGAAAACTGTGTGGTTTTGTAATTGTTCCGACGACATCAGATTTTAGGTTTATTTTCTTGCATTAATTAGAATTAATGTAGTCCCATCAATTAACCTTATCATTGGAGCAAAAGAAACGAAAATAGAATGTACGCTTATGCCATCCGCATTCGCCACTGGGCCCCGTCATACACCGTTAGGTTACTTAACTAATGGCAGAGCGGGGGTTGGAATAGCGCGGGTGCAAAACATAAGCAACGTTTATTATATATAATAAATATATATAGCCATTCGTTTCACGCAATAATAAGCATTCCGGATCACGGAATCATAGATGGAAACATTGGATATACTAGGATTTTCGTGCTTCGTTTAAGCCAGTAACGAAACACGGATTCTACGATCGTGATGAACAGCCAAAACCTTACCCTAGACCCCTACGGGTGCGGCAAGCTACCCGCCAAATTCCCGAAGTGAAGCAGCCTCCCTTAATAAAATGAGTAGGCCACTCGACACTTCAAGAAACCGGTAGTTTGTGCACTCCACCTTGAGTCTATCCTACGAGCAAAAACAGTAAAAAGAAATAATATACAACGGTGGCTACAACCTCAACCTAGATGTGCCCCGCAAAAATAAATTACATCAATTTACAAATTGTACATGAATGAAAGAAAAGAAAAACACTCTTATCACATCACCCGGCTATTTATTCACGACGATCCAATCAATCCATATACACAAACCATCACAGATCTGTGCAAACCCCACTAATCGACGTATAGCGATTAGCAGACGTTCAACACAGATACCAAACACAGAAGATCCGATTAGCCAATAGTACTTAGAATTTCGATCGATAAACTAAATTTGATTCTACCTCAAGTATATCCATCAGACAAAAAACCTGGGCAGAAACAAAATATCCCAAAACTACAAATCAACAGAGCAGAACAAACAGGAAAAATTTGGACCGAGTCAGCCTCGACTCGGCCGCGGAACGGCGGAAGAACGGTCTGTTCTGTCGCGGTTCCGCATCGTTCTAGGCGACTGTGAGCCCAAATTTCTCCAGTTCTTACAAAAAACCCTGCACGTATTTTTAAGGCCTCTGAAAAGATTTTTGGACCTGTTTTGAAAATCGACAGAACATAGGGTTTTCCGACGTAATTTTGGGATTTCATCGTCGATCAAATTTCTAACACTTTGCTAACTAGCAAGTTTAGGTTTAACTGGCTCAGATACCAGTGTAAGTCTATGTCGCACACCCCGCGAGTTCGCAGGGAGGCGGAATTCATCAAAAACGATTTTTCTCACATCAAAATATCATGTTTGGCTTTGCAATATAGACTTTATCCACTTTAGGATCTTGATTAAACCTTAACTAGCTAAAATAAACTACATGAAGACTTTAACTACTCGGATAGAGGGTTATACCTTCGTGTCTAGTCCTTCAGGCCTTCTCTAGGTTCCTTGCTTCTTGGATCGAGCTTCAACTTTGAACTCCTTTCTTTGGCTCCTACAATGTTCCAAACGAACTCGGTTGCCGGTCTCTTTGGTGTCGAAGAAAGATCCACTCGAGGGCCTATAGTCAAGCTTCAACCTCAAGTGAGGTAACTTAGTGATCTAATTTGCTAGAAGAGATTACTAAGTAAATGTAGAGAAGATCTATAGATTAATTTGTCTCAAAGCTCAATGAATCACAGCACATGTGTAGGGATGAGCTTGAGGGAAGAGGAGATGAAAAACTAGGAAAGAGAATGAGAAAGTGAGAATGAATAAAGATAATGGATAATGGTTGAGAGAATAGCTTAAGTCTCACAACAATAATTCAAGCATGGATTATTAAACTCACAAAATAATGGCCCATACTTGAATATTAACCACAAATGAATAAACAAATACTTAAGCCATGCTTCCAACCATACCTCAAGTGTCTCTCCATTTCCACCTCATTAATCCTTTTTCCAAAAAGGATAAATCCAATAATGAGGTGTCTCCTTCTAGAAGCTCATTCTTATGAAATTACAAGAATGCCCTCACCATATATACATACCCGTATTCGTATTCCGGAAAAATACGAATACAATGAGACAAGTATAATCCAATAGTATAATACTAGTATCCGGCTTAAACCAAAGCCCACTAGTATTATCTGTCCGAACATCATCCGTGGAGCCAGTACACGTATGTGATCGAAACCCTGCCGTAAGACAATAGGGCCTCTACATCATCTCGCCTGATCCAGGAAAACCCTCTGTGTGAGATTCTAAAGACTCGACAGTACGCCGGCAGTAGGTTTAACCACAAGTCCGTCAGCGACACTAGCTGTACGTAACGGCAACCCAGGTACATGTCGAAAAAGAGGCAGACGAGCGAACTCATCTGAACCCTTGCTGAGCCTGTCCGTGACAATCTCCGTGCAGTCCGGTCTGTTCGTCTGAGAGTATTGCATGTAAGGTATACGAGGGTGGAAAACGTCAGACCCCTAATAACCAGACAAGTCGTGTCGGTGTGGCTCAAGACCATCCGAGAATCTACTGGTCCAAACACCAGTAATTCTCAATCCGCACTGGCCAGGGACTTATGGTGTTGACAAATCGATCACAGCGTGACATCGACTCCCTATACCGGGAGAGACGAATCCTCAACAGTCGCTCACTGCCTCCATATGGCTTGGAACTGTACCCAACTAAAACCTGTTTGCAAGACTCCTTTGAGACGAGGTAGGGTAGTAATCAAAGCACAGTGGGAAATCACATGAGACAAATGATGACCTCGGGTCGATAGACTATCTGCACTCATGTCACCAGATAACTGCTATCTGACGCTAGGTATAATACCATCTAGTCAGTTCTTGGCGAGTCCTGTCCGGTGTACTCACATTCAATGAGCACCTGTATACAATCTTAGTTGCACCTCACCAATGGCTGCGGGACCAATCAATCGCCCCTCATCGGGGTTTAGATATGTATACACTAGTATACTATGGAGTAACGATGCCTAGTCTCGATACTCCTACGACTAGGGACGCTTTTAAGTATGTACCTATAGACTACCCAGCTTCCACTAGTATGATCACCATCACAACGCAGGTAGTCAGGAAAAGATCTTATGGGCTTTATCAACATGTATACGAGATATGAAATACAAAGTAAAATACACCACTTGTTAAGATAAAGACAAACCAAATAGCAAACTATCATATCAAGAAAAATTGTCCTGTACATATATATCATCAGCATCCTGTACAATGAAGGCCTCTAGGGCATACATATCCAACAAAAGCACGTCCTAAAGTTGATCAGTCTCATTGAGGAACTCGCAAACATAGGATGCATGCTGGAAAAGGAGTTATACATTGACTTGATTCTGCAGTCCCTTCCTCACACCTTCTCTCAGTTCGTGTTGAACTTCAACATGCACGATATGGAAGCTGATCTTCCAAAGCTCCTCAACATGTTGAGGGTAGCAGAGAGCTCCTTGAAAAAGGAGAAGACACATGTTCTTATTGTTGACGAATCTTCCTCTTGTAAATCCAAAGCGAAATCTAAGGGGAAGAAGAAGATCACCACCAAGCCAAAAGGAGGTGTCAAAAAGGTGCAAGGAAAGAACAAATCGGGGAGAGTAAAAGCAGATAAGGATGAGTGCTACTACTGTCATAAGAATGGGCACTAGAAGAAGGATTGTAGGGCTTTCAAAGCCAAGGGCAAGGACACGAAGCAAGCTGATACTTCTGTTTTAGGTTTGTTCGTCATCGAAAACTGTTTTTCAGGTAACTCTACATCATGGGTACTAGATACCATTTTCGGTTCTCACATCTGTAATTCTTTGCAGGCTCTGAGAAACTATAGAGTACTACAGGCAGGTGAATAGACCCTCAGGGTTGGCAACAGAGCAAACGTTGATACTGTTGCGGTAGGCGATTATCACCTGGGGTTGACAAGCGGGCACATTTTGGTGTTGTATAGTTGATTTTGTGTACCCGGTATGCTACGTAATATTATATCAGTATCTTTATTATCTAATAAAGAATATAATTTTGCACTTGAAAGAAATGTCATGAACATTCATCTAAATCAAGAACTGATTGGGTCTGGCACACTGGAAAACGGCATATACGTACTCTATCAACATCAAGTTTTCAATATCCAAAACACACTCAAAAGAAAGGCTCCAGATTCAAACCAAGCCTTCTTATGACATTATAGACTTTGTCATATTAATGAAACAAGGTTGACTAAGTTGTATAAAAATGGATATTTAGATCCGTTTGAATATGTATCATATGCAGCTTGTCAATCATATATCAAAGGAAAGATGACCAAATCCCTATTCACAGGACACGGAGAAAGAGCCACTGAGCTCTTGGAACTCATACACGGCGATGTATATGGTCCAATGTCTATACATGCACGAAGTGGTTACTCCTACTTCATCACTTTTACTGATGATTTCTCAAGGTATGGACATGTGTTCTTAATGAAGCATAAATCTGAGGCCTTTGAGAAATTCAAGGAGTATAAAAATTAAGTAGAGAAATAAACTGGTAAAACTATCAAGATACTTCGATCTGATCGGGGTGGAGAATACTTAAGTTCCAGTTTTCTTGAATGCTTAATAGAGAATGGAATTCTCTCTCAGCTTACTCCTCCGCATACACCTCAGCAGAACGATGTATCAGAGAGAAAGAATCGCACGCTACTCGATATGGTGCGTTCCATGATGAGTAATGCTGAATTTCCACTTTCCTTCTGGGGTTTTCCACTGGAATCAGCAGCAAACCTATTTAATAGGGTTCTAACTAAGTATGTACCTACCACTCCATATGAAATGTGGAGTGGGAATAGACCATGTCTCAAGTATCTTAAAATATGGGGGTGTTCATCTTTTGTCAAAAAGCAAAATCAGGACAAGCTTGAGGCACAATCGGTTTTGTGCAAGTTTATGGGATACCCCAAGAATTCAAGAGGATATCGTGTTTACCACACTGAAGAGCAAAAGGTGTTTGTCGCGCGCCATATAGTCTTTTTAGAGAGCGAACTTCTTGCAAAAGAAATTAGTGAGAGCGTGGTAGTACTGGAAGAAATTCCAGAACCCCAAACTACCGCCGAGAACTTAGTAGAACCTTAGGTTTCAATAGAGCCTGACGAATCGACGCCGCTCCGCAGATCCAGTAGGCTTTCTCGTCCGCCTGAGAGATGCTTGGGTTTCTCGTAGATGGGGATCGAGAGGATTGCATTATCAATGATGATGAGCCTACTGATTTTCAGCAGGCTATCATAAGTAAAGACTCGGGGAAGTGGCTGGATGCTATGAGATCCGAAATGTAACCCATGTACACCAACATAGTATGGATTTTGGAAGTTTCTCCTCCTGGGGTAAAACCAGTTGGATACAAATGGATCTTCAAGAAGAAGATTGGTGTAGATGGACAAGTGGAAACCTACAAAGCTAGACTTGTTGCAAAAGGTTTTTTTCAAAGACCAGGATTAGACTATGATGAAACCTTTTCTCCAGTGGCTATGCTTAAATCTATTTGGATCATGCTTTCCATTGCTGCCTTCCATGACTATGACATCTGGCAGATGGATGTGAAAACGGATTTTCTAAATGGAAATTTAGAAGAAAGTGTTTACATGGATCAGCCAGAGGGTTTCTTAGACAATGGGAGTAATGGAAAGGTGTGAAAGTTGCTTAAATCCATTTCTGTATTAAAGCAAGCATCGCGGAGTTAGAACTTCTGCTTTGATGAGACGGTCAAAGAATTTGACTTTGTCAAAAATGTAGATGAACCATGCATTTATAGGAAGATTGTAGGAGGAGCATGTTCTCCGCCGAAAGACACGACCGGGACATTGGGATGTCCGGCCTGCATTTCGAGGGCAGACGCTAATTGGTGCTATCCGTCCACCTCTCCGAAGATGCCAAGTTGATTTATGACACCGTATATCGAAGGTTTAAACGGATGCGGCCGATGTAGCAGACTTCGTCAGATTCCCCATCGTTGAGGGGTTTTTGATTATGGGGACACTCTTCCCTGCAGGCGCAAGCCCCTGCAGTTAATTACGCTATCGCATCGCGGTAACCACTTTCTCCTTCTCTAGATGGTCACTTCGTGTCGTGTATTTTTGTTTTGTTTTTGGTTGCCCATGGATTGTATACGAAGACTAATTTATGTTGTCGCCCGTAGGGCGTGGATTAGTCCAAATCCGTATTTTCTTAGATTTGGGTTTGGGGTTGGGTTTTAAGGACACGTTAGTCTTATTTGAAACTAAGATCAACTTAAACGTTTGTTAAGGATACGTTAGTCTAATTTTAGACTAAGATCAACTTAACGGGATCGTTTAGGTCCAACAAAAGAGCAATTGGACTCTATTGTTTTAGTTTAGGGACTTTGCGGTCCATTGTTAGTTTAAGGACATTATGGTCCAATGTTAGTTTAAGGACATCTCGGTCCATGGGCTTAAAGACCCTACAGTACAATGTTAAGGACATCATAGTCCATGGGTTTAAAGACCCCATAGTTCAAGGTTAAGGACATCATAGTCCATGGGTTTAAGGACCCCACAGTCCAGTTTAGAGACACCGTAGTCTGTAAAATTTGCTGGTTGTCGAGACCCGTCACCTCTCTGAATACGTTGAAGGATTACAACGACAAGTATCAGAGGAGTAAAGAGATGTACCCTTGAACCAATATTGGTTGGGTGATCTGTAGTTGAATTGATTTAAGGATCGTTAATCTCGTTTGGGATTACGATCAACTTAAATGTTTATTAAGGATACGTTAGTTTAATTTTATACTAAAATATATTTGACATGATCATTTAGATCCAACAAAAGAGCATTTGGGCTCTGTTGTTTAGTTTAGAGACATTTCGGTCCAAGTTCAGATGCCAACATGGATTTGGAAATGCACTAGATAGTTATTGGCCATTAGGACCCACCACCTCTCTGAAGACGTTGAAGAATTACAACGACATGCATCAGAGGTGTGGACAGATGTACCCTTGAACCAAAGTTGTCTGAAAGGCTCTGGGTTCTACTTTGAATGTCATATAAGATGACCAATTTTGGAAGACAAAATTGTGTTTGAGGTTCAGTCAAAAGTGCGTACTGCCTCTGGAAAAACTTGGCTAGTTCAAGCTAAGATTGGCTTGGATATAGTGTTAAACACTAGAGTACACTCGGCTATCACATGCTCCCACGTGATGCGCTTAAACAATGTTGAACACTAAGAATGCAGCGCACAAAACAGTGTTGGGCCCAAACTCCCTTTATTTTATTCTCAGGATATGCAGGTAAGTGTTAAACACTTTAGTTTTCATGGCCATCACGTGTGGGTACGTGATGGGTACCCATGCACTGAATATTAAAAGGATTTTCTAGAGGTCACGTTAGGACACGTCAGGGCGCCCATGCATTGGATTTTAATCCTTCAGTTCTTTCCATCTCTTTTTTAAAGAGGTGTTTGTCAGGGTTACGTGGGGACACGTGAGGGCGCCTAAAGTCTGTTCTGCCTTTATTTTTGAGAATTTTGTTCAAGGGTCACGTGGGAGCACGTGACCCGATCTCATTCATTCTTTTTTGACCATTGAGGGGAGGGTCACGTGTTGCCACGTGATCAAGTTGGGTACTTGATCTTTTTACGTGCATGAAAAGTCTTTTATTTAAGAATTAAATTCTTTTATAGGGTTAAACCCTGATTTTATTTAGAGGAATTAAATTCCTATATATTTGGA
This sequence comes from Agapanthus africanus, assembly GCA_030015575.1. Lineage (NCBI taxonomy): Eukaryota > Viridiplantae > Streptophyta > Magnoliopsida > Asparagales > Amaryllidaceae > Agapanthus > Agapanthus africanus. Next base: position 318,169,483 of record JASDDO010000010.1, read on the forward strand.
AGAATTAAATTCTTTAAACCCAATTCTCTCTCTAAGTTTTGGATCTGCATGGTAGAATCTCCCCAATGAGAATTAAATTCTCAACTTATGGGAAGATCTGCTTCTGCAGATCTTTAACCATAGGAAGAACTGAGTTCTTTTATTAAGGGTTAAACTCTATCTTTGTTGGAGGAATTAAATTCCTATGTGCTTTTGTGGGAGAATAAAATTCTCTGAACTTAGGTCCTCCCTTAGGCTTTAGATCTGCATGGCAGAATCCCCCCGATAAGAATTAAATTCTCAACTTATGGGGAGATCTGCTTCTGCGGATCTTCAACCAAAGGAAGAACTAAGTTCTTATTCAGAAGAGTTAAACTCTTAGTTTGAGAATTAAATTCTCTTATAAGGTTATGGGAGCTTATAAAATGATCTCTTTCTCTCTCTTACCTAGGGTTTCTTTCTTTTCTGAAGAAATCTTCTTTTCTCTCTGGAGAATTAAATTCTCTTCTTTTTCCTCTCTGTTGTTGTGTCCTCTTTTTTTTCTCTTCTTTTCTTGGCTCCTATTTATAGGAGAGAGAAAAGAATCAGTTTGTTTAGTCAATCTTTCATTGAAAGATTTTGATTGATTTTGTAACCAACATGATCTTTTAGATCACTCGGTGAATTTTATTCACCATTGGATTTTAATCCAAAAGATATTTTATCTGTTATTCCTGGCAAATTTCAGGGAAATATCTCCTTGTATAGAATCTTTCTATAGATTGGTGATTTTTTAATCACCATTGGATTTTTAATCCAACAGTACTTCACTTTACAGATCGCCATCTTTTTGTTTGGAAAGATCTAAGGAAATATTTTTCCAATTAGGGTTTTTGATTTCTTTTAATTAGAATTTAATTCTATTAGTTCAGAGATCTTTAGGAACCCATCACGTGTAGGCACGTGACCGCCTGTCGCGTGTGGGCACGTGATGCCCTTTTTAGGGTTTCCTTTCCTTAAACTAAGTGAGTTTTTAAGACCCCATCATGTGGTGTCACGTGACCCACGGATTAAGCATTTAACCAGAATTTAATTCTGTTATTTTAAAGAACTCAGGAACTTATCACGTGTCAGCACGTGATGCATCATTGGGGTATTTTCTTGCTGTTTTATTATACTTCAGTAGGCTTAAAGGCCCATCACGTGCGGGAACGTGACCCCATTTGATTAGGATTCAATTCTTATCATTTCAGAGCCCTCAGGAAGCCATCACGTGTCGGCATGTGACCCCCGATCACGTGTGAGCACGTGATGCCCCATTGGGGTTTTTCCTTGTATTTTACGAGTGAATAAATGCCCCCACGGCGTTGTTCTCGCGTGTTTGAACATGAGTGCAACGTTGTCACTTTTGTGGCCGTTGGATCTGCCTTCGGAACAGGGAAGATGAACCGTTTCCCATCATGTCCTATAAATGCAGGGGTCTCTACAGTAGTGCCTCCACTCCTTCATCTTCTTCCTTCCTTGTTTTTGCCTTGAGAATTTAATTCTCGTTCTCAGAGCTCAGTTCTCTGTTTCCAAAAATTTTCAGAGTTTAATTCTTTCAACAAAAGATTTCCTTTTTTAGGTAAGGATCTTGAACGGCCGAGGAACTTCTTGTAGAAATTTTCTTTGGATTTGAAATCCACACTAAGGGTTTTCCCCTTTAACAAAAACCCATCTTTCCAAGTTCTTTAAGAATGTCCAATCTTTAAATAATAAACCCATTTTGCTAGGGTTTCTTTAATCTTAGGGGATTGATGATGATACATGTCTGCCCTATGGAATTTAATTCCATTCCAAAGAGCTTAGGTCTGAAAATTTTTCTGGAAATTTAATTCCTCTGTTCAAAAGGAATTTAATTCTTCTAAAGAACTTAGTTCTTAAAAGAAGACCCCTTAGGATTTTTCATCTTGAGTAGTTCTTGCAAAAATAGTTTAGGAGAGTTCCTTCTTGATTTGCACAAAGTTTCTGCAATGGGGTTTCTCCTTACGGGAATATGTAGAGTTGTTTGAATATATTGAGAATCTTCCTTTTGTTCTTATAATGATTACTCTACCTCATCATTAGTGGGCCGCCATCTTGATTTTGTGGGGCCCATGTGTTTTGCAACCAATGGTCCCATAAAATAAGTTGTTTGTCGTTCTCTTCCATCGTCTTCTTATATATACACTTATATATATATATATATATATATATATATATATATATATATATTTATACACGTGTGGGCTTCACTGAAAGTTTCCCCTTCCTTTGTTTCAGGAACAATGGCTTCTCTTCCAAACTTTCCCTTTACTCGCTCGGAGGCGGCTTTTCCTCAATCACCGTCGGACGAAGAAGCGATGGCAATGATCAGGGCTCATGACCCGGATTGCACCAACTTACTCATATGGGGAACCTGGTATGGGCATATCATCTACGGTCGCCGAAGCTTTCTTTACGAGGTGCCAACATAACCTCTCCGCCCGTTCTTGCCGATGGACCGTCCACTGACTGTTTTGCTGTAGATGTGGCGAATTGGACTCCTACAGGCCGGCTCGAGCCGTCGACATTTAGGATACCAAACCAACCTATGCCGGGCATAGATATCTTGGGGCTCGTATTTGCCAAGGCGAAGCCCAGCCCTGGGGACAAGTCTACAAGATAGGGCTTACCCCTCCCCATCCCACGGGCTATCTTCTCTGGGCTTATTACATCCTGTCCGCCTATCATGCGCGACTGCAGAAGGTCGGGATTTACCAGGCGGTGTACGCGTCTCTCTTCCATTATCATTCTCCTCACGTATGGTGGGTTAAAGCTTTTCTTAATCAATGGAATCTTCCCACCAACACTTTCTTGTTAGGGGACCACGAAGCTTCGATTTCTTTGGAAGAGTTTCGCGAGATCTCGGGTTTACCGATCAGGGGAGCGCCTTACGAAGAATTGTTGCCCTCTGACGAGTATGTCTTCGAGATTGTGCCCGCTACGCTTGACGGTTTGTCGACTGAAAATGCCGTCCGCCATAAGTACCCGAGTCTAATCAAGACCCTAGGTATTTTTGAGAAGCTGTTCACAGAGTCAGAGGAACAGGACATCACTTTTAAAAGATTTATTGCCTGCTTCCTTCGTGGAGACGTTCTATCAAAGGCGGCTCCAAAGTTCAAAAATATTAATAACCCCTTCTGGTTTGGTTTAAATAAGCTATCGGCTAGAGAAGAGGATTTTCCACAGTTCTACATTCCAATCTTGTCGGCTGTATCTTTCGAGTCGATCGCAGCTCCTGGCATGGATGAAAAAACTTTCTTCGTCGGGTTTATCAGCGTTTGGCTCTGTTGGTTTTTCGTCCCAACGAACCATCGATTCATGAGAGCCTCGGTCATTTACCCTGCTCATCGCGTTGCCGAAGGGATGCGACTAGCCATAGGCATTGCAGGGCTATCGCATCCGTACCATGGGCTAAGCACTGCAGCCAATACCTCAACCCCAGGCGTGGACGTAGTGAGTTTCTCTCTTCATTATTTTACTTCATGGATTAAGATGCACGTGCTAGGGGCATTTGCTACGCACCAGAGACCCAGCTTTTATGATGGTTATACATTTCCGCGGCTCATGAGGTTGGTGGATGCTTCTGCTCCTGACCCAACTCAATTAGGGGCTCTTCGTGTGATGCTCAATCCGTATGCTAACGAAGGCGGAATGGGTTTTAATGATCGAATCCTCTCTGCTCCCTCGGGACCTGTTCAACAGCTTTTTGATTTGTCGAAAGAGGGAGCACCCTCCTTGAAGCCCAAGGAAGCCATGCACTTGTATTCGATCAGACCCGGTTATCTGGTGTTCCGTCGAAATAATGCAGCTCTTTTCATGCGGTACAATCCACACCGCTTTGCCCGGCAATTGGGTTATGACCAGGGTGTTCCCTTTGAAGCATTCATGGTGGAGCCTAGATCTTCTTTGGAAGCTGTTCGTGACGACACCCACCATTTCATGAGGCTGAACACCGATTCTCATTTCATGATCCCCGAGGCTGACTACATTCCGAGGTGCGTGGGGGCTTTCACGGGTTAGTATCGCTACCGGGTTAGTCCAATCATTGTTGAGGAGAGGAGGATACTTTTTGGGCTTAGGGATCTCGCCCCGCCCCAGGCTACGGGAATCTCGCCGCGACCGCGGGTAATGGTTTGCCCTCCCTTGAGGGGGACTGGCACCTTACTTATTCATGAGGCGGTGGACGCGGGCCTGACTCCTCCTACTGTTGGGCTGCCGACGCGCACTAGAGCTCAAGCGAGGGCTTATGATAAGGCGCCGGTATCAGTTTCATCGGCTGCGGCGTCAGCGATAGTAGTGTCATCATCGGTAGCACCGCCGAGAGAGGATACTGAAGGCGAAGTGGGTCAACGCCGCACCAAAGCACCGAGGGGAAAGAAGCGATCGTCTTCTGGTGTTAGCTCTGGGTCAAAGAGGCGGAAGAAGACAGTCACCAATCTGGTCGACTTTTTATTGGAATCCGAGCATATCTTTCAAGATGAACCAATAGCTATGCAAGAGACGGATGGTTGTCTTCTTTTTCTAGGTTCATCTGCTGAGGAAGCCGCACAATTGGCTGAGGCTATAAGACGCTCCCAGGATGAGACTGAAAATGTGAGGGTCCCGAAGAGGCCCTATCCTGCCGCCATCTTCTATGAAGATCCTCCATCGATATGGTGGATATTTATAGGTCCTTTGGAAGAGGGAGGCAAGATAGACCTTAAGCAGCCTATCTCGGCCGATGCCGAAGATGTGCTGTCATTATGGACTGGTGGCCACGAGTCTACCCTAGAACCCCGGCGAGCATAAATTCTTGAGAAGGAACGTCGGCTTGAAAAAGCCATACTAGAAGGTTCTTGGCGTATTGGTTTACTTATATATCTTTTTGTAGTATTTTGCACTGCTTATATATATATATATATATCCTTATCTTCGTGAAAACTTTGCAGGGACTTCGACAATGGCAGAGGATCTGAGTTCGAGTCGCGCCTTGATTATGGACTCTGTAAATATCCCCGATGAGACACCAGTAAGTGTGGAGGGGGTCGATACAGCTGTTCTTCCTGCTGCAGAGCTTCTATTGGTGGCTTCCGTTCTCCCGGTGCTTGCTCTTCCGGAAGAGGCATCTTATTGGCCGCAGATTTAATGGATCTTTCTAGTGATGGCCCGGAGACTGTGGGACAGGTAGTCGAGGTCACCGTCCTTTCATTGGAGCCAGCAGTAATAGCTGCTGTTCCTCAATTGGAAGCTGTTATACCGGCCCGTATCCGCGATGATGCGTCTGAATGTACAGAAGAAGCTGTCGAAGCGGCTATCCCTCCTGTTCAGAGCGGGAGGAGCATCGAAGGTAGCCTTCTATATTTTATTCTAATAATCTCTACATCATCTGAACCTTTCTGTCTTTTTAGAATTACGCGGGTTGGCGACGTCTATCGCTGATCTGTCTCCTCGAAAATCCTTTCAGCGTTTGCTAGAGATGGCCGCTGCGCAGGCAATATCCCCTCAACGCATCGTCCTCTCTTCCGGGCAAAGTTAGTGTTATTTGCCTTCTTCTCACGACATTATTATCATTTCATATGACGATACTGATGTCTTCTGTAGTTCTAGAAGCCGATGACGAAGTTGAGATTCTTGACAGACCTGGAGATCTTTTGGACCCTTCTTGCATGACTGTGGGTAAGTAAAGTTTTGACGTTGTTCCATCTACTCTTTGCTTGCAACTCTCACAGATTTCTTTTTATGAATCTTAACAGCTTTGCCCTTTCTTACCACGTTGGAATCTCGTATTTTTATGCCACCCGGCCCCTTTGCTCTACGTGCCTCTGAACAGATGGCAAAGCTAAGCCTTCACTCTTTGTCAGCTCTGATCGAAGACCTTCGTGTTGGTAGTTTGATCACGGCCGAAGAATTTACCGCCGAAGCCAACAGTTCTCTCCCCTTTCTTGCTGCTTACCATAGCGAAACATTGGTGCAAGTCTGGGTTGAGTTTTGTCGTCGGGTGGAATCTTGCTTGCATAGTCTTGAATGTACGCGCCTTCCTTCAGAGGTTGTGGCTGCAAAGGCGAGCTTGCGGGGGTTGATTGAACGGTGCACCGCAAATATGTTGTCATGTGAGAAGAGGCTCAACCAAAAGTTTTCGGAGAGGGAGCTGGCTTCCAAAGCGCTGGGTGAACATCAAGCTGAACTTACAGCCAAGATCACTCGTGCGTATGAACTTTGGCGAGTGCTTCAAGAAGCTATCAGGGAGGTGGTAGCTGTTGATAAAGCCGTCGTTTTCACTCGCAAGATGGTCAAAGCCCATAAAGTCACCGAACAGGAGCTTGAAAGTCGGCATGCCTTGTACCAGGCCCAACAGTCTCAAGCGGAGGCTTGTATTATTGCAATAACAAATTATGAAGCTTAGACCCAGCGGAAAAAGGATGAATTGACGAATCTGTTACATCATCCGTCGGCTTGACGAACTGTATATTTTTCTTTTTATTCTTCTTTTGTACATACTCCTGAATGAGAGTATTTTTTGATTCTTTCATAAATTGTACTTTGTATTCATTTTGATTCATGAATAAAAGACATATTTTGCTTCATGGTGGTTTGCCCCTTTTAATAAATGCATTTTGTGGATAATCTATTTTGATCTCCTTGTAGGACAGCGATGGCTTAGGAGTCAGGTTCAGATCTGCCTCCTAAGGCTTTCCAACTTTATGAGCCGTGAGGGTCTCATAAAGTTATTTCTCCTTACGAGTCGTGAAGATCTCGTAAATGTATTTTCTCCTTAAGAATCGTGAGGATTCCTAAGTGTATTTTCTCTTGAGAGTTGTAAGAATCTCACAAGAGAGTTTTTCTTGCTGATGAGTCGAGATGAGTCGTAACTGATTGTTTCCTTTCTTGTCAGAGAGTGTGGCCCGTAGAAAATCTACCTTGACCACTCTGCGCGGCAACAATAGCTTGGGAGACAGGTTTAGGATCTGCCACCTAAGACTTTTCAACTTTATGAGCCGTGAGGGTCTCATAAAGAATTTTCTCCCTACAGGTCGAGAGGATCCCGTAGATGTATTTTCTTCTTAGGAATTGTGAGAATTCCTAAATGCGTTTTCTCTTAAGAGTCGTAAGGATCTCACAAGAGAATTTTCTCCTTACAAGTCAAGAGGACCTATAAGTGATTGATAAGTTGACTTGCTCCCGAATCAAAGAATTGCTTTGACGGGGAAGTCGAGGGTTTACTTTATCCGCATTTCACGGCGTCAGGGGGTTGACTTTATCCGCATTTCACGGAGTCAGGGGTTGACCTTATCCGCATTTCACGGGGTCAGGGGGTTGACTTTATCCGTATTTCATGAAGTCAGGTGTTGACTTTATCCGCATTTCACGGGGTCAGGGGGTTGACTTTATCCGCATTTCACGGGGGTCAGGGGTTGACTTTATCCGCATTTCACGGAGTCAGGATTTTCTCTAGACGCTTCCCACGGGGTCAGGATTGACATTTGCCGTGTTCCACGGGACCGGGATTTGCTCTGGATGCTTCCCATGGGGTCAGGATTGACATTAGCCGTGTTCCACGAGACCAGGAGGTACTCTGGGCATTTCCTACGGGGTCAGGATTGACATTAGCCGTGTTCTACGGAACCAGGAGGTGCTCTGGGCGTTTCACAAGGGGTCAGGATTGACATTAGCCGTGTTCCACGAGACCAAGAGGTGCTTTGGACGCTTCCCACAGGGTCTGGATTGACATTAGCCGTGTTCTACATGACTAGGAGGTGCTCTAGGCATTTCCCACGGGATCAGGATTGACATTAGCCGTGTTCCACGGGACCAGGATTTGCTCTGGACGCTTCCCACGGGGTCAGGATTGACATTAGCCGTGTTCCACGAGACCAGGAGGTGCTCTGGATGCTTCCCACGGGTTCAGGATTGACATTATCCGTTTTCCATGAGACCAGGAGGTGCTCTGGGCATTTCCCACGGGGTCAGGATTGACATTAGCCGTGTTCTACGGGGCCAGGATTTGCTCTCACAGTTATCTGTGAACCGTCGAGGTTTGGAACAGGGACTTTGCCATGGCTCCAAGATTGATTGTCACGTCTGAATCCTGCTGGAGTGAGGAGGAACGCTGTTTGTGATCTCTAGGCTGTCTGTGAACCGTCGAGATTTGGAACAGGGACTTTGCCATGGCTCCAAGGTTGATTGTCGCGTCTGAATCCTGCTGGAATGAGGAGGAACGCTGTTGGTGATCTCTAGGTTGCCTGTGAACCGTCGAGATTTGGAACAGGGACTTCGCCATGGCTCCAAGGTTGATTGTCGCATCTGAATCCTGCTGGAATGAGGAGGAACATTGTTGGTGATCTCTAGGCTGTAGATGCGGCCATCGAGACTTGGCTCTCTTTCGGATGGATCCTAGTGGGAAGGTATGGTTCCCTTTTTTGTTTGTGCCCCTGGTTTGTGTACAGGGATCGATGTGATCTTTCCTGTAGGGCATGAGTTTCATTTTATATATTTTTTCCTTTCTGCGATGCTCTATCATTTCAGCTTTTATATCGCAAAAGTCGCGATTGCCCAATCATTTCGGCTATTTTTCGCGGTGCCCAATCATTTCGGCTATTTGTTTTATTTACTCGCTGCTTTTTATTGCGAGTTGCCCAACCATTTCAGCTATTTTGTATGCATACATTTTTACTTGCTGATTTCGTTGCAAGTTGCCCTATCATTTCGGCTATTTCATATGCATTTTTTTGGCTCACTCATTTTTTATTGCGAGCATGGGACTTGGGATCTGATACCGATTTAGGAATTAGTATCGCTACAATTGAGATATTGCCAGGAGAGAATCATCATTTGCCTCTGTCGATGTCGAACAAAGGTGGCTTAGCAAACAGGGTTAGGATCCTGTTGACTAAGGCTTTTGACTTTACGAGTCGTAAGGGTCTCATAAAAGTATTTCTCCCTACGAGTCATGAGGACCTCGTAGGTGCGATTTCTCCTTAGGAATCGTGAGGATTCCTAAGTGTGTGTTCTCTTATAAGTCGTAAGAATCTTATAAGAGTGTTTTCTCCTTATAAGTCGAGAGGACTTACAAGGGTCGTTCACCGTGTGAGCATATCCCTAATCGCTGGTGTGACTTTGTTAGGGAAATGTCTATTCGTGCCCGTGGATTGTATACAAGGGTCAATATTGAAACGCTTGTAGGGCAGCATTAGAGATTGTGATGGCTTAAGAACAGTTTCAGATCCCTGTAGCTTAAGGCTTTTGAATCCTATGAGCCGTGAGGGTCTCAAAGGGGAATTCTCTTTATGAGTCGTGAGGATCTCGTAAGTGTAATTTCTCCTTAGGAATCGTAGGGATCCCTAAGTGTGTTGCTCTCTTGCGAGTCGTAAGGATCTCACGCAGGTATTTTCTCCTCACAAGGTCAAGAGGACCTTGCAAGTGTCTTTTAACGAGATTGCGCCCTTTCGGGTTTTTACAAAACTCACCGGTAGCCCTGTTGTTTTTACTCATGGAGCCCTTTCGGGTTTTCATCCGTGCCCTTCTCGCTTATGGACATACCGTTTTCTTTTTTTTTTTAATTTTTAATTTTTTTTTGTGTCAGCCCAGGGATACTGCGGTTTGTAATAGTTTATAGACGTTGCGGTCAGTAGCCAGTTTTAGGACATAGTGGTCCATCATTAATTTAAGGACGTTTCGGTCCGTCGTTAGTTTTAGAACATTTCGTTCCGTCGTTAGTTTTAGGACATTTCGGTCCGTCGCTAGTTTTAGGACATAGTGGTCCATTGTTAGTTTAAGGACGTTTCGGTCCGTTGTTAGTTTAGGGACGTTTCGTCCGTCGCTAGTTTAGGGACGTTTCGGTCCGTTGTTAGTTTAGGGACATTTCGGTCCGTCGTTGGCTACTACTTATAGAGTTTGGGCTTAGGAAGATAGCGAGCGGACATAGGCATCGTCATCTATCGTTGACCTAGGCCGTGACTCGTTAGGCGTAGTATTTTTTCAGGAAGCGACCGTTTATTGGCCTGAATGGTCTTTCACCATGCATGTCCATAAGTAGATAGGCTCCACCCTAGTAAACAATGTCTATGATATACGGGCCTTCATAGTTCAGCTCGAATTTCCCCTGCTTGGCATGATTGGGGATCATAGGTCTTTTGACCACTAGCACGAGTTCGCCTTGGCGGAATGTTCTCGGCCTAGTCAATCTCTCGTATGAACGCGTCATCTTTGCTTTGTAAGCGTCCAAGTTTTGCTGTGCCATGAGCCGAGTTTCGTCGAGGGCATCAAGCTCCTCAAGCCGAAGATGAGCATTCTCTTCGTCCGTTAACTCGTAACGAACCGCTACTCGTAAGGAGGGCAGCTCTATCTCCAAGGGGAGTACCGCTTCAGTGACGAATACCAATGCATACGGCGTTGTGTTTGTGGCCGTTTTGAACGTAGTTCGATACGCCCAGAGAGCTTCTGCATTCTCTCGTGCCAGTCCTTCTTATTTCGAGACACCGTCTTTTTCACGATCTTTATCAAGGTCTTGTTGAAAGCCTCAGCTAGACCGTTAGCTCGGGGATTATAAACCGAAGAGTATCTCCAGTCTATGTTATGCTGTTGTGCGAAACGGCTGATCTTGTGGCTTCTATAGGCCGACCCGTTATCGGAGATAATCCATCGCGGAGTGCCGAACTAATAGATGACAAGTGTCTTGAAAAAATGGAGAATATTCTCCATCTTCACATCCCTCAGCGGTACTACTTCTGCCCATTTATAGAAGTAATCAGTTATTGCCAAAATGAATCGATGTCCTCTGGACGATGCTGGTTCGATGGGCCCGATTATGTCGGTTCCCCACATTTCGAACGGCCAGCTAGCCACCGTTGGATGTAGTGGATTTGGATGCTGATGGATAAAGTCCACATGAATCTGGCACGAGTGGCACTGCTTCGCGTATTCGAGGCAGTCTTGGATCATCGTAGGCCAATAGTAGCTCATTATTTTGATCTTCTGTTTCATCTTCGGCCCGGCTTGGTGAGAACCGCACAGTCCGTCGTGAGTTTCTTGGATGACTCTTCTTGCCTCTTCAGGTCCCAGGAATCATAGCCACAGAGAATCAAATGATCTCTTATACAAAGTATCATTGACGAAGGAAAATGATAGAGCTCGTTTCATGAGCTGATGTCTTGAGGACGCATCTTCAGGCTTTCCACGGGATTTGAAGTAGTCTATAAAGACTTCTTTCCAATACTTAGCCTTTTCCCGGTCTTTTATTTGTAGGGCCGTTTTCTCGGTAGCTCCCTTTTCTTCGGATGACTCCAGAGATATTTCTGCCGGTGCAAGAACCTGACGGTTTTGCAAAACGATCCTCACGTCATCAAGGTTCTCGTCAGCCAGTTCTTTAGCGAGTTTGGCCAATGCATCCGTTTTGCTATTTTCCGCATGCGGTATGCTTTCCAGTGTGTAGGAAGGAATTTGAGTCAGCAGTTGCTGCACTCTCTCACTGTACTTCACCAACTCTGGTTTGCATGTTTGATAGTCGCCATTTACTTGGCTAATGACCAGTTGGGAGTCTCCGTTATGAGGAGGTTCTCGATTCCATGTCAACAGCGATCTCAAGACCTGCTATGAAAGCTTCATATCCGTCTTCATTGTTCGTCCTCGGCTCTGTTAAGGAGAAGTCAAAGCGGATTATCCCTCCTTGTGGAGTCACGACGATGAGGCCCGCCCCGGATTTGATTATGGGGGTGCCTTGTTTGCGCTTCTTGATGGAAGATGCTACATCGAAATAGAGTTCCCACCGGGTATCATTCTTTCTTCTCTCCCCGTCGATCGTGTCAAACGTTTTCTCGTCGGGCAATTCGCAGTTCAAAGGAGAATCGGCAGGTATTAGATGCTCAGCGAGGAATTCAGCGATGGCTTGGCCTTTCACTGCCTTGAGGGGTCGGTATGTCACCGAGAATTCCATTAAGAGTAGGGCCCACTTAGCGAGCCGTCACGTTAATATGGACTTTGACATCAAATATTTTAGAGGATCCACCTTTGATATGAGATGGACCTCATGCGCCAATGCATAGTGTCTAAGTTTCGTTATCGCGAAGATCAACGCCAGGCAATGTTTTTCAATAGGAGAGTAATTGTTTTCTTCCCCCAGAAGAACTCGACTTAAATAGTAAAGGGACCTCTCCTTCCCTTGGTCGTTTTCTTGTGCCCATAATGCGCCTAGAGAACCCTCAAGGGTGGTTGTATACAGAATGAGAGGCTTTCCCTTGCCCGGAGCAGTTAGCACCGGCGGATTCTGCAGGTATTGCTTAATTTCGTCCAGTGCGCTTTGGCATTTGCGATCCCGGACGAACAGAGTTCCCTTCTTCATTAGGTGACTGTAAGGACGGCACTTGCCGGAGAGATTGGCTATAAATCGCCGGATATACGCGAGCTTCCCTTGGAGAGATCGCAGCTGCTTGAGAGTCCTTGGCAGAGGCATTTCCATGATCGCTTTGATCATCAATGGGTCTATCTCGATGCCTCGGTGTTGGACGACGAATCCTAGGAACTTGCCCAAGGAAACTCCGAACGTACATTTGAGAGGGTTCATCTTCAAGTTGTATTTCAGAAGGCGCCGAAACACGATCTTCAGATGCTCTAAATGTTCCTCGTATGATTTGCTTTTAACTACGAGGTCGTCAATATAGCTTTCGAAAATTTCATGTATGAGGTCATCGAAAATCTTCTTCATGGCCTTCTGATAGGTGGCACCGGTGTTCTTTAGACCGAAAGGCATCACCTTGTAGCTGAATATGCCCAAAGGGGTTCGGAAAGCGGTATACTTCTGGTCTTCGGGGTGCATTTTTATCTGATTGTACCCTGATGATCCATCCATGAAGGAGAAAACTTCATGAGTGGACGTATTATCTATCATCAGCTTAGTGAACGGTACTGAAAATTCGTCCTTTAGGCAAGCTTTGTTGAGGTCTCGAAAGTCCACGCAGATGCGCACTGTCCCATTTTTCTTCAACACTGGGACGATGTTGGCAATCCAGTCAGGGTATTGAACTTCTTGGATGAAGTCGGATTTGATTAGCTTCTTGACCTCGGCGTTGATGCTCATCTCAAGCTCGAGCCGCATTCTTCTCGGTGCTTGTTTGATTGGCTTGACGTCCAGAGATATCGCCAATTTGTGGAAAACTATTTCTGGATCTAATCCGGGCATTTCGGAATAGTTCCATGCGAAACAGTCTTTATACTGCATGAGCACGTCTTTGAGCGTAGCCTCCTTTTCTTCGGACAATAGTTCACTGACGAACGTCGGTCGTGGGTCATTTGCCATTCCTAAGTCGATTTTTCTGAGGTCATCTGCAGTAGTATGTATCCCATCTTCTAGCTCTTTTGGCGCCGTTGGAAATTCTAAGATCAACTCATCTTCATCGTTTTCAAAGAACCTAGAGAGGTCATCCAAATTCTTGGGTTCTTCTTCTGACAGCGTTATCGTGTGACCGGTACGAGATCGTTTCCAAGACTGATGTTGATCTGGTTCTACTCTCATCGCATAAGTGGCTTTTGATTCATGCTTCCATGGTGGACTTACCCGCCAACTGTTGGATAGAGCGAATCTGCCGAGTTGATACTGGTCTTCAACCCAGTTCTTGAAGGTAAAGCAGTTTTCGAAAGGATGTCCTATTGCTCGGTGATAGGAGCAATAGTCTGGGTGAGAGACCTCGTCTGCTTGCTCGGGGTGCTTGGACTCCGGGAGTGTCATCGTCTGATATTTTATGACAAGATCGAATATCCTCTTTGTCTTGTCTTGGGGAAAAGAATATGCTCGATCCATCTTCTTTATAAGAAACGGATCCCGGCTGCTCGATTCTCGATCGCGTGGCCTCTTAGACCCGCTACGCTGCTGTCGAACGTTTTTTCCGTTCTTTGGTTTATTTTTGCCTCTGCGCCGGGTCTTTTGTATGACGGGTTGGCGATGAAGAGCATTGTCATTCTCCGCGGCCTGTTGAAGGAGGCGCTGCATCCTGGCTTTCTCGTAAATGGCTATTTCGCGGCTATGGTCGTCCCGGACCTTCTGACCCGCTTCCCTTATTAGCTTGTCCATCTATTCTTCAAATGACAGACTTGGCATTTTCATGGCGGGACCTCGTTTTGGTTCAGGGTTAGCGTCTTTTAACAGAACATCTCCTTCTTCGTCAAAGTCATGTATAACGTAGCAGTCATGGAATCGCTCCCGTTTCTTGGATTGAACATATCCAAGCCCACTCGTTTCCATTCTCCCATTAGGCCATTTTCGCTGAGTTCCAGGGACACTCCAGATCCTGTTGTAGAACTGGTCTTGTCACATGGTTTGCTTAAGGGGTACGCCTTGGTGCCTCAACAGCCTCTTCAATCCTTCTGTGTAGTATCTGGGCAGTCGGAAGGGCTGAAGTCTGTCAAGTGTCGAATCCGCACCATGCCAAACTTCTTTTTCCACTTTGGTTTCCGTGGATTGATAAAAGAGGATCGCCTTTTCATCTCTTCGCCTGGGAGGGACGTAGAATGTTTGCAGTTCCTACATACTATAGGTACCAAGCGCGTCAAGCTCTTTGTAATGCTCTTGCGGAACCATGGCAATTTGCAAACTCCGATCATCGCCAGCGAAGGCTTGTATTGATGACCGAACAGAAAATACGGCATTGACCTCTTCTTCCGAGTCGCTGCCAAAGACCAGAATAAGGGTGGACGGTCTCGGCTTGTTGCATTGGGGCGGCCCTGAATAAACTATTTCTTCTTCCTCCTCAGTGTCACTCCCGAAGACTGGAATATTGGTGATAGCTTTGTTCTTCAGTTTATGGCATCTTTCCGTCTCTTCGAAATCTGGTAAGAAGTATTTTGCATCTTCGTACTTTCGGACTTCATTCATGGAGAATGGGTTTAGTTCCCCTGTCACAGTATACTCGAGACCATCCTTGAAATACTTCATACACTGATGTTGTGTAGAAGGGATGATGTTGTACTCGTGTAACCAAGGCCTGCCGAGAAAAACATTGTAACATGTCTTAGCATCAATGACATGAAATTTGATGCCCATGACGAGCAGCCCAAAGCGTAACGTCAATATCACAGACCTGAGTGTCCGTGATGACTGGGAGTCAAACCCGGAGATGGTGATTTTATCACGAGCGAGGTGCTGAACACTCATGCAGATTTCCTTCAACACTCTTACATTGAGGAGATTAACAGAAGACCCATTGTCATCCAGGATTTTACCTATCTTAATATCATGACAGTATCCATAGACATAAAGGGGACGGTTATGCTCGCATGTCTCGAGGAGGAGATCTTCATCGCCGAAGGTGATATCGGCTGTGTGCACTTCTTCCAGCTCGTCTTTCATCTTTTCTTCGGCGAAGAAAGCCTGTAACTGCTCGGGCTCTTGTAATGCCATTATCAAAGAATCTCTCGCCTCTTTGGATAGCAGAAGGGCGTCGAGAATGCTTAGTTACGAGTTTATCTTCCTCAGGTGTGCCAAAACGTTGTAATCCTCCTTGTTTTTCTTGGGCGGATCCTTGGATGTCAGCTCTTCGACGGCTTGGTCATCGAGGGTGATATCCTCAAGGACCTTTTCTTTTCCCTTATCCTTTTTGTTCGACCCCTTGTTTACGGGTCCGATATTCTTTTCAGGTAATGTGCGATTGCACAGCTAAATGTTCTCGCAGCTCTTCGGTTCTTCCTTTTTTCCTGAGGTGGATATTTTGATGAGAGGGCCAAGAGCCATTTCTTCTTCAGAATCACTCCCAAAGGTGAGAACTTGCAATCCCCTGCTATCAACCTTGTGACAGTTGCCGGCAGCTCTTCTATTAGTGTATATGCCCTAGGGGCCATTATTGTATCATACTAGCTTGTATATTACTTAATGTAAGCTTGGGGTATTCACTGTTATATTAACAGTCTTGCTAAACATGGTAGTACGCTACTTGGTTTGTATCTATCTTAATATGTGTGTATGTTAGCATATCGAGAATACATATTGATAGAGCCCTTAGGATTTTACTTGACTACCAGCGTTGTGATGGCAATCACACTAGTGGGGGCTGGGTAGTCTACAATCACATCCTTTTTCAGGTCCCTAGTCGTAGGACTATCGAGACAGGGCATCGATACTCCGGAGTGGACTAGTGTGTACGCTTCTCATCCCAGTTGGGGAGATGGTATGTCCCACAGCCATTAGTACGTTGTACTGGAGATAGTATACAGGTGCTCGTTGGGTTACGGGTACACCGGACAGGACTCGCAGGGAATTGTTGGTTGGTATTATACCCGTCGTCAGTTAACAGTTCCCAGGTAACATGAGTACAGCATAGTCCGCAGACTTGACACTGCTGCTTCGCCTCGAGTGTGTTCCCACTGTTCTTAGATTGCTATCCTACCACGGCTCAAAGGAGTCGTGCAAACAGGTAGCAGTTGGGTGCAGTCCCGAAGCACTTGGAGGCAGTGGCGGTTAGACAGGATTCGTCTCTCCCGGTATTGGGAGTTGATATCGCGCTGTGTTTGGAGAGCCATTACGCAAAGTCCCGGGCCAGGGCAAACGAGATTTACTAGTAGGATTTCCAGTAGCTTCTCAAGGTGTAATGGGCTTCACTCTGACACGACTTATACCGCTTTTAGGGGACCGACGCTTGCCGCCCCCTAGGCCCGACATGCGATAGTCCTAGATGAACAGACCGAACTGTACAGAGATTGTCACATCAGGCTCAGTAGGAGTTCAGATGTGTTTCCTCATCGGCCTTCTTATCGACATCTACCCGGGGACCGTTACGTACAGCTAGTACCGCTTGCAGCCTGTGGTTAAACCCACTGCCAGCGTAGTAGTCGAGTCTTTAGAGTCCCACACAGAGAGTTTTCATGCTTCGGGTGAAACGATATAGAGGTCGTATGGTTTTACGACAGGGTTCGGACACATACGTGTTTTTACGCACGTACGATGTTCGGACAGTTTATACTAGCAGGCTTTGGTTTAAGCCAGATTCTAGTATTGGATTATTGGATTTATACAGACTCAGTATTTCCGTGTTTTCACGGATGGGAGGGGCATTTTCGTAATTAGTCAAGAAGCTTTTAGAAGATTGATGAGTTGGGGGCTTAGGTGGAATTTGCATTAAATAGATTAATGACTCATGGTGTGATTCATCCAAAGGAGTTAATGATGCATTTATTGCTTAATGACTCATGAGATGAATCACACAAAGTGAGTTAATGAAGCATGGATGATATTATTATTTGTTATTCATTTAATAATTATCATGCTTCATATATATTCACAAATGAGATATTATTCATAATCATTCTCACTCTCACCTTCTCTCTCCTCAAGCTCTTTCCCTTCAAAGAACTAACCCTAACCTCTCATGTGTTGAGATCCAAGGGTTAGAAAGACTAATAGATCCCCAATCCAATTCTATATCCTCTAGGTTACTTTGATTAGCACTCATAGCAACCTAGTTACCTCAAGTGAGAGGTTAAGCTTGAAGAAGTAGCTCTTGGGTGGATCTTCTATCACATCGAGGAGGCCGACGAGGAGGTGGTCTATGAGAACAAAAAGGACTTGATTCATTAGGTATAATCATCTTTCATAGTAGCTAATCATTTCTATGTTGTTGTTAGTTAAGGTTTAGCAAAGATCCGTAAAGTTAGTCGATATTAGTTTAAACAAAATGATTGTTTTACCTATTCCGCCTCCTCGCATCATGTGGGGTGTCTAACGTCGACTTACAGTGGTATCAGAGCCTCGCTAAACCATAACTAACTTGGTGGCAAAGTCGTTAGAAATTCGATCGCAAAACGAACCCAAAAATACGACGTTTTAACCTAGTTTCTGCCGATTTTAAAACGGTGTCTAAAATTTTTTCAGGGACCCTTAAAAATATAAGCAGGGAATTATAAGATTACTGGAGAAATTTGGGATCGTAACTCGGCCAAACCGGCCCGGAACCGCGGCCGATCCAAGCGATCCGCCGTGGATCCGCGGCTGAGTTGAAGCCGAGTCAGTACAAATTTGCCCAGTAACTCTTCTGTGTTGATTTTGTATTTTCTGGGATGTTTTGTTTCTGCTCAGGTTTCAGGTGCGTAGAGAATTATTTGGAGTAGAATCATTTGTATTTTCTTGATCGAAATTCTAAGATGTTTGGCTAACTTGATTATATCTGTGATTTGTTTAATGTGTTCGTAAACCTCCCCTAACTGCTAGTATGTCGGTTAGCAGGGGGTTGCCCATTTCTGTAATGGTTTTACTGGTTTGTGTTTGTGGACTTGTTCGATTGTCGTGAATGGATAGCCGGGGATGTGAGACGAGTGTTTCTTTCATTCAAATGTAATTTGTAAATTGTTGTAATATTCTTTTGCGGGGCACATCCGGGTTGAGGTTGTAGCCACCGTTGTATTATTTCATTTACTGTTTTTTCTCCTAGGACAGACCCAAGATGGGGTGCACAAACTACCGGGTACTTTGAAGTGTTTAGTGGCCTACTCACGTTGTTGAGGGAGACCGCTTCACTTCGGGTACTTTGCGGGTAGTTTGCCGTACCCGTAGGGGTCTAGGGTGGGGTTTTGGCTATTCATCGCGACTATGTAATCCGTCTTTCTTTGCAGGCTCAAAAGGAATGCGGATTCGTAGAAAATCCAATATGTTCATCTGTGATCTGGAATGCCTATTATTGCGTCTGACGAATGTACAATATCTATATATGATAGCTATTAGACGTCACTTATGTTTTATACCCGCGCTAGCCCAGCCCCCGCTCTATCGTTAGTTAAGTAACCTAACGGGTGAATGACGGGGCCCAGTAGCGAATGCGGATGGCATAAGAGGACGTTGTATTTTCGTTGTTTTCTGCAATGATAGGTTAATTGATGGGACGCATTATATTAATGCAAAGAAAATAAACCAAAGTTGAATCGTTGGAACAGTTTAAAAGAAACCACTCGGTTATTTTAAAACAGAAGATATTTTTTAAATTGCGGAGCTTAAGCCACTCCTTTTAAAAGCTATTAGGTTCCTTCGATCATATCAAATTCACTACGTTCACGGTTTCGCCAAAACCATTCGTAGCCCTCCGTCATTTCATTTGTGTATTCAGTAGTATTCAAGCTATGTATTTTGACCAACGCCAAGGCATAGTGTTTGGTAGCTGCTGGGTATTCATTTGTTGCATAGATAGATGAGTTAGTTTGGGACAGTCGTGTTATCATTTGGCCAACGTCAGGGGTATGTACGGATGTGTTCAAATTAACAAGATAATGATGGGTAGAACTTGATATGTGACTTATGACATTTTGACCAACGCCAAGGTCATAAGAGCATAGGGCAGAAATTTATATCGGGAATTTCTAAAGAAACTGAAATTTGCAAAGAGATGCATACCATTTGGAGTTTGATAATTTTGGTAGGATTCCTTCAGCTTTATCACACGATGATATTTGGATCCCGATCCTACTGTGAGTATCCGCTACTCATCAGGAGATTCGTCACTTAACGATCAATGCTATAAACCAAGTAGGTGTCGAGAAAGGTGTCAGCGGGGCTACGCCCCCAGAGAAAAGAGGTTATTTAATTAAGGAACTTCGTGAAAGCGTCGTAAAACCTCCCTCGAAGTACCGACACCGGCCTGGTTGAACGGTTAAGCAAGTATTGTACGGTGAGAATTGTCCTGACTAGTTCTTCCTTTTTGGTTTGAGTAAGGATTCGAGAAACAGTGGGAGCCATTCAGTTTAGATAAATTAAAAACCACTCTAAACATGCAAGAGCATCATGCTAAAGTGTTCCCTCTCTCTCTCAATTGCAGCGACCCAGAACATGACAGGCCTTAAGTTACTATTAGAGAAAAATATTTTGATAGGGCCAAACTATAAAGATTGGTTCCGGAATGTTAAGATGGCTTTAACTTATGACAAATTGGGGTATGTCCTTACTGCTAAGCACCTGCTGTCCCTGGTCCAGAATCCAGTATTGCGGATAAGGAAATCCACAAGACCTGGGAGTTAGATTGCGCGAAGGCCAAATGCATCGTGCTTGCCACTATGAATAATGAACATCAGAGGAGGCACAAGGATATGGATCTTGAATCCATATTTCTGTAAGTCCAAGATACCTCTCCCGGTTCTTTCGGGCTTACGGAAATGGTGAAAAACGTTTTTTCGGGTCATGGTAACATGGACTATAAAACACAGATCTTTGCTAAACTACACACTAGCAACTAACTAGAGCTTTACCTACTCGGTTAGGGGTTATACCTCAACTTGAACTCCTTCTCTTGGACTCTTTGTGGTGGTCGGATGGTTCTTTCCTTGTCTCCTTCTCTTTGCCGAAGATGGATGCACCTGAGGGTCTCTACCTTGAGCTTCTTTCTCGAACTTGAGAAAACTAAAGTGTCCTGCTTGCTAGACCTTCAACCTTAGGATGAGTAGAGAGTGGTTTTGGTGTTTTATCTCCAAGGAAATGTTTCTCAACACATGAGATGAATTTTCCTTGAGCTAGAGGAAGAGGAAGAAGAAAGGAAGAGAGAGAATCAATATGAGAGAAGGATCATGGTTTTACAACCATAACCCATATATATGAATTAATCTAATTAACAATATTAATCAAAATGAAAAAGGTGATGGTTGGTTTGATAAGACCATTATCATTTCACATTAAATGTTTTTGCAAAGATCAAAGAGCATCTTTGGAGTGAAATGATGATGGTCAATGTTTCAACCAAGGTCAACAAGTCAACCTTGGTCAACAAGTCAACAACCCTAACCATAACTCAATTTCATTTAATTAATATTATTAATTGATATTTCACATATTCATTAGGGTTTGGAAAAAGACAACTGTCAACTGTGCATACACACCTGTTCCAAAACCCTAATGAAAATCCTCTTCCTCTGCCTCAGTCAACTGTGCATACACACCCGCATTCGTGTTCCGAGGAGCACGAATACAATGAGATAAAACTAACCCCAAAGCATATAATAGGATCTGGCTCAAACTAGAGCCCGCTAGTAATGACTGTCCGGACACCAAACGTGCACAAGTGCGCGGATGTGAACGAACCCTGTCGCAAGACCATGCGACCTCTACTCTGTTTTGCCCAAAGGCGAATAACCCTCTGTGTGGGACTCTAAAGACTCGACACTACGCTGGCAGTGGGTTTAACCACAGACCGCAAGCGGCACTAGCTGTACTTAACGGTTCCCAGGTAGATGCCGATGAGAAGACTGATGAGGTGAACCCATCCGAACTCCTACTGAGCCTGTATGTGACAATCTCCGTACAGTCCGGTCTGTTCTTCTGAGAATATCGCATGGCGGGCCTAGGGGGCGGTAAACGTCAGTCCCCTAATAGCGGTACAAGTCGTGTCGGAGTGTAGCCCAGAACACCCTGAGATAACACTGGAAACCTACCAGTATATCTCTCTTGCCCTGGCCAGGGACTTTGTGTAATGGCTCTCCTAGACACAGCGCGATATCAACCCCCAATATCGAGAGAGGCGAATCCTGTCTAACCGTCACTGCCTCCAAGTGCTTCGGGACTGCACCCAACTACTACCTGTTTGCACGACTCCTTTGAGCCGTGGTAGGGTGGTAATCAAAGTACAGTGGGAACACACTCGAGGCGAAGTGACAGTGTCAAGTCAGCGGACTAAGCTATACTCAAGTCACCTGGGAACTAATAACTGACGATAGGTATAGTACCAACCAACAGTTCCCGACGAGTCCTGTCTAGTGTACTCGTAACCTAACGAGCACCCGCATACTATCTCAAGTACGACGTACTGACGGCTGTGGGACAGACCGTCTCCCCTGCTGGGATGAGAAGCGCATACGCTAGTCTATTCCGGAGTATCGATGCCCTGTCTTGATAGTCCTACGACTAGGGACCTGCATAAGGATGTGCTTGTGGATTACCCAGCCCCCACGAGTGTGACTGCCATCACAACGCTGGTAATCAAGAAAAGATCCTAAGGGCTCCACTAATGTGTATAGGTGATATACTAAAATAAACACATGTACACATTAAATTAGAAACAAACCAAGTAGCATACTACTATTTTGAGCAAGATTGTCTATACAAGGTGAATATCCCAAGCTTCCATTAAGTAATATACAAACTAGTATGATACAGTAATGGCCTCTAGGGCATATACACTAACAATCTCCCACTTGCACTAAGGCCATATACTGGCGTATCGAAGACCTATCATTTCGATCAGCCGCTCGAACTGAGTCTGGGATAAGGCCTTCGTGAATGGATCAGCAGTGTTATCTTCCGTAGCAACTCTCCAAACCTCGATCACCTGGCGACCCACGATCTCCCTGATCAGGTGATACAGCCTCAAAATGTGCCTAGACTTCTGATGGGGACCTGGGTTCCTTTACTAAAGCTATAGCCCCGTTGTTGTCGCAATACAGAGGTATTGGACCAACAATGGACGGAACCACCTGAAGTTCTGTCAAGAACTTCCTTATCCAGACGGCTTCTTTTGCGGCATCTGCAGCAGCGATATATTCCGCTTCCATCGTCGAGTCAGCAACGGTTTCCTATTTGGAAATCTTCCAACACACCGCCCATCCATTGAGGGTAAAGACATAACCCGACATGGACTTGGAATCATCCTTGTCACTCTGGAAGCTGGAGTCAGCAAAGGCCTCGATCTGGAGGTCTTTTCTGCCATACACCAAGAACATCTCCTTAGTCCTTCTTAGGTACTTGAGAATGTTCTTTACCGCTATCCAGTGCTTCTCCCCGGGGTTTGACTGATACCGGCTTACCACACTCAGTGCATAAGCTATATCTGGTCTGGTACACAACATCGCATACATTATAGAGCCTACCGCAGAAGCGTAGGGTATAATAGACATGTGATCCCCTTCCAAATCAGTCTTGGGAGACATCTCTTTGGAGAGGGTGATCCCATGACAAGCCGGTAGATTACCGCGCTTGGAATCTTCCATACTGAATCTTTTCAGTATGGTGTCGATGTACCTGGACTGTGAAAGCCCTAATATCCTCTTGGATCTGTCACGATAGATCCGGATCCCCAGAATGTAAGAGGCATCACCCAGGTCTTTCATGGAGAACCTGTGTGATAAGAACCCTTTGACAGATTGTAGCATAGGAATGTCATTTCCTATTAGGAGAATTTCATCCACGTATAAAATGAGGAATACGACAGTTCTTGCTACAAATCTACTATAGATGCATTGTTCATCTGGATTTTTGATAAAGCCAAATTTTTTGACCGTCTCATCAAAACAGATGTTCCAACTCCGCGATACCTGCTTTAGTCCATAGATGGACTTAATCAACTTGCACACCTTTCCGCTGCTCCCACTCTGAATGAAACCCTCTGGCTGGTCCATATAAACACACTCCTCTAAATTTCCATTTAGAAAAGCGGTCTTTACGTCCATCTGCCAAATCTCATAATCGTGGAAGGCAGCAATGGCAAGAAGGATCTGAATGGATTTCAGCATAGCCACTGGAGAAAAGGTTTCGTCATAGTCCAAACCAGGTCTTTGACGAAAAACCTTTGCAACAAGTCTAGCCTTATAGGTCTCAACCTGTCCATCTGCACCAATCTTCCTTTTGAAGATCCACTTGCATCCTACGGGTTTTACCCCATCTGGAGCAACGTCCAACGTCCATACTTTGTTGGTGTACATGGACTCCATTTCGGTCCGCATTGCATCCAGCCATTTTGCCGAGTCAACGCTCTGAATGGCCTGCTGGAAGCTAGTCGGATCATCACTATCAATGATGCAATCCTCTCTATCCCCGTCTATGAGAAAACCGTAGTATCTCTCGGACGGATAAGACTGCCTACTACTCCTGCGGAGCGGCGCAGGAATATCCAGATCTTTCGAACCC
Organism: Agapanthus africanus; assembly: GCA_030015575.1. Classification (NCBI taxonomy): domain Eukaryota; kingdom Viridiplantae; phylum Streptophyta; class Magnoliopsida; order Asparagales; family Amaryllidaceae; genus Agapanthus; species Agapanthus africanus. The sequence continues at coordinate 318,193,331 of JASDDO010000010.1, forward strand.
TCTGGTTCTACTAAGCTTTCAGTAATAGCTCGTGGTTCTGGAGTTTCTTCCAGTTCTATTGCACTCCCACTTATCTGATTTTCCAAAAACTCAGTTTCCAAGAAGTGGGCATGACGAGAAACAAAAACCTTTTGTTCCTCTTCGCAATAGAAGAAATATCCCTTGGTGTTCTTTGGATATCCCACAAACTTGCACTGTACTGAGCGTGCCTCGAGTTTGTCCGCATGCTGCTTTTTGACAAAAGCTGGACATCCCCATGTCTTAATGTGCTTAAGATAGGGTTTCTTCCCACACCACATCTGATATGGTGTGGTAGGCACAGTCTTAGTTGGAACTCGGTCAAAAGGTGTGCAGCTGATTCTAGTGCATATCCCCAGAATGATCGCGGTAACTCAGCGTTACTCATCATGGAACGTACCATATCCAATAGGGTCCGGTTCCGTCTCTCCGATACACCGTTATGTTGCGGAGTGTATGGAGGAGTAAGCTGAGAGAGAATTTCATTCTCTTTTAAGTAATCCAGGAACTCTGCACTTAAGTATTCACCACCTCGATCAGATCTTAGTGTCTTGATACTTTTGCCTGTTTGTTTTTCTACTTCATTCTTATATTCCTGGAATTTTCCAAAGGCTTCGGATTTATGTTTCATTAAGAATACATATCCGTACCTTGAAAAGTCATCCGTAAAAGTAATGAAGTAAGAATAACCGCTTTGCGCATATGTAGACATTGGACCGCACACGTCGCTATGTACGAGTCCCAAGAGCTCGCTCGCTCTTACTCCGTGTCCAGTGAACGGAGTCTTTGTCATCTTTCCTTTGAGACAGGATTAACATGTTGCATATGATTGATATTCGAACAGATCCAAATATCCTTCTGTTTGTAACTTCGTCAACCTTCTCTCACTGATGTGACCCAGTCTACAATGCCATAAGAAAGCCTGATTTGTTTCCGGAGACTTTCTTTTGTGTGTATTCTGGACATTGAAAATCTGTGGTTGGTTTAATACGTATATACCATTGCTTAATGTACCTGACCCAATCAAAACATGATTAAGGTGAATGTTCACAACATTTCTTACAAATGCAAATTCATAACCTTCTTTAGATAATAAAGATACAGATATGATATTACAGGTTGCATTGGGTACAAAATAATAATCACGTAAAACCAAAACATGTCCATCTGACATTCCCAGGTGATAGTCCCCTACGGACTCAGCATCCATGCCAGCTCCGTTTGCAACTCTGAGGGTCATATCACCTGCCTTCAAAACCCTACGCTTTCTCAGTGCCTGCAAAGAATTATAGATATGAGATCCTGATCCGGTATCTAATACCCAGGAAGTAGAGTTTATTGATAGACAGTTTTCAATAACATACACACCTAAAGCTGAAGCAGTAACTTGCTTCAGATCCTGGTCTCTGGCTTTACAATCCCTGCAATCCTTTTTCCAGTGTCCAGTCTTGTGACAGTAAAAGCATTCTTCCTTTCCCACAAGCTTTCCCGCTACCTTTGTTGCCTTTGCCTTTCCCTTCGTATCCACTTTACTAACACCGCCCCTTGGTTTGGCGGGGGTTTTCTTCTTCTTTCCCTTGGCTTTCGCCTTGGACCTAGAAGAGGAAGATCCTCCTACAAACAAAGTGGATGTTTCCCTACCTTTCTGTAGGGTGCCCTCTGCACTCCTCAGCATGTTGAGGAGTTCTGAAAGTTCAACTTCCTTTTCTTGCAAGTTGAAGTTCAGGATAAACTGGGCGTAAGTGGAAGGAAGGGACTGGAGAATCAAGTCCTTATAAAGCTCATTCTCCAACGTGGTCCCAAGGTCCGTGAGCTCCTCAATGAAGCCAATCATCTTAAGCACGTGTTCCGCTACCGATGATCCGATGGCCAATCTCGCCGAAAACAGCTTTTTCGAGACTTCATATCTGGCGATACGGGATTGCTCTCCATACAGTTCTTTTGTATGGAGAAATATGGATTCAAGGTCCATATTCTCGTGCCTCCTCTGGTGTTCATTGTCCATAGAGGCAAGCACGAGGCACTTGTCCTTCGTGCAGTCGATTTCCCAGGTGTTACGGATTTCTCTATCCGCGACGCTGGTTTTGTGACCTGGGACAGGGGGAGCTTTGGTGGTAAGGAGATACCCCAACTTGTCATAAGTGATTGCGATTTTGACATTCCTGAGCCAATCTTTGTAGTTTGGCCCTGTCAGTATGTTCTTATCTAGTAGTAACTTAAGTCCAGTCATGATGTTTGATCGCTTCAATTAGGAGAGAGAGAAGAAACACTTTAGCATGATGCTCTTGCAAGTTTAGAGTGGTTTTTAATTTGTCTAAACAGGATGGCTCCCACTGTCTCTCGAATCCCTCCTCAAACCAAAAATGAAGAATTAGTCGGGATCAATCTCACCGTACAATACTTGCTTAACAGTTCAGCCAGGCCAGTGTTGGTACTTCGCGGGAGGTTTTCCAACGCTTTCGCGAAGTTCCTTAATTAAATAACCTCTTTTCCCTGGGGGCGTAGCCCCGCTAACACCTTTCTAGACACCTACTTGGTTTATAGTATTGATCGTTAAGTGAGAAATTTCCCGATGAGTAGCATATACTCACAGTAGGATCGGGATCCAAATATCATCGCGTGATAAAACTGAAGGAATCCTACCAGAATCATCACACTCCAAATGGTATGCAGCGCTAGCAAGTTTCAGTTTCTTTTGAAACTCCCGATGTGGATTTTTGCCCCATGCTCTTATGACCTTGACTTTGGCCAACAAATCATAAGTCACATGTCAAGTTCTACCCGTCATTCTTCAGGTTAATTTGAACCCACCCGTACCTATCCTTGACTTTGGCCAACAAGGCAGTATGACTGTCCCAAACTAACACATCTATCTATGCTGCACATGAATACCCAATAGCTACCAATCACTATGCCTTGACTTTGGCTAACAAACATAGCTTGAATACTATTGACTATCCATGTGAAACGACGAAGGGCTACGAATGGTTTTGGCGAAATCGTGAACGTAGTGAACTTGATATAATCGATGGAACGAGATAGCTTTTAAAAGGAGTGGCTTAAGCTCCGCGTTTAGAAGTTGTTTTTTTTTTAAAAGAAACCGAGTGGTTTTGAAAGTATTCCAACGACTTTTACTTTGGTTTATTTTTCTTGCATTAATTTTAATGCGTCCCATCATTTAATCCTACCATTGCAGAAAACAACGAAAATATGACGTACGCTTATGCCATCCGCATTCGCCACGGGGTCCCGTCATCACCCGTTAGGTTACTTAACTAACGAAAGAGCGGGGGCTGGACTAGCGCGGATGCAAAACATAAGCAACGCCTAAATAGATATCATATATAGATATATAAATCCATTCGTCAGATGCAATGATAGTCATTCCAGATCACAGAAGAATACATTGGATATATTAGGAATCCGCATTCCGTTCGAGCCTGTAATGAAAAGCGGATTACACGGTCGCGATGAATAGCCAATACCCCACCCTAGACCCCTACGGGTGCGGCAAACTACCCGCCAAGTACCCGAAGCGAAGCAACCTCCCTCAACGACGTGAGTAGGCCACTCGGCACTTCGAGATACACGGTAGTTTGTGCACCCCACCTTGGGTCTATCCTAGGAGAAAAAACAATAAAAAGAAATTGTAACATTTTGAAAATCGTTTCGGTGAAATTTCGAAAAATCGGTAAAATAAGTGGGTTTTCTGTAAAAAGTCAAAATACAAATATCTTATTATAAAAATTAAATATACATATTCTAGCTATGTAATTGCTAGTATTTGGTGTTTATTGAGCCACTGGTGAAATTTCAAATTTTCTGGAAAAAAAATATTTTATTATTATTTTAAGCCGTCACTAATACATTTAATTAGGGAAAATTACAAATTGGAATGAGTTGAAACAAATTTTGTGCATCATAAAACATTAAATAAAATTTTATCATGTGGTTTTTGAAACGAGATCGTTTGCCAAAACGGTTTAGAAATTATTGAAGAAAAAAGGCTTTATTTTAGTGTAAATGGATATTTGGGGTATTGTATTTATCATTTTCCATCACCCCACACCCATGCCCACACCCGCACACACCCATTTTGTTTTCTCCTTGGCTGAATTTTCAGCAGCCACATCCCCATGTCCCCACACTTCTTGCACAAAGAAAAGAAATGAAAGAAATGAAAAGAAAGAGAATATATATATACGTTTGGGCTTGGTTGACTTGTCAATTCTTGACCTCACAACACCATATCCCACTCACCTCTCCCCTCCTCTTTTTCTTGCCGAAACCCTCCCCAAAATTCAGCAGCCCCTCATCTTTTCTCACCTCATTCTCCTCATAAAAAATTCATCAAAAAATCATCAAAAATCCATACAAAAATCACACAAACCCCAAATCTAATCCTTACCCATTTTTCATTGGACTATCAAGCATGGGTCTTAATGAAAAGTTAGCATATTGGAGGTCAAGATTTTCATACTAGATCTCAAATCTTGTGAGGTATAATCTCGTACTTTTGTTAAATTTGTTGTTTAGTTGCTTTAATCAAACTTATTTAGTGAGTATTATGGTTCCAATTTCAAGTTTAGAAATTCAAGAGAAGGATTTGGATCATGTTAGGGTTGTGATAATTTGTTGATGGTTGTGATATGTATTTTAGCATCTTATGATATGCAAATCTAGTCTAGTAGTTGATTTGTATATTGTCACTTAAAATTGTTAAATTGGAGTTTTAACAAACTAGGTTTTGGTAATTAATTGAAAAATCGAGAATTTAAAATATGCTTAGGGTTTTTATCACCTCATTAGAAACATAATGTGTAGTTTAACACTTTAGGGCTATGCAAAACCTAGCTAGTTGTTGAATTGAGAATTTTGTTTTAAAAATGTTAAAAGAATTGATATCTTTGCAAACTTGAAACTTTGTTTAAATACTAATTGATGAGAGAAAAATATGGAGGTGATTGGTGTGACCTAATTATATTATTAAGTGAGCATTTTGGCCATTAGAATCGCTAAAATATTTAGTTTGGGTAAAAAATCAAGTTTTGAACCGAAATGGGAATTTGTGCTAACTAGGTTTTTGGGAAATAAAACGATTTGTTTACTTTTATGGTTTTGATGAATTAAAACCTATTTCTTATATAATTAGTGAGTTTTGAAACCATGATTGGTGCGTTTGAGTTTTTCGCGATCACTCGGCGTTGGTACGCCGATGTCGAGAGTTTTGGGGTTGATTTGTGAAAGCAACCGTAGGCTTTGACCTACGTGAGATTCAGGTGTCGTTTTGGTTTTAAATTGGATTTTAATGCGATACGGTGCGTTGTAATATGTAGGTACCCCATGTGGACTTCGAAACGACAAGCAAGCGCGTGGCGACGTCGGCACCGGTGGGCAAGGACCAGGTGAGTAGATTTATATCTACGGGGAGAAGTCGGGTGGATGACGTATAGCATCCCCGCAGTTCGTGGTGATGTATACGAATACGTATACACACACACACATATATATATATATATATTGTTTATATTTTGTTTGAGTTTATTGATGATAAATATGGATGGTTTAGTATCACGAAACCCTAGAGTAGTGGTCGCACCATACTTGCACACACCCACCCATACTTGCATACTTTCTTCTTTCATTTGTGCTTACGGGAATATATTATTATGTGTTCACATGGGTATGGGACTATGTGTTCACATACGGATTTGAGGATGATACTTGGGATTGAGATGAGTCGATGAGTTTTGTGTTGAGATTATGATATCGGTGATATGGCAGGATTCGTACTTGAGGTACGTCCTGGTGTTAGAGCGGATCTTGGGACGACGATACGGGTGAATAGTGTTATTAATTAAATGGTCGACATGTGATCGTGATATGAGATATGGTATGCTAGGATATTGATCCTAGGCCGTATTGGGCGATGTATACCCCTTGATGATGATATGTGCTGATGATATCAGTTTGTACAAGACTGTCGATCAGTAGCCAGATCATGACTATATTGATGATATTAGTATTGTACTAGACATAGGTCAGTACCTTAGACTATGATCTTTGATAAAGAGGATACCGGATGAATAGTGTGATGATTATGATATTGACCCGTACCTAGATTTGGGGATGCCGTACGACGGATTTACCTACGAGCTATATTTTGATGATTGATCCGCACTCTCAACTTGGGATGTCGGATTATAGATATGGTATCGGATATGATATTATTGAGGCAGGATCACCGACTAATATATATACAGGTATGTATATATATCGACTCAGATGTTAGGCGGTTTCCCTACCTGTAGTCCAGCTTGCTAGCTTAGCCCTTTAGTTAAGTTTAGTTGTTAAATTAGATTCGACTCCTACCTATTTCAAAAGCTTACGAATCGTGGGTATTTTAAAAGACAGGTCAAGGGATTCTACGGATATTTCAAAAGACGTATCTTTTCCTAAAAACACCGTAGCCCTTATTTTCAAAACACCGCGATTCGTGTTATTTCAAAAGGCACTATTGTAGGACTTATATTAGGATAATGCAGTTTAGTTATCGTTGTGTCTAGTATTCCGCTCATTATTACTGTTCGCTCCGCATCGCATACTTATATTATAATTTCTTATTGCAATACTGATATCATATTGTTAGGACACCAGCACCATTACCGATGATGCGTATGTACCACGTACACTTACTTGCCGGCTCACACAGATCTTCATCGGTAATTGCCATATCACGTACACCTTAGAAAAGATTATTGCTTGACTTAGCTTGTTAGTTAGTAATTTGACATGATATTAGTGTACCTGCCTTATATGCCAACTTAACATTGTAGTTATTACTTGTCACTTCATGCATACTGTTATTCATTGTTATGCCTATATTCATGGTTTTACATGCTATTGATGATTTGGATTCGGATTTCCATCAAATTTTCTGGATTTGGGGGGGAAACCGCAAAACTTATATAAACTGATTTCTCTTTTTTTTTAAATAAAAAGTGCGGTTTTTCCCATGATGTATGAGTCGTCCACCATGAGTTTGCTGATGGATTTCGAGACCCGATTCGAGGAGACGGATGAACCGTTTCGGGTACATGGTGGACCCGGTAAGGTACCCTGGGGCAAGAAGCGCGTGATGATGACGATGTGAGCCTGGCAGGGGAGCACTACCTACCGGTGATTTTACCCGACGCGTCGGATATCCGGAGGATACCGTCGTGGTCTTGAGATGGATGGTAGGGGCCGATCTGGACTGACGGCGCCCTAGATATTGTGATTGAGACATTGAGATTTCGAGATATTGAGGTACAAAGACTGTGATACAGAGATATCGAGATATTGGGATTACGTTTGTGCCGATGCTAGGCACTGTTTTATGCTGATTTCATTATGATACCTCATTTTAAAAATACAAAGGAAATCTCACTAAACTATGAAAACAGTTCTTCATTTACATGTATTCTGTTTTCATGCATTCATACCTCATTCATATGATATATTGCTACCTGAGGCACTGACACGGGCACATGAGATTACACTCGGGTTAGATATTTACCCTAGCCTTGTTATAGGTTGCATGTTATATATATAATCGAGGATATATTATGATCATTGACCTAGGTTGCGTTATTTATGCGATTTCTGTGCGTAGATGTTTTTCTATTCACGAGTTGGCAACTTACCCCCGTTGCGCCCCAGTTTCTTGCAGGTTTGCCGTACAGGTTTCATTACGGCTTGCGGGCATAGTTTCCTTCGGGTGATTTGCTAGTAGGTGGGTTTACTTGTATCGTACCCCCCATTATATAACTTGTATATTATTACTCTGTTGTATCTAGAAGTTCCATCAACCAAACATGTAATTATTTTGAGATAGAGACCAGTGATGTTATTCCTTCGACCTTAGAGTCGCGCGTTGTTTTTCTGTGGTTTTCTTATGGTTTTGAGTTTCCTTTTGAATTTTGATCCTCGCCGTTGGCGTTGTATATTATATTGCTTGTGTGGTTGTGACCGTCGATTGACGAAGAGCTAGCTCCCGCTTGGGGATGCCTTTTTATTGATTTCGTATAATATTCATGTTGTATCCCGTTTGGGGGCCAGTATTTACAAAGGAGACTCTGCCGAAATTTTCAGGAAATTTTTGATGTTTTTAGAAACCCGCATAATTCGGCTTATGCTATTAAAACTACTTATTTAAATTGGTTTTCCTTCACTCTACTATTTTTCTTGGTTTGGATTTCTGGGTTTTCGGTTTACTTAGATTACGCACGCCTCGAGACGTCGTAGTTTAAGTGCCGGTCATGTTCCGTACTTTCGAGTCGTGACAGAAATTATACAATGACGGCTACAACCCCATCCCGGTTGTGCGGCCATATAAATAATATTACATCAATTTACAAATTACATGAATTGAAAGATAAACAAAACTCTCATCTCACAACCCCCCCGGCTATTCATCCGCGACAATCCAACGAATTTATATACACAAACCATCAACATTACAGATCACAGATATGTATAACCCCCACTAATCGACGTATAGCGATTAGCAGACGTTCAATACATATATAACATTACAGATACAACCCATTAGCCAAAGTCTACAGAAAATCGACCAAAATACGGATTTGTAACCACCCCAAAAATAAACTTGTTCTCTGGAAATTCTGGGCAGAAAAAAACCATCTCAAAAATCACAAAACACTAACAGGAGAAAACTGCAGGAGAAACGATCCACGGCCGAGTCAACTCGACCGCGGATCCGCGGCGGGAGCAAGCTCCGGCCGCGGATCCGCGGTGAGTTGGTCGACTCACTGGATCGTTTTTCTTGCCTGTTCTTTAAAAAGCCTGATCTGATTTATAGTACATGATTTATTGTTTTTTGAGCAGAAAAAAATCGGCAGAAACTTGATATTTTTAACGTGTTTTGCGGTTTTTTGTCCGATCGAAATTCTAGATACTTTGCTAACATGCTAGGGTGTGTTTAACCAGGCTCTGATACCACTATAAGTCCACATTACCTCTCCCGGTTCTTTCGGGCTTGCGGAAATGGTGAAAAACATTTTTTCGGGTCATGGTAACATGGACTATAAAACACGGATCTTTGCTAAACTACATACTAGCAACTAACTAGAGCTTTACCTACTCGGTTAGGGGTTATACCTCAACTTGAACTCCTTCTCTTGGACTCTTTGTGGTGGTCGGATGGTTCTTTCCTCGTCGCCTTCTCTTTGCCGAAGATGGATCCACCTGAGGGTCTCTACCTTGAGCTTCTTTCTCGAACTTGAGAAAACTAAAGTGTCCGGCTTGCTAGACCTTCAACCTTAGGATGAGTAGAGAGTGGCTTTGGTGTTTTATCTCCAAGGAAATGTTTCTCAACACATGAGATGAATTTTCCTTGAGCTAGAGGAAGAGGAAGAAGAAAGGAAGAGAGAGAATCAATATGAGAGAATGATCATAGTTTTACAACCATAACCCATATATATGAATTAATCTAATTAACAATATTAATCAAAATGAAAAAGGTGATGGTTGGTTTGATAAGACCATTATCATTTCACATTAAATGTTTTTGCAAAGATCAAAGAGCATCTTTGGAGTGAAATGATGATGGTCAACAAGTCAACCTTGGTCAACAAGTCAACAACCTTAACCCTAACTCAATTTCATTTAATTAATATTATTAATTGATATTTCACATATTCATTAGGGTTTGGAAAAAGACAACTGTCAACTGTGCATACACACCCGTTCCAAAACCCTAATGAAAATCTTCTTCTTCTGCCTCAGTCAACTGTGCATACACACCCGCATTCGTGTTCCGAGGAGCACGAATACAATGAGATAAAACTAACCCCAAAGCATATACTAGGATCTGGCTCAAACTAGAGCCCGCTAGTAATGACTGTCCGGACACCAACCGTGCACAAGTGCGCGGATGTGAACGAACCCTGTCGCAAGACCATGCGACCTCTACTCTGTTTTGCCCAAATGCGAATAACCCTATGTGTGGGACTCTAAAGACTCGACACTACGCTGGTAGTGGGTTTAACCACAAACCGCAAGTGGCACTAGCTGTACGTAACGGTCCCCAGGTAGATGCCGATGAGAAGACTGATGGGATGAACCCATCCGAACTCCTACTGAGCCTGTATGTGACAATCTCCGTACAGTCTGGTCTGTTCGTCTGAGAATATCGCATAGCGGGCCTAGGGGCTGGTAAACGTCAGTCCCCTAATAGCGGTACAAGTCGTGTCGGAGTGTATCCCAGAACACCCTGAGATAACACTGGAAACCTACCAGTATATCTCTCTTGCCCTGGCCAGGGACTTTGTGTAATGGCTCTCCTAGACACAGCGCGATATCAACCCCCAATACCGGGAGAGACGAATTATGTCTAACCGTCACTGCCTCCAAGTGCTTCGGGACTGCACCTAACTACTACCTGTTTGCACGACTCCTTTGAGCCGTGGTAGGGTAGTAATCAAAGTACAGTGGGAACACACTCGAGGCGAAGTGATAGTGTCAAGTCAGTGGAGTAAGCCGTACTCATGTCACCTGGGAACTGATAACTGACGATAGGTATAGTACCAACCAACAGTTCCCGAAGAGTCCTGTCCAGTGTACTCGTAACCTAACGAGCACCCGCATACTATCTCAAGTACGACCTACTGACGGCTGTAGGACAGACCGTCTCCCCTGCTGGGATGAGAAGCGCATACGATAGTCTACTCCGGAGTATCAATGCCCTGTCTCGATAGTCCTACGACTAGGGACCTGCATAAGGATGTGCTTGTGGATTACCCAGCACCCACGAGTGTGAATGCCATCACAACGCCGGTAATCAAGCAAAGATCCTAAGGGCTCCACTAATGTGTATAGGTGATATGCTAAAATAAACACATGTACACATTAAAGTAGAAACAAACCAAGTAGCATACTACTATTTTGAGCAAGATTGTCTATACAAGGTGAATATCCCAAGCTTCCATTAAGTAATATACAAACTAGTATAATACAGTAATGGCCTCTAGGGCATATACACTAACAATTTCTCCACACAAAGGATCTGTATGGAGAGCAATCTCGTCTAGCTAGATACGAGACCTCGAAGAACTTATTTCAGTCGAGGCTGGCCGTCGGATCATCTGTAGGAGAACATGTCCTAAAGATGATTGGCTATATAGAAGTGCTCGCGGACCTCGGGATGACTTTAGAGAACGAGCTCTATACAGACTTGGTTCTTCAGTCCCTTCCTTCCACCTACGCCCAGTTTATTCTGAATTTCAACATTCAAGGAAAAGAAGTTGAACTTCCAGAGCTCCTTAACATGTTGAGGAGTGCAGAGGGCACCTTGCAGAAAGCAAGTGAAACACCCACTATGTTTGTTCGCGGTGCTTCCTCTTCCAGGTCCAAGGCAAGGGCCAAAGGAAGGAAGATGAAAGCCGCTACCAAACCAAGAGGTGGTGTTAGTAAGGTGGGAGTCAAGGGAAAGGAAAAGGTTGCAGTGCCAGTAGTGGCAAAGGACGAGTGCTTCCACTGTCGTAGGAAAGGCCATTGGAAGAAAGATTGCAAAGCTTGGATTGCCAAGAACCAGGAACCGAAGCAAGCTGTGGCTTCGACTTAGGTGTGTTTGTAATTGAAAAATGTCTGTCAATCAACACTACTTCCTTGGTATTGGATACCGGATCAGGATCTCATAAATGCAATTCATTGCAGGCACTGAGAAACCGTAGAGTGCTGAAGGTTGGTGATATGACCCTCCAGGTTGCTAACGGAGCTAGCGTGGGTGCTGTGTCCGTAGGGGATTATCATCTTGGATTGACGAGTGGACATATTTTGGTTTTTTGTGTACCCAGTTTAACGTGTAATATTATATCAGTATCGTTGTTATCAAAAGAAGGTTATGATTTCATGTTTGTAAGCGATGTTGTTAACATCCACCTTAATCATGGTTTGATTGGATCCGATACACTAGATAACGGTATATATGTGTTAAACCAATTACAGATTTTCAATGTCCAGAACACACTAAAAAGAAAGTCTCCAGATATAAATTAGACTTTCTTATGGCATTGTAGACTAGGTCACATCAATGAGACAAGGTTAACTAAATTACATAGAGAAGGATATTTGGATCCGTTCGAATCTCAATCTTATGAAACTTGTCAATCATGTCTCAAAGAAAAGATGACAAAGACTCCATTCACTGGACATGGAGTAAGAGCGAGTGAGCTCTTAGGACTCATACACAGCGATGTATGTGGTCTAATGTCTACACATGCAATAGGTGGTTTTTCATATTTCATTACTTTTACGGATGATTACTCTAGGTACAGATTCATTTTCTTGATGAAACATAAATCCGAGGCCTTTGAGAAATTCCAAGAATATAAGAATGAAGTAGAAAACCAAACCGGCAAAAGTATCAAGACACTGGGATCTGATCGAGGTGGTGAATACTTAAGTGCCGAGTTCCTAGCTTACCTAAAAGAGAAAGGAATTCTCTCTCAGCTTACTTCTCCATACACTCCACAACATAATGGTGTATCGGAAAGACGGAACCGAACCCTATTAGATATGGTACATTCCATGATGAGTAATGCTGAGTTACCGCGATCTTTCTGGGATTATGCGCTAGATCAGCAGCATATCTTTTGAACAGGGCTCCTACCAAGACTGTGCCTACCACGCCATATCAGATGTGGACTGGGAAGAAACGCTATCTTCAGTATATGAAGATATGGGGATGTCCAGCTTTTGTTAAAAAGCAGCATGCGGACAAACTCGAGGCACGATCAGTACAGTGTAAGTTTGTGGGATATCCAAAGAACTCCAAGGGGTATTTCTTCTATTACGCAGAGGAACAAAAGGTTTTTGTTTCTCGTAATACCCATTTTCTAGAACAGCAGTTTTTAGAAAAGGAAACAAGTGGGAGCGCAATAGAACTGGAACAAATTCCAGAACCACAAACCACTACTAAAAGTTTGGTAGAACCAGTAGTTCAAGAAGAACAGGACATTCCCGTACCCCTTCCGCAGGAGTAGTAAGCCGTCTCATCTTTCTGAGAGATACTACGGTTTTCTCATAGATGGGGATAGAGAGGAATGCGTCATTGATAATGATGAACCAACTAGCTTCCAGCAGGCCATCCAGAGCGGCGACTCGGTAAGATGGCTGGATGCAATGCGGACCGAGATGGAGTCCATGTACACCAACAAAGTATGGACTTTGGACTTTGCTCCAGATGGGGTAAAACCCATAGGATGCAAATGGATCTTCAAGAAAAAGATTGGTGTAGATTGACAGGTGGAAACCTATAAGGCTAGACTTGCTGCAAAGGGTTTTCGTCAAAAACCTGGTTTGGACTATGACGAAACTTTTTCTCCAGTGGCTATGCTCAAATCCATTCGGATCCTTCTTGCCATTGCCGCCTTCCATGATTATGAGATCTGGAAGATGGACGTAAAGACGGATTTTCTAAATGGTAATTTAGAAGAGTGCGTCTATATGGATCAGCCAGAAGGTTTCAATCAGAGTGGGAGCAGCGGGAAAGTGTGCAAGTTGCTTAAGTCCATTTATGAACTAAAGCAGGCATCACGGAGTTGGAACATCTGTTTTGATGAAACGGTCAAAGAATATGACTTTATCAAAAATCCAGATGAACCATGTATATATAGTAAAATTGTAGCACGAACTGTCGTATTCCTCGTCTTGTACGTGGATGACATTCTATTAATAGGAAATGGCATTCCTATGTTACAATCTGTCAAAGGATTCTTATCACACAGGTTCTCCAGGAAAGACCTTGGTGATTCCTCTTACATTCTGGGGATCCAGATCTATCGTGATAGATCCAAAAGGATGTTGGAACTTTCACAATCCAGGTACAACAACACTACACTGAAAAGATTCAGTATGGATGATTCTAAGCATGGTAGTTTACCGGCTTGTCACGGAATCACCCTCTCCAAAGAGATGTCTCCCAAGACTGATTTGGAAAGGGATCGCATGTCTATTATACCCTACGCTTCTGCGGTAGGCTCTGTAATGTATGCGATGTTGTGCACCAGACCAGATGTAGCTTACGCACTGAGCGTGGTAAACGGGTATCAGTCAGACCCAAGGGAGAAGCACTGGATAGCAGTAAAGAACATTCTCAAGTACCTGAGAAGGACTAAGGAGATGTTCTTGGTTTACGGCGGAAAAGACCTCAAGATCGAGGCCTTTGCTGATTCCAGCTTCCAGAGTGACAAGGATGACTCCAAGTCCATGTCAGGTTATGTCTTTACCCTCAATGGAGGGGCGGTGTGCTGGAAGAGTTCCAAGCAGGACACCGTTGCTGACTCGACGATGGAAGCGGAGTATATCGCTGCTTGCGATGCCGCAAAAGAAGCGGTCTGGATGAAGAAGTTCCTCACAGAACTTCAAGTGGTTCCATCCATTGTTGATCCAATATCTCTGTATTGTGAAAACAACGGGGCTATAGCTTTAGCAAAGGAACCCAGGTCCCATCAGAAGTCCAGACACATCTTAAGGCGATATCACCTGATCAGGGAGATCATAGATCGACAGGAGATCGATGTCCGGAGAGTTGCTACAGAGGAGAACACTGCAGATCCATTCACAAAGGACTTACCTCAGATTCAGTTCGAGAGGCTACTCGAGATGATAGGTCTTCGATACGCCAGTACATGGCCCTAGTGCAAGTGGGAGATTGTTAGTGTGTATGCCCTAGGGGCCATTATTGTATCATAACAGCTTGTATATTACTTGATGGAAGCTTGGGATATTCACAGTTATATTAACAGTCTTGCTAAACATGGTAGTACGCTACTTGGTTTGTATCTATCTTAATGTGTGTATATGTTAGCATATCGAGAATACATATTGATAGAGCCCTTAGGATCTTGCTTGACTACCAGCGTTGTGATGGTAGTCACACTAGTGGGGGATGGGTAGTCTACAAGCACATCCTTTTTCAGGTCCCTAGTCGTAGGATTATCGAAACAGGGCATCGATACACCGAAGTAGACTAGTGTGTACGCTTCTCATCCCAGTTGGGGAGATGGTATGTCCCACAGCCATTAGTACGTTGTACTGGAGATTGTATACAGGTGCTCGTTGGGTTACGGGTATACCGGACAGGACTCGCAGGGAACTGTTGGTTGGTATTATACCCATCGTCAGTTAACAGTTCCCAGGTGATATGAGTACAGCATAGTCCGCAGACTTGACACTGCTGCTTCGGCTCGAGTGGGTTCCCACTATTCTTAGATTGCTACCCTACCACGGCTCAAAGGAGTCGTGCAAACAGGTAGCAGTTGGGTGCAGTCCCGAAGCACTTGAAGGTAATGGCGGTTAGACAGGATTCGTCTCTCCCGGTATTGGGAGTTGATATCGCGCTGTGTTTGGAGAGCCATTACGCAAAGTCCCTGGCCAAGGCAAATGAGATTTACTGGTAGGATTTCCAGTAGCTTCTCAAGGTGTAATAGGCTTCACTCCGACACGACTTATATCGTTTTTAGGGGACTGACGCTTGCCGCCCCCCTAGGCCCGATATGCGATAGTCCTAGAAAAATAGACCGGACTGTACAGAGATTGTCACATCCGGCTCAGTAGGAGTTCAGATGGGTTTCCTCATCGGCCTTCTTATCGACATCTACCTAGGGACCGTTACGTACGACTAGTACCGCTTGCAGCCTATGGTTAAACTGATTGCCAGCGTAGTAGTCGAGTCTTTAGAGTCCCACACAGAGAGTTTCCCTACTTCGGGCGAAACGATATAGAGGTCGTATGGTTTTACGACAGGGTTTGGACACATACGTGTTTTTACGCACGTACGATGTTCGTACGGTTTATACTAGCAGGCTTTGGTTTAAGCCAGATTCTAGTATTGGATTATTGGATTTATACATTCTTAGTATTTCCGTGTTTTCACGGATGGGAGGGGCATTCTCGTAATTAGTCGAGAAGCTTCTAGAAGATTGATGAGTTGGAGGCTTAGGTGAAATTTGCATTAAATGGATTAATGACTCATGGTGTGATTCATCCAAAGGAGTTAATGATGCATTTATTGCTTAATGACTCATGAGATGAATCACACAAAGTGAGTTAATGAAGCATGGTTGATATTATTATTTGTTATTCATTTAATAATTATCATGCTTCATATATATTCACAAATGAGATATTATTCATAATCATTCTCACTCTCACCTTCTCTCTCCTCAAGCTCTCTCTCCCTTCAAAGAACTAACCCTAACCTCTAATGTGTTGAGATCCAAGGGTTAGCAAGACTAATAGTTCCCTAATCCTATTCTATATCCTCTAGGTTACTTTGATTAGAACTCATAGCAACCTAGTTACCTCAAGTGAGAGGTTAAGCTTGAAGAAGTAGCCCTCGGGTGGATCTTCTATCACATCGAGGAGGCCGACGAGGAGGTGGTCTACGAGAACAAGAAGGACTTGATTCATTAGGTATAATCATCTTTCATAGTAGCTAATCACTTCTATGTTGTTGTTAGTTAGGGTTTAGCAAAGATCCGTAAAGTTAGTCGATATTAGTTTAAACAAAATGATTGTTTTACCTATTCCGCCTCCCCGCATCATGTGGGGTGTCTAACGTCGACTTACATCTTCCACGTTCGTCTGTCGCATTTTTCCGCTGTCGACGAGCTTCACGCTTCATCCTCTTGAAGTGCTGCCTGTGAGTGACATACCCTTGGCACCAATTTTTAAAGGCGTTGCATTCTTCAGTAGGGTGCGCAATCCTTCGATGATATAAACAGTAATTAGGATGCACATCCTCTTCATTAAGGTGTATTTCATCAGACGTGTTTCCTTCGGAGGGTGGCAGCTTCATTCCCATCGATATGGCTTTGGCTAACCTTTTCTTCATTTTAAGAATGCTCTTCTCTATCGCGGGCATGCCTCGGTCTGGTTGGGGCGCTTCAACCCTTTCATCCAGTCGTCGATGTTTGGCTTTTCCAAATATGGCCATTTTGCGCTCTCGATCAGCCTTGCTTTTCAGAAGAGCTTCATTCAGGAATGCATCAATCATCTCGTCGGACGGTCCTAGGAGCTCTGATTCGGGATCTGCCCCCAGTTTCTCTGTATCAGTAGCTTCTTCACTGTCTATCGACGAGTGAGAGATCACATGGCAGCTTGCCACATAATCCTCAAGTTCATCTGATGAGTCTTCTCCATTGTCATCATCTCCGTCCTCAAGGACATGGCTGAGAAGCTCTTAAAGTGTGACTGGTGTCCGCGCCGTCTGGTTATATTCCTCCAACGCGTCAATATGATTTTGCAGGTCCGTGTGCTTGTCACCAGGCTTCACAGGCTTTTTGATCTTCTTCTTTTTCATCGAAGACTTTGACGGTTGGGCCTAAGCGTTTTGATTATCGCTACCAATTTTTGGCGTCGGGCACGGCTTCAGCATTCCCTCGATGATCTTGAGTTCTAGCTGATTTTTCCACCTGATCGCTGGGCTTGCTTGGAGATCTTTCAGCATTCTTTTCATTTTGGCTGAAAGAGCGACCTCCCATGGAGCTTCTTCGACAAAAGAGCACGATGTCCCCGGTGTGTCCGCCTTTTTCAGAGCGTGCGGCTGGGGCGGGTTTACTTTACAATTCTCGGACAGTGCGAATTTACCCTATTAGTATTGGTTTTCAATCCACCCTTTGAAGACGAAACAATCTTCGATTGGATGACCTATCGCTTGGTGATAGGGGTAATAATTGGGATTATTAGCCTCACCGGGTTGCAATGGGCATTTTGGATCCGACAAGTTGATGAGCCTGTTGCGCACCGCCAGCTCGAACAATCTCCTCGTTTTGTCCCGAGGAAACGAATAAGGGCACTTCATTTTCTCATTAAAGAATCGCCGTCTCCCATCTGGGCGATCAGTTAGTTTTGGACCACTGGGCTGCTGTTGAGTATTGGCGACGAAGGTCGCTTTCCCTTTCCTTTTTTCATTTCGAGATTCCAGCTTCAAAGAAGATGTTCTATGACCCATCTGATCCATCTGGGCCAGTTTATCAATCAAGATCTGGAAGGTGGTCGGCTTGAAAAACATCATTAATTATGAAATGGTCGCCTGAGGGTCGAGAGTACCCACGAACATGCCTACTGCAGGCGCTTCTTTAATGCGCTGCTCGCACTTCGACTATAGATTCCGCCACCGTATTGCGTACTAGACCCAAGTTTCTCCCGGCTTCACCCTGGCGTTGATCAGCGCTATGATTGGGGTACGTTCTCTAGCGCTCGCAAAATGTTGGGTGAATAGCAGCTCCATCTCTGCAAATGTCCTGATAGAGTCATTCGAGAGTTCTGAATACCACTCGAATGCCGTCTCCGACAAGCTGCCAACAAACTGGTGGAGCAGTGGTTTATCGTCACCTCCGGTGTTGCCGCACAAGGCTATAAATTGAGCAACATGTTGGTGCGGGTTCCCCGTCCCCTTATATACGTGGAATTTGGGGATCGTGTATCCTGGTGGGTACTTTATCTGGTCGTACCAACCCGGATAGGGTCATCCAGTCTTAAAAATTTGCCCGGCCGCTTCATTCACCTGATGAACTCGTATCTGCTGAGCGATGTAATCATCCAGGGCGGCTTTTGAGATGGTCTCCTCTTTGGCTGCTGAACAAGCCGGAAGAGGGTTCGATGTCTCCCCTCTGTCATCTTCAAGGACAATCGGAGGGTTTTCAGCCGAAGGATCCGATTGTATCATCATCCCGACCACCATTCGTTTTATATTGGCCGCTTGTTCTGCTGCTTCTCTGTCCTTCTTTTCGAGCATTCTCCGAAGGAATTCGGCATTAGTTTCCTGCTCACGGCGCTGCTCCGAGGTTTTCTTCGGGCTTGCTTTCGGTCCTGTGAGTGTGGCCATAGCTGTTAACATCTCTTGGAGCTTTTGTTGTTTTTGCTCCTGTGCATTAGTCACTGATCGCGTAAGCGGTTGATGACCTGTGGAGATACGGCTATCCTCTTTTCCGGATGCCATATAAATGGTGTGCCCCACCATGCCCCCAGACTTGAGGCATTTAGATTCAGTGTTCTTGCGATTCGTTGCAGACACTAGGATTTTCTCCAGCTTTCTCCTCTTGTGAGCGGTCGAGATTGAGGGGGTCGTTGCATTGGGAACCCAAGTAGCTGTCGCTTTCGTTGGTTTGACAGGGTGATCCTCTTCTTGCCGAAACTTCATCTTTTTTTGTCGGCGGGGATAGTTTTGATCTACCACGAAGTCCTGGACCTGTCTCCAAACTTTATCAATTTTAGAGGACAGCCGCTGAGGGGGCTGTTCGAGCTTCACCTTTATGGTATTCTCCATAGGTGTAGTAGATTTTTTCAGCACAGCAGTAAGCGAATTCCTGCGCACCCTGTTAAGTAGTTCAAAACTGTTCCCCGTTAGAACAGCAGCATCAACTTCCACCATTAGAGCTGGCGGAGTCAGTCCAGAAAGGGAATTGCCCCTAGCTTTCCTCACTCGGCGCCAGTGGCGACGTCGAGCATGTCGTGCAGTCGGGATCACCTCCGCTGTTGGATCAGCTTTTCCATGCCCCCGGTTCTGATGAGAGTCTGCTGTTGGCGCCAGCCTGTCAAAGAAAGATGCTCTCTGAGAGGGAATGGCCAATCTTGAAAAGGCCGATTTTCGTGCAGGGGAAACGGCCTTGGTTACTTCACCCGGAGTGGGAGCTGAAACGGCCAGTCTTGTGAAGACCGACCCCTTAGCCGGAGAAGCCGCCTTGGTGACTCTAAGAGTAGGAATGGCTATCTGCTTCGGGATAACGCCTTATGGTATTGCGAGCTTCTTCACGGGCCCGTTGGAGCTTTGACCCAGTCTGCTGAAAACTGAGGCGCTTGGTTTAGGCGACCCGTTAAGAGGGGCCACAGTAGTGGTAAGCCGATCAAAGACCGACTTCTTCTGAGATTATTGTGATGGTACAGGGACGTTGAAGCTCATCGGTGGGAGCATGGTCCCGAAGAATAGCCCAGTGGTGGCTTGAGTCACTTGTTCCCCCGGCAATGTGAAAAGGGAGGCCGCTTGAGGCCCGTAGGTTACTCCTCCAGATGAGGCGGAACGAGAGTTGCCGTTGTAGTTGGAGCAGTTAGAGGCCATTGATGTTCTTTTTTCTGCATTGGAGTAAAACCAAATCTTAGTACCTTGAACCTGAGGGCAACCATATCAAACCGCGATTCGTTCGCGAACACGACACACGAAGTGTGGAGTGGAAAAAGAAAAAGGTCCCACCGGGAGTGCCAGAATCTGTTCTCCGCCGAAAGACGCGACCGGGACATTGGGACGTCCGGCCTGGATTTCGAGGGTGTAAGGTTACTAGGCACTATCACAAGGGTCTATAAGGCATCAACCATGCCGAATTTAAAATTTTCAAGTGCCGAACAACCTAAAGCGAGGATCTTTGCTAGATATTTAGGGTTAACAAAGCATGTAAACAACTTTACATCTAAGAGAAAGGGATTACAACCTTTGTAGTCCGTTCCTTCGCTTCATAAGCTCCGAGTAGTAGTCCCTTCACCGCGATCCATGAACATCCGGACTCTAGAGAGGCTCCACAAGCCGAACGATCCATGCTAACTTGAAGTCTTCCTTTTCGAAGATGATCTATCTTGAAGAATCTTTAACTCAAGCTCTCACTTCTCTAATCAAGTATTAGTGAAGTGAATACCCTAATCTAAGTGGATAGAATAGATAAGGATGATAAAGTAGGAATTTAGCTCTCTTTTTCTTTCAATTTCTCACACTTATTCATCACTGACCCAAAAGCTAGAAAGCTTTTCAAGAGGAAGAAGAAGAAGAAAAGTCTTTGTGATGAATAATGAAATTGTGTTGTGGTTACAAATCCAACCTTGAGTTAAGAATGAAGGTCTTAACTCATGTAGAGAATAAACCTAAGGTAAAGGGTTTGGGTTGGGTTAAGAAATATCTACACAAAATAACTTAACAAAATATCTTAGCTAAAAACAAAGAAAGTTTCTTGAAAATTCTTGAAAAATCTAACCCAAATGCTAACCCAAATCAAACCCTAACTTGTTTAATCTCCACAAATTATGTTGCATTTGTAATCATAACTTGTTACAATATTATATATCATATATATAATATTTTAGTAACAAAAGAAAATAATACAATTAACATATATCGCATATATATCAATGTATTAACTGGTGAGAAAATGAATTAATAAAGCGAGCATATATTAGTTAATGTAATGCAATATATCACATATATAATTATACATTAAATTATCGAATCAACACTTGATCCGATAATCCGGCTATATCGCATATAACCGACTAATATAACAAGTACCGATTCATCGAATCGACATTTGATCCGATGACCCGGCTATATCATATATCGCGAGAATAGAATATGGTATCTCATATCGTATTATTCTCGGTCCCGCACATATCACATATGTGCTCCTCCTCCGTTTTGCCTGAGCCAGGAAATCTCTGTGTAGGACTTTAAAGAATGGTCAATACGCCGGCAGCAGGTGATGATCAGATCAAACACCCACAAGCTGCAAGCGGTCAGCTAAACGTAACATCCACCCAGGTATTGAGCGATCAGAAGATCAACAAGAAAGCCTGTACATTCTCCTGTGAATCCAATCAGTAAACACTACCGTACAGTCCGGTCTCTTCGTCTGATATGTTGCATATCTAGTCTACGGGTGGTAAACGTCAGACCCCAGTATCCAATAAGTCGTGTCGATGTGAGGCTCATAACAGGTCGAGAAACTACTGATAACTGTTACCAGCAGCACTCCATATCAGCCCTGGCCAGGGACTTCCAGTTATAGCCAATCGAACACAGCACAACATCAACTCCCTATACCGGGAGAGACGAAACCCCTCCTATCGCTCATTGCCTCCATGTGATTCAGGATTGTACCCAAAAGCCACCGTTTTGTACGCCCTCTTGGACGTAGTAAGGTGGAAATCAAAGCACAGTGGGAATCACACAAGACTCTATGACGATCTCGGGTCTACAGACTAACCTGTACCGGTGTCACCGGAGAACTGCTATCTAACGATAGGTATAATACCATCCAGGAGTTCTCGGTGAGTCCGTTCAGTGTACCCAGTCTCCACTGAGCACCCGTACACCATCTTTGATTTCCAACACCAACGGATATGGGATCATCCATCGCCTATCATATGGGTCAAGATGCGTGTACGCTAGTCTACTCTGGAGTATCGATGCCCAGTCTCGATACACCCTCGACTAGGAACAGTTATAGGATGTACTCGTTGACTACTATGGCCCCACTAGTATGATCTCATCATAGTCTTAGTAGTCGAGTACATATCCTAGGGGCTTTATCAACATGTGATCACAAAACAGTTTTCGTTAACATGTTAAGATAAAATGAAACCAGATAGCATACTATCATATCGAGCAAGAAAGTCCTCTCTATATATATCCAAGCATCCATTATAATATACATCACATGTACAACAATGGCTTCTAGGGCATACATATAACTAATAATCTCCCACTTGCACTAAGTCCAGCTGTTGTAGTATCTCATACCCAACATCCCGAAGAGTCTCTCAAATTGTATCTGAGGAATGGCCTTTGTGAGTGGATCCGCAGTGTTGTCCTTCGTATCAACTCTCCTGACCTCGATCTCCTGGCGATCAACTATCTCCCGGATTAGGTGATACCGCCTCAGAATATGTCCGGACTTCTGATAGGACCTGGGTTCCTTAGCCAAAGCCACAGCTCCATTGTTATCACAATACAGAGGTATTAGATACTCAATGGACGGAACCACACCAAGTTCAGTGATGAACTTCTTTATCCAAACATCCTCTTTGGCAGCATCGTTAGCAGCGATGTATTCAGCCTCCATCGTCGAGTCTGCCACGGTTTCCTATTTGGAACTCTTCCAACAAACCGCCCCTCCATTTAGGGTAACGACAAATCCCGAGTGCGACTTAGAGTCATCCTTATCACTTTGGAAGCTCGAATCGGTAAAGGACTCCACCTGTAGTTCTCCGTTACCATACACCAAGAACATCTCGTTAGTCCTTCTCAAGTACTTGAGAATGTTCTTCACAGCTGTCCAGTGATTCTCTACAGGATCTGCTTGATACCTACTCACTACACTTAGTGAGTATGCTATATCGGGTCTGGTACATAGCATCGCATACATAATAGAGCCTACTGCCGAAGCATAGGGTATCCCTTGCATGCGAGCTCTTTTCAAATCAGTCTTGGGAGACATCTCTTTGGAGAGAGTGAGTCCAGAGATCGTGGGTAAGTTCCTACGCTTGGATTCTTCCATACTAAACCTCTTTACTATGGTGTCAATGTACCTGGATTGGGACAATCCCAGTATCCGTTTAGATCTATCTCTATAGATCATAATTCCCAGTATGCAGGAGGCATCACCAAGATCTTTCATTGAGAATCTTTGTGATAAGAAGAGCTTGACCGATTGCAGCATAGGAACATCATTTCCTATCAAGAGTATGTCATCGACGTATAATACAAGGAAGACAAACTTACTCTCTGCAACCTTTTTATATATACAAGGTTCATCTATGTTTTTGATGAAGTCAAACTCTTTGACTACAACATCAAAACAGATGTTCCAACTCCACGATGCCTGCTTTAACCCGTATATGGATTTAAGCAGCTTGCACACCTTTCCGTTGCTCCCACTATCTACGAAGCCCTCTGGCTGAGTCATGTACACGCACTCTTCCAAATCACCGGTCTTAACATCCATTTGCCAGATTTCATAGTCATGGTATGCAGCAATGGTAAGTAAGATCCGGATGGACTTAAGCATAGCAACTGGAGAAAAAGTTTCGTCATAATCCACACCTGGTCGTTGGCGAAAACCCTTTGCAACAAGTCTAGCTTTGAAAGTCTCAACTTTTCCATCTACACCAAGTTTCATCTTAAAGATCCATTTGCTCCCAATAGGTTTTACCCCTTCAGGAGCAACTTCCAAAGTCCATAATTTGTTGGTGTACATGGATTCCATCTCAGATCGCATTGCATCAAGCCATTTCATAGAGTCACCACTCATGATAGCCTGCTCGAAACTAGTCGGGTCATCATCTTCCATGATGCAATCCTCGCTCCCACCATCTATGAGAAAACCGTAGTATCTCTCAGGTGGATGAGAAACCCTACTAGATCGGCGGAGAGGCTGAGGTTCGTCGGGAACTACTGAATCCTCTGGTTCCAATAAATCTTCAGTTGCAGTTTGTGTCGCTGGAACTTCTTCCAATTCTACCTCATTTCCACTATCTTGTTTCAGAAGAAAACCTTTTTCTAAGAAGGTGGCATGTCGAGAAACAAACACTTTTTGTTCCTCGGAGTGGTAGAAGATATACCCTTGTGAATGCTTGGGATATCCTATAAACTTGCACAGAACTGACCTTGCCTCGAGCTTGTCCGGATTTTGTGTTTTCACATATGCCGGACAACCCCATATCTTAATGTAATTAAGATGTGGTCTCATTCCTTTCCATATATCATATGGAGTGGTTGGCACAGATTTGGTGGGAACCCTATTCAATAGGCCTATGGCTGTCTCAAGCGCATACCCCCAGAAGGAAACAGACAACTCAGAATTGCTCATCATAGAGCGCACCATATCTAATAGGGTGCGATTCCTCCGCTCCGATACATCGTTTTGCTATGGTGTATAAGGAGGAGTAAGCTGAGAGAGAATCCCATTCTCTTTTAGATAGTTCATGAACTCATTGCTCAAGTATTCTCCTCCTCGATCAGATCGAAGGATCTTAATACTTTTACCCGTTTGGTTCTCCACTTCGTTCTTATATTCACTGAATTTCTAAAAAGCTTCAGACTTGTGTTTCATCAAGAACACATGTCCATATCTTGAGAGATCGTCAGTGAATGTAATGAAGTAGGAAGAACCGTTCCTGGCATGTGTAGACATAGGACCACATACATCACTATGTATCAGTCCTAAGATTTCTATAACTCTTTCTCCGTGTCCACTAAACGGAGTTTTGGTCATCTTGCCATTGAGACATGACTGGAAAGTGTCATAAGATGAAAATTCGAACGGATTCAAATATCCATCCTTATGCAATTTGTCCAGTCGTGTCGCATTGATATGACCAAATCTACAATGCCACAAGAAGGATTCGTTCATTTCTGAACTTTTCCTCTTGTGTGTGTTCTGTATATTAAGAACTGTGTTTTGATTTAGAACGTATATGCCATTATTTAATGAGCCTGATCCAATCAACTTTTGATTTAGGAAGATGTTCATAACATTATCCTGTATTACAAAATTATATCCTTCTTTACTTAATAAAGAGACTGATATAATGTTGCATATCATGTTCAGTATATAATAGCATTCGTTCAAAATCAATGTATTACCACTTGGTAATACAAGGTGATATTCGCCAACTGCTTTGGCTGTAACATTTGCACCATTCCCTACTCTTACGGAATGATCACCCATTCCCAGTTCTCTACCTTTCTTTAGCCCATGCAATATATTGCATATGTGGGATCCTGATCCGGTATCTAATGCCCAGGACGTAGAGTGAACTGAGAAACAGTTCTCGGTAACTAACACATCCGAAGAAGATACATCAACATGTTTATCCTTCGTTTGGACGGCATGTGAATTCTGGTATTCCCTTTATTTCCTGTTCAGTCTTATAACAATTATAAGGAAAAACGGGACCAACGTTCCCCTGCTCAGTATAACAAGCGGGTTCGGTTAAAACATCCATATTATTATCTTGATTAAGGCCTAACATGGTCACTACCTGGAGAGAGAGAGAAGAAAACACTTTAGCGTATGATCTTACAAGATTAGATTGGTTATTATCTTATCTAATCAGGACGGCTCCCACTGTTTTAATCAAATATTCCTTCAAACCCTAAAAGGTAAGATTAGCTGGGATTAATTACACCCAACAAGTTCGCCAATCTTTCAGCCAGATCAGTGTTGGTACTTTGAGGGAGGTTCCCCGTGCTTTCGCACGGACCTAATTAAAATAAACCTCGTTTTCCCAGAAGCTTAACCCCGTTAACACCTTTCTAGACACCTACTTGATCGGCTAATTGTCCTGTGTAAAATTCTCCTAGGAGTAACACTTACTCGCAGTGGGTATCGGGATCTAACTATCTCATAGGAGGTATGCAATCTTATTGCAAATTTCAACACTTGAAATTCCCGATAATTCTTTTTCCCCTAGCGTGCTATGACCTTGATGCATGCCAAACAACCCATAGTCCGCTAGTCAAGTTCAACATGTACATTTCGTGATTGAATTAAACCCACCCATACGACCCTTGACACATGCCAAACAACGTCGTACGAATACCCTAATCCAATCGCATCTCATGCTACAGATAAGTAGTAATCAGCTACCGTACACTACGCCTTGACGCATGCCAAACTACCGTAGCACGAATACTAAATATTACTTATCTGAAATGACGGAGGGCAACACAGGTTTTTCAGAAAACCTTTAGATTTTGAAAAGGAGTGTTTTTGAGGCTTTTCTAGTTTCGCTAAAGAGGTCACTCCCGGTGAAGGGATCTCGGCTTTTTCCTCATCGAATAAGGTGCAGGATATTTCATAAATACCGCTGTGCAAAGCAAGAACTATAGAAGCAATCAAAAACTAAACCGTAAGTTTGTAGCATCTGTCAGTTTTGCTAAAGAGGTCACTCCCGGTGAAGGGATCTCGGCTCTTTCCTCATCAAATAAGGTGCAGGGTATATCATATATACCACTGTGCAAAGCAAAACTGTAGCTACCCTTTTTATAAAGTTTTGATTCTACAACATCTTTTAGGTTTCTTTTCTTTTATTAATCTCATTAATAAAACCCATCATTTAAGCTTCCTAAGCTTCACAGAAGAAACAGAAGCAGTGATTTATATATATCAACATATACATATAGTATAAGCATTCGTCACAGGGAGTAATATGATCTCATCACAGAACATTGCAGCAGAAGTCAACATATGAAATATTGGATAAACTAGGACGTCTGTGTTTTAGTTTGAGCTTTTATAAAACACGGATTCCACGGTCGTGATGAATAGCCAAACCCACATCTCTAGACCCCTACGAGAGCGGCAAGTAACACTGCCAATTCTAAGGTTAGGAGACCCGGTCTCGACTCCTCGAGATGGCCTCCCACTGGATCCTAGAACCCGGTTACTTGTGCTCCCCTCCTCGGGTCTACCTAATGCGGAAAAGTAAATAATATACAATGGTGACATCAACCTCAACCCGGAAGTGCCCCAATAAAAGAATATTACATACAATGAATTTTACATGAATGAAAATAAAAACCCTCATCTCACATAAAACCCCCGGCTATTCAGAACACGACGATCCAATATAACATATCACAGCAACACATAATATCTCATATCATCAACGTAAGCAAGTATGCGTATCCCGATTGTCGTTGATGTATAACAACGAAGCCGGCGATACACCACATACTACGCTTACGGTCACAGAAAAGAAAGTGTAAAACTACAACATTTGGAATCCACAATCACTTTAGACATCTTAAATCCGAAATATCACATACTTCGCATTTCATGCCTAACTACATGAGTTCCACATATTGTATCACATTCCAGATAAAGAGACAAAGTTAAACATTCCGATCGAATCAACAAATGCAAAAGATCTCCAGAAAACTCAACACTTGAGTAATATTAAAAATTCCCAGAAGCATGTAGTAATACATACGGATGAACCCTTGAAATAATTATCCCTGACACCCAAGTACTGCCGCGCAACTGCCGCCAAAAGCATGGTACGGCCGCGGTTCCGCGGCGACTTAAACGCTACAGTGACTTGTATTTCACAGTAATCCATACAATTACCTGCTTGATTTTTTGAGTATTTTTAATAAGGAAAAAACCACCTTTTAAAAAAATTTCCAGAGAGGGGGTCAAAAATGACGTTTCGGGATTCGATCGGACTTTTAACTTCGTCTACACGTCGCCTAATGCTCTAGCTAGGCTCTCATACCACTGTAAGGTTACTAGGTACTATCACAAGGGTCTATAAGGCATCAGCCATGCCGAATTTAAATTTTTCAAGTGCCGAACAACCTAAAGCGAGGATCTTTGCTAGATAATTAGGGTTAACAATGCATGTGAACAACTTTACATCTAAGAGAAAGGGATTACAACCTTTGTAGTCCGTTCCTTCGCTTCATAAGCTCCGAGTAGTAGTCCCTTCGCCGTGATCCATGAACTTCCAGACTCTAGAGAGGCTCCACAAGCCGAACGATCCATGCTAGCTTGAAGTCTTCCTTTCCGAAGATGATCTACCTTGAAGAATCTTTAACTCAAGCTCTCACTTTTCTAATCAAGAATTAGTGAATTGAACACCCTAATCTAAGTGGCTAGAATAGATAAGGATGATAAAGTAGGAATTTAGCTCTCTTTTTCTTTCAATTTCTCACACTTATTCATCACTAACCCAAAAGCTAGAAAGCTTTTCAAGAGGAGGAGGAAGAAGAAAAGTCTTTGTGATGAATAATGAAATTGTGTTGTGGTTACAAATCCAACCTTGAGTTAAGAATGAAGGGCTTAACTCATGTAGAGAATAAACATAAG
Organism: Agapanthus africanus; assembly: GCA_030015575.1. Taxonomy (NCBI): domain Eukaryota; kingdom Viridiplantae; phylum Streptophyta; class Magnoliopsida; order Asparagales; family Amaryllidaceae; genus Agapanthus; species Agapanthus africanus. The sequence continues at coordinate 318,221,989 of JASDDO010000010.1, forward strand.
GTAAAGGGTTTGGGTTGGGTTAAGATATATCTACACAAAATATCTTAACAAAATATCTTAGCTAAAAACAAAGAAAGCTTCTTGAAACTTCTTGAAAAAGCTAACCCAAATGCTAACCCAAATCAAACCCTAACTTGTTTAATCTCCACAAATCATGTTGCATTTGTAATCAAAACTTGTTACAATATTATATATCACATATATAATATTTTAGTAACAAAAGAAAATAATACAATTAACATATATCGCATATATATCAATGTATTAACCGGTGAGAAAATGAATTAATAAAGTGAGCTTATATTAGTTAATGTAATGCAATATATCACATATATAATTATACATTAAATTATCGAATCAGTACTTGATCTGATAATCCGGCTATATCGATATAACCGACTAATATAATAAGTACCGATTAATCGAATCAACATTTGATCCGATGACCCGGCTATATCATATATCGCGAGAATAGAATACGGTATCTCATATCGTATTATTCTCGGTCCCGCACATATCACATATGTGCTCCTACTCTGTTTTGCCTGAGCCAGGAAACCTCTGTGTAGGACTCTAAAGAATCGTCAATACGCCGGCAGCAGGTGATGATCATATCAAACACCCACAAGCTGCAAGCGGTCAGCTAAACGTAATAGCCACCTGTTCATAACAGAATACTTCATTTTATACCGCCCATTCTTATGCTCGTGTGTTTATAGGTAGGTGCTTTTAATCCGTGTTTGTTACATATTTACAGAATACAGGTTTCCAGTACAAATATTGCAAATCAAGATAAAATCTCCACAGTTACGCCAAAAGCAGAACATCTGTTGACAGCAGATAAAAGCCGGGTTCCGGTCATCCATATCCGTCCAGTGCCGAGTATCAGTTCCAGAAACAAGACAGATGACAATGGTCATTCGTGTCTGGGACAAGCACAGAGCACGAGGGGGGTGCACAAGAATCAATGGGTGCGCGGAGCTCGAGGGAGAAAAAGTCAAAAAGTAAAGATAATAATGCAATCTTGGGCTAAGAAATCTGGAGATATTCTGGAAGATTTTGTGCAGTGTAAAGTTGTCAAACACGAGGAAAATAGGAACCAGGAAAAGCCACAAAAGTTGACGACCCATCTCCACTATACGGCCGCGGATCCGCGGCCAATAGGGGGTATTGGCCGCGGATCCGCGGCCATGTTGGCGCCTCATCTGATGAGTTTTTGGGGGCACTTTGGGTACTCCATTTTATGTCAGAATTTGGCCCTAGGGTTTCAGAACACAGCCTATAAATACCCCGGATCTGAGCCAAACCAAGAGAGCACTTCTTTAGCCTCTTTTTGTTAGGTTTTAGTTTCTTTCTTCTTCTTCTTCTTCATTCTTCCTCCATGAAATTGTAGTGAGAGCTTTTTGAGTGGATGATGAAATGAAGATGAGGGTTTTTGTATCTTTCTTGTTAGTTTAGCTCCCCCTTGAGATTCTTGCTTTCTCTTGATCTTTCAACCTCTTCATTGAGCTTGAAAGGTTAAGGGTTAGTTATTGATCTCAAGGGTCGTATTTTCTTATGGAATTAGTGCTTCATTTCACATGCGTTCTCTACCCTTCTCTTGATCTTGCAACCTCTTGATTGAGCTTGCAAGTTTAAGGGTTGGCTATTGATCCCATGCTTGTCTTGAGTTCTATGTTCTTGTAATTACTTTCTTGTTCTTTTTATTGCTTATTTATTACTTGCTTTTTATTACCTTGCTTTACTTTCTTGCAATTTATATTCATGCACTTAATTACTTGTAATCTTTTCTTTTCTTTGTTCTTTTCTTTTGCTCTTTTTGATTTGTTTTGTGAATGGTTGTAATTATTATTGTTAAGAAGAAATACGGTATTATAAGTTAACGTTTTTTTGCCCATTTCCTTTTCCCGTATTTTCCATTGAACTCCGCCCAAACGATACGCAAGCGCTCCGTTAGGCACCCTACCCTGACAAGGTAACGATGATTCCTAACCGCGACCGGTTGCGTTCGGTTTGGCCGGAGGCGAAAGCAAGAGACAAGAACGGAAGGACAAGGGTAAATAAGCCGTATTCCACGAATACCGCGCTTAAATCCCCTAATCCACGTTATTGCCGATTGCTCTAGCTTCAAATGGTCAAGACTCGGCTCAAAGGTTTTGAGTACGGATTTCTTTAGCTTATAATCTCGTATCTTTTTCTTAACAACTTCATACTTGCAAATAATACACTTAGGATAGAATCGAACAAACACATACAAATTCTTTATTGACTCGTCTAAGACAAGAACGGAAATACAACCATCTCCCTGTGGATCGACCCGTGCTCAACCAGCTAGCTGCATAGCGACACCGTCCTGATCGCGGTTATACTTTAGAACTTTGAACATCCGACACGCTTTTGGCGTGCGATCACCACCCAGGTATTGAGCAATCAGAATATCAACAAGCAAGCTTGTACATTCTCCTGTGAATCCAATCAGTAAACTACCATACAGTCCGGTCTCTTCGTCTGATATGTTGCTTATCTAGTCTAGGGGTGGTAAATGTCAGACCCCAGTAACCGATAAGTCGTGTCAATGTGAGGCTCATAACAGGTCAAGAAACTACTAATAACTCTTACCAGCAGTGTAGGGTTCCTAGGCACACTCAATAGGTTCCACAAGGCATCAACCATGCCAAATTCAAAAATTTAGGTGCCGAGAAACCCTAAACTAGATCGTTAACTAGAGAATAGGCGAAACTACAAGAAGCAAGCAAACTACTTTGCTAACAAGTGAATGAAAATACAACCTTTGTAGATCCGGTCCTCCACTTCTTTAGCTCCGTGATGACGTCCCTTCGCTGCCATTACCGGGATCCCGGACTCCTGCGATGGTTTCGTCGGAGAAATGAGCAGGCTAGGTCATTGACTTCGAGGCCGAAGATGATCTACGTCGAGGCAACTCTAACTCAAGCTCCATCTTCACTTGGTCATGAAACTTATGAAGATAACACGCTCTACTACATGGCAAGTGGTAGAGGATGAAGAAATAGGAAATGGGTTCACTTTGGATTTGGAATTCTCACTTGGATTCATCACTTGGAATTTTCTAGCAATGGTTTTCTTCTCTTCATGAAGAAGATGAAGAAGAAGAAAGAAAATAATGAAAAATGAATAATCAATAATAGAAAATCAAGTGATGCTTATCATTTAGCAACCATGGGTGAGTGTAACTCATGTAGAGAATAAACTAAGGTTTAGTTAAATGGTTAGGTTAAGCATAAAACAAAATGGTTGAAGCTTCATGAATCTTTAAGAATAAAACAAAGAAAGCCACCACCATTTTGTTTCTTGCCAAAAATAAATAAAGTAAATAAATAAATAAGGCAAATGAAATCCTAACCATTAACTAAACATGGTGTATAGCAGCATACACACACCCAAGTTTGCATGTATCATCAAACATGATACAATCAAGTGCACAAAAATATATCACATATACTACTTGTGCACATCAAGTGAGAAAATCAATCTTAACTGAACAAATACTAGTTAATGTAAAGTAATATATCGAATATATAATTATACATTAAATCATTAAATCAACACTTGATTAATGATCCGGTCATACTGCATATAACCGACTAATATCAATAGTAACAACTTATCGAATCAACACTTGATCCGATAACCCGGCTATATCGCATATAACCGATCAATGTCACAAATCGTGAGAATAGAATTCAGTATCACATACTGGTATTATTCTCGGTCCCGCACATATCTCATATGCGCTCCTATTTCGTTACGCTTGAGCTAGGAAACCTCTGTGTAGGACTCTAAAGACTCGTCAATACGCCGGCAGCAGGTGATGATCATATCAAACACCCTCAAGCCGCAAGCGGTCTGCTAAACGTAACGGCCACCCGGGTATTGAGCGATCAGAAGATCAACGAGCAAGCCCGCTCACACTCCTGTGAATCTAACCAGTAACACTTACCTTACAGTCCGGTCTCGTCGTCTGATATGTCGCATATCTTGCCTAGGGGTGGTAAACGTCAGACCCCAATAGCTCGATAAGTCGTGTCGATATGAGGTCTATAACAGTTCGAGAAACTACTGGTAACACTTACCAGTAAATCTCAGCAACCCTGGCCAGGGATTTCCGGTTATAGCCAATCGAACACAGCGCAACATCAACTCCCTATACCGGGAGAGACGAATCCCCTCCTATCGCTCATTGCCTCCATGTGATTCGGGACTGTAGCCAAAAACCACCATTTTGCACGCCCTCTTGGACGTGGTAAGGTGGAATTCAAAGCATAGTGGGAATCACACAAGACTCTATGACGATCTTGGGTCAACAGACTACTCTGTACCAGTGTCACCAGAGAACTGCCATCTGACGTAAGGTATAATACCGTCTGGGAGTTCTCGGCGAGTCCGTCCAGTGTACCCATTCTCCACTGAGCACCCGTATATCATCTCTGATGTCAAACACCAATGGATATGGGATCATCCATCGCCCATCTGTATGGGTCGAGAAGGTATACGCTAGTCTACTCTGGTATATCGATGTCCAGTCTCGATACACCCACGACTAGGGACCTTGAAGGATGTACTTATGGACTACCATGTCCCCACTAGTATGATCCGCATCATAGTCCAGGTAGTCAAGTACACATCCTAAGGGCTTTACCAACATACAATAGAGAGAAAATCAGTGTACACGTTAAGGTAAAGAGCAACCAGATAGCATACTATAATGTCGAGCAAGAAAGTCCTCCCTATATATGTCCAAGCATCCACTACAATATACATCCAATGTACAGTAATGGCCTCTAGGGCATACATATAACTAACAATCTCCCACTTGCACTAGGGCCATCTGATAGCAGTGGTTGTAGTATCTCATACTCAACCGTTCCATAAAAGTCTCTCTCTGGGAAAAGGCCTTTGTGAGTGGATCCGCCGTGTTGTCCTTTGAGTCTACTCTCCTAACCTCGATCACCCTGGAGATCAACTATCTCCATGATCAGGTGATGCTGCCTCAGAATACGTCTGGGTCACTGATGGGACGAACGTTCCTTGGCATAAGCCACAACTCCATTGTCACACAATGGGAGGAACTAAGTTCATCTCATGAACTAATATACACCCAGACTTCCTCTTTGGTAGTATCTTTGGTAACGATGTATCTTGCCTTTAATCGTCTAGTATGTCACGGTACCTAGCTTGGAACTCTTCCAACATACCGTCCCTCCACTGAGGGTAAAGACAATGCCTGCGACTGACATTCAGTCGTTCTTATTACTCTGGAACCTTTCCAGTGATTCTCCCCAGGATCGATTGATACCATCTCACTACAACTAGTGAGAATCCTAACATCCAATTACTTCTATCTCATAGATCAAAACTCAGGATTTAGGAGGTATCACTTTGATCCTATATGGAGAATCCTTATGATAAGCGGAGATTGACTGAGCGTAGCATAGGAAACTCCTTCCCTATCAAGAGTATGTCATCCACGTACTCTATGAGGATCACCACCATACTCCCTACTACCCTTTTGTTTATACAAGGTTCATCTACCATTTTGATGATGTCAAACTCTTTGACTAACGCATCAAAACAGACGTTCCAACTTCGCGATGCCTGCTTTATTCTATAAAGCATCTTGCACACGTTTCCGCTGCTCCCACTGTTTACGAAGCCCTCTGGCTGTGTACTTATAGACGTTCTCTTCTAAATCAGTATTTAGAAAAGCAGTCATGACACCCAACCACCAGATATCGTAGTCATGGTATGTAGCCATGGCAAGTAGGATCTGGATGGACATAAGCATAGCTACTTAGAAAAGGTTTCATCATAATCCATACCTGGTCAATGATGCAAACTTTTAACAAGTCTAGCTTTGAAAGTCTCAACTCTTCCATGTACACCAAGTAATCTTCTCAAGATATACTTGCTCCTGATGGGGATTTAACCCTTCAGATGAAGCAACCAAAGTCCATACTTTGTTGGTGTATAAGGATTCCATCTCAGATCGCTAAGCATCCAGCCATTCTTACAGAGTCCCACTCCTGATGGCCAGCTCGAAACTAGTTGGGTCATCATCTCATGATGCATTCCTCGCTCCCACTGTCATCGAGAAACCGAAGTATCTCTCAGGCGGATGAGGAACCCTACCAGATCGGCGGAAAGGCTGAGGTTCATCGGGGTCTACTGAATCTTTTGGTTCTACCAAATCATCAGCTGCAGTTTGTATAGCTGGAACCTTTCCAGTTCTACATAACTGACCTTGCCTCAAGCTTGTCCGGATTTTGCTTTTAGACATAGGTCGGACAACCCTAAATCTTAACAAACTTAAGATATGGACTCTTCCCTTTCCATATCACATATGAAGTGGTAGGCATCTGATTTGATTGGAACTCTATTCAATAGGTATGCAGCTTCTCAAGCGCATAACTCCCAAAAGGAAATAGGAAACTCAGTAGTACTCATCATAGAGCACACCATATCACATAGGGTGCTATTATTCCGCCCCGATATATCATCGTGCTATGGTGTATACGTAGGAGTAATGCTGAGAGAGAATCTCATTCTCCTTTAGAATAGTCCAGGATTTCCGTGCTCAAGTATTCTCCTCCCTGATCTCATCATAGGACATAATACTTATACCCGTATTTTGGTTCTCTACTTCTAACTTATATTCTGTGAATATCTCAAAAGCTTCGGACTTGTGTTCAACAGGAACATATGTCTGAATAGATTATCAGAGAATGTAATGAAGTACAAAGAACCGGTCTTGGTATGTGTAGACAGGGGTCCTATATACATCAACTTGTATCATCCCAAGAGTTCACTAACTCTTTCTCTGTTTCCAATAAACAGAGCTATGGTCATTTTATCTTTGTGACATGACTGGCAAGTTTCACAAGATGTAAATTCAAACTGATTTAAATATGCATCTATAATGTAACTTAAGCTAGTCGGGTCACATTGATATGACCTAGTCTACAATACCTCAAGAAGGATTCATTCATTTCTGAACTCTTCCTCTTGTGTGTGTTCCGTATACTAAGAACTGTAGTTTGATTTAGAACATCAATGCTTTTAGATAACGTGCCTAAACCGATCAACTTTTGATATAGGAAATGTTCAAAACATTATCCAACAATACAAAATTTTATCATTTCTTTACTAATAAAGAGACTGATATGATTTTGTATATCAGGTTCGGTATCTAATAGCATTTGTTCAGAATCAATGTATTCTGGTAATACATGGTGACAGTGACCAACAGACTTGGCTGCAACACTTGCACCGTTTTCTGTCTCATGAAACTTATCACCCGCTCTCAGTCCTCTACCTGTCTGTAGCCCATGTAACAGATTACATATGCGGGATCCTAATCCGGTATCACATACCAAGGACGTAAAGGATACTGAGAAACAGTTCTATGTAACAAACACATCCGAAGATGATGCATCAACATGCACTTTCTTCGTTTGGGCGGCACGAGAAATCTGGTATTCCCCAATTTCCTGTTCTGTCTTATAACAATTATAAGTTGGAGCGGGACCAACGTTCCCCAGCTCAGTATAACAAGCGGGTTCGGTCAATACATCCGTTTTATTATCTTGATTAAGGCGTGATATGGTTGCTACCTGGAGAGAGAGAGAAGAAAACACTCAGCGTATGCTCTTGCAAGATCAGATTGGTTATTATTTTATCTAATCAGGATGGCTCCCACTGTTTTTATCAAATCTTCCTTCAAACCCTAAAAGGAAAGACTAGCCAGGATTAATTACACGCTACAAGTTCGCCAATCTTTCAGCCAGGCCAGTGTCGGTACTTTGAGGGAGGTCCCCCGTGCTTTCGCACTAACCTAATTAAAGTAAACCTCGTTTTCCCAGAGACGTAACCCCGTTGACACCTTTCTAGACACCTACTTGATCGGCTAATTGTAATGTGCAAAACTCTCCCAGGAGTAACAATTACTCGCAGTGGGTATCTGGATCCAACTATCTCATAGAAGGTATGCAATCTCATTGCAAATTTCAACACTTGAAATTCCCAATAATATTTTACCCCTAGCGTCCTATGACCTTGACGGAGGCCAAACTACCCATAGTCCGCTAGTCAAGTTCAACCCGTCATTTCCTGATTGAATTAAACCCACTCATACGACCCTTGACGGAGGCCAAACAACGCCGTACGAATACCCTAATCCAATCGCATCGTATGCTAGCAGATAAGCATTAGTTAGCTACCGTACACTACGCCTTGACGGAGGCCAAACTACCGCAGCACGAATACTAACTAGTACTTATCTGAAATGACGGAGAGCTACGACAGGTTTTTTTAAGAAAACCCTTTGCGTAATGAACTTGATATCGTTGTAGAATCGAGTGATTTTAAATGGAGTGTTTTTTAGGCTTTTCTAGTTTTGCTAAAGGGGTCACTCCCGGTGAAGGGATCGTCGGCCCTTTCCTCATCGAATAAGGTGCAGGATATTTCACAAATATCACTATGCAAAGCAAGAACTATAGAAGCAATCAAAAGACAAACCGAGTTTGTATCATCTGCCAGTTATTGCTAAAGGGGTCACTCCCGGTGAAGGGATCTCGGCCCTTTCCTTATTGAATAAGGTGCAGGATGTTCTACAAGGAACACCGCGATGCAAAGCAAGAACTGTGGCTACCTGTTTTTGAAAATTCGATTCCACAACATCTTTTAGGTTTCTTTTATTTCATTAATCATATTAATGAAGTCCCATCAATTAAATCACCTAAACATCATAGATAAATACGACGTACACTTATGCCATCCGCATTTGCCTCGATGTCCCCTCGTGCACCGTTAGGTTAGGTAACTAACAACAGAGCGGGGCAGGGCTAGAGCGAGTGCAAAACATAAGTAACGTCTATATAATATATCATATATATCATATACAGTATCTATCATCACATATCAAATGATCACATCACAGATATCGCAGCAGAAGAAACATATGAAACATTGGATATACTAGGACGTCCGTGTTTTCAATACGAGCCTGTATAAAACACGGATTCCATGGTCGTGATGAATAGCCAAACCCACACCCATAGACCCCTACGAGAGCGACAAGCAACCCTACCAATTCTAGAGTTAGGAGACCAGGACTCAACTCCTCGAGTTGGTCTCCCACTGGACTCCAGAACCCGGTTACTTGTGCCCTCCTCCTTGGGTATATCCTAATGCGGAAAAGTAAATAATATACATCAACGGTGACAGCTTCCGCAACCTGGAAGTGCCCCAATAAAAGAATATTACATACAAGTTTTTACATGAATGAAAATGAAAAACTCTCATCTCACATAAAACCCCCGGCTATTCAAAACACGACGATCCAATATAACATATCCAGCAACACATAACATCACATGTCATCAACGTAAGTAAATGTGCGCATCCCAATTATCGTTGACATATAGCAACGAAACCGACGATATCACATATTACACTTACGGTCGCAGAAAAGAAAGTGTAAAACTACAACAGTTGGAATCCGCAACCTCCTTAGACATCGCATGACTAATCAAATGAATTCCTTAGACATCGCATGCCTAACGATTATAAACCCCGCATTTTAGTCTCTTTATCGAAAACTCTTTTCAATATCAAGTCGGGCAATTCAACAAGATTCCCAACATCCTGACCGAATGCTCGTCGCAAACTTTAGTAGACGGCCGCACCCCCGATACCTTCGACGAAGTGCACTAAGGCGGAACACCGCTGCCGTGAGCACTCGAATGGATGCTTTCGGCGACGGGGTTCTCCTACAGTCACTTGGTCGAGGCTATGGGGCGTGGCTATCTATTAAGTTTACCGGCGAGTATCCGCGTACACTACGCGATTGCGACGGACTTTTGATCACATCAAAATCCCGTGGCAACCGATCAAATGAGACTAAATTTCTATGTTTATAACATTCATTCAGTTATCTCATAACAACTTGTGAATTCCAAATATTGTATCACATTCCAGATAAATAGAAAATGTCAAACTTTCCGATCGAACAAGCAAACACCTAAGTTTTCCCGAAACAGCTCAACACATGAAATAAGTTTAAAAACATTCACTTCATGCCACAGTACCAACGGTCCAGCCGTAGAGGGGTCAAGCCAACGCCTCACATGTGGCACGCCGTACTGCCCCAAACCCTAAGGTTCAAAGGGCAGTTCAAGATGGTCACATAATCGAGTTAAGGTTTGTTGTCTTCTAGAGGGTCCATCGCGTTACTTGCACTACTTAGAACGTTATTAAACTACGGAAAAATCCAACAATTGGAAATTTCCCGGCAGGGGAAAAATTGGGTATTTACATCCGGTCGAATTTTTTAACATATTCTAAATTACCCGGAAAAACACATAGACGCAGTTAAAATTTCCGATCGAATCATCGAATCCCCAAAACACCCCAGATTACTCAACTCTTGAGTGAACTTCAAAAATTCCCAGAAAATATAGCACTTACAGAGATAGATTACTGTGCAAACAGAAAAAGATGAAGTGACAGAACAGCCGCGGAACCGCCGCACGAGCCATGCTCATGCCGCGGTTCCGCGGTGCTATAGTCGACTTAGATGCAAGTGAAGCACAGTAACCCCTCAAAAACCCTGCTGAACCTTTTGGATATTTTTAATTTTGAAAAATGCACAGTTTCAGAAAATGTACAGAAAGGGGTGAAATTTAGGGTTTCGGGGTTCGATCGGGTTTCTAACATCGTCTACACATCGCCTAAAGATCTAACCAGGCTCTGATACCACTGTAGGGTTCCAAGGCACACTCAAGAGGTTCCACAAGGCATCAACCATGCCAAATTCAAAAATTTAGGTGCCGATAAACTCTAAACTAGATCGTTAACTAGAGGATAGGCGAAACTACAAGAAGCAAGCAAACTACTTTGCTAACAAGTGAATGGAAATACAACCTTTGTAGATCTGGTCCTCCACTTCTTTAGCTTTGTGATGACGTCCCTTCGCTGCGATCACCGGGATCCTGGACTCTTGCGATGGTTTCGTCGGAGAAATGAGCGGGCTAGGTCGTTGACTTCGATGCCGAAGATGATCTACGTCGAGGCAACTCTAACTCAAGCTCCATCTTCACTTGGTCATGAAACTTGTGAAGATAACACACTCTACTACATGGCAAGTGGTAGAGGATGAAGAAATAGGAAGTGGGTTCACTTTGGATTTGGATTTCTCACTTGGATTCATCACTTGAAATTTTCTAGCAATGGTTTTCTTCTCTTCATGAAAAAGATGAAGAAGAAGAAAGAAAATAATGAAAAATGAATAATCAATAATAGAAAATCAAGTGATGCTTATCATTTAGCAACCATGGGTGAGTGTAACTCATGTAGAGAATAAACTAAGGTTTAGTTAAATGGTTAGGTTAAGCATAAAACAAAATGGTTGAAGCTTCATGAATCTTTAAGAATAAAACAAAGAAAGCCACCACCATTTTGTTTCTTGCCAAAAATAAATAAAGTAAATAAATAAATAAGGCAAATGAAATCCTAACCATTAACTAAACATGGTGTATAGCATACACACACCCAAGTTTGCATGTATCATCAAACATGATACAATCAAGTGCACAAAAATATATCACATATACTACTTGTGCACATCAAGTGAGAAAATCAATCTTAAGTGAACAAATACTAGTTAATGTAAAGTAATATATCAAATATATAATTATACATTAAATCATTAAATCAACACTTGATTTAATGATCCGGTCATACTGCATATAACCGACTAATATCAATTGTAACAACTTATCGAATCAACACTTGATCCGATAACCCGGCAATATCGCATATAACCGATCAATGTCACAAATTGCGAGAATAGAATTCAGTATCACATACTGGTATTATTCTCGGTCCCGTACATATCTCATATGCGCTCTTATTTCGTTTCTCTTGAGCCAGGAAACCTCTGTGTAGGACTCTAAAGACTCGTCAATACGCCGGCAGCAGGTGATGATCATATCAAACACCCACAAGCCGCAAGCGGTCTGCTAAACGTAACGGCCACCCGGGTATTGAGCGATCAGAAGATCAACGAGCAAGCCCGCTCACACTCCTGTGAATCCAACCAGTAACACTTACCGTACAGTCCGGTCTCGCCGTCTGATATGTCGCATATCTTGCCTAGGGGTGGTAAACGTCAGACCCCAATAGCTCGATAAGTCGTATCGATATGAGGTCTATAACAGTTCGAGAAACTACTGGTAACACTTACCAGTAAATCTCAGCAACCCTGGCGAGGGATTTCCGGTTATAGCCAATCGAACACAGCGCAACATCAACTCCCTATACCGGGAGAGACGAATCCCCTCCTATCGCTCATTGCCTCCATGTGATTTGGGACTGTACCCAAAAACCACCGTTTTGCACGCCCTCTTGGACGTGGTAAGGTGGAAATCAAAGTACAGTGGGAATCACACAAGACTCTATGACGATCTCGGGTCAACAGACTACTCTGTACCAGTGTCACCAGAGAACTGCCATCTGACGTGAGGTATAATACCATCTGGGAGTTCTCGGCGAGTCCGTCTAGTGTACCCATTCTCCACTGAGCACCCGTATATCATCTCTGATGTCAAACACCAATGGATATGGGATCATCCATCGTCCATCTGTATGGGTCGAGAAGGTATACGCTAGTCTACTCTGGTATATCGATGCCCCGTCTCGATACACCCACGACTAGGGACCTTGAAGGATGTACTTATGGACTACCATGTCCCCACTAGTATGATCCGCATCATAGTCCAGGTAGTCAAGTACACATCCTAAGGGCTTTACCAACATGTAACAGAGAGACAATCTGTGTACACGTTAAGGTAAAGAGCAACCAGATAGCATACTATCATGTCGAGCAAGAAAGTCCTCCCTATATATGTCCAAGCATCCACTAAAATATACATCCAATGTACAGTAATGGCCTCTAGGGCATACATATAACTAACAAGCAGCACTCCATATCAGCCCTGGCCAGGGACTTCCAGTTATAGCCAATCGAACACAGCACAACATCAACTCCCTATACCGGGAGAGATGAAACCCCTCCTATCGCTCATTGCCTCCATGTGATTCGGGACTGTACCCAAAAGCCACCGTTTTGCACGCCCTTTTGGACGTGGTAAGGTGGAAATCAAAGCACAGTGGGAATCACACAAGACTCTATGACGATCTCGGGTCTACAGACTAACATGTACCAGTGTCACCGGAGAACTGCTATCTGATGATAGGTATACTACCATCCAGGAGTTCTCGACGAGTCCGTTCAGTATACCCAGTCTCCACTGAGCACCCGTACACCATTTTTTATGTCCAACACCAATGGATATGGGATCATCCATCGCCCATCATATGGGTCAAGATGCGTGTACGCTAGTCTACTCTAGAGTATCGATGCCCTGTCTCGATACACCCTCGAATAGGAACAGTTATAGGATGTACTCGTTGACTACTCTGGCCCCACTAGTATGATCTCATCATAGTCCTAGTAGTCGAGTACATATCCTAGGGGCTTTATCAACACGCGAACACAAAACAGTATTCGTTAACATGTTAAGATAAAGTGAAACCAGATAGCATACTATCATATCGAGCAAGAAAGTCATCTCTATATATATCCAAGCATCCATTATAATATACATCATATGTACAACAATGGCCTCTAGGGAATACATATAACTAACAGTGGGCAGACGCTAATTGGTGCTATCCGTCCACCTCTCCGAAGATACCAAGTTGATTTATGACACCGTATATCGAAGGTTTAAACGGATGCGGCTGATGTAGCAAACTTCGTCAGATTCCCCTCGTTGAGGGGTTTTTGATTGTGGGGACGCTCTTCCCTGCAGGCGCAAGCCCCTGCAGTTAATTACACTACCGCATCGCGGTAACCACTTTCTCCTTCTCCAGATGGTCACTTCGTGTCGTGTGTGTTTGTTTTTTTTTTGGTTGCCCGTGGATTGTATACAGAGACTAATTTATGTTTTTGCCCGTAGGGCGTGGATTAGTCTAAATCCGTATTTTCTTAGATTTGGGTTTGGGGTTGGGTTTTAAGGATACGTTAGTCTTATTTGAAACTAAGATCAACTTAAACGTTTGTTAAGGATACGTTAGTCTAATTTTAGACTAAGATCAACTTAACGGGATCGTTTAGATCCAACAAAAGAGCATTTGGACTCTATTGTTTTAGTTTAGTGACTTTGCGGTCCATTGTTAGTTTAAGGACATTACGGTCTAATGTTAGTTTAAGGACGTCTCGGTCCATGGGCTTAAAGACCCCACAGTCTTAGTTTAAGGACATCATAGTCCATGGGTTTAAGGACCCCACAGTCCAAGGTTAAGGACATCATAGTCCATGGGTTTAAGGACCCCACAGTTCAAGGTTAAGGACATCATAGTCCATGGGTTTAAGGACCCCACAGTTCAAGGTTAAGGACATCATAGTCCATGGGTTTAAGGACCCCACAGTCCAGTTTAGAGATATCGTAGTCTGTAAAATTTGCTGGTTGTCGGGACCCGTCACCTCTCTGAATACGTTGAAGGATTACAATGACAAGTATCAGAGGAGTAAAGAGATGTACCCTTGAAACAATATTGGTTGGGGGATTTGTAGTTGGATTGATTTAAGGATCGTTAATCTCGTTTAGGATTAAAATCAACTTAAATGTTTGTTAAGGATACGTTAGTCTAATTTTAGACTAAGATCTACTTAACAGGATCATTTAGATCCAACAAAAGAGCATTTGGGCTCTGTTTTTTAGTTTAGGGACATTGCGATCCAAGTTCAGATGCCAACATGGATTTGGAAATGCACCAGATAGTTATTGGCCATTGGGACCCACCACCTCTCTGAAGACGTTGAAGAATTACAACGACATGCATCAGAGGTGTGGAGAGATGTACCCTTGAACCAAAGTTTTCTGAATGGCTCTAGGTTCTACTTTGAATGTGATATGAGATGACCAATTTTGGAAGACAAAAGTGTGTTTGAGGTTCAGTCAAAAGGGGGTACTAC
The DNA here is from genome assembly GCA_030015575.1 of Agapanthus africanus. NCBI lineage: Eukaryota > Viridiplantae > Streptophyta > Magnoliopsida > Asparagales > Amaryllidaceae > Agapanthus > Agapanthus africanus. Next base: position 318,237,065 of record JASDDO010000010.1, read on the forward strand.
CTCTGGAAAAACTTGGCTAGTTTAAGCTAAGATTGGCTTGGATATAGTGTTAAACACTAGAGTACACTCGGCTATCACATGCTCCCATGTGATGCGCTTAAAATAGTGTTGAACACTAAGAATGCAACGCACAAAACAGAGTTGGGCCCAAACTTCCTTTATTTTATTCTCAGGATATGCAGGTAAGTGTTAAACACTTTAGTCTTCACGGCCATCAGGTGTTGGCACGTGATGGGTACCCATGCATTGAATATTAAAAGGATTTGCTAGGGGTTGCGTGGGGACACGTGAGGGCGCCCATGCATTGGATTTTAATCCTCAGTTCTTTCCATCTTCTCTTTTTTAAAGAGGAGTTTGTCATGGGTCACGTGGGGACACGTGAGGGCGCAAAAAGTATGTTCTGCCTTTATTTTTGAGATGTTTGTTCAAGGGTCACGTGGGAGCACATGAGCCGATCTCATTCATTCTTTTTTGACCATTGAGGGGAGGGTCACGTGTTGCCACGTGATCAGGTTTGGTACTTGATCTTTTTACGTGCATGAAAAGTCCTTTGTTTAAGAATTAAATGCTTTTATAGGGTTAAACCCTGATTTTATTTAGAGGAATTAAATTCCTATTGTAACGTTTTGAAAATCGTTTCGGTGAAATTTCGACAAAACGGTAAAATAAGGGGGTTTTCTGTAAAAAGTCAAAATGCAAATATCTTTATTATAAAATTAAATATACATATTCTAGCTATGTAATTGCTAGTATTTGGTGTTTATTGAGCCACTGGTGAAATTTCAAATTTTCTGAAAAAATTTCCGAAATTAATTATTTTAATATTATTTTAAGCTGTCACTAATCATTTAATTAGGGAAAATTACAAATTGGAATGAGTTGAACAAATTTTGTGCATCATAAAACTTTAAATAAAATTTTATCATGTGGATTTTGAAATGAAATCGTTTGCCAAAAAGGTTTAGAAATTATTGAAGAAAAAAAGGCCTTTTTTTAGTGTAAATGGATGTTGGGGTATTGTATTTGTCATTTTCCATCACCTCACACCCATACCCACACTCATACATCCCCATTTAATTCTTCCCTTGGCTTAATTCAGCAGCCCCATCAATTTTCCCCACTTGAATTTGAAAGAAAAGAAAAGAAAAGAATAGAAAATGATAGAAATTGAGTGGACTTTGACTAGATTTATCTTTCCCCACCTCACTCTCTCTCCTCCCTCACCCAATCCCCACCAAATTCTGGCCGAAACCTGCACACAAATAGCCCCCTCTTAATTCTTCTCCATTTCATTGCAAAACCCACAAAATTCCACCAAAAATCCAAGTCAAAAATCCCACAAAAACAAAATCCAATCTCTACCCATTATTTCTTTGCCCAAGCTAGCATGGATCTTGGAGGAAATTTGGCATTTTGGAGGCCATAATCTTCATGTTGATCTCTTGATCATGAGGTATAAAAATTCTTCCATATTTGTTAATTGTTAGTTGTATATTTAAAGCAAACTTGTTTAGGTGTTTAAAAAAAATATAAATAAAGGGGTTTTGAATTCAAGTTTAGAAATTCAAGTGGATTGTTTTGGATTATAGTTAGGGTTTTGTTGTATGATTATGGTTGCAAGTGGAATTCTTCTTTTTGTGGAATGTGAAACATAATCAAATTGTTAGTTGTAAATTGTTAAGTTGAAAGTGTAATATTTAAGCTATTTTACTTACTAGATTTTTGGAAAATTATTGAATGTCTTAGATTAAAATATAATTATGGTTCATAGCATTATTAATATTATATTGAGTGGTTTAATGCCTTTAGTTCATGAAAATCCAAGCTAGATTGTAGTTTGTGCATTTTTGCTATAAAATTGTTAAAATTAGTTAATATTGCAAACTAGGTTTTTGAAATCGAATTAAATTATGGGTTTAAAATTTACGTAATGGTTTCTATGGAATAATTAAGATATTAAGTTATCATCTTGGTTACTAGAATTGTTAAAACATCATATTTTGTACAAAAACGGCGAATTGTGCTTGCTAGATTTTCGGAAAAATGACTTTTTAAGTGAAATTGGGGTTTTTGTGAGTTTTAACCTATTTTATATTAAAATTAGTGTTTGTGAATGTGCAAATGAGTGTATTTGGGTTTTTCTCGATGGTCTGGCGTTTGTACACCGACGTCGAGGGTTTTTGGGTTGATTTGTGAAAGCAACCATAGGTTTTGACCTATATGGGATTCGTGTGTCGTTTTGGTCATGAGTCGGATTTTAATGCGATACGATGTGTTGTGATATGTAGGTACCCCCATGTGGACTTCGAGACGACAAGCAAGCGTGTGGCAACGTCGGCACCGGCGAGCGAGGACTAAGTGAGTAGATTTATATCTACGGGGAGAAGTCGGGTGGATGGCGTATAGCACCCCCGCAGTCCGTAGTGTAGCTCATATATATATATGTTTATATAGGTGTTTTATGATACGAGAATGTTCATTCATGTTATGTTTATGTGTTCATAGTTTACCTTTGGGTTAGTTGCGAAACCCTAGAGTAGTTGTTATACCCACATGCGCGCACACAGACTTGCATACTTTACTTTCTTGTGCGTAGATTGGGATGTGTATATATGTATATATGCATGGGTATGGGACTATGCATATGTACATTCATATACGCATGCATGGATAATGAGGATGGTACTTGGGATTTATGATGAGTCGATGAGATTTGATTTGAGGCCGTGAGATCGGTGATATAGCAGGGTTCGTATTTGAGATACGACATGACGTTGTAGCGGGTCCTTGACGTAGTGTTTCACACACGTGCATGCATACTTAGGCGGTATCAGTATTGTACTAGACGTAAATCAGTACCCCGATCATGATATTTGATAAAGAGGATACTAGGTGAATAGTATGATGAATGTGATATTGACCCGTACCCCGATTTGGGATGCCGTACGACGGATTTACGTACGAGCTATATATTGATGATTGATCTGCACTCTTGACTTGGGATGTCTGATTATAGATACGGTATCGGATTTGATATTATTGAGGCGGGATCACCGACTATACATATACAGGTATGTATATGTATCGACTCAGATGATAGGCGGTTTCCTTACCTGTAGTTCAGCTTGTTAGTTCAGCCGTATAGTTTAGTGTGGTTGTTAGATTAGATTAGACTCCTACCTATTTCAAAACTAGCGGATCGTGGGTATTTTAAATGATAGGTCAAGGGATCTACGGATATTTCAAAAGACGTGTCCTTTCTTAAAACTACCGTAGCCCTATTTTCAAAACCCCACGATTCGTGTTATTTCAAATGGCACCATTGTTTAATATTTAGCTCCCGCTCATTTTGGTTGCTCGCTCCGCATCGCATACTTACATTGTTATTTCATATTGCATTGTTGACATTATGCTGTTAGGACACCAGCACCATTACCGATGATGCGTATGTACCACGTACACTTACTTGCCGGCTCACACACATCTTCATCGGTAATTGCCATGTCACGTACACCTTAGAAAATATTATTGCTTAACTTAGCTTGATAGCTAGTAGTTTGACATAATATTAGTGTACTTACCTTATATGCCAGCTTAGATATTGTAGTTATTACTTGTCACTTCATGCATACTGTTATTCATTGTTATGCCGTATTCATGGATTCTTATGCCTATATTCATGGGTTTATATGCTATTGATGATTTGGATTCGGATTTCTATGAGATTTTCTTGATTTGGGGGAAAACCGCAAAACTTGTATAAGCTTCTTCCCTCTCTTTTAAATAAAAAGTGCAGTTTTCCCATGATGTATGAGTCATCCACCATGAGTTTGCTGATGGATTTCGAGACCCGATTCGAGGAGTGGAGGAACCGTTTCGGGTACATGGTGGGCCCGGTACGGTACCCGGGGCAAGAGGATCGTGTTGTTGACGTTGAGCCTGGCAGGGGAGCACTACCGACCGGTGATATTACCCGACGCGTCGGATATCCGGAGGATACCGTCGTGGTCTTGAGATGGATGGTAGGGGTCGGTCTGGACTGACGGCGCCCTAGATATTGTGATTGAGACATTGAGATTTCGAGATATTGAGGTATAGAGACTGTGATACAGAGATATCGAGATATTGGGATTACGTTTTGTGCCGATGCTAGGTACTGTTTTATGCTGATTTCATTATGATACCTCATTTTAAAAATACAAAGGAAATCTCACTAAATTATAAAAACAGTTTCTTCATTTACATGTATTCTGTTTTCATGCATTCATACCTCATTCATATGATATATTGCTACCTGAGGCACTGACACGGGCACATGAGATTACACTCGGGTTAGATATTTACCCTAGCCTTTGTTATAGGCTGCATGTTATATATATAATTGAGGATATATTATGATCATTGACCTAGGTTGTGTTATTTATGTGATTTCTTTCCGTAGATGTTTTTTCTATTCACGAGTTGGCAACTCACCCCCGTTGTGCCCCAGTTTCTTGCAGGTTTTGCCGTACAGGTTTCATTACGGCTTTGCTGGCACTGCTTCCCATTTCCGGGTGACTTGCTAGTAGGTGGGTTTACTTGTATCATACCCCCATTATATATCTTGTATATCATTATTCTGTTGTATCTAGAAGTTCCATCAACCAAACATGTATTTATTTTGAGATAGAGACCAGTGATGTTATTCCTTCGACCTTAGAGTCGCGCGTTATATTTCTGTGGTTTTCTTGTGGTTTTGAGTTTCCTTTTGAATTTTGATCCTCGTCGTTGGCGTTGTATATTATATTGCTTGTGTGGTTGTGACCGTCGATTGACGAAGAGCTAGCTCCCGCTTGGGGATGCCTTTTTATTGATTTCGTATACTATTCATGTTGTACCCCGTTTGGGGGCCAGTATTTACAAAGGAGACTCTGCCAAAATTTTCGGGAAATATTTGATGTTTTTTTAAAACCGCATAATTCGGCTTATGATATTAAACTACTTGTTTTAAATTGGTTTTCCTTCACTCTACTACTTTTCTTGGTTTGGATTTCTGGGTTTTCGGCTCACTTAGATTACGTACGCCTCGAAACGTTCGTAGTTTAAGTGCCGGTCAGGTTCCGTACTTTCGAGACGTGACACCTATATATTTGGAAGAATTAAATTCTTTAAACCCAATTCTCTCTCTAAGTTTTGGATCTGCATGGCAGAATCTCCCCGATGAGAATTAAATTCTCAACTTATGGGGAGATCTGCTTCTACAGATCTTCAACCATAGGAAGAACTAAGTTCTTGTATTAAGGGTTAAACCCTATCTTTGTTGGAGGAATTAAATTCCTATGTGCTTTTGTGGGAGAATAAAATTCTCTGAACTTAGGTCCTTCCTTAGGCTTTAAATCTGCATGGCAGAATCCCCCCGATGAGAATTAAATTCTCAACTTATGGGAAGATCTGCTTCTGCAGATCTTCAACCAAAGGAAAAACAAAATTCTTATTCAGAAGAGTTAAACTCTTAGTTTGAGAATTAAATTCTCTTATAGGGTTATGGGAGCTTATAGAATGATCTCTTTCTCTCTCTTACCTAGGGTTTCTTTCTTTTCTGAAGAAATCTTCTTTACTCTCTGGAGAATTAAATTCTCTTCTTTTTTCTCTCTGTTGTTGTGTCCTCTTTTTTTTCTCCTCTCTTCTTGGCTCCTATTTATAGAAGAAAGAAAACAATCAGTTTGTTTAGTCAATCTTTCATTGAAAGGTTTTAATTGATTTTGTAACCAACATGATCTTTTAGATCACTCGGTGAATTTTATGCACCATTGGATTTTAATCCAAAAGATATTTTATCTGTTATTCCTGGAAAATTTCAGGGAAATATCTCCTTGTATAGAATCTTTCTATAGATTGGTGATTTTTTAATCACCATTAGATTTTTAATTCAACGGTGCTTCACTTTATAGAGCGCCATCTTTTTGTTTGGAAAGTTCTCGGGAAATATTTTTCCAATTAGGGTTTTTGATTTCCTTTAATTAGAATTTAATTCTATTAGTTCAGAGATCTTTAGGAACCCATCACGTGTTGGCACGTGACCCCCTGTCACGTATGGGCACGTGATGCCCCTTTTAGGGTTTCCTTTCCTTTAACTCAAAGAGTTTTTAAGACCCCATCACGTGGTGGCACGTGACCCACGGATTAAGCATTTAACCAGAATTTAATTCTGTTATTTTAAAGAACTCAGGAACTTATCACGTGTCAGCACGTGACCCTTGGTCACGTGTGAACACGTGATGCCCTATTGGGGTTTTTTCTTGCTGTTTTATTATACTTCAGTAGACGTAAAGGCCCATCACGTGCGGGGACGTGACCCCATTTGATTAGGATTCAATTCTTATCATTTCAGAGCCCTCAGGAAGCCATCATGTGTCGGCACGTGACCCCCGATCACGTGTGCGCACGTGACCCCCTATTGGAGTTTTTCCTTGTATTTTATGAGGGAACAGAGCAGTAGTCTTCCTCGTACTGTACGTTGATGACATACTCCTGATAGGGAATGATATCCATATGCTACAGTCAGTCATGATCTTCTTGTCACAGAAGTTCTCCATGAAAGACTTGGGTGATGCCTCCTACATTCTGGGGATTAAAATCTATCGTAATAGGTCTAAAAGAATGTTGGGACTTTCACAGTCCGGGTATATTGACACCATGCTAAAGAGGTTTAGTATGGAAGATTCCAAGCATAGTAATTTACCCGCTTGTCACGAGATCACCCTCTCCAAAGAGATGTCTCCAAAGACTGATCAAGAAAGGGCACACATGAGCATTATACCCTACGCTTCAGCGGTAGGATCTATAATGTATGCGATGTTATATACCATATCAGATGTAGCTTACGCACTTAGTGTGGTAAGCAGGTATCAATCAAACCCGGGTGAGAAGCATTGGATAGCGGTGAAGAACATTCTCAAGTACCTGAGAAGGACTAAGGAGATGTTCTTGGGATACAGTAATGGGGACCTCCAGATCGATACTTTTACCGACTCCAGCTTCCAAAGTGACAAGGATGACTCTAAATCCTTTAAGTCGATGTCGCCCACCCCGCGAGTCCGCGGGGGAGGCGGAATACATTAAAAATGATTTATTCTTTATCACAAAATCAAGGCTTCACAACATCGACCAAAACAACTAAGGATCTTTATTAAACCATAACTAGCTAACACTTGCTACAAGAAGGTTCTAACTACTCGGTGAGAGATTATACCTCCTTGATCAAGTCCTTTGGGTATTCTCTTTCCTTCTTGGCTCATTGGTTCAAGCTTCAACTTTCTTCTCCTCTCTTTGGCTCCTAGGTAGCTTGAATGGAACTCGATTGTTGGTCTCCTTTATATCGAAGATGATTAAACCGAGAGCTTATGGTTCAAGCTTCAACCTCAAGTGAGGTAACTAAGATGTCTAGTTTGCTGGACTAGAAAACTTAGAAGATGTAAAGAATGATGTGTGGAGTATTTTTATCTTAAAAGACCTAAGGATCACAACTCATATGACGGTTAGGGCTTGAGGAAGGAGGAGAAAACTTGGAGAGAGAAAGAGCAAATGCAAAATGAGCTAGGTTATGTGTGTGTGAAAGAATGGCTAAGTCAATAGAATTATCAAGCATGGAATTATTTTTCATAGAAAATAATCAACCATGCTTGAGTAGTAAAGTTAAATGAATAAACAAATGATGTAGCCATGCTTTCATCCATGCCACAAATATCTTCAATTTCCACTTCATTAATCCATTTCTAAAAAGAGATAAATCTAATAATGAGTTGTCTCCTTTTAGAAGCATGTCTTATGAAATTACAAGAATGCCCTCACCGTATATACATACCCGTATTCGTATTCCGAAAAATACGAATACAATGAGATAAGAACCATCTAATAATATTAAACCAAAGCCCACTAGTATTATCCGTCCGAACATCATCCGTGTAGCAAATACACGTATATGATCGGAACCTTGCCGTAGGACCATACGGCCTATACATCATTTCGCCTGAACCAGGGAAACCCTCTGTGTAGGACTATAAAGACTCGACAGTATGCTGGCAGTGGGTTTAACCACAAGTCCATCAACGACGCTAGCTGTAGATAACGGCAACTCAGGTACATGTCGAAAAGAAGGCCGACGAGCGAACTCATCTGAACCCCTACTGAGCATGTCCGTGACAATCTCCGTGCAGTCCGTTCTGTTCGTCTGAGAGTATTGCATGTAAGGTCTAGGGGGTGGAAAACGTCAAACCCCTATTAACCAGACAAGTCATGTCGGTGTGGCTTAAGACCATCCGAAAATCTACTGGTCCAACCACCAGTAATTCTCAATCCACCCTGGCTAGGGACTTATGGTGTTGACCAACCGATCACAGCACGACATCGACTCCCTATATCGGGAGAGACGAATCCCCAACAGTCGCTCACTGCCTCTATGTGGCTCGGGACTGTACCCAACTAATAACTGTTTGCACGACTCAGAAAATTCTTGGTAGGGTAGTAATTGAAGCATATTGGGAATTCACACAAGACAAATGATGACCTCAGGTTGAAAAAGTATCTGCACTCATATTACCAGAGAACTACTATATGACGCTGGGTATAATACCATCTAGTTAGTTCTCGGTGAGTCCTATCTAGTGTACTCACACCCAGTAAGCACCTGTATACAATTATTCAGTTGATAAAACTGCACATTTGTATTACATTTTTCCTACCATTTTCATATTTAAAAAAAGGACTTTATTATAATATAATATACATATGTGGGTTTATGTGTGAAAACACCATTTTCCATATGTTAATATATTTTAATTATCATTTGGTAGGAAAATGTATGCAAATAAATCTATTGACCAAATCCTAGTAGAACTAAGTCTACTAAATATTATTTGAGATTATTGTGCAGAATTTTCCAAGTTGTTATGCAGAATTTATCAAACAAATCAATTTGTTAAGGAAAACTTGCCAAATTAAGAAGCAAAACTTGGAGACCAAGTCTGGAAGCAACCGAGAGAAGATTTCTGAATTCTAAAGGTGCCTAAGATTGCCACATGTCACAAGAAGAAAGCCCAAGAAATTTGATCAAGAGATCCTCACCTTCAAGCGCGGATCCGCGGCCAAACCCCCCCTTGGGCCGCGGATCCGCCGCACTTCTATGGAGTTGGGAGCCAAGATTTTTTGGCATGAATCTCTGATGAATTTTTCCAAGTTTTCAACAAAAAGATTCTGGCTTTGCACTATAAAAGAGCACCGAGAGCCTCTTGGAAAAGTTATCAAGCCGAAGAGATCACGAAGCTCCCGACGCTCACGCATCCAGGCTGATCATCGACTGTTCGATTACCTCCTTAGGAAAGATCGAGAAACAACTAGTTGTAATCATTTTCTATGGATTAAAAGTGTAGTTTGAAGAAGTCGATTAATAAAGGTAGTTATTTTATTTAATTGTTTTTTTTACATTATGTTTTCCCTCTCTTTCTTTTCATCTTCTTCTCCCAACATGCGTGAGTAATTCTCCGCTTGTTAGGGTTCGTAGGATTAGGGTAGGCTAATGGACGATGAAAATAATTAAACCCTTTTTAAGTCCTATAAAGTTTAGGAACTTTATCAAAAGAATCATTAACATCCTAATCGGGCGCGCTAGCAATTCTTTGCTAGTTCCGACCGCGATTAGAGATTAGATTAATGATTGTTTTGGTAAAGGCTAGATATGAACGGAGTTCCGTGTCGAGATAAGGGTTACGAGTGGGATTCCTTTTCCCTCCAGAAACCCTAATCTATACGCATCACCGTCGTTCTAGTTCTAAATCTATTAATGGATAAAAAGGGTAACTTTTAATTAATCGTCCATAACTACTAAATCCTAATGAACCCTACAAGCCCCCTTATTATATTAACTACATCTTTAAAATAATCTAGATCTATATTTTACATTCTTGTTTAACGTAGATCTAGAAACCATTCTTCAACATTCTTATTTCTTCCTTCTTTCTCAACACATCTAAAGTAAAAGTAAAAGGTTCCACGTTTCCCAGAGGACGACCCGTACTCATCTCGGTCTAGCTACACGCGACACCGTTCTGATTGCGGTTAACTACAAAAACACTTTTTCGAACAAATCTGCAAATTGTATATTTAACGATTATTTTGTGAATTTTTGCGAGGAAATATGGAGTCACGGACTTGAGGAAACAGGAGATCTAGGGTTCACACTTCTCTGGTAAGATTCTAACTCCCTTCTCTCTCCTCTAAAATCCAATAAAATCTATTTTCTGCATGATTCTTTGCAAAATATCGCCGCTCAAAAATCTTTTTGCAAAGTTTTGTTTTTCGGTTTGTTTTTGCATATTTTAATACGGATCTTTAAGGGGCAAGGACCAAATCAAGATTAGGTGGGGATTTCATCACCCTTTCTAAGCCCCACAAATCACAAACCAAGCATATAGACCAACCCTTCATTAATTTAAAAAATATCTAGACCAGACTCTAAGGACTGTCGTGCTCAATAAGGACAAAGGAAGGTCGTGGGTAATCTGTCGTTTATCCGCATTACTTTTGTAGTGCCTAGGCAAGTGTGACAAAGGCTGGTGGTTTTTAATTAGGCCCACGACGTGGTTCCTTCCCACTTACCTGGCTACAAGGGTAGTACGGAGGCGGTAGAGGATTTATCCTGCGGCTTGTCCTTTGGAAGTTTAGGAGCGGTCTAGAGATTGGACCTAGGTAACCATAGTTCTAGGGTTGTGCATTTTTGTGATTTGTCTAAATCCGTCTTTTTTTTTAAAACAAACCAATTACTTTCTCTCCTTTTTACCCCCTCCCCCTTCTTCTTTTCTTATAATGGGTGACCCAAACAGACGAGCTCTTGCCGAGCTTTGCTGTCCACAACCAGATATCTCTTGTTTTCGTAATCCCTTCGGTATACCGTCCGGCTCTTCCATGTCCTTAAGAGATCATATAGAACAAGCAGGAAGAAACAGTTGGCCACCTCAGTCTAGGTCTTATCAACCGTATCCTAATCCTACACCTGTTTCAGTTCATACCCAGAGTGAGGAAGCCCCTAGACGAATGTCCATTGCTGAGCACATAGCTAGGTCTAGAGGCCAAAGTTTCAACCCGGACCAATATCAACCATCACCACCACTGTCCGGAGAAGAGTTTGATATGCTGTTTGTATATAGCCAACCAACCAACCCATATCAATATTCTTCTTATCATAATATTGATCCTACTCCTACCCAAGTTCAGCAACCATTCTGTTCCTATCAATCCAATTCGACTTTTCCACCTTCTCTAGACAGTTCTTCTAATCAGTCATTTGAGAGTTTTAACTATCCACAGGAATTTCAATCTTATACTGAAACCCCTTATCAACCCAAGACTAGTCTGGAGCAGACATTAGAAAAATTTATGGAACCGACGAATCAAATTGTGTTGGATTTGCGTAGTAAGACAGAACTGTATACCCTTCCTAATCAAACCTCCCCATTCCAAACTGAAATCCATAACTCCAGTTTCATAGATTCATCAAGTACAATGTCTGATAAGTTGTGTGACTTTGTAGTGTTTGATTTACCCGACTGTGAAGGGTCCATTTCAAGTGAAACCATACCCAACCCTTGTGATCTCTACACCTCCACTCTTGAGCCAAAACTGATTGAAAACAATACTTTTGATGAGGTGTTTGAGAATTTTAACCTTCACTTGAATGAGGTGATTGACGTTGGGGATATATTGATTGATGAACCCAAAATTTTGGATGATTTTGTCCCACCAATTCATCAAATCCTTTCACTTCCTTGTGGTCATCATCTTGAGCCTTTAATTCTTCCCGAACCCCAAATATGTCTTGAAGTTGATAATAAAGGTATACCTAAAGATCAGACCGAAATACAGCCTCCATCTTCCACATCTGGTTCAGCAACACTCGACACACCAATTTGTTTACCCATTTCACCTTCTACTTTCTCCGGTTCTTCTTCTGTTCCTATAGTTTCAGTGAGTTTTGATGAATCACAATCCGTTAATTCAAGTTCAATAATACCAGAAATTCAACTTGATTTGGATATTTTTGAAAATGAGGTAGATGAGTTTTTCGAATCCTCTACCTCAATATGTTTTGAATCAAGTAGGATAAATTCTAGCACAAAACTCTTTGACAGCAAAATGTTCAATCACACCATTGACAAAAGTTTTGAAGAACTTTTTGCTGACGAACTTGAATTTTTAAACAATACGGATTTTGTGATTGATCAATCTCCACTTATAGAGGTTGAACCGTCACCATTCCTTCTTCCTAATCATTCACATTCATCCTCATTCTTTCTTTTCTCTAATTTCACACACTTTCCAGACCACCTCTTATCCCTACCCCACTTTTTCTTGACTCAATACAACATATTCTTCCACCAACCTATACGATATACTGATAAAATCTTTGAATGGTTGGTGTTAACTTTTGGTCTTTATAAAGCTTTATTTTGATCAAAAGACTCATCCCCTCTTAAAATGCTTCGTATTGTCTAACTCATGTTTGAGGGGGGGGGTATATTTTTGGCTCTTGAACATAACTTTTGTCCTCAAATTTGTGAGCCAAAAATAAGTTTGGGGGAGCATTTTCACTTTCATATATTCTTTCCCCCATTAATAATTTCCTCCCAAGTCTACTGGTTTTTGAGCTTAACGGATGACATCAGTGAGGACACTGCTGTAAACAAGTTTGGGAGAGGTTTGTGCTTATTTACACATTAATTTGCATCATATTTTGCATAAGCACAACATTTTCAAAAATTAAAAAAAAAATTATAACAAAAGGGTAGAAAGTGAAAAAAATTACATCCAAAAGATAGGAATAGTTTAAGAAAACCAAGAAAATTAGAAGTTTTCTTAAACAAACTAGTAATAAGTAGTTATGAGCTGTTGTCCCAAGGGTTAGTAAGATGAAGGAAGTCACTAATCTGAGGATAAAAATAAGTCTGAAAAATAGTTTCTATTCTGGAAGCCGAACATTTGAATGTTGATACCCTACTATATGCACTTACACACGTCTTGAAACTCGGGATAGTAGAGGATACCTTGAAATGCTCTTGTTTAAAAGCCAAAGTATGAAGGAAATGAAAAAAAAATGAAGAAAATATAAATATGGTGAAGAAAAAAAAAATGAACACTGGTTTTGTTATCTCCAAGGCAGCAATAAAAAAATATAGCGAGGGTACTTCTTCACCTAGTGCCCTAAGGCCAACTGGTCTGGGAGTCACTGCTAAGCCTTAGGTGGTGCAAGACGAGGAAAATATTATCACCTAATCAGCAAGCACATAAGTAATCGGTCTGTTAGTACCTCAAGAAGTATTAACGGTTGCATGAAAATGTGTGAGCAAATCTTAATATTCATCAAATTAAAAAGTACTAAGGTAGATGGACAAGAGTATGATAGCTTGAATTGAATTCTCCGAGTGTAGGGATGTTCTTTACACACACGTGGGGTTATATGATCAATGTTTGGATGAAAGGTAGGAATGAAGAATAAAGACGATGTTTTATTGAGAGATGATGTGATTTCTAACATTTTTTCATGACTATTAAGATAGGGCTCATGACAACTGAAAAGCTAGTATAGTTGGAAACTCTTCTTTTCAAGGCCTTTCTTTTATGGTTCTGTAAATTTCACCATCTTTCTTTTGTTATAGGATTTTATGGGTGTAATCCGCTGAAATCCATCAGGAGACAACACTCCTCCTACTAGGGACACCTAGAGGTTTAACGGCTTGTTGCACGTGCTCAGTGCAATCGTGTCTGCCTACGAAAGTGTGCTTAGTTTTCTCCTTTCTTTTTCTCCTCTTAAATAAACTAGTTTGCTCGGGACGATCAAAGATAAGTTTGGGGTATTTGTTCAGTTGATAAAACTGCACATTTGTATTACATTTTTCCTACCATTTTCATATTTAAAAAAAGAACTTTATTATAATATAATATACATATGTGGGTTTATGTATGAAAACACCATTTTCCATGTGTTAATATATTTTAATTATCATTTGGTAGGAAAATGTATGTAAATAAATCTATTGACCAAATCCTAGTAGAACTAAGTCTACTAAATATTATTTGAGATTATTGTGCAGAATTTTCCAAGTTGTTATGCAGAATTTATCAAACAAATCAATTTGTTGAGGAAAACTTGCCAAATTAAGAAGCAAAACTTGGAGACCAAGTCTGGAAGCAACCGAGAGAAGATTTCTGAATTCTAAAGGTGCCTAAGATTGCCACATGTCATAAGAAGAAAGCCCAAGAAATTTGATCAAGAGATCCTCACCTTCAAGCGCGGATCCGCGGCCAAACCCCCCTTGGGCCGCGGATCCGCCGCACTTCTATGGAGTTGGGAGCCAAGATTTTTTGGCATGAATCTCTGATGAATTTTTCCAAGTTTTCAACAAAAAGATTCTGGCTTTGCACTATAAAAGAGTACCGAGAGCCTCTTGGAAAAGTTATCAAGCCGAAGAGATCACGAAGCTCCAGACGCTCACGCATCTAGGCTGATCATCGACTGTTCGATTACCTCCTTAGGAAAGATCGAGAAGCAACTAGTTGTAATCATTTTCTATGGATTAAAAGTGTTGTTTGAAGAAGTCGATTAATAAAGGTAGTTATTTTATTTAATTGTTTTTTTACATTATGTTTTCCCTCTCTTTCTTTTCATCTTCTTCTTCCAACACGCGCGAGTAATTCTCCGCTTGTTAGGGTTCGTAGGATTAGGGTAGGCTAATGGACGATGAAAATAATTAAACCCTTTTTAAGTCCTATAAAGTTTAGGAACTTTATCAAAAGAATCAATAACATCCTAATCAGGCGCGCTAGCAATTCTTTGCTAGTTCCGACCGCGATTAGAGATTAGATTAATGATTGTTTTGGTAAAGGCTAGATATGAACGGAGTTCCGTGTCGAGATAAGGGTTACGAGTGGGATTCCTTTTCCCTCCAGAAACCCTAATCTACACGCATCACCGTCATTCTAGTTCTAAATCTATTAATGGATAAAAAGGGTAACTTTTAATTAATCGTCCATAACTACTAAATCCTAATGAACCCTACAAGCCCCCTTTTTATATTAACTACATCTTTAAAATAATCTAGATCTATATTTTACATTCTTGTTTAACGTAGATCTAGAAACCATTCTTCAACATTCTTATTTCTTCCTTCTTTCTCAACACATCTAAAGTAAAAGTAAAAGGTTCCACGTTTCCCAGAGGACGACCCGTACTCATCTCGGTCTAGCTATACGCGACACCATTCTGATTGCGGTTAACTACAAAAACACTTTTTCGAACAAATCAAATGCGTGAGCATCTGGGGCTTCATGATCTCTTCGGCTTGATAACTTTTCCAAGAGGCTCTCGGTGCTCTTTTATAGAGCAAAGCCAGAATCTTTTTGTTGAAAACTTGGAAAAATTCATCAGAGATTCATACCAAAAAATCTTGGCTCCCAACTCCATAGAAGTGCGGTGGATCCGCGGCCCAAGGGGGGTTTGGCCGCGGATCCGCGCTTGAAGGTGAGGATCTCTTGATCAAATTTCTTAGGCTTTCTTCTTGTGACATGTGGCAATCTTAGGCACCTTTAGAATTCAGAAATCTTCTCTCGGTTGCTTCCAGACTTGGTCTCCAAGTTTTGCTTCTTAATTTGGCAAGTTTTTCTCAACAAATTGATTTGTTTGATAAATTCTGCATAACAACTTGGAAAATTCTGCACAACAATCTCAAATAATATTTAGTAGACTTAGTTCTACTAGGATTTGGTCAATAGATTTATTTGCATACATTTTCCTACCAAATGATAATTAAAATATATCAACACATGGAAAATGGTGTTTTCACACATAAACCCACATATGTATATTATATTATAATAAAGTCCTTTTTTTAAATGTGAAAATGGTAGGAAAAATGTAATACAAATGTGCAGTTTTATCAACTGAACAACAATCTTAGGTACACCTCACCAATGGCTGCGGGACTAATCCATCGCCTCTCGTCAGGGTCCAGATATGTATACACTAGTCTACTCTGGAGTATCGATGCCCAGTCTCGATACTCCTACGACTAAGGACACTTTAAGGATGTGCCTATCGACTACCCAGCTCCCACAAGTATGATTGCCATCACCTGGTAGTTAGGCAAAGATCCTACGGGCTTTGTTGTAGGCATGTCTTGGTTTTGTCGGAGAACTTTATGACTTGTCTTCACCGCAGCGTATTTGTTTAAACGCTGCCATTTGTCCTTTTTATATATGGCCATCTCGCATTTCTTATTGTCTTTGCTCTTTTGAAAAGCTTCTTTCAGCAGCTTTTCAATCGGGCCTTCTTCTGGCAGTTTCGGGGTTATTGATGCCGATTCTGCCCCCAGTTCCTCCATGTCACTTTCCGACGTTGGAGGAGTTTCTTCATCATATAGTGATGAATGGGAGACCATATGGAAGCTTTCCACACGTTCTATCGCTTCCTCCGATGAGTCTTTTCCTCATCATCGTCACTGTCCATGTCCTTAAGAATATACTGGAAGAACTCTTCAAATGTGACTGGTATTCACGCTTTCTGATTGTACTCTTCCAGCGCGTCTATATATTTTTGGAGGTCCATGCTCCTGTCGACATACTAAGTGGGCTGCATAAGCTTTTTAGATTTCTTCTTTTTCTTAGAAGATTTCGAAGGCTTGACTTGGGTGTTTTTCCCTTTGTCAGCAATTTTCGGTGCGGGACGCGGTTTCAACATCTTTTCTATAATCTCGGGCTCAAGCGGGCTCTTCCACTTAATCGCCGGGCAAGTTTGTAGATCTTTCAGCATTTTTTTGGTTTTTGCCAAAAGAAATATTTCCTATGGAGCTTCTTCCATGAGCGAGCAGGATGCCCCTGCATATCTACTTTCTTGGGAGCGTTCTTTTGAGGACAATCTATCCTCTAATTATCTGACAGTGCGAATTTTCCTTGCTGATACTGGTCCTTGACCCATTTTTTGAAGGCGTTGCAGTCCTCAATTGGATGGCTCGCTACCGAGTGATAAGGACAGTAGCTAGGGTTGTTAACATCACCAGCTTGTGCGGACCGCCACGGTTCTGCTAATATTATCAAATTGTTTCGCATAGCCAGCTCGAACAATCTCCTCGTTTTATCGCGAGGGAACGAATATATGCGTCCCATCCTATCTTCTAAGGTCGGGCATGTGCAGCTGTTGTTTTGGCAGAAGACTACTTTCAGACCGCTAGACTGTTGTTGCGTATTGGCGACAAAGGTTTCTTTTCCTTTGGCCTTATTATTTCGTGGATCCTTGCCTGAAGAGGAAGGACCATGACTCATTTGATTCATCTGGGCCAGTTTATCAATCAGCGTCTGGAACATAGTGGGCTTGAAGAAAGTCATAAATTGGGATACAGTCAATTGAGGATCGATAGTCCCAATGAACATCCCCACAGTTGGAGACTCTTCAATGCGTTGTTCGTATTTGGACTATAAGTTCCGCCATCGGATCACGTATTAGACCCATGATTCCCCTGGCTTGACCGTGGAATTGATCGGCGCCGTGATTGGAGTGCGATCACTTGCACTGGCAAACTTTTGCATGAATAGAAGCTCCATCTTAGAGAAGGTCTTTACTTAGGAGCTCCGAGTACCATTCGAAAGTCGTTTCTGATAAGCTTCCAACGAATTGGCGAAGCAGCAATTTGTCGTCGCCTCCGGTATTTCCACACAAAGCTTTGAACTGTGCAATGTGTTGATGGGATTATCCGTTCCTTTATATACGTAGAACTTCAGGATCGTATATCCCGGTGGGTATTTCATCTGGTCGTACCAGGCCAGATATGGTCGTCCAGTTTTGACGAGCTAATTTGCAGCAGCATTGGCTTGATGGGCTCTGATTTGTTGAGCGATATAATCGTCCAACGCTGCCTTTGAGATCGTTTCCTCCTTGGCCGTTGATAGGACTTGGGGAGGATTTGACTTTTTCCTTTTATCGTCTTAGATAATCACCGGTGGTTCTTGATCCAGTGGTTCTAGTTGGATAGCCATCTGCTTTATGTTAGCAGCCTGCTCTGCCGCTTCCCTGTCTTTCTTTTCAAGCACCCGTCGTAAGAACTCGGTATCGGTTTCCTGCTCCTGGCGCTCTTCTGTTTCTTTATCTGGACTTTCTTTAGGTCCAGTAAGTGCTGCCATCTTAGCGAGTATATCTTGGAGCTTCTGTTGTTTCTCCTGAGCTTTTATTAGTGACCGAGTTTGCGGTATGTGACTTACAGAAGCATGGCTCTCCTCTTTACTACCAGTCATATAGACTGTGTATATGGTTATGCCCCCAAACTTGGGGCGTATGAAGCTCTCGCCTTTGTATTTTGCCTCTGGCGATAAAATATTCTCCGGCCTTACTCTTTTGTGAGAGGTCATAGTAGGAGGAATCGTTATCACAGACATCTCCTTTCGAGAAGTCCCCCATTTTATAGCAGAGGAATAATCGTTTTCCTATCGAACCTTAGATCTCATCGATCGAAGAGAATAGTTTTCATCAAGAACTGAGTCCTGGACTTTCCTCCAGACCCTGTGAATTTGCGAAGAGAGTCGCTAATAAGAGTGCTCCAACTTCGGCTGCATTGGAACTTCTGCAGGAAGAGGTGATCTCTTCAATACCGCCGTGGGGAAGTTTTTGCGAATCTTCTAAGTGGTTTGAAACCGTTCCCAGTTGGAACAACTGTATTAATAACCACCACAAGAGCTGGTGGTGTAAGTCCAGAGGGGGAGCTTCCCCCAGCTTGTCTCACTCGGCGCCAATGGCAACGTTGAGTATGTCTTTAAGTAGGCATCGTCTCAGTATTAGAGGCGCCCTCATCATGCCCCCGGTGTTGCTTGGGAGTTTCGCCCAAAGTCAGCCAATGAATGACCGACATCCTTGGTGGAACCGGAGCAGAATTGGTCAGCCTATTGAAGACCAACCGTCTTGGTGGTGAAGCACTCTTGTTGGCTTCATGCAGGGCAGGAGCGGGGAGAGATAGCCATTTTAGGGCAACCCCCTCAGGGATCATGGGCTTCCTTGCGGGGCCCTTCGAGCTTTCGTTCAGCCTGTTGAAGACTGAGACTTCAGAGTTGGATGGCTTGTCAGTAGGGACTGCCATGGTAGCTAGCCGATCGAAGTCCGACTTTCGTGGAGCTTCTTCCTTGGGCATTGGGAAGCCAAAGCTCAGGGATGGGAGCATGGTCCCAAAGAACAGTCCGATGGTCTCTTGGGAGACCTACCCTGCCGGCATGGAAAATATGGAGGCCATATTAGGCCCGTAAGTAACTCTTTTAGATGGGATAGAGTGAGAGCTGCTATTGTAGGAAGTGCAGTTAGAGGCCATTGAGTCTGCACAGAAGTGAAACACCAAATTTTAGCATCTAAACTTTAAGGGCAACCATGAACATACAGAACCACGATTTTGTTCGCGAAACATGACACACGAAGTGTGGAGTAGAAAGCGAAAGAGGTCCCACCGGGCCTGCCAGAATCTGTTTACCGCCGAAAACGGAGACGAACTGGGATAGAACGTCTTTCCTGAATTTGGGGTCAGATGCTATTTGGAACATATCTGTCTACCTCTCCGAAGATGCCAAGTTGATTTATGGCACCGTATATCGGAGGTTTGGACAGATGTGACCGATATAGCGTGAATTTATCAGCTCTTTGAGGGGGGTTTTATTGTGGGGATGCTCTTCCCTGCAAGCGCAAGACCCTGCAGTTGATTACGTTATTGTGTTGCAATAACAACTTTGACATGCTCCAGTAGGTCACTTCGTGTCATGATTTTGTTTATTATGGTTGCCCGTGGATTGTATACGGAGACTAGTTTATGTCGTCGCCTGTAGGGCGCGGATTAGCCTAAATCCATATGTGTGTGTGTGTGTGTATATATATATATCATAAATTTGAAGTCGGACTTAGGACGCAGATCTCATGTAAACGAGGTCCATCAGTTCGAAACATATCATATGAAGATCGTTAGTCATCTTTGAGACTAAGATCAACTCAAGAATATGGTTAAGACTCGTTAATTCTAATTTCGATTAAGATCAACTTAACGAGTATGAATTAAGGATCTTTAGCCATCTTTGAGACTAAGATCACTTAGGTTTATTGATATTGTGATCAATGGTTTGCTGTCCAAGTGCTTATCGAACACGCATGTCGTTTTGTTTTATTTGAAAAGAGTGCGCACATGCTTTGCATGTGGCTACACACTGTTTTGGATCAGGATGTTGTGCACATGTATATCACGTGGCTCACATTTGTTATAAGTTCAGAATTATATCTGTGAGCATGTATGTATGTGCGTATGTATTTAACAAGTCAACGTGCATATCAGTGACACTCGCACCACAAGGGTAGTTTTCAACAAGTGCGCACGTGTGTATAACAAGTGATGTGCATACCTTTATAGGCGGCATCCAACAAGTGCGCACACATGGATATCACGTGATGTGCATTCCTTCATAGATAGTTTACATCAAGCGCGGATACATGGGTATCATGTGATGCACACATCTCCAGAGGCTTATTTTCCCAAGGACAACAATTTTTATTAAGTGCGCACTAATTTGGGTGCGCACTTATTTCCATCAGAAAGCATAAGCTTTCACTAAGAAGAAAAGGCTTCTGTTTTAAGTTCTTTTCTTCTTCTTTTATCTTTCCAAGAAGTAAAAACTTTGATATATATCTGTTTACAAGTCATATGCATGCGTTTTATAGTGCGCATCTCATTTTTCTCGGATCTTAAGATCAATCTCTCGCAAAAGTATAAATTTTATGAACGAGAGATGAAACTTAAGATTATTTGATCTTTTAATAGCGAATCAATGGATTCGAAAAAGAAGAAAAGGCTTCTGTCTAAAAGAAAAAGCTTTTTTAATAGAGGAAAAGAGAATTATTTTTCTTTGTTTCTATTTTGCACACTTTTTGCTGAGGAAGAAAAAGACTTGAGATTTTTTCAATCTTATTGGGGGGTTTCCAGAGTGAGATTTCTTCATATGAGGCTCCTATTTATAGGAGAGAAGAAATTATGGTTTGTTTGATTTGTTTTGATCTCAATCTGATTTTAGATTGATTTATATCAATTAAGGGTGACATGCGTACCGTTGGATATACGATCCTCAGATTTGTTTGTTAAGGTCCTTGACCAACAAAATATTTTTCTGTTAATTAAGGATCGGTTGCATATTATTCCTATTTCAGAAAGATCCCAAATTTATTTAGTTTGTTATTATTATGACTTTTTTTGTTAAGTGCGGAATGCGCACGTGCATTGCACGTGCCTGTGGCGAACATACACGCACTTGTCATATACGCATCCTCTTTGCACATTCATGTGGCTAGCATCTATACATGTTCTTTGCACGCACATATTGCACTTAATGACTTTTGTCAAGTGCGAATGGTAATGATGCGCACATATGTTGCTCATGTGTCATCAAGTGCGTACTTGTTATGATGCGCGAACCAATGACCCATGATTTTCAGTGTTGTCAATCTCTTTTTCAGCACTTCCTTTTAGTCAAAGTTTGAGAATTGTTCCCACTTACAGCATGTACAATATTTTTTGTAGTAAGATTTGAATTCTCCTCTTTATACCTTGAAGAAGTGTTCATCGTCTCCTTCTTTTTCACAGAGAAAGAACCATTTTCATAGAGAAATGATTATGGCTTGCAATCACCCACATGCTCCTCGATTGCTATGGGAGGTGCCCATTGAAGAAATCATGTCCCGTTTTGTTGCAGGTTTAGTGAATTCTGGCCTCACGGATGCTTCGTATGACGCAGTGATGTATGAGCTTATGACCCGCATGGGATCTCCTCTTCCTGCCGGTTCTACATGGCTTCACATGATCTTTCTCGCCATTCTTGACGACGTTCCTCCTCACTTGGCGGAGATGATTTTAGCGATGTACGATGCGAAGGAAGACAAGGTCGAGTGCTTTCAAGAGGCTGGTCTGATCACGGAGCATTTAAGGGACCGCTCCGTCCACATGTTGAGTCAACTATTGGATCGGCGGGCTGTCATGTCTTCTTTTGCCGATGAACACGGCACTGATAGATGGGGAAAGACTTTTCACGTGAATCGTCATTTTGACATAGTTGAGAGGGCCGAGAGAAAGTTAGAGAATTTCGTATTTTGTTTCATTAATGCCTGCAGTCCGGATCCCGTGTTTGGTAATCTTTTCCCCATGAATTTTTTTATTTAAATGCATGTTTTATTGTTGTCTAATGAATATTTCACCTCCAACAAATGTTCTTCCACTGATTGCTTATTTAAATATATGCGCACTTTGCATGTGCGTATGTACATGAATATCTTATTTAAGAATTTATGCCAAGTGCGAGCATTAAAGATCCTACCATCAAGTGCGCACATATATCAGTGCGCATGCCTTTAAAGTTATTCTCCTATCAAGTGTGCAAATATACATAAGTGAGCACTTAAACAGGTGCGGACAGTGGCTGCACTGACGACGGCGACGGTAGTGATGGCACGGCAATGGTGTCTTAGACGGCGGCGCAGCCGATGAAGGCAACGGTAGCAGCATGTGTTCGACGTTGGGCTTGGGCTTGATGATGCTCGGAGGCTCGGAAACTAGGAGGAGCTCTGGAGGAGGGGCTGTTTGTAGGGTTCCGCAGCACCGCCGCTCTGTTTCGGGAGGTATCGTCTATGCCGCTTTTAAAAAATTGGTGCGCTAAAGAACCCTAACCTAGAATCTTAACTAGAGAATTAGACGAAACTAGAATGTAAACATATTTACATCTAAGTGAATAAGGAATACAACCTTTGTAGACCGGTCCTTCACTTCAAAAGCTCCGTGTAGTAGTCCCTTCGCTACAAGTAGTGAACTCCCGGACTCTAGAAAGGCTCCACAAGATGAAAGGAACAAGCTTGCTTGAAGTCTTCGAGGCCGAAGATGATCTACGTCGAGGAGAAACTAACTCAAGCTACATGTTCACTAATTGTGAAGCAAACAACCTAAACTAAATGGCTAATCTAGTGTAGGCTGATGAAGTAGAAATTTTGCTCACTTTAGAAATATTTTTCTCACTCAATTTCTTCACCTCCCAAATGCTAGAGAGCTTGAGGAAGGAGATGAAGAAAAGCAACCATGGAAAAAACTAAGTGTAGAATGGAAACCATGGGTGAGTTAATATCATATACTAACCCTTGTAGAGACTAAACCATGGCTAATGATAATGGTTGGGTTAATAAATATATTAAGTAAAACAAAATTAGTGGACTTAATCAATGGTTCCACAAGCTTCCACAAACTTCAACCATGTGAGTAATTTCCAACTAATTATGATTTACTTCAAATAATAAAACCCTATATTATGTTAAGCATGGTGTGAGTCTCATACACCCATGTTGCATGTAGCAACAAGCATGACACAATAATATATATCATATATATATTAAGTGTACATACTAGTGAGAAAAAGAAATGCTTAAGTGAGATAATATTAGTTAATGTAAATTAATATATCTAATATATAATTATACATTAAATTATTAAATCAACACATGATTTAATAATCCAGCTATATTATATATGACCGACTAATAACATATGTATCAACTTATCGAATCAACACTTGATCCGATAACCCGGCTATATCACATATAACCGACCAATATCACATATCGCGAGAATAGAATGCGGTATCATGATTGATAGAGTTTTTGCGTGCTTAGTTAATTACCGCAATCAAGACGGTTTCGGTTGTAGCTAGCCGGTTGAGTATGGGTCGTCCGCAGGGAGATGGGAATCTTTTTCTATGTGCTTTAACGAGTTAAGTCCAAATGTCCAGGTTTGTTTTGAGATTAACTATGTGCTAAAATGTTATATAAAGAGAGCTTGCTAGGGATAGGATTAGGTTAGTTTGAGTTAGGAGTCGCTCACTTCTTTCGTTGCCACTCTTAATATCGGTGTTACGGTAATCGGCAACAACGGGGATTAGCACGACTAGGAAGGAACTTGCGAGTATAAGCTAGGCTTTCCAACGCTTAAGTTTTTCCTTTTGGTGCTTGTCCGTCCGTTCTTGGCTCTTAGCCTTAACCTCCGGTTAATTCAACCACAACTGGTCTCACTAAGGAATCACCGCTATCATGTAGGATAAGGTGCCGTAGGGAGCGGATTGTGGTTTAATTAACGGGAGTCCGAATTAAGATGTTGGGCAAGGAAAGAGTGAGAGAGATTTCCTTCTCTCAAACTTTCCTTATCCTACCCTAACAAGTAAGAAAACTACTCACCCATTATAAGAAAAAGAAAATACAACAAAAGGAGGAAGATAGAAAGAAAGAGGTTAGAAGATTACAACTAGCTATTTGAGACCTCACTTTGGAAAGGATCAAGCTTAAGCATCATTGTTGTTAAGGATAAAAAAAAAGAGAACAAGAAAGAAACAAACAACAAATAACAACAACTAGATTAGCAAATGAAAAATACAAGCAATTATCATTAACAATATAACAAGTTAAGCATGGTAACAAAAAGAACTCTTTTATTCATCCTTCACTCATACAAAGCTCACTACAAAGTTTTAATGGAGAAAAGATGAAAAGAGGAAGAAGAACTACAAAATATATCCTAAAATTTTACACAAGAATTAAGCACCCTTAGCTTGGCAAGTTCTGGGCTATTTATAGGCAGGAAACAGAGAACCTAGGGCAACATTCTGAACCCAAATAGAGTTACTAAAATACCCCCAAAATTTGAGATTCTGTCGAGATAAATTGGCCGCGGATCCGCGGCCTAAGCGCGCTTATGCCGCGGATCCGCGGCCATTTTGGAGAATTAGGTCATAAAATTTGGTGGGTTTTCCTGGTTTTCAGTACTCTTCAGTGTGGTATATGTTGTTTCTCAGAATCCCTTCACATTTCTTCCAGATTTTCAGCAGATCAAAAGGTGATTTGATGTGGATCTTTTGTCATGATTTTCTTGAGCTCCACGTAGACATGTTGGATCTTGTGTTGACATTGTGCTTTGTGCATGAAAATGACAATCGATTTGCCATTTTGTCCCTTAAACTGGTGTGTGGCAACATACGGATAGAGAGCGGAGACCCGTGTTTTATCTATGATCGGCAGTAATCCGGAATTTGTCGTGCTTTTCCATGAATTTCACTGTTTAGAGCTGAGAACCTGTATCCTGCAATTAACTAGCAAACACGGCTCAAGAGTACCTACCGATAAGCAATGTGATAAAAATTGGGCGGTATAAAAATGCAAAAATCTGATATGAACATATCACATACGCAGATTAATCTCGGTCCCGCACATATCACATATGTGCTCCTACTTCATTTCTCCTGAGCCAGGAAACCTCTGTGTAGGACTCTAAAGACTCGTCAATGCGCCGGCAGTAGGTGATGATCATATCAAACATCCACAAGCCGTCAGTGGAACTAGCTGGACGTAACGGCTACCCAGGTATTGAGCGATCAGAAGATCAACAAGAAAGCATGCTCATACTCCTGCGATTCCAATAAGTAACACTACCGTACAGTCCGATCTTTTCGTCAGATATGTCGCATATCATAGCCTGGGGGTGGTAAACGTCAGACCCTAATAGCCTGATAAGTCATGCCGATGTGAGGCCCATAACGGTTCGAGAAACAACAGATAACACTTACCAGTAAATCTCAGCATCCCTGGCCAGGGATTCCCTGTTATGGCGAATCGAGCATAGAGCAACATCAACCCCCAATACTGGGAGAGACGAAATGCCCTCCTATCTCTCATTACCTTCATGTAACTCGGGACTGTACCCAAAAACCATCGTTTTGCACGTTCTCTTGAACGTGGTAAGGTGGAAATCAAAGCACGGTGGGAATCACACAAGACTCTATGAAAATCTCGGGTCGACAGACTAACATGTACCAGTGTCACCAATGGACTGCTATCTGACGATAGGTATAATACCATCTATGAGTTCTCGGCGAGTCCGTTCAGTGTACCCAGTCTCCACTGAGCACCCGTATACCATCTTTGATGTCAAACACCAATGGATATGGGATCATCCATCGCCCATCATATAGGTCAAGAAGCGTATACGCTAGTCTACTCTGGAATATCGATGCCCCGTCTCGATACTCCCACGACTAGGAACATTTGAAGGATGTACTTACCAACTACCCTTGCCCAACTAGTATAATCTGCATCATAATGCTGGTAGTCAAGTACTCATCCTAAGGGCTTTATCAACATGTAATAGAGAGATAATCGGTGTACATGTTAAAATAAAGAGCAACCAGATAGCATACTATCATGTCAAGCAAGAAAGTCCTCCCTATATATGTCCAAGCATCCACTATAATATACATCACATGTATAATAATGGCCTCTAGGGCATATATATAACTAACAATCTCCCACTTGCACTAAGGCCATTTATTGTAGTATCTCATACTCAACGCCCCATAAAAGTCTCTCTACGGAAAGGCCTCTGTTAGTGGATCCGCCGTGTTTTCCTTCGCGTCAACTCTCCTTACCTCGATCCCTTGGAGATCAACCATCTCACTGATCAGGTGATACTGTCCTCATAATATGTTTGGATCGCTGATGGAACCAGCGTTCCTAGGCCAAAGCCACAACTCCATTGTTGTCACAATAACAGTTATTGGACTCTCAATGGTAGGAACCATGTTCATCTCATGAACAATAATTATCCAGACATCCACTTTTTTAGCATCGTTGGTAGCGATGTATTCAGCCTTTATCGTCTATTTTGCCACGGTATATAGCTTAGAACTCTTCCAACATACCGTCCTTCCACTGTGGGTAAAGAGAAAGCCTGAGACTGACTTTCAGTCGACCTTATCACTCTGGGAGCTTGAATTGGTAAAGGACTCCCACTGGAGTTTACCGTTACCAAACACCAAGAACCTTTCTTTATTGCTTCTCAAGTACTTAAGAATGTCCTTCACAGCTTTCCAGTGATTCTCCCAAGATCCGATTGATTCCTGATCACTACACCTAGTAACTTAGCTACATCTGGTCTGGTACATAACATCGCATACATGATAAAGCCTAGTATCGAAGCATAGGGTATCCCTTGCACGCGAGCTCTCTACAAATCAGTTTCGGGAGACAACTTTTCGGAGAGAGTGATTCATGAGTAAGTGGGCAAACCACCACGCTTAGAATCCTCCATACTAAACCCCTTTAGTATGGTGTTAATGTACCTAGATTTAGGACACTCCCATCATCTACTTAGATCTATCACTATAAATCATAATCCACAAGACGTAGTAGGTAACATCCAGATCTTCCATGAAGAATCCTCGTGATAAGAGGGCATGACCGAGTGTAGCATAGGAAACCATTTCCTATCAAGAGTATGTCATCTACGTACAATACGTGGAAGACAACCTTACTCTCTACAACCTTCTTGTATATACAAGGTTCATCTACATTTTTGATGAAGTCAAACTCTTTGACTGCGACATCAAAACAGATGTTCCAACTCCGCGATGCGTGCTTTAATCCTGATGGACTTAAGCATAGGCACTAGAGAAAAGGTTTCATCATAATCCACAACTGTCTTTTGACGAAAACCTTTTACTACAAGTCTAGCTTTGAAAGTCTCAACTTTTCCATCTACACCAAGAATCTTCTCAAGATCCATTTGCTCCTTATGGGTTTTACCCCTTCAAGTGCAACATTCAAAGCCATACTTTGTTGGTGTACATGGATTCCATCTCTGATTGCATAGCATCCAACCAATTCACTGAGTCCCCACTCGTGATGGCCTGCCTGAACCTAGTTGGGTCATCATCTATCATGATGCAATCCTCTCTCCCACTGTCGAGAAAACCGTAGTATCTCTCAGGGGGTGAGGAACCCTACCAGATTCGCGGAGAGGTTGAGATTCGTCGGAGACTATTGAATCCTTTGGTTTCACCAAATCATCAGCTGTTAGTTTGTCCAGCTGAAACTCCTTCTAGTTTTACCTCATGACCACTAATTTCTTCATAAGAAATTCCATTTCTAAAAGGATGGCATGCTGAGAAACAAAACACCTTTTTCTCCTCAGTGTGGAAGAAGATATACCCTCGCGAATGTTCGGGATATCAACCAAACTTACATAACTGACCTTGTCTCGAGTTTGTCCGGATTTTGCTTTTCAACATAGGCCGGACAACCCCATATCTTAACTCGTTTAAGACATGGTCTCTTCCCATTCCATATCTCATATGGAGTGGTAGACACTGATTTGGATGGAACCCCATTCAATAGGTATGCAGCTTCTCAAGTGCATAACACCAAAAAGAAAACAGGCAACTCAGCAGGACTCATCATAGAGAGCACCATATCTCATAGAGCGCGATACCTCCGCCCCGATACACCGTTGTGTTGTAGTGTACACGAAGGAGTAAGCTGAGAGAGAATCACATTCTCTTTTTGATAATCCAGGAACTCCATGCACAAGTATTCCCTTCTCCGATCACATCAAAGGACTTAATACTTCTACCCGTTTGGTTCTCAACTTCAAGCTTATATTCCTTGAATTTCTCAAAAGTTTCAGACTCGTGTTTCAACAGGAACACATATCCGAATCTTGAGAGATCATCGATGAATGTAATGAAGTACAAAGAACCAACCCTGGCATTTGTAGACATAGGACCGTATACATCACCATGTATCAGTCCCAAGAGTTCTGTAACTCTTTCTCCGTTTCCAGTAAACGGAGTATTCATCATTTTATCTTTGAGACAAGACTGGCAAGTATCATAAGATGAAAATTCGAACAGATTCTAATATTCATTCTTATGTAACTTGGCTAGTCGTGTTGCATTGATATGACCTAGTCTACAATGCCACAAGAAGGATTCGTTCATTTCTGAACTACTCCTCTTGTGTGTGTTCTACATACTTTGAACTGCGGTTTGATTTAGAACGTATATGCTATTTCATAACGTGCCTGATCCAATCAACTCTTGATTCAGGAAAATGTTCACAACATTATCCTGTAATACAAAATTATATCCTTCTTTAACTTAATAAAGAAACTGATGTATTGTTGTATATCAGGTTCGGTATGTAATAAAATTCGTTCAGAATCAATGTATTTACCATTTGGTAATACAAGGTGATATTTGCCAACTGATTTGGCTGCAACAATTGCACCATTCTCTAACACTTAGAGACATATCACCCAATCTCAGTTCTCTACCTTTCTGTAGCCCATGTAACTCTTACATATATGGGATCCTGATCTGGTATCTCATACCTAGGACGTAAAGGATACTGAGAAACGGTTCTTTGTAACGATCACACCCGAAGAATATGCATCAACATGCTTTTTCTTCGATTGGGTCGCATAGGAATCTGGATATTCCCCTATTTCCTGCTCGGACTTATAACAATTATAAGATAGAGCAGAACCAACGTTCCCCAGCTCAGTATAATAAGCAGGTTCGGTCAATACATCCATATTATTATCTTTATTAAGGCGTGACATGGTCGCTACCAGGAGAGAGAGAGAAGAAAACACTCTGCGTATGCTCTTGCAAGATTAGATTAGTTATTATTTTATCTAATCAAGATGGCTCCCACTGTTTTTATCAAATCTTCCTTCAAACCCTAAAAGGTCAGACTAGCCGGGATTAATTACACCCTACAAGTTCGCCAATCTTTCGGCCAGGCCAGTGTCGGTACTTTGAGGGAGGTTCCCTGTGCTTTCGTACGGACCTAATTAAAATAAACCTCGTTTTCCCAGGGGCATAACCCCGTTAACACCTTTCTAAACACCTGATCGGCTAATTGTAATGTGCAAAACTCTCCCATGAGTAACTCTTACTCGCAGTGGGTATCGGGATCCAACTATCTCATAGAAGGTATGCAATCTTATTGCAAATTTCAACACTTGAAATTCCCGATAATATTTATCCCTAGCATCCTATGACCTTGACAGAGGTCAACAAACCATAGTGTGCTAGTCAAGTTCAACCCGCCATTTCATGATTGAATTAAATCCACCCGCACGACCGTTGACAGAGGTCAACAAGGTCGTACGACTACCCTAATCCAATCGCATCACATGCTTTGCAGATAAGCACTAATCATATACCACACACTATGCCTTGACAGAGGTCAACAAACGCAGCACGAATACTAAATAGTCCTTATCTGAAATGATGGAGGGCTTCAACAGGTTTTTAAGAAAACCCTTAGCGTAATGAACTTGATATCGTTGTAGAAACGAGTGATTTTAAAAGGAATATTTTTTAGGCTTTTACTAGTTTCGCTAAAGAGGTCACTCCCGGTGAAGGGATCTCGGCTCTTTCTCATCGAATGTGGTGCTGGATATTTCACAAATACCACTATGCAAAGCATGAACTAAAATAGCAATCAAAAGACAAAACCGAGTGGGTTGTAGCATCTGGTAGTTTCGCTAAAGAGGTCACTCCCAGTGCAGGGATCTCGGCTCTTTCCTTATCGAATAAGGTGCTGGATATTCTACAAGGAATACCGCTATGCAAAGCAAGAACTAGAGCTACCAGTTTTTAAAACAAGATTCTACAACATCATTAGGTTTATTTTATTTCATTAATCTCATTAATGAAGTCCCATCAATTATGCTTCCTAAGCATCACGGAAGAAACGAAAATATAATGTACGCTTATGACATCCGCATTCGCCATAGTGTCCCGTTATGCACCGTTAGGTTACTTAACAACGGCATAGCGGGGCGGGACTAGCGCGAGTGTAAAACATAAGCAACGTTTATTATATATCATATATATAATAACAACATTCATCTCATTATATAAAGTGATCACATAACAGAATATCAGCAGCAGAAACCCATATATGAAATATTGGATATACTAGGAAGTCCGTGTTTTAAATTAAGCCAGTATAAAACACGGATTCCACGGTCGCGATGAATAGCCAAACCCACATCCCTACACCCCTATGAGAGCGAAAAGCAACCCTACCAATTCTAGAGTTAGGAGACCCGGTCTCGACTCCTCGAGGTGGTCTCCCACTGGACTCTAGAACCCAGTTACTTGTGCTCCCAACCTTGGGTCTAACCTAATGCGAAAAAGTAATAATATACATCAATGGTGACATCATCCTCAACCCGGAAGTGCCCTAATAAAATAATATTACATACAAGTTTTTACATGAATGAAAATGAAAAATTCTCATCTCACATAAAAAAAACCCGGCTTTTCAAAACATGACGATCCAATATAACATATCACAGCAATACATAATATCACATGTTATCAATGTAAGTAAATATGCGTATCCCAATTTTCGTTGACATATAGTAACGAAACCGGCGATACACCACATATTACACTTACGGTCACAGAAAAGAAAGTGAAAATTACAACAATTGGAATCCGCAACCACCTTAGACATCATAAACCCAATATATCACATACTTTGGATTTCATGCCTAACCAAATGAATTCCTTAGATATCGCATGCCTAACAATTATAAACTGTGTATTTTAGTCTCGATATTGAAAACACTTTTCAATAACCAGTCTGGCAATTCAACAAGATTCCCGACAACCTGATTGAATGCTCGTCGGAAACTTTAGTAGACGGCCGCACCCCCAATGCCGTCGACGAAGTGCACTTAGGTGGAACACCACGGCTGCGAGCATCCGAACGGATGCTTTTGGCAACGGGGTTCTCTTATCATCACTTGGTCGGGGCTATAGGGCGTGGCTATCTAGTAACGTTACCCGGAAAGCATCTGCGTACACTACGTAATTGCGATGGACTTTTGATTCATATTAAAATCCCATAGAAACCGATCAAATGAGACTAAATTGTTAGATTTATAAAATTTAAATTATTTTTCACAAAACTAAATATTGTGGATTCCAAATATTATATCACAATCACAAATAGTTAGACGATGTTAAATTTTTCGATCGAATCAACAAACATCCAAAATTTCCCAGAGAGCTCAACACTTGAGCGGAGTTAAAAAATACCCAGAACATGCCACAGCACCTATGAACCAACCATAGAAGGGCCAACTCTTGCCTCACCTATGGCATCGTGGAACTACTACAGACCCTAGGGTTTGGTGGTGGTTCCGGCGATCATAGAATCGAGTTAGGGTTTCATTCTTCTAGACGGTCCATAGAAAACACTTGCATGATCTTCTCAAGATTTTAAACTTGGAAAAATCCAACTCTTGGAATATTTCCAGCGAGTGAGAAAATTGGGTATTTGATATTCGTTCGAACTTTTTAACGTCGTAAAGATTACCCGAAACGATATTAGAATTACGACTACGAAGCACTCCGAATTGCCTTTACATATCACATGCAATCTCAGTAAAAACAAGCAACACCTGAAACACCAAAACCCAGAAACTAGAACACCACGCAAAAATGAAGCCAGAACAAGCCGACAAAACCGGTGGGGCCGGTCAAAACCTCACATGTCGCCGGGTCAAAATGGGTGAAAGGGGCTCGTCTTTGTCTGGTGTTCATGTTATATCTCATTCAACATTCTGCAGTTGCTTAAAAAAATTTTAGACACTCTGAAAATTTCGATAGAAACTAGATTTTATGTTTCGATGTTTCGGAGTTGTTTCGGTTTCGTAATACTACAAACATCGTCTAATTCTCTAGCATGGCTCTGATACTACTGGAGGGTTCCGCAGCACCGCC
Organism: Agapanthus africanus; assembly: GCA_030015575.1. Lineage (NCBI taxonomy): Eukaryota > Viridiplantae > Streptophyta > Magnoliopsida > Asparagales > Amaryllidaceae > Agapanthus > Agapanthus africanus. The sequence goes on from JASDDO010000010.1 coordinate 318,269,759, forward strand.
GCTGTGCTTCAGGAGGCATCGTCCATGCCGTTTTTAAAAAATTGGCGCGCTAAAGAATCCTAACCTAGAATCATAACTAGAGAATTAGACGAAACTAGAATGTAAAAATCTTTACATCTAAGTGAACAAGGAATACAACCATTGTAGACCGGTTCTTCACTTCAAAAGCTCCGTGTAGTGGTCCCTTTGCTCCAAGTAGTGAACTCCCGGACTCTAGAAAGGCTCTACAAGATGAAAGGAACAAGCTTGCTTGAAGTCTTCGAGGCCGAAGATGATCTACGTCGAGGAGACACTAACTCAAGCTACATGTTCACTAATTATGAAGCAAACAACCTAAACTAAATGGCTAATCTAGTGTAGGTTGATGAAGTAGAAATTTTGCTCACTTTAGAAATATTTTTCTCACTCATTTCCTTCACCTTCCAAAAGCTAGAGAGCTTGAGGAAGGAGATGAAGAAAAGCAACCATGGAAAAAACTAAGTGTAGAATGGAAACCATGGGTGTGTTAATATCATATACTAACCCTTGTAGAGACTAAACCATGGCTAATGATAATGGTTGGGTTAATAAATATCTTAAGTAAAACAAAATTAGTGGACTTAGTCAATGGTTCCACAAGCTTCCACAAGCTTCAACCATGTGAGTAATTTCCAACTAATTATTATTTACTTCAAATAATAAAATCCTACATTATGTTAAGCATGGTGCGAGTCTCATACACCCATGTTGTATGTAGCAACAAGCATGACACAATAATATATATCACAAATATATTAAGTGTACATACTAGTGAGAAAAAGAAATGCTTAAGTGAGATAATATTAGTTAATATAAATTAATATATCAAATATATAATTATACATTAAATTATTAAATCAACACATGATTTAATAATCCGGCTATATCATATATGACCGACTAATATCATATGTATCAACTTATCGAATCAACACTTGATCCAATAACCCGGCTATATTACATATAACCGGCCGATATCACATATCGTGAGAATAGAATGCGGTATCACATAGGCGGATTAATTTTGGTCCCGCACATATAACATATGTGCTCCTGCATCATTTCGCCTGAGCCAGGAAATCTCTGTGTGGGACTCTAAAGACTCGTCAATACGCCGGCAGTAGGTGATGATCATATCAAACACCCACACCCACAAGCCGTCAGCGGTACTAGCTGGACGTAACGGCTATCCGGGTATTGAGCGATCAGAAGATCAACAAGCAAGCCTGCTCATACTCCTGCGAATCCAATAAGTAACACTACCGTACAGTCCGGTCTCTTCGTCAGATATGTCGTATATCACAGCCTGGGGGTGGTAAACGTCAGACCCCAATAGCCTGATAAGTCATGCCGATGCGAGGCCCATAAAGGTTCGAGAAACTACTAGTAACACTTACCAGTAAATCTCAGCAACCCTGGCCAGGGATTTCCTGTTATGGCCAATCGAGCATAGCGCAACATCAACCCCCAATACCGGGAGAGACGAAATCCCCTCCTATCGCTCATTGCCTCCATGTGACTCGAGACTGTACTCAAAAACCACCATTTTGCATGTTCTCTTGAACGTGGTAAGGTAGAAATTAAAGCACAGTGGGAATCACATAAGACTCTATGACGATCTCGGGTCGACAGACTAACATGTACCAGTGTCACCAGAGAACTGCTTCTAACGATAGGTATAATACCATCTAGGAGTTCTCGGCGAGTCCGTTCAGTGTACCCAGTCTCCAATGAGTACCCGTATACCATCTCTGATGTCAAACACCAATGGATATGGGATCTTCCATAGCCCATCATATGGGTCAAGAAGCGTATACGCTAGTTTACTCTGGAATATCGATGCCCCGTCTCGATACTCCCACGACTAGGAATATTTGAAGGATGTACTTACCGACTACCCTTGCCCCACTAGTATGATCTGCATCATAATCCTGGTAGTCAAGTACTCATCCTAAGGGTTTTACCAATATGTAATAGAAAGACAATCAGTGTACATGTTAAGATAAAGAGCAACCAGATAGCATACTATCATGTCGAGCAAGAAAGTCATCCCTATATATGTCCAAGCATCCACTATAATATACATCACATGTATAATAATGGCCTCTAGGGCATACATATAACTAACACTGTTGGCGACGGTCGGCGGCGTCGACGACGACGACGGTGTTGACGGGCCTTGGCTCTGGGTTCGCAGGGAAGGAGGCTCAGGCTATGAGAGGAGGAGAAAGTGAGGATAGGAGCTCGGTTGGAAGGAGGAAGTTGGACGGTGCTGTTAGTTATGTATATGCCCTAGAGGCCATTGTTGTTTATATGATGTATATTATGATAGATGCTTGGATATATACAGAGAGGACTTTCTTGCTCGTCCTGATAGTATGCTATTTGGTTTCACTTTATCTTAACATGTTGACTTGTATTGGTTTACTGTCTTTCTCTCACATGTTGATAAAGCCCTTAGGAGCTGTACTCGACTACTGGGATTATGATGAGATCATGCTAGTGGGGCCACGGTAGTCGATGAGTACATCCTATAAATGTTCCTGGTCGAGGGTATATCGAGACAGGGCATCGATACACCAGAGTAGACTAGCGTATACGCATCTTGACCCATATGATGGGCGATGGATGATCCCATATCCATCGGTGTTTGACATCAAGGATGGTGTACGGGTGTTCAGTGGAGACTGGGTACACTGGACGGACTCGCCAAGAACTCCCAAATGGTGATATACCACACGTCAGATGGCAGTTCTCCGTTGACACTGGTACAGGGTAGTCTGTAGACCTGAGATCGTCATAGAGTCTTGTGTGATTCCCACTGTGCTTTGATTTCCACCTTACCACGTCTAAGAGGGCATGCAAAATGGTGGCTTTTGGGTACAGTCCCGAATCATATGGAGGCAAAGAGCGATAGGAGGGGATTCGTCTCTCCCGGTATAGGGAGTTAATGTTGTGCTGTGTTCGATTGGCTATAACTGGAAGTCCCTGGCCAGGGCTAATTTAGAGATTTACTGGTAAGTGTTACCAGTAGTTTCTCGACCTGTTATGAGCCTCACATCGACACGACTTATTGGTTACTGAGGTCTGACGTATACCACCCCTAAACTTGATATGCGACATATCAGACGAACAGACCGAACTGTACGGGAATGTTACTGATTAGATTCATAGGAGAACGGACAGGCTAGCTTGTTGATCTTCTGATCGCTCAATACCTGGGTGGCTGTTATGTTTAGCTGACCGCTTGCAGCTTGTGAGTGTTTGATATGATCATCACCTGCTACCGGCGTATTGACGATTCTTTAGAGTCCTACACAGAGGTTTCTTGGCTCAGGCAAAACGGAGTAGAGGCACATATGTGATATGTGCGGGACCGAGGATAATGCGATATGAGATACCGTATTATATTCTCGTGATATTTTGATATGAACCGGGACATCGGATCAAGTGTTGATTCGATGAATCGGTACATGATATATTAGTCGGTTATATTCGATATAGCCGGATCGTCGGATCAAGTGTTGATTCGATGATTTAATGTATAATGATATATATGATATATTGTATTACATTATCTAATATTGGCTTGCTTTATTATTTCATTTTCTCACCGGATTAATACATTGATATATGTGCGATATATGTTAATTGTATTATTTTCTTTTGTTGCAAATATATAATATATATGTGATATATATTATTGTGACATGATATGATTTATTATGAAACATGTTTAGGGATGATAAAAAGAGATTAGGGTTTTATTAGGGTTAGCTCTTTCTTGATTATTCTAGAAGGGTTTCCTTTTGTCTTGGTTAAGATATTATGGTTGATACTTATCCTTGACTCACTCTTAACCTAACCAAACCCTAGCTCTAGTTTATTCTCTACAAAGGTTAAGCCTATCATCCTTGACCATGGTTCCATATCAATCATATATTCTTATCTACTATTCATCACAAAAGGAATTATTCTCATTATTCTTCATCTTCTTCTCTCTTGAGTTTTAGAGTGAGCTCACTTGTGATTTCTTTTGTGATGATTTCTTGTTAGAAATGATATAAAAAGAAAGCATAAACACTACTCCATCATCCTCATCTAATCTAGCCCATTAGATTAGGGTGTTCACCTCTTTAGAGTGAGAGAGCTTGAGCTATTGCAACTTCGACGTAGATCATCGGAGAAAAGGAATACGACAAGCTATCATGGATCGTTCGAGTCGTGGAGCCTCTCTTGAGTCCGGGAGATCGTGGATCGCGGCGAAGGGACTTCTACTCGGAGCTTATGAAGCGAAGGAGCGGACTACAAAGGTTATAATCCCTCACACTTAGTTTTAAAGATGTTATCTTGCATGTTAAACCCTAATAATCTAGCAAAGATCCCGGCTTTGGGTTGTTCGGCACATCTAAAATTTTATTCGGGCATGTTTGATGCTTTATGAACCTTCACAAGAGTGCCTAGAAACCCTACAGTGGTATCAGAGCCTAGCTAGAGCATTAGGCGACGTGTATACGAAGTTAAAACTCCGAACGAACCCCGAAACTACGAAATGAACCCCTCTCTGGACTTTTTCTAAAAACTGTGATTTTTCAGAATTAAAAATTCTTAAAATTACCAGCAGGAAAATATAAGCTTCTACCTGAAACACGTGTCAATGATCCGTACATTGAGCTGCGGAACCGTGGCAATACCTTGCTCCTGCCGCGGATCCGCGGCCGTACAGTCATGTTGTTGACTCGTTTTTCAATGGTTATAACCGTAGGTGATTATGTATTTTTCTGGGTACTTTTAAACTGGCTCAAGTGTTGAGTGTTCTGGGGTTTATTTTGTAATCGTTGATTCGATCGGAAAATTTAACTTTGTGATTATTTCCGGATATTTAGAAACTGTTAAAATGTTCGAACGGATATCATTAACTCACTTTTTCCCGGCACGGCAAACTTTCAAGTGTTGAATTTTTTTTCAGGTTTAAATCTTTCGGAAAAATGTGCAAGTAACACGGTGGACCCTCTAGAAGACAACAAACCTTAACTCGATTATGTGACCGTCTTGAACTGCCTTTTGAACCTTCGGGTTTGGGGCAGTACGGCGTGCCACATGTGAGGCGTTGGCTTGACTCTTCTACGGCTGGATCACTGGTACTGTGATATATTCTGGGATTATTTGAACTCCGCTCAAGTGTTGAGCTATTTAGGAAATTTTGGGTATTTGATTATCTGTTCGAAAAGTTTAATACTGTCTATTTATCTGGAATGTGATACAATATGTGGAATTCATATAGTTAGGCATGAAATGCGAAGTATGTGATATTTCGGATTTACGATGTCTAAAGTGCTTGTGGATTCCAAATATTGTAGTTTTACAATTTCTTTTCTGTGACCGTAAGTGTAGTATGTAGTTGTATTGCCGGTTTTCGTTGCTATACAACAACGACGATCGGTGTATGCATACTTACTTACGTTGATGATATGTGATATTATGTGTTGCTGTGATATGTTATATTGGATCGTCGTGTTCTGAATAGGCGGGGGTTTTATGTGAGATGAGGGTTTTTATTTTCATTCATGTAAAATTCATTTGTATGTAATATTCTTTTATTAGGTCACTTCCGGGATGAGGTTGATGTCACCCTTGTATATTATTTACTTTTCCGCATTAGGTAGACCCAAGGAGGGGAGCACAAGTAATCGGGTTCTAGGGTCCAGTGGGAGGCCATCTCGAGGAGTCGAGACCGGGTCTCTTAACCCTAGAATTGGCAGTGTTACTTGTCGCTCTCATAGGGGTCTTAGGATGTGGGTTTGGCTATTCATTGCGACCGTGGAATCCGTGTTTTATACCGGCTCGTATTGAAAACACGGACGTCCTAGTATATCCAATATTTCATATATGTTCTTCTGCTGCAATGTTCTGTGATGAGATCATATTACTGCTTAAGACGAATGCTTTTACTATATATATATGCTGATATATAAATATTACTGCTTTCGTTTCTTCTGTGATGCTTAGGAAGCATAAGCTGATGGGATTTTTTATTAATGAGATTAATAAAAAGAAAAGAAAGCTAAAAGATGTTGTAGAATCAAAACTTTATAAAAAGGGTAGCTACAGTTTTGCTTTGCATAGCGGTATATATGATATACCCTGCACCTTATTCGATAAGGAAAGAGCCGAGATCCCTACACCGGGAGTGACCTCTTTAGCGAAACTGGCAGATGCTACAAAACTCTCGGTTTGTCTTTTGATTGCTTTTAGAGTTTTGCTTTGCATAGCGGTATATATGATATGCCCTGCACCTTATTCGATGGGGAAAGAGCCGAGATCCCTTCACCGGGAGTGACCTCTTTAGCAAAACTAATGAAAGCCTAAAAAACACTCCATTTCAAAATTTCACATGATTCTACGACGATATCAAGTTCATTACGCTCATGGTTTTCTGAAAAACCTGCGTAGCCCTCCGTCATTTCAGATAGAGACTAGTTAGTATTCGTGCTGCATTTGTTGACCTTAGCCAAGGCGTGGTGTACGGTAGCTAATTAGTATTTATCTGCTAAAACATGATATGTGATTGAGTTAGGGTAGTCGTGCAACTTTGTTGACCTTAACCAAGGGTCGTATGGGTGGGTTTAATTCAATCAAGAAATGACGGGTTAAACTTGACTAGCGCTCTATGGGTAGTTTGGCCTCCGTCAAGGTCATGGGACGCTAGGGGCAAAAGCATTATCGGGAATTTCAAGTGTTGAAATTTGCAATGAGATTGCATACCTCCTATGAGATAGTTGGATCCCGATACCCACTGCGAGTAAGAGTTACTCCTGGGAGAGTTTTACACAGGACAATTAGCCAACCAAGTAGGTGTCTAGAAAAGTGTTAACGGGGTTACGCCTCTGGGAAAACGAGGTTTACTTTAATTAGGTCCGTGCGAAAGCACGGGGAACCTCCCTCAAGTACCGACACTGATCTGGCTGAAAGAATTGACGAAATTGTAGGGTGTAATTAATACCGGCTAATCTTACCTTTTAGGGTTTGAAGGTAGATTTGATAAAAAAAGTGGGAGACATCCTGATTAGATAAGATAATAACCAATCTAATCTTGTAAAAGCATACGCTAAAGTGTTTTCTTCTCTCTCTCTCCAGGTAGCGACCATGTCAGGCCATAATCAAGATAATAATATGGATGTATTGACTGAACCCGCTTATTATACTGAGCAGGGGAACGTTGGACCCGTTCTTTCTTATAAGAGTTATAAGACTGAACAGGGAATAGGAGAATATCTGAATTCTCAAGCCGCCCAAAAGAACATGCATGTTGATGCATCTTCTTCAGGTGTGTTAGTTATTGAGAACTGTTTCTCAGTTCACCCTACGTCCTGGGTATTAGATACCGGATCAGGATCCCACATATGTAAATTGTTACATGGGCTACGTAAAGGTAGAGAACTGGAAAAAGGTGATCATTCCGTTCAAGTAGGGAACGGTGCAAGTATTGCAGCCAAAGCAGTTGGCGAATATCACCTAGTATTGCCAAGTCGTAATACACTGATTCTAAATGAGTGCTATTATATACTGAACATGATGTGCAATATTATATCAGTTTCTTTATTAAGTAAAGAAGGATATAATTTTGTAGTAAAGGATAATGTTATGAACATATTCCTAGATCAAAAGTTGATTGCATCAGGCTCGTTACATAATGGCATATTCATTCTAAATCAGAATACAGTCCTCAATATACAAAACACACACAAGTGGAAAAGTTCAGAAATGAACGAATTCTTCTTGTGGCATTGTAGACTTGGTCATATCAATGCGACACGACTGGCTAAGTTACATAAGGATGGTTATTTGAATCCGTTCGAATTATCATCTTATGATACTTGCCATTCATGTCTCAAAGGAAAAATGACCAAAGCTCCATTTAGTGGACACGGAGAAAGAGTTACCGAACTCTTAGGACTGGTACATAGTGATGTATGCGGTCCCATGTCTACACATGCCAGGAACGGTTCTTCCTACTTCATTACATTCACTGACGATCTCTCAAGATTCGGATATGTGTTCCTGATGAAACACAAGTCTGAAGCTTTTGAGAAATTCAGAGAATATAAGCACGAAGTAGAGAATCAAACGGGCAAAAGTATTAAGATTCTTCGATCTGATCGAGGAGGTGAATACTGAAGCAATGAGTTCCTAGATTATCTAAAAGAGAATGGGATTCTCTCTCAGCTTACTCCTCCTTATACACCACAGCACAACGGTGTATCGGAGCGGAGGAATCGCACCCTATTAGATATGGTGCGCTCTATGATGAGTACAGCTGAGTTACCTATTTCCTTCTGGGGGTATGCGCTGGAGACAGCCATATACCTATTGAATAGAGTTCCAACTAAATCTGTGCCTACCACGAAAAAGGGAGGGGGAAAGTCAGTGCCAAATGCTTGAGTAGGGTCAGGCAGAACCGTTGTTGCCTGATGGGAACTTCCATATGAGATATGGAATGGGAAGAGACCATCTCTTAAAAGAGTTAAGATATGGGGTTGTCCGGCTTATGTTAAAAAGAAAAATCCGGACAAACTCGAGGCACGATCAGTTCTTTGTAAGTTTGTAGGATATCCAAGCAATTCGTATGGATATCTATTCTACCACGGTGAACAACAAAAGGTGTTTGTAGCTCAACATGCCACCTTTTTAGAAAAGGAATTTCTTACAAAAGAAATTAGTGGCGATGAGGTAGAGCTGGAAGAGGTTCCAGCAACACAAACTACAACTGAAGATTTAGTGGAACTAGAGGATTCAGTAGTACCCGACGAACCCCAGCCTCTCCGCCGATCTAGCCGGGTTTCTCATCCGCCTGAGAGATACTATGGTTTTCTCATTGAAGCGAGGATTGCATCATGGAAGATGATGACCCAACTAGTTTCGAGCAGGCCATCATGAGTGGTGACTCTGTGAAATGGCTGGATGCAATGCGATCTGAGATGGAATCCATGTACACCAATAAAGTATGGACTTTAGAAAATGCTCCTGAAGGAGTAAAACCCATTGTGAGCAAGTGGATTTTTAAAAAGAAATTTGGTGTAGATGGAAAAGTTGAGACTTTCAAAGCTAGACTTGTAGAAAAGAGTTTTCGTCAACGACCAGGTGTGGATTATGACGAAACCTTTTCTCCAGTGGCTATGCTTAAAGTCCATCCGGATCTTACTTTCCATTGCTGCATACCATGACTACGAAATCTGGCAAATGGATGTTAAGACCGCCTTTCTAAATGGTGATTTAGAAGAGTGCGTGTACATGACTCAGCCAGAGGGCTTCGTAGATAGTTGGAGCAGCGGAAAGGTGAGCAAGCTGCTTAAATCCATTTATGGGTTGAAGCAAGCATCGCGGAGTTGGAACATCTGTTTTGATGTTGTAGTCAAAGAGTTTGACTTCATCAAAAATATAGATGAACCTTGTATCTATAAGAAGGTAGCAGAGAGTAAGGTTGTCTTCCTCGTATTGTACGTGGATGACATACTCTTGATAGGAAATGATATTCCTATGCTGCAATCAGTCAAGCTCTTCTTATCACAAAGATTCTCAATGAAAGATCTAGGTGATGTCTCCTGCATATTGGGGATTAGGATCTATAGAGATAGATCCAAAAGGATACTGGGATTGTCCCAATCCAGGTACATTGACACCATACTAAAGAGGTTTAGTATGGAAGAATCCAAGCGTGGGAACCAACCCACGATCCTGGACTCACTCTCTCCAAAGAGATGTCTCCCAAGACTGATTTGGAGAGAGCTCGGATGCAAGGGATACCCTATGCTTCGGCAGTAGGCTCTATCATGTATGCGATGCTATGTACCAGACCCGATGTAGCATACTTACTAAGTGTAGTGAGTCGGTATCAAGCAGATCGTGGAGAGAGTCACTGGACAGCTGTGAAGAACATTCTCAAGTACTTGCGAAGGACTAGAGACATGTTCTTGGTGTATGGTAACGGAGAACTCCGGGTGGAGTCCTTTACCGATTCCAGCTTCCAAAGTGATAAGGACGACTCTAAGTCGCACTCGGGATTTGTCTTTACCCTCAATGGAAGGGCGGTATGTTGGAAGAGTTCCAAACAGGATACCGTTGCAGACTCAACGATGGAGGCTGAATACATCGCTGCCAACGATGCTGCCAAAGAGGCTGTCTGGATGAAGAAGTTCATTACTGAACTTGGTGTGGTTCCAATCATTGAGCATCCAATACCTCTGTATTGCGATAACAATGGAGCTGTGGCTTTAGCCAAGGAACCCAGGTCCCATCAAAAGTCCAGACATATTCTGAGGCAGTATCACCTGATCAGGGAGATAGTTGATCGCCAGGAGATCGAGGTCAGGAGAGTAGATACGAAGGATAACACTGCGGATCCACTCACGAAGGCCATTCCCCAGATACAGTTTGAGAGATTATTCGGGATGCTAGGTATGAGATACTACAGCAGCTGGCCTTAGTGCAAGTGGGAGATTGTTAGTTATGTATATGCCCTAGAGGCCATTGTTGTACATATGATGTATATTATGATGGATGCTTGGATATATACAGAGAGGACTTTCTTGCTCGTCATGATAGTATGCTATTTGGTTTCACTTTATCTTAACATGTTGACTTGTATTGGTTTACTGTCTTTCTCTCACATGTTGATAAAGCCCTTAGGATCTGTACTCGACTACTAGGATTATGATGAGATCATACTAGTGGGGCCACGGTAGTCGATGAGTACATCCTATAAATGTTCCTAGTCGAGGGTATATCGAGACAGGGCATCGATACACCAAAGTAGACTAGCGTATACGCATCTTGACCCATATGATGGGCCATGGATGATCCCATATCCATCGGTGTTTGACATCAGGGATGGTGTACGGGTGCTCAGTGGAGACTGGGTACACTGGACGGACTCGCCGAGAACACCCAGATGGTGATATACCACACGTCAGATGGCAGTTCTCCGGTGACACTGGTACAGAGTAGTCTGTAGACCCAAGATCGTCATAGAGTCTTGTGTGATTCCCACTGTGCTTTGATTTCCACCTTACCACGTCCAAGAGGGCGTGCAAAACGATGGCTTTTGGGTACAGTCCCGAATCATATGGAGGCAATGAGCGATAGGAGGGGATTCTTCTCTCCCGATATAGGGAGTTGATGTTGTGCTGTGTTCGATTGGCTATAACTGGAAGTCCCTGGCCAGGGCTAATTTAGAGATTTACTGGTAAGTGTTACCAGTAGTTTCTCGACCTATTATGAGCCTCACATCGACACGACTTATCGATTACTGAGGACTGACGTATACCACCCCTAGACTTGATATGCGACATATCAGACGAACAGACCGGACTGTACGGGATTGTTACTGATTGGATTCACAGGAGAACGGACAGGCTAGCTTGTTGATCTTCTGATCGCTCAATACCTGGTGGCTGTTACGTTTAGCTGACCGCTTGCAGCTTGTGGGTGTTTGATATGATCATCACCTGCTACCGGCGTATTGACGATTCTTTAGAGTCCTACACAGAGGTTTCTTGGCTCAGGCAAAACGGAGTAGAGGCACATATGTGATATGTGCAGGACCGAGGATAATGCGATATGAGATACCATATTATATTCTCGCGATATTTAGATATGAACCGGAACATCGGATCAAGTGTTGATTCGATGAATCGGTACATGATATATTAGTCGGTTATATTCGATATAGCCGGATCGTCGGATCAAGTGTTGATTCGATGATTTAATGTATAATGATATATATGATATATTGTATTACATTATCTAATATTGGCTTGCTATATTATTTCATTTTCTCACCGAATTAATACATTGATATATATGCGATATATGTTAATTGTATTATTTTCTTTTGTTGCAAATATATAATATATATGTGATATATATTATTGTGACATGATATGATTTATTATGAAACATGTTTAGGGATGATAAAAAGAGATTAGGGTTTTATTAGGGTTAGCTCTTTCTTGATTATTCTAGAAGGGTTTCCTTTTGTCTTGGTTAAGATATTATGGTTGATACTTATCCTTGACTCACTCTTAACCTAACCAAACCCTAGCTCTAGTTTATTCTCTACAAAGGTTACGCCTATCATCCTTGACCATGGTTCCATATCAATCATATATTCTTATCTACTATTCATTACAAAAGGAATTATTCTCATTATTCTTCATCTTCTTCTCTCTTGAGTTTTAGAGTGAGCTCACTTGTGATTTCTTTTGTAATGATTTCTTGTGAGAAATGATATAAAAAGAAAGCATAAACACTACTCCATCATCCTCATCTAATCTAGCCCATTAGATTAGGGTGTTCACCTCATTAGAGTGAGAGAGCTTGAGCTATTGCAACTTCGACGTAGATCATCGGAGAACAGGAATACGACAAGCTATCATGGATCGTTCAAGTCGTGGAGTCTCTCTTGAGTCCGGGAGATCGTGGATCGCGGCGAAGGGACTTCTACTCGGAGCTTGTGAAGCAAAGGAGCGGACTACAAAGGTTGTAATCCCTCACACTTAGTTTTAAAGATGTTATCTTGCATGTTAAACCCTAATAATCTAGCAAAGATCCCGGCTTTGGGTTGTTCGGCACATCTAAAATTTTATTCGGGCATGTTTGATGCTTTATGAACCTTCACAAGAGTGCCTAGGAACCCTACAGGTGCTGTGCGATGGAGTGAAGGGAGGAGATGGAGACGAGATCGGCGGTTGTGCAGTGGTGGTCGACGGGGTTGCAGTGTGCTCTGTGGGTTTTGGGAAGAGAAAGAGAGATATCGAGATCGAGAGAGATATTGTGAGATATAGAGAAATATATAGAGAGTGAAAGAGTGTTGAAGAGTTTTGAATGCTCAGGAGTTGGGATTTCATGGCCGAGATCGCGGAGTGGGAGCACGTAGTTCACGGAGGTCATTGGCGAGGGCTCGGTCATGGGAAAGAGAGAGAGGAAAAAGGAGAAGAAGAAGGAGAAAGGAATGGAGAGGGGAGGGTTCTCGGGCTGGGCCCAAAAGAAAAGGGAAAAAGAAATAGAAAAGAAAAAAAAGAAGAGGAAGAGGAGAGGGGCCGGGATGCTTGGGCTAAGGAAAATAAAAGAAAAGAAAAGGGAAAATAAAAGAAAAGAAAAAGCAAAAAAAGGAAAGAAGGGAAAAATAAAGAAAAACTCGGGGGAAAGGAAATTTAAAGTTTTTATTTAAATACGGAAAGTACAGAATGTACCAGTTATTATATTATACCCCCTTAAAGAATGTTTCGTCCTCGAAATTTAAAGAACGAAAAATAAAAGACAACAAGCTATAAAAAGATGTGGAAAACGCAGAAGGATATCCTCATCGTGTTCCCAGGAAAACTCTCCTCGAGAACGACCACCCCAAGAAACTCGAACTAAGGAAATGACCTTGTTCTTCAATACTTTCTCCCTGCGATCGAGTATGGTGGTAGGTTGCTCCTCGTATGAAAGATCGGCACCCAAGGTCAACTCTGAATGATCCAGAATGTGGCTATTGTCTCGAAAATAGTGGCACAACTGGGACACATGGAAGGTGTTGTGTACACCAGCCAAGGATGGAGGCAAGGCAAGACGATAGACCACCTCTCTGACCCGCTCTAACACCTCAAAAGGTCTAATGAATAGAAGGCCGAGCTTCCCTCGACTACCAAACCTGATCACTCCTCGAGTAAGTGAAATCTTCAGGAATACGTGATCACCAACTCTAAATTACAACGGTCTTCTACTGGTATCTGTCCAACTCTTCTGTCGATCCTGAGCAGTCTTGATGCGCTGTCTGATTGTCTGAACTTTGCCCATTGTCTGGACTATAAGCTTGGGCCTCAATAATCTTCATTCACCTACATCGTCCCAACAAAGAGGGGAACGACAATTCCGCCCAAAAAGAGCCTCGAACGGGGCCATTTTGGTGCTAGCCTGAAAGTTGTTGTAAAAGAACTCCACTAAATGAAGGTCATCCTCCCAAGAATCCTGAAAATCAAAAATGCATGCCCTCAACATATCCTCGAGCTTTTAGATGGTATGCTCGGATTACCTTTCCGTCTGAGGATGATATGCGGTGCTGAACTTGAGACGAGTGCCCAAACTCTCCTGCAGGCTCTTCCAAAAGTAGGAAATGAATCTGGTGTCTCAATCGGATACGATGATGATGGATACTCTATGCAGTCTCACGATCTCCTGCATATACTTCTTCTCAAGGGACTCAGTCAATTGTGCTACTCGGAAAGGTTTGAAATGAGCCACCTTTGTAAGAAGATTGCATTGTTTCCCCTTGGACTTCGTGGTAGTGCCATCACAAAATCCATAGTGATATGCTCCCATTTCCACTCAGGTATTGGAAGCGGTTGCAATAACCTGGCTACCCTCTGATGCTTCGCTTTCACCTGCTAGAACATGAGACACTTGGACACAAAACGAGCGATCTCTCTCTTTATACTGTTCCACCAAAAATGCTGCCTTAAATCCCTTTACATCTTGGTGCCTCCCGGGTGCAACAAATAAGCTAACTATATGCATCCGCTAGAACTTCTCTCAGACATCACCCTTCGGTACACATAATCGACTGCCAAACCTCAGTGAACCATTTTCATGAATTATTAAATCTGTTCTCAATCCAGCCTCAACTAGTCCCTTGAAATTTTGTAACTAACTATCCCCAGCTTGTGCAGCTTTAATGCGATCTATAAGCGATAATAGTACCTGCAGCTGTCCAGGTGTACCCGGCATAACCACTTCCAGCTTGAGTGTCTGAAGATCTTCTAGAATCCACCTCTGATAAGTCAACATTAAATCCAATGGCCTACGACTGAGAGCATCTGGCACAACGTTTATCTTCTCTGGTTGATACTGCAGATCCAGATTGTAGTCTGCCATCACTTATAACTACCTACGCTGTCTTATATTTAGGTCTTTCTGAGTGAACACGTATTTCATGCTTTTGTGATCCGTGTAAACTTCCACCTTTTCTCCCAGCAAGTAGTGTCTCCACATCTTCAGTGTGAACACAACTAAAGCTAACTCTAAGTCATGCGTCGGGTAGTTCTTCTCGTAGGTCTTCATCTGACGAGAGGCGTAAGCCACTACTCAGTCGTGCTATATCGAAACACAGCCTAAACCCTTACCAGAAGCATCGCTATGAATCACCAAACCTCCAGACCTATCTAGCACGATCAGAATTGTAGCCGTGGTCAACTTCTGCTTCATAAGATTGAATGCCTAAGTGCACTCTTCCGACTAGACATAAGTTACCTCTGTTAGTTATATGTATGCCCTAGAGGCCATTACTATACATAGGATGTATATTGTAGTGGATGCTTGGACATATATAGGGATGACTTTCTTGCTCGATATGATAGTATGCTATCTGGTTACTCTTTACCTTAACCTGTACACTGATTGTCTCTCTGTTACATGTTGGTAAAGCCCTTAGGATGTGTACTTGACTACCTGGACTATGATGCGGATCATACTAGTGGGGACGTGGTAGTCCATAAGTACATCCTTCAAAGTCCCTAGTCGTGGGTATATCGAGACGGGGCATCGATATACCAGAGTAGACTAGCGTGTAGCTTCTCGACCCATACAGATGGGCGATGGATGATCCCATATCCATTGGTGTTTGACATCAGAGATGATATACGGGTGCTCAGTGGAGACTGGGTACACTGGACGGACTCGCCGAGAACTCCCAGATGGTATTATACCTTACGTCAGAAGGCAGTTCTCTGGTGACACTGGTACAGGTTAGTCTGTAGACCCGAGATCATCGTAGAGTCTAGTGTGATTCCCACCGTGCTTTGATTTCCATCATACCACGTCCAAGAGGGCGTGCAAAAAGGCGGCTTTTGGGTACAGTCCCGAATCACATGGAGGCAATGAGCGATAGGAGGGGTTTCGTCTCTCCCGGTATAGGGAGTTGATGTTGCGCAGTGCTCGATTGGCTATAACAGGAAGTCCTTGGCCAAGGCTGCTTTAGGGATTTACTGGTAAGTGTTACCAGTAGTTTCTCGACCCGTTATGAGCCTCATATCGACACGACTTATCGAGTTATTGGGGTCTGACGTTTACCACCCCTAGACGAGATATGCGACATATCAGACGAACAGACCGGACTGTACGGTAGTGTTACTCGTTGAATTCACAGGAGTGTGAGCGGGCTTGCTCGTTGATCTTCTGATCGCTCAATACCCGGGTGTCCGTTACGTTTAGCAGACCGCTTGCGGCTTGTGGGTGTTTGATATGATCATCACCTACTGCCGGCGTATTGACGAGTCTTTAGAGTCCTACACAGGGGTTTCCTGGCTCAAGCGAAACGAAATAGGAGCGCATATGAGATATGTGCGGGACCGAGAATAATACCAGTATGTGATACTGTATTCTATTCTCACGATTTGTATCATCGCTCGGTTATATGTGATATAGCCGGGTTACCGAATCAAGTGTTGATTCGATATATTGATACACTTGATATTAGTCGGTTATATGCGATATGACCGGATCGTTAAATCAAGTGTTGATTTAATGATTTAATGTATAATTATATATTTGATATATTACTTTACATTAACTAGTATTGGTTCACTTAAGATTGATTTTCTCACTTGAATGTGCACATTGTTTATATGTGATATATGCAAGTGTACATGTTTGTATCATGCTTGATGATACAAACAAGTTGTTTGTATGATACTTGAACCATATCAAGGTTAGATTAGGCTATACTATTTTCCTTAACATATAACAAAAGAGTGTGACTTTGGTCAAAGTTATCAAGCTTCATGAACATTGACAAAGTCAACTCTTTTGTCATTTGTTTAAGATATTAGCTAACCCAACCTTTAACCTTATGCTATGGTTAATTCTTTACATGAGTTAAGCATGAGGGCTTAACTCAACCATGGTGCCATGATTAAAAGGATAAGTGTTCATATTATTATTTTAATGGATATGATTCTTTTCTTCTTCATCATCTTCATCAAGCTCACAAAAGCTTGAGAGCTTCAATGGTGCCATGGGAAAAAGAGTGAGAAATTCAATTCTAAAGTTAACCCACTTCCTATTTCTTCATCCTCTACCACTTGCCAAGTAGTATAGGGTGTTCTCTTCACAAGTTTTCGACCAAGTGAAGGAATAGCTTGAGTTTGAGTCTCCCCGACGTAGATCATCTTCGGCCTCGAAGTCAATGACCTAGCCCGATCATTTCTCCGATGAAACCATCGCAAGAGTCCAGGACCCGATGATCGCAGCGGAGGGACGTCATCTCGGAGCTAAAGAAATGGTGGAGCGGATCTACAAAGGTTGTAATCCCTTTCACTTAGCAATAAAGTTGTTTACTTGCTTGTTTTTCGCCTTAACTTCTAGTTAACGATCTTCATTAGGGTTCCTCGGCACATAAAAATTTGAATTTGGCATGGTTGATGCCTTGTGGAACCTCTTGAGTGTGCCTAGTAACCCTACAGTGGTATCAGAGCCTAGCTAGAGCTTTAGGCGAAGTGTAGACGAAGCTAGAAGTCCGATCGAACCCGATATTCCCCGATTTCACCCCTCTCTGTACAAATTTTAAAACAGTGGATTTTTCCAAATTAAAAATTCTTAAAAATATCAGCAGGAAACTTTTAGGGTTACTGTGAAGCACATGACTGTAATACGACAAAACCGCCGCGGAACCGCGGCCTTAACATGGTATTAGCGGCGGTTCCGCGGCCGTATGTAATGATCAGGGAATTCTTTTTGCACAGTAACCTCAGTTGTTGTTTGCTGATTCTTCTGGGAAGTTTTATGTTTCACTCAAGAGTTGAGTTTTCTGGGGTGTATTGGGGACTCGATAATTCGATCGGATTATTTAACTTTGTTTATTAAGTTTTTCCGGATAATTTTAGAACATGTTAAAAAGTTCGACCGGATGTAAATACCCACTTTTTCCCCTACCGGAAAATTTCCAAGTGTTGGATTTTTCCGTAGTTTGAAAACGTTCTAAGTAGTGCAAGTAACGCGATGGACCCTCTAGAAGACAACAAACCTTAACTCGATTATGTGACCGTCTTGAACTGCCCTTTGAACCTTAGGGTTTGGGGCAGTACGGCGTGCCACATGTGAGGCGTTGGCTTGACCCTTCTGCGGCTGGACCGTTGGTACTGTGGCATGAAGTGGATGTTTTTAAACTTATTTCATGTATTGAGCTGTTTCGGGAAAACTTGGGTGTTTGATTGTTCGATCGGAAAGTTTAACATTTTCTATTTATCTGGAATGTGATACAATGTTTGGAATTCACAAGTAGTTATGAGATAACTAATATGAATGTTATAAACATAGCACTTTAGTCTCACTTGATCGGTTGCCACGGAATTTTGATGCGATCAAAAGTCCGTCGCAATCACGTAGCGTACACGGATACTCGCCGGTAAACTTAATAGATAGCCATGCCCCATAGCCCCGACCAAGTGACTGTAGGAGAACCCCGTCGCCAAAAAGCATCCGTTCGGGTGCTCGCGGCAGCGGTGTTCCGCCTTAGTGCACTTCGTCGACGGTATCGGGGGTGCGGCCGTCCATTGATGTTTGCGACGAGCATTCGATCAAAATGCCGGGAATCTTGTTGAATTGCCCGACTAGTTATTGAAAAGTGTTTTCGATATAGAGACTAAAATGCAGGGTTTATAACTATTGGGCATGCGATGTCTAAAGAGTTTGCGGATTCCAACTGTTGTAGTTTTACACTTTCTTTTCTGCGACCGTAAGTGTAATATGTGATATCGCCGTTTTCGTTGCTATATGTCAACGACAATTGGTATGCGCATATTTACTTACGTTGATGACATGTGATGTTATGTGTTGTTGGATATGTTATATTGGATCGTCGCGTTTTGAATAGCCGGGGGTTTTATGTGAGATGAGAGTTTTTATTTTCATTCATGTAAAATTTATTGTATGTAATATTCTTTTATTGGGGCACTTCCAGGTTGCGTAAGATGTCATCCATTGTATATTATTTACTTTTCCGCACTAGGATAGACCCAAGGAGGAGAGCACAAGTAACCGGGTTCTGGAGTCCAGTGGGAGACCAACTCGAGGAGTCGAGTCCGGGTCTCCTAACTCTAGAATTGGTAGGGTTGCTTGCCGCTCTCGTAGGGGTCTAAGGGTGTGGGTTTGGCTATTCATCGCGACCGTGGAATCCGTGTTTTATACAGGCTCGTATTGAAAACACGGACGTCCTAGTATATCCAATATTTCATATGATTCTTCTGCTGCGATATCTGTGATGTGATCATTTGATGTACTGTGATAAATACTGTATATAGTATATATGATATATTATATAGACATTACTTATGTTTTGCACTCGCGCTAGCCCTGCCCCGCTCTGTCGTTAGTTACCTAACCTAACGGTGCACGAGGGGACATCGAGGCGAATGCGGATGGCATAAGTGTACGTCGTATTTATCTGTGATGTTTAGGTAACTTAAATGATGGGACTTCATTAATATGATTAATGAAAGAAAAGAAACCTAAGGATGTTGTGGAATCAAATTTTCAAAAACAGGTAGCTACAATTCTTGCTTTGCATCGCGGTGTTCCTTGTAGAACATCCTGCACCTTATTCGATAAGGAAAGGACCGAGATCCTTTCACCGGGAGTGACTCCTTTAGCAATAACTGGCAGATGCTACACCCCTCGGTTTGTCTTTTGATTGCTCCTATAGTTCTTGCTTTGCACAGCGGTATATATGATATATCCTGCACCTTATTCGATGAGGATAGGGTCGACGATCCCTTCACCGGGAGTGACCCCTTTAGCAAAACTAGAAAAGCCTCAAAAGCACTCCATTTTAAAATCATTTGATTCTACAACGATATCAAGTTCATTACGCAATAGGTTTTCAGAAAAACCTGTCGTAGCCCTCCGTCATTTCAGATAAGTACTAGTTAGTATTCGTGCTACATTTGTTGACTATGTTAAGGCGTAGTGTGCGGTAGCTAATTAGTGCTTATTTGTATAAGCATATGATGCGATTGGATTAGGATAGTCGTGCGACTTTGTTGACTATGTTAAGGGTCGTGCGGGTGGGTTTAATTCAATCGGGAAATGACGGGTTGAACTTGACTAGCACTTATGATTTGTTGACTATGTTAAGGTCATAAAGCTGCTAGGGGAAAAATTATCGGGAATTTCAAGTGTTGAAATTTGCAATGAGATTGCATACCTTCTATGAGATAGTTGGATCCCGATACCCACTGCGAGTAATTGTTACTCCTGGGAGAGTTTTACACATTACAATTAGCCGATCAAGTAGGTGTCTAGAAAGGTGTCAACGGGGTTACGCCTCTAGGAAAACGAGGTTTACTGTAATTAGGTCCGTGCGAAAGCACGGGGAACCTCCCTCAAAGTACCGACACTGGCCTGGCTGAAAGATTGGCGAACTTGTAGCATGTAATTAATCCCGGCTAGTCTTTCCTTTTAGGGTTTGAAGGAAGATTTGATAAAAACAGTGGGAGCCATCCTGATTAGATAAAATAATAACCAATCTGATCTTGCAAGAGCGCACGCAGAGTGTTTTCTTCTCTCTCTCTCTCTAGGTAGCGACCATGTCACGCCTTAATCAAGATAATAAAACGGATACTTTGACCGTACCCGCTTGTTATACTGAGCTGGGGAACGTTGGTCCCGCTCCAACTTATAATTGTTATAAGACAGAGCAGGAATTAGGGGATTACCAGAATTCCCGTGCCGCCAAAACGAAGAGAGTGCATGTTGATACATCATCTTCGGGTGTGTTCATTACAGAGAACTGTTTCTCAAATGTCCTTTACGTCCTGGGTATATGATACCAGATCAGGATCCCGCATATGTAATTTTTTACATGGGCTAAAGAAAGGTAGAAAACTGAGAACGGGTGATAAATTTCATGAGGCAGAAAACGGTGCAAGTGTTGCAGCCAGGTCTGTTGGTCACTGTCACCCTGTATTACCAGAATACATTGATTCTGAACAAATGTTATTAGATACCGAACCTGATATACAAAATCATATCAGTCTCTTTATTTAGATAAAGAAGGATATAATTTTGTATTGTTGGATAATGTTTTGAACATTTCCTAAATCAAGAGTTGATCAAATCAGGCACGTTATCTAAAAGTATTGACATTCTAAATCAAACTACAGTTCCTAGTATACAGAACACACACAAGAGGAAGAGTTCAGAAATGAACGAATCCTTCTTGAGGTATTGTAGACTAGGTCATATCAGTGCGGCCCGACTGGCTGAAGTTACATTTAGATGCATATTTAAATCTGTTTGAATTTACATCTTGTGAAACTTTCCAGTCATGTCACAGAGATAAGATAACCATAGCTCTGTTTATTGGAAACAGAGAAAGAGTTAGTGAACTCTTGGGATTGATACATGATGATGTATGAAAGTCTCCTGTCTACACATGCCAAGACCGGTTCTTTGTATTTCATTACATTCTCTGATGATCTCTCAAGATTCAGACATATGTTTCTGTTGAAACACAAGTCCGAAGCTTTTGAGATATTCACAGAATATAAGTTAGAAGTATAGAACCAAATACGGGTATAAGTATTATGTCCTTTGATGTGATCAAGGAGGAGAATACTTGAGCACGGAATTCCTGGATTATTCTAAAGGAGAATGAGATTATCTCTCAGCATTACTCCTCCGAATACACCACAGTACGTCGGTGTATCGGGGCGGAGCAATAACACCCTATGTGATATGGTGTGCTCTATGATGAGTACTACTGAGTTTCTTATTTCCTTTTAGAGAGTTATGCACTTATGAAGTTGCATACCTATTGAATAGGGTTCCGATCAAATCAGTTGCCTACCACTTCATATGAGATATGGAAAGGGAAGAGCCCATATCTTAAGTATGTTAAGATTTGGGGTTGTCCGGCCTATATCTAAAAGCAAAATCCGGACAAGCTCGAGGCAAAGTCAGTTCTGTGGAAGTTTGTTGGATATCCCAAGCATTCGCAAGGGAATATCTTCTACCAAACCGAGGAACAAAAATGTTTTGTTTCTCAACATGCCACCTTTGTGAAAGGGAATTTCTTGTGAAGAAATTGGTGGACATGAGGTAGAACTGGAAATAGTTCCAGCTATATAAACTGTAGCTGATGATTTGGTAGAACCAAAGGATTCAATAGCAACCAACGAACTTCAGCCTCTCCGCCGATCTAGCAGGGTTCCTCACCCACCTGAGAGATACTTTGGTTTCTCTATGACAGTGGGAGCGAGGATTGCATCATGAGATGATGACCCAACTAGTTTCGGACTGGCCATCAGGAGTAGGACTCTGTAAGAATGGCTGGATGCTTATCGATCTGAGATGGAATCCTTATACTCCAACAAAGTATGGACTTTGGTTGCTTTATCTGAAGGGTTAAATCCCCATCAAGAGCAAGTATATCTTGAGAAGATTACTTGGTGTGCATGGAAAAGTTGAGACTTTCAAAGCTAGACTCGTTAAAGGTTTGCATCATAGACCAGTTATGGCTAATGATGAAACTTTTTCTGGGGCATATGCTTAAGTCCATCCAGATCCTACTTGCCACGGCTACATACCATGACTACGATATCTGGCGGTTGGGTGTCATGACTGCTTTTCTAAATAATGATTTAGAAGACAGCGTCTATAAGTATACAGCCAGAGGGCTTCGTAGACAGTGGGAGCAGCGGAAACGTATGCAAGATGTTTTATGTGATAAAGCAGGCATCGCAGTGTTGGAACATCTGTTTTGATGTGTTAGTCAAAGAGTTTGACATCATCAAAATGGTAGATGAACCTTGTATATACAAAAAGGTAGTAGGGAGTATACTGGTGATCCTCGTAGAGTACGTGGATGACATACTCTTGATGGGGAAGGAGTTTCCTATGCTACGATCGGTCAATCTCCGCTTATCACAGGGATTCTCCATATAGGATCAAAATGATACCTACTAAATCCTGGGTTTTGGATCTATGAGATAGATCTAATTGGATATTAGGATACTCACTAGTTGTAGTGAGATGGTATCAACCGATCCTTGGGAGAATCACTGGAAAGGTTCCAGGGTGATAAAGACGACTGAATGTCAGTCGCAGGCATTGTCTTTACCCTCAGCGAAGGGACGGTATGTTGGAAGAGTTCCAAGATAGATACCGTGGCATACTAGACGATAAAGGCTGGATACATCGCTACCAAAGATGCTACCAAAGAGGCAGTCTGGGTGTATATAAGTTCATGAGATGAACTCCGTTCCTCCCATTGTGTGACAATGGAGTTGTGGCTTAGGCCAAGGAACGCCCTTCCCATCAGTGATCCAGACATATTCTTAGGCAGTATCACCTGATCGTGGAGATGGTTGATCTCCAGGGGATCGAGGTTAGGAGAGTAGACTCAGAGGACAACACGGCAGATCCACTCACGAAAGGCCTTTTCCCAGAGAGAGACTTTTATGGGATGGTTGAGTATGAGATACTACAACCACTGCCATCAGATGACCCTAGTGCAAGTGGGAGATTGTTAGTTATATGTATGCCCTAGAGGCCATTACTATACATAGGATGTATATTATAGTGGATGCTTGGACATATATAGGGATGACTCTCTTGCTCGATATGATAGTATGCTATCTGGTTCCTCATTACCTTAACCTGTACACTGATTGTCTCTCTGTTACATGTTGGTAAAGCCCTTAGGATGTGTACTTGACTACCTGGACTATGATGCGGATCATACTAGTGGGGACGTGGTAGTCCATAAGTACATCCTTCAAAGTCCCTAGTCGTGGGTATATCGAGACGGGGCATCGATATACCAGAGTAGACTAGCGTGTAGCTTCTCGACCCATACAGATAGGCGATGGATGATCCCATATCCATTGGTGTTTGACATCAGAGATGATATACGGGTGCTCAGTGGAGACTGGGTACACTGGACGGACTCGCCGAGAACTCCCAGATGGTATTATACCTTACGTCAGAAGGCAGTTCTCTGGTGACACTGGTACAGGTTAGTCTGTAGACCCGAGATCGTCATAGAGTCTTGTGTGATTCCCACTGTGCTTTGATTTCCATCATACCACGTCTAAGAGGGCGTGCAAAAAGGTGGCTTTTGGGTACAGTCACGAATCATATGGAGGCAATGAGCCATAGGAGGGGTTTCGTCTCTCCTGGTATAGGGAGTTGATGTTGCGCAGTGCTCGATTGGCTATAACAGGAAGTCCTTGGCCAAGGCTGCTTTAGGGATTTACTGGTAAGTGTTACCAGTAGTTTCTCGACCCGTTATGAGCCTCATATCGACACGACTTATCGAGTTATTGGGGTCTGACGTTTACCACCCCTAGACGAGATATGCGACATATCAGACGAACGGACCGGACTGTACGGTAGTGTTACTCGTTGAATTCACAGGAGTGTGAGCGGGCTTGCTCGTTGATCTTCTGATCGCTCAATACCCAGGTGGCCGTTACGTTTAGCGGACCGCTTGCAGCTTGTGGGTGTTTGATATGATCATCACCTACTGCCGGCGTATTGATGAGTCTTTAGAGTCCTACACAGGGGTTTCCTGGCTCAAGCGAAACGAAATAGGAGCGCATATGAGATATGTGCGGGATCGAGAATAATACCAGTTTGTGATACTGTATTCTATTCTCGCAATTTGTATCATCGCTCGGTTATATATGATATAGCCGGGTTACCGAATCAAGTGTTGATTCGATACATTGATACACTTGATATTAGTCGGTTATATGCGATATGACCGGATCGTTAAATCAAGTGTTGATTTAATGATTTAATGTATAATTATATATTTGATATATTACTTTACATTAACTAGTATTGGTTCACTTAAGATTGATTTTCTCACTTGAATGTGCACATTGTTTATATGTGATATATGCAAGTGTACATGTTTGTATCATGCTTGATGATACAAACAAGTTGTGTGTATGAGACTTGAACCATATCAAGGTTAGATTAGGGTTTACTATTTTTCTTAACATATAACAAAAGAGTGTGACTTTGGTCAAAGTTATCAAGCTTCATGAAGCTTGATGAACATTGACAAAGTCAACTCTTTTGTCATTTGTTTAAGATATTAGCTAACCCAACCCTTAACCTTATGCTATGGTTAATTCTCTACATGAGTTAAGCATGAGGGCTTAACTCAACCATGGTGCCATGATTAAAAGGATAAGTGTTCATATTATTCTTTTAATGGATATGATTCTTTTCTTCTTCTTCATCTTCATCAAGCTCACAAAAGCTTGAGAGCTTCAATGGTGCCATGGGAAAAAGAGTGAGAAATCCAATTCTAAAGTGAGCCCACTTCCTATTTCTTCATCCTCTACCACTTGCCAAGTAGTATAGGGTGTTCTTTTCACAATGTTTTCGACCAAGTGAAGGAATAGCTTGAGTTTGAGTCTCCCCGACGTAGATCATCTTCGGCCTCGAAGTCAATGACCTAGCCCGATCATTTCTCCGATGAAACCATCGCAAGAGTTCAGGACCAGATGATCGCAGTGGAGGGACATCATCTCGGAGCTAAAGAAATGGTGGAGCGGATATACAAAGGTTGTAATCCCTTTCACTTAGCAATAAAGTTGTTTACTTGCTGGCTTTTCGCCTTAACTTCTAGTTAACGATCTTCATTAGGGTTGCTCGGCACATAAAAATTTGAATTTGGCATGGTTGATGCCTTATGGAACCTCTTGAGTGTGCCTAGTAACCCTACAACCTCCTTCCGTGTTAGTATCGTCAAGGACTCTGCCACTCTGGGAAAATCCTGAAAAACCCGCCGATAATATCTAGAAAGTCCCAGAAAACTCTTGATCTCAACTACTAACTCTGGTGTCGGCCAGTCTCTGATAGCTTCTATCTTTGTAGGATCCACTGAAATGCCATCACCTGAAACGACATGCCGTAGAAATTGCACATTGTCGAGCCAGAACTCACTCTTGCTCGGCTTAGCGTAAATTTTTTTCCTTCCTCAAAATCTACAACAGTATGCGCAGGTGCTCGGCATGTTCCTCCCGACTCCTGGAGTAGACTAGTATGTCATCGATGAACACCATAAAAAAACTCAATTTTGGGTTATGAATTCGCCAAGCTTTCGTCATGTGACTATGATAGGTACTTAATGGTATGGAATGTGATATGAAAACTTCGAAGAAACGAAGACGTAAGAATGCATCGGGTTCGGAAAGAAACGTAAGTAAGAATAAGTTCATAACAAAGGTACAAGAATGAAGAAGTAGAAGATAGATTTGGAAACTCGGGAACGATATAAGCTAACGTGGGAGATAGAGATTTGAAAATCAAAACAAAAATATATAGGAGGGTAATACTCAATCGAGAAGGGAATCAGAGGTAGAACTCCAAGTCACTCAAGCAGAGTACCGCATTTGTAATTATGTTGTAGTTCATAGTTATAACTACATAACTTTACCAAGTTACCCAAAACTCCACTGGATAGGGTAAAAATATATAGCATAACATACTATAGGAATCATAGTCAAGGAAGAATTCCTAATCAGGAAACAAGGTTACAATCTAGACCAATTTGACGACTTAAATTGTCAAGCCCTAATCGGAAACAGTAATCTCAATCTAAACCTGGCTCCGATACCAACAAAACCATGTCAAGCCCTACTTCCCAAAATACGGAATACGAGGGTGACTAGATCATCCATGCTCCTACGGTCAAGAAAAAATCCCGCCATAGTCACACTTCGGCTTTTAGCGTTACATGGCATGCAGTAATCAAACACAGATAAAGAGAAATACAGTCACTAAATTTATTACATTTAAACGAATCAAATTTCAACAGATACAAGTCTTTAAACATTAAAAGAAGCAACTAATAACTGATAATAAATTATTCTCTTATTCGAAAGCAAATGAAACAATAAGCAGATGTCGCTGGTCTATATCTCCTCAAACTCATATAGCATGTCTTGTTCTGGTGTTATGTCTACTTCTTTCTCTGAGCATGCATACTCAGGTTATCAAGGTGACACAATATAAGTGATATAATAATATATAATATGTGGCAATAATAATAAGCCTGAAATAACAGGTATAAAGTAATAACATGAGAGTGTGGAATAACATGTACATGTAAGCAGTATAGCATGTGAATCATGACAGCAATCAAGACAATATGTCATTAAACCTATCAGTATCTATGTCAATTGAAATTGATCGGTAGAAAAGAGTTATCGAGTTTAAATAGAGTCTCGTGCAAGTCTGAGACTACAGTCTGGTATTGCCCGGGACATAACCCTGCAGCTGTGCCGCTAGGCTCCCGATCTAATATATATGTATATCGATAATATCGAATGATCATCCTCTAAATGTTGTAAACCTCGCTAAATATGAGTTTGATTCCACCCTATATTTCTCCATTCTCCCCGGTTTAAAGTATAGGTTAATGTATTAGGTTGGATGTGTACAATTATGTGTTACTTCCTTTATTCAATCACACTTCCACAAATATCAGTGTTGCTTTCAATCACTTATATACTAACGTACTTGCCACAATCCAATCAGTACACTTCTTACTCGAAAATGCAATACAGTCACTAGGGTGTCAATGTAAATAAGTACTAAACATGAGTGTAAAGCAATCATACGGAATGATAGAAATGCATTAAATATACTTCAACTAATAAGAGACAACGAGTATCATTCAGTTTGCGAAACTCATTAAAAATCGTTCGTTCAGAATCAGGTAGCACAATATAAAAGACATAAAATTTAAATTCGTTTAGCTAAACAGAAAAATTGGTTTCATCTCGACATATGTTTTGGTTAGGGAGATATGCTTATTTTCAAATAGATGCCCATTGCTGGAATTACAGTTTCAGAACTAGAAGTCCAAATTTGAATGCATTTTACTGTGGGTTCTATTTAGAATATAGAGTTGCCACAGTTAAATAAATTCTATATTTTAAAGTTAAATTTCTAACGCAAGCGACAGAATATTAATGGCAGGTGTGTACAAGGATTTATGATCATTTTAAGGTCGATATGTATATGTATCACAACAGAAAACAGCAGGACATGTCGACAGTAAAAAGTATATAACAAATATCAAACAGTAATGGAATTGAGTGAAAACCCATGCCATATGAAATCTAATTCAATTATCTATGCATCGATATAGGTCTCCGCACATTACCATGTTTATAGAGGGATATATAGGGGTTTAAAAACAGGTATTAATAGAGAATACTACTCTGGACTGCAGTCCAGAGCCGTACTTCTCCCCGGTTTTCGGTATTGTAACCAAACCATTTTCTGTAAGCACATACTTATGTTATTGATATGTATGCCCTAGAGGCCATTATTGTATGATATAGTGGATGCGTGGACATATATATAGAGGACTTTCTTGCTCGACATGATAGTATGCTATCTGGTTACTCTTTATCTTAACATGTACACTGGTATTATTATACTGTCTCTCTGATATATGTTGATAAAGCCCTTAGTATGTTAGCTTGACTACCAGGACTATGATGCAGATCATACTCGTGGGGATTGGGTAGTCCGCAAGCACATCCTTTAACAGTTCCTAGTCGAGGGAGTATCGAGACAGGGCATCGATATTCCAGAGTAGACTAGTGTGTACGTTTCTTGACCCTGTATGGGGCGATGGTTGATCCAACATCCATTTGTGTTTAAAATCCAAGATTGTACACAGGTGCTCATTAGAGAATGGGTACACTGAACAAGACTCGCTGAGAACTCCTAGATGGTACCATACCTATCGTGAGATAGCAGTTCTCTGGTGACACTGGTACAGGTTGGTCTATAGACCCGAGATCGTCATAGTGTCTTGTGTAGTTCCCATTGTGCTTTGATTTCCTTCCTACCATGACTCAAAGGAGTCGTGCAAATAGGTGGATTTTGGGTACAGTCCCGAGTCACATGGAGGCAGTGAGCGATAGGAGGGGTTTTGTCTCTACTGGTATAGGGAGTTGATGTTGCGCTATGCTCGATTGGCTATAACAGCAAGTCCCTGGCCAGGGCTGATGAGATTTACTGGTAAGTGTTATCAGTAGTTTCTCGAATGGTTATAGGCCACACATCGGCATGACTTATCGAGTTACTGGGGTCTGACGATTCCACCCCTAGACTTGATATGTGACATATCAGAAGAAGAGACCTGACTGTACGGTAAGTGTTGCTTATAGGCTTTGCGGGAGTTTGGACAAGCTTTCTTGTTGAATTCGTTCAATACCTGGGTAGTTGTTACGTCCAGCTAGTACCGCTGACGGCTTGTAGGTGACTGATGTGATCATTACCTACTGTTGGCGTATTGATGAGTCTTTAGAGTCCCACACAGAAGTGTCCTACCTCAATCGAAATGAAGTCGGGCTCATTTGGTGATATGTGCGGGAGCTTCATAAAATATGAGTATGTGATACCATATTCTAATCGGGCGATATTTGATATCGGTTAGGTTATATGTGATATAACCGGATTGTTGAATCAAGTGTTGATTCAATGATATGTTATATGTATATATATTTGATATAGTATATTCAATGTTGTAGGTTATATGTGATATGACCGGGTTATCGAATCAAGTGTTGATTTGATAATTTGATATACATATAAGTGATATTAGTCGGTTATATATATTATAACCGGATTATTGAATCAAGTATTGATTTAATAATTTAATATATATTTATATTTGATATATTTATATATTAACTAATATTATGGTCACTAAAGATTTTATTCTCTTGTTATATATAATGATATATATATATATATATATATATATATATATATATTTATATATAAAATACTATTATGTCATGGTGGATGATACATCGATTATGGGTCTATGAGACTCACGCCAAGACTAAAGATTTATTAAGAGCAAAATTAGAAATGTGTTGGAAAATGAGCATGGCTTAGATGCTTGTAGAAGCATGTAGAAGTCATGACTCATCCCACTTATTTTTGTTTTACTCTAGATATTTTTTAACACAACCATTATGTTTAGCCCATGGTTAACTCTCTACTTATTACTTGAGATATTTTCCTCACTCAAGTTTATCTTCTTCCTTCTCTTGAGCTCTCTAGTTATTTTTTGGATTTGGAAAAGAAAAAGAGAAATAGATTTCTAAAGTGAGCAAAAATCCTACTTCAGCATCCTACTCTCATCTACCCCATAAGATTAGGTTGTTTGCCTCACTAATTCTTGATTAGTGAAGAGTGAGTTTGAGTTAGAGAAACTTCAAGATGGATCATCTTCGGCCTCGAAGACGACGAAGCAAGCTCGTTCCTTTCACCAAGTGGAGCCTAAGAAGAGTTCTAGGGAGTACTACTTAGAGCTTAGGGACTACTACTTAGAGCTATAGAAGTAAAGGACTTTCTCTACAAAGGTTGTAACCCTCTTCACTTAGTTTAGATTGTCTTTACTTGCTTATAAAACACTAATTCTCTAGTTCGATTCTAGGTTAGTGTATCTTAGACCTCTAGATTTTATAAAATTGCATACTTGATGCATGTGGAAACCTAGTAAAGGTGCTAAGACACACTTTCATGGCATCAGAGCGAAGTTAGAGCATTAGGCAAGATCTAAACGACGTTAAAGTGTTCGATCGAACTTCAAAACCCAACAATTTCCAAGTTTCTGTCCATTTTTTCAAAAGTTGATTTTTTATATATTAAAAATATGCAGAAATTCGTGCTAGGTATTTAATGGAGCCCCAAGAAATACGAGGGCCCAACTCGACCAAATGGCTGCGGAACCGCGGCATAACCTAGTGTTTACCTGCGGTTCCACCGCACTTTTGGTGAGTTAGGGACTTGTGTTTCTTGTGCTGCTCCATGTTGATATTTAGCACTTTCTAGGTATTTTTATTGAGACTCAAGTTGTTGAGGTCTCTATGATTTGTGGATGTTTAATATTTCGATCCAAAAGTTTAACATCATCTAGATTTTTATGATATGTGTTACAATATTTGAAATCCACAGTAATTAGTTTTGTGAAAACTAGTTTGTGTTTTGTGAATCTAGCATTTTGGTCTCATTTGATCGATTGCCACAGAGTTTCAATTTGGATCAAAACTCCGTCACAATCTCGTATAGTATGTGAATAGTCACCGGGAAACACTACTAGATAGCCATACTCCATAGCCCCGACCAAGTGACTATAGAAGAACCCCGTAGCCAAAAGCATCCACTCGGGTGCTCGCAGCCGCGGTGTTCCGTCCAAGTGCACTTCATTGTTGGCATCGGGGGTGCGGTAATCTACTAAAGTTCCCGACGAGTATTTGATCATTTTATCGGGAATCTTGTTGAATTACCCGATTTGATATTGAAAAATGTTTTCAATTCGAGTCTTAAATGCAAGATTTATTCGGTTAGGCATGAAATCTGAGATATGAGATATTCCGGGTTTATGATGTCTAAGGAATATGCGGATTCTAATTATTGTAGTTTTAATTTCTTTTTTGCGACCGTAAGTGTAATATATTGGGTGACCTAGATCTCGTTGCTATACGTCAACGACATTCGGGATATGCATATTTACTTACGTTGATGACATGTGATGTTATGTGTTGCTGTAATATGTTATATTGACAGGGATTTTTACGTGAGATGAGAGTTTTTCTATTTTCATTCATGTAAAATTTTATGTAATATTCTTTTATTGGGACACTTTCGGGTTGAGCATGTTGTCACCATTGATGTATATTATTTACTTTTCCGCATTAGGATTGACCCAAGGCAGGGAGCATAAGTAACCGGGTTCTAGAGTCTAGTGGGAGACCATCTCGAGGAGTTGAGACCGGGTCTCCTAACTCTAGAATCGGCAGGGTTGCTTGCCGCTCTCGTAGGGGTTTAGGGATGTAGGTTTGGCTATTCATCATGACCGTTGAATCCGTTTTTTTCATTACTAGCTAAATTTAAAACACGGACCCCCTAGCATATATCCAATATTTCATATAATTGTTTCAGCTGCATGTGTTCTGTGATGTGATCATATAACTGCATGAGACGAATGCTATATATATGATATATATAATAAACGTTGCTTATGTTTTGCACCCGCGCTAGTCCAGCCCCCGTTCTGCCGTTAGTTAAGTAACCTAGCAGTGCATGGCGGGGCCCCGTGGCGAATGCGGATGGCATAAGCATATGTTTTATTTTCGTTTCTTCTGTGATGTTTAGAAAATATAAATGATGGGACTTCATTAATGAGATTAATAGAAAGAAAAGAAACCTAAAGATGTTATAGAATCAAAATTTTCAAAAACGTAGCTCTAGATCTTGCTTTGTATAGTGGTATTCCTTGATGAATATCCAGCACCTCATTCGATGAGGAAAGAGTCGAGATCCCTTCACCGGGAGTGACCTCTTTAGCAAAACTAGCAAATGCTACAACCCACTCGGTTTTGTTTTGATAGCTTCTCTAGTTCTTTCTTTGCATAATGGTATTCTATGATGAATATCCTGCACCTCATTCGATGAGGAAGGTGCCGAAATCCCTTCACCGGGAATGACCTCTTTAGTAAAACTAGCAAATGCTACAAAAACCACTCCTTTTCAAAATCACTAGATTCTACACGATATCAAGTTCATTACGTTAAAGGTTTATTCAAAACCAGTCGTAGCCCTCCGTCTTTTCAGATAAGTGCTATTTAGTATTCGTGCTGCGTTTATTGACCATAGTCAAGGAGTAGTGTGCGGTAACTGATTAGTGCTTATCTGCCACATATGTTGCGATTGGATTAGGGTAGTCGTACGGCCTTATTGACCATAGTTAAGGGTCGTGCGGGCGGGTTTAATTCAATCACGAAATGACAGGTAAAACTTGACTAGCACTTATGATTTGTTGACTATAGTTAAGGTCAAAAGTTGCTAAGGGTAAAAACAGATATTGGGAATTTCAAGTGTTGAAATTTGCAATAAGATTGCATACCTTCTATGAGATAGTTGGATCCCGATACCCACTGCGTAAAAGTTACTCCTGAGAGAGTTTTCCACTTTACAATTAGCGGATCCAGTAGGTGTCTAAAAAGGTGTTAACGGAGTTATGCCTCTGTGGAAACGAGGTTATTTAATTAGTTCTATGCGAAAGTATGGGGAGACTCCCTCGGAGTACCAATACCTGCCTAGCTGACCGATTGGCGAACTTGTAGGGTGTAATTAATCCTGGCTAGTCTTACCTTTTAGGATTTGAAAGAAGATTTGATAAAAACAGTGGGAGCCATCCTGATTAGATAAGATAATAACCAATCTAATCATGGAAGAACGCACGCTAAAGTGTTTTCTTCTCTCTCTCTCCAGGTAGAGACCATGACACGGCTTAATCAAGATAATAATATGGATGTATTGACCGAACCCGCTTATTATACTGAGTTGGGGAACATTGGTTCCGTTTTTTCTTATGATTGTCATAAGTCTGAGCAAGAAATAGGGGAATATCAGGATTCCCACGCAACCCGAATGATGAAAGAGCATGATGATGCATCTTTTTCGGGTGTGTTCGTTATTGAGAACTGTTTCTCAGTATACTCTGCGTCCTGGGTATTGGATACCGGATCAAGATCCCACGTTTGTAATTCGTTACATGGGTTAAGAAGAAGTAGAAAACTGGGAAATGGTGATATGTCACTCAAAATAGGGAATGGAGCAATTGTTGCAGCCAAAGCAGTTGGCGAATATCACCTTGTATTACCAAATGGTAATACATTAATTCTGAACTACTGTTATTTCGTACCAAAAATGATGTGCAATATAATATCAATTTCTTTATTAGATAAAGAAGTATATAAATTTGTATTAGAGAAAAATGTTATGAACATTTTCCTAAATCAAGTGCTGATTGGGTTTGGTACGTTGTGTAACGGTATTTACATTCTAAACCAAAATACAGTTCTTAATATACAAAACACACACGAGAGGAAAAGTTCAGAAATGAACGAATCCTTCTTGTGGCATTATAGACTTGGTCATATCAATGCGACAAGACTAGCTAAGTTGCATAAAGATGGACATTTGAATCAGTTTGAATTTACATCTTATGAAACTTGCGAGTCATGTCTCAAAGGTAAGATGACCAAAACTCCGTTTACTGGACACGGAGAAAGAGCTACTGAACTCTTAGGACTGATACATAGTGATGTATGCGGTCCTATGTCTACTCATGCTAGGAATGGTTTCTCGTACTTTATTACATTCACCGATGATCTCTCAAGATTCGAACATATGTTCTTGTTGAAATAAAAATCTGAAGCTTTCGAGAAATTCAAGGAATACAAGTACGAAGTTGAGAACCGGATGGGTAAAAGTATTATAATCCTTCGATCTGATCGGGAAGGAGAATACTTGAGCACGGAATTCCATGACTATTTAAAAGAGAATGGGATTCTCTCTCAGCTTACTCCTCCATATACACCACAACACAATGGTATCGAAGCGGAGGAATCGCACCCTATTAGATATGGTGTGCTCTATGATGAATATTGCTGAATTACCTATTTACTTTTGGGGTTATGCACTTGAGACAGCTGCATACCTATTGAATAGAGTTCCGACCAAATCTGTGTCTACCACTCCATATGAGATACGGTATGGGAAGAGACCATCTCTTAAATGAGTTAAGATATGGGGTTGTCTGTCCTATGTTAAAAGCAAAATCCGGACAAGCTCGATACAAGGTCTGTTTTGTGCAAGTTTGTAGGATATCCAAAGAATTCATATGGATATATCTTCTACCACACTGAGGAAAAAAAGGTGTTTGTTTCTCAATATGCCACCTTTTTAGAAAAGAGAAAGAAATTAGTGGTAATGTGGTAGAACTGGAAGAAATTCCAGCTACACAAACAATAACTGATGATTTGGTAGAGCCAGAGGATTCAATAGTCCCCGACGAACTTTAGACACTCCACGGATCTGGTAGGTTTTCTCATCCACTTGAGAGATACTATGGTTTTCTCATTGACGATGGGAGCGAAGATTGCATCATGGAAGATGATGACCCAACTAGTTTCGAGCAGGCCATCATAAGTGGGGACTTTATGAAATGGCTGGATGCTATGCGATCTGAGATGGAATCCATGTACACCAACAAAGTATGGACTTTGGAAGTTGGTCCTGAAGGGGTAAAATCCATTGGGAGCAAGTGGATCTTTAAGAAGAAAATTGGTGTAGATGGAAAGGTTGAGACCTTCAAAGCTAGACTTGTTGCAAAAAGTTTTCATCGACAACCAGGTGTCGATTATAATGAAACCTTTTTTTCAGTGGCTATGCTTAAGTCCATCAGGATCCTACTTGCCATTGCTGCATACCATGACTACGAAATCTGGCAGATGGACGTCAAGACCTCTTTTCTAATTGGTAATTTAGAAGAGAGTGTGTACATGACACAGCCAGAGGGCTTCGTAGACAGTGGGAGCAGCGGAAAGGTGTGCAAGTTGCTTAAATAAATCTACAGATTAAAACAGGCATCGAGGAAATGGAACATCTGTTTTGATGTAGCAGACAAAGAGTTTGACTTCATCAAAAATGTAGATGAACCTTGTATATACAAGAAGGTTATAGAGAGTAAGGTTGTCTTCCTCGTATTGTACGTAGATGACATGCTCTTGATAGGAAATGATGTTCCTATGCTACACTCGGTCAAGCTCTTCTTATCATAAAAGTTCTCCATGAAAGATCTAGGTGATGCCTCCTACATACTGGGGATTAAGATCTATAGAGATAGATCTAAGCGGATGTTGGGATTGTCCCAATTCAGGTACATGACACCATACTAAAGAGGTTTAGTATAGAAGATTCTAAGCGTGGTAATTTGCTCGCTTGTTCATGAATCACTCTCTCCAAAGAGATGTCTCCCAAGACTGATTTGGAGAGGGCTCGCATGCAAGGGATACTCTATGCTTCTGCAGTTGGATCAATCATGTACGTGATGTTATACACCAGACCAAATGTAGCTTACGCACTTAGTGGGGTGAGTAGGTATCAATCAGATCCTAGAAAGAAGCACTGGACAGATGTGAAGAACATTCTTAAGTACTTGAGAAGGACTAAAGAAATGGTTTTGGTGTATGATAACGGAGAATTCCAGGTGGAGTCCTTTACCTATTCGAGCTTCCAGAGTGATAAGAACGACAGTAAGTCGGTCTCGTGTTTTGTCTTCACCCTCAATAGAGGGGCGGTATGTTGGAAGAGTTCCAAGAAAGATACCGTAGAAGACTCAACAATGGAGGCTGAATACATCGCTGCCAACGATGCTGCTAAAGAGGCTGTTTGGATGAAGAAGTTCATTGCTGAACTTGGTGTGGTTCCAACCATTGAGGATCCAATACACTTGTATTGTGATAACAATGGAGCTGTGGGTTTAGCCAAGGAACCCCGGTCCCATCAGCAATCCAGACATATTCTTAGACGGTATCACCTGATCTGCAAAATAGTAGATCGCCGGGAGATCGAGGTCAGGAGAGTTGACAAGAAGTACAACACATCGGATCCACTTATGAAGGCCCTCCTCTAGACGCAGTTTGAGAGACTTTTTGGGATGTTGGGTATGTGATACTACAACAACTGGCCTTAGTGCAAGTGGGAGATTGTTAGTGATATGTATGCCCTAGAGGCCATTATTGTATGATACAGTGGATGCTTGGACATATATATATAGGACTTTCTTGCTCGACATGATAGTATGTTATCTGGTTGCTCTTTATCTTAACATGTATACTAGTATTATTATATTGTCCCTCTGATACATGTTGATAAAGCCCATAGGATGTTAGCTTGACTACCAGGACTATGATACAGATCATACTAGTAGGGCTTAGGTAGTCCGCAAGCACATCCTTTAACAGTTCATAGTTGAGGGAGTATTGAGACAGGGTATCAATATTCCAGAATAGACTAGTGTGTACGTTTCTTAACCCTGTATAGGGCAATGGTTGATCACACATCCATTGGTGTTTTACATCAAAGATTGTATATAGGTGCTCATTAGAGAATGGGTACACCGAAAAGGACTCGCCGAGAACTCCTAGATGGTACCATACCTATCATCAGATAGCAGTTCTCTGGTGACATTGGTACATGTTAGTCTGTAGACCCAAGACCGTCATAGTGTCTTGTGTGGTCCCCACTGTGCTTTGATTTCCTTCCTACCACGGCTCAAAGGAGTCGTGCAAACAGGTGGATTTTTGGTACAGTCCTTAGTCACATGGAGGCAATGAGTGACATGAGAGGTTTCATCTCTCCCGGTTTAGGGAGTTGATGTTGCGCTATGCTCGATTGGCTATAACAGCAAGTCCGTGGCCAGGGCTAATGAGATTTACTGGTAAGCGTTATCAATAGTTTCTCGAAGGTTATAGGCCACACATCGGCATGACGTATGAAGTTACTGGGGTCTGACGATTCCACCTCTAGACTTGATATGCGGTATATCAGATGAAGAGACTGGACTGTATTGTAGGTGTTGCTTATAGGCTTTGCGGGAGTTTGGACAAGCTTGCTTATTGATCTTCTATGCGTTCAATACCTGGGTAGCCGTTACGTCCAGCTAGTACCGCTGACGGCTTGTAGGTGACTGATGTGATCATTACCTACTGCTGGCGTATTAACGAGTCTTTAGAATCCCACACAAAGGTTTCCTAGCTCAATCGAAACGAAGTAGGGTACATATGGTGATATGTGGGGGAGCTTGATAAAATATGAGTATGTGATACCGTATTCTAATCGGGCGATATTTGATATCGGTTAGCTTATATGTGATATAACCGGATTGTTAAATCAAGTGTTGATTCAATGATATGTTATATGTATATATATTTGATATAGTATATTGAATGTTGTCGGTTATATGTGATATGACCGGGTTATTGAATCAAGTGTTGATTTGATAATTTGATATACATATAAGTGATATTAGTCGGTTATATATGTTATAACCGGATTACTGAATCAAGTGTTGATTTAATATATATTTATATTTGATATATTTATATATTAACTAATATTGTGCTCACTAAAGATTTTATTCTCTTGTTATATATAATGATATATGTGTGTGTGTGTGTGATATATGTATATATTTATTTATATATAAAATACTATTGTGTCATGGTGGATGATACATAGAATATGGGTGTATAAGACTCACACCAAGACTAAAGATTTTTTGGGTGATTATTTATTAAGAGCAAAATTAGAAATGAGTTGGAAAATGAGCATGGCTTAGATGCTTGTAGAAGCATGTAGAAGCCATGACTCATCCCACTTACTTTTATTTTGCTCTAAATATTTTATAACCCAACCATTATGTTTAGCTCATGGTTAACTCTCTACTTATCACTTGAGATATTTTTCTCACTCAAGTTTTTCTTCTTCCTTCTCTTGAGCTCTCTAATTATTTTTTTGAGTTGGAAAAGAAAAAGAGAAATAGATTTTTAAAGTGAGCAAAATTCCTACTTCATCAACCTACTCTCATCTAGCTTATAAGATTTGGTTGTTTGCTTTACTAATTCTTAATTGGTGAAGAGTGAGTTTGAGTTAGAAAAACTTCAAGGTGGATCATTTTCGGCCTCGAAGACGACTAAGCAAGCTTATTCCTTTCACCAAGTGGAGCCTAAGAAGAGTTCTGGGGAGTACTACTTGGAGCTTAGGGACTACTACTTGGAGCTGTAGAAGTGAAGGACTTGGTCTACAAAGGTTGTAACCCTCTTCACGTAGTTTAGATTGTCTTTACTTGCTTATAAAACACTAATTCTCTAGTTCGATTATAGGTTAGTGTAGCTTAGACCTCTAGATTTTTTAAAATTGCATACTTGATGCATGTGGAAATCTAGTAGAGGTGCTAAGACACACTTTCAACTTTTACGTTATTCAGTTAGCTTTGTTACGAGCCGTATAACGCCACAAGAAGATTTATATGTAATTTATTGTGAATTTTACATGGCGACATGTACAGTAAATTCCATGTTTGACGTCGCCTCTTGGGGGCATCATTTCATTTTTGAACCCTTAACGTTTTGATCCCAATTTTCAATACAATGCTTATTAATAGTAAATGAAAGTAATAATCAGAAATTTGAGTAGTTTAAAATAGGTTTAGATTTAGAACATTCGATCGAGCACTTAATATATGAAACAGTAATTTTAGTAATTAAGATTTGGTCTAATCAAATTGAACGAATTAGATCCCTATATGTTCTACATGTTTAATATAGGGTATTACCCCCGCTTTAGGTTCATTTCATCACAAATCACACAACTATAGGTCGTACTAAAATTGACGAATATAACACGTCATATAATTTAAACTAAAATTTCAATCGTATGAATATATAATATAATATATACAGCATGATAGAAAGTGACGGGGATTTACTTGCTTCAGGTCGCTGATATAGAAGCGACACGAATGCGTAAGGGTTCGTCTCAACACATGAGACGGCAACGAAATGGTATAGAGCTGGGCACAGTGTGCGGTGCATGTGTGGTGCGTGCGCAGCTTGGGCATGATGCGAGAATGGCATGGACGTGATCCTGGCTCAGGTATGTGTTGGATATAGTGCCCTCAGAGTCAATTATTGGATCACAGGTACGTGATTGCAATGATTGCGGAGGACCTATACCGGTAAGACTGTCTTACTCGAGATGATAGTATGCTATCTGGTTTGCCTTTATCAGTCGTGTACAGGTTCAGGTGACTGATCACTGTTACACTTTGATAGAGCTCTTAGGATCTTGCTTTACTACCAACAGTATGATGGCAATCATATACGTGAGAGTTGGGTGGTTTATAAGCATATCCTTAATTGTGGTCCCTAGTCGTGGGAGTTTACAGGGCATCGATACTCCGGAGTAGACTAGTGTATACAGTCGAGACCCCGACGAGGGGTGGTGGCCGGTCTCACAAGCCACTGGTGTCAGTTGGATCACCTAAGATGCATACAGGTGCTCATTGGGTTATGAGTACACCGGACAGGACTCGCCGGGAACCTGCTAGTTGGTATTATACATATCGTCAGATAGCAGTTCCCTGGTGACATGTGTACAGGTTAGTTCATCGACCTGAGGTCGTCATTTGTCTCGTGTGAGTTCCCACTGTGCTTTGATTTCTACCCTACCACGACTCAAAGGAGTCGTGCAAACAGGTAGTTTTTGGGTACAGTCCCGAGCCACATGGAGGCACGTGAGCGGATCGGCAGGGGATTCGTCTCTCCCGGTATTGGGGGTGAGATCGCGCTGTATCTAGGAGAGCTATTACATAAAGCCTACGGCCGTGGTAAGAGATTTACTGGTAGGTACTCCAGTAGTATCTCAGGGTGTTTTTAGGCTACACTCCGACACGACTTATACTGCTATTGGGGGTCTGACGTTACTAGCCCCTAGGCAGATATGCGATACTCATAGACGAATGGACCGGACTGTATATACATTGTCACTGTTAGGCTCAGTAGGGTTTCCGGATGAGTTCGCTCATCGGCCTCCCTTGAGGTCAGTCCATGGGCAGCCGTTACGCACAGCTAGTGCCGCTGACGGCTTGTGGTTAAACCCACTGCCAGGGTACTGACGAGTCATTAGAGTCCCCCACAGACTGTTTCCCAAGTTCGGGCGAAACGTTGTAGAGGCCATATGGTTTTTTGGCAGGGTTCGGAAAATGCACGTGCGTTTACGCACGTGTCATATTTCGGGCAGATAATACTGGTGGGCTTTGGTTTAAGCCGGATCCGAATATTATACTGTGTAGATATAATATCTTTGTCTCAGTTGCATTTGTATTCGGTCGTAATACAAATGTGGGTATGTTTATACTGATACGGGGTTATCCTGAAATTCGTTTCAGGATCGCTTTTGGAAGTTGCCAGTTTCCAGTTTCCAGTTTTCTATCGCCCGTCTTTTAACATTCGGTTAAAAACGGATTTATCTTTTCTTGGATGAGAGTGAGTCATGCTTCTAGAAGGTTCTAGAAGTGGTGATAAGGCTTATGACTCATATGTTGCATTAATGATTTTGGTGACAAGGTTAAGTGATTCATTAGTTTCATTTAATGTGTTCATACTTGGTGTATCATGACTCATGGTTATGATAAGCTTCATGTTTATTATCACCCTCCTTCTTTGCTCCTACCCTCACCTCCCTTGCTCCATATATATTGGCCGGCCCCTCCCCTTGAGAAAAGAGATTGATTTTGATTAAAAAGACTATGGTTTTGAGTGTATGGAAATTTGATAACTCATTTCTCATTCCATTTCATTTCGAGTGGCAACTTCATTAACCGTTCGTCCATGGCTTTGGACGAAGTGAGACAAAGTATTCTACTCATTCTCTACATCCATCTTGGTCGTCTCTTTTAGCAAACTTGACGACCGAGTTGCCTCGAGTCAGAGGCGGGAGCCCGTTTAAAGATCCGTTGACGTGGACGAGGAGATTGGAGATCGACAAGAACGGAGCAGCTGCAACAAAGCGTGGGATGATGGTTAAAGAACGAAGGACTCGGATCGTTCGGTATAACCTTTCTACCCTCTTTACAGTTTGTTAGTTTAGCAATAATGGTAGATCCGGGTTATAGTATACGATAGCGCCAGTTAAAAGTTTTTGTTCCGCATTTGGCATCTGTTAGACGGCCGGGGCGCTACCGTAGACTTACAGTGGTATCAGAGCCTCACCATTTTGCTTTAATAACTTGTGCTAACGCGATTAAAATATCGATCGGACCGAATATCAAAAACTACAACTTTTCAGTTCTGAGTTTTTGTCGATTTTAAAATGGTTCTAAAAATAATTTTACACATCACGGAAAATTCAGCAGGCTTTTCTAAGCACATGGTACAAATTTGGTCACGTGACCCTACAAGACCGCCGCGGAATCGCGGTCAAACCTAGGGTTTGACCGCGCATCCGC
This sequence comes from Agapanthus africanus, assembly GCA_030015575.1. Taxonomy (NCBI): domain Eukaryota; kingdom Viridiplantae; phylum Streptophyta; class Magnoliopsida; order Asparagales; family Amaryllidaceae; genus Agapanthus; species Agapanthus africanus. The sequence goes on from JASDDO010000010.1 coordinate 318,311,721, forward strand.
GGCCAATCTGTGCGATCATTGATCCAAATTTGAACAGTTGCTTCTCTTGGGTAAATTGTGGTTTTTGGTATATATCTTTTGGACCCAGATTTTGTTACTGTACAGCAGATGTACGTGGGGCCCACTTCGTGATATTTAGTCGATCGAAATTTAAACACGTTAGTTTACAGTACTTACATTATATCTCCGACCGTGAATGTCATTCGATCGGTAAACTGCGTCTGATTGCTATAGTTCTTTTAAACGGGTTTGCGAACGTGACATTCGCATTGATGTTCTGTGTTGTGCTGTGATGTTGTGGATTTGTCGTGGTGGATAGCAGTGTGCAATGATAGTGCAGCTTGAATTTATTTGTACATTTGATATTGCGGGGCGAGCGTCCAACATGTGGACTGACGTCACTGCCTGTTGTATAATATTCTTTTGGGCCGCGACCGGGTTGAGGTCGATGTACCCGTTGTACATATTTTTTCATTTCTGTACTAGGTTTTACCCCGCGACAGAGTGCACGGATAGCCGGGTTCTGGAGGGCAACGGGTCCGCATCTCATGGCTTTGAGAGGCAGAGGGGCCTCACTCTGAAATTGGCAGACTATTCGCCGCACTCGTAGGGGGTACAGGTTGACCCAAGGAGGGGTGCTCAAGCTACCAGATTCCGTGAAGTGCAGGGTGGTCCATTCACTTTGCTGTAGGGGGCTGCCTCGCTTCAGGTTTTGGCGGGTAACTTGCCGCACCCGTAGGGGTGTAGGTTTCATTGCATAGGCTATCCACACGACCAGGGGAACGTCGGGTTTCAGCAGCGGCTCTGTGAAACCCGGGGATCCCAGATTATCTGTATTGTTCTGTGATGCTTATTACTTTTCTGTAATGTTACATATTATCACGCCTGGAGCGATTATTGTATATTGGTATATATACTATTAGATGTTGTATATGTTTTACACCCGCGCTAGTTCAGTCCCCGCTCTGTCGTTAGTTAAGTAACCTAACGGGTGATGACGGGACCCAGTGACGAATGCGGATGGCATATACGTACATTTTATTTTCGTTCTTTTCTGGTGTGATTAATTGATGGGACTGCGTTGATTTTGATCAATGCAAAGGAAAGCAAACCTTTTTGGCAGTTGTTGGAACAAATTTAAAAAGTGTTATTACAAAGATGTTTCCTTTTGTTTTGCATAGTGATATTCGGTTGGAATATCCTGCACATCATTCGACGGGGCAAGGGCCGATATCCCTTCACCGGGACTGACCCCTTGGGCAGAAGTTTGCGTCAGGGTAATAACTCACTATAGTCGATTACATGTTGTTTTGCATCGCGGTATTCAGTGGAATATCCTGCACCTCATTCCACGAGGAAAGAGCCGAGATCCCTTCACCGGGAGTGACCTCTTTAGCAAAGGTTTTTCGCCACTATATTTTTTTCATAAAAGCTATCAGGTTCCTTCAGCGATATCAAGTTCGTTACGTTAAAGGTTTTTCGCCAAAAACCAGCCGTAGCCCTCCGTCATTTCTTTTGGGTATTCAGTAGTATTCAAGCTATGTATTTTGACCTAACGCCAAGGCATAGTGTTTGGTAGCTGCTGGGTATTCATTTGTTGCATAGATAGATGAGTTGGTTTGGGACAGTCGTTCTGCCATTTTGACCTAACGCCAAGGGCATGTGCGGGTGGGTTCAAATTAACAAGATAGTGACGGGTAGAACTTGGCATGTGACTTATGACATTTTGACCTAACGCCAAGGTCATAAGAGCATGGGGCAAAAATCATATCGGGAGTTTCTAAAGAAACTGAAACTTGCCAAGTATGTGCATACCTTCTGGAGTGTGAGTAACGTGAGTGGATTCCGTCACGTTATCATGCGATGAGAATTGGATCCCGATTCCCACTGATGAGTTGGTTTACTCTTCGGGTGATCCCGATTGATTCTTCTTTTAGGTTTGGAGGAGAATTTGACAGGACAGTGGGAGGTTTCCTGATTAGATAAAGTAATATCCATTCTGATCTAGGTTAGAGTGCACACAGAGTGTTTCTTTTCTCTCTCTCTTTGGCAGCGACCTTTGACCGACCCTAGACTATGACTCAGTGACCAAGTTGACCGAACCTTCTTAAAATACTGGCTTTTGGATTGTCCGAGTTGCATAAGTCATTGCCACTCCTTCTACCTTTTGCATTTCTCAGAACACCCCGTATTACTACGGACATCCACTTCCATTGGATAGATCCATCGTATGGTTATATACGAACTCGGAGGGACTTCTTCGAGGATGGATCAAGGTTCAGGAGAAATAGAATTGGTTTATTCAGTTGTCTTTTATTATCACCTTCTCTCAGGTTGCGAGGGCTCCTTGGTTTAGGAGAGTACACCTATTACGCTTATTGGATAGTCTTCTTCCAAACCATAGGCTGGTGTCGAAAGGTAGGGAATGAAGAAAACCAATTAGCCTAAGTAGGGTGTGCAGAAGGTAATATGTAAAGACAAAATAAAGGGATTAGAAAGATGGTAAAGTAAATTGCGACTGATATCATTCACGACCAAACCGCGTACTTCATCGCCACTCATATTTCACCTTTAAAAGAATAAGGTATTATTCAGTTGTCTTTTATCATCACCTTCTCTCAAGATATGAGTACTCCTTGGTTTAGGAGGGTACACCTATTATGCTTACTGGATAGTCTTCTTCCAAACCATAGGCTGGTGCCGAACGGTAGGGAAGGAAGAAAACCATTTAGCCTAACGATGGTGTACAGAAGGTAATGACTAAAGACAAATAAAGGGATTTGGAGAGATGGCAATAAAATATACGGTTGAAGTCATGAATTGGATTATGGAAGAGGCATTGCTAGGAATACCAGGATACCCCTACGAATCATTTTTCATGTTTCAGTGCATTGTTAAAAGAAAACTGTTTTCCCGATAAGATACTACTCCAATGGTATGTATTTACCAGGTTTCATTCTCATATCTGTATGGTTTTACAGATGATGAGTGGGAGTAAGTTATTGGGAATTAGGTGATTATCCTCATTATATCGGAATTCGTAGTAATTTGTGATATTTGAGGAAATCGCCAGGGTACAGTTTTCAACCTACGACGCACAAGTTTTTGAGTTATTCAACTCAGCGGACTTATACAGAGTATTGTATGTTGTCCAGTGTCCATCAGGACAGAGGGGTAAGTCCTCGTACTATGTTCTGTTTACTTATAACTTCTCTAGTTTTTAGACAAATGTTTCGTACAAATACAAGGTCTAAGTTCTGAGAAGTTGTGGGTATAAGAATAAAGTAGAGAGCCAGGTGTCACAAGTATCGGGATTCTTCAAAGAGATCGAAGATGTAGATTCGTGTGATTGGTATTCAGATGATAGTAATGGTTTTGAGAAACTTGTTTCTCTTTCAGGTTACTCATAATTGGATGGATTCCTAAGTTGAGTAATGCTGATTAGCCTCTTTCCATTAAGTTGATATGCACTGGAGACAGCTGCATGATTTGAATCTGGTTCCAATTAAATAAGTGCCAAAGTTTCTATATTGGATATAAAATGGTTCATACCTTAACGATGTTAAGGTACGGGGAGTTGTCCAGCTTATGCTTAAAACTAGACTCTGGATAACTCAGGGCACGTTTCTGTAATGGTTGTTTGTGGGTTGACCCTGGCTATGACGAGGGTTGACTTTCTACCATTTGGAAGATCAATAATGATATTGTTCTTGACTCGCCACAGTTTTAGTAAAATGGATTTTTTCAGAAAACAGTAGTGGGAGTATGGTAGAACTGGAAGTGATTCCAGAACCGCGAACGATTACGGAAAATTTAATAGGACCTATATATTCAATCAGGTTTGACATTCCATTAGCCACTCCGCAGATATGATGGGTAACCTCAGACACCCGAAAGGTACTTCGGTAGCCTCAAGGACGGTGACAGGGAGGTTCTTGCTTACCCAGACTTGACACTACTGTTGTTCCAGACTATGAGACCCGGCAGGAGGTTAAGTATAGCGTCGTTCTAAACTAGCTTTAGAAGTGCACGTATATATTATTCTGCCATAGGGTTGTTGTGGTCAGTGGGAGCAGCGGAAGCATAGTGGGCAAGATGCTTATGTCTATTTATAGACTTGAGCAGTTATAGCGGAGATAGATCATCTAATTTTGTTGTGACAGTCATAGGTTTGACTTCATCTGAATAAGGGGTGGATCTGTTAAGAAGGTAGTAGGGTGTGATGTCCTGGTATTTGGATATCATACACAGAGTAGGAAGTAAAATTCCTATACTACGATCGGTTGTACTGTGGTCGTCACACAGTTGTTTCTCCTGACAGAATATGGATATAATATCAGACATTCTGGTTTCTAGATCTATGGTTTTAGATCTGGATTTGGGTAGTTTCCCAATGTGGGTACTTTGACAGTATTCTAATGGTATTTAGAATAATTGACTCCTGGCATGGTGGTGTACCTACAGGTGATGGAGTCACCCTCTTTAAAGGTGTCTTACAGACTAAAGGGGAGAGGGATGTGCATGATTGGCAGATCACTTGCTTAAGCAATTGAGTCAATCGTGAGATGTCAAGTACCACACCAAATGTTGTTTTTGCACTAGATGCAATAAGTTTGTATTAATCCAATCCTGGAGAAACATAAGGAAGCAGTTTTAGAACATAAGTGCATGTTCTACGGATTTGATGACGGCAGCCTCCTTCGGGAGACGGTTATCATTCCAGGCTTCAAAGGTGACATGGATGACAGAGAGATTGTCAGAGTTATAGTTTTCCCTCTGACGAAGGGGCAGTATTATGGACAGGTAGTCCAAGAGGATACTGTGGGAGGCATGGTGCCGGATACTGATTAGGTTCAGTGATCGATACAGTCTAAGAAGTTTGGATTTGGAGTTCATTTATGAACTAGGTCCCATCAGATATCCAGACATATTCTAAGACAGGTATTACTCAATTCGGGAGATGGCTTTTTCCGCGAACTTGAGATTTAGAGAGATATAGAAAGAAACATCAGGGCGGATCCACTCACTGAGGCTATTTCTCGAACACAATAGTTTTACAAACGGGATTTGTGAAACTGATTAGTAGAGGAGTTGGATGTTCGGTTTCACGCGGGCTGTGAGTAGTCGACATCGCAATAATTAGCCTTAAGTGCAAGTGGGACATTGTTGGATATAGTGCCCTCAGAGTCAATTATTGGATCGCAGGTAAGTGATTGCAATGATTGCGGAGGACCTATATCGGTAGGACAGTCTTACTCGAGATGATAGTATGCTATCTGGTTTGCCTTTATCAGTCGTGTACAGGTTCAGGTGACTGATCACTATTACACTTTGATAGAGCCCTTAGGATCTTGCTTTACTACCAACAGTATGATGGCAATCATAAACGTGAGATTTGGGTGGTTTATAAGCATATCCTTAATTGTGGTCCCTAGTCGTGGGAGTTTCGAGACAGGGCATCGATACTCCGGAGTAGACTAGTGTATACAGTCGAGACCCCGACGAAGGGCGGTGGCCGGTCTCACAAGCCACTGGTGTCAGTTGGATCACCTAAGATGTATACAGGTGCTCATTGGGTTATGAGTACACCGGACAGGACTCGCCGGGAACCTGCTAGTTGGTATTATACATATCGTCAGATAGTAGTTCCCTGGTGACATGTGTACAGGTTAGTTCATCGACCTGAGGTCGTCATTTGTCTCGTGTGAGTTCCCACTGTGCTTTGATTTCTACCCTACCACGACTCAAAGGAGTCGTGCAAACAGGTAGTTTTTGGGTACAGTCCCGAGCCACATGGAGGCACATGAGCGGATCGGCAGGGGATTCGTCTCTCCCGGTATTGGGGGTGAGATCGCACTGTTTCTAGGAGAGCCATTACACAAAGCCCACGGCCATGGCAGGAGATTTACTGGTAGGTACTCCAGTAGTATCTCAGGGTGTTTTTTGGCTACACTCCGACACGACTTATACTGCTATTGGGGGTCTGTCGTTACTAGCCCCCTAGGCAGATATGCGATACTCATAGACGAACGGACCGGACTGTATATACATTGTCACTGTTAGGCTCAGTAGGGTTTCCAGATGAGTTCTCTCATCGACCTCCCTTGAGGTCAGTCCATGGGCAGCCGTTATGCACAGCTAGTACCGCTGACGGCTTGTGGTTAAACCCACTGCCAGGGTACTGACGAGTCAATAGAGTCCCCCACAGACAGTTTCCCAAGTTTGGGCAAAACGTTGTAGAGGCCGTATGGTTTTTTGGCAGGGTTCGGAAAATGCATATGCGTTTACGCACGTGTCATATTTCGGGCAGATAATACTAGTGGGCTTTGGTTTAAGCCAGATCCGAGTATTATACTGTGTAGATATAATATTTTTGTCTCAGTTGCATTTGTATTCGGTCGTAATACAAATGCGGGTATGTTTATACTGATACGGGGTTATACTGAAATTCGTTTCAGGATCGCTTTTGAAAGTTGCCAGTTTCCAGTTTTCTATCGCCCGTCTTTTAACATTCGGTTAAAGACGGATTTATCTTTTCTTGGATGAGGGTGAGTCATACTTCTAGAAGGTTCTAAAAGTGGTGCTAAGGCTTATGACTCATATGTTGCATTAATGATTTTGGTGACAAAGTTAAGTGATTCATTAGTTTCATTTAATGTGTTCATACTTGGTGTATTATGACTCATGGTTATGATAAGCTTCATGTTTATTGTCACCCTCCTTCTTTGCTCCTACCCTCACCTCCCTTGCTCCATATATATTGGCTGGCCCCTCCCCTTGAGAAGAGAGATTGATTTTGATTAAAAAGACTATGGTTTTGAGTGTATGGAAATTTAATAACTCATTTCTCATTCCATTTCATTTCGAGTGGCAACTTCATTAACCGTTCGTCCACGGCTTTGGACGAAGTGAGACAAAGTATTCTACTCATTCTCTACATCCATCTTGGTCGTCTCTTTTAGCAAACTTGACGACCGAGTTGCATCGAGTCAGAGGCGGGAGCCCGTTTAAAGATCGGTTGACATGGTGCCACCTGGACGAGGAGATCGGATATCGACGAGAACGGAGCAGCCGCAACAAAGCGTGGGATGATGGTTAAAGAACGAAGGACTCGGATCGTTCGGTATAACCTTTTACCCTCTTTACATTTTGTTAGTTTAGCAATAATGGCAGATCCGGGTTATAGTATACGATAACGCCAGTTAAAAGTTTTTGTTCCGCATTTGGCATCTGTTAGACGGCCGGGGCGCTACCGTAGACTTACAGTATGGCGACAGTGGCTGCACTGACGACGGCGACAGTAGTGAAAGTGGCTGCGGTGATGGCACAACGACGGTAGCTTGGGCGGCGGTGCAGGCGGCGGAGGCAACGGCGGAAGCTAGTGTTCGACGTTGGGCTTAGGCTTGATGATGCTCGGAAGCTCGACAACTAGGAGGAGCTCAGGAGGAAGGGCTTCCGGCGACGATTGGCACCATCGACGGTGACGGAGATGACGATGTTGACGGGCCTTGGCTCTGGGTTCGCAGGGAATGACGCTCGAGCTGTGAGAAGAGGAGGAAGTGGGGAAAGGAGCTTAGTTGGAAGGAGGAGGGTGGACGGTGCTATGCACTGGAATGAAGGGAGGAGATGGGGGCGGTGCAGTGGTGGTTAGCAGGGTTGTAGTGGGTTCGGTGGGTTTTGGGAAGAGAAGGAGAGAAGGATCGAGAGAGATCGAGAGTGATATAGAGTAATTGAGAGAGTGGAAGAGAGTTGAAGAGTTTTGAATGCTCAGGAGTTGGGATTTTGTGGTCGAGATCACGGAGAGGAGCACGTAGTTCGCGGAGGTCGATGTCTTTGAATAGGAAAAAGAATGGATCCGAGAGCTCGGTCGTAGGACGGAGAGAGGAAAAGGAGAAGAAGAAGGAGAAAGGAGGGGATAGGGGAGGGTTCTCGGGCTGGGAAAACAGAAGAGGGAAAAAGAAATAGAAAAAAAAAGAAAGAAGAGGAAGAGGAGATGGGCCGGGCTGCTTAGGCTAGGAAAAAATAAAAGAAAAGAAAAACGAAAATAAGAGAGGCTGCTTAGGCTAGGAAAAAATAAAAGAAAAGAAAAAAGAAAATAAGAGAAGAAGAGAAAATAAAGAAAATTTCAAGGAAAAGAAAATTTAAAGTTTTTATTTAATTACAGAAAGTACGGAAGGGACCGGTTATTACAATAATGGAGAAAACGAATGTGATAATTCTTATTCTGTTGGCAACATAGGGTTTTTTTAGAGGGAAAAGTGATGTATTTGGAGGGAAAATGGCGAGGTTAGTGCACTTAATACTTAGTCTTATAAGGAAAAATTAACAAAACACAATTAGGCATAGAAATTACAGGCAAACTAGTTACAAGTTATAGGCAACTCAACCGCATATTTTTGCAAATAAATTGCAAGCTGTCTTATTGTATTTGCGCATATGGGTCACAATGGTCAGTTTTGGGATATACCAAAATATCCAAAACTTTGAGTATTTTAGGGAAAAATTGATGGGCATAGAGGATTTTCAATAAGGTGAAACGGCCTAGGGAGTTTTTGACATATTTTGAAGGCCCGAGGGTTTCTCAACAATTTACCCTTAATATTATTTGAAACTCACATGGTTTCCGTCAAAAAAATATCTGAAATCAAACGTAGATTCTATTAGTTAATAATTGCATACTGGGATGGATGTGGGTTAGTCCAAAGGATCGTGTTTTCCAGTATAACAGGCTTCTAGGAGTGTGTGAGGTCTTCACTACACTTGAATAGGCTGATAATCACTTTTGATCCCATTTTGGAGAGGTTGTAGGTCTATCCATTCTCTTTATGAGACACCAAGTTTCCTAAGAAGCACTTGTCTTCGCAAAGTTCCTGAAGGTAAAAAAGTTCAAAAATCATGAAGACTTAACATAGCATCGAAATTTCAAAGAAAATAAAAAATCATGTGAAATGGTGACCTAAATAATTAACTTACCGGCCATGAGTTTAATGGAGAAGATTCGTGTTTCCTATATGGGTTGTGTTCAAAACGTATAATTACATGTCTTTGAAAAGGATGCGATCTTTGGATGAAAAGTTGAACTTCTATGTTTTTCTTATTTTTATGAATTAATAATGAAAAATATGTAAGATCTAATCTGCTTACTAGATAAACTAATCTAAATGCAATAGAAATTAAAAAAACAAAGAAGGAAGCAAGGGTTTGGCTTGTTTTGGTGAAGGAGGCGCGAAGTGTCGCCTCTCGATCTCCTCCACTGTTCTGCTTTGGCCTTTCCAATGTAAACTTGGTGAAGATTGAGTGCCAGAACTTTGAAATTTGCTAGGTTTTGAGAATAAAATATTTCTTGTCGAGATGATTAGTAATTATTGATAGCTTTTTTAAACAGAAAATATCCCTCCATCTTCACCGATATGACATATTATATAGTATACTGCTGTAATTTATTACACGTTTATATATCCATATTTACCTTATTTTGTCTATTTAATACTACTCCAAGTATGTTTTATTAATAAATGTAGATTATAGAGTTTAAAAGGCAAAAGTATACAAAATGCATATTTATGTGCGTTGGATGTAGACAAATTAATGAAAAAACTGATATGAGGGTGGAGCCAATGAACCAACCAGAGAGCTCAAATAATCAACTGATCAAATCAAGTTAGCACACAAAAAATTGGGACCAATTGGGTATATAAGACTGGCCATGGCCGAACTAATTTCAGTTTTAGCCAAAACTATACAAATCAGGACTTGAAAATTTTAGAGTCTCTGGATGCTTCGAAAAGATTTCTTTCCATTCCTTGTAATCGGCTATGAAGCCTATAAATACTGTAGTACTATTATTTTAGGATTATCATATTCTTTTTAGGGGGTCATCACTAAGATAAGTTTATTTCTTTATTTTTATGCAATGAACTTCCTTTTTAATTATTGTTTCGCTTTTATTATGCATAGGTAATTTTTATCTATGGTTGGAATTATTCTTGTTCTATGATTAGTGTATGTTTTAACTGTTCTATTTTTTCTATGTTCTTAATGATAAATAATTTATGATAAAAATAGGTTCTTTTGATGCAATTCTATTAAATTAGATAGATCAATGAGTGATTAAGAACCATGAGATTTATTTAGAAAAATGTCGCGTCGCATGTAAATTAGTTAATTTGTTGATTGATTGATGACCATGAAAGTTAATTAGGAAAGGTGAAGTTCGTATTTTTATTATTTGTGTTCTATCTAGTTAATCTAGGGTCAGATTGGACTATACCGAAAAGCAAGGTAAGACTATGATTGGCACCCATTGTGTTTACTAAGTAGAATGGTGGATTTAACTATTTCCTTGTTAATTATAATTTAAAATCTTTAAATTGATTACTTGCTGTCACACCTTGCTTCCCAATATATATAAAATACGGATATGACACGGTCATCCATGCTACCTACAGTAAGAAATCATCATTCCGTAATCACATTAAAGCTGTCAAGCAGTAATCAAGCACAATAATATAAATAACTAACCATCACATTTTCAATATGCCACAATAAACAATAACGATAATCAATAATCAAGAGTCAATAGCGGAAGCAACAATAAACGTTCAAATAGCATGATCAAAGAAAACAAGAACAATAAACAGTTGTCTCTTACAGGCTCACAAAAGGAATCTAATAAATAGTTTAATACGAGAAATAAGTCTAAACAATAAAATAATTAGATGATCAAGAAGACGCCTCACTGCTCAGCAAGCATCTTGAAGCAGTCTTTGTCTTCCTGTTCTAAGGTCAAAGTATCTGGACTATGCAAAACCAAGAAGTAAGAGCATATGTAATATAATAAGGAATATAACCAGAAATGTGATGTATCAAGTCATATACATGAACTAGTTTCATATAAGTAAACCACAGCAATGGCAATACAAGGTGATGTAGCAAATAGATATAACAAAGCAATCATGTCATGTAAAACCAAGATGTCCACGTCACGAAGTTATCTATCCTACAGGTATCTGAAACCAATTAATGTAATCCTAATCGTAACTCAATAGTATATCATGTCCACATCCGGCAAAACGGTACAAGTATATCCCTCCACGCCCGGAAACACAGTACAAGTCAATTACCTCTTGAGTTAAAATTAGGGTTCCATTATTGATTTTCCCTTTTCCCTAGGTTTCATGTTCATGTCAAATATCAAGATAGTATTTACGTAATTCCAATACAGGAACAAGCATGTACAGGTCAAGTCTATCAAGACAATAGGTTAAGTCAAGAGATATCATGTAATTGTTGAAATCTAGGTAAAAATAATGTTATAAACAAGGTTGACATGATAGCAAGGATGCATGTCATCAATCATAGATACATGTGTATAATGGTTAACTGGCATGCAGGAATATCATAATCGTGTTATGTACAAGATCAAGGCACTAGCATGATAGGAATATCATAAGCAAATCCGATCATGTAAAATATCATAACGGGTCGGTAACATGTTCAGGAACTTCATCGTGTATACGTGAATCGATATATCATTTTAGGTTTAAACGTCAGGTTGAGACAGCTCATAATTAGATGAGACGGCTCATGTGTGTTAGAGACTCTCAACTTCGGGAACCTTTTCGGCAGTCATAAACTTAATATTGGAAAATATGGTAAACATGAAAGTTTTCGATCTCGAAGAGATCTTTCCATAGAGTCTAAGAACATTGAAATCGGGTTAGCTACGTGCTACGCGTCCATGGACTGCCGCGAGAAGACAATCAGGTTTTGTTTTCCCGGCGAGTCAGTTCTTATTGTGCGGAGGGACCGTAGTCGGCTTTTGAGGAGGGGATGCCAGGGATTATTGGCTTTCATTCGAGATACTGGAGCCATAGTAGATTCGTTGGACCAGGTCCCTATCGTGAGAGAGTTTCCCGACGTCTTTCCCGATGAGTTGCCTGGATTGCTGCCAGAGCGTGAGATTGAGTTTTGCAATGATTTAATCCCCGGCACGGGGCCTATTTCTATACCGCCTTACCGGATGGCCCCGGCGGAGCTTAAAGAGCTTAAGGATCAGTTGCAAAAGTTGCTTGATAGGGGACTTGTGCGTCCGAGTGTTTCGCCTTGGGGAGCTCATGTTATGTTCGTCAAGAAGAAGGACGACAGTTTGAGGTTGTGCATTGATTATCGTCAATTGAACCGAGTTACGGTGCGGAATAGGTATCCATTACCTCGCATTGACGATTTAATTGATCGGCTCCAGGGTGCGAGACATTTTTCTAAGATTGATTTGAGGTCGGGTTATCATCAGTTGCGGGTTCGGAATGATGACATTCCGAAGACTGCTTTTCGTACACGCTACGGGCATTATGAGTTTTTGGTGATGTCGTTCGGACTCACCAATGCCCCAGCAGCGTTCATGGATTTGATGAACCGGATTTTCAGGCCTTTTCTCGACCAGTTTATTATTGTGTTTATTGATGACATTCTGGTTTATTCAATGATTCGAGAGGAGCATGAGCAGCACTTGAGAATTGCTTTGCAGACATTGAGAGAACACCAGTTGTTTGCTAAATTCTCGAAGTGTGCCTTCTGGCTTGATAGTGTTGACTTCCTGGGTCATGTGGTTACGGGAAACGGTATTCGTGTGGACCCGAGGAAGATCGAGGCCGTACAGCATTGGCCCAGACCTGTATCAGTGACAGAGGTCCGCAGCTTTTTGGGCTTAGCCGGTTACTACCGCCGTTTCGTGCAGGACTTCTCGAGTATCGTTGCACCGCTGACCGAACTGACTAGGAAGGGAGTTCTTTTTCTTTGGACTGAGGCATACGAGCAGAGTTTTCAGCAGTTGAAGACTCGGTTGACGACTGCACCAGTTTTATCTTTGCCTTCTGGATCGGGCGGCTATGTCGTTTACTGTGATGCTTCGCGAGTGGGGCTCGGTTGTGTATTGATGCAGCATGATAGAGTTATCGCTTACGCTTCTCGGCAGCTGAAGAAGCACGAGCAGAATTATCCCACTCACGATCTTGAGATGGCCGCGGTGGTCTTTGCGCTTAAGATTTGGAGACACTACTTGTACGGGGAGTCGTGTCAGATTTTCACGGATCATAAGAGCTTGAAGTACATCTTCCAGCAACGGGATCTGAATTTGAGACATCGCCGTTGGATGGATCTCGTGAAGGATTATGATTGTGAGATCCTTTATCACCCGGGCAAGGCGAATGTGGTAGCCGATGGTTTGAGTCATAGGCCTAGAGGTAGCTTGTCCCAGTTGAGCGTAGTTCAGAGACAGTCTCCTGCAGATTGGCAGATCTTGTGCGACAGCAGAGTGCAGTTTGAGTTCACTTCCACTGGGGGACAGCTTGCTCATGTCCGCGCCCGTCCACTTCTACTAGATCGTATCCGTGAGGCACAGCCAGCCAATGTCCGTTTGTCTAAGATTTTTGAGGATGTTCGGCAGGGTAGAGAGTCGGTATTCTTGATTGATGACCAGGGTGTGCTACATTTTAGGACTCGTTTATGTGTACCAGATACTGAGGAGCTGAGGCGCGAGATCATAAAGCAGGCACATCAGTCAGCTTATAGTGTTCATCCAGGTTCCATCAAGATGTATCGTGACTTGAAAGATATATACTGGTGGGAAGTGATGAAGAGAGATGTTTCGGACTTCGTTTCGAGGTGCCTGACTTGTTAGCAAGTCAAGGCTGAGCATCTGAGACCGGCTGGAGAGTTGCAGCCTTTACCCGTTCCGGAGTGGAAATGGAAACAGATCTCCATGGATTTCGTTGTGGGTCTACCCAGGTCCAGTCGAGGGTATGACTCCATTTGGGTGATTGTTGACCGGTTGACGAAAGCGGCTCACTTCTTTCCAGTGAAGACCACTTTTGGATATGCTCAGTATGCTCAGTTGTACATTGATGAGATTGTGCGTTTGCACGGCATTCCTACATGCATCGTATCCGACAGAGGCACTCAGTTTACCAGCCGTCTTTGGCAGAAACTTCAGGAAGATTTGGGTACCCGATTGAGTTTTAGCACCGCTTTCCATCCGCAGACCGATGGTCAGTCAGAGCGTACTATACAGACTCTTGAGGATATGATTCATGCATGCGTGTTTGATTTTGGTGGCAGTTAGGATCGTCACTTGCCATTGATAGAGTTCTCCTACAATAACAGTTACCAGGAGACGATTCAGATGGCACATTTTGAGGCTTTGTATTGTAGAAAGTGTCGATCGCCAGTCTGTTAGACCGAACTCAGCGAGAGCGGCATTTTAGGACCCCAGCTAGTTCAAGAGACTATGGAGAAAATTCAGTTGATTCAGGATAGGATGAGAGCAGCCCAGTGCAGACAGAAGTCTATGCCGACCGTCGTCATCGCAGGCTCGAGTTCGCAGTGGGGGATCATGTATTCCTACGGATTTCTCCGATGAAGGGTGTGATGAGATTTGGGAAGAAAGGAAAGCTTAGTCCCAGATTTGTAGGTCCTTTTGAGATCCTTAAGCGAGTTGGTACCGTTGCCTTTCGTTTGGCACTTCCGCCCAGTTTTCCTAATGTTCACCCCGTATTCCATGTGTCGATGCTACGCAAGTACCTTCATGACCCTTCTCACATGATTCAGCACCAGACCGTTCAGCTAGAACGCGATCTTTCATTCACCGAGCAGCCGGTAGTTATATTGGATCGGCGGGTGAAGAAACTTCGGTCAAAGGTCTTGCCATCTGTGAAGGTTTTTTGGCGTGGCCCGAATAGTGAAGAGGTCACTTAGGAGGCCGAGCGCGGGATGTGGAAGAAATTCGCTCATCTCTTTGAAGGTACGCATTATAAGATTTTTTAAATTCGGGGACCGAATTTCTTTAAGGGGGAAGATTGTAACACTTTAGAATGCGGATAGTGTTAATTAAGCGATAATACGGGTTTTTAATGAAATTTAACTAATAAATATTTCTTCACATTTTATTTAATTAATTAATATTTTACTTAATTGTTTTTATACGTGCACACACGTGTGCATGTTGAATTGGGGTTTAAGAGGTGTTAACCATTCTCATATAGTCATGGCACACTTAACCCTCTCTTTTTATCTTGTTATTTAAAATTTAACACTTTATCTATTTAAATTATTCAAACAAAGGTTATTGTTTTAAAATAAAGAAAAGAGAAGAGAATAGAAGGGAATAGAAGGAAAGAAAGGTTGAATTGTAGGGAGACTAAGGGGGATGGCTGCCATTAATGGCTTTAATGGAGGGAAAGTGAGTATAGTACTCACATACACTCACCCCATACACTCACACTCACATACCCTCACCTCACAACACTTATACTCTCAATTCCTTCACAAAATATCTCATTCTCACCTCACTCTCTCAATTATTAATCCCAACTCAGTTGCTCCTCTCTCTTTCACTACATATCAAGTTCTTCATTTAAATTATATGTTTGCATCACCATCCAAAGCCTAAACCTTCATCAACCTCACTAAAACCTTCATTAATCTTGCTTGTGATGACTTGGAGCTTAGAAAGCTAGGATTTTTCCCAAGTTTTGGTGAGGTAGTGATCTTTGACTCTTTATTAGGCTATATGAAGTTTGTATGCTTGTTAGTTTCAGGTTCTAAACACTAAGTTATAGTTTTTGTGCAAATATCGTATTTTGAATAAGTTTTGCGTCTCGTTGGAATCTGCTACCAAACCAGGTTTTTGTTTGAGAAGTTGCCATCACAGAGGCCTAATTAGGAGACCTAGAAGCTACCCTGAATACCTGAGACCACCCCCTCATTTTTGGGCCGCAAATAAATTGCTTCTGGCCGTAATTTGCAGCCAGACTGGGGACTGGGGTCTCGAGTCTTAGTCGTAGGGTCTCTGGGGTTGTTTATAGTCTCGTGGAACTTGCAACTTTCACTAATTCCTTGTGTAGAAAAATCTGGGAGCACTTAGCAAAATTTAGGCGTTTCGGCAAAGTGCGATACGATTGATCCAACATAGTTTTAGTGTTTCGGGTAGCTTGTTGTCGTGGACTTGTTTTGCTGTTATCGCTACACACGTTAGCCGCTAAGCGAACCCTTTTGTAGCTTAGGGGAATCGATTCGTTAAATGGGCGTTATGTTCGTTTATTATTGCGTAGTTGCTAAATCCACGCGTTATTGTGTTTTGGTGTTAATAGGATCGCAGGCGGGGACTTCGGACGCTGCGAAGAAAGGAAAGAAAGTGGTTGGATTTACTTAGCTCGAGATCATCGGTGAGTAGATTTAACATCTACGGAGAGATCGCCCGTGTGGCGTTATGCGTCAGGGCTAGATATGATATTATAGCCGCATGTTTATATGCATATATGTTGATTGTGCATGAGCATCATTGCATACCATTACTTGTTGTACCTTGACTTAGTACCTAGTGGACACCACACCATTACTGACGGTTCATGTTGCACGAGCACTAAATTGTATGCTACACCCACACCGTCGGTAATTGCCATGACACTCATAACCTATACACATATGCTGTATTGTAATTGTTATTGATATTGACACATGGATTATTGTTCTATTGCGCATATGAGATACATCGTGCTTACATACTTACATGTATACCCCTATACTTGCTATAGCTACATATACACCTTTATATGATGATTGGATTTGATTTTGGAGAAATTGGAAACCGCATGATATATTTAAAAACTGGATTCATTTAAAAGAGCGGTTTTACCTTGATATGCTCATATTACTGTTTTATGTTGCATATATCATATGTCATGGATTTACGCATTGAGATACGGATTTCATGTGATTTATGGATTTGAGAACCGTGGTATTATTTCAAGAAAGTATGCATTGTTTTGAAAACCTGGTTTCTCTTGATATGATATTTCAGTGCATCCACAATGCGTTTTCTCGGTTCTGAGATGTGTGATAGAAACCTGATTCGAGGAGCTGGATGATCCGTTTGCGGGTTCATGGTAGACCCGGTATGGTACCCCGGGGCAAGAAAGGTATGTTGTGCAGTAGACGATGAGCCTGACAGAGGGAGTACTACCTACCAGTGATAGTTTGGACCTGGCGGTTATCCGGAGGATACCAAACGGAGTCGTGAGATGGATATGGGCCAATCCGGACTGACGGAGCCCGTGGGCCGATCCGGACTGACGGAGCTCGAGTTATGTGGATTTACGTGTCGATGTTGGACACGGGTTTTCATGATGTTTCGAGTGTCGATGTTGGGCACTTAGGTTCCATGAGATGTACAGATACGAGGGCCGATCAGAGTGACGGCGCCTGAGGTATTAGGATTTGGGGGTGTCGTTGATGGACACCGGTTTTTCCACGATGATGATTCATCGATGATGAGATGTTTTATCCCATACTCAGTAGTTATATGATATGCATTATTTCATGTAGTTGTAGTATCCTGATAATGTACCTTAATCATGATTGTTGCATATCCATATTGCCATACTTATGCTATCAGATTGCATATGATAGATTATCGTTGTTCATGCATACTTGTGATTACCTGTATGATGTTACTTACTATTCACGGGTTGGCAACTCACCCCCGTTGTGCCACAGTGTTTTGCAGGCTTGACCCTCAGTATAGTCGCGACAGGGCTTCTCATTTTTCTTCTACGGATACCACTGTTGTTGGTCGTCATTTTGGATAGGTGGGTGGTTTTTCGATTATTTGTATGATCTCATCGTGTATCTTATTGTATCTAGTACTCTCCATCCACCACTTTCATGTATATTGACTTAGAGATAGGTTTGTGAGGATCGGTGTTGTATTATTTGTGACTTTGGGTGTCGAGCTCGTTCAGTCGACTGTTTTTTTTTATGTTGTGATGTTATTTCACTTCCTTATTGCTTATTCCTTCGCTACGGCGTCGTATATCCATATTATATAACTCGTTGTGGTTGTTTCCACCCTTGGGCCTGATTTGCTCCTGTTTGGGGATGCTTTACTTATATCCTGTGTTGTACCCGTTTCGGGGCTAGTTTTTACAAAGGAGGTGCTGCCAAAATTTTTAAGAAAATAAACTTAAGTTTTAAAGACTTTTACTAGAGATTTCCAAATATTTTTAACAGTGTTTTTATCACTTACTACTTTTGATGGCTTAGATTTTTGGATTTTCGGCTTACTTAGATTGCGTTACGCTTGTTGACGTCACATGGTTTAAGTGTCGGTCACGTGCCGAGACTTCAGGCCGTGACATTGAGACGGCTCAGAAGTCGTCCAGAGTGCTTATTTTATATTCTAGTTGTATGAGAAGGTTCGTGATGATGTTGAGCCGGCTCAACATGTTTTGAGACGGCTCAAATATGCCTGGAACGCATATTTATCTTCTCTGTTTGCATGAGACAGCTCAGGTAATGTATAAGGCGGATCATAACCTAATTTCTGATACGATGTGATATTTTAATTAGGGTTTCTAGTTTAAATATGATACATGAAATTCTAGCTACGATTCCTTCCGTTTTTCTGAGTTCCAATAAGTCAATCTATCAATAAAAAGGGTAACTTTAGGGTTTTACAACATGTATCATGACAATATCAAGTTTGGCGACATACCCTGATTCAGATCTCGATAAACCATTAATTAGATTAGAACTTAAGTTTCAAACTATCTATATCAATAACTCAGGATTGTACGATGTTTAGCAAGATCTCAATCATGTCAAATGTGCATATGATAAATAATAACCACAAGAATAAAATAAGGAAATAACATGCAAACATGATTAAGGTTAAAAGTTTGAAAATCAAAAAATATATATAATAACAAAATCTAATCTTGCTATAGGATGTACCAAGTACTAAGTACTTGCCTCGATTATGATCTCGCAAACACAATAGCCACGATCTTGGAACTCACGCAAAGCACTTGGCTTGGATGACGTAACTGCAACAAAAGAAGAAGACGATGGTGGCAATGACCACAACCACGATGAAAATGAAGATAGAGTTCAGGTCTCGGTTTTAGAGTTAGGGTCAGAGTTCGGTTCTTTTGAGAGATGGAGGCTAGGGTTTTGTGTTTGAGAAGAAACAATAGGAATTTGGATTTGCATGAAAATTAAAAGAGTTTAAATAGTTTAGCATGGATATGGGCCCGGTATTATATGAATCTTATATCACATAGGCATAAGAATAGAGATAAGGTAAAAATTATATTATCATATCAGTAACAATCATGTTCCCAATCTAATAATCTAATAAACCCAATAAATTACCATAACCCATTAATCTAAATAAAATTTCCAAAGCAATAATAAGTTAGGATCATGTCAGGAACAATATCGGTAGCGTGTCAGGTTTTGAGATGGCTTAAAGTAAGCCTGAGCCGGCTCACAAGTATCTCCAGGTAATAAATTACTCTCTAGGTGCAAGAGACGACTCAACCCATCTTGAGCCGGCTTATGGTGCCCCAAATCCAAAACTCAAAATAACCATCAAAATCAATCAATTTAATTTATTAATTAAAATACCGTACGATCGTTCTAATGTGTTATATTATACCCACCTACAAAAAGAATTTATGCCTCGAAATTCACGACGAGCGAAAGATCAAGAACAAGGACAATGGAAAGCAAAAATCAATCTCATAATCATGGAAACAAGTGTAGGAATTTCTGTCACATCTCTTCTTCACATTCCCATGTTAGTTCTCCATATGAACGACCTCCCCATGAGACAAGTATTAACGGGATAAACTTGTTCTTTAGACCCTTCTCTTGTCGATCAAAAATAGTTGTCGGTTTCTCTTCATACGTTAAATAAATCCCCAGTGTCAATTTCGAGTGATCTAAGACGCGAATATATCTCAAACATATTTTCAAAGTTGAGATACATGAAACACGTCATGTACACCCGCCAAGGACGGTGGTAACGCCAATCAATACGCCACTTCTCCAACACACTCAATAATATCAAGGGTCCAATGAATCGAGAACTATGTTTTCCTCGAATCCCAAATCTGATCACTCCGCTTGTCAGCGATATCTTTAAGAACACATGATCACTAAACACGAACTCTAATGGTCTCCTTCCGGTATCGGCCTAACTCTTTTGCCAATCTTGCACCTCCTTGCTCTTTGAATACACCAGAATATCATCAATAAACACTACCATGAACCAATCCAAATATGGTGAAAATATTCGGTTCATTAGATCCATAAATACCGCCGGTGTGTTCGTAACTCCAAACGACATAACTAAAGACTCATAGTGCCCATATTGAGTTCGTAACGCCGTCTTGCAAATATCCTCCGGCTTCACCCGAACTTAATGATAACCTTATCGTAAATCCAATTTTGAGAATACCCTTGCGTCACTTAGCTGATTGAATATGCGGGGAATTGGATATGTATTCTTGATGGTCACCCGATTTTGCTCTCGGTAATCGATGCACATTCGCCGTGTGCCATCTTTTTTCTTGATTAATAAAATTGGAGCTCCCTAAGGCGAACCACTGGTTTAAATCCAACCCTTCTCTAACAATTCCAAGACTTGCTTCTTCACCTCTTCTAGTTCCACTGGTGCCATCGTATAATAAGACTTCAAAATAGGCGCTGCTCCAGGAATAAGATCAATTGCAAACTCCATATCTCGCTTTAGTGGCAAACCCAAGATGTCTTCGAATACATCCATGAATTCTCGAACTACCACCGGTACTTCTTCCTTGTCGACTCCTAACACTAAATAGAATCTGTTAGATTAGCCCTAAACTTGACTGGCCCGACGGATCTACAGCCTCCCAAGAATTCAAACTCCGTATGACTAGGAATTTGGAAAATCGCCTTCTTTGCTTTGCAATCTAGATGAGCATGAAAGATGCCAAGAAATTCTATTCCCAATACTACGTCATGGCTGCCGGCATCAATAACCAAGAAATCCGCAAACAAGTCCCATCCATAAACTACCACGGAACACCCTTAATATTCCCTACTAGAAATAATTTTCCCATTCCCAGTGTGTATGTCCTAATCTCTAGAAAACACTGTGTGTGGGATAGAGTGTGTACTTACAAACTTGGATGATATAAAACAATGGGATGCACCAGAATCGAATAACGCTAATGCTGGAAAACTACAAACTAATATGATACCTGTAACCGCATCTTCCAAAGCTTCTGCCTCCTCAGCCATCAAGGTGACATCCCGTCCCTGATTTAGCCCCTGAGTAATCTATTTCTGTCCATAAGTCTGCTTTTGCTGTGCTCTCGGAGTATCGCCCTTCAACTGAACTCTTGACTGACAAGTGTTGACCTAGTGGTCAGTAGCTCCGCAAACTAAGTGCTTTCTATTCTTCTTTCGGAAATCCCTCTGAATGTGGCCAGGTCACTGGCAGAAATCAAAAATTATGTTCCTCTTCTAAGCTAAAACAAACGGCCTCTTCATTGGAACTTTTCCCTGTCTCCGAACCGGAATACCCCTACATCCTAAAGCACTGGTTGATGCTTGAACTGCCTTTCGTCCTGGGACATCTTGCTGGGGTGTACCCTTTTCTTTCTCTGTAATCTTCTGTTGTTCTCTGGCCGCCGTGAGAACTTGAAAAAAGGTAGTAAATCCGAACAAAGTAATAAGCTTCTGAATCTCCACATCAAGACTACACAAGAATCGTCGTGTTCTGTCAGTCTCATTATCCATCAAAGGCCCCACAAATTGACTGAGTCGGGTCCACTCAGCCGCATGAGCATCCACAGATCCACCATTCTGCTTTAGACCAATGAACTTATTTTCTATTTTCTCCCTTGCAGACTGCGGAAAGAACTTCTCTTAGAAACTTTGAGCAAAAGCCACCCGGCTAATCGACTTCGTCAAATGAGTCTCTTCTACCGGCCACCATTCACGGGCATAGTCAACCATCTAAATGCGTACCACATCCACCTTCTTCTCCTCTGATATTTGAGAAGCAATTAATAAGATCTCCATATCCATAAGCCGTTGCTATTCCTGAAGAGGTTTCTCCAATCCTGTAAAAGTTGTCGGACTAAGCCTCTGAAGTCCGCAATAGTACCCTCATACTGAACCTGCCTAGGAACTGCCACCCCTTCAACTGCCATGATAGCTGTTGGGCCATCCTCAAGCCCTCCCGAAAATTCTCAGCCTGTTGCCGGTTCAAATCTTCCTGTCGTTGCTGGTTCTCCATCATGTCGTGTATCATGCCAAGAAATGCGGCATTGTCAGCAGTTGGAGCGGGTTGATTCCTCCTGACCATAGTTCTGAAGTCAAGTACGAAGGAAGAGGGTTATTAATAAGACAAGGATTCAAGAATTTGAATAACAAGGTGATAATGTGGAAAGATATGTTCCTATAATTCAGTGCTTCAAGGTCAATGTATTGAGCAAAATGCCCAACTACAAATTGAATCAAGCCCATCTAACCTAAACCTAGGTTTTGATACCAAAAAAACTTTGTCACGCCCCGCTTCCCAATATATATAAAATACGGGACATGACAAGGCCAGCCATACTACCTACGGTAAGGAATCATCCTTCCATAATCACATTAAGACCGTCAAGCAGTAATTAAGCACAATAATATAAATAACTAACTATCATATGTTCAATATGTCATAATAAACAATAATGATAATCAATAATCAAGAGTCAATAGCAGAAGAAATAATAAACGATCAAATATCATGATTCAAGGAAAACAAGATCAATAAATAGTTTTCCCTTATGGGCTCACAACAGGAATCCAAGAAATAGTTTAATATGAGAGATAAGTTTAAACCATAAAATAATTAGATGATCAAGAACACGCCTCACTGCTCAGCAAGCTTCTCGAAATAATCTTTGTCCTCCTGTTCTAAGACCAAAGTATCTAGGCCATGCAAAACCCAAATGTCAGAGCGTCATACGTAATATAATAAGGATATAACCAGAAATATGATGTGTCAATACATATACAGGAACTAATGTCATATGAGTAAACCATAGCAATGGCAATACAAGGTGATGTAGCAAGCAGATATAACAAGGCAATCATGTTATGTAAAGCATAGATGTTCAAATCCATAAGTTATCTATCCTACATGTATCTGAAACCAATTAATGTAATCCTTCTTGTAACTCAATAATATATCCCATCCACTCCTGGAAAAATGGTACAAGTATATCCCGTCCACGCCCGGGAACACGGTACAAGTCAATTACATCTTGAGTTACAATTATGGTTCCATTATTGATTTTCCCTTTTCCCCAGGTTTCATGTTCATGTCAAATATCAAGATAGTATTTACTTAATACCAACACAGGAACAAGAATGTACAAATCGAGTCTATTAAGACAGCAAGTCATGTTAAAAGATATCATGTAATTGTTGGTATTTAGGTAAACATCATGTTACAAACAAGGTTGATATGATAAAAATAACAAGAAAAGATAGCAAGGATGCATGTCATCAATCATGGATGCATGTTATCAATCATGGATACATATGTATAATGGTTAACTGGCATGTCAGGAATATCATAATCGTGTCATGTACAAGATCAATGTACTAGCATAATAGGAATATCATAAGCAAATATGATCATATAAAATATCATAATAAGTTGATAACATGTTCAGGAACTGTATCGTGTATACATAAATCGATATAACATGTCAGGTTCATATCAGGTTTAAGTGTCAGGTTAAGACGGCTCATAAGTGGATGAGACGACTCATGTGTGTTAGATACTTTCCACTTCGGGGACCTTTTCAGCGGTCATAAACTCAATATTGGAAAATATGATAAACATGAAAGTTTTAGATCTCAAAGAGATCTTGGTATAAAGCCCAAGAATATCGAAATCGGATTAACGTATGAAATTTATGGTGGTTTTTCTATGACTGATCTGTCAGTCAGTTTGAAACAGTTCAAGAATGTTTGAGACGGCTCAGAAGTCGTCCAGAGTGCTTATTTTGTTTTCTAGTTGTATGAGAAGGTTCGTGATGATCTTGAGCCGGCTCAACATGTTTTTATACGGCTCAAACTTGCCTGGAACGCATATTTATCTTCTCTGTTTGCATGAGACAGCTCAGGTAATGTATAAGGCAGATCATAACCTAATTTCTGATACGATGTGATATTTTAATTAGGGTTTCTAGTTTAAATTTGATATATGAAATTCTAGCTACGATTACTTCCGTTTTTCTGAGTTCCAATAAGTCAATCTATCAATAAAAAGGGTAACTTTAGGGTTTTACAACATGTATCATGATTATATCAAGTTTGGCGACATACCCTGATTCGGATCTCGATAAACCATTAATTAGATTAGAACTTAAGTTTCAAACTATCTATATCAATAACTCAAGATTGTACGATGTTTAGCAAGATCTCAATCATGTCAAATGTGCATATAATAAATAATAACCACAAGAATCAAATAAGGAAATAACATGCAAACATGATTAAGGTTAAAAGTTTGATAATCAAAAAATATATATAATAACGAGATCGAATCTTGCTATAGCATGTACCAAGTACTTGCCTCGATTATGATCTCGCAAACACAATAGCCACGATCTTGGAACTCACGCAAAGAACTTGGCTTGGATGACGTAACTGCAACAAAAGAAGAAGACGATGGTGGCAACGACCACAACCGCGATGAAGATGAAGATAGAGATCAGGTCTCGGTTTTGGAGTTTGGGTTAGACTTCGGTTCTTTTGAGAGATGGAGGCTAGGGTTTTGTGTTTGAGAGGAAACAATAGGAATTTAGGTTTGCATGAAATTTAAAAGAGTTTAAATAGTTTAGCATGGATATGGGCCGGGTATTATATGAATCTTATATCACATAGGCATAGGAATAGAGATAAGGTAAAAATTATATTATCATATCAATAACAATCATGTTCCCAATCAAATAATCTAATAAACCCAATAAATTACCATAACCCATTAATCTAAATAAAATTTCCAAAGCAATAACAAGTTAGGATCATGTCAAGAACAATATCAGTCGCGTGTCAGGTTTTGAGATGGTTCAAAGTATGCTTGAGCCGCTCACAAGTGTCTCCAAGCAATCAATTACTCTTTGGGTGCAAGAGATGGCTCAACTCCATCTTGAGCCGGCTCATAATACCCCAAAACCAAAACTCAAAATAACCATCAAAATCAATCAATTTAATTTATTTATTAAAATACCATACGATCGTTCTAGAGTGTTATACTCGCATATTTGTAGATTGATAGAGTATTGCCATGATCGTATAAATTATGCTTTCTAATAGATTGATAGTTTATTGCGATGTATGTAAACTTTATGCTTTTGAGAATTGATAGGTAATTTATTTAATGAGAGAAATTAATAAAAGGAAAGATTATTATTTAAAACACCATAATTAGACAAGATGATTCTAAACTCTAGGCTTTTAACTA
Organism: Agapanthus africanus; assembly: GCA_030015575.1. Classification (NCBI taxonomy): domain Eukaryota; kingdom Viridiplantae; phylum Streptophyta; class Magnoliopsida; order Asparagales; family Amaryllidaceae; genus Agapanthus; species Agapanthus africanus. The sequence continues at coordinate 318,337,072 of JASDDO010000010.1, forward strand.
ATATTAAGAATCTATTTTAATTGCTATTTACTTTCTTTTATTATTGCTTTTATTAGTATAATTTCTAAATCAAAGTTTTAATTCTTAATTCTCAATATTTAACTAAGATTGCCCTCTTTCCCGTGGATCGACCCACAAGTATTACAATTGAAAACCATGCACGTGCGGTATAAATTTACGACTAAGAAAATCACCATCAATTTTTTGGCGCCATTGCCGGGGAAGACGGTTTAAAATTTTAGTAAAATTTTTCGAATTAATATTTCTTTTTTTATTATTATTTTAGTTTTTAGTTTTAGTTCTATTTTACTCTGTTACTTTTAAGTTTTGTTTCCAAAAATTTGGAGTTGCATTGGACGATTTAGAGTGAGACGGAGCCTGCAGAAAAATTTCGGCCTCAACAGAAGCAAAGGGCAGGCTAAAACTGAAATATTTCAGCTAAAAACCGAAATCTTGAAGCCTCAGGAGTCGTGCTTCTTCTCAGGAGTTGATCTTTCTGTCCTCTATTGATTTCTAGTATTCTTTTTAGTATTTCCTTTTTCTGCAATTTAAAAATTTTTCTTTAAAAAATATTAATTTTAAATTTTTTTATAAATTTTTTTAATATCGATGACGAACATGCAAAACCAACTTTATTTGAATTATGTTATCTAGTTGAACCAACACTTACATCTTGCATTATAGCAGATAAATATAGGCGTGATTTTAATTCAATTGACTCATCCATAGCTGTTAATGATGCTTGGTTACGTGTAGAGTTAGATGATATTATGCATAAATTAGAGGCTCTTAAGAATAAAAAAAATGGTTCCTTATAATCCACCTTTTCAAATCTGTATGCATTAATTGTCAAGATCGCTCTCATGTTTATGAAGAGTGTCCATTTATTGTTAGATTTGTTGTTGGAGAAACCGACAAAATTATTGTTGGAATCAAGGCATGTATTCTAATGTTCCTAATTATAATATAGGCTAAAAATTTCAACCAAATTCTTGTAAGTCCATGTCACGCACCCCACGAACTTGCGGGGAGGCGGAATATATGAAAAATGATTATCAAAGCTTCGTAATACGGACTTAAGCGCATGAATCGTATCTAAACTGTTACTAGCAAACTACGAGAGGTTTAACTACTCGGATTCGAAGTTATACCTCACGTTACTTGTCCTTTGGGTCTTCATCGCTGTCCTCCACTCCTCGTAGGCTCCTTGGAATATCGACACCTCAACGGCCTCCTCGAGTCAAAGACGATCCACCCGAGAGCTCCTACGCCAAGCTTGATCTCTAACTTGAGATAACTAGGTTGCTCAAAGTGCTAGTCTAAGCTACCTAGGGGATATAGAGTGAGGTTATGGATGTATTAGTCTAGCTAACCCTTGATCTCAACACATGAGAGGTTAGGGTTAGGGTTTGAAGAGAGAGAGAGAGTTTGAGGAGAGAGAAGGTGAGAAAGTGATTCCTTTTGGATGAATGAAATCATTTGTGTATATATGAAACATATAATAATATTAAGTAAATCACAAATAATGAATTATCACCATGTTTCATTAATACACTAAGTGATTCATCACATGAGTCATATAAAACATTAAATGAATCATTAACTCAATGTATGAATCACTACATCACTCATTAATCCAATTAATGCAAATGCCACCTTAACCCCCAAGTCACCATGCTTCTAGAAGCTTCCCGCGAAATTACGAGAACGCCCCTTCTATCCGTGAAAACACGGAAAAACTTTAGACTGTATAAATCCAATAATCCGATACTAGAATCTGGCTTAAACCAAAGCCGACTAGTAAAAACTGTCCGAGCGTCGTACGTGCGTTTAAACACGTATGCGTCCGAACCCTTGTCGTAAAACCATACGACCTCTATATCGTTTCGCCTGGAGCAGGGAAACTCTCTGTGTGGGACTCTAAAGACTCGACACTACGCTGGCAGTGGGTTTAACCACAGACCGCAAGCGGCACTAGCTGTACGTAACGGTCCCCAGGTAGATGTCGATAAGAAGGCCGATGAGGAAACCCATCCGAACTCCTACTGAGTCTGATGTGACAATCTCCGTACAGTCCGGTCTGTTCGTCTAGGACTATCGCATATCAGGCCTAGGGGGCGGCAAGCGTCAGTCCCCTAAAAGCGGTATAAGTCGTGTCGGAGCGAAGCCCAGTACACCTTGAGAAACTACTGGAACCTACCAGTAAATCTCGCTTGCCCTGGCCAGGGACTTTGCGTAATGGCTCTCTGACACAGCGCGATATCAACTCCCAATACCGGGAGAGACGAATCCTGTCTAACCGCCACTGCCTCCAAGTGCTTCGGGACTGCACCCAACTACTACCTGTTTGCACGACTCCTTTGAGCCGTGGTAGGGCAGCAATCTAAGAACAGTGGGAACACACTCGAGGCGAAGCAGCAGTGTCAAGTCTGCGGACTATGCTGTACTCATGTCACCTGGGAACTGTTAACTGACGACGGGTATAATACCAACCAACAGTTCCCCATGAGTCATGTCCGGTGTACCCGTAACCTAACGAGCACCTGTATACTATCTCCAGTACGATATACTGATGGCTGTGGGACAGACCATCTCCACAACTGGGATGAGAAGCGTACACACTAGTCTACTCCGGAGTATCGATGCCCTGTCTTGATAATCCTACGACTAAGGACCTGTATAGGATGTTGCTTATAGACTACCCAGCCCCCACTAGTGTGACTGCCATCACAACGCTGGTAATCAAGTAAAGATCCTAAGGGCTCTACTAATATGTATAAGTGATACGTTACAAGAAACATATGCACATATTAAAGTAGACTCAAACCAAGTATCATACTACCATTTTTAGCAAGACTGTCAATACAACTGTGAATATCCCAAGCTTCCATTAAGTAATATACAAACTAGTATGATACAGTAATGGCCTTCTAGGGCATAAACACTAACAATCTCCCACTTGCACTAGGGCCATGTACTGGTATATCGCAGACCTATCATCTCGAATAGCCTCTCGAACCGCGTCTGAGGAATGGCCTTTGTGAATGGATCAGCGGTGTTATTCTCTGTCTCTACTCTTTTTATCTCGATCTCCCGGCGATCTACGATCTCCCTGATCAGGTGATACCGCCTTAAGATGTGTCTGGACTTCTGATGGGACCTGGGTTCCTTCGCTAAAGCTATAGCGCCGTTGTTGTCGCAATACAGAGGTATTGGACCAACACTGGTAGGAACCACCTGAAGTTCTATGAGGAACTTCTTCATCCAGACAGCTTCTTTTGCGGCATCGCAAGCAGCTATGTACTCCGCTTCCATCGTTGAGTCAGCAACGGTCTCCTGCTTAGAACTCTTCCAACAGACCGCCCGTCCATTGAGGGTAAAGACATAACCCGACATGGACTTGGAGTCATCCTTGTCACTCTGAAAGCTGGAGTCAGCAAAGGCCTCGATCTGGAGGTCTTTTCTGCCGTACACCAAGAACATTTCCTTAGTCCTCCTCAGGTACTTGAGAATGTTCTTTACTGCTATCCAGTGCTTCTCCCCTGGGTTTGCCTGATACCGGCTTACAACGCTCAATGCGTATGCTACATCTGGTCTGGTACATAACATCGCATACATTGTAGAGCCTACCGCAGAAGCGTAGGGTATAATTGACATGCGATCCCTTTCCAAATCAGTCTTGGGAGACATCTCTTTGGAGAGGGTGATTCCGTGACAAGCCGGTAGGTTACCGTGCTTAGAATCTTCCATACTGAATCTTTTCAATATAGTATCTATGTACCTGGACTGCGAAAGTCCTAACATCCTCTTTGATCTATCACGATAGATCTGGATCCCCAGAATGTAGGTGGCATCACCTAGGTCCTTCATGGAGAACTTCTGTGATAAGAATCTTTTGACTAACTGTAGCATAGGAATATCATTTCCTATTAGGAGAATGTCATCCACGTACAAGACGAGGAATACCACAACTCTCCCTACAATCTTACTGTATATGCATGGTTCATCTGGATTTTTGATAAAGTCGAATTCTTTGACTGTATCATCAAAACAGATGTTCCAACTCCGCGATGCCTGCTTTAGTCCATAAATGGACTTAAGCAGCTTGCACACTTTACCGCTGCTCCCACTCTGAATGAATCCCTCTGGCTGATCCATATAGACACACTCTTCCAAATTACCATTTAGAAAGGCCGTCTTTACGTCCATCTTCCAGATCTCATAATCGTGGAAGGCGGCAATAGCAAGAAGGACCCGAATGGATTTGAGCATAGCCACTGGAGAAAAGGTTTCGTCATAGTCCAAACCAGGTCTTTGACGGAAACCCTTTGCAACAAGTCTAGCCTTATAGGTTTCAACCTGTCCATCCACACCAATCTTCTTTCTAAAGATCCATTTGCATCCTACGGGTTTTACCCCATCTGGAGCAATGTCCAAAGTTCATACTTTGTTAGTGTACATGGACTCCATTTCGGTCCGCATTGCATCCAGCCATTTTACCGAGTCGCCGCTCTGAATGGCTTGCTGGAAGCTAGTAGGGTCGTCATTATCAATGACGCAATCTTCTCTATCCCCGCCTATGAGAAAACCGTAGTATCTCTCGGACGGATGAGACTGCCTACTACTTCTGCGGATAGGCGCCGGTATGTCCCTTTCTTCTGAAACCCCTGGTTCTACCATACTTTCAGTAACAGCTTGTGGTTCTGGAATTTCTTCCAGTTCTACTGCGCTCCCATTCTTCTGATTTTCTAAAAATTCAGCTTCTAAGAATTGGGCATGACGAGAAACAAAAACCTTTTGTTCCTTTGTGTAATAAAAACAATATCCCTTGGAGTTCTTTGGATATCCCACACTAGCGCGGAGTGGTCACCACCTCGACGTTCGTCTCGATACAGCAGACGAGATGTCACCATAGAGTCCTTCCTCCAACAGGATCTGGACATGCCAAAGCAAACGAAGCGAAGGCCAAATTCCTAGCTTCAGGGTCTTGACGGTAACTCATATAAAACCTGAAAGACTACCGGAGATCATCCCACATGGAGTGGTCACCACCTCGACGTTCGTCTCGATACAGCAGATGAGATGTCACCACAGCGTTCTCCCTCCAGCAGGATTCAGACGCGATAATCAAACAACGGAGCCACGGCAAAATCCTTAGTTCCAAATCTCGATGGTTCATCAACAACCTAGAGACAACCGCGACATTCGTCTCGATACAGCAGGCGCAATGCCAACAAACGAAGCAAAGGCCAAATTCCTAGCTTCAGGATCTTGACGGCAACTCATATAAAACCTGAAAGACCATCGGAGATCATCTCACATCAGCGCGGAGTGGTCACCACCTCGACGTTCGTCTCGATACAGCAGACGAGATGTCACCCCAGTGTTCTTCCTCCACCAGGGTTCAGACGCGACAATCAAACAACGGAGCCATGGAAAAATCCCTAGTTCCAAACCTCGACGGTTCATCAACAACCTAGAGACAACCGCGACATTCGTCTCGATACAGCAGACGCAATGCCAGCAAACGAAGCAAAGGCCAAATTCCTAGCTTCAGGGTCTTGACGGCAACTCATATAAAACCTGAAAGACTATCGGAGATCATCCCACACCAGCGCGGAGTGGCTATGACTCATCGGGGTTCTCCAAAATGACCCTAACCTCAAGTAAAAAGCGGCATGGTAAAATTCCTAACGCTTTCTCTTCTGACGGTCAAACTGCCTAAGAAGATTGCTTAAAGATGTCTTGTCCAGCCCCCGAAGGGATCAGAGACACGACAGTCGCAAGGCTACTCGAACAGCAATATTGCCTGTCGAGGGATACATCAGCCAACGCGACGGTACGACGGGAAAAACCCTAGTACCACAGACCCTAACGGACCTTTGTCATAAAGAGCAGAGGTTAACTATGACGTTAGGACATCCTTGCGAGAACTTCTCGATTCGTCTCGACTCGTAAGGCAAAGCCTTAGGCAATGGGGATTAGAAAAAAAAACCTGTTTCCTAAGCACTGGGGCCCGGCAAGTCAGTCCAAAACGGACTCTTGCATACTATTCACGGGTCACACTCTCTGAAGTCGAACATCGACAAGGAGGGAAATAACCACTCACAAGTCCTCTCAACTTGTAAGCGGGAAAAATTCTCTTGTGAGATCCTTACGACTCTCAAGAGAAAATACACACTTAGGAGGTCCTCATGACTCCTAGAGAGAAAATACACCTATGGGATCCTCTCGATTCGTAGGGAGAAAATTCTTTATGAGACCCTCACGGCTCATAAAGTTGAAAAGTCTTAGGTGGCAGATCCTACCCCTGTCTCCTAAGCCATCACTGCCCTGCAAAGAGGTCAAGATGGACCATTTATGGGCCGCACTTGCCAAAGCTACATGCCACTGAAATGGAGAAGTTACTCATGAGCATATAAACTACTTCACGCCAGAGTAAAACATAAAGAAACAGAAGGGTGCAGCTTATGGACCTCAGGGTTTGAAACTATATCTCTTAAGAGTTGAGGTTTGAGTCAATGATAAATGACGACACTTGTGTCCGCTCGTTATCTTCTCAGATCAAGATTCTGAAAGTTATATACCAACCCGAAACTGGTCATACGCTATGCATTACTCCGCACTACTTCACCCATGTATATACTTACGTGGGCAAAGTAGTGGGGGGCATTTGTTCCCGCCAAAAATTTCTGCGCAAAAGAGTCCAAGGTATCAAATGGCAGCGATACGCTTAAGAAAATGCGAACCAGTATCTTCCGGCCTGTATTTTGATAAACTCCCGAAAGAGAAACAGCCAGATTCTGATGATATTGGAAGCATCTCGAAAAACTCTTCGATTTGATATATTATGGGCTTCATAATTCATCCGGGATCAAAAGTTATGAGCAAATATGCTATGCACTGTTCCCTGATTAAAAAATCAGGAATTTCCTCAATGAGGTATCACGTGCTCACACGTGATCAATGGTCACGTGTTGACACGTAATATTTAAAACATGAATAAAAAAAAGCTACTGAGGAAGGACCCAATTGGGGGTCACGTGCTCACACGTGACCAATGGTCACGTGTTGACACGTGATAGTTAAAACAGAAATAAAAACAAACGGCTGAAGGGGAACCAATTGAGGGTCACGTGCTCTCACGTGACCAAGGGTCACGTGCCAGCACGTGATAGGCTTTGAAAGCTTTACAGTTTAATAGAATTAAAATTCTAAATTTCTCTAAATCTTTCCAAATAGAATTAAAATTCTAAATTTCTCTAAATCTTTCCAAATGGAAAAGAATTATGGGGACCGTTGGATTAAAGATCCAAGGGTGATTAAAAATCACCAATTTATGGAAGGATCTTAGACAAGGAAAGATTTCCCCTAAATCTCACCGAAAATAAAAACAGAATATCTTTGGATTTAAAATCCAACGGTGAATAAAATTCACTGAATGATCTAAAGGCTCATATTAAATATGAAAACAAATCAAATCTTTCAATGAGAGATTTGCTAAACAAATTGATTCTTTTCCTTCTCCTATAAATAAGAGCCAAGAAAAGAAGAGAAGGGATCTACTTTTTGGAGAGAAGAACAGAGAGAGGAGAATTTAATTCTCAAGAGAAAAAAAAAGAGAGGAGAATTTAATTCTCAAGAAAGAAAAGATAGGAGATTTTAATTTTCAACAAAGAAAACCCTAAGTGAGAAAAGAAAGGGAATCAAAACTTCAAACAGAGAATTTAATTCTCAAAATCTAAGAGTTTAACTCTTTTACAAAAGAACTTAGTTCTTCCTCTAGTTGAAGATCTGCAGAAGCACATCTCCCCATATGTTGAGAATTTAATTCTCATCGGGTTGAGATTCTGCCATGCAGATCCAAAACATAGAGGGGGAATTGAGTTTAGAGAATTTAATTCTTCCAAAACAAAATTAGGGTTTAACCCTATATAAGAATTTAATTCTCTCAATTTACAGGAATTTAATTCCTTCAAGATATGAAATTAGGGTTTAAACCCTATCTGAGAATTTAATTCTCCTAAAACTATAGGAATTTAATTCCTGTTAAAATGAAATTAGGGTTTCACCCTATACAAGAATTTAATTCTTTTATATATATGGGAATTCAATTCCTCTAAAAGAAATTAGGGTTTAACCCTACATAAGAATTTAATTCTTTCATAATAGGAATTTAATTCCTCCAAAATCATGATTAGGGTTTAACCCTACAGAGAATTCAATTCTCAAAATAAAATAGAGATCTCTGTGCAGGAATAAAAATAGGTCACGTAACCCCTAAAAAGATCCCCAAAAATAAAAAGGAAAAAGCTTTGAGGCAATGCCTCACGTGCTCCCACGTGACTCCCAAAACGCAGAAAGAAGAAATAAAGGAAATGAAGGCTTTGGGCGCTCTCACGTGTTACCACGTGACCCCTTGGCAAACGCTTTAACAGTCAGCGCATAAATCCACATCACGTGTCAACATGTGATGCTTAAAATAAAAATAATAAAAAGTGTTTAACACTTAATTGCAGAATGAGGTAAAGGGGATCTGGTCCCACCTCTGGGTGCCCTCACGTGGCCCCACGTGACCCATTCCTATTTAGTGTTTAACACTAATTTAAAGAACTTTGTACCCATTGTTTAACACTGGTGTTTTCTAGTGTGTAACACTAATTTGACAACTTCATTTCCAGTGTTTAACACTGTTGTTTGCTAGTGTTTAACACTAATGTAGGGGATTATATTTCCAGTGTTTAACACTGATTATCTTTTAGTGTTTAACACTAATTTGAGAGTTTATCTCCAATGTTCAATACTGAGGTTCTCCAGTGTTTAACACTACTTTTAGCCAAATTGGCTAATTTTCCAGAGGCAAAGCCTCCCATTCAAAATTGAGTAAAAATCAGAACCATAATGTCTACTACTCAATCAAAGATAAAAATGTTCTCAGAGCCCTCAAACTCTGATTTAGCATTGCTAAATAATGTGGGCTTGAACCCAGACAAATGTCTAATGGTCCAACCAAAGGGCCAATATTTCAAACTTAAGTGGACTTAGCCCAAATTGGCCATAAGTCCTCAATTCAGACTCAACTGAGCCAATGTGCTCATAACCTAATTAACTGGTCTTAGTTCCAAATTAGACTACAGATCACTTAATCCACCTTGGTTCAAGGGTACATCTCTTCACTCCTTTGATATTTATCGTTGTAATTCCTCAGCGTCTTCAAAGAGGTGACGGATCCCGATAACCACACATTTCACGGACTGTGGGGTCCTTAAACTCATGGACTACGATGTCCTTAAACTTTATCGACTACGATGTCTTTAACCTGGACTGTGGGGTCTCTTTAAACTCACAGACTACGATGTCCTTAACCTTGACCAGGATGTCTTTAAACTAACAATGGACCACCATGTCCTTAAACTGGTAATCGACCGCAATGTCCCTAAACTAAACAATAGAGCCCAAATGCTCTTTTGTTGGATCTAAATGATCCCGTTAAGTTGATCTTAGTCTGAAATGAGACTAACGTATCCTTAACAAACGGTTTAGTTGATCTTAGTCTGAAATGAGACTAACGTATCCTTAACAAACGTTTAAGTTGATCTTAGTCTCAAATGGGGCTAACGTATCATTAAACCCAAACCCCCAAACCCAAATCTAAGAAAATACGGATTTGGACTAATCCACGCCCTTCGGGCGACAACATAAATTAGTCTCCGTATACAATCCACGGGCAACCAAAAACAAAACAAACACTCACGACACGAAGTGACCATATGGAGAAGGAGAAAGTTGTTAACGCGATGCGGTAGCGTAATTAACTGCAAGGGCTTGCGCCTGCAGGGAAGAGCGTCCCCACAATCAAAAACCCCTCAAACGAGGGGGAATCTGACGAAGTCTGCTACATCGGTCGCATCCGTTTAAACCTTCGATACATGGTGCCATAAATCAACTTGGCATCTTCGGAGAGGTGGACGGATAGCACCAATTAGCATCTGCCCCGAATGTCATACAAAACGTCTGTCTTGCGCGTCTTTCGGAGGGGAACAGGGGTCTGGCTTTATCCACCCCCTAGACTCGATATGCGATACTCTTAGACTAACAGCCCGGACTGTACGGATATTTTCACTATCAGGCTCAGTAGGGGTTTGGATGAGTTTGCTCATCGGCCTTCCTTTCGCTCAATACCTGGGTAGCCGTTACGTATAGCTAGTGCCGCGGACGTGCTTATAGTTAAACCCACTGCCAGCATATTGACGAGTGTTTAGAGTCCCACACAGAGGGTTTTCACGGTTCAGGCGATATGGTGTAGATGATGTATGTTGGTACATACAGGTGTCCGATTAAATGTGTGTACAGGCTGCACAGACTTTAATCGGACGGTTGATAATACTAGCGGCTTAGAATTAAGCCGGATTATTAAATCAGGTATTGATTTAATAATTTATATATATGTATATATGTATTCTATTATTATTGTTCACTATTCATTTTCTCTCTTGGCTATTCGTATTTTTGTACGAATACGCGTATATGTATTTCGATACGTATACCGGGAAGTATTCCGTATTTATACGGAATAGCTTCTAGAAGATTGGACACCTCATTTGTATGATTTCATTTTTTAGAAAATCATTTGTTATACAAATGAGGTGGAGGGGTGAGTTGGCATGAGCATGGGCTTGAGCATGTTGAGAGGTATGGCTTGGACTTGTTTATTGTAAAATTGAAATGAGATGTTTATTTTTGTGTGTGATTGAGAGAGAGGGGGGCAGCCACTTGCTTAGGTTTGGCCTTGCTCATTTTTTCTTCTCTTGTTTTTACTTCACTTGCTTCATGAATTCTTATTCACACTCACTTGGAGTTTTAACCATTTTCTTTAGTTGCTCATGGCACATGTTTCCTCACCTCCTTCATCTTCTTGAGTTGCTCTTGGAGCATTTGTGATGAGAGAAAAACTATAGTGACACATTCCTACACCTCCACTCTCCATTGTTAGCAACCTTGGAGCGTCGGTTGCCTCGCTTGGCGAGGCTGGAGCTTGCGCCGTTTCTCTCAGGTGGATCATCGTAGATGGAGGAAGACCGGCAACCAAACTCGATCCAGACAACAACTAGGAGCTTAGGAAGATGGTTGAAGACCGAAGGACACGGATCAACTCGGTATAACCATTCTAACTTCTTTATATATGCTTGCTAGTATAGGGTTTAGGGTAGATCTGGGCATCGGGTAATGGTAGCGCCAATTTAGAAAAATTTTGTTCCGCATTTGGCCACGGTTTGATAGCCGGGGCGCTGCCGTAACCCAACAATATAAACTAATATCCTCAACGCCCCATCTCAATTTCATAATGGTTTAAACGTTATGAATTTGAAGACAAAATGATGAAGAACAAATTTGCAAGTTCACAACTTATCATAAGAAAATAATCTCGGAAATATGTCTAGCAAAGCGGACATATGCCATGGATCGCTTTTGCATGTCGCAAAGTGGATCTTGATGGGTTTTTGTCGGCACCCTGGCCATCTACCATGGCCGATGAGGAACAAAAACTGGCGTTCAAAAATTTTGGTGCAAACAAAACCCATCCCAAGATCGAAACCATAAACTATACTAGCTAACAAAAGAGTGCTATTCTACTATGATAGAATGGTTATACCGAATGAACCAAGTTTTTCGGTCTTCAACCTTCATCGCAAGCTCCTTGTGGTCGTCTAGATCGAGTTTAGTTGCCGGTCTTCCTCCGTCGATGATGATCCACCCGAGAGAAACGACGCAATCTCCAGCCTCGCCTAGCGAAGCAACCGACGCTTCAAGGTTGCTAGCAATGGAGAGTGCAGGTGTAGGATTATCTCACTATATTTTTCTCTCATCACTAATACTCAAAAGAGCAATCATAGAAGATGAAGAAGGTGGTGAGGAAACTAGTGGCATGAGCAACCATGGAAAGGCTAAGTTTCTCAAGAGAGAGAGAGAATCATCAAGTGAAGAAAGAATGAATGGATAGCATGTAAAGAATATGGCTACCATAATTTTCAACCATGCATACAAAATATCTTTTTCAGTTTTTCAATAAACAAATGAGAACCATGCTTCTCTACATGCCAAGCTATGCCCATGCCAACTCACCCCTCTACCTCATTTCCCAAATTGATTTTCTAAAATGAAAATCAAATAATGAGGTGGTCATTTTCTAGAAGCTATTCCGTATAAATACGGAATGCAACCCGGTACACGTATCGAAATACATATACGCGTATTCATACAAAAATACGAATAGCCAAGAGAGAAAATGAATAGTGAACAATAATACTAGAATACATATATATAAATACATATATAAATTATTAAATCAAAACCTGATTTAATAATCCGGCTTAGTCCTAAGCCGCTAGTATTATCAACCGTCCGATTAAAGTCTGTGTAGCCTGTACACATATTTAATCGGACACCTGTATGTACCAACATACGTCATCTACACCTTATCGCCTGAACCATGAAAACCCTCTGTGTGGGACTCTAAAGACTCGTCAATATACTGGCAGTAGGTTTAACAACAAGCACGTCAGCGGCACTAGCTTTACGTAACGGCTACCCAGATATTGAGCGAAAGGAAGGCCGACGAGCAAACTCATCCAAACCCCTACTGAGCCTGTCCGTGACAATCTCCATACAGTCTGGTCTGTTCGTCTAAGAGTATCGCATATCGAGTCTAGGGGGTGGATAAAGTCAGACCCCTAATAACGCAACATATCGTGTCGGTATGAAGCCCATCACCCACAGAGAAACTACTGATCCAAATCGGTAATTCTCGACTACCTTGGCCAAGGATTTCTGGTGATGGCCACCCGTGCACAGCGCGACATCAACCCCCAATACCGGGAGAGATGAATCCCTGACGATCCGCTCTCTGCCTCCATGTAGCTCAGGACTGTACCCAACTAAAACCTGTTTACACGACTCCTTTCAGCCGTGGTACGGTAATAATCAAAGCATAGTGGGAACTCACACGAGATAAATGACGATCTCAGGTCGACGGACTAACCTGTACTCAAGTCACCTGGGAACTGCAATCTGACAATAGGTATAATACCATCTAGTAGATTCCCGGTGAGTCCGTCCAGTGTACTCATAACCCAATGAGCACCTGTATACTCTCTTAGGTGACTAACTGACACCAATGGCTTGTGAGACCAGCCACCGCCCCTCGTCAGGGTCTCGATAAGTATACACTAGTCTACTCTTGAGTATCAATGCCCAGTCTCGATACTCCACCACTAGGGACATTTAAGGATGTGCTAATAGACCACCCAGCTCCCACGTATATGATCTCCATCATAATGCTGGTAGTCAAGCAAGAATCCTATGGGCTCTATCAATATGCAATAGTGATCTGTAATGCCACCTAATGTTGTAAATGATGATAAAGACAAACCAAATAGCATACTATCATCTCGAGTAAGACTGTTCTACCGGTATAGGTCCTCCCTCAATTATCACAATCGCGTGCCTGCGATTCAATAATTTACTTGAGGGCACTATAGCCAACAATCCCCCACTTGCACTTAAGGCTAATTATTGCGGTGTCGCATACTCATAGCCCGTATGATACCGAATACCCAACTTCTCTACTAATCAGTCTCGCAAAGCCCGTTTGCGACACTATTGCGTTCGAGAAATAGCCTGAGTGAGTGGATCCGCTCCAGTGTTTCTATCTTTATCTCTCTATATCTCAACTTCGCGGAGAAATACTATCTCCCGAAATGAGCGATACCTGTCTTAGAATTTGTCTGGATATCTGATGGGGCCTAGTTCACAAATGAACTCCAAATCCAACAAACTTCTTAGACTATATCATCCACTGAATTTAATCAATATCCTGCGCCATGCCTTCCTCAATATCCGCTTGGACCAGCTGTCCAACATACTGCCCCTCAAAAGAGGGAAAATTATAACTAGGACAGCCACTCTGTCATCCATGTCATCTTGAAAGCCTAAAATGATAACCGCCTCCTGAAAGAGGCTGCCGTTACCATATACCAAGAACATCCACTTATGTTCATAACTGCTTTCCTGTGTTTATCCAGGATTGGATTAATATATATATATATATATATATATGCTTATTGCAGCTAGTGCAAAAGCAATATCTGGTGTGGTACTTGACATTTCATGATTAATTCAATTTCCTAAGCAAGTGATATGCTAATCATGCAGATCCCTCTCCTCATCGGTCTGAAAGACATCTCTTTAGAGAGGGTGACTCCATCACCTGCGGGTACACCACCACGCCAGGAGTCATCAATTCTAAAACACTTTAGAATAGTGTCGAGTACCCAAATTGGGATACTTCCTAAATCTATATCTAAAACCATGGATCTAGTGACCAGAAACCCTGATATTTTATCCATATCCTATGTGGAGAAACAACCTTGTGACAACCACTGTATAACCGATCGTAGTACAGGAAGATCTCTTCCTATTAAGTGCATTTCATCCAAATACCAGGACATCACTCCCTACTACCTTCTTACCAGATCCATCTGTTATTCTAATGAAGTCAAACTCTATGAATGTCACATCAAAAATAGACGATCTATCTCCGCTATATCTGCTTCAGTCTATAAATAGACATAAGCTACTTGCCCACCATGCTTCTGCTGCTCCCACTAACTACAACAACCCTCTGGCAGAGTCATATACACATGCACTTCTAAAACTAATTCAGAACGATGTTATACTCATCCTCCTGCCAGATTTCATAGTCTAGAACAACAGTAGTGGTAAGTTTGGGTAATCAAAAACCTCCTTGTCACCGTCTTTGAGGAGACCGAAATACCTCTCGGGTGCTTGAGGTTACCCACCAAATCTGCGGAGTCGCTAATGGAATGTCGGGTCCAATTAAATCTTTAGGTTCTACTAAATTTTTAGTAATCGTTTATGGTTTTGGAATAACTTCCAGTTCTACCATATTCCCACTAATGTTTTCTGAAAAGAATTCATTTTACTAAAACTGCGGCGAGTCAAGAACAATATAACTATTGATCTTCCAGATGGTAGAAAGTTAACCCTCGTCAAAGCCCAGGAAAACCCACAAACTGCCCTTACTGAAACGTGCCTAGAGTTTGTCCAGATTCTGGTTTTAAGCGTCAGCCGGATGATCAGTCGAAAATAATGTATTTTTAACACGGCAATTTCCCCATCTTTTGCACTCATTTAGAAGTGTTCGGTATTCATGTTTCACATATTAACAAAACAGTCGTAAAATATCAGATTGCATGTGTTAGACTCTAAAACCGACATTTCTGAGGAAATTGTGTGTTTTTCATGGCATCGCATCATTCCTGTATTGCGCAACACTTGTGTCGAGATTTGTGCAGGAAATTGCAGGTGCAGAGTCAAAAGAAGCTGATCAAAAATACGCCAACTCAATGATTTCAGATCTGGTAGCATTTCAGAAGGAGATATAAAATTCAACATATCAAAACAAGGCCCACAAGTCAGCCCAAATCATCACCAGAAGTCCCAAGCCCCAAGCCTCCAACATGGCCGCGGAACCGCGGCAGGAGCCGGCTTGCGCCGCGGTTCCGCGGTGCTTCTGCCACGTCAGCACTTCAATTTTAGGGCATAATTCCTCTCTCAGTCCCTGCAGCTCAGAATGATATGTCAAGTTCCAGAATACCCTCGAAGCTACTGCCAGATCAGCAAAGATCATTAAGCAGGGCTAATCTTAATTAAGCTCCTAACTAATCACATCTAGAAGCTTCTCCTCTAACTAACTTTTGGAGGGAAATTCAAATTTCTTCAACAAACTTTTGGAGGGAAACTTAGAATTTGAAATCCTAGATCTAGGGTTTGGATATCTATAAATAGAAGCCTAGACCTGGGGTTAAAGGCTAATCAATTTTTAGGGAATCAATCTTTAGTTAGTTAATCTCCCATTCCTAAATCTCTCTCTTCATTTTCTTCCACAAGTCTAGTGACAAGGCTTGTGCGAAACCCTAACCCTAATTCCATTCCAAATTCAAGATCTTGAGTACCAATCAAGCAAGAAGCCCTTCAACCTTTTATGAGCGGAGCCGATCTCCAACCGAGCAAGTGATCCAAGCCAATCCGCGACTCAAGGAGCCGAGCGAAGCCAAATCGACGATCAAGTTCTTCCTCTTGTAGTTCTTGAGCGAATGTAATGAAATTGTTGATATAAATAAAAGGTGAAATTCTTTAATCTTGCTTTCTTTAATTTCTTGCATCATGATTCGATCTCAATTTATGATTGCAGTTCTTGTTGTGATGTTTGAGTAAAACTCCGCTCGTTAAGGAGTCGAGACGATCAATAGAATGATGATGTAACAAATCTTAAAACGATTTTTAAGTCCTACGAGTTTTGTAAACCCTAGCAAGTTCAAGAATCGATGACCTAGTTTCATAGCGATGCTTTCTTGATTGTGATCGCTCGAAATTAGGAATCTACGATCGTTTCTTGAAATTACTAGAGGCTGGAATGTAAATGATATCGATGAAAGAACAAGGGATAAATGATGAAACCCTAGTTTCACAAGAAATCTCTAATTCTCGTCGATCATCATCGATCTAGTATCAATTCATCGAAGGATAAGAATACGTCATTGTAAGATTACATCACATCTATAGATCCGATCGATTCCTACGAGCCTCATTTCGATTCTTGATATTTGGTTTGGAAAAATCATCAAACTATCAATTCTTGATTCTATCTTTTTCTTGTTATTAGATCTAGTTTTTCTAATTCTTGAACTTCAAATACAAATCTTGAATTGTTTTGTTTTGTTTTCTTTAAAGTTTCAATTCATCTAATTTGAAACACGAACGATTACACTGTCCCTGTGGAATATCCGCACTCACTTACAATCGACATCCGACACCGTAGTTGATTGCGGTCAAATATAATTCTTTGATTGTGATTCTATACATTTTCTAAACACACATAAAGAAATGATCAATCAAATGGCGCCGTTGCCGGGGATAGTGCGCTAATTGTTCGTATTTTGAAATTTGAGTTGAAAAATTTATTCCATTATAATTTTTAGATCTAAACTCGCACAAACCCTAATACGTGTGTTGTGATTTGATTGCGAGGAAATCTGGAATTATTGGAGCTGGAGAAAATTTATTTTGAAATTTCCAGAGAGCTCTTGAGGTGAACAGAAGCCTCTATATAAAATTTTGTGCAGTGATCTCCTCACCAGACCGCGATTCCGCGGTGTAAGTCCCTCATTGTCGCGCTTCCGCGGTGGCATTAGCTCTTCTCTGTACCAAAATTCTCTGGTAATTTCTATCTTTCTTATCTCTTTCTTAAATATGCTCTAAATAACAATTTGCTGCAGGTTTCTTTGCAAATAAATCGCAGCGCCGCAAAAAGCAAAATTAAATTTGTGCGTGTTTTTGTTTCTTGGTTGTTTGCATTCTAAATACGGATATTAAGGGGCACGGCCAAATCCAAATTAGGTGGGGAGTTCATTACCCTTCCTAAGCCCCGAAAATCGCAAAATTGCATCCGCATTTACCCTAATTAACTAAAAAATATCTAGAGATGACTCTAAGGACCGTCGCGCTCACTTAGGACAAGAGAAGGCCGTGGGTAATTCATTGCTTATCCGCGTTTTCTTGTGGTGTCTAAGGTAAGTGTGTCGAAGGCTAGTGGTTATTAATTAGGCCCACTACTTACGTAGTGGAGTATCTTCCCACTTACCTGGCACTTACCTGGCCACAGGAGGACAAAGAGGCAGTGGAGGATTCTATCCCGCGACTTATCTTTTGGCAGTTAGGAGCGGTTTAGAGCCAGACCTAGGTGACCACTAGAATTAGGGTTTTGTGTGTTGCATTTATTTTGTTGCATCATTTTTTCAAAAATCCGTCCAATTTTCAAAACAAACACCGCATTCTTTTATTATTCCCCTAATTATAAATTCACGCTGCCACTTGTACTAACCCTTTTTAGTGCAAGATAGGCTGGACACGGGTTTCTAGTGCCTGTTAAGTCCGCGTTTCCTTGATCGACCCTAAAGTCGGTATTTCTACATTTACCCTTTTCTTTTACCCACCACCACACCCACATCGATGGATCCATCTCCATCGAACTTCTTTTCCACTAATCTGCCGCCATCCGTTGGTGCGCAGAATCCACCTCGCATTTCTCTCCAAGAGAGGTGCTATCCAACACGAGGCCCACTTTCCATCTGTCTTTCCATTCCACCAGCCAATAGGGAAAATTTTCAAATAAAACCCCAATACATCAACCTTCTACCAAAATTTCACGGTCTCGAGTCTGAAGACGCATACGTGTTTATCACGAAATTTGAAAATGTATGCGCAATGATGGGTACTTCACAGCTTTCTATGGATGCTTTCCGTCTACGTCTTCTCCCATTCACTTTGTGCGATTTAGCCGAGAAGTGGCTATACAACACTACCGCACATTCCATTTCAAATTGGGAAGACTTCATCAAAGCATTCCTTAAGAAATTCTACCCACATCAAAAGACAGCTCGAGTCCGTAGCGAAATCTATCAATTCACCCAGCTTCCAAATGAAACATTTTCAAAATGTCTTGAACGTTTCAAGGATCTGTTAGTCCAATGTCCACATCACGGCATCCCGAGATGGGAACTGTGCTGAATCATTTATGAGGGCATTAATCCTAACACAAGACAGACCCTTGAATCCATGTGTCAAGGCAACTTTATGACAAAAGATGATGGGGAAGCCTGGAATTTTCTAGAAAATTTCGCTGAAAATTCTTTACAGTGGGAGGGTGTGAGTCAATCGTCTAGGGATGGCAATGATATTTCCATAGGAGTTAGAGCTGACATTGCAGCTTTACACAAGAAACTCGAGACTATGGAAAATAAATTTTTAGCCGCCACCCTAAATCAAATGTCACTCTCCAAAACTGTATGTGGCTGCTGTTCTGATCCGTCTCACTTGAAGGAAGAATGTCCGTTTCAAGGTCATGAGCATACCAATGCCACATTTCAAAGACCTAGAAACGATCCATCTTCCTCCACATATGATCAGGGTTGGAGGAATTACCCAAATTTTTCTTGGAACCAATCACAATTTCAAAACATGGTTCTAACCCAATACAATTTCCAAAGGGCTCCTCCACCACAACAGCAACCACAATTGAGTCAGCACCCCTTTCAAGCACAAAATTTTCAAAATCCGGTCAACACACCTGCACTTTCTAGTCCTTTGCATTTGATCGGGACTGATGAAACCTATTCAATTGCACAATGCATGAATTTGGTCTTAACAAATATCATGCATGTTTCGGCTGAAATAAAGACTTCTGTCGATTATATAAAGAAAAACTCTGCGTCCTAAAGCGAGAGTATTAAATCGATGGAAGAAGAAATTGCAAGATTAAAAGCCGAAATGAGTGCAAGAGAGAAAGGGAAACTTCCAGCTCAACCTTTACCCAATCCTGGCTATTCACATCATGTGGATGCAATCACGTTGAGATCTGGAAGAGTGCTTGACACTCACGTTGGGGAAAAGTTTGATGATACTGATAAATCAATCAATAACACCCTGGCTGAGACCTTTCCTCACACACACACTTCTAGTTCTGACCCCAGTTCTTCTACCCCATCACCTTCTTCCGAGCCTATTCTTCGTTTCTCAAAAGGCTCGCCACCTCAGTCCACCTCTTTTACCCCTCCACGGACGATCCCCACTTCTATTTTGGGATCGGTTCCACACACACTTCCTTCTCCTATGATGGACCCAGCGCTTATTGCTAAAGCACCTTATCCGAATCGGTTAAGGGTTAACACACCGAGTCCACATATGGAGAAGATCATGAACATGTTTAAGCAAGTTAACATCAACATCTCTCTCCTAGATGCTATCCAACAAGTTCTGTCTTATGCGAAAACTCTTAAGAACTTGTGCACTAGGAAGAGGAAGACTCAAGTGCCCAAGAAGATATTCATGGCAAAGACAGTAGACACGGCCTTCCCCCAGCAATTACCGAGGAAACGTAAGGATCCTGTATATCCTACGATTTCCATTTCTATTGGGAAAAAACGCATTAACCGTGCTCTACTAGACCTTGGCGCTAGTGTTAACTTGCTTCCATACTCAGTCTATGAGCAGTTAGGGATCGGAGGGTTGAAGCCAACCCATTGCACTCTCCAGATGGCTGACCGATCAATCACCAAACCTATGGGTGAACTGGAGGATGTGTTAATAAAAATCGGGGAATTCATATTCCCTGTGGACTTTATTGTAATTGATACACAGCCTGTAGCGAACCCACGAAATCAAATTCCGGTGATTTTAGGTCGCCCCTTTTGGCCACTTCCAATGCTATCATCAACTGTCATAACGGTTCTATGACCCTATCTTTCGGGAATAGGTCAATAGAGCTGAACATTTACAAGTTAGGAAGTGTACCCTCCGAACCTACTGCTCAGGTCTGTTCTGTCGACTTAATAGATGTCGACAGCAGCGAATTTGATGATCCTCCTGATACCGATCTTGACTCTTTTTATACGTTATTGTTTGACCCAACTATGTATCATACACATACGGACTCTTCCACCGAGATGTCCGGGTCAACAACTAACACTCATTATGAACTGTTTTTAGAGTCAGAAGATCACCCCGCACTTTGTGATGACATTATTCTTCGGGGTATGGATGGAACTTTTGAGGAGATCTTCGCTGATGAACTCGCATTTTTAAATGACACGGGTGTTGAGATGAATCATCTCCCAATCAATGAAATTGAACCTCTACCCCTTCTTTTGACTTGTAAAAAGAATGCGAGTAATCCATCACATTCACTGCATCGTCTCTCCAAAATGAGACGCACACACATTCTATTCCACCACTTACCCTTTCCACACTTCTTCTTCCACCAACCAGAGCACTGCATTGATAAAATTTTTGAATGGTTGGTGTTAACATTCGGTCTTTGCAAAGCTTGGCATCGACCACTGATTTTTGACCCCCTCATGTGATTTTCAAAGATTAACATTGCTTAAGTTTGGGGGGGTATATAATCGGGCTCTTGAAAAGAAAATTTTTACAAAATTTTGAGCCAAAAATAAGTTTGGGGGAGGTTCTTCACTTAAATATTTTGCCCCCACTAATAAATTCCTCCCAAGCTTACAGGTTTTTCGAGATTTAGCAGATGGCAACAGTGAGGACACTGTTGAAAACAAGTTTGGGGGAGGTTTGTGCTTATTTTCGCATCATTTGCATATCACTTTGCATAAGCACAAAAATTTTTTCAAAACCTATAAAAATTTCAAAAAATTTCAAAAGATAAAAATATTTTTTGTACATAAATAAGATAATAAAAGTTTAGATAGTGAAAAATTACATCCATGAGATTAGAAAAATTTAAGAAAACCTATAAAATTAGAAGTTTTCTTATACGAACTAGTAATAAGTAGTTATAAGCCGTTGTCCCAAGGGTTAGTAAGATGAAGGACGTCACTAATCTGAGGATAAAAATAAGTCTGAAAAATAGTTTCTATTCTGGAAGCCAAACATTTTGAACGTTTATACCCTGCTATTCGCACTTACACACGTCTTAAAGCCTGGGATAGTAAAGAATACCTTGAAATGCTCTTGTCTTAAAGCCAAAAGTATGAAGGAAATAAAAAAAATGAATAAAATATAAAGTGGTGAGAAAAATAAACACTGGTTTTGTTATCACCAAGGGCAATAAAAAAATGTATAGCAAGGGTGCTTCTTCACCTAGTGCCCTAAGGCCAACTGGTCTGGGAGTCATTGCTATGCCTGAGGTGGTGCAAGACGAGGAAAATACACCAAATAAGCAAGCACATAAGTAATCGGTTGGTTAGTACCTCAAGAATTATTAACGATCGCATGAAAGTGTGTGAGCAATCTCATCTAAATATTCATTAATTAAAAAGTACTGAGGCTGATGGACAAGAGTATGATAGCTTGAATTGAATTCTACGGGTGTAGGGATGTCTTTACACACACGCAGAGTTATATGATCGATGTTTGGAAAACAGATAGGAATGAAAAATAAGACGATGTTTTATTGAGGGAGGACGTGATTTCTAACATCTTTTCATGACCATTAAGATAGGGCTCATGACAACCGAAAAGCTAGCTTAGTTGGAAACCCTAATTTTCAAGGCTTTTCTTTTACAATTCGTGTCTTTAAATGTAATATTCATGATCTTCCTTTTATTATTGGATTTTGTGGGTGCAATCCGCTGAAAACCCTCAGGAGACAACACTCCTCCTACTAGGGACACCTAGAGGTTTAAAGGCTTGTTGCACGTGCTCAGTGCAATCGTGTTGCCTACGAAAGTGTGCTAGTTAGTTTTTTCTCTTTCTTTATTTTCTCCTTCTCTTTTTAATAAAACATTCGCTCGAGACGATCGAAATTAAGTTTGGGGGTATTTGATCAGTCGAAAATAATGTATTTTTAACACGGCAATTTCCCCATCTTTTGCACTCATTTAGAAGTGTTCGGTATTCATGTTTCACATATTAACAAAACAGTCGTAAAATATCAGATTGCATGTGTTAGACTCTAAAACCGACATTTCTGAGGAAATTGTGTGCTTTTCATGGCATCGCATCATTCCTGTATTGCGCAACACTTGTGTCGAGATTTGTGCAGGAAATTGCAGGAGCAAAGTCAAAAGAAGCTGATTAAAAATACGCCAACTCAATGATTTCAGATATGGTAGCATTTCAGAAGGAGATATAAATTCAACATATCAAAACAAGGCCCACAAGTCAGCCCAAATCATCACCAGAAGTCCTAAGCCCCAAGCCTCCAACATGGCCGCGGAACCGCGGCAGGAGCCGGCTTGCGCCGCGGTTCCGCGGTGCTTCTGCCACGTCAGCACTTCAATTTTAGGGCATAATTCCTCTCTCAGTCCCAGCAGCTCAGAATGATATGTCAAGTTCCAGAATACCCTCGAAGCTACTGCCAGATCGGCCAAGATCATTAAGCAAGGCTAATCTTAATTAAGCTCCTAACTAATCACATCTAGAAGCTTCTCCTCTAACTAACTTTTGGAGGGAAATTCAAATTTCTTCAACAAACTTTTGGAGGGAAACTTAGAATTTGAAATCCTAGATCTAGGGTTTGGATATCTATAAATAGAAGCCTAGACCTGGGGTTAAAGGCTAATCAATTTTTAGGGAATCAATCTTTAGTTAGTTAATCTCTCATTCCTAAATCTTTCTCTTCATCTTCTTCCACAAGTCTAGTGACAAGGCTTGTGCGAAACCCTAACCCTAATTCCACTCCAAATTCAAGATCTTGAGTACCAATCAAGAACGAAGCTCTTCAACCTTTTATGAGCGGAGCCGATCTCCAACCGAGCAAGTGATCCAAGCCGATCCGCGACTCAAGGAGCCGAGCGAAGCCAAATCGACGATCAAGTTCTTCCTCTTGTAGTTCTTGAGCAAATGTAATGAAATTGTTGATATAAATAAAAGGTGAAATTCTTTAATCTTGCTTTCTTTAATTTCTTGCATCATGATTCGATCTCAATTTATGATTGTAGTTCTTGTTGTGATGTTTAAGTAAAACTCCGCTCGTTAAGGAGTCGAGACGATCAATAGAATGATGATGTAACAAATCTTAAAACGATTTTTAAGTCCTACGAGTTTTGTAAACCCTAGCAAGTTCAAGAATCGATGACCTAGTTTCGTAGCGATGCTTTCTTGATTGTGATCGCTCGAAATTAGGAATCTACGATCGTTTCTTGAAATTACTAGAGGCTCGAATGTGAATGATATCGATGAAAGAACAAGGGATAAATGGTAAAACCCTAGTTTCACAAGAAATCTCTAATTCTCGTCGATCATCATCGATCTAGTATCAATTCATCGAAGGATAAGAATACGTCATTGTAAGATTACATCACATCTATAGATCCGATCGATTCCTACAAGCCTCATTTCGATTCTTGATATTTGGTTTGGAAAAATCATCAAACTATCAATTCTTGATTCTATCTTTTTCTTGATATTAGATCTAGTTTTTCTAATTCTTGAACTTCAAATACAAATCTTGAATTGTTTTGTTTTCTTTTCTTTAAAGTTTCAATTCATCTAATTTGAAACACAAATGATTACACTGTCCCTGTGGACGATCCGCACTCACTTACAATCTACATCCGACACCGTAGTTGATTGCGGTCAAATATAATTCTTTGATTGTGATTCTATACATTTTCTAAACACACAAAGAAATAATCAATCACCGGACAACTCCATATACCTTAACATTGTTAAGATATGAATCCATTCTATATACATATAGAAACAAAGGCACTAATTTAATTTGAACCAGATTCAAAATACATGCAGTCGTTTCCAGTGCATATCAACTAAATGGAAGGAGGCCAAGCAGCATTACTCATCTAGGAGTGAATCCACATATGAGTAACCTGAGAGAGAAGTAATTTCTCAAAATTATTACTTACAACGGAATCCCTTACACAAGTATCTACATCTTTGATCACCTTGAAGAATCCTAATACTTGCAACAAATGGTTCTCTACTTTATTCTTATACCTATAACTTCTCAAAACTTGGACCTTGTATTTCAATGAAATACTTGTCTAAAACTAGAGAAGTCATGAGTAAACGGAATATAGTACGAGTACCAACCCCTTTGTCCTAATGGACACTGGACAACATACAATACTCTGTATAAGTCCACTGAGTTTAATAACTCAAACCTTGTGCGTCGTAGGTTAAAAACTGTACTATGGTTAAGAAGAATTACACCGTTGTTGAATGCACCTTACCTAACCATCTACTGATATAGGTAAATGTCATAGATATAATTTCAAAAATTTATATCTCACTTTATAAAATAAACGTACAGATATATCAGTTTGAAATTGGTGCATAACGACGGATATTCAAAACCAAATATTTGCTGTCAGGCAAAACCGAGGTGATTTCCTCAAATATCACCAATTGCAAAGAATTCCGATATGTTGAGAATATAATCACTTAATTCCCAATATCTTACTCATACTCAGCATCTGTAACGCCATACAGATGTGAGAATCAAATCTGGTAAATACATACCCTGGAGTCAGAATCCAATTGGGAAACGGTTTTCAATTAACATTTCACAGTCAAACTGAAACATGAAAATATCTCGAAAGGGTAGCTGGGTATTCCTAGTAACGCCTCTTCCACTATCCATATCCATGACAGTAACCGTATATTTCATTTCCCACACTCCAATCCCTTTATATGTCTTCACTTATTACCTTCTGTACACCACACTTAGGCTAATTGATTTTCTTACTTCCCTACCCTTCGGCACCAGCCTAAGGTTTGGAAGAAGACTATCCAATAAACGTAATAGGTGTACTCTCCTAATACCAGGAGCCCTCGCAACCTGAGAGAAGTGATTGAACTATTTTCTGATGTGTATATGTAAAAAGTATCGACAATCAAAAAATTATATTGACCGCAATCAAACTACGGTGTCGGATGTAGTTTGTAGTGAGTGCGGATCGTCCACAGGGATTGCACGATTCGTTTGTATTAATACGTTTGAAATGAAAAGTTAAGCAACAATAAAAGAAAACATGATTCAAGAGTTTTGATTTTCGAGTATCACTATTCTTTAATCAAGAATCAAGAAACTATAAACAATCAAGAATCAGTGTTTCGATAATATTTCCAATCAACAATCAAGAATATAAGAGAGGCTCGTAGGAATCGATCAAGTCTATAGACGTGATGTACTCTAAAGATATCGTGTTCTTGTCCTTCGAAGGATTGATACTAGATCGATGATCATCGACAAGAGTTAGGGTTTTCTCGTGAAACTAGGGTTTCATCTTATCCCTTGTTCTGTTGTCGATATCATTCACATTCTAGCCTCTAGCAATTTCAAGAAACGATCCTAACTCCCCCATTTTGAACGATGTCAATCAAGAAAGCATCGAAACAAAACGGGTTGTCGGTTCTTGAACTTGCTAGGGTTTACAAAACTTGTAGGAATCAAGAATCGATTAAAGCTATGTTACATCATTTTTCTATTGACCGTCTCGACTCCTCGACGAGCGGAGTTTTATTCACACATCACCACACATAAAAGATTGACAAATTGTAAAGATATCATGATGCGGAAATTAAAGAAAACAAGATAAAAGAATATCACCTTTATTTATCTCAACAATTTTGATTACATTTGCTTCAAGAACTACAAGAAGAAGAATCTAGATTGTTGATCGGGCTTCGCTCGGCTTCATGAGTCGTGGATCGGCTCGGATCGCTTGCTCCGTTGAAGATCGGCTCCACTCCTAAAGATTTTCGGGCTTCTTGCTTAATGGGTACTCGGAATTCTTGATTTCAATTGGAATTAGGGTTAGGGTTTCCTACAAGCCCTGTCACTAGACTTGAGGAGGAAGAAGAAGAAGAAAGAGATAAATTGGGGATAGATTCACTAATTGGATGAATAATTCCCAAGGTTGAATAGTTTTTGGATAATGAGCCTAGGGTCTTATTTATAGAGCTCCCAAACCCTAGGTTTAGGTTTGAATTGGAACTTTCCCTCCCAAAGTTTGTTGAAAGAGTTTGTTAGGAACTAGCTTAGGGTTTAAGCTAGGGTTTAGGGAAAGTTCTAGAATGATTAGGATAGTTTAGTGAAGCACAAAGTGTTTTCTGAACTGGTAGAAGTATCTGGAGTCTTCTGGAAAATGTCATGCATTTTTGAGCAGTGGACCCTGAAACAGGAGTTTTGGTGCAAATTTGAGGAGTTGATCCCCTGGGCCAACCGCGGATCCGCGGCCTTAGCAAGCCCATGCCGCGAAACCGCGGCCAATGTGGAGGCTTGGGCCCTGTAGCTTCTGGTGTGGTCTTGTACTGCCATTTGGGCTTTTCTATGATGTTGTGATTTGTATTTTCCCTTCTGTGTTGATACCAGATTTGAGTTTAGTGAGTTGACGTATCCTTTGAGCGGTGTAATGATCGAGCAAGCTTCTCTTTTCCTGCACAGACTTCGAAACACGGGTTGCAAGATATAGAAAATATGCCATGTAATGAAATGTAGTCAATTTCCCTCGGAATGCCGGTTTTAAGGTCGAATACATGTAATCTGATATTTTGTGATGGAATTGCTAATATGTAGAATATGAATGTCGAACACTTCTAAATGTATGCAGATGATATGGAAATTGCCGGTTAAAATATGCAATATTTTCGACTGATCAAATACCCCCAAACTTAATTTCGATCGTCTCGAGCGAATGTTTTAGGAGAAAATAAAGAAAGAGAAAAACTAACTAGCACACTTTCGTAGGCAACACG
This sequence comes from Agapanthus africanus, assembly GCA_030015575.1. NCBI lineage: Eukaryota > Viridiplantae > Streptophyta > Magnoliopsida > Asparagales > Amaryllidaceae > Agapanthus > Agapanthus africanus. Next base: position 318,364,396 of record JASDDO010000010.1, read on the forward strand.
ATTGCACTGAGCACGTGCAACAAGCCTTTAAACCTCTAGGTGTCCCTAGTAGGAGGAGTGTTGTCTCCTGAGGGTTTTCAGCGGATTGCACCCACAAAATCCAAGAATAAAAGAAAGATCATGAATATTACATTTAAAGACAAGAATTGTAAAAGAAAGACTTTGAAAATTAGGGTTTCCAACTAAGCTAGCTTTTCGGTTGTCATGAGCCCTATCTTAATGGTCATGAAAAAATGTCAGAAATCACGTCCTCCCTCAATAAAACATCGTCTTATTCTTCATTCCTATCTTTCTTCCAAACATCGATCATATCACCCTGCGTGTGTGTAAAGACATCCCTACACCCGGAGAATTCAATTCAAGCTATCATACTCTTACCCGTCAGCCTCAGTACTTTTGACAAACGAGATTGCTCACACACTTTCATGCGACCGTTAATACTTCTTGAGGTACTAACCGACCGATTACTAATATGCTTGCTAACTTGGTGTATTTTCCTAGTCTTGCACCACCTCAGGCATAGAAGTGACTCCCAGACCAGTTGATCTTAGGGCACTAGGTGAAGAAGCACCCTTTTGCTATATATATTTTTTTAATTCCCTTGGTGATAACAAAACCAGTGTCCATTTTTCTCACCACTTTAAAACATTTTTTTTCCATACTTTTGGCTTTAAGACAAGAGCATTTCAAGGTATCCTCTACTATCCCAGGCTTTAAGATGCGTGTAAGTGCGAATAGCAGGGTAGCAACGTTCAAAATGTTTGGTTTCCAGAATAGAAACTATTTTTCAGACTTATTTTTATCCTCAGATTAGTGACGTCCTTCATCTTACTAACCCTTGGGACAACGGCTCATAACTACTTATTACTAGTTCGTATAAGAAAACTTCTAATTTTCTTAGTTTTCTTAGATTTTTCTAATCTCATGGATGTAATTTTTCACTATCTAAACTTTTATTATCTTATTTATGTACAAAAAATATTTTTATAGTTTTGAAAATTTTTAAATTTTTATAGGTTTTTGAAAATGTTTTGTGCTTATGCAAATGGTATGCAAATGATGCGAAAATAAGCACAAACCTCCCCCAAACTTGTTTTCAACAGTGTCCTCACTGTTGCCTTCTGCTAAATCTCGAAAAACCTGTAAGCTTGGGAGGAATTTATTAGTGGGGGCAAAATATTTAAGTGAAGAACCTCCCCTAAACTTATTTTTGGCTCACAATTTTGTAAAAATTTTCTTTTTTTTAGGAGCCAGAAAAAATTATACCCCCCCAAACTTTAGTTATGCAATGTTAATCTTTGAAAATCACAAGTGGGGGTCAAAAATCAGTGGTCGATGCCAAGCTTTGCAAAGACCGAAAGTTACCACCAACCATTCGAAAATTTTATCAATGCAGTGCTCGGGTTGGTGGAAAAAGAAGTGGGGAAAAGGTAAGTGGTGGGAGAGAATGTGTGTGCGTCTCATTTTGGAGAGACGATGCAGTGATTGTGATGGATAACTCGCATTCTTTTTACATTTCAAAAGAAGGGGTAGAGGTTCAATTCCATTGATTTGGACATGATTCGTCTCAACACCCGTGCTTTTTAGAAATGCGAGTTCATCAGCGAAGATCTCCTCAAAATTTTCATCTATACCCCGAAGAATAATGTCATCACAAGGTGCGGGGTGATCTTCAGACTCTAAGAACATTTCATAATCCGTGTTAATTGTTGACCCAGACATCTTGGTGGAAGAGTCCGTATGTGTATGATACATAGTTGGGTCAAACAATAACGTATGAAAAGAGTCAAGATCAGTATCAGGAGGATCATTAAATTCGCTGCTGTCGACATCCATTAAGTCGACAGAACAGATCTGAGCAGTAGGTTCGGAGGGTACACTTCCTAACTTGTAAATGTTCATCTCAATTGTCCTGTTCCCGAAGGATAAGGTCATAGAACCGTTACGACAATTGATAATAGCATTGGAAGTGGCCAAAAAGGGGCGACCTAAAATCACCGGAATTTGATTCCGTGAGTTCTCTACAGGCTTTGTATCAATTACAATAAAGTCTACAAGGAAGATAAATTCCCCGATTTTTATTAGCACATCCTCTAGTTCACCCCTAGGTCTGGTGATTGATCGGTCTGCCATCTGTAGAGTGCATGGAGATGGTTTCAACTCTCCGATCCCTAACTGCTCATAAACTGAGAAAGGAAGCAGGTTAACACTTGCCCCAAGATCTAGTAGAGCACGATTAATGTGTTTCTCCCCAATAGAGATAGAAATCGTAGGATATCCAGGATCCTTACGTTTCCTCGGTAATTGCTGGGGGAAAGCTGTGTCTACTGTTTTTGCCATGAATATCTTCTTGGGCATTTGTTTCTTCCTCTTTCTAGTGCAAAAATCTTTAAGAACTTTTGCGTATGCAGGGACTTGTTGGATAGCATCTAGAAGAGGGATATTGATGTTAACCTGTTTAAACATCTCAGTGATCTTCTCCATCTGTGGACTTAGTGTGTTAGCCCTTAACCGATTAGGGTAAGGTGCTTTAGCAATAAGTGCTGGGTCCATCATAGGAGAAGGAAGTGTGTGTGGAACCGATCCCAGAATAGAAGTGGGAATCGTCCGAGGAGGGGTAAAAGAGGTGGGCTGTACTGGCGATCCTTTTGGGAAATGGAGAATAGGCTCGGAAGAAGATGGTAGGGTAGAAGAACTGGGGTCAGAAGTGTGTGTGTGTGGAAAGGTCTCAGCCGGGGTGTTGATATGATTTTCAGTATCATCAACTTCTTCCCCAACATGATAATCCAGCACTCTCCCAGATCTCAACGTGGTGATTGCATTCACATGATGTGAATAACCAGGATTTGGTAAGGATTGAGCTGGGAGTTTCCCTTTCTCTCTCGCACTCATTTCGGCCTTAAGTCGTGCAATCTGAGCTTCCATTGTTTTGATACTCTCAGCTTGGGACGCTGAGTTTTTCTTTATCTAACCAACGGAAAACTTAACCTCGGCCGACACTTCCATGAAATTTGACATGAGTGATTTCATGGTTTGAGCGAATTGAGAGAACTCGTCAGAACAGGTCGACTGCATAGGATTAGAAGGTGCAGGAGTGTTGACCTGGTTTTGGAAATTTTGTGACTGGTAGGGGTGCTGGGTGAGCTGAAGTGGTTGCTGTTGTGGTGGAAGGACCCGTTGGAATTGATTTGGGTTTGGAACCGTGTTTTGGGACTGGTTCCAAGCAAAATTCGGGTGATTCCTCCAACCATGATTGTACGTGGAAGAATATGGATCGTTTCGAGGTCTTTGAAATGTGGCATTGGTATGCTCACGACCTTGAAACGGACACTCTTCCGTCAAGTGTGACGGATCAGAACAGCACCCACAAACAGTTTTGAGGAGTGGTACCGGGTTTAGGGAGGCTGCAGAAAATTTGTGTTCCATAGCGTCGAGCTTCTTTTGCATTGCTGCCATTTCAGCTCGAACACCTATGGACACATCTATTTGGTGTACGCCACCCCTATTCAATGGTTGGGTTCCACTCTCCCACAGTAGTGATTTTTCAGCGAACTCTTCTAAGTATCGCCAAGCTTCCCCATCATCCTTAGTCATAAATGTACCTTGACACATGTTTTCAAGGCTCTGTTTAGTGCTAGGGTTACTGCCCTCATATATGATTCGGTAAAGCTCCCATCTCGGGATGCCGTGATGAGGACATTGAACCAATAGATCCTTGAAACGTTCAAAGTATTTTGAAAATGGTTCGGTAGGGAGCTGGGCAAATTGATTCAGTTCGCTACGGATTCGAGCTGTCTTTTAGATTGGGTAAAATTTCTTAAGGAATGCAGCGACGAATTCTTCCCAATTCATAATAGAGTGTGCGGTAGTGTTATATAGCCATTTCTCGGCTATATCGCACAATGTAAATGGAAGAAGTCGTAGACGCATCGCATCCACCGAAAGTTGTGACGTACCCATCATTACGCATACGTTTTCAAATTTGGTAATGAAAACGTAAGCGTCCTCGGTCTCGAGTCCGTGGTATTTGGGTAAAAGATTGATATACTGGGGCTTAATCTCAAAGTTATCCCCATTGGCTGGTGGTGTGGATAAGCAGGTCGAAAGAGGACCTCTAAGTGGATAGCATCTTTCCTGGAGAGAAATGTGGGGAGGATTCTGCGCACCAACGGACGGCGGCAGATTAGGGTTAAAGAAGTTTGATGGATTCGGATCCATCGGTGTGGGTGTGGTAGTAGGTAAAGAAGAGGTAAATGGAGGAATATCGACTTCGGAGTCGATAAAGGGTACGCGGACTAAACGGGCACTAGAATCCTGTGTCCAGCCTATCTTGCACTAAAAAGGGTTAGTACAAGTAGCAGCGTGAATTTATAATTAGGGGTAAAATGAATGCGGTGTTTGCTTTTGAAAAGGGACGGATTTTGAAAAAAATGATGCAACAACCAAATGCAGCAACACAACCCTAGAATCTAATGGTCACCTAGGTCCGGCTCTAGACCGCTCCTAACTGCCAAAATACAAGTCGCAGGATCAATCCTCCACTGCCTCTTTGTCCCCCTGTGGCCGGATGAGTGCCAGGTAAGTGGGAAGGTACTCCACTACGTAAGTAGTGGGCCTAATTAAAAACCACTAGCCTTAGACACACTCGCCTTAGGCACCACAAGAAAACGCAGATAAGCAATGAATTACCCACGGCCCTCTCTTGTCCTAAATGAGCGCGACAGTCCTTAGAGTCATCTCTAGATTTCTTTTAGTTAATGTGGGTCAATGCGGATGCAAGTTTGGCGATTTTCGGGGCCTAGGAAGGGTAATGAAATCCCCACCTAATTTGTATTTGGCCGTGCCCCTTAAATTCCGTATTTAGAATGCAAAACAACCAAGAAAAACAAAATCACGCACAATTTTAATTTTCTTTTGCGGCGCAGCGATTATTTGCAAAGAATCCTGCAGAAAAGATTAGTTGGAGCTAAAAAGGGAGAGGGGAGAGAGCAAGAAAGTACCTGCAGAAATTTGGTACAGAGATCCCTCTGTGGGACCGTGGTTCAGCCGCAAATATACCCTAAGTGTCGCGCTTCCGCGCCTAGCTTGTGGGTTCACTGCACAAGAATTCAACAGCTGCTTGCTGTTGCTTCCCTCTGTTCTCTGGTATATCCCAAATAATTTTCCCACAGCACAGAATGCTCCAGATCTCCTTGCAATCAATTCACAACACACGTATAAGAGTTTGTACGAATTTTGATTTCAAGAAGTAAAATGTAATAATTCTTTCACTTCAAACTATAAAATGTAAACGAATTAGCGCGTAATCCCCGGCAACGGCGCCATTTTGACTGAACTGATTTTCTGATGTGTATATGTAAAAAGTATCGACAATCAAAAAATTATATTGACCGCAATCAAACTACGGTGTCGGATGTAGTTTGTAGTGAGTGCGGATCGTCCACAGGGATTGCACGATTCGTTTGTATTAATACGTTTGAAATGAAAAGTTAAGCAATAATAAAAGAAAACATGATTCAAGAGTTTTGATTTTCGAGTGACACTATTCTTTAATCAAGAATCAAGAAACTATAAACAATCAAGAATCAGTGTTTCGATAATATTTCCAATCAACAATCAAGAATATAAGAGAGGCTCGTAGGAATCGATCGAGTCTATAGACGTGATGTACTCTAAAGATATCGTGTTCTTGTCCTTCGAAGGATTGATACTAGATCGATGATCATCGACAAGAGTTAGGGTTTTCTCATGAAACTAGGGTTTCATCTTATCCCTTGTTCTGTTGTCGATATCATTAACATTCTAGCCTCTTGCAATTTCAAGAAACGATCCTAACTCCCCCATTTTGAACGATGTCAATCAAGAAAGCATCGAAACAAAATGGGTTGTCGGTTCTTGAACTTGCTAGGGTTTACAAAACTTGTAGGAATCAAGAATCGATTAAAGCTATGTTACATCATCTTTCTATTGACCGTCTCGACTCCTCGACGAGCGGAGTTTTATTCACACATCATCACACATAAAAGATTGACAAATTGTAAAGATATCATGATGCGGAAATTAAAGAAAACAAGATAAAAGAATATCACCTTTATTTATCTCAACAATTTTGATTACATTTGCTTCAAGAACTACAAGAAGAAGAATCTAGATTGTTGATCGGGCGTCGCTCGGCTTCATGAGTCGTGGATCGGCTCGGATCGCTTGCTCCGTTGAAGATCGGCTCCGCTCCTAAAGGTTGTCGGGCTTCTTGCTTAATGGGTACTCGGAATTCTTGATTTCAATTGGAATTAGGGTTAAGGTTTCCTACAAGCCCTGTCACTAGACTTGAGGAGGAAGAAGACGAAGAAAGAGATAAATTGGGGATAGATTCACTAATTGGATGAATAATTCCCAAGGTTGAATAGTTTTTGGATAATGAGCCTAGGGTCTTATTTATAGAGCTCCCAAACCCTAGGTTTAGGTTTGAATTGGAACTTTCCCTCCCAAAGTTTGTTGAAAGAGTTTGTTAGGAACTAGCTTAGGGTTTAAGCTAGGGTTTAGGGAAAGTTCTAGAATGATTAGGATAGTTTAGTGAAGCACAAAGTGTTTTCTGAACTGGTAGAAGTATCTGGAGTCTTCTGGAAAATGTCATGCATTTTTGAGCAGTGGACCCTGAAACGGGAGTTTTGGTGCAAATTTGAGGAGTTGATCCCCTGGGCCAACCGCGGATCCGTGGCCTTAGCAAGCCCATGCCGCGGAACCGCGGCCAATGTGGAGGCTTGGGCCCTGTAGCTTCTGGTGTGGTCTTGTACTGCCATTTGGGCTTTTCTATGATGTTGTGATTTGTATTTTCCCTTCTGTGTTGATACCAGATTTGAGTTTAGTGAGTTGACGTATCCTTTGAGCGGTGTAATGATCGAGCAAGCTTCTCTTTTCCTGCACAGACTTCGAAACACGGGTTGCAAGATATAGAAAATATGCCATGTAATGAAATGCAGTCAATTTCCCTCGGAATGCCGGTTTTAAGGTCGAATACATGTAATCTGATATTTTGTGATAGAATTGCTAATATGTAGAATATGAATGTCGAACACTTCTAAATGTATGCAGATGATATGGAAATTGCCGGTTAAAATATGCAATATTTTCGACTGATCAAGAAGGTAAAGAGAAAAGACAACTGAATAATCCTTATTCTATTTCTCCAGAACCAGAAACCATCCTCGAACTGGAACAAGTTCCTTCGAGTTCGTATGTAACTATATGATGGAAATATCCAAGCAATATGTGGATCTTCGTAGTGATACGGAATGTTCTGGAGAAAAGAAAAGGTGAAAGTAGGAGTGGCGATGGTATACGCGGTTTCGTCGTGAATGATAATAGTCGCAATTTTTTTTGCCTTTAATCTAATCCCTTTATATGTCTTTACTTATTACCTTCTGTACACCATACTTAGGCTAATTGGTTTTCTTCCTTCCCTACCTTTCGGCACCTGCCTATGGTTTGGAAGAAGAATATCCAATAAGCGCAATAGGTGTACTCTCCTAATACCAGGAGCTCTCGCAACTTGAGAGAAGGTAAAGGGAAAAGACAACCGAATAATCCTATTCAATTTCTCTAGAACCAGAATCCATCCTTGAACTGGAACAAGTTCCTTCGAGTTCGTATGTAACTATACGATGGCATATCCAATAAATGTGGATCTTCGCAGTGATACGGAATGTTTCGGAGAAATACAAAGGGGATATAGAAGTGGCAATGATATATGCGACTAAGTGACAATCCAAAAGCCAAAGTGTTTTAAGAAGGTTCGGTTAACTGGGTTCATGAGTTTTAGTTTAGGGTCGGGCCATGGTCACTGCCAAAGAGAGAGAGAAAAGAAACACTCAGCGTGCACTCTAACCTAAATCAGAATGGTTAATCACTTTATCTAATCAGGATGTCTCCTACTGTTTCCTCGAATTCTCCTCCAAACCCAAAAAGAGAATTAGTCGGTTTCATCTAAAATCATCCGAGGAGTAGCACTTATACATCAGTGGGAATCGGGATCCAACTATCATCGCATGATAACTTGATGGAAGCAACTCAACTCACCACACTCCAGAAGGTATGCACATGCCTGACAAGTTTCCTGTATGTTTGAAACTCCCGATGTGGTTTTTACCCCTAATGATTTATGACCTTGACTAGGTCAACATATCATAAACTGCTAGTCAAGTTCAACCCATCATTATCCAAAATTAATTTAGACCCACCCTCATATACCCTTGACTGGGTCAAAATGGTTATGTGGTTGTCCTAAATAATCGCAACACTTGTAACAAACAAGCACTACTCAGCTACCGAACACTACGTCTTGACTAGGTCAAAACACGCAACACGAATACCAAGTAACACTTGTAAGAAATGACAGAGGGTTACGGCTGGGTTTTTGGCGAAAAACCCTTTAATGTAATGAACTTGATATCGTTGAAGGAACCGAATGGTTTTACAAATATATAGTAGCGCAAACTTTTGTTAAAGAGGTCACTCCCTGTGAAGGGATCTCGGCTCTTTCCTCGTCGAATGAAGTGCAGGATATTGAAAACTGAATAGCACGATGCAAAGAAAAATGAATCGACTATAGTGAAGTTATTACGATAACGTAAACTTTTGCTCAAGAGGTCACTCCCGATGAAGGATCTCGGCTCTTGCCTCGTTGAATGAGGTGCTGGATATTCATAATCGAATACCATTGTGCAAAGCAAAAGGAAACATCTGTAATGTCATTTTTTTAAAAACTTGGTTCCAACAACATCATATAGGTTTGTTTTCCTTGAATTAATCAGAATTAATGCAGTCCCATCAATTAATCCATATCACACCAAAGAAAAGGAATGAAAATATAATGTATGTATATGCCATCCGCATTCGCCACTGGGCCACATCATCACCCGTTAGGTTACTTAACTAACGACAGAGCGGGGGCTGGACTAGCGCGGGTGCAAAACATATACAACATCTACTAGTATATATAAATATATATATGTATATAACATTCTTCCCAGACATGATATAAGCAACACCACAGAATCATCACAGAAGCAACACAGAATGGTGGATAATCTTGGAGCCCCGGGTTTCATTTAAGCCGCAAATGAGACCCGACATTCCCTGTCGTGTAGATAGCCTGTGCAATGAAAACCCTGGACCCCTATGAGTGCGGCAAGTTACCCGCCAATTCCAGAAGTGAGGCAAATCCCAATCAACAAAGCGAATGGGACACCCAGCACTTCACGAAATCCGGTAACTTCTGCACCCCTCCGTGGGTCATCCTAAACCCCCTACGAGTGCGGCGAATAGCCCACCAATTCTAGAGTAAGATCCCCTCTGTCTCAACGCCATGAGATGCGGACCCGATGCCCTCTAGAACCCGGCTATTCGTGCACTCCACCATGGGGTAATCCTAGTACAGAAAAGAAAATATATATACAATGGCGACATCGACCTCAACCCGATCGTGCCCCAAACAAATAATATACAAGCTGGCAGAGACGGCAATCCATATGTCGGACGCTCACCCCGCAATATCAAATGTACAAATGAATCTGAACTGTACTAACTATCATTGCACCACTGGCTATCCACCACGACAATCCAACCAAAAAATCAGCACATCACAGAACATCAACGTGAATATTAAGTTCACAAATCCGTCTAATTGAACATATAGCAACTAGTCGGGTTGTACCGCTCAATAATATTCACGGTCGCATATATCACACATGCACTGATAAACACACACTTAGAATTTCGATCGACTAAACTTTTCCCGATTGGCCCCAAATGCAAATCCAGCACTCAAACAAATCTGGGCCAAAACCAAACGTACCAAAAATCTAATTTCCATGTCAAAGAGTGCCATAAGAAGTTTGGTGCAATTTGGCCACAATACGGCCGCTGAACCGCCGCAAATAGGCATCAATTGCGGCGCTTCCACGGCGCTTTTGATGGATCATTTACCTAAATTTCTTGTGGACCCCTACAAATGCCTCAACGTATTTTTAAGACCCTCAGAAAGATTTTTTGAACACTTTTGAAAATCGGCAGAAAGAACATGAAAATGGAAATTTGATTCGTAAAAATTGGTCAATCGATATTCTAACGTTGAGCAAACTAGCTAGTATTAGTTTATGGGTGGCTCTGATACCATGATGGGTTTTTGCCGGCGCCCTGGCCATCTACCGTGGCCGATGCGGAACAAAAACTGGCGTTCAAAAATTTTGGCGCAAACAAAACCCGTCCCAAGATCGAAACCATAAACTATACTTGTGAACAAAAGAGTGCTAATCTACTATGATATAATGGTTATACCAAATGAACCAATTCCTTAGGTCTTCAACCTTCATCCCAAGCTCTTTGTGGTCGTCTGGATCGAGTTTGGTTGCCGGTCTTCCTCCGTCGATGATGATCCACCCAAGGGAAACGATGCAAGCTCCAGTCTCGCCTAGCGAGGCAACCAACGCTCCAAGGTTGCTAGTAATGGAGAGCGGAGGTGTAGGATTATCTCACTATATTTTTCTCTCATCACTAATGTTCAAAAGAGCAACCATAGAAGATGAAGAAGGAGGTGAGGAAACTAGTGACATGAGCAACCATCGAAAAGGCTAAGTCTCTCAAGAGAGAGAGAGAATCATCAAGTGAAGAAAGAATGAATGGATAGCATGTAAAGAATATGGCTACCATAATTTTCAACCAAGCATACTAAATATTTCTTTCGATTTTCCAATAAACAAATGAGAGCCATGCTTCTCTACATGCCAAGCCATGCCTATGCCAACTCACCTCCCCACCTCATTTCCCAAATTGATTTTCTAAAATGAAAATCAAATAATGAGGTGGCCATCTTCTAGAAGCTATTCTGTATAATTATGGAATGCAACCCGGTATACATATCGAAATACATATACGCGTATTCGTACAAAAATACGAATAGCCAAGAGAGAAAATGAATAGTGAACAATAATACTAGAATACATATATATATATATATATATACATATATAAATTATTAAATCAAAACCTGATTTAATAATCCGGCTTAGACCTAAGCCGCTAGTATTATCAACCGTCCGATTAAAGTCTGTGTAACATGTACACATATTTAACCGGACACATGTATGTACCAACATACGTCATCTACACCATATCGCCTGAACTGTGAAAACCCTCTGTGTAGGACTCTAAAGACTCGTCAAAACGCTGGCAGTGGGTTTAACCACAAGCACGTCAGCAGCACTAGCTGTACGTAACGGCTACCCAGATATTGAGCGAAAAGAAGGCCGACGAGCAAACTCATCCAAACTTCTAATGAGCATGTCCGTGACAATCTCCATACAGTCCAGTCCGTTCATCTAAGAGTATCGCATATCGAGTCTAAGGGGGCGGATAAAGTCAGACCCCTAATAACGCAACATATCGTGTCGGTATGAAGCCTATCACCCACAGAGAAACAACTGATCCAAATCAGTAATTCTTGACTATCTTGGTTAAGTATTTCTGATGATAGTCACCCGTGCACTGCGCAACATCAACCCTTAATACCGGGAGAGACGAATCCCCGACGATCCGCTCACTGCCTCCATGTGGCTCGGGACTGTACCCAACTAAAACCTGTTTACATGACTCCTTTGAGTCGTGGTAGGGTAGTAATCAAAGCACAGTGGGAACTCACACGAGATAAATGACGATCTCAGGTCGACATACTAACCTGTACTCATGTCACCTAGGAACTGCAATCTGACAATAGGTATAATACCATCTAGCAGGTTCCCGGTGAGTCCTTCCAGTATACTCATAACCCAATGAGCACATGTATACTATCTTAGGTGACTAACTGACACCAATGGCTTGTGAGACCGGCCACCGCCCCTCGTCAGGGTCTCGATAAGTATACACTAGTCTACTCTGGAGTATCGATGCCCAGTCTCGATACTCTCATGACTAGGGACATTTAAGGATATATTTATAGACCATCTAGCCCCCACATATATGATCGCCATCATAATGTTGGTAGTCAAGCAAGAATCCTATGGGCTCTATCAACATGTAATAGTGATCTGTAATGCCACCTAATAATGTACATGATGATAAAGATAAACCAGATAGCATACTATCATCTCGAGTAAGACTGTTCTAGCGGTATAGGTCCTCCTTCAATTATCACAATCGCGTGCCTGCGATTCAATAATTGACTTGAAGGCACTATAGCCAACAGATCTACCATTAGTTCTTTTTCCTACACTATACTTGTAGCATAGTAGACTTACACCAAGAGTCTCTTTTGGGGTTGATCTCGTCTTGGTCGTTTTCGCTAAAAAGGAGATTATGATGTCGGAATACATGCTTGAGGGTGTGCTGCAAAAGACAACGACGGGTTTCATTAGAGAGACGAAGACCTTTGATGAGTTATGGTGAATGCTCGGTGCAAGCAATGGAGGAAGATGCAAATCGCTAGAGCTTGAGAGAATTTTCAACTACAATGATTATATTGAAAAAATGCCGATGAAGAATCTTTTGAATCCGACGATGATATAGTATAGAAAAACCGAGGTTTCGAGATCCATGAGCAGAGAATCATTTTTTCATTTTCTTTTTCTTTGGGGAGTAATAATAAGCAATAGAATAGGAACACTTGGCATTAGGAAAATCCCAGATATAATGATATCTTCCGTAAATAGAAAAATCAAAGGGAACATATATAACAAAGTTATCTTCTTACAACAAATTCAGTGTGAAAATTCTTCTAACAACCCAATTACATATGCATCGATCGTAGGCTGCATGTGCTAAAGGGTCGCTGGATTTTCTAAATTTTTCAAAAAATTTGTTTAAATATTATCGTTTTTGCTAAGCTGTCAAATCTTATAGAAAATATTTTTAAAAATTAGTCAAAATTCGTTTAAAACTACGTAGAGATTTCCTGATATTTTCCTCAAATTTTATAGGAATTTTATATTTTAAAATCTAGTACAATATAGAAAATAAGAAAAAAAATCACCGACGTAGTCAATTGGAAGTATAAGTTAGAACTGGAACATGGTGAGATATTAAGATGTTTGTGTTAAACAATTAGAAGTGGAAATAAACTTAAAATTGACTTTGACACCGGTTTACACAACGGAATAAGTTTGGTGTTAATCATATTTGAAACTAGAACCGAAACTTTGGGAAAAAAGGTTTCAACTAAAACTTTTTATATAGAAAAATTAAAGTTCCACCCTAAAAATTTATCTTGCTAATTTGGAAGGAACAAAATAAAAAAAATAGAACTATAAAACCCTTCTCCCCCTCCCACCCACACACACACAACATTCCTCTCCCGTCCTACCCTTTCACTCCCCTTCCATATATCGAAGCCAACCATATCAACTAAAAATCTCAAAATCTCTTTCTCGACTCCAAACTAAATTGGAGGAAAGTATATACCCATATCGGTTGCATTCAATATATTATATACTGTTATATGATCAAAATTAGAATACGTAAGATAGGAAATATAAATATTTAAAATTGTTAAATAAAAGATAATAAATCAAAATTAAATAGCATTTATACACAAGTATAGGTGAATTCTTTTTTGGTTTTAAAACAAATTAAATTTTGGGGGAAATGGATCAAAATCCCTACTGCCCAAAAGCAATAGTAGTAGGTCCCTAAGTCCAAAATACGTTTGTAAAAGCCCCTAATACATAAAATACCAATAACCAAGTCCCTATAGTATTTGTATATGATATTGTGTATTAAAATAAACTTAATATCCCCAAACTACCCCTGATAATCAAATTGATGCGAACCGCTGCTTTTCTTGAAATTATATATATCAATATATTTTATCAAATATAGCAAGCAAGTGGTTACATGTACCAATTAACGTGTGTGTGTGTGTGTGTATCAACTTTTAAAATGCTACATATAGCTATAAAGTATTACATCAGTGTTCATATCAGAACATTAAATGCAGAGAGAGAGAATAAAATGTGGAACAATTTAACTTAATCTACCCTACATTATGTAGCATTTAACAGTCAAATGTAGCACTTTAATTTACCCTAATTTTTCACAGATATAACACTTAATAGTCAAATGTAGCACTTGAACTGAAACTTACTTTTCTCACACGGATTCCAAAATATCTCTTGTGGCCGATGTTGTCACGGCCCGAAAATTTAGTTCGTGACCGGCACTTAAATCACGCAACGTCTACAGGCGTAACGTAATTCAAGTAAGCCGAAACCCAGAAATCTAAACCTTTTTAAGAAAATAAAAGATGTGAAGTTTTGAAATAAAGGTATGATGAAATCAAATGTTTTCTTAAATTCATAGATACATGAACATGAAAAATGCAAATGGATTTTACTAGTTGAAAAACATGTTTCGTCTTCTTAAAAATTTGGGCAGCACCTCCCTTGTATATTTTGACCCAAAACCATAAATACAAGATAATATAAAAGACATCCCTAAGCGGGAGCTAGCTCTTCGCCAATCGGCGGAATCACAACCACGCAAGACAGAATGTATATATACGACGCCCAACGGCGAAGATCAACACAAAGAATAATGAATAAACCAAGACATCAACCCACCAAGCGAACATATAACCCATCGCTCTAAATCTCGCAACTACAAGTCTTGCTAAGCCTTACTACATATACAAATACTAGTTTCTGATTGATAGAGTTAACTAGATACAACAGGAATAATAAATACAAGAGTGATACGATCCAACATGTACCGATATGGGTATATACTTTCCTCCAATTTATCACTCTTGTATTTAATCGTAAAGCACGTATCGGGTTTTTAAAACAATACACACTTTCTTTTAAAATAACCACGGTTCTCAAATTTAGAAATCTCATGAAAACAGCAGCTCATTGCATATAATCGTAAAGCATGATATATGCAAACATAGAACAGGAATGTGAGCATATCCGTATATTATGCAACATGGAACAGTGATACGAAAATATCAGTATATCATGCGACATATCATAATGATGTGAGCATAGCAAGTATATCATGCAACATAGCATAATGAGGTAGCAATTCTACTGTGTAAGTGACATAGCAATTATCGATGATGAAGTGTGTGAGCCGGCAATCTGTGTAAGTGTAACATACGCATCATCGATAATGGTGTAGGTGTACTAGCACGTGTATATGTAATGCAATGAGAATGACATGAACGTAGCATAAAGTAAATCGTAAGCGCAATGCTATAAGGTATACGTCTCTATCATATATCTGAGTCGATGAATCTATCAATCGGCATCCAGCCTCACAACATCACGTACGGTATAATCCATCGTACGGCATCCTCTACTCAGGGGTATGGATCAATCATCAAGTAAAACTCATCACGTACAGTATCCATCGTATGATGGCATTAATCAATTAGGGATTCTATCAACCTATATGACAATGAGGGTACGGACCTAACGTCTCGTACGGCATATCACTCATGATCCACAACATTATATATATATATATACACACTTATATCCCAGGTCACATCCATAACAATTTCATATCAGGGGACCGGCAAAGGTATCAATCCTTTCATATCGACTCGTATCCGTATACCGACGTATCAATCAAGTCATCATATCACATCGTATATTCTTTTTATCACATTAAATCATCTTACATATACATTCTAGCTTATTAATCTCATATCCTGCTACTATAAATCTCCTACTTATTCTCTTATAACTACATACCTATATGTCGTGATTCACATTCACTTTTCATATCCTTATTTATCAATTCGAGACATCATTTCTATCATATCATATCTACGAGTCATATCCCTATAGTTTTCATCTCATATCTCGATATATATATAAGATTCTTCATTTCATCTCTAACTATCCTTTTTAACCCTATCCATAGTTTTCTAATATAGGTTTCCTTAACCATATTCTATATATCGGTTTCCATCAAAATTTACGGGGGTGCTATACGCCATCCACCCGACTTCCCCCGTAAATATAAATCTACTCACATGTGGAACTCCTTGTTCAGCCATAGTCGATGTGCTTCGTCGTCTCGAAATCCACGCGAGGGTACCTACAAATCAACACACAATCGCAATACTATTAAAATCAAATTCGGAAAACCAATACGGCACACGGTGCGCTCATAGGTTAAAACCTATAGCCTACGCATGCAAAAACAACCAAATAACCCTCGTCGTTGACGTACAAATATCTAACGACCAAATACAATATCAAATACCCAAAACCCAAGTTCAGAAATCGGAAAACCAAATTCAGCACCTAAGGAAATCTGTCCTAGATTTTACCCTAGGTCAAACCAGAACATTTTGCATATTAGGTTGCTCTAAATATCACATAACCAAGCCACTCACCAAAAATCTCCCAATTTCACTCTGATGTGGCCGCAATTTGCGGCCACAGGGAATTTATTTGCGGCCAGATAAAGAGGGGAGGGGCTCAGGTTTCAAGGGGTGATTCAAGTTTGCATGCTCGTCTCACTGTCAAGGGAACTTAATTTATAGTGATCTCGGGTCATTCCAGCTTCCCATATACCATCACAATCTATCACAAATCCGATGTCGGGAAATCCTAAGTCCGTGTATTGACTCTAATCCCGGGTCTAGGCCAATAAAACACCACTAGGGTCTTAAGTAAACACCCACTACAAATTATAAGTCCACATAATCACCCAACCCTTCTCTTGAATTTTCCAAACATCGCATACCCTAACCAAATCACATTCTAAACTAAACTGGGGTGTAAGAAACTAAAACTAGGCTAAATGAAAGGAGATATACCTCATTTAGGCAACTCAAGAAAAACCCTAGCTTCTCAAAGTCTCCAAAATCCAACTTTGATTGGTCCAATGTGTTGAGGATGAGGTGGGGATCATTTTTAATGAAAGGAGTATAGGGTTTTAGCAAGGTTTTTGAGATGAGAAATGGAGGTGGAGGTGGAGGGAAGCTTGAGGGTGAAGGAGATGAAGAAACAAATGGGAGAGGAAATGAATGGCTGCCCCCCCCCCCTCTCTCTCTTATTCTCACCCAATCACAAGCCATGCTTCACTCTCTCTCTCCCTCTCTCTAATAATTCACTTTCTAACATTTTCTCATTTTCTTACCATAACACACATAATTCCAATAAAACCACACAAATGAACAACATGCAACAAAATGCCACATGACATGGTGCACTAGCATGGAAAATATAGAAACACGGATTTGGCTTAATCGCGATTAGTAGTGCACTAATCAAGTTTTATTTTAAACTGCATATAAATAAATTATAAAAATACCAAATCCAATAAATATATTTTTACATGAATAAATCATTTTAATCTCCAATTATTTCATAAATATTGGTATATATTAATACCATTTTACGAAAAACTCCAAATTCGCAAATCGAAAAATTTTCGCGAAATATATTATTTTAATATTAAATTCCAAAAATAATATTTTATATTTTCTGAAATGTTACAATTTTCCCCCCTTAAATAAATTCGGTCCCCGAATTTAAATTTAAACCCCCAAATACTAAAATATTTCAAAAATCAACTCAATCAACAGGGCTCCGAAATCACGGAAGATATAGAAATACTACAGCGCATCGTGTGCGCCTGAAAACGAGTACGAAACTCAAAATCGAACTCCGTCAAGCGTCACGCATATCATCGGATTTGCACGCAAATCATCAGAGTTACAATGGAGATACAGATCTCGAAATCCACTATGGAAATCCAGTATGTACTAGTCAAATACTATAATACGTGTATAGTATGCATCCTTGGAAAAACCTTCCAAAAACTGAATAAAACACATGCAAAATCTTTTCTGAATCGCCGTGTGATGCGTTACTCACGGCACAAGTGACGGACGCTCATTGGTAAAGTAATAAATATACGTTCATATATGTTTTGAGAAAATATACGTTCCACCCTTGAAATATCCCAAAAGGTTTTCCTTTGTAAACGTTTGTGTCACTCACGGATACGTAAGAAATAGCGAGACTATAGCTCCTTTTTGAAAACCTCTTGGTAATTTTTTATGCATGCAAAGTACTCAGGTACTGTCCTCGGATCAGTCATGTTCGGCTACTACTTAATATAGTGCTCATCATGAAAACAAAGTGCTCAAGAGCAAAATCAGCCTCAAAAGGCGTTTCCTATAATTACGTGCGTCTCGAATGCACGGAAATCAAATCCAAATACAAGTGCCACAATATTCACAAAAGCAAAACTAAGTGCAACGGGTGTGCACGAAAGCATCTGTCCAGTGCAACGGATGTGCACGACAACAATATCAAGTACATCTAAAGTGCACGAAAATCTCAATCCAGTGCAACCAACATGCACGAATGAAAATCCCAATCGAGTGCTTCCGGTGTGCACAAAATCACATCTCATATCATGCGCCCAACATGCGTGAAAATCCAATCAAGGGCATCCGTCATGCACAATAAAATCTAAGTCAAGTGCATCCGACATGCACGAAAAAAATCTAAATCAAGTGCATCCGATATGCACGAATAAAATCTAAATCAAGTGCATCCGACATGCACAAATAAAATCTAAATCAAGTGCGTCCGGTGTGCACAAAATCCAACACCAAGCGCGTCAGGTCCGTATAAAACATCTAGTGCAGTAGCATGCACGAAAACGAACATCAAGTGCAAACGCGCACAAAAACATAAACCTGGTGAACAAATGCTTAAATACATAAATCGGGTACAACCAATGTACGCATTAAAAATCTAGTGCAACCAATGCACGAAATATCAATCTGGTGCAACAAATGCACGAAATGAAAATCTAGTGCAACAAATGCACGAAATACAAATCCGGTGCATCCAGTGCACGAAATACAAATCCAGTGCATCCAGTGCACGGAAACTCATCAATAACTCAAATGCGTATAAAAGCAACACCGAGTGTGCCAAGGTGTATAAAGTCATAAGCGTGTGAAACTACGTGCACAAAACACGTATCAATGCACTGCAAGCATATATGAGCTATACCGAGTGCAAAAATCAAATCGAGTGCGTACCACATGCACAAAATCAAATCAACCGTATGAAATCCACGAAATCATAAACATGTGAAGCCAAGGCACAAAATCGACATCAAGTGCAATAAATATGCACAAATCATAAACCAACACAGCGGTGTATAAAACATGTATCAAGTACAATAACTATGCACAAAAATGTAAATACCCAGTAGGTGCAGCCATGGTGCACGAAATCAATATCATGAAACTCAATCATCAAAACTCAAATCCAAGCGATATAAGCGTGATACTCGGATCACAAACGCAAATCGCAACAAATGATATTGAGATACACCTCCTACAATGTCGAAAAAATGTCGGTGCGCCCACAACTAGCAGAGCAAGAACATCCGCTTGCCTCCTGCTCACGGTTTGGCGTCCTCTGTCTCTGGGTCCTCATTTCTTTGTGGATTACCAATCTCGCAATCCATCGGCTCATCGGCCCGGTCGGGTGTGCTAACGGAAACGATTCCGCTCTGGCACTCCTCTGGTCATCTCTCGGCCAATTAGCATGACCACTCGTAAAGCAGCACGTCGCTAGCGTCGGCCTCTGGCCCTCTGAATACACGTGACACAACTGATCCTCGGTGCAAATCTTATCGCGGCAGCGTCCTGGAAGGAACCTGCTCAAGGTCTCTTCCGATCTCGCCTATGCCGAACTATATGGAGGCTGGTACTCTTACATAATCATCTTCTCATTTTCTGGACATCTGCGTTCTCAGCACAGCATTTCCTCGGGAACTGGCTGTATCCCAACGCCTCTGTATACATATCAGATCTCTAATCTCAATGGGGAGTAACAACAGCTCGTTATCATCTCGCATGAACTTCTTGTTTCACTCGTCTTCATTATCGTCTGCTTTGACGTCACGTCATGCTATTTGCGTACTACAATTGTTCTTGGCTACAGTCAATCCGGAATCTCTCACACGGACTCGAAATCGCGAACTCGGTATCTTCATCACTCTGTAGAAGATCTCTAGCCGAACACGTTCTCGGGAACTCGTCCCAACCATCGGAGGAATACTTAATACTTGTCTATTCTCGATCAACTCACAATGCATCTGGGTGAGGTCCTCTATCCGAAGCTGGTCAACCTGCCGATCTCCTATCGGATCATCCAACGAACAACGTCATCTCTAGATCGATCTACTCTAGATCTGAGTAAGACTCTCCACACTGGAAATCTTTAACTCAACTGGGCCTGCGTCGGCGCATCAAATCTGACGAATCGCCTTCATCTCTCAACTCAAGATAGACTAGCTATCACATGTCGCATCTCTGCCTGAAAGCTCCAGCGATCTCAGCTCGTAAGCTCTGGAAGCGACATCCCATCAATCTCAGCAACAGCTGGGTCATCTGTCTGCAAGGTAGATGACATCACAACTCTGAGGTAGGTTGTACATCAACAGTCCTCTTACAATCCGGCAGCCTCTATCAGTGGCCCGATCATCCGGTGCAAAACCGAACACTCACCTCAAACGAGAGGTCACAACACAACACAAAATCGATACGTTCCCATGTCACCAGAAAACACGATGGTCAGTCCTCGTCCATGACGAGCTCGCCCTGACCGCATCACTAGTAGTAGCTCAATCTGCGATCAAACCATGGTGACAGGAACCTCAAGCAAGTATCGATGAAGATAGATCAAAGGGATGAAAAGAATCAACAAATCCCAAAATGGATACATGATCATAAGGAGGAACGGAATCAATGAGAGTATGATTATGGAAACGAATAGAATCAAGGATCTCAAATAGATGTATGATCAGGAGAACGAAGAGAATCACAAGTCTCAAGATATGTACATCTTAAGGTTTCTTAAGTGGAGTATCGTATCGTAAATATGCCACGGAATATACGTACGGTACGTCACTCTACTCAAGCTACCTACTCCATCAATCAGGGTCAGCCTATGTAACGAAAGTTCGGGTCTAATACCCCCCTGTTCAAGTCTAAGTTCCGTAAGATCAAGCCTAGGTTCAAAAATAGATTACACCCTAGACTCCACATAGTCAAACCTAGATTCGAACCAAGGTTAAACCTAGTGCTATGATACCAACTTTGTCACGACCCGAAAATTTAGTTCATGACCGGCACTTAAATCACGCAACGTCTACAGGTGTAACGTAATTCAAGTAAGCCGAAGGCCAGAAATCTAAACATTTTTAAGAAAATAAAAGAGGTGAAGTTTTAAAATAAAGGTATGATGAAATCAAATGTTTTCTTAAATGCATAGATACAGGAACATGAAAAATGCAAGTGGATTTTACTAGTTGAAAAACATGTTTCGTCTTTTTAAAAATTTGGGCAGCACCTCCCTAGTATATTTTGATCCAAAACCACAAATACAAGATAATATAAAAGGCATCCCCAAGCGGGAGCTAGCTCTTCGCCGATCGGCGGAATCACAACCACGCAAGACAGAATGTATGTATACGACGCCCAGCGGCGAAAATCAACACAAAGATTAATAAATAAAGCAAGACATCAACCCACCAAGCGAACATATAACCCATCGCTCTAAGTCTCACAACTACAAGTCTTGCTAAGTCTTACTACATATACAAATACTAGTTTCTGATTGATGGAGTTAACTAGATACAATAGGAATAATAAATACAAGAGTGGTACGATCCAACATATACCACCTACCAAAGCAATCACCCGAATGCAAGCTATGTGACAGCGATGCCGCTACCGATCCAAGCGGTCAACCTGCAAGAACTGTGGCACAACGGGGGTGAGTTGCCAACTCGTGAGTAGAAAACATCATCAGGTAGAAATCGAAATAAACAACGATTCCTAGGTCAACTATATCATAAAAGTAATACTATGATATTTAGGGTGACCGTATCTGCATATGTGCCAACAAAATAACCAATGCCTATCAGCATGTGGATAACATCTACGTGTCCATCAATGACATAGTAATATGCTTGCATGTAAATATCATGAAAGCATATGCATGAAAATATGAGAATATAAATCAACGTGTGTTCATCAATGACACATCAAAATCATGGAACTTGAGTGTCCAACATCGACACTCGAAACATCATGAAACCCGTGTCCAGCATCGACACGTAAATCCTCATATCTCGGGCTTCGTCGGTCCGGATCGGCCCACGAGCTCCGTCTGTCCGGATCGGCCCTCGGACTCCGGCAGAACGGATCGACCCATATCCATCTCTCGACTGTGGTCGGTATCCTCCGGATAACCGTCAGGTCCAACCAATCACCGGTAGGTAGTAGTCCCTCTGCCAGGCTTATCGTCTACTGCGCGACATCCCTTTCTTGCCCCGGGATACCATACCGGGTCCACCATGTATCCGCAAACGGCCTCATCCAGCTCCTCGAATCGGGTTCACATATCAATCTCAGAACCGAGAAAACACATGGTGGACGTCTCGAAATATCATATCAAGAGAAACTGGGTTTTTAAAACAATACATACTTTCTTTTGAAATAAACACGATTCTCAAATCCAGAAATCTCATGAAAACAGTATCTCAATGCATATAATCGTAAAGCATGATATATGCAAACATAGAATATGAATGCGAGCATATCCGTATATCATGCAACATGGAACAGTGATGTGACAATATCAGCATATCATGCGACATATCATAATGATGTGAGCATAGCAAGTATATCATGCAACTGTTAGTGTGATATACCCTAGAGGCCATTATTGTATAGTACTAGTTTATATATTACAATTTGGAAGCTTGGGATATATACACAGATTTATGACAGTCTTGCTCGATATAGTAGTATGCTACTTGGTTTGTATCTATCATAATATGTGTGTATGTTTCTTTTAACATATCGCTAATACATATTGATAGAGCCCTTAGGATCTTGCTTGACTACCAGGGTTGTGATGGCAGTCACACTAGTGGCGGCTGGGTAGTCCATAAGCACATCCTTATACAGGTCCCTAGTCGTAGGATTATCGAGACAGGGCATCGATACTCCAGAGTAGACTAGTGTATACGCTTCTCATCCCAGGAGGGGAGATGGTCTGTCCCACAGCCATCAGCACGTCGTACTGGAGATAGTATGCAGGTGCTCGTTAGGTTACGAGTACACTGGACAGGACTCGTAGGGAACTGTTAGTTGGTACTATACCTATCGTCAGTTAGCAGTTCCCAGGTGACATGAGTACAGCTTAGTCCGTTGACTTGACACTGCTACTTAGCCTCAAGTGTGTTCCCACCGTTCTTAGATTACTACCCTACCACGGCTCTATTGAGTCGTGCAAACATGTAGTAGTTAGGTGCAGTCCCGAATCACTTGGAGGCAGTGGTGGTTAGACAGGATTCGTCTCTCCCGGTATTGGGGGTTGAGATCGCGCTGTGTTTGGAGAGATATTACACAAAGTCCCTAGCCAGGGCAAGCGAGATTTACAGGTAGGTACTCCAGTAGTTTCTCAGGGTGTTTTGGACTACACTCCGGCATGACTTATACCGCTATTAGGGGACTGACGTTTACCGCCCCCCTAGGCCCGATATGCGATGCTCTTAGACGAACAGACCGGATTGTACGAAAATTGTCACATTCAGGCTCAGTAGGAGTTCGGATGGGTTTTGGTCATCGGCCTTCTTATCGACATCTACCTGGGGACCGTTACGTATAGCTAGTACCGCTTGCGGCCTGTGGTTAAACCCACTGCCAGCATAGTGTCGAGTCTTTAGAGTCCCACACAGAGGGTTGTTCACCTTTGGCCGAAATGAGGTAGAGGTCGTATGGTTTTACGACAAGGTTCATTCACATACGCGTACTTGTACGTGTTTGGTGTTCGGACAGTTGATACTAGTAAGCTTTGGTTTAAGCCAAATCCTAGTATCTAATTTTGGGTTGGTTCAGTCTCATTGCATTCATGTTCTTCGAAATACGAATGCGGGTATATATACAGTTGACAGAGGCAGAGCAGGAGACACCTCATTAGGATTTTGACCATTGACTTGGTTAAAACCTTAATGAGATGGGGAAATTGATTATTAATCTTTTATTAGAGATAATTGTGTTATGGCTAATTTGGTTTGACCATGTTGACCCTAGTTGACTTAGATATTTTTGTTGAGCAAAAGATATTTGTGCCTAGCATTAATTGTGACATGATAATGGTCAAATCAACATCAACCATGACAATTATCTTAATAAAATTTTGATTATTCTTTTTCCTAATATGAGAGCTCACCCCTTCATTTTATCATGACACATTCTCTCTCATGGTTGCTCTCTCCTCTTCCTCTCTCAAAGCTCTAATGTTTCATGAGTTGAAAATCAAGAGCTTTTGAGACCAAACCACCAAAACACTTCTCTACTCACTCTAGGGTTCTTAGTCTAGCACACCAAGCACTCTAGTTACTTCATTATAGAGGTTGGAGCTCAAGGTAGAGGCCTTCGGGTAGATCTTCTTTGACATAGAGAAGGCGGTGAGGACGAGTCATCCATAACCACTCCAAGGAGCTCACAACAAGGAGAAGAACAACAAGGAGAAGAAGGAGTTCAAGCTTTAGGTATAACCATCTAACCTAGTAGTTAGAACTCTTTGTTATTTTGTTAGTTAATGTTTAGCAAAGATCCTAATGCATAGTCTATGTTACCTTATGATAAAAATTTGATTTTTACCTATTCCGCCTCCCCGTAAGTACCGGGGTGGGTATCATAGACTTACAGTGGTATCAAAGCCTAGCTAAACAATAACTAACAGTTTAAACGACAAGTTAAACTACGAAACCGAAACGACCCGAAAACATCGAAGCCTAGATTTAAGTTTCTGTCGATTTTTTATAGGGCTCTGAAAATTATTTTAACAAGTACAGAGTGCTTTTTGAACTATTAAAAGAACACAGAACAAAATTGGGACACTTCCTCGAAAAACGGGTCGGCCACATTGATGGATTTTCCGGCGAGCTCGGACTCATCATGGAGGAAGTGCTTCAATTTTGATCTAGGGCTTCAGGAGTTGTTTATTTTTGCCAAATTTGATTTTACTATAAATTCTTCACTGTGGCAATTAACGGGTGTTTCGAAGTCACAGTTTAATATTGTTTGATGTTTCTAGTTCTGTTTAATATGTTTTTAAACTTCCTCTAATTGCTATATATCGGTTAGTTGGGAGTTGCACATTTTTGTGATGTTTATATTGGTTTGTGGATATGAACTTGTTGGATCGTCGTGATGAATAGCCGGGGATGTGAGATGAGAGTTTTCATTATTTCATTCGATGTAATATTTGTAAATTGATGTAATATTATTTCATGGTCGCACATCCGGGTTGAGGTTGTAGCCACCATTGTATATTATTTCTTTTACTGTTTTTGCTCCTAGGATAGACCCAAGGTGGGGTGCACAAACTACAGGGTACTTTGAAGTGCCGAGTGACCTACTCACTTTGTTGAGGGTGGTTGCTTCACTTCGGGTATTTGGCGGGTAGTTTGCCGCACCCCTAGGGGTCTAGGATGGGGTTTAGCTATTCATCGCGACCGTATAATCCGTCTTTCGTTGCAGGCTCAAACGAAACACGGATTCCTAGTACATCCAATGTGTTCATCTGTGATCTGGAATGACTATCATTGCATCTGACGAATGTATATATATATATATATATCTATATATGATATCTAGTAGACGTTGCTTATTTTTTGCATCCGCGCTAGTCCAGCCCCCGCTCTGTCATTAGTTAAGTAACCTAACGGGTGATGACGGGCGCAGTGGTGAATGCGGATGGCATAAGCGTACGTTATATTTTCGTTGTTTTCTGCAATGGTAGGATTAATTGATGGGACGCATTATATTAATGTAAAGAAAACAAACCAAAGTTGAATCGTTTGAACAATTTCAAAACCACTCAAAACTTTTAAAATGCGGGGCTTAAACCACTCCTTTTAAAAGCTATCAAGTTCCTTCGATTATATCAAGTTCACTACGTTTACGGTTTTGCCAAAACCATTCATAACCTTCCGTCATTTCGTATGAATATTCAATAGTATTCAAGCTGTGTTTGTTGGCCTTAGTCAAGGCATAGTGATTGGTAGCTACTGGGTATTCATATGTTGCATAGATAGATGCGTTGGTTTGGGACAGTCATACTATTTTGTTGGCCTTAGTCAAGGGTGTGTATGGCTGGGTTCAAATTAACCTGGAGAATGACGGGTAGAACTTGACATGTGACTTATGATTTGTTGGCCTTAGTCAAGGTCATAAGAACATGGGGCAAAAATCCACATCGGGAGTTTCTAAAGAAACTGAAACTTGCTAATATTGCATACCATTTGGAGTGTGATAATTTTGGTAGGATTCCTTCAACTTTATCACACAATGATATTTGGATCCCGATCCTACTGTGAGTATATGCTACTCCTCAGGAGATTGTTTTCACTTAACGATCAATGCTATAAACCAAGTAGGTGTCGAGAAAGGTGTTAGCGGGGCTACGCCCCCAGGGAAAATAGGTTATTTAATTAAGGAACTTCGCGAAAGCGTCGTAAAACCTCCCTCGAAGTACCGACACTAGCGTGGCCGAACGGTTAAGCAAGTATTGTACAGTGAGATTAATCCTTACTAATTCTTCTATTATGATTTGAGGAAGGATTCGAGAAACAGTGGGAGCCATCCTGTTTAGATAAACTAAAAACCACTCTAAACTTGCAAGAGCATCATGCTAAAGTGTTTCTTCTCTCTCTCCTAATTGCAGCAACCAACAACATGATGGGCCTTAAGTTATTATTAGATAAAAATATATTGACAGGGCCAAACTATAGAGATTGGTTCAGGAATGTCAAGATGGCAATCACTTATGACAAGTTGGGGTATCTCCTTACCACTAAGGCCCCCACCGTCCCAGGTCCAGAATCCAGCGTCGTGGATAAGGAAATCCGTAAGACCTGGGAGATTGATTGCGCGAAGGCCAAGTGCCTCGTGATTGCCTCTATGGACAATGAACATCAGAGGAGGCACGAGAATATGGACCTTGAATCCATATTTCTCCGTACTAAGGAACTGTATGGAGAGCAATCCCGTATCGCAAGATACGAGATCTCGAAGAAGCTATTTTCAGCGAGGTTGGCCGTCGGATCATCTGTAGGGGAACACATCCTTAAGATGATTGGCTACATTGAGGAGCTCGCGGACCTCGGGACCATGTTAGAGAACGAGCTGTATACCGACTTGATTCTCCAGTCCCTTCCTTCCACCTACGCCCAGTTTATCTTGAACTTTAACATTCAAGGTAAAGAAGTTGAACTTCCGGAACTCCTCAACATGTTGAGGAGTGCAGAGGGCACCCTGCAGAAAGCAAGGAAAACACCCGCTTTATTTGTTGGTGGAGCTTCTTCTTCTAGGTCTAAGGCGAAAGCCAAAGGAAAGAAGAAGAAGGCCCCCACCAAACCAAGGGGAGGTGTTAGTAAGGTGGAAGCCAAGGGAAAGGCAAAAGTGGTGGGACAGATGGTGGGAAAGGAAGAATGCTTTTATTGTCATAAGAAAGGACACTGGAAGAAAGATTGCAGGGCTTGGAAAGCCAAGAACCAGGACCCGAAGCAAGTTGTGGCTTCGGCTTCAGGTGTGTATGTTATTGAAAACTGTCTGTCAATCAACTCTACTTCCTGGGTATTGAATACCGAATCAGGATCTCATATCTGTAATTCTTTGCAAGCACTAAGAAGCCGTAGAGTTTTGAAGGCGGGCGATATGACCCTCAGAGTTGCGAACGGAGCAAGCATGGATGCTGTGTCCATGGGGGAATATCACTTAGGATTGACTAATGGACATGTTTTGGTTTTGCGCAACTATTATTTTGTACCCAGTTTGACTTGTAATATCATATCTGTATCTTTAATGTCTAAAGAAGGTTATGATTTTACTTTTGTAAGCGATGTCGTAAACATCCACCTTAATCATGGTTTGATTGGATCGGGTACATTAAGCAATGGTATATACGTATTAAACCATCCTCAGATTTTCAATATCCAGAATACACACAAAAGAAAGTCTCCAGAATTAAATCAGACTTTCTTATGGCATTGTAGACTGGGTCACATCAATGAAACACGATTGTCAAAGTTACATAAAGAGGGATATTTGGATCCGTTCGAATATCAGTCTTATGCAACTTGTCAATCTTGTCTCATGGGAAAAATGACAAAGACTCCGTTCACTGGACACGGAGTGAGAGTGAGCGAGCTGTTGGGACTCATACACAGCGATGTGTGTGGTCCAATGTCCACACATGCGCGAAGTGGTTATTCTTACTTCATTACTTTTACGGATGATTTTTTAAGGTATAGACATGTCTTCTTAATGAAGCATAAATCTGAAGCCTTTGAAAAATTCCGGGAATACAAGAATGAAGTAGAAAAACAAACAGGCAAAAGTATCAAGACACTGAGATCTGATCGAGATGGTAAATACTTGATTGCTGAGTTCCTGGATTACCTAAAAGAGAATGGAATTCTCTCTCAGCTTACTCCTCCATACACGCCACAACACAACTGTGTATCGGAGAGACGGAACCGAACCCTATTGGATATGGTTCGTTCAATGATGAGTAAGGCTGAGTTGCCGCAATCCTTCTGGGGATATGCACTAGAATCATCTGCATATCTTTTGAACCAGGTTCCTACTAAGTCAGTGCCTACCACACCATATCAGATGTGGAGTGGGAAGAAACCCTGTCATAAACACTTTAAGACATGGGGGTGTCCAGCTTTTGTTAAAAAGCAACATGCGGAAAAACTCGAGGCATGATCGGTACAGTGCAAGTTTGTGGGATATCCAAAGAACTCCAAGGGGTATCTTTTCTATTACGCAGAGGAGCAAAAAGTCTTTGTTTCTTATCATGCCTGCTTCTTGGAAACTGAATTTTTAGAAAATCAGATAAGTGGGAGCGCAATAGAACTGGAAGAAATTCCAGAACCACAAGCTGTTACTGAAAGCTTGGAGGAACCAGAAGTTTCAAAAGAATAGGACATTCCCGCACCACTCCGCAGGAGTAGTAGGCTTTCTCATCAACCTGAGAGATACTACGGTTTTCTCATAGACGGGGATAGAGAGGATTGCATCATTAATAATGATGAGTCGACTAACTTCCAGCAGGCCATTCAGAGCACTGACTCGGTAAAATGGCTGGATGCAATGCGGACCGAGATGGAGTCCATGTACACCAACAAAGTGTGGACTTTGGACATTGCTCCAGAAGGGGTAAAACCCATAGGCTGCAAATGGATCTTGGGAAAGAAAATTGGTGTAGATGGACAGGTTGAAACCTATAAGGCTAGACTTGTTGCAAAGGGTTTTCGTCAAAGACCTGGTTTGGACTATGACGAAACATTTTCTCCAGTGGCTATGCTAAAATCCATTCGGATCCTTCTTGCCATTGCTGCCTTCCACGATTATGAGATTTGACAGATGGACGTAAAAACCGCCTTTCTAAATGGAAATTTAGAGAAGTGTGTCTATATGGACCAGCCAGAGGGTTTCATTCAGAGTGGGAGCAGCGGGAAAGTGTGCAAGTTGCTTAAGTCCATTTATGGACTAAAGCAGGCATCACTGAGTTGGACCATTTGTTTTGATGAGACGGTCAAAGAATTTGACTTTATCAAAAATCCAGATGAACCATGCATTTATAGTAAGATTGTAGCACGAACTGTTGTATTCCTCATCTTATACGTGGATGACATTCTCTTGATAGGAAATGACATTCCTATGCTACAATCTGTCAAAGGGTTCTTTTCACACAGGTTCTCCATGAAAGACCTGGGTGATGCCTCTTACATTCTGGGGATCCAGATCTATCGTGATAGATCTAAGAGGATGTTGGGACTTTCGCAGTACAGGTACATCGACACCATACTGAAAAGATTCAGTATGGAAGATTCAAAGCGCGGTAATTTATCGGCTTGTCACGGAATCACCCTCTCCAAAGAGATGTCTCCCAAGACTGATTTGGAAAGGGATCACATGTCTGTTATACCCTACGCTTCTGCGGTAGGCTCTATAATGTATGCGATGTTGTGTACCAGACCAGATGTAGCTTATGCACTGAGTGTGGTAAGCCGGTATCAGTCAAACCCTGGGGAGAAGCACTGGATAGCGGTAAAGAACATTCTTAAGTACCTGAGAAGGACTAAGGAAATGTTCTTAGTTTACGGCGGAAAAGACCTCCAAATCGAAGCCTTTGCTGACTCCAGCTTCCAGGGTGACAAGGATGACTCCAAATCCATGTCGGGCTATGTCTTTACCCTCAATGGAGTGGCGGTATGTTGGAAGAGTTCCAAACAGGAAACCATTGCTGACTCGACGATAGAAGTGGAGTATATCGCAGATTCTGATGCCGCAAAAGAAGCAGTCTGAATGAGGAAGATCTTAACAGAACTTCAGGTGGTTCCATCCATTGTTGATCCAATACCTCTGTATTGTGACAACAACGGGGCTATATATTTAACAAAGGAACCCAGGTCCCATCAGAAGTCCAGACACATCTTGAGGCGGTATCACCTGATCAGGGAGATCGTGGATCGCCGGGAGATCGAGGTTCGGAGGGTTGCTACAGAGGACAACACTGCAGATCCATTCACAAAGGCCATCCCTCAGATGCAGGTCGAGAGGCTATTCGAGATGATAGGTCTGCGATATGCCAGCACATGGCCTTAGTGCAAGTAGGAGATTGTTAGTGTGATATGCCCTAGAGGACATTATTGTATAGTACTAGTTTGTATATTACATTTTGGAAGCTTGGTATATATACACAGATTTATGACAGTCTTGCTCGATATAGTAGTATGCTACTGTTCCCCTCCGAAACACAGAGACGTGACCGCGTAGGTTCGTCTTGCCTGAATTTGGGGCCAGATGCTATTTGGTGCTATCCGTCCACCTCTCCGAAGATACCAAGTTGATTTATGGCACCGCGTATCGGAGGTTTAAACGGATGCGGCCGATATAGCAGACTTCGTCAGATCCCCCTCATTGAGGGGTTTTTGATTGTGGGGACGCTCTTCCCTGCAGGCGCAAGCCCCTGCAGTTAATTACGCTACCGCATCGCGATAACCACTTTCTCCTTCTCCAGATGGTCACTTCGTGTCGTGTGTGTTTGTTTTGTTTTTTGGTTTCCCGTAGATTGTATACGGAGACTAATTTATGTTGTCGCCCGTAGGGCGTGGATTAGTCCAAATCCGTATTTTCTTAAATTTAGGTTTGGGGTTGGGTTTAAGGATACGTTGGTCTCATTTGAGACTAAGATCAACTTAAACGTTTGTTAAGGATACGTTAGTCTCATTTCAGACTAAGATCAACTTAACGGGATCGTTTAGATCCAACAAAAGAGTATTTGAGCTCTATTGTTTAGTTTAGGGACATTGCGGTCGATTAGTTTAGGGACGTTACGGTCCAATGTTAGTTTAAGGACATTTCGGTCCAGATTAAGGACATCATAGTCCGTGAGTTTAAAGACATCACAGTCAAGGTTAAGGACATCATAGTCCGTGAGTTTAAATACATCACAGTCAAGGTTAAGGACACATAGTCCATGAGTTTAAAGACATCACAGTCCAGTTTAACGACGTCATAGTCTATGAAATGTATGGTTGTCGGGACCCGTCACCTCTCTGAAGACGTTGAAGGGTAACAACGACAAATATCAGAGGAGTTCAGAGATGTACCATTGAACCAAAGTTGATTGGGAGATCTGTAGTCTAATTTGGAACTAAGATCAATTAATTAAATTACGAGCACATTGGCTCGGTTAAATCTGGATTGAGGACTTACGACCAATTTGGGCTAAGTCCAATTAAGTTTGGAATGTTGGCCTTTTGTTGTCCTGTTGAACATTTGTCTGGGTTCAACCCCTCATTATTTAGCAATGCTAAACAAAAGTTTAAGGGCTATGAGAACATTTTATCTTTGAGCATTAAACATTATAGCCCTAGATTTTAAGGCTCATTTGAAAGAGATATTTGCCTCTGAAAAAACTTAACCAATTTGGGCTAAGCTGGTTTTAGAATAGTGTTAAACACTAAAGGACATCTGGTGGTCACGTGTCCTCACGTGATGTATTTAAAGCAGTGTTAAACACTGGAGACAAAATGCTCAAAACTGTGTTAAACAATAGAAAGGAAGGGGTCACGTGGGGTCACGTGAGGCGCCTGAGATGAGGCCAGACCTCCTTTATTTTATTCTCAAATCTGCAAATAAGTGTTAAACACTTCTGATCTTCTGGCCATCACGTGCTGGCACATGATGGCTATCCATGTATTGATTATTAAAGTGTTTATTAGGGGTCACGTGAGGACACGTGAGAGCGCCCAAAATCAGTACTGCCTTCGCCTTTATTCTCTTTGTTTTGAAGGTCACGTGGGAGCACGTGAGGCATTGCCTCTTGACTAATTCATTCTTATTTTGAGGGGTCCGTTAATGGGTCACGTAGGGGCACGTTACCTAGTCTTTTTCGCTCTTTTCTGATCTTTGGGGATAGGGGTCACGTGTTACCACGTGACCAAGTTCTTTACATACATGGAGAGCTTTAAGTCTCTTATTTTAAGAATTAGATTCTTTATAGGGTTAAACTCTAATTCTGTTTTAGAGGAATTAAATTCCTATGTATATGGAAGAATTAAATTCTTATTTGGGAGAATTAAATTCTCATATAGGGTTAAACCCTAGTTTTATTTTGAGGAATTAAATTCCTAAAAATTTGGGAGAATTAAATTCTCATGTAGTGTTAAACCCTAGTTCTGTTTAGAGGAATTAAATTCCTATGAATTTGGGAGAATTAAATTCTCATGTAAGGTTAAACCCTAGTTTTATTTTGAGGAATTAAATTCCTATGAATTTAGGGGAATTAAATTCCTTAAATTTAAATTCTCCCTCTACGTTTTAGATCTGCATGGCAGAATCTCCCCGATGAGACTTAAATTCTCAACCTGTGGGGAGATCTGCTTCTGCAGACCTTCAACCAAAAGAAGAACTAAGTTCTTATTCAAAAGAGTTAAACTCTTAAATTGAGAATTAAATTCTCTTTTTGTTTTATGGAGCTTAGATCTCTTTCCCCTTTCTCACCTAGAGTTTCTTTTCTCTTCTGAAGAAATTTTCTTTTCTCTCTTGAGAATTAAATTCTCCTCTCTTTTTTCTCTCTGTTGTTATTTTTTCTATAAAAAATTCCAAGGATCCTTCTCTTCTCTTCTTGGCTCCTATTTATAGGAGAAAGAAAAGAATCAGTTTGTTTAGTCAATCTTTCATTGAAACATTTTAAATAATTTTTGTAACCAACATGATCTTTTAGATCACTTAGTGAATTTTATTAACCATTGGATTTTTAATCCAAAAGATCATTTATCTGTTATTCCTGACAAATTTCAGGGAAATCTTTTCTTGTATGAAATCTTTCCATAAATTGGTGATTTTTAATCACTATTGGATTTTTAATCCAACGGTGCTCCTCTTTACAGAGCGCAATCTTTTTGTTTGGAAAGATCTAAAGAAATATTAGGGTCTTTGATGTCCCTTAATTTAGAATTTAATTCTATTAGTTCAGAAGGTTTAGATGCCTATCACGCGTGAGCACGTAACCCCACTGTTTAAGCTTTTAGCCAGAATTTAATTCTGTTGTTTTTAAAGCACTCAGGAATTATCACGTGTCAGCACGTGACCCTTGGTCACGTGTGAGCACGTGATGCCCCATTGGGGGTTTTCTTTGTTATTTTATTATACTTTTAATTCTTTTTAGCGGGTTTAAAAGGCCCATCACGTGTTGGCGCGTGACTCCACTGATTGATTATTTAATTAGAATTTAATTCTATTGTTTCAGAGGGTTTAAGAGCCCATCACTTGTTGGCACGTGACCCCATTTAATTATTTATTTTATTCAGTGCCTACAGGATTTGCCTGTAAATGGTCACGTGTGGGGACGTGATGCCCGCTCACGTGTGGGCACGTGATGCCCGATTACGTGTGGGCACATGATGTCTCATAACTTTTGATCCCGGATGAATTAAGATCAAATCGAAGGATTTTTCGAGACACTTTCGATGCCATCAGAATTTAGCTGTTTCTCATTCGGAAGTTTGTCAAAATACAGCCCGAAAAATACTGGTTCGCATTTTCTTCCTTAGATTACACGTGCGTAGCACATTTGCTCATAACTTTTGATCCCGGATTATTTATGAGGCCCACAATATATCAAATCGAAGGGTTTTTCGAGACGCTTTCAATTCTATCAGAATTTAGCTGTTTCTCATTCGGGAGTTTGTCAAAATATAGCCCGGAAAATACTGGTTTGCATTTTCTTAAGCGTATTGCTGCCATTTGATACCTTGGGCTTTTTTGCGCAGAAATTTTTGGCGGGAACAAATGCCCCCACTACTTTGCCCACATAAGTATATACGTGGGTGAAGTAGTGCAGAGTATTTCAAAGCGTATAACCAGTTTCCGGTTGGTATATAATTTTCAGAGTCTTGATCTGAGAAGATAACGAGCGGACACAAGCGTCGTCATTTATCATTGACTCAAATCTCGACTCTTAAGGGATATAGTTCCAAACTCTCAGCTCCATGAGCCGCACCCTTCTATTTCTTTATTTCTTACTCTGGTGTGAAGGAGTTTATATGCTCATGAGTAACTTCTCCATTCCAGTGGAATGTAGCTTTGGCAAGTGTGGCCCATAGATCTTAGATAACAGTTCATCTTGAACTCTTTATAAGGTAGCGATAACTTAGCAAACAGGGTTAGGATCTGTTGTCTAAGACTTTCCAACTTTATGAGCCGTGAGGGTCTCACAAAGGCTTTTCTCCCTACGAGTCGTAAGGATCTCGTAGGTGTCTTTTCTCCTTAGGAGTCGTGAGGACTCCTAAGTACGTTTTCTCTTGAGAATCATAAGGATTCCACAAGAGAATTTTCTTTATGCGTAGGGACACTAATTTCCCCGCAAGTTGAAATGAATCGAGAGATTCTCGCAAAGACACTGATTTTCTTGTGGGTCGAAACGAATCGAGAGGTTCTCGCCAAGGACGCTGATTTCCCTGAATCGAGATAAGAAGCGATGGCTTAGGAAACAGGTTTAGATCTGCAGCCTAAGACTTTTCAACTTTATGAGCCGTGAGGGTCTCATAAAAAAAATTTCTCCCTACGAGTCGAGAGGATCTCGTAGGTGTATTTTCTCCTTAGGAATCGTGAGGATTCCTAAGTGTGTTTTCTCTTGAGAGTCGTAAGGATCCCACAAGAGAATTTTATTTATGCGTAGGGACACTAATATCCCCGCAAGTTGAGACAAATCGAGAGATTCTCGCAAAGACACTATTTCCTTACAGGTCGAAACGAATTGAGAGGTTCTCGCCAAGGACGCTGATTTCCCTGAATTGAGATAAGAAGCAATGGCTTAGGAAACAGGTTCAGATCTGCTGCCTAAGACTTTTCAACTTTATGACCCGTGAGGGTCTCATAAAGATTTTTTCTCCCTACGAGTCGAGAGGATCTCGTAAGTGTACTTTCTCATTAGAATCGTGAGGATTCCTAAGTGTGTTTTCTCTTGAGAGTCGTAAGGATCTCACAGGAGAATTTTCTTTATGCGTAGGGACACTAATTTCCCTGCAAGTTGAGACGAATCGAAAGATTCTCGCAAAGACACTGATTTCATTGCGGGTCGACGCGAATCGAGATGTTCTCGTCAAGGACGCTGATTTCCCTGAATCGAGATATTTGCCAAGGACACTAATTTCCTCGGAGTTGAAACGAATCGAGGTATTCCTGCAAAGACACTTATTTCTCTGCGGGTCGACACGAATCGAGGTGCTCGCGTCAAGGATGCTGATTTCCCTAAATCGAGGTTTTTGCCAAGGACACTGATTTCCTCGGAGTTGAAACGAATCGAGATATTCCTGCAAAGACGCTGATTTCTCTGTGGGTCAACACGAATTGAGATGCTCTTGTCAAGGACGCTGATTTCCCTGAATCGAGATATTGCCAAGGACACTAATTTCCCTAGAGGTCGAAACGAATCGAGAGATTCCTGCAAAGACACTGATTTCTCTGCGGGTCGATGCGAATCGAGGTGTTCTCGTCAAGGACGCTGATTTCCCTGAATCGAGATATTGCCGAGGACACTGGTTTCCTTGGAGGTCGAAACGAATCGAGAGATTCCTGCAAAGACGCTGATTTCTCTGTGGGTCGACGCGAATCGAGATGCTCTCGTCAAGGATGTTGATTTCCCTGAATCGAGGTTTTGCTAAGGACACTGATTTCCCTGGAGTTGAAACGAATCGAGGTATTCCTGCAAAGACACTGATTTCTCTACGGGTCGACGCGAATCGAGATGCTCTTGTCAAGGATGCTGATTTCCTTGAATCGAGGTTTTGCCAAGGACACTGATTTTCTCGGAGTTGAGACGAATCGAGGTATTCCTGCAAAGACACTGATTTCTCTGTAGGTCAACGCGAATCAAGATGCTCTCATCAAGGACGCTAATTTCCCTGAATCGAGGTATTTGCCAAGGACGCTGATTTCCTCGGAGTTGAGACGAATCGAGGTATTCCTGCAAAGATACTGATTTCTCTGTAGGTCGACGCGAATCAAGATGCTTTCGTCAAGGACGTTGATTTCCCTGAACGAGGTATTTGCCAAGGACACTGATTTCCTCGGGGTTGAAACGAATCGAGATATTCCTGCAAAGACACCGATTTCCTTGTGGGTCGACGTGAATCGAGGTGTTCTCGTCAAGGACGCTGATTTCCCTGAATCGAGATATTGCCAAGGACACTAATTTCCCTGGAGGTCGAAACGAATCGAGAGATTCCTGCAAAGACACTGATTTCTCTGCGGGTCGATGCGAATCGAGGTGTTCTCGTCAAGGACGCTGATTTCCCTGAATCGAGATATTGCCGAGGACACTAGTTTCCTGGAGGTCGAAACGAATCGAGAGATTCCTGCAAAGACGCTGATTTCTCTGCGAGTCGATGCGAATCGAGATGCTCTAGTCAAGGACGCTGATTTTCCTGAATCGAGGTTTTTGCCAAGGACACTGATTTCCCTGGGGTCGAAACGAATCGAGGTATTCCTGTAAAGACACTGATTTTCTTGCGGGTCGATGCGAATCGAGATGCTCTCATCAAGGACGCTGATTTTCCTGAATCGAGGTATTTGTCAAGGACACTGATTTCCCTGGAGTCGAAACGAATCGAGGTATTCCTACAA
This sequence comes from Agapanthus africanus, assembly GCA_030015575.1. Taxonomy (NCBI): domain Eukaryota; kingdom Viridiplantae; phylum Streptophyta; class Magnoliopsida; order Asparagales; family Amaryllidaceae; genus Agapanthus; species Agapanthus africanus. The sequence continues at coordinate 318,401,660 of JASDDO010000010.1, forward strand.
AGACTCTGATTTCTCTGCGGGTCAACGCGAATCGAGATGCTCTCGTCAAGAACGCTGATTTCCCTGAATCGAGGAGGTTGCCAAGGACACCGATTTCCTTGGGGTTGAGACGAATCGAGGTATTCCTGCAAAGACACTGATTTCTCTGCGGATCGACGCGAATCGAGATGCTCTCGTCAAGGACGCTGATTTCCCTGAATCGAGGAGGTTGCAAAGGACACTGATTTCCTTGGGGTTGAGACGAATCGAGGTATTCCTGCAAAGAAGCTGATTTCTCTGTGGGTCGACGCGAATCAAGATGCTCTCGTCAAGGACGCTGATTTCCCTGAATCGAGATATTTTGAGTTGACTTGATTCCGAGACGGAGTCATTGGATGACTCTAGCTTGTCTGTGAACCGTAGAGTCTTGGAACTGGGGACTTTGCCGTGGTTCCGATTGATGGTGTAGCATTTGTGTCCTGCCTGAATGAGGAGATATACTGTTGTTGATCTCCAGGCTGTAGATATGGCCATTGAGATTTGGAACTAGGGACTTTGCCATGGCTCTGCTTCGTTGCGACTTTGAGGTCAGTTGTTGACGTCACGTCTACATTTGGTTGGAGTGAAGAGAAACACCGTTGGTGATCTCTAAGCTGTAGATGTGGCCGTTGAGATTTAGAACTAGGGACTTTGTCATGGCTCCGTTGTTTTGACCCTGGGGTCGTTTGTTGACGTCGCATCCGCATCCTGCTGGAGTAAGGAGAAACGCCGTAGGTGATCTCTAAGCTGTCTGTGAACCATCGAGATTTGGAACTAGGGGATTTTGCCATGGTTCCGGGGTAGTCTCTAGGCTGTCTGTGAACCGTCGAGATTTAGAACTAGGGGACTTTGCCGTGGCTCCGTTTGTTGATGTTGCGTCTGCGTCCGATTGGAGGGAGGAAGAATGCCGGTGTTGATCTCTAAGTTGTCGATGTTGACGTCGAGACCCTGAAGCTAGGGATATTCCTTCGCTTCGTTTGTTGACGTTGCGTCTGCAATATTGCGATGAATGTCGAAATTGTCTCTAGGTTGTCTATGAACCGTCGAGATTTGGCTTCGCTTCGACGAAGCCTGGTGGGACGATATGGTTCCCTTCTTGTTTGCGCCCATGAATTGTATACAGGGGTCAATGTGACCTCACCTACAGGGCAAAAAGTTTCATTCTTTCATTTTTTTTAATTCTTTCCGCGATGCACTATCATTTCAGCTTTTTATATCGCGAAAATCGCGATTGCCCAATTATTTTGGCTATTTTTCGCGGTGCCCAATCATTTCGGCTATTTGTTTTATTTACTCGCTGCTTTTTATTGCGAGTTGCCCAACTATTTCGGCTATTTTGTATGCATACATTTTTACTTGCTGATTTTGTTGCAAGTTGCCCAATCATTTCGGCTATTTCATATGCATTTGTAGATCGCTGGCTTTTTGCTGCGAGTTTGGGATTTGATACCGATTTAGGCTCCAGTATCGCTACAACTGGGATATTGCCAGGTGAGAATCATCATTTGCTTTTGTCGATGTCGAACAAAGGTGGCTTAGTAAACAGGGTTAGGATCCTGTCAACTAAGGCTTTCGACTTCATGAACCGTAAGGGTCTCATAAAGGTATTTCTCCTTATGAGTCGTGTGGATCTCGTAAGTCCGTTTTCTCCTTAAGAATCGTGAGGATTCCCAAGTGTATGGTCTCTTATAAGTCGTAAGGATCTTACAAGAGTGTTTTCTCTTTATAAGTCGAGAGGACTTACAAGGATTGTTCACCGTGTGAGCATATCCCCAGTCTCTGGTAGGACTTTGTTAGGGAAATGCTTATTCGTGCCCGTGGATTGTATACAAGGGTCAAGACGCTTGTAGGGCAAAAGTTTCATTTTATATGTATTATATTTTTTTTCTTTCCGCTGCTCTATCATTTCAGTTTTTTGTATCGCGAAAGTCGCGATTGCCCAATCATTTCGGCTATTTTTCGCGGTGCCCAATCATTTCGGCTATTTTTTCTTTTTACTCGCTGTTTTTTTTATTGCGAGTTGCCCAACCATTTCGGCTATCTTGTATGCATATATTTTTACTTGCTAATTTTGTTGCAAGTTGCCCTATCATTTCGGCTATTTCATATGCATTTGTGGCTCGCTGACTTTTCGCCGCGAGTTTGGGATTTGGGATCTGGTGCCAATCTCAGCATCAGCATCGCTACGACTGGAATATTGCCAGGAGCGAATCCTCATTTGCCTTTGTCGGTTCGAACAAAGGTGGCTTAGCAAATAGGGTTAGGATCCTGTTGACTAAGGCTTTTGACTTCATAAGCCGTAAGGGTCTCATAAAGGTATTTCTCCCTACGAGTCGTGAGGATCTCGTAGGTGCGTTTTTTCCTTAAGAATCGTGGGGATTCTTAAGTGTGTGGTCTCTTATAAGTCGTAAGGATCTTATAAGAGTGTTTTCTCCTTATAAGTCGAGAGGACTTACAAGTGTCGTTCCCCATGCGAGGACATCCCTGGTCAATGGCGGGACTATGTTGGGAAAACGTTTATTCGTGCCCGTGGATTGTATACAAGGGTCAGCATTGAACCGCTTGTAGGGCAATCTGGGGATTGTGATGGCTTAAGAACAGGTTCAGATCCCTGTAGCTTAAGGCTATTGAATCCCATGAGCCGTGAGGGTCTCATAGGGGGAATTCTCCTTACGGGTCGTGAGGATCTCGTAAGTGTATTTTCTCCTTAGAAATCGTGAGGATCCCTAAGTGTGTTTCTTCCCGTCGTGAGTCGTAAGGATCTCACGCAGGTAGTTTTCTCTTTACAAGGTCGAGAGGACCTTGCAAGTGTCTTTTAACGAGATTGCGCCCTTTCGGGTTTTCGCAAACTCGCCGGTAGCCCTGCTGTTTTTACTCACGGAGCCCTTTCGGGTTTTCATCCGTGCCCATCTTGCTTATGGACGTACCTTTTTTCTTTTTTCTTTTTTTTAAACCACGTCAGCCTGGGGACGCCGCGGGTTTGTAGTAGTTTAACGACGTTTCGGTCAATCGTTGCCGTATTTGAGACGAATTTCTAGTTTACAGACTTTTCGGTCCATGGGGTTTTCTCTATGAATGAGCACAATGCCCCCAGCATGTCCATCCTTTTCGGAGCATGTGATTGTGACGGGTTCACCTTCCAGTTTTCGGACAGCGCGAACATTCCCTGTTGATACTGGTCTTCAACCCAGTTTTTGAAGACGTAGCAATCTTCGATCGGATGGCCCAATACTCGGTGGTAGGGGCAGTAACTGGGATCGTTGACATCGTTCAGTTGTAGTGGGTGTCTCGACTCCGGTAGAGTGATGAGCCCGTTGCGCACTTCCAGTTCAAACGGTTTCCTTGTTTTATCTCGGGGAAACGAGTAAGGACGTCTCAACTTCTCATCGAGAGATTGCCGCTTGTTGCTTTGGCGAACAACCGGTCTCGGGCCACTCGGTTGTTGTTGAGCGTTGGCAACGAAGGTTGCTTTCCCTTTGCCCTTTTCATTCCAAGGCCCCGTCTTTGAAGAGGAAGACCTATGGCCCATCTGGTCCATTTAGGCCAGCTTGTCAATCAAGGCCTGGAAGGTGGTCGTCTTGAAGAACATCATGAATTGGGATATGGTTGCTTGCGGATCGAGGGTTCCTACGAACATGCTTACCGCAGGAGCCTCTTCGATGCGTTGTTCGCACTTCGACCATAGATTCCGCCACCGTATCGCGTATTGCACCCATGTTTCGCCTGGCTTTACTCTGGCATTAATTAATGCAGTGATTGGGGTGCGTTCGCTAGCGCTTGCGAATCTCTGTGTAAAGAGTAACTCCATTTCTGCAAACGTCTTAACGGAGTCATTCGGGAGCTCCGAATACCACTCGAATGCCGTCTCTGACAAGCTGCCAACGAATTGGCGGAGCAACAATTTATCATCACCTCCCGTATTGTCGTACAAGGCTCTGAATTGAGCGATGTGCTGATGCGGATTTCCCCTCCCCTTATATACGTGGAATTTGGGGATCGTATATCCCGGCGGGTACTTTATTTGATCGTACCAACCTGGATAGGGTCGTCCAGTTTTAACAATTTGGCCGGCCGCTTCATTCTCCTGGTAAACTCGTATCTACTGAGCAATGTAATCATCTAGGGCAGCTTTAGAGATGGTCTCCTCTTTGGCTGCTGAAAGAGTCAGCAGAGGATTTGATGTCTCTCCTCTATCATCTTCAATTATTACTGGAGGGTCTTCAGCTGGAGGGTCCGGCTGGATCATCATGCCCACCATATCTTGGAACAGAATGGCCATTTGTTTTATATTGGTCGCTTGTTCCGCGGCCTCTCTGTCCTTTTTCTCAAGCATTCTCCGAAGGAATTCGGCATCGGTTTCCTGCTCACGGTGCTGCTCCGAAGATGTCTCCGGGCCTGCTTTTGGTCCAGTGAGTGCAGCCATGGTTGTCAGCATTTCTTGGAGCTTTTGTTGTTGTTGCTCCTGAGCCTTAGTCACTTATCGCGTAAGCGGTCGATAACCTGTGGAGATACGGCTATTCTCTTTTCCGGATGCCATATAGACGGTATACATCACCATGCCCCCAGACTTATGGCGTTTAGGCTCAGTGCCCTTGACATTTGTCGCAGACATGGGAATTTTCTCCGGCCTTCTCCTCTTATGGGCGGTCGAAGTTGAGGGGGCCATTGCAGTGGGCACCCAAGTAGCCGTCGTCTTCTGTTGCTTAACAGGGTGGTTCTCTTCTTGCCGAACCTTCATCTTTTCCTTTCGGCGGGGGTAGTCTTGATCAATAACCGAGTCTTGGACTTGACGCCAAACTTTATAAATTTTAGAGGACAGCCGCTGAGGGGGCTGCTCCAGCTTCACCTTTGTAGCGTTCTCCATTGGTAGAGGAGATCTTTTCAGCACAGCAGTTGGCGAATTCCTGCGCACCCTGTTAAGTAGTTCAAAGCTGTTCCCGGTTGGAACAGCAGCATCAACTTCCACCGTTGGAGCTGGCGGAGTCAGTCCAGAAGGAGAATTGCCCCCAGCTTTCCTCACTCGGCGCCAGTGGCGACGTCGAGCATGTCATGCGGCCGGGATTACCTCCGCTGTTGGATCAGCTTTTCCATGTCCCCTGTTCTAATGAGAGTCTGTTGTTGGCGCCAGCCTGTCAAAGAAAGATGCTCGCTGAGAGGGAATGGCTAATCTTGAAAAGGCCGATTTTCGTGCAGGGGAAACAGCCTTGGTTACTTCACCCGGAGTAGGAGCTGAAACAGTCGGTCTTGTGAAGACCAACCCCTTAGCCGGAGAAGCCTCCTTGGTGACTTTGGGAATAGGAATAGCTATCCGCTTCGGGATAACACCTTCTTGTATTGCGGGCATCTTCACGGGCCCGTTGGAGTTTTGGCCCAGTCTGCTGAAAACTGAGACGCTTGGTTTGGGCGACCCGTTAAGAGGGGCCACAGTAGTGGTAAGCCGATCAAAGACCGACTTCTTCGGAGCTTCTTGTGATGGTACAGGAGCGTTGAAGCTTGTTAGCGGGATTATGGTCCCGAAGAACAATCCAGTGGTGGCCTGAGTCACCTGTTCCACCGGCATAGCAAAGATGGAGGCCGCTTGGGGCCCGTAAGTCACTCCTCCGGACGGGACGGAGCGACAGTTGCAGTTGCAGTTAGTGCAGTTTGAAGCCATTGATCTTCTGTTTTCTGCACGGAGCAAGACACCAAATCTTAGTATCTCGAATCCACAGGCAACCATAGCAAACCGCGATTCTTTCGCGAACACGACACACGAAGTGTGGAGTGGAAAGAGGAAAAGGTCCCACCGGGCATGCCAGAATTTGTTCCCCTCCGAAACACAAAGACGCGACCGCGTAGGTCCGTCTTGCCTAAATTTGGGGGCAGATACTATTTGGTGCTATCCGTCCACCTCTCCGAAGATACCAAGTTGATTTATGGCACCGTGTATCGGAGGTTTAAACGGATGCGGCCGATGTAGCAGACTTCGTCGGATTCCCCCTCATTGAGGGGTTTTTGATTGTGGGGACGCTCTTCCCTATAAGCGCAAGCCTCTGCAGTTAATTATGCTACCGCATCGCGATAACCACTTTCTCCTTCTCCAGATGGTCACTTCGTGTCGTGTGTGTTTGTTTTGTTTTTTGTTTGCCCGTGGATTGTATACGGAGACTAATTTATGTTGTCGCCCGTAGGGCGTGGATTAGTCCAAATCCATATTTTCTTAAATTTGGGTTTGGGGGTTGGGTTTAAGGATACGTTAGTCTCATTTGAGGCTAAGATCAACTTAAATGTTTGTTAAGGATACGTTAGTCTCATTGCAGACTAAGATCAACTTAACGGGATCGTTTAGATCCAACAAAAGAGCATTTGGGCTCTATTGTTTAGTTTAGGGACATTGCGGTCGATTAGTTTAGGGACGTTACGGTCCAATGTTAATTTAAGGACATTTCGGTCCAGGTTAAGGACATCATAGTCCGAGTTTAAAGACATCACAGTCAAGGTTAAGGACATCATAGTCCGTGAGTTTAAAGACATCACAGTCAGGGTTAAGAACATCATAGTCTGTGAGTTTAAAGACATCACAGTCCAGTTTAAAGACGTCATAGTCTATGAAATGTATGGTTGTCAGGACCCGTCACCTTTCTGAAGACGTTAAAGGATTACAACGACAAATATCAGAGGAGTTCAGAGATGTACCCTTGAACCAAAGTTGATTGGGAGATCTGTAGTCCAATTTGGAACTAAGATTAATTAATTAGATTACGAGCACATTGGCTCAGTTAAATCTGGATTGAGGACTTACGGCCAATTTGGGCTAAGTCCAATTAAGTTTGGAATGTTGGCCCTTTGTTGACATGTTGAACATTTGTCTGGGTTCAACCCCTCATTATTTAGCAATGCTAAACAAAAGTTTAAGGGCTATGAGAACATTTTATCTTTGAGCATTAAACATTATATCCCTGGATTTTAAGGCTCATTTGAAGGGGATATTTGCCTCTGACAATTTGGGCTAAGCTGGTTTTAGAATAGTGTTAAACACTAAAGGACATCTGGCGGTCACGTGTCCTCACGTGATGTATTTAAAGCAGTGTTAAACACTGAAGACAAAATGCTCAAAACAGTGTTAAACACTAGAAAGGAAGGGGTCACGTGGGGTCACGTGGGGTCACGTGAGGCGTCTGAGATGGGGCCAGACCTCCTTTATTTTATTCTCAAATCTGCAAATAAGTGTTAAACACTTCTGATCTTCTGGCCATCACGTGCTGGCACGTGATGGATATCCATGTATTGATTATTAAAGTGTTTATTAGGGGTCACGTGAGGACACGTGAGAGCGCCCAAAATCAGTACTGCCTTCGCCTTTATTCTCTTTGTTTTGAAGGTCACGTAGGAGCACGTGAGGCATTGCCTCTTGACTAATTCCTTTTTATTTTGAGGGGTCCGTTAATGGGTCATGTGGGGGCACGTGACCTGGTCTTGTTCGCTCTTTTTTTATCTTTGAGGATAGGGGTCACGTGTTACCACGTGACCAAGTTCTTTACATGCATGAAGAGCTTTAAGTCTCTTATTTTAAGAATTAGATTCTTTGTAGGGTTAAACCCTAATTCTGTTTTAGAGGAATTAAATTCCTATGTATATGGAAGAATTAAATTCTTATTTGGGAGAATTAAATTCTCATGTAGGGTTAAATCCTAGTTTTATTTTGAGAAATTAAATTCCTATAAATTTGGGAGAATTAAATTCTCATGTAGGGTTAAACCCTAGTTCTGTTTAGAGGAATTAAATTCCTATGAATTTGGGTTAAATTCTCATGTAGGGTTAAACCCTAATTTTATTTTGAGGAATTAAATTCCTATGAATTTGGGGGAATTAAATTCCTTAAATTTAAATTCTCCCTCTAAGTTTTAGATCTGCATGGCAGAATCTTCCCGATGAGAATTAAATTCTCAACCTGTGGGAAGATCTGCTTCTGCAGATCTTCAACCAAAGGAAGAACTAGGTTCTTATTCAGAAGAGTTAAACTCTTAAATTGAGAATTAAATTCTCTTTTTGTTTTATGGAGTTTAGATCTCTTTCCTCTTTCTCACCTAGAGTTTCTTTTCTCTTCTGAAGAAATTTTCTTCTTTCTCTTAAAAATTAAATTCTCCTCTCTTTTTTCTCTCTGTTGTTGTATTTTCTAAAAAAAATTCCAAGGATCCTTCTCTTCTCTTCTCTTCTTGGCTCCTATTTATGGGAGAAAGAAAAGAATCAGTTTGTTTAATCAATCTTTCATTGAAAGATTTTAATTGATTTTTGTAACCAACATGATCTTTTAGATCACTCAGTGAATTTTATTCACCATTGGATTTTTAATCCAAAAGATCTTTTATCTGTTATTCCTGACAAATTTCAGGGAAATCTTTCCTTGTATGAAATCTTTCCATAAATTGGTGATTTTTAATCACCATTGGATTTTTAATCCAACGGTGCTCCTCTTTACAGAGTGCAATCTTTTTGTTTGGAAAGATCTAAAGAAATATTAGGGTTTTTGATGTCCCTTAATTTAGAATTTAATTCTATTAGTTTAGAAGGTTTAGATGCCTATCACGTGTGAGCACGTGACCCCACTGTTTAAGCTTTTAGCCAGAATTCAATTTTGTTGTTTTTAAACCACTCAGGAATTATCACGTGTTAGCACGGGACCCTTGGTCACGTGTGAGCACGTGATGCCCCATTGGGGTTTTTCTTTGTTATTTTATTATACTTTTAATTCTTTTTAGTGGGTTTAAAAGGCCCATGACGTGTTGGCACGTGACTTCACTGATTGATTATTTAATTAGAATTCAATTCTATTGTTTCAGAGGGTTTAAAAGCCCATCACTTGTTGGCACGTGACCCCATTTAATTATTTATTTTATTCAGTGCCTACAGCCTTTGCCTGTAAATGGTCACGTGTGGGCACGTGATGCCCGGTCATGTGTGGGCACGTGATGCCCGGTCACGTGTGGCCACGTGATGTCTCATAACTTTTGATCCCAGATGAATTATGAGGCCCATAATATATCAAATCGAAGGATTTTTCGAGAAACTTTCGATACCATCAGAATTTAGTTGTTACTCATTCGGGAGTTTGTCAAAATACAGTCCGAAAAATACTGGTTCGCATTTTCTTCCTTAGATTACACGTGCGTAGCACATTTGCTCATAACTTTTGATCCCGAATGAATTATGAGGCCCACAATATATCAAATCGAAGGGTTTTTCGAGACGCTTTCAATACCATCAGAATTTAGCTATTTCTCATTCGGTAGTTTGTCAAAATACAGACCCGAAAATACTGGTTCGCATTTTCTTAAGCGTATTGCTGCCATTTGATACCTTGGGCTCTTTTGCGCAGAAATTTTTGGCGGAAACAGCTACTTGGTTTGTATCTATCTTAATATGTGTATATGTTTATTTTAACATATCGCTAATACATATTGATAGAACCCTTAGGATCTTGCTTGACTACCAGCGTTGTGATGGTAGTCACACTAGTGGGGGCTGGGTAGTCCATAAGCACATCCTTATACAGGTCCCTAGTCGTAGGATTATCGAGACAGGGTATCGATACTCCAGAGTAGACTAGTGTATACGCTTCTCATCCCAGGAGGGGAGATGGTATGTCCCACGGCCATCAGCACGTCGTACTGGAGATAGTATACAGGTGCTCGTTAGGTTACGAGTACACTGGACATGACTCGTAGGGAACTGTTGGTTGGTACTATACCTATCGTCAGTTAGCAGTTCCCAGATGACATGAGTACAGCTTAGTCCGTTGACTTGACACTGCTATTTCGCCTCAAGTGTGTTCCTACTGTTCTTAGATTACTACCCTACCACGACTCTATTGAGTCGTGCAAACAGGTAGTAGTTGGGTGCGGTCCCGAAGCACTTGGAGGCAGTAGCAGTTAGACAGGATTCGTCTCTCCCAGTATTTAGGGTTGACATCGCGCTGTGTTTGGAGAGCCATTACACAAAGTCCCTTGTTAGGGCAAGCGAGATTTACTGGTAAGTACTCCAGTAGTTTCTCATGGTGTTTTGGACTACACTCCGGCACGACTTATACCGCTATTAGGGGACTGACGTTTACCACCCCCTATGCCCGATATGCGATGCTCTTAGACGAACAGACCGGACTGTACGAAGATTGTCACATTCAGGCTCAGTAGGAGTTCGGATGGGTTTTTCTCATCGTCCTTCTTATCGACATCTATCTGGGGACCGTTACGTACAGCTAGTACCGCTTGCGGCCTGTGGTTAAACCCACTACCAGCGTAGTGTCGAGTCTTTAGAGTCCCACACAGAGGGTTGTTCACCTTTGGGCGAAATGAGATAGAGGTCGTATGGTTTAACGACAAGGTTCGTTCACATACGCGTACTTGTGCGTGTTTGGTGTTCGGGCAGTTGATACTAGTAGGCTTTGGTTTAAGCCAGATCCTAGTATCTGATTTTGGGTTGGTTCAGTCTCATTGCATTCATGTTCTTCGGAACACGAATGCGGGTATGTATATACAGTTGACAGAGGCAGAGCAGGAGACACCTCATTAGGGTTTTGACCATTGACTTGGTTAAAAACTTAATGAGATGGGGAAATTGATTATTAATCTTTTATTAGAGATAATTGTGTTATTGCTAATTTGGTTTGACCATTTGACCATGTTGACCCTAGTTGACTTTCAGCCGTTAACATTTTGCAATTTTTTAGGTTACTAAAGATCGAGCGTTTTCCTTTCTCCTACTATGAAGTTGCCCTTCTGAGGCTAACCCGCCGTACTAGGGCGGGCGCACCCCGATGATCCGAAAGGAAACCTTTCGGCCATGAAGAGTGCCTTTGGCACGAACCCCGTCGGTCTTTCCCTATCGGCTATCATAGCCTCGACCAGGTGAAGATATTACCTTAAAACCATTAACTAAAAACATGACCTGTGGCACATGCCATTGTTCCAACCATCGGGCTTTGAGCCAACCGGCTCCATTCCTTTTAAGAATCATTCCCTTTCTAAGCTTGAAGTATAAGATCCCGGGATCGCCTCGAGGATGAAGCGGTAGTACAGGTTCGAGGGAGCAGTGAGAAGTTCTCGTACTGGAGTTTGGATAGTTGTCCCAATCCCTGTGAGACCTTCTAGTTCTTGCATGACTCGGTGACGTTTACGTGTTCCCAAAAGAGTTTGAAAATCATTTTTTATCGCTGCCCGGAAGTAGAAAACTACTTTCCGGGGCGATAAAAAGGGTCGCTGATTTTTTGGCGCTTCCCGGAAGTCGATTACTGAGCAAAAGATATTTGTGCTTAGCATTAATTATGACATGGTAATGGTCAAATCAACATCAACCATGATAATTATCTTAATAAAATTTTGATTATTCTTTTTCCTAATATGAGAGCTCACCCCTTCATTTTATCATGAGACATTCTCTCTCATGGTTGCTCTCTCCTCTTCCTCTCTCAAAGCTCTAATGTTTCATGAGTTGAAAATCAAGAGTTTTTGAGACCAAACCACCAAAACACTTCTCTACTCACTCTAGATTTCTTAGTCTATCACACCAAGCACTCTAGTTACTTCATTATAGAGGTTGGAGCTCAAGGTAGAGGCCTTCGGGTGGATCTTCTTTGACATAGAGAAGCCGGTGAGGACGAGTCATCCACAACCACTCCAAGGAGCTCACAACAAGAAGAAGCACAACAAGGAGAAGAAGGAGTTCAAGCTTTAGGTATAACCATCTAACCTAGTAGTTAGAACTCTTTGTTATTTTGTTAGTTAATGGTTAGCAAAGATCCTAATGCATAGTCTATGTTACCTTGTGATAAAAATTTGATTTTTACCTATTCCGCCTCCCCATAAGTACCGGGGTGGGTATTATAGACTTACAGCAACGTAGCATAATGAGGTGGCAATTCTACCGTGTAAGTGACATAGCAATTATCGATGATGAAGTGTGTGAGCCGGCAATCTGTGTAAGTGTAACATACGCATCATCGATAATGGTGTAGGTGTACTAACACAGGTATATGTAATGCAATGAGAATGACATGAACGTAGCATAAAGTAAATCATGAGCGCAATGCTATAAGGTATACGTCTCTATCACATATTCGAATCGGTGAATCTATCAATCGGCATCCAGCCTCACAACATCACGTACGGTATAATCCAGCGTACGGCATCCTCTAGTCAGGGGTATGGATCAATCATCAAGTAAAACTCATCACGTACGGTATCCATCGTACGGCGGCATTAATCAATTAGGGATTCTATCAACCTATATGACAATGAGGGTACGGACCTAACGTCTCGTACGGCATATCACTCATGATCCACAACATTATATATATCTATATACCTATATCCCAGGTCACATCCATAACAATCTCATATTAGGGGACCGAAAAAGGTATCAATCCTCTCATATCGACTCGTATCTGTATACCGACGTATCAATCAAGCCATCATATCACATCGTATATTCTTTTCATCACATTAAGTCATCTTACATATACATTCTAGCTTATTAATCTCATATCCTGCTACTATAAATCTCTTACTTATTCTCTTATAACTACATACCTATATGTCGTGATTCACATTCACTTTTCATATCCTTATTTATCAATTCGAGACATCATTTCTATCATATCAGGTCTAAGAGTCATATTCCTTTTCATCTCATATCTTGATATATATATAAAATTCTTCATTTCATCTCTAACTATCCTTTTTAACCCTATCCATAGTTTTCTAATATAGGTTTCCTTAACCATATTCTATATATCGGTTTCCATCAAAATTTACGGGGGGGCTATACGCTATCCACTCGACTTCTCCCGTAGATATAAATCTACTCACCTGCGGAACTCCTTGTTCAGCCGTAGTCGATGTGCTTCGTCGTCTCGAAATCCACGCGAGGGTACCTACAAATCAACACACAATCGCAATGCTATTAAAATCAAATCCGGAAAATCAATACGGCACACGGTGCGCTCATAGGTTAAAACATATAGCCTACGCATGCAAAAACAACCAAATAACCCTCGTCGTTAACGTACAAACATCCAACGACCAAATACAATATCAAATACCCAAAACCCAAGTTCAGAAATCGGAAAACCAAATTCAGCACCTAAGGAAATCTGTTCCAGATTTTACCCTAGGTCAAATTAGAACATTTTGCATATTGGGTTGCTCTAAATATCACATAACTAAGCCTCTCACCAAAAATCTCCCAATTTCGCTCTAACGTGGCTGCAATTTGCGGCCACAGGGAATTTATTTGCAGCCAGATAAAGAGGGGAGGGGCTCAGGTTTCAAGGGGTGATTCAAGTTTGCCTGCTCGTCTTACTATCAAGGGAACTTAATTTATAGTGGTCTCGGGTCATTCCAGATTCCCATATACCATCACAATCTATCACAAATCCGACGTCGGAAAATCCTAAGTCCGTGTATTGGCTCTAATCCCGGGTCTAGACCAGTAAAACAACACTAGGGTCTTAAGTAAACACCCACTATAGATTATAAGTCTACATAATCATCCAACCCTTCTCTTGCATTTTCCAAACATCACATACCATAACCCAATCACATTCTAAACTAAACTAGGATGCAAGAAACTAAAACTAAGCTAAATGAAAGGAGATATACCTCATTTGGGCAACTCAAGAAAAACCATAGCTTCTCAAAGTCTCCAAAATCCAACTTTGATTGGTCCAATGTGTTGAGGATGAGGTGGGATCATTTTTAATGAATGGAGTATAGGGTTTTAGCAAGATTTTTGAGATGAGAAATGGAGGTGAAGGTAGAGGTGGAGGTGGAGAGAAGCTTGAGGATGAAGGAGATGAAGAAACAAATGGGAGAGGAAATGAATGGCGGCCCTCTCTCTTTCTTTCTTATTCTCACCCACTCACAAGCCATGCCCCACCCTCTCTCTCTCCAATAATTCACTTTCTAACCTCTTCTCATTTTCTCACCATAACACACATAATTTCAATAAAACCTCACAAATGAACAACATGCAACAAAATGCCACATGACATGGTGCGCTAGCCATGGAAAATGTAAAAACACGCATTTAGCTTAATCGCGATTGGTAGTGCACTAATCATGTTTTATTTTAAACTGCATATAAATAAATTATAAAAATACCAAATCCAATATATATATTTTTAAATGAATAAATCATTTTAATCTCCAATTATTTCATAAATATTGGTATATATTTATACCATTTTACGAAAAACCCCAAATTCGCAAATCGGGTAATTTTCGCGAAATATATTATTTTAATATTAAATTCCAAAAGTAATATTTTATATTTTCTGAAATGATACAAATGTGTAAAGTAAAAGAGTAGTATTGGAATATTTAAAAATACAAATAAGTTTTGGTGAGTCATACACATGATTTCTTTTAAGTTAAGAGTTTTTACCAACTTTTTAAAGGAAAGGAACCTAAGCCTATTGCTTTTGGCCTACAGGGAGTTTGACCGTTTTTCCCTTAAAATTTTCGTTTAATTGGTGCCAGAATATATTCATATTTTAATTTTTTTTAATATCAATATTTTTTATGTAGTATAAAATATTTTATTTATATGTATTATCATTATTAATCATTATTCATAAATAGCAATGACCTGGGGCTTTATAAAATAAACAATTATTTGTTGTGCTAAATAAACATAAATGCTTAGTTTAGAAATAAATTTATATAAAAAGAACATGATGTTATACTATAAAATGCACTTGAGTTTCAATTTTTAGTTTTAATTTAGTTCTAGTTGCTCTAGGATCTCATAAAAAAAACCTCTTAATTCTACAAAAGTTATATGACAAATTTCTTTTCAGAAGTTCTAATTTTATCAAAAAGTTCCAATTTACTAACCGACAGGGGTTTTCGGGAGATAATTATACGGCCAAGATGGATAATAATAGCATATGGAATCATATCGGGTGAAATCTAGGCTGATTTCGCAGTTTTGAGCAATCTTATTACATATGCAGCTTAGCGACAGATGCATGTGTAACAGGGTGATATTTTTCCAAAAGATTCGGTATGAAAAATCATTTTGAATTGAGATTTATCAATCCAGTTACGAATGCGGCCGACCCTAAGCCACATGTGCTTTTGGGTCTCATTGGATTTTTGAAATTTATGAAAAAAATTGTTTAAATCATATATTTTTTGCTAATCTGTCAAAACTTGTCGAAAATCTTTTCAAAGATAAGTAAAAAATCTTTTAAAACTGCCTAGAAATTTTAGATATTTTCCTCAAATTTTTGGAATTAAAATTTACAAAATCCAATATAATATCAAATATAGGCTGAAATTATCGACCTAGAAGCACATGCGATCGACCATGAACCACATGTGTAACAAGGTAATTAATTTTCCCACGAATTTTAATTTTACAAAGTCACTTGAAAAAATTAAAAAATTGAAAATCTATGACCCTGAAAAGCTAGCACATGGGGCCGATCCTAGGACGCATATGTAACTGGGTCATTTTATCTGGTAATTTTCTTCTGTAAAAACCAAGAAAAATTTATAATAACTAGGTTTTTAAGGCCCGTGTGTTGTACGATTATATTTATTCTTTTAAATGTTAAAATTTTACTAACTTCTTTATTTTGTACCCTTTTTAATTTTTATAGCATGTTTTTCTTTCTATTTAGTGGCGGATCCAAGATCTTGTCTAATAATTTTAATTGTAATTAACTACAAAAATGAGAAAACTATAATTAATGGTATAAATTAGAGCTTTGGAACCATTTCAAGCATTGCAAAATTAGATAAAATTTTCTTCAAATGTCCCAAATTTGTATATATAAATATGACATTCAATCAATTAAGTGGAAATTTTCATCTTGAAATTGGAATCAGTCTCTCAAAATTTTATTACATACAAAACTTCCATAGTCTAAAAAAGTGATAACCATTAGTTGAAACACATGTCTTGTGCCAATCAAATTGGCAGTCTTTGAAGTCAAAGCAAAATCTTTCCTATCATCTGGCAAGAAGAAAATAAATTATTATATATATACACATAAATCAAATAAATTAAACAACATTCTAATTGTTTTATGGCAAAAATTAATGGCATATATATAGATTGTTATTAACTAAATGGCAAAAACATATTCTTATTCTTATTATAACATTAGAAGGCATGTATTATTATTCTTATTACTATTACCGTTAATAGCCAAAACCTCTCTCTCTCTTTTTATATATATATATATATATATATATATATAGATATATATTCAGAAAAATCATCCTATTCAATACAAGACAAGGCTGACGAAGGACCGCAAGTTGAACACGGTCGTATTTCGAGTTGCTTTTATCATTTTGGCCCAAAATTTTCGAGTATTTCAGTGCCACTTTTGGATACGATATACGTGATGCCTAAAACCTATTCGAAACCGTTCAAAATGGCGGGTCAACAACAGAGGCCGGAAATTTATTAAGGGAGAGCCAAATACATACATAAAAACATATTTTCCTACTTTAAAAATATAGTTTTAGATTAAAGATGTGTAATCGTGTTTCTAAAATCATACTACATAATTACATTCATCGTTTATTTCTATAATAATATATTAAAAAAAAGAGGGTTTAGATTCAACCATATAATAAAAAGAGAATAATGGAGGAAAGAGGCCATAGGAGCGAATTTCCTTTAATGAGGCCGAAAAAATACGTCCTCCGTCGTGTTTTCCGACGATCGGAATCCATCATCTTCATCGTTATCAAATAACATGTGGGTACGCCAAATTTCATGTGATTCTATAAAAATAGTTCTATTGTCGGTAAACCGTTAATTTTGAACCTACTAATTCAACGGTGAAAAAGTTGTAGAATCAGATGAAATTTGGTGTACCCATATCTTAGATGATAACGATGAAGATGATGGATGCCGATCGTCGGAAAACACGATGAAGGGCGTACTTTTTCGACGCCATAGGAGGAAATTCCCTCCGATGGCATCTTTCCTCCATTATTCTGTAATAAAAAATCGATGACAGTAATAAGAGGCACAGTAAATAGAGGTACATCTATTTATAAGGAGTATTTTAGTTAGACTAATTACAATAAGAGACATGATATTGAAACTTTTACCAGACAAAAGGTAATTTTTGTATATTGTGCTAGAAAGTTAAAAAAAATTTGTATTATATTACCTCAATTAACTAAATTTAGGATGCGGAAAGGTAACAAGACATAAAGATATCATAGCTACCAGAATTACTTCTACTGACAGATTTGGGAACAAGCATGAAATGTGCAGATCACCTGTTTTCATTTATGTGTTGCATCAGTGTGGAATATTATCGTTTCTCTTTGCATTTCTTGTGTGGATCTGTGCACTTAAGTTTCAGAGATGCTCATGCATTCAATACTACAGTCACTAAAAGGTGCCCACTTGATCCATGGTTCTCCAGCTCGTCAAGCGCAGAGAGGAGTAATGCTTTACCTACCGGGCTTTCAATCTCATCACAATCCATCCAAGGTGGAAAAATCGGTGGGACCCACAACACCTAACTACTAGTATCAAACAAGTGGGTCCACGGTTTTTGTCTCTTGGATGGATTGTGATAGATTCAAGCCCGGTAGGTTAAGCATCTTTCTGCAGAAAATAAAGCCCCATTTTCACCATATGAACTTATTGCGCTTGCTTAGCAATTTTCCTTTTATAAATGATGTTAATAAACAATGTAATCATTTGATATTTATTCAATTATGTATGCATTGCAAATTTAGTAATCAGAGAAGTCAAAACCATAATGGTATAACATTGGAAGGGCAAGAGATATCACCGAACGACCAGTTTAGATATCTAGGTTCCATCATCCAAAAGAATGGGGAGATCGATAGTGATGTTAATCAACGGATCCAAGCTGGTTAGTTAAAATGGAGGAGTGCGACAGGGATTTTGTGTGATCGTAACTTTTCGTTAAAATTGAAAGGGAAGTTTTATCGGAGCGCTATTCGGCCTGCCTTATTGTATGGTACAGAATGCTGGGCTCCTAAGAAGCATCATACACAGAAAATGCACGTAGCGGAGATGTGCATGCTTCGTTAGATATACGGTAATACTAGAAAAGATAAGGTGCGAAACGAGTATATTCATGCAAATTTTGGTATAGCACCTGTGGAGGAGAAGGTACGGGAAAACCGGCTAAGATACTTTGGTCATATGTGACGCAGACCTATGGAAGCACCGGTTCGACGAATAGATATTCTCGATATGGGAAATGGCAAAAGGGCAAAAGGGAGACCGAAGAAAACATGGATGGAGGTGATACGAAACGATATGGTTGCCAAAGGATTCAATGAATGTATATTGTTCGATAGGGGTGAGTGGAGACGGAGGATTCATGTGCTAGACCCGACGTGATTCTCATGTTGGTTCATGTAGCCTACCCCATATGCTTGGGATAAAAGGCTCAGTTGTTGTTGTAAATTAAAGAGGTATATAAATAAAAATAAATGGATGAGATTTGTTGGACTTTGGGGCCGACCCGGGCAAAACCTGTCAAATCAAATAGGCAGGACGAATCGAGGGTTAGGACCTGACACGAAGACGAGACCACGCCCTTATAGGGCTCGGCTGCGGCTTGAATGCCTGCACCAATCGGATATGGGTGAAGGGGTTCGATAATGGGTCGAATCCTAGTGTCGTTGTTTTTTCTCTATGCATCAGTCAAATATATGTACGAGTTAAGCAAACAAGTACTCTTCCTTGAGATGAGAACAAACTATGAATTCGACTGCTTAAATTACAAGAGTAGAACACGCGATGATAACAAACAAAGTAAATAATTTTATTCAATCAATCTAATAATTTATTTTAAGTCGACAAATACAATAAAACAACTTCTTTTTATGCATCATTGACCATCAATCGAGACTTGATCTAAAGACCACACGCAATCACAGGGCCAAATATCTAGATCGCTTACGACACGAGCGTTAAACCGCGTAAGTTAGGGCTAGCAACTATAGGTGTTCGGTTTGTTCTCGCCAGCGTCGAGCGCAAGCTACTGGACTTCTTGATCACCATACCGAGCGCAAGACTAGACTTCTGGATCACTCGGTCTGACGAACCCAGACAAAGCGGGGCTGACTACCTAGCCTTGACCTAGATCGGATCTAAACCTACCATGATACAAACCTAGCTACCATGATACAAACACATGATTGAACATATGGATAGTTCGTACCGGTGACCTTAAAACGATTACTCTAGGCTGAAATCGCATATTTTTGATTTCTTTCTTTAACTAATTTCACTCAAATATATATTTGAATTTATCTTATTCAGACCGAATCTTAAATTGGCTTTACCCACCTTTATTCAGCCTTATTGTACTTAAACCCGGTCTATTCAAGCTAATTATTTTTTTAATAAGAGAAATTTCCTTCATAATCTATGGAGGAATAGCCTCACTCCAGTTTGATTTCATTGCTCAACAGCGCCAGCTTATAAATGAGGGTGAAATGGTTAAGAAATGGGACCACTAATTAATAAAGAAGGCGGTGAAGTTTGGTGGAGATGAGAGGACTTCAATACAAGCTGGCTTCTAATATATAATAAATATAATAACGTTAGATGGTGACACCAAGAGTTTCAGCTGCTCAGCTGGATCAGATACTGATATGAACAATACTATATCCGTATTTTTCTAATGACGGATACAAATATCAATACAAACACAGTTCGGTAATAGATAGTAGAGACAAGCATATAAAATCAGATACTGATATGAACAATACTATATCCGTATTTTTCTAATGATGGATACAAATATCAATACGAACATAGTTCGGTAACAGATATTAGAGACAAGCATATAAAAGCACAGCAGACGTCCGAAGTATCTCCGTCTGGCAAAACAACATATCGAAACCAGATGTCTGATGAAGGAGGTGCAAACATCTGGCAATCAGTCTCTAAAAATAGCAAAGAACAAGCATACGCCTCACCTTTGATTCATCATACGTCTGCTGATTGTGAACGCAGAAGCTGCAATTTTTTGTCCCAAAAATATTTCTATAACTTCTGTGATTTATTTGTTTAGGAAATATTCTATTTTATTTTTATTCTTAATCACGTAAAGTGTATATATATACACAATTGATATTCAATACAAATCAACCAAGTTCAAAACTCTAAAACCTATCTTCTCTAAAATTTTATAATAGAAAAGTATATCCGTATACGACAATATTGCATACAAATAAGAAATAGATATCAAGAGAAAGATAAGGACACAAATGAGATAAGTGTATAATAGAAAAGAAAAATAAAACAAATACGATAAGTGATAAGTGTATAGGAAAGAAAAATAAAACAAATATATATGGATGCAATAAGGTAATGTGTATGTAATTTGTAAGTTTGACTGAATACTTTTTATAATATGAGTACTTACAATATTTGATTATAAAGACAAATATATGCATGTAAACGATAATTATATGAAGAAATATATAAATATTTAGACAAAAACATGCTATACATATTACTAGTCTATTTTATATTTAAAACAAATACATTGAAATAATATATCAAAATTTTCATTAAATGCATAATAAATAAAAATGAGTTTTTTTTTAACTGGATGGTAAGACGACATATAAAATGAGCTAGAAATTTATGGTTTATGTAAGCATTTTCTTAAACTAGAATATAAATTTTAAATGGTATACTTTCTTGTATTTAATTTGTCTACAAAGATCAGCATTCATCCTAATTTATATTTCTTCATATAATTATCATTTTCTAGCAATGATGATGTGGAGACTTTATTCTCGTTATTTTTTTTTTGGAAAAAAGAGAGGAAAAAGGAAAATAATACATAGAGCTTCCTGAATTTGGATTATAATTAATAATAGAGAAAGATATATGCAAAGATTGGATCTTTTTTACATTATAAAAGGACTTTATCAATTTTAGCAAGGATTTGATCTTCTTAGTTAAGTCATGGAAACTTGCATAGAAGCTTTGAAAATAGAGAAAATTAAGCGTGTTCAAGAGGGATGTATTTGGTATTCTAAAGTATCCCGAAGCCTAGCGTTTGAAAGAAAGAAATGATCGTTAATTTTTCATCCACTTCTTTTTTTTTCAAATTTTGATTTGGTTCTTTTAGATGACAGATTCCGGTACAAGCAATAAAAAAAGCGCCTCATACCGATTAGCTTTACTTTATCTTTCTTTCTCTTCCCCATCCATTTTAACTTGACATATATATATGACATGATCGTAACATATTCTACCGGTTACCTGTAAATACAAATGGTTCAAAGCGGTCGATATATACAACTAATTAGAATATATTAAATAAAAGCATAATGTTGGATGCACTCTCCATTTAATTTAAGTAGGGGAGTCGATCTCTTGCAACCAGAATTCAATAAACAGATGATGTATCATTAAGACTGCTCAATTCATCACAAGATGTGGAAAGCAATCATTTGTAGCAGCTAGCTAGCAACTGTATCTTAATTATGAGCAGAATGACTGGAACTTAGGATAGCTTAGCTCTATTACAGTAGCAGAATTCATGAAAGCTAAGCTTAAGGGGCTGTTTGGTTGCAGGATTATGGAATTTGGAGTCCAAAAATAGTACGGTTGAAATTTCTGGATTTGGTAATTTGTTGTTTGGTAGATTTTGGATTCCTAGTATTGGATTTGTAGATCCTTGTAATCTTTGTTTGGTTGGTGAAAAAAAATGGGATTTGGATTTGAGGATTTTAGAGAGAGATAGAGAGAGAGAGGATTGTTAAATAAATAAAGTACATGGGCCCCATCTAAAAGTACAATGAATAGTGCCAAATCCTTGAGAATTCTTGAAAAATTTTAGGATTCATGAATCCTTCTTTTGTGGTGGGCCCCCCCAATACAAAACAAAGGAATCCTAGAAATCCTAGTTTTGCAACCAAACACAAAATTGTGGAATTCTAGGATTCCACAATCCAAAATCCAAATCCAAACTAATAATCCTGCAACCAAACAGGCCCTTAACAAGTAAGCCAAATTGTAATGAACCAGGCACCTACAAGGGGTTTGCATTGTTTTTGCCTTTTCGAGAAAGCATTTATCGTGCCTGTCTTCTACCTCATGTATAATTAAAATATATCGAGATATGACTCGTAACATTTAGAAATTGATATTCCAAATATTATGGATTAAGATATTAATAATACACATATGAAATAAATAAATAAATTGTATTTGGATCATGATTAGACATACTGCAGGATAAGATGGGTTGAAGAGTGTGATTTTCTTTAAAATGCTCTATATATACCAACTCTCTAGAAGCAGAAGCAACGAATTTGCGAAACAGTCTTGTATATATGCGAACTTTTCGGTCTCATGACAATCTTATTAATGAAATATTGGTGGAAGGACCGTTGACCGCAAAAAAGAAAAATTCTTTACTGTCTTTGTTTTATCAAAGGTACGTATTGATGATGCTCGATATCGGTGATCTCCCAGATCATGACACGTGGCAGATGACGTGTCCCAAAGCTCACAAGAAAGGACATACAGTGACCGACCATGCCGCTCATGTGTCCGTCCCACAAACAAACGCTGGCTCACCTCCGAGCCCCCTGCATAATTGGCCTCCTCGGCCTCCCAGCTCGTCTTCGGGCTACCACAGAACCAAGATATCTCGGCTCTCCCGCTCGTCCGCGAGCTCTCTTGCCGAGGTCATCTTCCTCGGTCTTATCGACCGACCAACGGCATCGCTCACAGGCACAACCGCCGTCCCGCGAATCTCGCAATGCGCGAGATATCCGCCGGCCACATTCCACGTTCTACGCCATCACGTTCCCCCATTAACGAGCCTGTCTCGCCATTAATGCGGGATCCCGCTCATCACGCGGGCGTGACGTCGGGAGCATAACGGCCGGCGTGATTCCCGCGCCTGCCCTGCCTGCTGCCACCGCTATATAAACCCCTCCTTCAGACGGTTCAAGTAAGCCATTTTTACTCCACTAAGCCGTTACTCTTCTCGGATTTCCTCTCTAACTTGACCGTCGGAAGGTCCTCGGTGGTACAACCATCCCGGGACTTCCTTACAGGTAGCTCGGCCCAAACAACCTCAAACCCATTGAGATCCACACGCTTCAAGAGCCAGCCTCCATATCCAATCTCGGCCGTCCACCGCCGCTATCAGCAGATCAACGGAAGGTAACATCTTGACGCGATCACGGTCACGTCAGCTGGCGCCGTCTGTGGGAAAATCTTGATTCCACAAAAACAAAAGTTCATCTTCCGATTCCAACCAATTTGCGAGCGGTCTCCACGACGATCCAAGCACTAGTCGCCGCTTCCCCCACAACGGAGGCACGGACAAATCTCCTCCTCCGAACACCATCATCGCCCTCGCCGCTCGAATAGATCGACTCGCGTCCGTCGTGGACGTGCTCTTCCGTGTCCAGATGGCCGGGCAAGCTCCCCAGGTCGCCGCTCCCCCACCTCGGGACCGGGACCCCTACATAGGGAGAGAAGACTCAGCTCGCGTTGGCACTGCCGACTACCGCCTCGCTACCTCCCACGGCCGCAGATCTCCCGGGCCAATACATTCTGCGACCCGGCTGGGCGCCCCATAGTTCAACCCTGAGGTCCGTCGCCAGAGCGCCTCACCCCGATATCCTTCACGCACCTGTCCCTCCCGAGGAGATGTCAGTCAGCTCGTCTGTTACCAAGCATGACCGACACCCCCTCCCTCGACGGGGCCGTGCGGACGGGGCTCGTCACGGAAGCTCAAAGATTACCTCGCCCGGGGATCTAAGAAACCTCATTGAGAGGAACCCGGGCCGCGGCCAGACGCAGGTCTCCAACAGCAGAGGCCGGGGATCAGAATGTGCCGAATCGTCGGGGTACCACGGCCGACTCGACGCCCTCGAGAAGAAGATCGAAGGTATGCATCGGGAAGGCCACCGTTCGAGCGACGGGGCTAAGTACGCCGCCGACCCGCTCACCAAACCATTCACCGAGGAGCTGCTCGCCGTCCATGTCTCCTCCCGCAACAATCCCCCAAATGTCTCTCTCTTCGACGGTAAATCTGACCCGAAAGACTATTTGGTTGCGTTCACCGCGGGAATGAGCTTCCAAGATAACTCCGACGCCGCCCAATGCCGAGCTTTCCCGGCCACTCTCATCCACTCCGGAAGAGACTGGTTCCGAGGACTCGAGCCCCGCTCGATCTCAACTTTCGACGAGCTGGCCACCTAATTCCTCGGCCACTTCGTCGGGAACAGGCGGCAAAAACGCACAGTTGACCATATCTTCACGATCAAGATCGGGGACAAAGAGACGTTCAAAGCATACGTCACCCGCTTCTACAACGCCCTTCTCGAGGTCCCCGAACATCGGGACGAGACAGTCATCACAGCCCTGAGGTCTGGTCTTAGGCACAAGGAGTGGTTACACTCCTTTGCATTAGAGCAACCTAAGACCATGGCCGAGATAAAGGCCTGGACCGAGTGCGAGGTCCAGCTCGAATCCGAGGTGAACGCAAATCTCCCCGGACAGAGCAAGCCGACCAAAAGAAAAGGGCAAGGGAAGAGAGAAGGGGACCTGAGCGGCCAAAACCCTACTCCCCGAAGTTTCAAGAGTACACACCGCTAAACGTCTCCCAGACCGTACTGCTAGAGGAGGCTAAGGGCGAGGGGTTCTTCAAGCTCCCCCCGATCTCGCGAATGGCCTCAAAGCGAACCCGGAGCGCCTACTGCGGTTTCCACAGGTCGCTAGGCTACTCCACGGAGAGCTGCAAGCAGCTCCGAGACTACATCGAGGAGCTCATCCGTTCGGGACACCTCGCGGCGTACTTGCGGGACAAACGGCAAGCTGACCGCGAGTAGGAGCAGCGTCCCCTTCCCGGCGAGCTGACAATCGGCCAAATCATGGTCTTGTCAACGGAGGGTATGTCTGGTACCTACGGAGCTCAGCACCTTATGCCGGTCGTGGAGGCCAACAGACTTCCGGGGGGCTCAAGCTGCACAAATAAGAACATCTACTAGCATGTATTTCTTTTTAAGGCAATGTAAACCTTTCTTGAGATCTTTTTGTTTATATAATAAAAAGGATCAATGAAACATTGCAAAAAGAAGAGTCTCATTTATTCAAAAAGGTACTATGGGCTCCTCAGTCGTACATCCAAAAAGAGAAATTACAGTTACGGGGGAATGGGGTGCCGGAAACATTGCTCGTGGTACTCCGAGGAGATCTCCGCCAACCGAGCCCTCGCAGCCTCAGACCTCTGACCCCGGTGCCGCCCGCGAACGTCGGCGTCGTGCCTTAATTGGCAGCACTCAAGGATGAGCGCCACCGAGCGGTCCCGCCGACCCGCGGAGATCAGGCCGAAGCGCCGCAAAGACATTAACTTACCGACCGCCTCGTCCCTCAGCTGCTCGGACAAGGGGTTGTAGTGCCCCGGCGACACCCTCCAGATAGAGTACATTAGCAGTTGTAGCAAGGGGGAACGTCGGGGAAGCAGTCGGCCGAAGTGATCCTTAATGCGGCCAATCACTGACCGCACCATGTCCTCGATGCAGTGCTGGTCGTAGAGGTAAACGCCCTCGAAGGTCACAATGTCGGGGAAGGCAAAAGGGAAGTCCTCCATTCTTACGTTTTGGGTGTGAAGGATGGAGTGATCAACACTCCCTCCTTTTTATAGCGAACAACCCCTAGGAGTCTAACAGTCGCTCACACAAAACTGTGTCGCCACGCGGCAAACACCTAGCCTCTCGCGACGAAATCGAAACGACGCAGCTCCGGCGCTTCGCCTCCTCCGCGCGTTCATGGCACGTGTCACCCGCGACTGTCCCTCTTCCCAAAGTCCTCGCCAAGAGGCAGCCGAGCGGCTACCCTGCTCGGTTATCCCTGGCTGGTAGTTTACTACCCCAAAACGCCAAGGATCAAAGCCCTCCCCAAGAGGCAGCCGAGCGGCTACCCTGCTCGGCTATCCCTGGCTGGTAGTTCCCTACCCCGCAACGCCAGGGATCAAAGCCCTCACCAAGAGGCAGCCGAGAGCCTACCCTGCTCGGCTATCCTTGGCTGGTAGTTCACTACCCCGCAACGCCAGGGATCAAAGCCCTCACCAAGAGGCAGCCGAGCGGCTACCCTGCTTAGCTATCCCTGGCTGGTAGTTCCCTACCCCGCAACGCCAGGGATCGAAGACCTCACCAAGAGGCAGCCGAGCGGCTACCCTTCTCGGCTATCCATGGCTGGTAGTTCCCTACCCCGCCACGCCAGGGATCAAAGCCCTCACCAAGAGGCAGTCGAGCGGCTACCCCGCTCGGCTATCCCAGGCTGGTAGTTCACTACCCCGCGACGCCAGGGATTAAAGCCCTCACCAAGAGGCAGCCGAGCGGCTACCCTGCTCGGCTATCCTTGGCTGGTAGTTCACTATCCCGCGACGCCAGGGATCAAAGCCTTCACCAAGAGGCAGCCGAGTGGCTACCCTGCTCAGCTATCCCTGGCTGGTAGTTCACTACCCTGCGACGCCAGGGATCAAAGCCCTCACCAAGAGGCAGCCGAGCGGATACCCTGCTCGGCAATCCCTGGCTGGTAGTTCACTACCCCACGACGCCAGGGATCAAAGACCTCACCAAGAGGCAGCCGAGCGGCTACCCTGCTTGGCTATCCCTGGCTGGTAGTTCACAACCCCACAACGCCAGGGATCAAAGCCCTCACCAAGTGGTAGCCGAGCGGCTACCCTGCTCGGCTATCCCTGGCTGGTAGTTCACTACCCTGCAACGCCTGGGATCAAAGCCCTCACCAAGAGGCAGCCGAGCGGCTGTTAGTGTATATGCCCTAGGGGCCATTATTGTATCATACTAGCTTGTATATTACTTAATGGAAGCTTGGGATATTCACAGTTATATTAACAGTCTTGCTAAACATGGTAGTATGCTACTTGGTTTATATTTATCTTAATATGTGTGTACGTATTGATAGAGCCCTTAGGATCTTGTTTGACTACCAGCGTTGTGATGGCAGTCACACTAGTGGGGGCTGGGTAGTCTACAAGCACATCCTTTTTCAGGTCCCTAGTCGTAGGATTATCGAGACAGGGCATCGATGCTACGGAGTAGACTAGTGTGTACGCTTCTCATCGCAGTTAGGGAGATGGTCTGTCCCACAGCCATCAGTACGTCGTACTAGAGATAGTATACAGGTGCTCGTTGGGTTACGGGTACAACGGACAGGACTCGCAGGGAACTATTGGTTGGTATTATACCCGTCGTCAGTTAACAGTTCCCAGGTGACATGAGTACAGCATAGTCCGCAGACTTGACACTGCTGCTTCGCCTCGAGTGTGTTCCCACTGTTCTTAGATTGCTACCCTACCACGGCTCAAAGGAGTCGTGCAAATAGCTAGCAGTTGGGTGCAGTTCCGAAGCACTTGGAGGCAGTGGCGGTTAGATAGGATTCGTCTCTCCCGGTATTGGGAGTTGATATCGCGCTGTGTTTGGAGAGCCATTACGCAAAGTCCCTGGCCAGGGCAAGCGAGATTTATCAAGGTGTAATGGGCTTCACTCCGACACGACTTATACCGCTTTTAGGGGACCGACGCTTGCCGCCCCCTAGGCCCGATATGCGATAGTCCTAGACGAACAGACCGGACTGTACGGAGATTGTCACATCAGGCTCAGTAGGAGTTCGGATGGGTTTCCTCATCGGCCTTCTTATCGACATCTACCTGGGGACCGTTACGTACAGCTAGTGCCTCTTGCGGTCTGTGGTTAAATCCACTGCCAGCGTAGTAGTCGAGTCTTTAGAGTCCCACACAGAGAGTTTCCCTGCTTTGGGCGAAACGACATAGAGGTCGTATGGTTTTACGACAGGGTTCGGACACATACGTGTTTTTACGCACGTACGATGTTCGGGCAGTTTTTACTAGTAGGCTTTGGTTTAAGCCAGATTCTAGTATTGGATTATTGGATTTATACAGTCTCAGTATTTCCGTGTTTTCACGGATGGGAAGAGCGTTCTCGTAATTTGTCGAGAAGCTTCTAGAAGGTTGATGATGTGGAGAGTTTAGGTGTTATATGCATTTAATGGTTTTGTGACTCATTGAGATGATTCATCAAGTGAGTTAATGAAGCATTAATGCTTTTAATGACTTATTAGATGATTCATTATGTATTAAATGAAGCATGAAGATATTTGTGTAAGATATTTTATGCTTCATATATATACACAAATGAGTTAATTTCCATTAGATAATTATTCTCACATTCTCTCTCCTCAAGCTCTCTCTCTTCAACCCTAACCCTAACCTCTCATGTGTTGAGATCCAAGGGTTAGCAAGACTCAAAGATCCATAATCCTATTCTATATCTTCTAGGTTGCTTTGATTAGCACTCTTAGTTACCTAGTTACCTCAAGTTTGAGGTTAAGCTTGGAGAAGTAGCTCTCGGGTGGATCTTCTATTACAACGAGGAGCCCGACGAGGAGGTGATCAAAGAGAACAAGAAGGACTTGGTTCATTAGGTATAATCTTCTTTCATAGTAGCTAATCCCTCCTATGTTGTTTTTAGTTAGGGTTTGGAAAAGATCCGTAAAGTTAGTCGATGTTAGTTTAAACAAAATGATTGTTTTACCTATTCCGCCTCCCCGCATCATGTGGGGTGTCTAACGTCGACTTACAGTGGTATCATAGCCTCGCTAAACCATAACTAACTTCTTAGCAAAGTCGTTAGAAATTCGATCGCAAAACGAACCCGAAAAAACATCATTTTCACTAAGTTTCTGCCGATTTTAAAACGGGGTCTAAAATTTTTTCAGGGACCCTTAAAAATACAATCAGGGAATTATAAGGTTACTGGAGAAATTTGATCCTAACTCGGCCAAACCGCCGCAGATCCGCGGCCCAGTTGAGGCCGAGTCAGCCCAAAATTCCCCAGTAACTCTTCTGTGTTGATTTTGTTTTTTCTGGAATGTTTTGTTTCTACTCAGGTTTCAGGTGCACAGAGAATTATTTGGAGTAGAATCATTTGTGTTTGCTTGATCAAAATTCTAAGATGTTTGACTAACTTGATTATATCTGTGATTTGTTTAATGTGTTCGTAAACCTCCCCTAACTGCTAGTATGTCGGTTAGCAGGGGGTTGCACATTTCTGTAATGGTTTGTGTTTGTGGACTTGTTGGGTTGTCGTGAATGGATAGCCGGGGATGTGAGACGAGTGTTTCTTTCATTCAAATATAATTTGTAAATTGTTGTAATATTCTTTTGCGGGGCACATCCGGGCTGAGGTTGTAGCCACCGTTGTATTATTTCATTTACTGTTTTCTGCTCCCAGGATAGACCCAAGATGGGGTGCACAAACTACGGGGTACTTTGAAGTGTTTAGTGGCCTACTCACGTTGTTGAGAGAGACCGCTTCACTTCGGGTACTTGGCGGGTAGTTTGCCGTACCCGTAGGGGTCTAGGGTGGGGTTTTGGTTATTCATCGCGACTGTGTGATCCGTCTTTCTTTGCAGGCTCAAAAGGAATGCGGATTCGTAGAAAATCCAATATGTTCATCTGTGATCTGGAATGCCTATTATCGCGTCTGTCAAATGTACAATATCTATATATGATAACTATTATACATCACTTATGTTTTACACCCGCGCTAGTCTAGCCCCCGCTCTGTAGTTAGTTAAGTAACCTAACGGGTGAATGACGGGACCCAGTGGCGAATGCGGATGGCATAAGAGGACGTTGTATTTTCGTTGTTTTCTGCAATGATAGGTTAATTGATGGGACGCATTATATTAATGCAAAGAAAATAAACCAAAGTTGAATCGTTGGAACAGTTTAAAAGAAACTACTCGGTTATTTTTAAAACAGAAGATATTTTTAATTGCGGAGCTTAACCACTCCTTTTAAAAGCTATCAGGTCCTTCGATCATATCAAGTTCACTACGTTCACGGTTTCGCCAAAACCATTCGTAGCCCTCCGTCATTTCATTTGGGTATTCAGTAGTATTCAAGCTATGTATTTTGACCAACGCCAAGGCATAGTGTTTGGTAGCTACTGGGTATTCATTTGTTGCATAGATAGATGAGTTAGTTTGGGACAGTCGTATTATCATTTGGCCAACGTCAGGGGTATGTACGGATGTGTTCAAATTAACAAGATAACGATGGGTAGAACTTGACATGTGACTTATGATATTTTGACCAACGCCAAGGTCATAAGAGCATGGGGCAGAAATTTATATCGGGAATTTCTAAAGAAACTGAAATTTGCAAAGAGATGCATACCATTTGGAGTGTGATAATTTTGGTAGGATTCCTTCAGCTTTAACACAATGATATTTGGATCCCGATCCTACTGTGAGTATCCGCTACTCATCTGGAGATTCGTCACTTAACGATCAATGCTATAAACCAAGTAGGTGTCGAGAAAGGTGTCAGCAGGGTTACGCCCCCAGAGAAAAGAGGTTATTTAATTAAAGAACTTCGTGAAAGTGTCGTAAAACCTCCCTCGAAGTACCGACACCGGCCTGGCTGAATGGTTAAGCAAGTATTGTACGGTGAGAATAGTCCTGGCTAGTTCTTCCTTTTTGGTTTGAGGAGGGATTCGAGAAACAGTGGGAGCCATCCTGTTTAGATAAACTAAAAACCACTCTAAACTTGCAAGAGCATCATGCTAAAGTGTTCCCTCTCTCTCTCATTGCAGCAACCCAAAAACATGACAGGCCTTAAGTTACTATTAGAGAAAAATATTTTGACAGGGCCAAACTATAAAGATTGGTTCCGGAATGTTAAGATGGCTTTGACTTATGACAAATTGGGGTATGTCCTTACTGCTAAGGCACCTGCTGTCCCTGGTCCAAAATCCAGTATTGCGGATAAGGAAATCCACAAGACCTAGGAGTTAGATTGCGCGAAGGCCAAATGCATCGTGCTTGCCTCTATGAATAATGAACATCAGAGGAGGCACGAGGATATGGATCTTGAATCCATATTTCTCCATACAAAAGATCTGTATGGAGAGCAATCTCGTATAGCTAGATACGAGACCTCGAAGAACTTGTTTCAGTCGAGGCTGGCCGTCGGATCATCTGTAGGAGAACATGTCCTAAAGATGATTGGCTATATAGAAGAGCTCGCGGACCTCGGGACGACTTTGGAGAACGAGCTCTATACAGACTTGATTCTTTAGTCCCTTCTTTCCACCTACGCCCAGTTTATTTTGAATTTCAAAATTCAAAGAAAAGAAGTTGAACTTCCAGAACTCCTTAACATGTTGAGGAGTGCAGAGGGCACTTTGCAGAAAACAAGGGAAACACCTACTATGTTTGTTCGCGGTGCTTCCTCTTCCAGGTCCAAGGCAAGGGCCAAAGGAAGGAAGATGAAGGCCGCTACCAAACCAAGAGATGGTGTTGGTAAGGTGGGAGCTAAGAGAAAAACAAATGTTGCGGTGCCAGTAGTGGCAAAGGACGAGTACTTCCACTGTCGTAGGTGTTGGAGATAGTGCCCTCAGAGTCAATTATTGGATCACATGCACGTGATTGAGGGAGGACCTATCCCGGTAGGACAGTCTTACTCGAGATGATAGTATGCTATCTGGTTTATCTTTATCATCGTGTACTGCTTTAGGTGACCTGACATGTCGCTATTACACGTTGATAGAGCCCCTAGGATTCTTGCTTGACTACCAGCAGTATGATGGCGATCATATACGTGGGAGCTGGTAGTCTATAAGCACATCCTTAAAAGGTCCCTAGTCGTAGGAGTTTCGAGACAGGGCATCGATACTCCATTAGTAGACTAGTGTATACAGTCGAGACCCCGACGAGGGGCGGTGGCCGGTCTCACAAGCCACTGGTGTCAGTTGGTTCACCTAAGATGTATACAGGTGCTCATTGGGTTATGAGTACACCGGACATGACTCGCCGGGAACATGCTAGTTGGTCTTATACCAGATGTCAGATAGCAGTTCCCTGGTGACATGTGTACAGGTTAGTTCATCGACCTGAGATCGTCATTTGTCTCGTGTGAGTTCCCACTGTGCTTTGATTACTACCCTACCACGGCTCAAAGGAGTCGTGCAAACAGGTTTTAGTTGGGTACAGTCCCGAGCCACATGGAGGCAGTGAGCGGATCTTCAGGGGTTCGTCTCTCCCGGTATTGGGGGTGAGGTCGCACTGTGTCTAGGAGAGCCATTACGCAAAGCCCTCGGCCGAGGCAGGAGATTTACTGGTAGGTATTCCAGTAGTATCTCAGGGCGTTCTGGGCTACACTCTGACACGACTTGTACCGCTTTTGGGGGTCTGACTTTTACCAACCCCCTAGGCCCGACATGCGATCCTCATAGACGAACGGACCGGACTGTACGGATATTGTCACTGTCAGGCTCAGTAGGGTGTCAGGATGAGTTCGCTCATTGACGTCCCTTTTGGTCAATAGCTGGTGGCCCGTCACGTATTGGCTAATACCTCTGATGTGCTAGTGGTTAAATCCACAGCCATAGTATTGACGAGTCTTTAGAGTCCACCACACTTTCAGTTACTCAAGCTTTCGGGCGAAACGCTGTAGAGGCCGTATGGAGATATGGCAGGGTCCGATCAGATACGTGCGGTATTGTACGGGTCAGGATCGGACGGTTTGTACTAATGGCCGTATGGATATATGGCAGGGTTCGATCTGATACGTGCGGTATTGCACGGATCAGGATCGAACGGATATAACTAGCCGGCTTTGGTTTAAGCCGGATCCTAGTTTAGTACAGTGTAGATTTTGTCTCATTGCATTTGTATCAGGTCGGAATACAGATGCGGGTGTGTATGCACAGTATTGGGGTTTTCCTGTAATTTATTACGGGACCAGTTTTCTAGAGTTGCCAGTTTGCATTCCGTTCCGGCCGGTTTTCCTTTGTTCTTTCCCGGCCGGACTTTTCCGATGGAGGGGGTTATTTGCAATTGTGCAAATAACATTTGTGGAGGGGGTTTCTTACAAATGTATTCATTATGATAGGATAAGCCTCCTTGCTTTTTCATGATGATTTTTGCATTAATGAGATTTGAAAGGGTATGGAGTGATAAGCATGGTTGATGTTTCTTTGCTTTATGGTGTGGTCACCATTTCTATCTCCTACCATCACCTCCCTTCATGCTACACATTCATCCCTCCACCATTCTAAAATAGATGAGGCCGGCCATAATTTTGAGTAGAGGGAAAATGAGAGAGGTTCATTTGGTGTGGGAAATTAATCATCCATCTCATTTTCATTGCTACCAAAAATCCCCAAGTTCATATCTTGTTGATTCCTCCATCAAGGCGACATAACCCCAAAGAGACAAGCGTCATCTACACTACATTCTACAGCACATCTTGGGCACGTCGACTTGCCAGCTTCGTGCCCGAGTTGCCTCGGTATTGGGGCGGGAGCCCGTAAAAGACGCAGGCGATGTGGTGCCCTTCCGGCGAGGAGGCGACGATATGGAGACAAGACTTTCCACGGGAGATCGGGACGATGACGAGAAGACCGGAGGACTCGGATCACTCGGTATACTTCTCTTCCCATCTCTTGATTAGCTAGCATTAGGTTAATGGTTACGATCCGGGTTTTCATTGTCCGCGGTAGCGCCAGTTTCCAAGTAAGGAAAATTTTGATTCCGCATTTTGGCCTCGGATAGACGGCCGGGGCGCTGCCGTGGCGCAACAGTAGGAAAGACCATTGGAAGAAAGATTGCAATGCTTGGAATGCCAAGAACCAGGAACCGAAGCAAGCTGTGGCTTCGACTTCAGGTGTGTTTGTAATTGAAAATTTTCTGTCAATCAACTCTACTTCCTGGGTATTGGATACCGGATCAGGATCTCATATATGCAATTCATTACAGGAACTGAGAAACCGTAGAGTGCTGAAGGTTGGTGATATGACCCTCCAGGTTGCTGACGGAGCTAGCGTGGGTGCTGTGTCCGTAGGAGATTATCACCTTGGATTGACGAGTGGACATATTTTGGTTTTGCATAACTGTTTTTGTGTACCCAGTTTAACGTGTAATATCATATCAGTATCGTTGTTATCAAAAGAAGATTATGATTTCACGTTTGTAAGCGATGTTGTTAACATCCACCTTAATCATGGTTTGATTGGGTCCGGTACACTAGATAACGTTATTACAGATTTTCAATGTCCAGAACACACTAAAAAGAAAGTCTCCAGATATAAATAAGGCTTTCTTATGGTATTGTAAACTAGGTCACATCAATGAGACAAGGTTAACTAAGTTACATAGAGAAGGATATTTGGATCCGTTCGAATATCAATCTTATGCCATTTGTCAATCATGTCTTAAAGGAAAGATGACAAAGATTCCATTCACTGGACATGGAGTAAGAGCAAGCGAGCTCTTAGGACTCATACACAGCGATGTATGTGGTCCAATGTTTACACATGCAAGAAGTGGTTTTTCATATTTCATTACTTTTACGGATGATTACTCTAGGTATGGATTCATTTTCTTGATGAAACATAAATCCGAGGCCTTTGAGAAATTCCAAGAATATAAGAATGAAGTAGAAAACCAAATCGGCATAGTATCAAGACACTGAGATCTGATCGAGATGGTGAATACTTAAGTGCCGAGTTCCTAGGTTACCTAAAAGAGAAAGGAATTCTCTCTCAGCTTACTCCTCCATACATTCCACAGCATAACGGTGTATCGGAGAGACGGAACCGAACCCTATTAGATATGGTACGTTCCATGATGAGTAATGCTGAGTTACCGTGATCTTTCTGGGGTTATGCGCTAGAATCAGTAGCATATCTTTTGAACAGGGCTCCTACCAAGACTGTGTCAACCACGCCATATCAGATGTGGAGTGGGAAGAAACCCTATCTTCAGTATCTGAAGATATGGGGATGTCCAGCTTTTGTTAAAAAGCAGCATGTGGACAAACTCGAGGCACGATCAGTACAGTGTAAGTTTGTGGGATATCCAAAGAACTCCAAGGGGTATTTCTTCTATAACGCAGAGGAACAAAAGGTTTTTGTTTCTCGTAATGCCCATTTTCTAGAACAGCTGGTTTTAGAAAAGGAAACAAGTGGGAGCGCAATAGAACTGGAAGAAATTTCAGAACCACAAACTACTACTGAAAGTTTGGTAGAACCAGTAGTTCAAGAAGAACAGGACATTCCTGCACCCCTCCGCAGGAGTAGTAGTCCGTCTCATCCGCCTGAGAGATACTACGGTTTTCTCATAGATGGGGATAGAGAGGATTGCGTCATTGATAATAATGAACCTACTAGCTTCCAGCAGGCCATCCAGAGCGGCGACTCGGTACGATGGCTGGATGCAATGCGGACCGAGATAGAGTCCATGTACACCAACAAAGTATGGACTTTGGACTTTTCTCCAGATGGGGTAAAACCCATAGGATGCAAATGGATCTTCAAGAAAAAGATTGGTGTAGATGGACAGGTGGAAACCTATAAGGCTGGACTTGTTGCAAAAGGTTTTCGTCAAAGACCTGGTTTGGACTATGACGAAACTTTTTCTCCAGTGGCTATGCTCAAATCCATTCGGATCCTTCTTGCCATTGCCGCCTTCCATGAGTATGAGATCTGGCAGATGGACGTAAAGACGGATTTTCTAAATGGTAATTTAGAAGAGTGTGTTTATATGGATCAGCCAGAAGGCTTCAATCAGAGTGGGAGCAACGGGAAAATGTGCAAGTTGCTTAAGTCCATTTATGGACTAAAGCAGGCATCACGGAGTTGGAACATCTGTTTTGATGAAACGGTCAAAGAATATGACTTTATCAAAAATCCAGATGAACCATGTATATACAGTAAAATTGTAGCACGAACTGTAGTATTCCTCGTCTTGTACGTGGATGACATTCTATTGATAGGAAATGACATTCCTATGCTACAATCTGTCAAAGGATTCTTATCACACAGGTTCTCCATGAAAGACCTGGGTGATGCCTCTTACAATCTGGGGATCCGGATCTATCGTGATAGATCCAAGAGGATGTTGGGACTTTCACAATCCAGGTATATCAACATTATACTGAAAAGATTCAGTATGGAAGATTCTAAGCGCGGTAGTTTACCGGCTTGTCACGGAATCACCCTCTCCAAAGAAATGTCTCCCAAGACTAATTTGGAAAGGAATCGCATGTCTATTATACCCTACACTTCTGCGGTAGGCTCTATAATGTATGCGATGTTGTGAACCAGACCGGATGTAGCTTACGCACTGAGCGTGGTAAGCAGGTATCAGTTAGACCCAGGGGAGAAGCACTGGATAGCAGTAAAGAACATTCTCAAGTACCTAAGAAGGACTAAGGAGATGTTCTTGGTTTACGGCGGAAAAGACCACCAGATCGAGGCCTTTGCTGATTCCAGCTTCCAGAGTGACAAGTATGACTCCAAGTCCATGTCAGGTTATGTCTTTACCCTCAATGGAGGGGCGGTGTGCTGGAAGAGTTCCAAGCAGGACACCGTTGCTGACTCGACGATGGAAGAGGAGTATATCGCTGCTTGCGATGCCGCAAAAGAAGCGGTCTGGATGAAGAAGTTCCTCACAGAACTTCAGGTGGTTCCTACCATTGTTGATCCAATACCGCTGTATTGCGACAACAACGGAGCTATAGCTTTAGCGAAGGAACCCAGGTCACATCAGAAGTCCAGACACATCTTAAGGCGGTATCACCTGATCAGGGAGATCATAGATCGCCAGGAGATCGAGGTCCGGAGAGTTTCTACAGAGGAGAACACTGCAGATCCATTCACTAAGGCCTTACCTCAGATTCAGTTCGAGAGGCTACTCGAGATGATAGGTCTTCGATACGCCAGTACATGGCCCTAGTGCAAGTGGGAGATTGTTAGTGTATATGCCGTAGGGGCCATTATTGTATCATACTAGCTTGTATATTACTTAATGGAAGCTTCGGATATTCACAGTTATATTAACAGTCTTGCTAAACATGGTAGTATGCTACTTGGTTTATATTTATCTTAATATATGTGTACGTATTGATAGAGCCCTTAGGATCTTGCTTGATTACCAGCGTTGTGATGGCAGTCACACTAGTGGGGGCTGGGTAGTCTACAAGCACATCCTTTTTCAGGTCCCTAGTCGTAGGATTATCGAGACAGGGCATCGATACTCCGGAGTAGACTAGTGTGTACGCTTCTCATCCCAGTTAGGGAGATGGTCTGTCCCACAACCATCAGTACGTCGTACTAGAGATAGTATACAGGTGCTCATTAGGTTACGGGTACACCGGACATGACTCGCAGGGAACTGTTGGTTGGTATTATACCCGTCGTTAGTTAACAGTTCCCAGGTGACATGAGTACAGCATAGTCCACAGACTTGACACTGCTGCTTCGCCTTGAGTGTGTTCCCACTGTTCTTAGATTGCTACCCTACCACGGCTCAAATGAGTCGTGCAAACAGGTAGCAGTTGGGTGCAGTCCCGAAGCACTTGGAGGCAGTGGTGGTTAGATAGGATTCGTCTCTCCCGGTATTGGGAGTTGATATCGCGCTGTGTTTGGAGAGCCATTACGCAAAGTCCCTGGCCAGGGCAAGCGAGATTTACTGGTAGGTTTTCCAGTAGCTTCTCAAGGTGTAATGGAATTCACTCCGACACGACTTATACCGCTTTTAGGGGACTGACGCTTGCCGCCTCCTAGGCCCGATATGAGATAGTCCTAGACGAACAGACCGGACTGTACGGAGATTGTCACATCAGGCTCAGTAGGAGTTCGGATGGGTTTCCTCATCGGCCTTCTTATCGACATCTACCTGGGGACCGTTACGTACAGCTAGTGCCGCTTGCGGTCTGTGGTTAAACCCACTGCCAGCGTAGTAGTCGAGTCTTTAGTGTCCCACACAGAGAGTTTTCCTGCTTCGGGCGAAACGATATAGAGGTTGTATAGTTTTACGATAGGGTTCGGACACATACGTGTTTTTACGCACATACGATGTTCGGACAGTTTTTACTAGCAGGCTTTGGTTTAAGCCAGATTCTAGTATTAGATTATTGGATTTATACAGTCTCAGTATTTCCGTGTTTTCACGGATGGGAGAGGCGTTCTCGTAATTTGTCGAGAAGCTTCTAGAAGGTTGATGAGGTGGAGAGCTTAGGTGTTATATGCATTAAATGTTTTTGTGACTCATGGAGATGATTCATCAAGTGAGTTAATGAAGCATTAATGCTTTTAATGACTCATTAGATGATTCATTATGTATTAAATGAAGCATGAAGATATTTGTGCAAGATATTTTATGCTTCATATATATACACAAATGAGTTAATTTCCATTAGATAATTATTCTTACATTCTCTCTCCTTAAGCTCTCTCTCTTCAACCCTAACCCTAACCTCTCATGTGTTGAGATTTAAGGGTTAGCAAGACTCAAAGATCCCTAATCCTTTTCTATATCTTCTAGGTTGCTTTGATTAGCACTCTTAGTTACCTAGTTACCTCAAGTGTGAGGTTAAGCTTGGAGAAGTAGCTCTCGGGTGGATCTTCAATTACAACGACGAGGCCGACGAGGAGGTGATCAAAGAGAACAAGAAGGACTTGGTTCATTAGGTATAATCTTCTTTCATAGTAGCTAATCCCTCCTATGTTGTTTTTAGTTAGGGTTTGGCAAAGATCCGTAAAGTTAGTCGATGTTAGTTTAAACAAAATGATTGTTTTACCTATTCCGCCTCCTCGCATCATGTGGGGTGTCTAACGTCGACTTACAGCGGCTACCCTGCTCAGCTATCCCTGGCTGGTAGTTCACCACCCCGTGACGCTAGGGATCAAAGCCCTCACCAAGAGGCAGCCGAGCGGCTACCCTGCTCGGCTATCCCTGGCTGGTAGTTCCCTACCCCATAACGCCAGGGATCAAAGCCCTTGCCAAGAGGCACCAGGAAGCAACCCTGCTCATCCATCCTTAAGGATCAAAGCCCTCGCCAAGAGGCACCGGGCAGTAACCCTGCTCAGCCCGTACTTAGTAGGCCTCCTATGGCCCCTCCCGCGCTAAGGATCAAAAGTCCTCGCAAGAGGAAACCGGACCCGCCCTTGCTCGGTTATCCCTGGCTGGTAGCTCCCTACCCCAACACACCAGGGATCAAAGCCCTCGCCAAGAAGCACCGGGCAGCAACCCTGCTCGGCCCGTCCTTAAGGATCAAAATCCCTCGAAAGAGGCATCCGGGCCCGCCCTTTCTCGGTTATCCCTGGCTGGTAGCTCCCTACCCTAACACACCAAGGATCAAAGCCCTCGCCAAGAGGCACCGGGCAGTAACAGCTAGTGTATATGCCCTAGGGACCATTATTGTATCATACTAGCTTGTATATTACTTAATGGAAGCTTGGGATATTCACAGTTATATATCAGTCTTGCTAAACTTGGTAGTATGCTACTTAGTTTTATCTATCTTAATATGTGAGTATACGTATTGATAGAGCTCTTAGGATCTTACTTCACTACCAGCGTTGTGATGGCAGTCACACTAGTGGGGGCTGGGTAGTCTACAGGCACATCCTTTTTCAGGTCCTAGTCGTAGGATTATCGAGACAGGGCATCGATACTCCAGAGTAGACTAGTGTGTACGCTTCTCATCCCAATTGGGGAGATGGTCTGTCCCACAGCCATCAGTACGTCATACTGGAGATAGTATACAGGTGCTCATTGGGTTACGGGTACACCGGACAGGACTCACGGGGAACTGTTGGTTGGTATTATACCTGTCGTCAGTTAACAGTTCCCAGGTGACATGAGTACAGCA
The DNA here is from genome assembly GCA_030015575.1 of Agapanthus africanus. NCBI lineage: Eukaryota > Viridiplantae > Streptophyta > Magnoliopsida > Asparagales > Amaryllidaceae > Agapanthus > Agapanthus africanus. The sequence continues at coordinate 318,441,429 of JASDDO010000010.1, forward strand.
TAGTCCGCAGACTTAACACTGCTACTTCGCCTCGAGTGTGTCCCACTGTTCTTAAATTGCCACCCTACCACGGCTCAAAGGAGTCGTGCAAACAGGTAGCAGTTGGGTGCAGTCCCGAGCACTTGGAGGCAGTGGCGGTTAGACAGGATTCGTCTCTCCCGGTATTGGGAGTTGATATCGCGCTGTGTCAGAGAGCCATTACGCAAAGTCCCAGGCCAGGGCAAGCGAGATTTACTGGTAGGTTCCAGTTGTTTCTTAGGGTGTAATGGGCTACGCTCCGACACGACTTATACCGCTATTAGGGGACTGACGCTTGCCGCCCCCTAGGCCCGATATGCGACAGTCTTAGACGAACAGACCGGACTGTACGGAGATTGTCACATCAGGCTCAGTAGGAGTTCGGATGGGTTTCCTCATCGGCCTTCTTATCGACATCTACCTGGGGGACTGTTACGTACAGCTAGTGCCGCTTGCGGTCTGTGGTTAAACCCACTGCCAGCGTAGTAGTCGAGTCTTTAGAGTCCATCACAGAGAGTTTCCCTGCTCCAGGCGAAACGATATAGAGGTCGTATGGTTTTACGATAAGGGTTCGGACGCATACGTGTGTTTACGCACGTACGACATTCGGACAGTTTTTACTAGCCGACTTTGGTTTAAGCCAGATTCTAGTATCGGGTTATTGGATTTATACAGTCTAAAGTTTTTCCGTGTTTTCGCGGATAAGAGGGGCGTTCTCGTAATTTCGCGAGAAGCTTCTAGAAGGATAGTGACTTAGGGGTTTAGGTGTCATTTGCTTTTATTGTTTTAATGACTCATTTGTGTGATTCATCCACGGAGTTAATGCTTCATTAATTGATCTAATGACTCATGAGATGAATCACTCATATGAATAAATGAAGCATGGTTGTTAAATCATTTAATTTATTTATTTGATAAAAGATAATGCTTCATATATTCAAATGAGTTCATTATTTCTTCTCATTCTCTTGCTCACCTTCTCTCTCCTCAAGCTCTCTCTCTTCAAACCCTAATCCTCCCCCCTCATGTGTTGAGATCAAGGATTAGATAGACTAATTCATCCATAACCTTACTCTATATCACCTAGGTACCTTTGATTAGCAACTAAAGAAACCTAGTTACCTCAAGTTTAGAGGTGAAGCTTGGAATAGAAGCTCTCGGATGGATCGTCTATTACGTAGAGGAGGCCGAGGAGGAGGCGGATAATGAAAAGAAGAAGGACTAGGTTCACTAGGTATAATCTCTTTTCATAGTAGTTAAGAACTCCTATGCATGTGTTAGTTATAGTTTAGCAAAGATTCTTCGGTCAGTCGATGTTAACTCATAGAACAAGATCGTTTTTCATATTTCCGCCTCCCCGCAACTCGTGGGGTGTTGTACATCGACTTACAGTGGTATCAGAGCCTCGCTAAACAATAATTAACTTATTAGCAAAGTCGTATGAATTTCAAACGCAAAACGAACCGAAAAAGACATCGATATCACTAAGTTTCTGTCGAATTTAAAACAGGCCCTAAAAATTTTTCAGGGACCTCTAAAATTACAAGCAGGGAATTATAAGGATTATGGAGAAAATTGAGTGCATGAATCGTCCAAACAGCCGCGGAACTGCGGCCGATCCCACCGATCCGCAGCGGATCCGCGGCCGAGATGAAGCCGATTCAGCCCAATTTTGCCCAGTAATTCTTGTGTGATGTTTTTGTCTTTTCTGGAATGTTTATTTTCTGCTCAAGTCTCAGGTGCACAGAGAAGTTTTGGAGTAGAATCTAAAGTGTTTGATCGATCGAAATTATACGATGTTTGCTAATTAGATTATATCCGTGAACTGTATAATGTGTTCATAAACCTCTCCTAACTGCTAGTATGTCGGTTGGCAGGGGGTTGCGCATTTCTGTAATGGATTTTACTGTTTGTGGTTATGAACTGTATTGGATTGTTGTAATGATTAGCCAGGGTTTGTGATGGGTTGTTATATTCATTCATTCAATGTAATTGTAATATATTGTAATATTATTTTGCAAGGCACATCCAGGTTGCGGTTGTAGCCACCGTTGTTTTATTTCATTTTACTGTTTTTGCTCCTAGGATAGACCCAAGGTGGGGTGAACAAACTACCGGGTACTTTGAAGTGTTTAGTGGCCTACTCACGTTGTTGAGGGAGACCGCTTCACTTCGGGTACTTGGCGGGTAGTTTGCCGTACCCGTAGGGGTCTAGGATGGGGTAATGGCTATTCATCACAACTGTGTAATCCGTCTTTCGTTGCAGGCTCAAAAGAAACGCGGATTGCTTGCATATCCAATAATGTTCATCTGTGATCTGGAATGCCTATTATTGCGTCTGACGAATATACAATATCTATATATGATAGCTATTTAGACGTCACTTATGTTTTACACCCGCGCTAGCCCAGCCCCCGCTCTGCCGTTAGTTAAGTAACTTAATGGGTGATGACGGGACCCAGTGGCGAATGCGGATGGCATAAGAGGACGTTGTATTTTCGTTGTTTTCTGCAATGATAGGTTAATGATGGGACGCATTATTATTAATGCAAAGAAAATAAACCAAAGTTGAATCGTTGGAACAGTTTAAATGAAACCACTCGGTTATTTTTAAAACAGAAGATATTTTTAATTGCGGAGCTTTAACCACTCCTTTTAAAAGCTATCAGGTTCCTTCGGTCATATCAAGTTCACTATGTTTACGGTTTCGCCAAAACCATTCGTAGCCCTCCGTCATTTCATTTGGGTATTCAGTAGTATTCAAGCTATGTATTTTGACCAACGCCAAGGCATAGTGTTTGGTAGCTGCTGGGTATTCATTTGTTAGTTTGGGACAGTCGTATTATTATTTTGGCCAACGTCAAGGATATGTACGGATGGGTTCAAATTAACAAGATAATGATGGGTAGAACTTGACATGTGACGTATGACATTTTGACCAACGCCAAGGTCATAAGAGCATGGGGCAAAAATTTATATCGGGAATTTCTAAAGAAACTGAAATTTGCAAAAAGATGCATACCATTTGGAGTTTGATGAATGTTGGTAGGATTCCTTCAACATTATCATACGATGATATTTGGATCCCGATCCTACTGTGAGTATATGCTACTCATCAGGAGATTCGTCACTTAACGATCAATGCTATAAACCAAGTAGGTGTCGAGAAAGGTGTCAGCGGGGCTACGCCCCCAGAGAAAAGAGGTTATTTAATTAAGGAACTTCACGAAAGCGTTGGAAAACCTCCCTCGAAGTACCGACACCGGCCTGACTGAACGGTTAAGCAAGTATTGTACGGTGAGAATAGTCCTGGCTAGTTCTTCATTTTTGGTTTGAGGAGGGATTCGAGAAACAGTGGGAGCCATCCAGTTTAGATAAACTAAAAACCACTCTAAACTTGCAAGAGCATCATGCTAAAGTGTTCTCTCTCTCTCTCTCCTATTTGCAGCGACCCTGGAAATGACTGGACTTAAGTTACTTTTAGAAAAAAATATACTGACAGGGCCAAACTATAAAGATTGGCCGCGGAATGTCAAAATGGGTTTGACCTATGACAAATTGGGGTATGTCCTCACCGCTAAGGCACCTGCTGTCCCAGGTCCCAAATCCAGTAATGCGGATAAGGAAATCCGCAAAACCTGGGAGTATGATTGCGCGAAGGCTAAGTGCATCGTGCTTGCCTCGATGAACAATGAACATCAGAGGAGGCACGAGGATATGGATCTAGATGCCATATTTCTCCATACAAAGGAACTTTATGGAGAGCAATCTCGTATAGCAAGATACGAGACCTCAAAGAACTTGTTTCGAGCGAGGTTGGCCGTCGGATCATCGGTAGGAGAACATGTCCTAAAGTTGATTGGATATATTGAAGAGCTCGCAGACCTTAGGACGACTTTGGATAATGAGCTCTATACATACCTGATTCTCCAGTCCCTTCCTTCCACCTACGCCCAGTTTATTCTGAATTTCAACATTCAAAGAAAAGAAGTTGAACTTCCAGAACTCCTTAACATGTTGAGGAGTGCAGAGGGCACCTTGCAGAAGGCAAGGGAAACACCCGATATGTTTGTTAGCGGTGCTTCATCTTCCAGGTCCAAGGCTAGGGCCAAAGGAAAGAAGAAGAAGGCCGCCACCAAACCTAGAGGAGGTGTTAGTAAGGTGGGAGCGAAGGGAAAGAAAAAGTTTGCGGTACCAGTAGTGGCCCAGGATGAGTGCTTCCATTGTCATAGGAAAGGGCACTGGAAGAAAGACTGCAAGGCGTGGAACGCCAAGAACCAGGAACCGAAGCAAGCTGCGGCTTCGACTTCAGGTGTGTTTGTAATTGAGAATTGTCTGTCAATTAACTCTACTTCCTGGGTATTGGATACCGGATCAGGATCTCATATATGCAATTCATTGCAGGCATTGAGAAACCGTAGAGTGCTGAAAGTTGGTGATATGACCCTCCAGGTTGCTAACGGAGCTAGCGTGAATGCTGTGTCCGTAGGAGATTATCACCTTGGATTTACGAGTGGACATATTTTGGTTTTGCGCAACTGTTTTTATGTACCTAGTTTAACGTGTAATATCATATCAGTATCATTATTATCAAAAGAAGGTTATGATTTCACATTTGTAAGCGATGTTGTTAACATCCACCTTAATCATGGTTTGATTGGGTCCGGTACACTAGATAACGGTATATACGTGTTAAACCAATTACAGATTTTCAATGTCCAGAACACACTAAAAAGAAAGTCTCCAGATATAAATCAGGCTTTCTTATGGCATTGTAGACTAGGTCACATCAATGAGACAAGGTTAACTAAGTTACATAGAGAAGGATATTTGGATCCGTTCGAATATCAATCTTATGCCACTTGTCAATCATGTCTCAAAGGAAAGATGACAAAGACTCCATTCACTGGACATGGAGTAAGAGCGAGCGAGCTCTTAGGACTCATACATAGCGATGTATGTGGTCCAATGTCTACACATGCAAGAGGCGGTTTTTCATATTTCATTACTTTTACGGATGATTACTCTAGGTATGGATTCATTTTCTTAATGAAACATAAATTAGAGGCCTTTGAGAAATTCCGAAAATATAAGAATGAAGTAGAAAACCAAACCAGCAAAAGTATCAAGACACTGAGATCTGATCGAGGTGGTGAATACTTAAGTGCTGAGTTCCTGGGTTACCTAAAAGAGAATGGAATTCTCTCTCAGCTTACTCCTCCATACACTCCACAACATAACGGTGTATCGGAAAGACGGAACCGAACCCTATTAGATATGGTACGTTCCATGATGAGTAATGCTGAGTTACCGCGATCTTTCTGGGGTTATACACTAGAATCAGCTGCATATCTTTTGAACATGGTTCCTACCAAAATTGTGCCTACCACACCATATCACATGTGGAGTGGGAAGAAACCCTATCTTCAGTATCTGAAGATATGGGGATGTCCAGCTTTTGTTAAAAAGAAGCATGCGGACAAACTCGAGGCACGATCAGTACAGTGTAAGTTTGTGGGATATCCAAAGAACTCCAAGGGGTATTTTTTCTATTACGCAGAGGAACAAAAGGTTTTTGTTTCTCGTAATGCCCATTTTCTAGAACAGCAGTTTTTAGAAAAGGAAACAAGTGGGAGCGCAATAGAACTGGAAGAAATTTCAGAACCACAAACTACTGCTGAAAGTTTGGTAGAACCAGTAGTTCTAGAAGAACAGGACATTTCCGCACCCCTCCGCAGGAGTAGTAGTCCGTCTCATCCGCCTGAGAGATACTACGGTTTTCTCATAGAAGGGGATAGAGAAGATTGCATCATTGATAATGATGAACCTGCTAGCTTCCAACAGGCCATCCAGAGCGGCGACTCAGTAAGATGGCTGGATGCAATGCGGACCGAGATGGAGTCCATGTACACCAACAAAGTATGGACTTTGGACTTTGCTCCAGATGGGGTAAAAACCATTGGATGCAAGTGGATCTTCAGGAAGAAGATTGGTGTAGATGGACAGGTGGAAACCTATAAGGCTAGACTTGTTGCAATGGGTTTTCGTCAAAGACCTGGTTTGGACTATGACGAAACTTTTTCTCCAGTGGCTATCCTCAAATCCATTCGGATCCTTCTTGCCATTGCTACCTTCCATGATTATGAAATCTGGCAAATGGACGTAAAGACGACTTTTCTAAATGGAAATTTGGACGAGTGCGTCTATATGGATCAGCCAGAAGGTTTCAATCAGAGTGGGAGCAGCGGGAAAGTGTGCAAGTTGCTTATGTCCATTTATGGACTAAAGCAGGCATCGCGGAGTTGGAACATCTGTTTTGATGAAACGGTCAAAGAATATGACTTTATCAAAAATCCAGATGAACCATGTATATATAGTAAAATTGTAGCACGAACTGTCGTATTCCTCGTCTTGTACGTGGATGACATTCTCTTGATAGGAAATGACATTCCTATGCTACAATCTGTCAAAGGATTCTTGTCACACAGGTTCTCCATGAAAGACCTTGGTGATGCCTCTTACATTCTGGGGATCCAGATCTATCGTGATACTAAGAGGATGTTGGGACTTTCGCAGTCCAGGTATATCAACACTATACTGAAAAGATTCAGTATGGAAGATTCTAAGCGCGGTAATTTACCGGCTTGTCACGGAATCACCATCTCCAAAGAGATGTCTCCCAAGACTGATTTGGATGGTGATATGACCTTGATGGTTGCTAACGGAGCTAGCGTAGGAGCTGTGTCCGTAGGGGATTATCACCTGGGATTGACGAGTGGACACATTTTGGTTTTACATAACTGTTTTTGTGTACCTAGCTTAACGTGTAATATCATATCAGTTTCCTTGTTATCAAATAAAGGTTATTGTAAGTCGATGTGCAACACCCCACGACTTGCGGGGAGGCGGAAATATGAAAAACGATCTTGTTCTTTGCTTAAACATCGATTAACCGCATGAATCGAAGCTAAACGATAACTAACATCAAACATGGAAGTTCTAAACTACTATGTGAAGGGATTATACCTAAAGAACCGTGTCCTTCGTCTTTACGAACTCCACCTCCTCCTCGGCCTTCTCCAAGTAGTAGACGATCCATCACGAGAGCTAAACTCTAAGCTTTGCCTCTAAACTTGAGGCAACTAGGTATCTTTAGGTGCTAATCAAAGTACCTAGATGAAATAGAGTATGGTTATGGATTAAGTAGTCTAACTAATCCTTGTACTCAACACATGAGAGGGGAGGATTAGGGTTTGAAGAGAGAGAGCTTGAGGAGAGAGAAGGTGAGAATAATAATGAAATGAGAAAATGAGTTATCATAATATATATCAAGCATTTTATTTTATCAAGAAAAGAAAAGATAATGATTTACAACCATGCTTGATAAATATCTAATGGTGATTCATCTCCATGAGTCATTAAGCAATTATGAAGCATTAATGACATGGATGAATCATCCATATGACTCACTAATCTCATTTAATGTATATGCCACCTTAACCTCCTTAGTCACCATCTTCTAGAAGCTTCTCGCGCAATTACGAGAACACCCCTCCTATCCATAAAAACACGGAAAAACTTTAGACTGTATAAATCCAATAACCAGATACTAGTAACTGGCTTAAACCAAAGCCGACTAGTAAAAACTGTCCGAAAGTCGTACGTGCGTAAACGCACGTATGCGTCCGAACCCTTGTCGTAAAACCATACGACCTCTATATCGTTTCTCCTGGAGTAGGGAAACTCTCTGCGTGGGACTCTAGAGACTCGACTACTACGCTGGCAGTGGGTTTAACCACAGACCGCAAGCGGAACTAGCTGTACGTAACGGTCCCCAGGTAGATGTCGATAAGAAGGCCGATGAGGAAACCCATCCGAACTCCTACTGAGTCTGATGTGACAATCTCCGTACAGTCCGGTCTGTTCGTCTAAGACTATCGCATAACGGTCCTAGGGGGGCGGCAAGTGATTGTTATAATTTCTGTGATTGTAATAAATCGAATCAAATAGTAAAGAAATCACAACCAAAAATTATTTGACCGCAATCAACTACGGTGTCGGATTGTAGTTAGTATGTGAGTGCGGATCGTCCACAGGGAAAGTGTAATGGTTCGTCTTTTGAATTATATGAATTGAATCTTTAAAGAAAGAAAACAAAACAATTCAAGATTTATATTTGAAGTTTAAGAATGAGAAAAAACAAGATCTAATAACAAGAAAAGATAGAATCAAGAATTGATAGTTTGTTGATTTTTCCAAACCAAATCTCAAGAATCGAAATGAGGCTCGTAGGAATTGATCGGATCTATAGATGTGATGTAATCTTACTATTACGTATTCTTATCCTTCGATGAATTGATACTAGATCGATGATCATCGATGAGAATTAGGGATTTCTTGTGAAACTAGGGTTTCATCTTATCCCTTGTTCTTTCGTCGATGTCATTCACATTCTAGCCTCTAGTAAATTCAAGAAACGATCGTTGATCCCTAATTTCGAGCGATCACAATCAAGAAAGCATCGCAATGAAACTAGGTCATCGATTCTTGAACTTGCTAGGGTTTACAAAACTCGTAGGACTTAAAAATAGTATTAGAATTTGTTACATCATCATTCTACAATCGTCTCGACTCCTTAACGAGCGGAGTTTTACTCGAACATCATAACAAGAGCAACAATTACAAATTGAGATCTAATCATGATGCAAGAATTAAAAGAAAGCAAGATTAATGAAATTCACCTTTTATTGATATCAACAATTTAGTTACATTCGCTCAAGAACTACAAGAGGAAGAACTTGATCGTCGACTTGGCTTCGCTCGTCTCCGTGGATCGCGGATCGGCTTGGATCACTTGCCCGATTGAAGATCGGCTCGGCTCCTAAAAGGTTGAAGGCTTCATGCTTGATTTGGTACTCAAGATCTTGGATTAGGAGTGGAATTAGGGTTAGGGTTTCGCACAAGCCTTGTCACGAGACTTGTGGAAGAAGATGATGAAAGAGGGAAAGATTATTTAACTAATGAAGAACTAATGATGAACAAATGGTGAACCTAATGATGAACAACCCCAACCCTTAGATTTAGGCTCCTATTTATAGATAACTAACCCTAGATCTAGGATTTCAAATTCTAAGTTTCCCTCCAAAAGTTTGTTGAAGAAATTCAAATTTCCCTCCAAAAGTTAGTTAGAGGAGAAGGTTCTAGATGTAATTAGTTAGGAGGAGCTTCTAGAATAGGATTAATTAGGAGCTTAATTAGGATTAGCCTTCCTTAATTTTCTATGCTGATCTGGCAGCAGCTTCGAGAGAGTTCTGGAATTTTAAGTATCAGAATGGACTGTGGGACCAGATAGATGAATAGTGCCCAAAACTTGACGGCTGACGTGGCATAACCGCCGCGCTTGCGCAGTGCAAGCCTTCTTATGCCGCGGAAGAGCGGCGCTTTTGGGGCCTTGGGCCTTGTCACGAGACTTGTGGTAGTCTTGGGCTGACTTTTGGACCTCTGTTTGATATATAGAATTGTATTTCTCCCTCTGAAATGCTACCAGATCTGAAATGATTTAGCTGGCGTAATGTTGATCAGCTCTTTGTTTTCCTTCCGTATTTCCTGTACATACTCAAGACAAGTGTTGCGCAAATACAGAAATGATGCGATGCCATGAAATGCGGTTAATTTCCTTTAAAGTGTCGGTTTAAAAGTCTACTACATGAAATCTCATATTTTGTGACAGATTTGTTAATATGTAGAATATGAATGCCGAACACCTCTAAGTGTATGCAAAAGATGGGGAAATTACCGGCTAAAATATACAATATTTTCGACTGATCAAATACCCCCAAACTTAATTTCGATCGTCTCGAGCGAATGTTTTATTAAAAAGAGAAGGAGAAAATAAAGAAAGAGAAAAACTAACTAGCACACTTTCGTAGGCAATACGATTGCACTGAGCACGTGCAACAAGCCTTTAAACCTCTAGGTGTCCCTAGTAGGAGGAGTGTTGTCTCCTGAGGGTTTTCAGCGGATTGCACCCACAAAATCCAATAATAAAAGCAAGATCATGAATATTACATTTAAAGAAAAGAATTGTAAAAGAAAGACTTTGAAAATTAGGGTTTCCAACTAAGCTAGCTTTTCGGTTGTCATGAGCCCTATCTTAATGGTCATGAAAAGATGTCAGAAATCACGTCCTCCCTCAATAAAACATCGTCTTATTCTTCATTCCTATCTTTATTCCAAACATCGATCATATCACCCTGCGTGTGTGTAAAGACATCCCTACACCCGGAGAATTCAATTCAAGCTATCATACTCTTGCCCATCAGCCTCAGTATACTTTTTTTTTTTCGATGAGCTCACACACTTTCATGCGACCGTTAATACTTCTTGAGGTACTAACCGACCGATTACTCATGTGCTTGCTTATTTGGTGTATTTTCCTAATCTTGCACCACCTCAGGCATAGCAGTGACTCCCAGACCAGTTGGCCTTGGGGCACTAGGTGAAGAAACACCCTTTTGCTATATATTTTTTATTGCCCTTGGTGATAACAAAACCAGTGTCCATTTTTCTCACCACTTTAAAACATATTTTTTTCTTCTTCATACTTTTGGCTTTAGGACAAGAGCATTTCAAGGTATCCTCTACTATCCCAGGCTTCAAGATGTGTGTAAGTGCGAATAGCAGGGTAGCAACGTTCAAAATGTTTGGCTTCCAGAATAGAAACTATTTTTCAGACTTATTTTTATCCTCAGATTAGTGACGTCCTTCATCTTACTAACCCTTGGGACAACGGCTCATAACCACTTATTACTAGTTCGTATAAGAAAACTTCTAATTTTCTTAGTTCTCTTAAATTTTTCTAATCTCATGGATGTAAATGTTCACTATCTAAACTTTTGTTATCTTATTTATGTAAAAAATATTTTATAATTTTGAAAATTTTTAAATTTTTTATGGTTTTTTAAAGAAATGTTTTGTGCTTATGCAAATGATATGCAAATGATGCGAAAATAAGCACAAACCTCCCCCAAACTTGTTTTCAACAGTGTCCTCACTGTTGCCATCCACTAAATCTCGAAAAACCTGTAAGCTTGGGAGGAATTTATTAGTGGGGGCAAAATATTTAAGTGAAGAACCTCCCTCAAACTTATTTTTGGCTCACAATTTTGTAAAAAATTTTCTTTTCAGGAGCCAGAAAAACATACCCCCCCAAACTTGAGTTATGCAATGTTAAGCTTTGAAAATCACAAGTGGGGGTCAAAAATCATTGGTCGATGCCAAGCTTTGCAAAGACCAAATGTTAACACCAACCATTCAAAAATTTTATCAATGCAGTGCTTGGGTTGGTGGAAGAAGAAGTGGGGAAAGGTCAAGTGGTGGAATAGAATGTGTGTGCGTCTCATTTTGGAGAGACGATGCAGTGAATGTGATGGATTACTCGCATTCTTTTTACAAGTCAGAAGGAGGGGTGGAGGTTCAATTTCAATGAGTGGGACATGATTCATCTCAACACCCGTGTCATTCAAAAATGCGAGTTCATCAGCGAAGATTTCCTCAAAAGTTCCATCTATACCCCGATGAATAATGTCATCACAAAGTGCGGGGTGATCTTCAGACTCTAAGAACATTTCATAATCCGTGTTAATTGTTGACCCGGACATCTCGGTGGAAGAGTCCGTATATGTATGATACATAGTTGGGTCAAACAATAACATATGAAAAGAGTCTAGATCGATATCCAGAGGATCATCAAATTCGCTGCTGTCGACATCCATTAAGTCGACAGAACATACCTGAGCAGTAGGTTCGGAGGGTACACTTCCCAACTTGTAAATGTTCAGTTCTATTGACCTATTCCCGAAAGATAGGGTCATAGAACCATTACGACAGTTGATAATTGCATTGGAAGTGGCCAAAAAGGGGCGACCTAAAATCACCGGAATTTGATTCCGTGGGTTCGCTACAGGCTGTGTATCAATTACAATAAAATCTACCGGGAATATAAATTCTCCGATTTTTATTAACACATCCTCCAGTTCACCCCTAGGTTTGGTGATTGATCGGTCAGCCATCTGGAGAGTGCAATTGGTTGGCTTCAACTCTCCGATCCCTAATTGCTCATAGACTGAGTATGGAAGCAAGTTAACACTAGCGCCAAGGTCTAGTAGAGCACGGTTGATGTGTTTTTCCCCAATAGAAACGGAAATAGTAGGATATCCTGGATCCTTACGTTTCCTCGGTAATTGTTGGGGGAAAGCCGTGTCTATTGTTTTTTCCATGAAAATCTTCTTAGGCACTGGATTCTTCCTCTTCCTAGTGCACAAGTTCTTAAGAGTTTTCGCATAGGAAGGAACTTGTTGGATGGCATCCAGGAGAGGGATGTTGGTGTTTACTTGCTTAAAAATGTTCATAATCTTCTCCATATGTGGACTCGGTGTGTTAGCCCTTAACCGATTCGGATAAGGTGCTTTAGCAGTAAGCGCTGGGTCCATCATAGGAGAAGAAAGTGTGTGTGGAACCGATCCCGGAATAGAATTGGGAATCGTCCGTGGAGGGGTAAAAGAGGTGGGCTGTAGTGGCGAGCCTTTTGGGAAATGAAGAATAGGCTCGGAAGAAGATGGTAGGGTAGAAGAACTGGGGTAAGAAGTGTGTGGAAAAGTCTCAGCCGGGGTTCTATTGATTGATTTATCAGTATCATCAAACTCTTCCCCAAGGTGATGGTCAAGCACTCTTCCAGATCTCAACGTGATTGCATCCACATCATGTGAATTGCTAGGATTAGGTAAAGGTTGAGTTGGAAGTTTCCCTTTCTCCCTTGCACTCATTTCGGCTTTTAGTTGTGCAATTTGTTCTTCCATCGATTTGATGTTTTCATTTTGAGAGATAATGATCTTCATTACATTCTCGATGGAAGATTGCAAACTTGCCGTCCCTTGGATGGATTGTTTCATGAAAGTATCCAAGGTTTGTGCTAGTGCAGAGGTATTATCTGTACCGGTCAATTGCAAAAAGTTTTCATGTGGTGAAAAAGTGTTGGCCGGATTTTGGAAATTTTGTGCTTGGAAGGGGTGCTGACTCAATTGAAGTGGTGGCTGCTGTTGTGGTGAAGGGACCCCTTGGAAATTGTTTTGGGTTGGAACCGTGTTTTGAAATTGTGATTGGTTCCAAGCAAAGTTAGGGTTATTCCTCCAACCCTGATCATATGTGGAGGAAGATGGATCGTTTCTAGGTCTTTGAAATGAGACATTTGTATGATCAGGACCTTGAAACGGACATTCTTCCGTCAAGTGAGACGGATCAGAACAACAACCACATACAGTTTTGGAGAGTGATATTTGACTTAGGGCGGCTAAGAATTTTTCCATATTATCGAGTTTCTTTTGTATAGCTGAAATATCAGCTCTAACTTCTATGGAAATATCATTGCCATCCCTAGACGATTGACTCACACCCTCCCACTGTAATGATTTTTCAGCGAAATCTTCTAGAAATTTCCAGGCTTCACAATCATCTTTGGTCATAAAGTTGCCTTGACACATGGATTCAAGGGTCTGTCTTGTGTAAGGAGTAATGCCCTCATAAATGATTCGGCACAATTCCCATCTCGGGATGTCGTGATGTGGACATTAGATTAACAGATCCTTGAAGCGGTCAAGACATTTTGAAAATGTTTCATTTGGAAGCTGGGTGAATTGATAGATTTCGCTACGGACTCGAGCTGTCTTTTGATGTGGGTAGAATTTCTTAAGGAATGCTTTGACGAATTCGTCCCAATTTGAAATGGAATGTGCGGTAGTGTTATATAGCCACTTCTCGGCTAAATCGCACAAGGTAAAAGGGAGAAGACGAAGACGAAGACGTAAAGCATCCACAGAAAGCTGTGAAGTACCCATCATTGCGCATACATTTTCGAATTTCGTGATAAACACGTATGTGTCTTCAGACTCGAGACCGTGAAATTTTGGTAGAAGGTTGATGTATTGGGGTTTTATTTGAAAATTTTCCCCGTTGGCTGGTGGTGTGGAAAGACAGGTGGAAAGTGGGCCTCGTGTTGGATAACATCTCTCTTGGAGAGAGATGCGAGGTGGAATCTGCGCACCAACGGACGGCGGCAGAGTAGTGGAAAAGAAGTTCGATGGAGGTGGATCCATCGATATGGGTGTGGTGGTGGGTAAAAGAGAGGTAAATGTAGAAATACCGACTTTAGGGTCGATAAAAGGAAAACGCGGACTAACGGGCACTAGACACCCGTGTCCAGCCTATCTTGCACTAAAAAGGGTTAGTACAAGTGGCAGCGTGAATTTATAATTAGGGGAAAGAATGAATGTGGTGTTTGTTTTGAAAAAGATACGGATTTTTGAAAAAAATGATGCAACAAAACAAATGCAACACACAAAACCCTAAAATCTAGTGTCACCTAGGTCAAACTCTAGACCGCTCCTAACTGCCAAAAGACAAGTCGCGGGATAGAATCCTCCACTGCCTCTTTGTCCCCCTGTGGCCGGATAAGTGCCAGGTAAGTGGGAAGGAACCACCACTACAGTGGGCCTAATTAATAACCACTAGCCTTAGACACACTCGCCTTAGGCACCACAGAAAAACGCAGATAAACAATGAATTACCCACGGCCTTCTCTTGTCCTAATTGAGCGCGACGGTCCTTAGAGTCATTTCTAGATTTCTTTTAATTAATGAGGTTCAAATGCGGATGCAAGTTTTGCGATTTTCGGGGCCTAGGAAGGGTAATGAAATCCCCACCTAATTTGAATTTGGTCGTGCCCCTTAAATTTCCGTATTAATATGCAATAACCACAAGAATCAAAAACACGCACAAATTTTATTTTGCTTTGCGGCGCTGCGATTTATTTGCAAAGAAACCTGCACAAAATATTAGTTGGAGCAGAGAAAGAAGGAGATAAGAAAGTGAGGGACTCACAGAAAAAAATTGGCACAGAGAAGAGCTGGAACCGCGGCTCTTCCGCCGCAAATGCTGCCTATTGCCGCGCTTCCGCCGCGGAATTTTGGAATCAGTGGACAAAATTTTCTGCACAAGCTTCTGTTCACCTACACAGCTCTCTGGAATGCTCAGAAAAAATTTTCTCCAGCTCCAATGATTCCAGATTTTCTCGCAACAAATCACAACACACGTATTAGTGTTTGCACGAATTTAGATCTAAAAAATATAATGGAATAAATTGTTCAACTCAAATTTCAAAATACGAACTATTAGCGCACTATCCCCGGCAACGGCGCCATTTGATTGTAAAGAATTTGGATGTCTAATATCAAATCAAATAGTCCCCGGCAACGGCGCCATTTGATTGTTATAATTTCTGTGATTGTAATAAATCGAATCAAATAGTAAAGAAATCACAACCAAAAATTATTTGACCGCAATCAACTACGGTGTCGGATTGTAGTTAGTATGTGAGTGCAGATCGTCCACAGGGAAAGTGTAATGGTTCGTCTTTTGAATTATATGAATTGAATCTTTAAAGAAAGAAAACAAAACAATTCAAGATTTATATTTGAAGTTTAAGAATGAGAAAAAACAAGATCTAATAACAAGAAAAGATAGAATCAAGAATTGATAGTTTGTTGATTTTTCCAAACCAAATCTCAAGAATCGAAATGAGGCTCGTAGGAATCGATCGGATCTATAGATGTGATGTAATCTTACTATTACGTATTCTTATCCTTCGATGAATTGATACTAGATCGATGATCATCGATGAGAATTAGGGATTTCTTGTGAAACTAGGGTTTCATCTTATCCCTTGTTCTTTCGTCGATGTCATTCACATTCTAGCCTCTAGTAAATTCAAGAAACGATCGTTGATCCCTAATTTCGAGCGATCACAATCAAGAAAGCATCGCAACGAAACTAGGTCATCGATTCTTGAACTTGCTAGGGTTTACAAAACTCGTAGGACTTAAAAATAGTATTAGAATTTGTTACATCATCATTCTACAATCGTCTCGACTCCTTAACGAGCGGAGTTTTACTCGAACATCATAACAAGAGCAACAATTACAAATTGAGATCTAATCATGATGCAAGAATTAAAAGAAAGCAAGATTAATGAAATTCACCTTTTATTGATATCAACAATTTAGTTACATTCGCTCAAGAACTACAAGAGGAAGAACTTGATCGTCGACTTGGCTTCGCTCGTCTCCGTGGATCGCGGATCGGCTTGGATCACTTGCCCGATTGAAGATCGGCTCGGCTCCTAAAAGGTTGAAGGCTTCATGCTTGATTTGGTACTCAAGATCTTGGATTAGGAGTGGAATTAGGGTTAGGGTTTCGCACAAGCCTTGTCACGAGACTTGTGGAAGAAGATGATGAAAGAGGGAAAGATTATTTAACTAATGAAGAACTAATGATGAACAAATGGTGAACCTAATGATGAACAACCCCAACCCTTAGATTTAGGCTCCTATTTATAGATAACTAACCCTAGATCTAGGATTTCAAATTCTAAGTTTCCCTCCAAAAGTTTGTTGAAGAAATTCAAATTTCCCTCCAAAAGTTAGTTAGAGGAGAAGGTTCTAGATGTAATTAGTTAGGAGGAGCTTCTAGAATAGGATTAATTAGGAGCTTAATTAGGATTAGCCTTCCTTAATTTTCTATGCTGATCTGGCAGCAGCTTCGAGAGAGTTCTGGAATTTTAAGTATCAGAATGGACTGTGGGACCAGATAGATGAATAGTGCCCAAAACTTGACGGCTGACGTGGCATAACCGCCGCGCTTGCGCGGCGCAAGCCTTCTTATGCCGCGGAAGAGCGGCGCTTTTGGGGCCTTGGGCCTTGTCACGAGACTTGTGGTAGTCTTGGGCTGACTTTTGGACCTCTGTTTGATATATAGAATTGTATTTCTCCCTCTGAAATGCTACCAGATCTGAAATGATTTAGCTGGCGTAATGTTGATCAGCTCTTTGTTTTCCTTCCGTATTTCCTGTACATACTCAAGACAAGTGTTGCGCAAATACAGAAATGATGCGATGCCATGAAATGCGGTTAATTTCCTTTAAAGTGTCGGTTTAAAAGTCTACTACATGAAATCTCATATTTTGTGACAGATTTGTTAATATGTAGAATATGAATGCCGAACACCTCTAAGTGTATGCAAAAGATGGGGAAATTACCGGCTAAAATATACAATATTTTCGACTGATCAGCAAGCGTCAGTCCCCTAATAGCGGTATAAGTCGTGTCGGAGCGAAGCCCATTACACCCTGAGAAACTATTGGAACCTACCGGCAAATCTCGCTTGCCATGGCCAGGGACTTTGCGTAATGGCTCTCTGACACAGCGCGATATCAACCCCCAATACCGGGAGAGATGAATCATGTCTAACCGCCACTGCCTCCAAGTGCTCGGGACTGCACCCAACTGGTACCTGTTTGCACAACTCCTTTGAGCCGTGGTAGGGTAGCAATCTAAGAACAGTGGGACACACTCGAGGCGAAGTAGCAGTGTCAAGTCTGCGGACTATGCTGTACTCATGTCACCTAGGAACTGTTCACTGACGACTGGTATAAAACCAACCAACAGTTCCCTGTGAGTCCTGTCCGGTGTACCCGTAACCTAACGAGCACCTGCATACTATCTCCAGTACGACGTACTGACGGCTGTGGGACAGACCATCTCCCCAACTGAGATGAGAAGCGTACACACTAGTCTACTCCGGAGTATCGATGCCCTGTCTCGATAATCCAACGACTAGGGACCTGAATAAGGATGTGCTTGTAGACTACCCAGCCCCCACTAGTGTGACTGCCATCACAACGCTGGTAGTCAAGCAAGATCCTAAGAGCTCTATCAATACGTATACTCACATATTAAGATAGAAAAACCAAGTAGCATACTACCATGTTTAACAAGACTGTTATATACATGTGAATATCCCAAGCTTCCATTAAGTAATATATAAACTAGTATGATACAATAATGGCCCCTAGGGCATATACACTAACAATCTCCCACTTGCACTAGGGCCATGTACTGGCATATCGAAGACCGATGATCTCGAGTAGCCTCTCGAACTGAATCTAAGGTAGGGCCTTTGTGAATGGATCAGCAATGTTCTCTTCAGAAGCAACTCTCCGAACCTTGATCTCCTGACGATCAATGATCTCCCTGATCAGGTGATACCGCCTTAAGATGTGTCTGGATTTCTGATGGGACCTTGGTTCCTTCGCTAAAGCTATAGCTCCATTGTTGTCGCAATACAGAGGTATTGGATCAACTATGGTAGGAACCACCTGAAGTTCTGTTAGGAACTTCTTCATCCAGACCGCTTCTTTTGCGGCATCGCAAGCAGCTATATACTCCGCTTCCATCGTCGAGTCAGCAACGGTGTCCTGCTTGGAGCTCTTCTAGCACACCGCCCCTCCATTGAGGGTAAAGACATAACCCGACATGGACTTGGAATCGTCCTTATCACTCTGGAAGCCGGAATCAGCAAAGGCCTCCAACCTGAGGTCTTTTCCGCTGTAAACCAAGAACATCTCCTTAGTCCTTCTCAGGTACTTGAGAATGTTCTTTACTGCTATCCAGTGCTTCTCCCCTGGGTCTGACTGATACCGGCTTACCACGCTCAGTGCGTAAGCTACATCTGGTCTGGTGCACAACATCGCATACATTATAGAGCCTACCGCAGAAGCGTAGGGTATAATAGACATGTGTTCCCTTTCCAAATCAGTCTTGGGAGACATCTCTTTGGAGAGGGTGATTCCGTGACAAGCCGGTAGATTACCGCGCTTAGAATCTTCCATACTGAATCTTTTCAGTACAGTGTCGATATACTTGGACTGCGAAAGTCCCAACATCCTCTTGGATCTATCACGATAGATCCGGATCCCCAGAATGTAAGAGGCATCTCCCAGGCCTTTCATGGAGAACTTGTGTGACAAGAATCCTTTGACAGATTGTAGCATAGGAATGTCATTTCCTATCAATAGAATGTCATCCACGTACAAGACGAGGAATACGACATTTCTGGCTACAACTTTACTATATATACACGGTTCATCTGGATTTTTGATAAAGTCATATTCTTTGACTGTCTCATCAAAACAGATGTTCCAACTCCGTGATGCCTGCTTTAGTCCATAAATGGACTTAAGCAGCTTGCATACTTTCCCGCTGCTCCTACTCTGATTGAAACCCTCTGGCTGATCCATATAGACGCACTCTTCTAAATTTCCATTCAGAAAAGCCGTCTTTACGTCCATCTGCCAGATTTCATAATCATGGAAGGCAGCAATAGCAAGAAGGACCCGATCATGGAAGGCAGCAATAGCAAGAAGGACCCGAATGGATTTGAGCATAGCCACTGGAGAAAAAGTTTCGTCATAGTCCAAACCAGGTCTTTGACGAAAACCCTTTGCAACAAGTCTAGCCTTATAGGTTTCCACCTGTCCATCTACACCAATCTTTTTCTTGAAGATCCATTTGCATCCTATGGGTTTTACCCCATCTGGAGCAAAGTCCAAAGTCCATACTTTGTTGGTGTACATGTACTCCATTTCGGTCCGCATTGCATCTAGCCATCATACCGAGTCGCCGCTCTGGATGGCCTGCTGGAAGTCAGTAGGTTCATCATCATCTATGATGCAATCCTCTCTATCCCCATCTATGAGAAAACCGTAGTATCTCTCAGGCGGATGAGACGGCCTACTACTCCTGCGGAGGGGTGCGGGAATGTCCTGTTCTTCTTGAACTTCCGGTTCTACCAAACTTTCAGTAGCAACTTGTGGTTCTGGAATTTCTTCCAGTTCTATTTCGCTCCCACTTATTTCCTTTTCTAAAAATTGCTGTTCCAGAAAATGGGCATTACGAGAAACAAAAACCTTTTGTTCCTCTGCGTAATAGAAATAATATCCCTTGGAGTTCTTTGGATATCCCACAAATTTACATTTTACTGATCGTGCCTCGAGCTTGTCCATATGCTGCTTTTTAACAAAAGCTGGACATCCCCAAATCTTCATATGCTGAAGATGGGGTTTCTTCCCACTCCACATCTGATATGGGGTGGTAGGCACAGTCTTGGTAGGAGCCCTGTTCAGAAGATATGCCGCTGAATCTAGCGCATAACCCCAAAAAGATCGCGGTAACTCAGCATTACTCATCATGGATCGTACCATATCTAATAAGGTTCGATTCCGTCTCTCCGATACACCGTTATGCTGTGGAGTGTATGGAGGAGTAAGCTGAGAGAGAATCCCTTTCTCTTTTAGGTAACCTAGGAACTCGGCACTCAAGTATTCACCACCTCTATCAGATCTTAGTGTCTTGATACTTTTTCCGGTTTGGTTTTCTACTTCATTCTTATACTCTTGGAATTTCTAAAAAGCCTCGGATTTATGTTTCATCAGATAAATGAATCCGTACCTTGAGTAATCATCCGTGAAAGTAATGAAATAGGAAAAACCACCTCTTGCATGTGTAGACATTGGACCACATACATCGCTGTGTATGAGTCCTAAGAGCTCGCTCGCTCTTACTCCTTGTCCAGTAAATGGAGTCTTTGTCATCTTTCCTTTGAGACAAGATTGACAAGTGTCATAAGTTTGATATTCGAACGAGTCCAAATATCCTTCTCTATGCAACTTAGTCAACCTTCTCTCATTGATGTGACCCAGTCTACAATGCCATAAGAAAGCTTTATTTAAATCTGGAGACTTTCTTTTTAGTGTGTTCTGGACATTGAAAATTTGGAGTTGGTTTAACACATATATACCGTTTTCCAGTGTACCGGACCCAATCAAACTATGATTAAGGTGGATGTTAATAACACCACTTCCAAACGTGAAATCATAACCTTTATTTGATAACAAGGAAACAGATATGATATTACACGTTAAGCTGGGTACACAAAAACAGTTATGTAAAACCAAAATGTGTCCACTCGTCAATCTCAGGTGATAATCCCCTACGGACACAGCTCCCACGCTAGCTCCGTTAGCAACCATCAGGGTCATATCACCTTCCTTCAGCACTCTACGGTTTCTCAGTGCCTGCAGTGAATTGCAAATATGAGATCCTGATCCGGTATCCAATACCCAGGAAGTAGAGTTGATTGACAGACAATTCTCAATTACAAACACACCTGAAGTCGAAGCCACAGCTTGCTTCGGTTCCTGGTTCTTGGCGTTCCATGCCTTGCAATCCTTCTTCCAGTGCCCTTTCCTGTGACAATGGAAGCACTCATCCTGGCCCACTACCGGTACCACAAACTTTTTCTTTCCCTTCCCTCCCACCTTACTAACACCTCCTCTAGGTTTGGTGGCGGCCTTCTTCTTCCTTCCTTTGGCCCTAGCCTTGGACCCGGATGAAGATGCACCGCTAACAAACATAGCGGGTGTTTCCCTTGCTTTCTGCAAGGTGCCCTCTGCACTCCTTAACATGTTCAGGAGTTCCGGAAGTTCAACTTCTTTTCTTTGAATGTTGAAGTTCAGGATAAACTGGGCGTAGGTGGAAGGAAGGGACTGGAGAATAAGGTCTGTATAGAGCTCATTATCCAAAGTCGTCCCAAGGTCTGCGAGCTCTTCTATATAGCCGATCATCTTTAGGACATGTTATCCTACCGATGACCCGACAGCCAACCTCGCTCGAAACAAGTTCTTAGAGGTCTCGTATCTTGCTATACGAGATTGCTCTCCATAAAGTTCCTTTGTATGGAGAAATATGGCATCTAGTTCCATATCCTCGTGCCTCCTCTGATGTTCATTGTTCATCGAGGCAAGCACGATGCACTTGGCTTTCGCGCAATCGAAATCCCAGGTTTTGCGGATTTCCTTATCCGCATTACTGGATTTGGGACCAGGGACAGCAGGTGCCGTAGCGGTGAGGACGTACCCCAATTTGTCATAGGTCAAAGCCATTTTGACATTCCGCAGCCAATCTTTATAGTTTGGCCCTGTCAGTATATTTTTCTCTAAAAGTAACTTAAGTCCAGTCATTTTCAGGGTCGCTGCAATTAGGAGAGAGAGAAGAAAAACTCTTTAGCATGATGCTCTTGCAAGTTTAGAGTGGTTTTTAGTTTATCTAAACTGGATGGCTCCCACTGTTTCTCGAATCCTTCCTCAAACCATAAAAGAAGAATTAGCCAGGACTATTCTCACTGTACAATACTTGCTTAACCGTTCAGCCAGGCTGGTGTCGATACTTCGAGGGAGGTTTTCCAACGCTTTTGCGAAGTTCCTTAATTAAATAACTTCTTTTCTCTGGGGGCGTAACCCCGCTGACACCTTTCTTGACACCTACTTGGTTTATAGCATTGATCGTTAAGTGACGAATATCCTGATGAGTAGCATATACTCACATTAGGATCGGGATCCAAATATCATTGTATGATAATGTTGAAGGAATGCTACCAACATTCATCAAACTCCAAATGGTATGCATCTCTTTGCAAATTTCAGTTTCTTTATAAATTCCCGATATAAGTTTTTGCCCTATGCTCTTATGACTTTGGCTTTGGTCAAAATGTCATAAGTCACACGTCAAGTTCTACCCGTCATTATCTTGTCAATTTGAACCCATCCGTATGTACCCCTGACTTTGGTCAAATGATAATACGACTGTCCCAAACCAACTCATCTATCTTATGCAACAAATGAAAACCCAGCAGCTACCAAACACTATGCCTTGACTTTGGCCAAAATACATAGCTTGAATACTACTGAATACCCAAATGAAATGACGGAGGGCTACGAATGGTTTTGGCGAAACCGTGAACGTAGTGAACTTGATATAACCGAAGGAACCTGATAGCTTTTAAAAGGAGTGGTTAAAGCTCCGCATTTAAAAATATCTGTTTTTAAAATTAACCGAGTGGTTTCTTTTAAATTGATCCAACGATTAAACTTTTGGTTTATTTTCTTTGCATTATAAATAATGCGTCCCATCATTAACCTATCATTGCAGAAAACAACGAAAATACAACGTCCTCTTATGCCATCCGCATTCGCCACGGGGTCCCGTCATTACCCGTTAGGTTACTTAACTAACGACAGAGCGGGGGCTGGGCTAGCGCGGGTGTGAAACATAAGTGACGTCTAAATAGCTATCATATATAGATATTGTACATTCGTCTGACGCAATAATAGGCATTCCAGATCACAGATGAACTTTATTGGATTTACAAGCAATCCGTGTTTGTTTTGAGCCTGCAACAAAAGACGGATTACACAGTTGTGATGAATAGCCATTACCCCACCCAAGACCCCAACGGGTACGGCAAACTACCCACCCGGCAGTTTGTGCACCCCACCTTGGGTCTGTCCTAGGAGCAAAAATAGTAAAATGAAATAATACAACGGTGGCTACAACCGCAACCTGGATATGCCCCGCAAAATAATATTACAACAAATTACATTTACATCAAATGAATTAAATAATAACCCATCACATAAACCCGGCTATACATCACAACAATCCAACACAGTTCATATCCACAAACAGTAAAAACCATTACAGAAATGTGCAACCCCCTGCTAACAGACATACTAGCAGTTAAGGGAGGTTTACGAACACATTATACAAACACAGATATAATCCAACAAGCAAATACCGTATAATTTCGATCGATTAAACATATTTAATTTTTCTCCAATACTTCTCTGTAAATCTGAAACCTGAGCAAAAATTAAAAACTTCCAGAAAATTCCAAATATCATAGAGAACCAACACAGGAAATTTGGGATGATGAATCGGCAACTCGGCGGCGGAAGCGCGGCGGATCGGTGGGATCCGCGGCGGTTCCGCGGCGCTTTAGCCGATTCATGATCCCAATTTTCTTGGGTGTTCTTCTACTATCATTTAAGGCTTTCTGAAGGTCCCTGAAAAATTTTTGGACCTCATTTAAAAATCGACAGAAACACATGATATCGGAGTTTTCCGGTTTTGTTTTTTCCGTTCGAAATTCATACAATTTTGCAAGTGAGTTAATTATTGTTTAGCGAGGCTCTGATACCACTGTAAGTCGATGTGCAACACCCCACGACTTGCGGGGAGGCGGAAATATGAAAAACGATCTTGTTCCTTGCTTAAACATCGACTAACCGCATGAATCGAAACTAAACGATAACTAACATCAAACATAGAAGTTCTAAACTACTATGTGAAGGGATTATACCTAAAGAACCGTGTCCTTCGTCTTTACGAACTCCACCTCCTCCTCGGCCTTCTCCAAGTAGTAGACGATCCACCACGAGAGCTAAACTCCAAGCTTTTCCTATAAACTTGAGGCAACTAGGTATCTTTAAGTGCTAATCAAAGTACCTAGATGAAATAGAGTATGGTTATGGATTAAGTAGTCTAACTAATCCTTGTACTCAACACATGAGAGGGGAGGATTAGGGTTTGAAGAGAGAGAGCTTGAGGAGAGAGAAGGTGAGAATAATAATGAAATGAGAAAATGAGTTATCATAATATATATCAAGCATTTTATTTTATCAAGAAAAGAAAAGATAATGATTTACAACCATGCTTGATAAATATCTAATGTTGATTCATCTCCATGAGTCATTAAGCAATTATGAAGCATTAATGACATGGATGAATCATCCATATGACTCACTAATCTCATTTAATGTATATGCCACATTAACCTCCTTAGTCACCATCTTCTAGAAGCTTCTCGCGCAATTACGAGAACGCCCCTCCTATCCGTGAAAACACGGAAAAACTTTAGACTGTATAAATCCAATAACCGGATACTAGTAACTGGCTTAAACCAAAGCCGACTAGTAAAAACTGTCCGAAAGTCGTACGTGCGTAAACGCACGTATGCGTCCGAACCCTTGTCGTAAAACCATACGACCTCTATATCGTTTCGCCTGGAGTAGGGAAACTCTCTGCGTGGGACTCTAGAGACTCGACTACTACGCTGGCAGTGGGTTTAACCACAGACCGCAAGCGGCACTAGCTGTACGTAACGGTCCCCAGGTAGATGTCGATAAGAAGGCCGATGAGGAAACCCATCCGAACTCCTACTGAGTCTGATGTGACAATCTCCGTACAGTCCGGCCTATTCGTCTAAGAATATCGCATATCGGGCCTAGGGGGCGGCAAGCGTCAGTCCCCTAATAGCGGTATAAGTCGTGTCGGAGCGAAGCCCATTACACCCTGAGAAACTACTGGAACCTACCAGCAAATCTCGCTTGCCCAGGCCAGGGACTTTGCGTAATGGCTCTCTGACACAGCGCGATATCAACCCCCAATACCGGGAGAGACGAATCCTGTCTAACCGCCACCGCCTTCAAGTGCTCGGGACTGCACCCAACTGCTACCTGTTTGCACGACTCCTTTGAGCCGTGGTAGGGTAGCAATCTAAGAACAGTGGGACACACTCGAGGCGAAGTAGCAGTGTCAAGTCTGCGGACTATGCTGTACTCATGTCACCTGGGAACTGTTCACTGACGACTGGTATAAAATCAACCAACAGTTCCCTGTGAGTCCTGTCCGGTGTACCCGTAACCTAACGAGCACCTGCATACTATCTCCAGAACGACGTACTGACGGCTGTGGGACAGACCATCTCCCCAACTGGGATGAGAAACGTACACACTAGTCTACTCCGGAGTATCGATGCCCTGTCTCGATAATCCAACGACTAGGGACCTGAATAAGGATGTGCTTGTAGACTACCCAGCCCCCACTAGTGTGACTGCCATCACAACGCTGGTAGTCAAGCAAGATCCTAAGAGCTCTATTAATACGTATACTCACATATTAAGATAGAAAAACCAAGCAGCATACTACCATGTTTAGCAATACTGTTATATACATGTGAATATCCTAAGCTTCCATTAAGTAATATACAAACTAGTATGATACAATAATGGCCCCTACGGAATATACACTAACAGTCATGATTTCACGTTTGTAAGTGATGTTGTTAACATCTACCTTAATCATAGTTTGATTGGGTCCGGTAGACTGGATAACGGTATATATGTCTTAAACCAACTCCAGATTTTCAATGTCCAGAACACACTAAAAAGAAAGTCTCCAGATTTAAATAAGGCTTTCTTATGGCCTTGTAGACTAGGTCACATCAATGAGACAAGGTTGACTAAGTTACATAGAGAAGGATATTTGGACTCGCTTGAATATCAAACTTATGCCACTTGTCAATCATGTCTCAAAGGAATGATGACAAAGACTCCATTCACTGGACATGGAGTAAGAGCGAGCGAGCTCTTAGGACTCATACACAGCGATGTATGTGGTCCAATGTCTACACATGCAAGAGGTGGTTTTTCCTATTTCATTACTTTTACGGATGATTACTCAAGGTACGGATTCATTTATCTGATGAAATATAAATCCGAGGCTTTTGAGAAATTCCAAGAGTATAAGAATGAAGTAGAAAACCAAACTGGAAAAAGTATCAAGACACTGAGATCTGATCGAGGTGGTAAATACTTAAATGCCGAGTTCCTAGGATACTTACAAGAGAAAGGAATTCTCTCTCAGCTTACTCCTCCATACATTCCACAGCATAACGGTGTATCGGAGAGAAGGAATCGAACCCTATTGGATATGGTACGTTCAATGATGAGTAATGCTGAGTCACAGCGATCTTTCTGGGGTTATGCGCTAGAATCAGCGGCATATCTTTTTGAACATGGTTCCTACCAAGACTGTGCCTACCACGCCATATCAGATGTGGAGTGGGAAGAAACCATATCTTCAGTATCTGAAGATATGGGGATGTCCAGCTTTTGTTAAAAAGCAGCATGTGGACAAGCTCGAGGCACGATCAGTATAGTGTAAGTTTGTGGGATATCCAAAGAAATCCAAGGGGTATCTATTCTATTACGCAGAGGAACAAAAGGTTTTTGTTTCCCGTAAAGCCCATTTTCTAGAATATCAGTTTTTAGAAAAGGAAATAAGTGGGAGCGAAATAGAACTGGAAGAAATTCCAGAACCACAAACTACTACTGAATGTTTGGTAGAACCAGTAGTTCAAGAAGAACAGGACATTCCCACACCCCACCGCAGGAGTAGTAGGCCGTCTCATCCGTCTGAGAGATACTACGGTTTTCTCATAGATGGGGATAGAGAGGATTGCGTCATAGATGATGATGAACCTACTAGCTTCCAGCAGGACATCCAGAGCGGCGACTCGGTACGATGGCTAGATGCCATGCGGAACGAAATGGAGTCCATGTACACCAACAAAGTATGGACTTTGGACTTTGCTCTAGATGGGGTAAAACCCATAGGATGCAAATGGATCTTCAAGAAAAAGATTGGTGTAGATGGACAGGTGGAAACCTATAAGGATAGACTTGTTGCAAAGGGTTTTTGTCAAAGACCTGGTTTGGACTATGACGAAACTTTTTCTCCAGTGGCTATGCTCAAATCCATTCGGGTCCTTCTTGCTATTGCTACCTTCCATGATTATGAAATCTGACAGATGGACGTAAAGACGACTTTTCTGAATGGTAATTTAGAAGAGTGCGTCTATATGGATCAGCCAGAAGGTTTCAATCAGAGTGGGAGCAGCGGGAAAATATGCAAGTTGCTTAAGTCCATTTATGGACTAAAGCAGGCATCGCAGAGTTGGAACATCTGTTTTGATGAAACGGTCAAAGAATATGACTTTATCAAAAATCCAGATGAACCATGTATATATAGTAAAGTTGTAGCATGAACTGTCGTATTCCTCTTCTTGTACGTGGATGACATTTTATTGATAGGAAATGACATTTCTATGCTACAATCTGTCAAAGGATTCTTGTCACACAGGTTCTCCATGAAATACTTGAGTGATGCCTCTTACATTCTGGGGATCCGGATCTATCGTGATAGATCCAAAAGGATGTTGGGACTTTCGCAGTCCAGGTATATCAACACTATACTGAAAAGATTCAGTATGGAAGATTCTAAGCGCGGTAATCTACCGGCTTGTCACGGGATCACCCTATCCAAAGAGATGTTTCCCAAGACTGATTTGGAAAGGGAACGCATGTCTATTATACCTTACGCTTCTGCGGTAAGCTCTATAATATTTGCGATGTTGTGCACCAGACCAGATGTAGCTTACGCACTGAGCGTGGTAAGCCGGTATCAGTCAGACCCAGGGGAGAAGCACTGGATAGCAGTAAGGAACATTCTCAAGTACCTGAGAAGGACTAAGGAGATGTTCTTGGTTTACGGCGGAAAAGACCTCAAGATGGAGGCCTTTGCTGATTCCGGCTTCCAGAGTGATAAGGACGATTCCAAGTCCATGTCAAGTTATGTCTTTACCCTCAATGGAGGGGCGGTGTGCTGGAAGAGTTCCAAGAAGGACACCGTTGCTGACTCGATGATGGAAGCGGAGTATATTGCTGCTTGCGATGCCGCAAAAGAAGCGGTCTGGATGAAGAAGTTCCTCACAGAACTTCAGGTGGTTCCTACCATTGTTGATCCAATACCTCTGTATTGCGACAACAACGGAGCTATAGCTTTAGCGAAGGAACCAAGGTCCCATCAGAAGTCCAGACACATCTTAAGGCGGTATCACCTGATCAGGGAGATCATAGATCGCCGGGAGATCGAGGTCCGGAGAGTTGATACTGAAGAGAACATTGTCGATCCATTCACAAAGGCCCTACCTCAGATTCAGTTCGAGCAGCTACTTGAGATCATCGGTCTTCGATATGCCAGTACATGGCCCTAGCGCAAGTGGGAGATTGTTAGTGTATATGCCCTAGGGGCCTTTATTGTATCATACTAGCTTGTATATTACTTAATGGAAGCTTGGGATATTCACAGTTATATAACAGTCTTGCTAAACATGGTAGTATGCTACTTGGTTTTATCTATCTTAATAAATGAGTATACGTATTGATAGAGCTCTTAGGATCTTGCTTCACTACCAGCGTTGTGATGGCAGTCACAATAGTGGGGGGCTGGATAGTCTATAGGCACATCCTTTTTCAGGTCCCTAGTCATAGGATTATCGAAACAGGGCATCGATACTCCGGAGTAGACTAGTGTGTATGCTTCTCATTCCAGTTGGGGAGATGGTCTGTCCCACAGCCATCAGTACGTTATACTGGAGATAGTATACATGTGCTCGTTGGGTTACGGGTACACCGGACAGGACTCATTGGGAACTGTTGGTTGGTATTATACCCGTCGTCAGTTAACAGTTCCCATGTGACATGAGTACAACATAGTCCGCAGACTTGACACTGCTACTTCGCCTCGAGTGTGTCCCACTGTTCTTAGATTGCTACCCTACCACGGCTCAAAAGAGTCGTGCAAACAGGTAGCAGTTGGGTGCAGTCCCGAGCACTTGGAGGAAGTGGCGGTTAGACAGGATTCGTCTCTTCCGGTATTGGGAGTTGATATCGCGCTGTGTCAGAGAGCCATTACGCAAAGTCCCTGGTCAGGGAAAGCGAGATTTACTGGTAGGTTCCAGTTGTTTCTCAGGGTGTAATGGGCTACGCTCCGACACGACTTATACCGCTATTAGGGGACTGACGCTTGCCGCCCCCTAGGCCCGATATGCGATAGTCTTAGACGAACAGACCAGACTGTACAGAGATTGTCACATCGGGCTCGGTAGGAGTTCGGATGGGTTTCCTCATCGGCCTTCTTATCGACATCTACCTGGGGACCGTTACGTACAGCTAGTGCCGCTTGCGGTTTGTGGTTAAACCCACTGCTAGCGTAGTAGTCGAGTCTTTAGAGTCCCACACAGAGAGTTTCCCTGCTCCAGGCGAAACGAGATAGAGGTCGTATGGTTTTACGACAAGGGTTCGGACGCATACGTATGTTTACGCACGTACGACATTCGGACAGTTTTTACTAGCCGGTTTTGGTTTAAGCCAGATTCTAGTATCGGGTTATTGGATTTATACAGTCTAATGTTTTTCCGTGTTTTCATGGATAGGATGGGCGTTCTCGTAATTTCGCGAGAAGCTTCTAGAAGGATAGTGACTTGGGGGTTTAGGTGGCATTTGCATTTATTGTTTTAATGACTCATTTGTGTAATTCATCCATGGAGTTAATGCTTCATTAATTGATCTAATGACTCATGAGATGAATCACTCATATGAATAAATGAAGCATGGTTGTTAAATCATTTAATTTATTTATTTGATAAAAGATAATGCTTCATATATTCAAATGAGTTCATTATTTCTTCTCATTCTCTTGCTCACCTTCTCTCTCCTCAAGCTCTCTCTCTTCAAACCCTAATCCTCCCCTCTCATGTGTTGAGATCAAGGGTTAGATAGACTAATTAATCCATAACCTTACTCTATATCACCTAGGTACCTTTGATTAGCAACTAAAGAAACCTAGTTACCTCAAGTTTAGAGGTGAAGCTTGGAATAGAAGCTCTCGGGTGGATTGTCTATTACGTAGAGGAGGCCGAGAAGGAGGTGGATAACGAAAAGAAGAAGGACTAGGTTCACTAGGTATAATCTCTTTTCATAGTAGTTAAGAACTCCTATGCATGTGTTAGTTATAGTTTAGCAAAGATTCTTCGGTTAGTCGATGTTAACTCATAGAACAAGATCGTTTTTCATATTTCCGCCTCCTCGCAATTCGTGGGGTGTTGTACATCGACTTAAAGTAACCCTGCTCGGCCAGTCCTTAGTAGGCCTCTTACGGCCCCTCCAGCGCTAAGGATCAAAGCCCTCGCCAAGAGGCACCGTGCAGCAACCCTGCTTAGCCCGTCCTTAGTAGGCCTCTCACAGCCCCTCCCACGCTAAGGATCAAAAGCCCTCGCAAGAGGAAACCGGGCCCGCCCTCGCTCGGTTATCCCTGGCTGGTAGCTCCCTACCCCACAATGCCAGGGATCAAAGTCCTCACCAAGAGGCAGCCGAGCTGCTACCCTGCTTGGCTATCCATGGATGGTAGCTCCCTACCCCATACCGCCAGGGATCTAAGCCCTCACCAAGAGGCAGCCGAGCGGCTACCCTGCTTAGTCCGTCCTTAGTAGGCCTTGTACGACCCTTCCAGCGCTAAGGATTCAAGCCCTCACCAAGAGGCATCCGAGCGGCTCCCCAGCTCGACTATCCTCGGCTGGTAGTCCCTACCCCACAACGCCAGGGATCAAAACCCACGCCAAGAGGCACCAAGCAGCTACCTTGCTCCACCTGTCCTTAGCATGCCTCTCTGTGCCTCCCACGCTAAGGATTGAAGCCCTCACCAAGAGGCAACCGGTCTGACTATGTCTGAGCGATCATGATTGATCGTTTCTTTGTGTGTCCATTTAGAAAATGAATAGAAATCACAATCAAAGAATTATTTCACCGCAATCAATAACGGTGTCGGTTTGTAGCGCATTAGTGAGTGCGGATCGTCCACAGGGATTGCGCGATTCGTTCGTATTTTGTTTTGTTTGAATCGAAAATTTAATAGAAAAGAAAAGCAAAAACGATTCAAGATTTATATTGATGAATTTCAAGAATCAATCTAATCTAATCAAGAATCAAGAAAGTGATAAACATCAAGAATCAAGTATCGATAGAATTCCAATCAATTTAGGTTTCAAGATTTGAAGTAAAGCTCGTAGGAATCGATTAGATCGTAGTTGTGATGAAGATTCGAAATTACGATTTCTTATCCATTAACAAATTGATGCCAAATCGATGTAGATTCACCGAGGATCAAGGATCTTGCGAAGAATTAGGGTTCCTCATCCTATCCTTTGTCCTTTCGATGAATCACATTCACTAGACAGCTTCTAGGAAATCGAATGATCAATCATTGATCTCTAAATCGTGCGAAAGGAATCAAGAACGCATTCGCATCGATCTAGATCATTGATCATTCAATTTTCAAGAATTTACAATTGTTATAAGACTTAAGAAAACGTTTAAAGATTCATCAACATCATCATTCTACAATCGTTTCGATTCCTCCACGAGCGGAGTTTTATTCAAGCATCATCACAAAGAATACATTCAAGAATTGGAGATGAATCATAATGCTCGAATTGAAATATAAGCAAGTTTAAAGAATCTTCACCTTTATTATATCAACAATTAGTTACAACTCTCAAGAACTACAAGAGGAATGAACTTTGATCGTCGAATCTAGCGTCGCTCGGCTCCTTGAGTCGTGGATCGGCTTGGATCTCTTGCTCCGTTGAAGTCCGGTTCTGCTTCTAAAGGATCGTTGAAGACTTGCTTTGCTTGCACTCAAAGGATCTTGAATTTGAGTTCTTGATTTGGGATTAGGGTTAGGGTTTGGAGGTGGTAGGTGTTGGGTTGAAGATGAAGAACAACCACAACAATTGAATTGAGGAGCAAACTATTGAACAACTAATGAACAACTCAAGATTAGCCCTTTCAAGAGAGGCATAGGGTCTTTTTATAGGTTTCCCAAACCCTAGCTCTAGGAATTCAAATTTGAATTTTCCCTCCAAAAGTTAGTTATAGGGAGATGCTTCTAGAAGTAGTTAGTTAGGGCTTAGCTTCTACCCTAAGCTAGGAGGTTAGGGAGAAGGTTCTAGGCTCTAATGTAGTTTAGGTGAAGCTTGTTGTGGAAGCTTGGGGTGTTTAGTTTAGAACCCAAGAGCTTGCTGATCTGGCAGAATGTTCAGGATCTTTCTGGAATTTGCAGTGTATTGCTGAGGTGTACACACTGAGGGGAGAGTTATGAAGCAGAGAAGTGGGGGTGACGTGTCAAGGACGCCGCGGAACCGCGGCTCAAGGCGGCTCCGGCCGCGGTTCCGCGGCCAAGTTGGAGTCTTAGGGCTTCAACTTTCTTTTATTGCTTCCTGATGTCTTCTTGGTGTTTTTCTGATATGTTGAATCTCTGAATGCCTTTTTGATCATTTCCAGATTCCACATCCTTGAGTTGGCATATTTTTAGCAGTCTTTGTTTTTTAAATTTGATCATTCTTCTGGATTTTCCTGCACAGACTTCGAAACACAAGTTGCGATATGCAAGAATGATGCGATGCTATGAAATACAGTCAATTTCCCTTATAGTGCCGGTTTTAAAGTCCAACACATGCAATCTGATATTTTACGACTGTTTTGCTAATATGTGCTATATGAATGCCGAACACTTCTAGATGAGTGCAAATGATAGGGAAATTGCCGGTTTAAAGATGCAGTATTTTCGACCGATCAAATTCCCCCAAACTTATTTTCGATCGTCTCGAGCGAACTTTTTATTAAAAAGAAGGAGAAAATAAAGAAAGAGAAAAACTAACTAGCACACTTTCGTAGGCAACACGATCGCACTGAGCACGTGTAACAAGCCTTTAAACCTCTAGGTGTCCCTAGTAGGAGGAGTGTTGTCTCCTGAGGGTTTTCAGCGGATTGCACCCACAAAATCCAATAATAAAAGGAAGATCATGAATATTACATTTAAAGACAAGAATTGTTAAAGAAAGACTTTGAAAATTAGGGTTTCCAACTAAGCTAGCTTTTCGGTTGTCATGAGCCCTATCTTAATAGTCATGAAAAGATGTCAGAAATCACATCCTCCTTTAATAAAACATCGTCTTATTCTTCATTCCTATCTTTCTTCCAAACATCGATCATATGACCCTGCGTGTGTGTAAAGAATATCCCTACACCCGGAGAATTCAATTCAAGCTATCATACTCTTGCCCATTAGCCTCAGTACTTTTTAATTAATGAATATTTAGATGAGATTGCTCACACACTTTTATGCGACCGTTAATACTTCTTGAGGTACTAACCGACCGATTACTCACGTGCTTGCTTATTTGGTGTATTTTCCTCGTCTTGCACCACCTAAGGCTTAGCAGTGACTCCCAGACCAGTTGGCCTTTGGGCACTAGGTGAAGAGGCACCCTCGCTATATTTTTTTATTGCTGCCTTGGCGATAACAAAACCGGTGTTCATTTTTCTCACCAGTTTATTTTTTCTTCATTTTTTTTCATACATCGGCTTTAAGACAAGAGCATTTCAAGGTATCCTCTACTATCCCAGGCTTTAAGACTTGTGTAAGTGCGAATAGCAGGGCATCAACGTTCAAAATATTTGGCTTCCAGAATAGGAACTATTTTTCAGACTTATTTTTATCCTCAGATTAGTGACTTCCTTCATCTTACTAACCCTTGGGACAACGGCTCATAACTACTTATTACTAGTTCGTATAAGAAAACTTCTAATTTTCTAGGTTTTCTTAAATTTTTCTAATCTTTTGGATGTAATTTTTCACTATCTAATCTTTCATTATCTTATTTATGTACAAAAAATATTTTTATTTTTTGATTTTTTTTAAATTTTTATAGGTTTTTAAAATGTTTTGTGCTTATGCAAGTGATATGAAAATGATGCAAAAATAAGCACAAACCTCCCCCAAACTTGTTTTCAACAGTGTCCTCACTGTTGCCAATCGTTATATCTACAAAAACCTGTAAGTCTGGGAGGAATTTATTAGTGGGGGCAAAATATATAAGTGAAGAATCTCCCCCAAACTTATTCTTTTCACTCACCTTCATTCAAAAAGATGATGCAGTGATATACAGGACATGGGGTGAGACGGAGGAATTTTAATCAAGGTAAAATGGCTCCTGTAAGAACAGGAGCTCCTCCGTGGGGTCAGTGGTAAAATACGGCTTTAGTCTATGTCCATTCACTTTGAAAATGGTGCCGTTTTTAAAATTTTCTACTTCTACTGCCCCGTGTGGGTATACAGACCGCACAACAAAAGGTCCCTTCCACCGAGATCGAAGCTTACCCACGTGAAGGTATAGTCGTGAATCATAAAGAAGGACTTGTTGACCAGGTGAAAATGTTTTTCTCAAAATGTTTTTATCATGAAAAACCATAGTCCTATTCTTTATGATTACAACGTTATCATAAGCTTCATCGCGGAGTTCGCTTAGCTCATTTATTTGCAGCTTCTGAAAGTTGCAGGCTTGGTTTAGGTCAAAGTTGATTTCCTTAATAGCCCACAATGCTTTATGCTCAATCTCGACGGGTAAGTGACATGCCTTCCCAAACACTATCCTATATGGAGACATCCCTAGGTCGGTTTTAAATGCAGTTCGGAATGCCCAAAGAGCATCCGTCAGTTTGGTCGACCAATCTTTTCTATTCTTAGCAATAGTCTTCTCCAGGATTAGTTTGATCTGTCTATTTGAAATCTCAGCCTGCCCGCTCGTTTGGGGATGATAGGGTGTAGAAAGTCCGTGGTTGATTGCGTATTTCCGCATCAGAGTCTCGAAAGACCTGTTGCAGAAATGTGTCCCATTATCGCTGATGATAGCGTGTGGGTGTCCAAATCGCGAAAAGATATTCTCTTTTAAGAACTTAATGACAACTTTCCTGTCATTAGTGCGACATGGAATGGATTCAACCCACTTTGAGACATAATCAACCGCCAGCAGTATGTATAAATTCCCAAAGGAGTTGGGAAAGGGACCCATAAAATCAATGCCCCAAACATCGAAAATTTCAACAACTAAGATGGGTTGCTGAAGCATTTCATTTCTCCGGGAAATTCTACCCGTGTACTGACATTGTGTACAGGTTTTGCAATAGTCAAATGCGTCCTTGAACAAGGTCGGCCAATAAAATCCGCATTGCAAAACCTTCTCCGCCGTCTTTTTAGGACCGAAGTGACCCCCGCAAGCCTGATCATGACAAAAAGAAAGAACACTCTTGAACTCTTCTTTCGGGACACACCGGCGAATGATCTGATCAGAACAATACTTAAACAAATATGGATCATCCCAGTAAAAGTGTTTTACTTGGGATAGAAAACGGTATTTGTCCTGTTTTGACCAATTGCTGGGTATAAGTCCCGTGACAAGATAGTTCACAATATCCCTGAACCAAGGTTCATTGGATATGTTCAAGAGTTGTTCGTCGGGAAACGAATCATTGATCGGCAGAGTCACAGGGGAAGAAGTGATGCGTGAAAGATAGTCGGCCACTACGTTTTCACATCCTTTCTTATCTTTGATAACAAGATCAAATTCTTGTAACAGAAGGATCCAACGTATTAGTCGACCTTTTGCATCTTTCTTCGCCAGAAGATGTTTCAAGGCGGAATGGTCCGTGTACACAACTATAGGTGTGCCAATCAAGTAAGGCCTGATTTTTTCTAATGCGAATACAACTGCCAAAAGTTCCTTTTCGGTAGTCGTATAATTGATTTGAGCATCATTCAGGGTCTTACTCGCATAGTAGATCACGTGTGGCATCTTTTCAATGTGCTATCCTAAGACTGCACCAACTGCAAAATCGGATGCGTCACACATTAGCTCAAAGGGGTAGTCCCAATTTGGAGACGATAGAATGGGGGCTGTAGTGAGGGAGTGTTTAAGTGAGTCGAAAGCTGCCTCACAATCCGAGTCAAAGTGGAAGGTCGTATCCTTGGCCAAGAGAAGAGTTAAGGGTCTAGCAATTTTGCTAAAATCCTTAATGAATCTCCTATAAAAGCCCGCATGGACAAGAAAAGATCGAATGTCTTTGACGCTTTTGGGATTATGGAGGTTTTGAATGACATCTATCTTAGCTCTGTCAACCTCAATGCCTTTCTGTGAAATAACATGTCCAAGTACAATTCCCTTTTGGACCATGAAATAGCATTTTTCCCAATTCAAGGTTAAGTTCTTCTCTTTGCAACGAGTAAGAACTGCGTCAAGATTCGATAGACAATCAGAAAAAGAGTCTCCAAAAATCGAGAAATCGTCCATAAAGATCTCCAGAAAATTTTCTACCATGTCAGAGAATATCCCCATCATACGCCGCTGAAAGGTAGCGGGAGCATTGCATAACCCAAAGGGCATGCGTCTATAAGCAAAGGTACCAAAAGGACAAGTAAAAGTGGTTTTATCTTGATCCTTTTTGGCTATGGGGACCTGATTATAGCCTGAGTATCCGTCCATAAAACAATAATACTCTCGTCCAGCTAAGCGTTCCAGCATTTGATCAATGAATGGTAGAGGAAAGTGGTCTTTCCTCGTGGCAGCATTGAGTTTTCTATAATCAATACATACACGCCACCCAGTTTGGGCACGTGTCTGAATCAACTCATTTGCTTCATTGGTAATAACAGTGATGCCGGATTTCTTAGGGACAACATGTATAGGACTCACCCATTGGCTATCGGAGATAGGGTATATAATACCATTATCAAGGCATTTGACGATCTCTTTCATCACCGCTTCCTTCATGACGGGATTCAACCGTCTCTGTGGTTCTCGGGTTGGTCTGGCATCATCCATCACATGTATATGATGTTCAACAATCAAGGGACTAATCCCTTTGATGTCCGCCATAGTCCAACCAAACGCCTCTCTATTAGATCTCAATACCGATAAAAGTGCCTTCTCTTGCTCTGATGTTAGAGAAGCGGATATGATAACCGGTAAAGACTCATTCTCACATAAATAAGCATATTTAAGATGAGAAGGTAAAATTTTGAGATCTAATTCAGGCGGAGAAATGATAGAAGGTGGAATCATCGAGTGATTTTTGGAGTCACAAAGAAGCTCATAGCCTATGAAAGATACAGACTCGGGTGGTGATAGGTCAGGAGTGTCGGACTCAAGAGTGGGAAAGGTGTCCTCACTAAGATCATGTGCAAGATCAAACAGTGATGTGGTAGTGTCATCGAGATCTGTAAAGCAAAGTTCCTCAACTCCGCAACTATCGGGAGCGATCTCGTGGACAGAGCACACATCAAGAATATGAGCAGAGGGTTCTGATGGCTGACTTCCAACTTTGTAGATGTTTAGTTCAATGGTCATATTTCCAAATGATAAGTTCATTGAACCTTTTCTACAGTTGATAACAACGTTGGAAGTGGCAAGGAAAGGTCGACCCAAAACCACCGGAATTTGGCCCCGGGGGTTCGCTACAGGTTGTGTATCGAGTACAATGAAGTCTACAGGGAATACAAATTCCCCGACCTTTATCAACACATCCTCTAGTTCACCCCTTGGTTTGGTGATTGAACGGTCTGCCATTTGGAGAGTGCAGTGAGCAGGTTTCAACTCTCCAATCCCTAGCTGCTCATAGACAGAATATGGAAGTAGGTTAACACTTGCGCCAAGGTCTAAAAGAGCACGATTTATGTTTTTACCCCCAATAGAAATCGATATCGTAGGACATCCTGGTTCCTTACGTTTCTTTGGTAGCTGAGGGATAAAAGCGGTGCTAATATTATTAGACATGAAGACCTTCTTCGGCACTTGAGTCTTCCTCTTCCTAGTGCACAAGTCCTTAAGAATTTTCGCATAAGCGGGGACTTGTTGAATAGCATCTAGGAGAGGGATGTTGATGTTAACCTGTTTGAAAATTTCCATAATTTTCTCCATATGTGGACTCGATCTATTACCCCTTAACCGATTCGGGTAAGGAGCTTTAGCAATAAGTGCCGGGTCCATCATAGGAGAAGGAAGAGAGGGTAGACGTGATCCCAAAAGAGGAGTGGGGACCGTCTGTGGAGAACTAGAAGGGCTATACTGAGGTGTCGAGCCTAGTGGGAAATGGAGAATAGGCTCGCGAGAAGGCGGTGTGGTAGAAGAACAAGGATCAGAAGTAGAAGTGTGTGGGTGAGGAATGGTCTCAGCCGGGGTGTTATTGATAGGATTTTCAATATCATCAATTCCTTCCCCTACATGGTTGTTCAGCACTCTTCCTGATCTCAACGTTGTGACGGCATTTACATTGTAATGCCCAGGATTAGGTAGGGGTTGAGACGGAAGTTTCCCTTTTTCTCTCGCACTCATTTCGGCTTTAAGTCGTGCAATATCAGCTTCCATTGATCTGATACTCTCAGCTTGGGACGCTGAGTTTTTCTTTATCTCACTGACGGAAGATCTAACCTCAGCCGAAACCTCTATGAAATTTGACAAGAGTGATTTCATGGTTTGAGTGAATTGAGAGAATTCGTCAGAACAGGACAACTGCATAGGATTAGACTGTGCAGGAGTGTTGACCTGGTTTTGGAAATTTTGTGACTGGTAGGGGTGCCGAGTGAGTTGAAGTGGTTGCTATTGTGGTGGAAGAGCCCTTTGGAAATTATTTTGTCTTGGAACCGTGTTTTGAGATTGTTGTTGGTTCCAAGCAAAATTCGGGTGATTCCTCCAACCCTGATTGTTCGTGGAAGAATATGGATCGTTTCTAGGTCTTTGAAATGCGGCATTAGTATGCTCGTGACCTTGAAACTGAGAGTTTAATGGACATTCTTCCGTTAAGTGAGAAGGATCAGAACAGCACCCACATACAGTTTTGGGGAGCGACGTTGGGTTTAGGGAGGCTGCTGAAAATTTGTGTTCCATAGCCTCGAGCTTCTTTTGCATTGCTGCCATCTCAGCTCGAACACCTATGGACACATCTATTTGGTGTACGCCACCGCTATTCAATGATTGGGTTCCACTCTCCCACTGTAATGATTTTTCAGCGAACTCTTCTAAAAATTTCCAAGCTTCCCCATCATCCTTTGTCATAAAGGTGCCTTGACACATGTTTTCAAGGTTCTGTTTAGTGTTTGGGTTAATGCCCTCGTATATGATTCGGAAAAGATCCCATCTCGGGATGCCGTGATGAGGACATTGAACCAAAAGATCCTTGAAACGTTCAAAGCATTTAGAGAATGGTTCAGTCGGAAGCTGGGTGAATTGATTTAGTTCGCTACGGATTCGAGCTGTCTTTTGCATAGGGTAGAATTTCTTAAGGAATGCCGCGACGAATTCTTCCCAATTTGTAATAGAGTGTGCGGTAGTGTTATATAGCCACTTCTCGGCTATATCCCACAAAGTAAATGGAAGAAGTCGTAGACGCATAGCATCCACTGAAAGTTGTGACGTACCCATCATTGCGCATACATTTTCAAATTTGGTGATGAAAACATAAGCGTCTTCAGTCTCGAGTCCGTGGAATTTGGGTAAAAGGTTGATGTATTGGGGTTTAATTTCAAAATTATCCCCGTTGGCTGGTGGAATGGATAAGCAGGTCAAAAGAGGACCTCGCAATGGATAGTACCTCTCTTAGAGAGAGATGCGGGGTGGATTCTGCGCACTAACGGACGGCGACAGATTAGTGGTAAAGAAATTCGATGGAGAAGGATCCATCGGTGTGGATGTGGTGGTGGGTAAAGAAGAAGTAAATGGAGAAATACCGAATTCAGAGTCGATAGGAGGTACGCGGACTAAACGGGCACTAGAATCCCGTGTCCAGCCTATCATGCACTAAAAAGGGTTAGTACAAGTGGCAGCGTGACTTATAATTAGGGGAAATGAATGAATGAATGCGGTGTTTGTTTTGAAAAGTGGACGGATTTTTGAAAATATGATGCAAGCACAACAAATGCAACACACAAAACCCTAATTCTAGGGGTCACCTAGGTCAAATCTCTAGACTGCTCCTAACTGCCAAAAGACAAGTCACAGGATAAATCCTCCACTGCCTCTTTGTTTCTCCTGTGGCCAGGTAAGTGCCAGGTAAGTGGGAGGTTCTCCACTACGTAAGTAGTGGGCTTAATTAAGTAACCACTAGCCTTCGACACACTTGCCTTAGACACCACAAAAGAAACGCGAATAAGCAATGAATTACCCACGGCCTTCTCTTGTCCCAAGTGAGCGCGACGGTCCTTAGAGTCATCTCTAGATATTTTTTAGTTAATGAGGGTCAACGCGGATGCAAATTTTGCGATTTTCGGGGCTTAGGAAGGGTAATGAACTCCCCACCTAATCTGGATTTGGTCTTTGCCCCTTAATGTCCGTATTATTTATGCAAACAACCACAAAATCAAAACACGCACAATTTAATTTTGCTTTTTGCGGCGCTGCGATTTTTGCAAAGAAGCCTGTAGAAAAATGTTAATTGGAGCAGACAGAGGAGGATATAAGAAAGTTAGAAGCTCACTGTGCAAATTTAGTGCAACAACGCCTTGAGGAGGCCGCGGAACCGCCGCAATAGAGGGCTAGGGCCGCGGAAACGCGGTGAAACAGTGGGATCCCTGCACAAAAATTTCACAGAAGGCTTATTTTCACCCCCTGAGTCCTCTGGAATTCTCCAAAAAAATTTCCAATTGCACAGCAAGCTCCAGATTTCCTTGAATTAAACCACAACAAATCATTTAGTGTTTTGCGTGAATTTTGATCTCAAAATTGTAATGGAATAAATCTTTCAATTCAAATTTCAATATAGAACGAATTAGCGTGCGATCCCCGGCAACGGCGCCATTTGATTGATCGTTTCTTTGTGTGTCGGTTTAGAAAATGAATAGAAATCACAATCAAAGAATTATTTGACCGCAATCAATAACGGTGTCGGTTTGTAGCGCATTAGTGAGTGCGGATCGTCCACAGGGATTGCGCGATTCGTTCGTATTTTGTTTTTTTTGAATCGAAAATTTAATAGAAAAGAAAAGCAAAAACGATTCAAGATTTATATCGATGAATTTCAAGAATCAATCTAATCTAATCAAGAATCAAGAAAGCGATAAACATCAAGAATCAAGTATCGATAGAATTCCAATCAATTTAGGTTTCAAGATTTGAAGTAAAGCTCGTAGGAATCGATTAGATCGTAGTTGTGATGAAGATTCGAAATTACGATTTCTTATCCATTAACAAATTGATGCCAAATCGATGT
The DNA here is from genome assembly GCA_030015575.1 of Agapanthus africanus. NCBI lineage: Eukaryota > Viridiplantae > Streptophyta > Magnoliopsida > Asparagales > Amaryllidaceae > Agapanthus > Agapanthus africanus. The sequence continues at coordinate 318,483,007 of JASDDO010000010.1, forward strand.
AGATTCACCGAGGATCAAGGATCTTGCGAAGAATTAGGGTTCCTCATCCTATCCTTTGTCCTTTCGATGAATCACATTCACTAGATAGCTTCTAGGAAATCGAATGATCGATCGTTGATCTCTAGATCGTGCGAAAGGAATCAAGAACGCATTCGCATCGATCTAGATCATCGATCATTCAATTTTCAAGAATTTACAATTGTTATAAGACTTAAGAAAACGTTTAAAGATTCGTCAACATCATCATTCTACAATCGTTTTGATTCCTCCACGAGCGGAGTTTTATTCAAGCATCATCACAAAGAATACATTCAAGAATTGAAGATAAATCATAATGCTCGAATTGAAATATAAGCAAGTTTAAAAAATCTTCACCTTTATTATATCAACAATTAGTTACAACTCTCAAGAACTACAAGAGGAAGGAACTTTGATCGTCGAATCTAGCATCGCTTGGCTCCTTGAGTCGTGGATCGGCTTGGATCTCGTGCTCCGTTGAAGTCCGGTTCCGCTTCTAAAGGATCGTTGAAGACTTGCTTTGCTTGCACTCAAAGGATCTTGAATTTGAGTTCTTGATTTGGGATTAGGGTTTGGGTTTGGAGGTGATAGGTGTTGGGTTGAAGATGAAGAACAACCACAACAATTGAATTGGAGAGCAAACTATTGAACAACTAATGAACAACTCAAGATTAGCCCTTTCAAGAGAGGCCTAGGGTCTTTTTATAGGTTTCCCAAACCCTAGCTTTAGGAATTCAAATTTGAATTTTCCCTCCAAAAGTTAGTTATAGGGAGAGGCTTCTAGAAGTATTTAGTTAGGGCTTAGCTTCTACCCTAAGTTAGAAGGTTAGGGAGAAGGTTCTAGGCTCTAATGTAGTTTAGGTGAAGCTTGTTGTGGAAGCTTGGGGTGTTTAGTTTAGAACCCAAGAGCTTGCTGATCTGGCAGAATGTTCAGGATCTTTCTGGAATTTGCAGTGTATTGCTGAGGTATACACACTGAGGGGAGAGTTATGAAGTAGAGAAGTGGGGGTGACGTGTCAAGGACGCCGCGGAACCGCGGCTCAAGGCGGCTCCGGCCGCGGTTCCGCGGCCAGGTTGGAGTCTTAGGGCTTCAACTTTCTTTTGTTGCTTCCTGATGTCTTCTTGGTGTTTTTCTGATATGTTGAATCTCTGAATGCCTTTTAGATCATTTCCAGATTCCACATCCTTGAGTTGGCGTATTTTTAGCAGTATTTGTTTTGTAAATTTGATCATTCTTCTGGATTTTCCTGCACAGACTTCGAAACCAAGTTGCGATATGCAAGAATGATGCGATGCTATGAAATATGGTCAATTTCCCTTATAGTGCCGGTTTTAAAGTCTAACACATGCAATCTGATATTTTACGACCATTTTGCTAATATGTGCTATATGAATGCCGAACACTTCTAGATGAGTGCAAATGATGGGGAAATTGCCGGTTTAAAGATGCAGTATTTTCGACTGATCAGATCACCACCTCGACTTCGGGGCCATGGAGATACCGTCTTCCCACCGGTCTTTGGACACTTGCCAAATGATCAGATTCAACTCGACGCGTAATCGCCAGACGAATAACCGACATAACACGAAGGAAGTACTGTGCAAATACAAGTGTTTACCGACAAAGGAAAATACACGCGCAAATACTACTGCAAAAATAATTCATTCCCAAAATCAAAGTCTTTACAAGGGTATTGTGGGCTCCCCAGCCTTACAAAATTCCCGGAGTCCTACAAAATTCCCGATGCAACAAAAGAAAAGAAATAAGAAGACGAGAGGCTTCAGGCCTCAGGGCCAGGCACAACCCCGGGAATCTCAATGTTTACCACAACTCGGGCGACGTCTGGGGGCTCAGTGCCCATAACAGGAGCCTCGGCGTCACCCTCGCCGGGAATCTCTTCCCCGGCCTTGCCCCCGAGTCCGTCCCCCTGCTCGTTAACCCCGCGAGGATATTCATCTCGGAGCTCAGCGCCAGCAAACTCCGGCATCCGAGCCTTGACGGCGTCGAGGGCCTCGTGCCAGACGACGGTGGTGGCCGAGGCTAGGATGATGTAAAAATGTTCCGACTTCTTGTAGTTCTCCACCACCTTCGCTGCTCTGAGATCGGCTCGCTTCGTCCCCTTTACCGCCGCCTCCAGCTCCTTCTGGAGGGTGCTCGCCGACTTCTTTAGGATGCCGACGAGCACCTTGGAGTCCTGAAGCTTGGCCTCGGCGGCCTCACGGTACCTGGCAACCTCCTGCTTCCCGGCCGCCACCTCCTGCTTCCTGGCCGCCACCTCGCCCTCAAGGGCAGCGACCCTCGCCATCGCCGCCTCCAACTCCAGCTTTGAGCTCTCCTCCAACGAGGAGAGCTCGCCCGTGGCTCGTATCGCCGGGGCAATTTCCTCTTCCTCCATATGGACGACGAGGGCGACGTGCTAGAGGACCTGAAGAAATCAGAAGGGGGTCAGAAAGGAAAGGGGGCACCAAATCTCGCGAATGATGAGATGCTGAGTGAAAAATCGAGTAAGGTGCGAGCACTAACCTGCACGACCTCTTGGGCGATGGTCGCCATTTACGCCTTGAGAGTCCCCCGAGGGACCTTGCCCTCGGCCGACCTCTCCATGTCGGACAACAAGCTATCAACGACGGAGAGCCCCGAGGGCACCTCAAAGCGGAGGTCCCCCTTGTCCACCAAGATCGGGGAGGCCGGGGTCTGCGGAACCGTTCGGGGGAACCTCTTGAGAGACGACGGCGGAGAGCCGGTCTCTACCTCCGAAGCCTGGGCCTCCTGTCCCTGAACCCACTTTCGTCTCGGCACCTGGCTGGGGTCCGGGGCATGGCCTGCACTCGAATGCTGGGGTGGGACGGCTGCCAGGGGAACCGGGACCGATGTCGGACGAGAAGAGCTGGCACCTCCAGCCTTCGATCCCTTCTTTGGCTTGCAGATGGCCGCTCGGAGTTGGCTCAAGTCCATGGGTTCTGCACAAGACAAGATACAATGGAATCAGAAACACAAACAAAAATGAAAACAAACGCAAGCCTAACAGACCACCTGCAAGCTCCTAACTTACCGATGAACTGGACGGTGTCGCTCAGAAAGCAGCACGTCAGCCTGGGAAATGAGCTCCCACTCCGCCACTTTCACCGCGTCAGGATCGTTGGACGGACTTCCCCGCCAGCACCTATCCCTAGACCACTGGGTGGACACGGGCCAGTCCTCGCCCTCTGGCGGCCCAACAAAGAAAAACTTCTTCTTCCAATCGTGGATGGAAGAAGGCAAGACGACGACTCCCGACCCGGCTGCACTCCCCTGTTGTTTCCTAAAGGAGAGGTAAACCCACCTCGGGTTGCCCACGCGAGTGCCGGGGTGACCTTTGTAAATGAGAGAGGAGGCAAGGATGGACAGACTGAAAGGGATCATCTGCAACTTCAAACGGACCAGGAACCCAAGGAGAATCCTCCAGGAGTTCGGCACTAGCTGGCCCGGGGCTAGCCCAAAGTAATTTAGCGCTCTAACAACCTAGAGAGAGAAAGGCAGGCGCATTCCGGCCCAAAAGACTTCCAGGTACAAGGCAATCTCTTTACCCCATACCTGAACTGTGCTCTCTCCTTCCTCGGCCAAACGTAGAGTATAGCCGAAGGGATATGGGAACGAGCCCGAGCGGTGCCAAGCTCGTCCTCATACCTCACCAAGGATGACACACCAGGGGCATTCGCCACCTCCTCTCTGGGAATTGCCCCTGTCACACGACCCCGGGAAGAGGATCTGACCCTAACTCCCCAGGAAGACTCCGACGCAGTGCAAGAATCTCTAGAATCTACCCGACGACATCTACAGACTCCTCAAAAGAAGACATCTAACATGATGGAGAGAAGTCCTCGGGAACGCAGAAATCCGACCTAAAATGGAAAGCGCCAAGCTAACAAGACTCAGAACGAGGAAAATGTGAAGAGATATGGGCCCTGAAGCGGACCCACCTCTATTTATAGCTTCCAGCGTACACATCCTACGGCGACAGTCATTTCCTGCCGAAACGTTTCAGTGCACTCGACGGCCACGATCGCTCCACCCGTCGCACGCGCATTGGCCATATCCCATCATACGCCAGAAGTTTGCGGCCCGTCGCATCAGCCGACCAGCGCCCGACACGTGGGCTGTCGCTTCAGTGGACGTACGCACGATCCGACGCACCCTCTTTAATGCAAAGATCGCACCCCTGATTCGTTGGTGTTATCTAGAAAATACAACAGATTGCCCGGGAACACGCCCCGACGATATCTTCGAAAAGGAGCTCACTTCGGATGACCCGACAGACCACTCTCGACCCGACCCGCCAGCTGGTCAGGACGAGAGTGGGGGGCTAATGATGATGCTCGATATCGGTGATCTCCCAGATCATGACACGTGGCAGATGACGTGTCCCAAAGCTCACAAGAAAGGACCTACAGTGGCCAACCAGACCACTCCTATGCCCGCCCTACAAACAAACGCTGGCTCACCTCTGAGCCCCTGCACAATTGGCCTCCTCGGCCTCCCGGCTCGTCTCCGGGCTACCACAGAACAAAGATACCTCGGTTCTCCCGCTCGTTGGCGAGCTCTTCCGCGGAGGTCATCTTCCTCGGTCTCATCGACCGACCAACGGTACCGCTTACAGGCGCAACCTCTATCCTGCGAATCTCGCCATGCGCGAGATATCCGCTGGCCACATCCCACATTCCACGCCATCACGATCCCCCATTAACGAGCCTGTCTCGCCATTAATGCAGGATCCCGCTCATCACGCGGGCGTGACGTCGGGAGCGTAACGGCGGGTGTGATTCTCGCGCCTGCCCTGCCTGCTGCCACTGCTATATAAACCCCCCTTCAAACGGTTTAAGTAAGCCATTTTTACTCCACTAAGCTGTTACTCTGCTCGGATTTCCTCTCTAACTTGACCGTCGGAGGGTCCTCGGTGGTACAACCACCCCGGGACTTCCTTGCAGGTAGCTCGGCCTAAACAAACTCAAACCCATTGAGATCCACACGCTTCAGGAGCCAGCCTCCAGATCCAATATCGGCCGTCCACCGCCGCCATCAGCAGATCAACGGAAGGTAACATCTTGATGCGATCACGGCCACGTCACATCCCATCCTACCCTATGGTTGCTTTCGGTTCATTAAAGTTACTAATCTTGTAGACAAAAGTGCAACAGCGAGGGACAAATTTCCCTCGGCAATGTGTATACTACCAAGTAAATTTTCCCTCTTGCTAATATTATTTCGGCAATAATCTATTTCTAAGGGGAAAAAATACATTACCGAAGAAAGTATAAAATGCGTAAATTTAAATTGGCCAAAATATAGTGTTGAAGGTAGAAAATTACATTACCAATAAAATTATTTAAAATAAGAAAGAAGAAGAAGACGAAGAAGCGATGGAGAAAGGGAGAGAGAGAGAGAGAGAGTTTGGCTGCCTCTCTCTCAACCACCTCATGCTCGGCCGCCCTTTTCCTTCAGCTGCCCCCTATCGGGCGGCACCCGCCTGACCCAATTGGTCAAGCGGGTTCAGATGCCCTATTTAGGGCACCTGAACCAATAAATGGAGGGTTATTTTCCCTTCCACTGATCCTAAAATTTAGGAAGTGGTTATATATTCCCCTCCTTACATACAAAAATGAAGAAAGAAATTCTGGGGAGAGAGTGCTGCAGAGATCAATAGAGAAAGAGATCAAGTTTTTGAAGAGAAGAAAGAAGAGAAGAAGGTAGGAATGCGGTATTAATCTCCTACTTCTCTAAATCTCTTTCTCATTCTTCCTCCTTTACATAATACATTGCTCGGCTGAGAATTAGAATGAACACTTTTGCTTCGGCATATGAACTTCAAACAAGACCATCAAGAACGTGGTTAATTCCATGATTCTTGAACGCTAGGAACGTGGACATCTAGTCCATCCATCCATATAACTCTAGGAACATGGAAGAAGAAAGATAATCTTTTAGAGCACACTCCATGCAACAAGCTTGCTTCAAGTATTTTATCACACCACATCCCACCCTATGGTTTCTTTCAGTTCATTAAAGTTACTAAACTAGTAGACAAAAGTGCAATAGTGAGGGACAACATTTGCGAGGGACAAATTCCCCTCGGCAATGTATACACTACTACCAAGCAAATTTCCCCTCTTGCTAATATTCTTTCGGCAATAATCTGTTTCTAGGGGGGGATACATTACTGGAGAAAAGTATAAAAAGCGTAAATTTAATAGGGCCAAAATACAGTGTTGAAGGTGGAAAATTACATTATGTACATGTAAAAATATTTAAAAGAAGAAGAAAGGGTAGGGGTGGGGGTTTGGCTGCCTCTCTCTTAGCCGCCCCCATGCTCGGCCACCCCTCTCTTTCGGTTGCCTCTATATTCAACTGCTCCCTATCGAGGGACACCCACTCGGGCTCTGTGGTCAAGCGGGTTCGAGTGCGCTATTTAGGACACCCAAACCAGTAAGTGGAGGGTTATTTCCCCTCCTACTTATCCTAAAATTTAAGGAGTGGTTAACAAACCACTCCTTTGACCAAGATGACATATGCCACTTCTTCAACACAAAAATGAAAAATGAAATTCGGAAGAGAAAGTGCTGTAGAAATGTAAAGAGAAAGAGATCAAGATTTTGAAGAGAAGAAAGAAAAGATGAAGGTAGGAATAGGGGATTAATATCTTACTTCCCTAAATCCCCTTCTAATTCTTCCTCCTTTACATAATTCATTGCTCGGCTAAGAGTTAGAATGGACTCTTCTTGTTCAGCATATGAGCTTCAAACAAGACCATCAGGAACGTGGTTAATCCCATAATTATTGAACACTAAGAACATGAACGTCGAGTCTATGCTTCCATATAACTCTAGGAATGTGGACGACAAGTCCATGTTTCCATCAAATATAGGAAGCGAAGGAAACTTCGTTCTCCTCATAATTGAAACATGGGCTAACAGCCGATGTTTCACCAAATTAATATAGAGTAACACTAGTTTTCATTAAAAAAACTTTGAAAATAGTAAAAATACTATTTTTCATGCTGATTTTGTTTAATAGAGCATGTTTCGCAAAACATAGAAATAATCTAAATCGTATTATTTCTATCCCAAAACAAAGAACTTCAAATAAATAATTCTCTGTTTTAAAATTCACGCAGAGGATAAATCTGAATACATCATGCCTAAATAAAACAAAAACAAAAATACAAAATATACACCTCTCGGGGAGTTCAGGATCCCACTCAATATTGGGGATCCCACCCGACCATCGGCTGCCCACCTGATGGTGGGACACAGTCGATAGTCGTGTCCCTACCCAAATAGTCGGATCCTCCATACTCTGATTGAGACTCTCAAATATTTTTTGGTTATTTTTGGCGTATCCTCTTTTCATGCATTTCAAATTATATGATTGTACCATTCTATACCAATTTAAAGATTGTATTCATATTCAAAGTTGTAACAAAAGATATATGAATGAAATATTCTCTTTTATGTTTCTTATTGCAAGTATAAATGTATATGTAAGGTGATCTCTATTTAGACAACATGATATAATTAACGGTAAGTACTTGCGCTTATCGGAAGACTCGAACCTTAGAACTTTCTGATCAAAGTTTAAAACTTTCAAACTTGTTTTATTTAAACTCTACATTTTCATAACGATACGATTGTTAGAGATCCTAAAGAAGGTAAACAAAAATAGCGATTTCGTTGGGGAACACCTGACTTCTCCCTAAGTCATTTTAAATCATGTCAATGTTAATCTCTGGTTTCGCAGACCAAAGTCTTCTATTGAAAGATCACACGTGCTTGAAATAATATGGTCTACCAATCTGATATCAGTTTAGAAAGGACTATACACTAACAAGGTCCACCAGACTTAGCAGGGCTATGTTTCCTCTTATGTTATTACGAAACCTTTAAAATGATGTTACTACCAAGTTAGTGAGGCTTGACATATTAGTGTGCTGAGCCCGCTACAACCTAAAGGTTTCTAATGTCATGATGGTATACTCTATAGGTTTGTTCAAATGGCATTCAACAACAGTGCTTCACTAGCTGATTTGGCCGCTGCAGCCAAAATTACTCGATCCATATTCCTCATAACCAGGGCTAATCCCAAGTTCGTCCTGCTACTGGAATGGTCGGGTATGACTTTGATCAATGCCCTTTCGGCACTATTAATGACTTCCATTCACTCTGTTAATATGTGGAGATTACTTCCTCAGACGTCTGATGAAGGGGGTTCAGACGTCTGTATGTGAACCAGAATCATGTCAGAAGAACAGAGCAACGGCAGACATCTGAAGATAAGAATGCAGACATTTGGAGAGTCTTAGACAAAGAACAGAGCGTAGCCAGACGTCTATGGTAGATGCCTGGAGAAATATGAAGCATAATTCAGAGCACATGCAGATGTCTGATCAAGAAGGTGAAGACGTCTGCCCAAGGAGACGAAGCCTAACAGAGATGAGGCAGACGTCTGACTATTTCTTGGTCAGACGTCTGTCGACGGGTTTTCTGTGCGAATATAATATTTCGTATTTAGGTTTATCTTTTATTTTAAGTGGATTAGGGTTTGCCTATATATAGGGACCTATCATATGTTATATATATTGCTAATTTGGGAGACTATTGTATAGAGAGAGGGTGACGGCTAAGATCTAGAGAGATTTGAGAGAAATTTCCTAGGTTTGCTTGGTGTAAACTTAATTTAAGGATATAATAGACGTTTGTAGATTCCGCTATGCCGGGGACTGGCCATACGGTGGGTGAAACTCGTTAACAAATTCTTGTGTCTCTTTCTGGTTTGTGATTTTTATATTCTCATGTGTTTATAGTTTTTTTTATCTTTCATTGGAATCGCATTGTTGTTGCGTGAATGGTCGTAAGCATTGGTCCGTGTATCATCTATCTCCGTTATTTCTCCTACAACAACTGGTATCAGAGCGTGGTTAGGGAACCAAAGGGTCTTTCGATTCTACGATCTAGATTAACGGTGGGTAACGACACTTGTGTTCTCTTTCCCATCTTCTTAGATTATACTTTTGAAGGTGTTGGTTTAGATCCGAAAGAGAAGTTGAGTTTGCTGCGATGATATATGAAAGATGGTGTATGATAAGATAAGAATCGAGAAATTCAATGGTCATAATTATGGTTGGTGGCGCATGTAGATGGAGGACTACCTATACCAGAAGGATTTGTATCTATTGTTGTTGGGCGAAAAGACTGAGAAGATATCCGATGAGGCATGGAATCTACCGGATAGGAAAGTCTTGGCAACGATTAGGCTATCGTTGACTCTGTAAGTGGCCTTTAATTACTCGAAGGAGAAAATAACCATGGGGATAATGACGACATTAGAAAGTTTTATGAGAAGGCTTCAATATCGCACAAGATATTTCTGATGAAGAAGCTTTTCAACATGATGGCGAAGAATGATTCGGCGGCAGAGCACCTGAAAGAATTCAACAGCGTGACAAGACAACTCGTATCCATTTCAATCATGTTCGAAGAAGAGATTCGAGCCCTTTTGTTTCTTTGTTCATTGCCGGAGAGTTAGGAAAAGTTCATGATGGCGGTAAGCAACTCAATTTTAGGGACTCTCATATTTAAAGATTGAAAGGTTACGCTAATGCCCTGGCCATCATCCGTGGCCGATTGCGGAACAAATTTTTTTCTAACGATCTAAACTTAGCGCTAGAATAACCCTAAACCGGATCTACCATAAACCTAACTAGAAACTAAAGAAGCTATCTACTATGAAAAGAGTTTATATCAAGAGGCTCAAGTCCTTAGAGGTTTCACTCCTCTCCTTTAGCATATTCCTAGTGTCCTCCATGATCGAGCTTGATCGACGGCTCCCTCACATCAAAGATGATCCACCCGAGGGTGTCTACTTTGAGCTCCTACCTTTAAACTAAGGTAACTAGGTTACTTAGTATGCTAATCTAAGTAGCCTAGAGGATATAGAGAGTGATGATGGATTAATTAGTCTCAAGATACCCTAGCTTTCTCAACACATGAGACATTTAGGGTTTGAGGTAGAAGAAGAAAGCTTGGAGGAGATAAGAGTATTGTGGTGAGAAACATAAGAATTGAATGAAGAATGGCTAAGTCTTGTGACTAATAAAGCAAGCAACCCAAAATAATAATAAAAAATTATCTCCACCACAAAATATCTAGATACCACCTTGTCTCAATAGTAACCCATGACTCACTAAGTGAGTCACCAAGTAGCCATACTTCATTCAATGAATGATAACACCTCACCCTCCACTTCATTAACCATTTAACCAAATGGTTAAAACAAATAATGATGTGTCTTCTTCTAGAAGCACTATTGTAACAAATTACAAGAATACTCATCACCGTATATACATACCTGTATCCGTATTCCGAAAAATACGAATACAAAAGAAACAAAAATAATCTAACAATATAATACTAGAATCCGGCTTAAACCAAAGCCCTATAGTATTATCCGCCCGAACATCATACGTGCACAAGTACACGTATGTGATCGAACCCTGCCGTAAAACCATACGGCCTCCACATCGTTTCGCCCGAAGCAGAGAAACCCTCTATGTGGGACTCTAATGACTCGACAGTACGCCGGCAGTGCATTACTGGATAAATATATAACCACAAGCACGTCAGCGGCACTAGATGTACGTAACGGCTACCCGGATACCTGTCGAAAAGGAAAGCCGACGAGCAAACTCATCCGGATCCCTACTGAGCCTATCCGTGACAATCTCCGTACAGTCCAGTCTCTTCGTCTAAGAGTATCACATACTGGATCTAGGAGGTGGTAAGTGTCAGACCATAATAAGCTGATAATTCGTGCTGATTCGGCTCAGAACCAATCCGGGAAACTACTGATCAACTTATCAGTAAATCCCAACTACCTTAGACAGGGTGTTATGGTCTTGACTAATCGAATACAATGCGATATTAACTCTCAATACCTGAAGAGACGAATCCCTGACAATCACCCACTGCCTCCATGTGGCTCGGGACTATACCCAACCAAAACCTGTTTGCACGACTCAGTAGAGCCGTGGTAAGGTAGTGATCAAAGCACAGTGGGAACTCACACGAGACAAATGACGATCTCAAGTCCAAAGACTAACCTGTACACATGTTATAAGAGAATCGCTATCTGACGATAGGTATAATACCATCTAGAGGTTCTCAGCGAGTTCGTCCAGTGTACTCACCCCTAGTAAGCACCCGTATACAATCTTAGGTAATCACACCAATGGTTGTGGGACCAACCACCTCCCCTCGTCGGGGTCTAGAAACGTACATGCAAGTCTACTTTGGAATATCGATGCCCGATCTCGATACTCCTGCGACTTGGGACATTTAAGGATGTGCTTATAGACTACCTAGCTCCTACAAGTATGATCGACATCACAACGCAGGTAGTCAAGCAAGATCCTACATGCTTATCAACATGTAACCGCAATATGTAATAACGTGTATAATATATGCCATGTTAAGATAAAGTCAAACCATAATAGTATACTACTATATCGAGTCTTTATCAATATGTGCAAGCTGGATAAAGTATCAATAAAAACAAATACACATATCCTGATAAAGAAAACTGAAATAATATACTATATAACTGAGCAAGATCGTCCTGTACATATATATCCCCAGCATCCACATGTATACATATACAATAATGGCCTTTAGAGAATACATATCCAATAATCTCCCACTTGCACTAAAGGCCAGTTATTGGCGTACCGAATACCCAACGTCTGATTTAAGGCCAACTGCTGGCGTACCACATACCCAACATCTCAAAAAGTCGCTCGAACTGCACTTGAGGGAGGGCCTTTGTAAATGGATCCGCCGTGTTCTCTTTTGTATCCACTCTCCTGACCTCATTCTTCTGGCGATCTATTATCTCCCTGATCAGGTGATACCGCCTTAAGATGTGTCTGGATTTCTGATGGGACCGTGGTTCCTTCGCTAAAGCTATAACCCCATTGTTATCGTAATACAAAAGTATCAAATCAACAATGGATGGAACTACGTGAAGTTCATCAATGAACGTCTTCATCTAGACCGCTTCTATTGCGGCATCGCTCGCAGCAATGTATTCAGCCTCCATCGTTGAGTCTGTGACGGTATTCTGTTTGGAACTCCTCTAACACATCGCCCCTCCGTTGAGGGTAAACACAAAACCTGTGACACTGTCATCCTTGTCACTCTGGAAGCTTGAATCGGTAAAAGACTCGATCTTGAGGTCTCCATTACTGAAAACCAATAACATTTCCTTCGTCCTTCTCAATTAATTTAGAATGTTCTTCACTGCTGTCCAGTGGTTCTCATCTGGATTCGACTGATACCGGCTCACCACTCTAAGCGCGTAAGCTACATTTGGTCTTGTACACAGCATCACATACATTATAGATCCTACCGCCGAAGCGTAGGGTATAGTGCTCATGTGAATCCTCTCATCATCAGTATTGGGAGACATCTCCTTGGAGAGGGTGATTCCATGCAATGCGGGTATATTACCGCGCTTGGAATCTTCCATACTAAATCTCTTTAGTACGGTCTCTATATACCTGGACTGCGAAAGTCCCAATAATCTCTTGGATCTATCTCTGTAGATACTGATCCCCAGAATGTACGAGGCATCACCCAGGTCCTTCATGGAGAACCTTTGTGACAAGAACAGCTTGACCAATTGTAGCATAGGAATATCGTTTCCTATCAAGAGAATGTCGTCCATGTACAAGACTAAGAATACGACAGTTCGTCCTACAATCTTCTTATAAATACATGGCTCATCCTCGTTCTTGATGAAGTCAAAGTCCTTGACTGTTTTATCAAAACAGATGTTCCAGCTCCGCGATGCCTGCTTCAATCCATAAATGGATTTGAGCAACTTGCACACATTCCCGCTACTCCCACTGTCTACAAAACCTTCTGGCTGATCCATATAAACACACTCTTCCAAACTTCCATTTAAAAAAAGCCGTTTATACGTCCATCTGCCAGATTTCATAGTCATGGAAGGAAGCAATGGCAAGTAGGATCCGAATGGATTTGAGCATAACCACTGGAGAAAAGGTTTCGTCATAGTCCACTCTTGGCCTTTGACGAAAACCTTTTGCAACGAGTCTAGCCTTATAGGTTTTCACCTGCCCATCTACACCAATCTTCCTTTCATGGATCCATTTGCATCCAACGGATTTTACCCCAGGTGGAGAAAATTCCAAGGTCCACACTTTATTGGTGTACATGGACTCCATTTCGGATTGCAAATGAGTGGGATTGAGCTGACTCCGCCTTTTCTTCTAGCATTCAGCCACTTATCAGAGTCCCTACTGATAATGGCCTTCTTGAAACTAGTAGGATCATCTTCTTCCAAGATGTAATTCTCTCGATCCCCGTCTAATAGAAAACCGTAGTATCTCTCGGGCGGATGAGAAATCCTACTAGGTTTTCGGAGTGGCTGAGGCTCGTCTGGGACTACTGAATCCTGAGGTTCTACCAAATCTTCTGTTACAGTTTGTGGTTCCTGAATTTCTTCCAGTTCTACCATACTCCCACTAATATCTTTTTCAAGAAATTCCCTTTCCAAAAAGGTAGCATGACGAGATACAAACATCTTCTGTTCCTCAGTGTGGTAGAACAGATACCCCTTAAATGGTTAGGGTATCCCACAAACTTACATAATATAGACCTTGCCTCGAGTTTACCTGGGTTCTGCTTTTTAACAAAAGTAGTACACCCCCATATATTAATGTAATTAAGACATGGTCTCTTCCCACTCCATATTTCGTATGAGGTGGTAGGCACTGATTTGGTCGGTGCTTTATTCAATATGAATGCAGCTAATTCAAGAGCAAACCCCCAGAATGAAAGGGTCAACTCAGCATTACTCATCATGGAGCGAACCATATCCTTAAGGGTACGATTCTTCCACTCCGATACACCGTTGTGCTGTGGTGTATATGGAGGAGTAAGCTGAGAGAGAATTCCATTCTCTTTTAGGTATTCTAAGAATTCCGTTCTTAAGTATTCCCCTCCTCTATCAGATCGTAGGATCTTGATACTTTTTCCAGTCTGGTTCTCTACTTCCAGTAGATTCTTCATCCCAAAAAATGGATTCCAACCTCTCCCTAGCACAACCTTCCGAGCTGAGCGTTTTCTTTTGGGTGGAAGAAGGAGCAGAAAGGAGGCACAAGCCTCACACCGCTCTTTAAAAGGTCCCTTTCTGAATTCTTTGAATTTCTCAAAAGCTTCAAATTTTTGTTTCAAAAGATACACATATCCGAACCTAGAGAGATCGTCAGTGAATGTGATGAAGTACAAAAACCCACCCCGTACATGTATAGACATTGGACCACATACATCACTGTGTACGAGCCCCAAGAGCTCTGTTGCTCTTTCTCCGTGTCCGGTGAACGGAGATTTGGTCATATTTCCCATGAGACAAGACTGACAAATTTCATAAATTGAAAATTTGAACGTATTCAAATATCCATCCTTATTTAATTTACTCAGTCTTTTCTCTCTGATATGACCAAGTCTACAATTCCACAAGTAGGATTCGTTCTCTTCTGAACTCTTCCTCTTGTGTGTGTTCTGTATATTGAAAACTGTGTTTTGATTTAGAACATAGATACCATTAAACAGTGTACCTTCTGCAACCAATACCTTATCAAGGTAAATGTTCATGATATTTCTATCAAGAACAAAATTATATCCATCTTTATTAAGTAAAGAAACTGATATGATGCTGCAAACCATGGAAGGTACATAGTAGCAATTGTTCAAAATCATAGTATTGCCACTTGGCAATGCTAGGTGATATTCACCGACGGCAGCAGCATTAACTTGAGCTTCGTTCCCTACTCTGAGGGACATATCACCAGGTCCAACTATCCTACTTTTTCTCAGTCCATCCAATAAATTACAGATATGAGATTCTAATCCGGAATCTAGTACCCAGGAGGTATGACTGACTGAAAAACAGTTCTCAATAACAAGAACACCTGAAGGAGATGCAATAGTATGCTTCTTCTTCGCTGGGGTCATTAAGGAATTCGTGCAATCCTTTTTCCTCTGCACATACTCATGACGGTTGTGATAAGTTAGACCTGAACCGACGTTCCCCGGCTCTGAATAAGAATTTGGATCGGTCAAGCGATACATTTTATTATCTTGATTAGGGCGTGAAATGGTTGCTACCTGGAGATAGAGAAAAGAAACACTTAGCGTGCGCTCTTGAAAGATTAGATTGGTTATTAATTTATCTAATCAGGATGGCTCCCACTATTTCCTTAAATTCTTCTTCAAACTATAAAAGAAGAACTAGTCAGGATTAATCGCACGTCACAATACTTGCTTAACCTTTCGGCCAGGCTAGTGTCGGTACTTCGAGGGAGGTTTTCCAATGCTTTCGCGAAGTTCCTTAATTATGTAACCTCATTTCCCTGGAGGCGTAGCCCCGCTAACACTGTTCTAGACACCTACTTGGTTCATAGCATTGCTTGTTAAGTGAAATAATCTCTCAAGAGTAATCCTACTCATCAGTGGGATAGAGATCCAATTATAATTGTGTGATGACCTAGATGGAATCCACTCTAGTCACCACACTCCAGAAGGTATGCTAAAACTGCAAGTTTCCTGTATATTTGAAACTCCCGATGTGGTTTTTGCCCCAAGCGCTTATGACCTTGACTTTAGCCAACAAATTATAACGCGCAATGTCAAGTTCTACCCGTCATTATCCAGATTGATTTAGACTCACCCGTACACACCCTTGAATTTTTCCAACAAGGTGGTACGACTGTCCTAAACCAATGCATCTATCTATGCTACGGATAAGCAACATATAGCTACCATTCACGATGCCTTGACTTTGGCCAACAAACACCGTATGAATACTATGTGCTTTTTACTCGAAATGATGGAGGGCTACGACTGGGTTTTTTGGCGAAAAACCCGTTAACATAATGAACTTGATATCGTTGAAGGAACCTGATAGCTTTGAAAAGGAGTGGTTTAAGCTCTGCTTTTGAAAACTTCTGGTTTTGAAGAAAACCGAGTAACCTACAGTATAGACTTTTGCTCAAGAGGTCACTCCCCGTGAAGGGATCTCGGCTCTTGCCTCTTGGAACGAGGTGCTGCATATTCACAACCGAATACCACTATGCAAAGCGAAAGAATATAACTATAGTTTTTCGAAATTTGTTCCAACAACATCTTTTTAGGTTTCTTTTTTTGCATTAATCAAAATTAATGCGGTCCCATCAATTAACCTATCACACCAGAAAAGAACGAAAATACAATGTACATATATGCCATCCGCATTCACCACTGGGCCCCGTCATCACCCGTTAAGTTACTTAACTAATGATAGAGCGTGGGCTGGACTAGCGCGGGTGTAAAACATATACAACATCTACTAGTATATATATAAATATATATAACATTTGTCCTAGGCATGATATAATCAGCATCACAGAATCTCAGCAAGCAACACAGAGTGGTGGATAATCTTGGAGCCTTGGGTTTCATTTGAGCTGCAAATAAAACCCGACGTTCCCGGTCGTGTGGATAACCTGTGTAATGAAACCTGGACCCCTACGAGTGCGACAAGTTATCCTCCAATCCTAGAAGTGAGGCAACCCCAATCAACAAAGTGAATGGGACACCCAACACTCCACGGGATTCGGTAACTTGAGTGCCCCTCTGTGGGTCATCCTATACCCACTACGAGTGTGTCGAATAGCCCGCTAATTCTAGAATGAAGCCCCCTCCGTCTCAACGCCATGATATGCTGGCTTGTTGCTTTCTATAACCAGGCTATTTGAGCACTCCACCGCGGGGTAATCCTAGTACAGAAAAGAAAAAAAAGTACAATGATGACATCGACCTCAACCCGGTCGTGCCCCAATCAAATAATATACAACAGGCAGTAACGGCTGTCCACATGTCGGACGCTTGACCCGCAATAACAAATATACAAACGAATCTCAACTGTACCACTAACATTCCACCATAAGCTATCCACCACGACTATCCAACCACAACCACATCACAAACACATAACATCAACGTGAATGTCATGTTCACAAACCCGTCTAAAAGAACATATAGCAGTTAGACGAGCTATACCGCTCTAATCACATTCACGGTCGCAGATAGTAATGTATGTACTGAAACTATTAAACAATGTTAAAAATAACGACTTCGAAATACCCCGAATTGCCCCAAAACACAAGATACTAGATCCAACCTGGGCAAAAACAAACAATACCTGAAACCCTAAATCCAAAAGACAAGAACACAGACCAAAACCCAACTCAATTTCCCCTTACAAAACCGGTGGGGCCGGCAAATTTGGCACTTTGGCCGGCCACAAGGAGATGAAATCGTCTCATTTTTTGTTTGTGTTCATATCACAACTAAAGGAGCACTCTGCAACTGTTTAAAAAAATTTAGAGCCTATGAAAATTTCGACAGAAACTTGGATTTTCATTTCGTGTTTCGGAGTTATTTTGGTTTCATTACTTTAACATTGTTTAAACCTACTAGTATAGGTTTATGGGCTGGCTCTGATACAAAGAAAGGTTATGCTAACACTTTAGCCATCATTCGTGACCGATTGCTGAACAATTTTTTTTAATGATGTAAACTTGGTGTTAGAATAACCCTAAACCGGATCTACCATAAACCTAACTAGCAACTAAAGAAGTTATCTACTATGAAAAGAGTTTATACCAAGAGGCTCAAGTCCTTCGCGTCTTCACTCCTCTCCTTTAGCATGATCCTAGTGGCCTCCATGATCGAGCTTGATCGACGGCTCCCTCACGTCAAAGATGATCCACCCGAGGGTGTCTACTTTGAGCTCCTACCTTTAAATTAAGGTAACTAGGTTACTTAGTATGCTAATTTAAGTAGCCTAGAGGATGTAGAGAGTGATGATGGATTAATTAGTCTCAATATATCCTAGGTTTCTTAACACATGAGACATTAGGGTTTGAGGTAGAAGAAGAAAGCTTAGAGGAGATAAGAGTGTTGTGGTGAGCAACAAAAGAATTGAATGAAGAATGGCTAAGTCTTGTGACTAATAAAGCAAGCATCCCAAAATAGTAATAAAAAATTATCTCCACCACAAAATATCTAGATGCCATCTTGCCTCAATAGTAATCCATGACTCACTAAGTGAGTCACCAAGTAGCCATACTTCATTCAATGAATGATAACACCTCACCCTCCACTTTATTAACCATTTAACTAAATGGTTAAAAAAATAATGAGGTGTCTTCTTCTAGAAGCACTCTTGTAACAAATTACAAGAATACCCATCACCGTATATACATACCCGTATCCGTATTCCGAAAAATATGAATGCAAAAGAGACGAAAATAATCCAACAATATAATACTAGGATCCGGTTTAAACCAAAGCCCGCTAGTATTATCCTCCCGAACATCATACGTGCATAAGTACATGTATGTGATCGAACCCTGTCGTAAAACTATACGACCTCTACATCGTTTCGCCCGAAGCAGCGAAACCCTCTATGCGGGACTCTAAAGACTCGATAGTACGCCGGCAGTGCATTACTGGATAAATCCATAACCACAACCACGTCAGCGGCATTAGCTGTACGTAACGGCTACCCGGGTACCTGTCGAAAAGGAAAGCCGACGAGCAAACTCATCCGGATCACTACTGAGCCTATCAATGACAATCTCTGTACAGTCCGGTCTCTTCGTCTAAGAGTGTCGCATAACGGATCTAGGGGTAGTAAGCATCAGACCTTAATAACCCGATAATTCGTGCTGATTCGGCTTAGAACCAATCCGGGAAACTACTGATCAACCTATCAGTAAATCCCAACTGCCTTGGCCAAGGTCTTAAGGTCCTGACCAATCGAACACAATGCGATATCAACTCCCAATACCTGAAGAGACGAATCCCTAGCAATCACTTACTGCCTCCATATGGCTCGGGACTATACCCAACCAAAACCTGATTGCACGACTCAGTAGAGCTGTGGTAGAGTAGTGATCAAAGCACAGTGGGAACTCACACGAGACAAATGACGATCTCAGGTCCAAAGACTAACCTGTACACATGTCATAAGAGAACCACTATCTGACGATAGGCATAATACCATCTAGAGGTTCTCAGCGAGTCCGTCCAGTGTACTCACCCCCAGTGAGCACCCATATACAATCTTAGGTGATCACACCAATGGTTGTGGGACCAACCACTGCCCCTCGTCGGGGTCTAGATACGTACACGCAAGTCTACTCTGGAGTATCGATGCCCAATCTCGATACTCCTGCGACTTGGGACATTTAAGGATGTGCTTATAAACTACCTAGCTCCCACAAGTATGATTGCCATCATAACACAAGTAGTCAAGCAAGATCCTATGGGCTTTATCAACATGTAACCGCAATATTAATAACATGTATAACATATGCAATGTTAAGATAAAGTCAAACCATAATAGTATACTACTATATCGAGTCTTTATCAATATGTGCAAGCTGGATAAAGCATCAATAAAAACAAATACACATATCCTGATAAAGACAACTGAAATAATATACTATATAACTGAGCAAGATCGTCCTGTACATACATATCCCCAGTATCCACATGTATATATATATACAATAATAGCCTCTAGGGCATACATATCCAACAAAGATGTGGTGAGTTGCATATTAAAAGATGAGATGCGGAGAAAGTCTATGAGTAGGAGTTCGGGAACTTCTGCACTCTCAGTGCAGAATCATGGCAGAACGATGGAAATGGGAAAAGGGAAGAAAGGCAATTCCAGGAGTTGAGGAAAATCGAAAGGAAAGAACCAAGATGACTGCTGGAATTGCGGAAAAAAAGGTTACAGAAAAAGCGAATGTAGAATCTTGAAGAAAGACTCAGATCAGAAGGCAGATGAAAAGGAAGCCAATGTGGTGACTACACATGAACAAGGGGAACATGGGCTTGGTCTATCGGCGAACGAGAGTACAAACGTGGATACCTTGTTTCTAGATTTAGGGGTATCCTTTCACTGCACTTTAGGTCGGCACCATTTTAGCAAGTATGTTCAAGGGGACCTTGGACATGTGACGGTGGGAAACGGTCAGCCATGCAAGATCGTTGGAAAATGGATGATCATATTGCAGCCATTAGAAGGATGTCAAATCAAGCTAAAGAACATGAGGCATATTCCAGATCTAAAGAAAAGCTTAATTTCTACAGGTCAGCTAGACAATGAAGGTTACATGACGGTGTTTGGGAATTCTCAGTGGAAGATTTCCAAAGGATCGTTGGTGGTCAAAAGGGGCAAGTTGAGCGGTTTATTGTACTCATTTAGTGGGAGCAGTAGAGGTTCGGTTGCATTGGCGACACGTTCGTGTACAGATTCGGGGACTTCGTTGTGGTATAAGAGATTGGGGCACCTCAGCAAGAAGAATATGAAGATCCTTCTGGGTAGAGGGCTTCTTTCTGGGCTGAAGAAGGTAGAGTTGGGACTATGTGAGAGTTGTGTTTGTGGGAGCAAAGCACACTCAGATTTCAGATTGGAGGCATAGCAAAGAAGACCAAGAAGCTATAGATGGTGCATACGGATGTATGGGGACGGCCTCGGTGGAGTCTTTTGGAGGAAATTGATACTTTGTGATATACATTGATGATGCAAGCCGGAAGACTAGGGTGTATGAGATGAAGAAGAAGTCCGATATGTTTGATCTCTTTAAATACTGGATTGCATAGGTAGAGAACCAACTGGGGACGAAGGGTAAATGCCTTAAGTCGGACAATGGCGGGGAATATTGCATACAAAAGTTCGAGGGGTTTTGCTCACAAAAAGGTATACATTGGTTGAAGATAGTATCGGGGATGCCACAACAGAACAACATCGCTGAAAGGATGAACATGGCAATCCTAGATCGGGTGAGAAGAGGATGTGCTAAAATTCTTATGGCCAGCAGCAGTCGATGCTGCTGAGTATCTGATCAACAGAAGTCCGGTAAGTCCGCTCGATGGAGGTATTCCAGAAGAAATTTGGTTAGGTAAACCAGTAAACTACTCGCACCTCTAAGTGTTTGGTTGTATTGCTTATTAGTTGATTGATAAGGTGGAAATTTGTAAGCTTGAATCCAAGTCTAGGAAGTGTGCTTCCATCAGTTATGGTGGAGATGAGTTCGAATATCGGCTATGGGATTACTCAAGCAAGAAGGTAATATGAACCCGAAATATCGTTTTTGATGAGCAACACTTGTATAAAGAAGCGAAGCAGGTCAAGGATGGTGCAATATCTGAGTTTGTCGAGCTAGATGGAACTCAAAAGAGCAATCAGGTGCCTACAAGTGGAAATCAGAATATGGAGAAGACAAGCACTGTAGTGCAGGATCAGGTTAAAGAACAGGTTTAAGACCAAGTTCAGCAACCAGATGTACCAGTTCTGAAGAGATTTACTCGAGAAATGATGCTACCTAAAAGAATTGTTACCGACTTCATTTTGTACATAGATTTGAGAGAGCCCGAATCCCTTGCAGAGGTGACACAAGACAATGCTAGCAACAAGTGGGAGCAAGCTATGAACGAAGAGATGGATTCTTTGAAGAAGAACCGTATGTGGATCTAGTGAATCTACATAAGGGTCGGAAGGCGTTGCTAAATAGGTGGGTTTACAGGATCAAGGATGAGGCCAATGGCATGAAGCGGTACAAGGCTTGCTTGGTAGTCAAGGGTTATACGTAATAGCATGATATAAACTATCAAGAGATTTTTTTCCCCAGTTGTGAAAATGACTTCAATTCGGGTGATACTCAGTATCGTGGCGGTGGATGATTTTAACTTAGAGCAGCTGGAAGTGAAAACGGTATTGCTTAATGGAGATTTGGAGGAGGAGATCTATATGATGCAGCCATCAGGATACGACGTGAAGGGGAAAGAAAATATGGTGTGTAGACTGCGAAAGAGCTTGTATGGCCTGAAGAAAGCTCCAAGGCAGTGGTGTCTCAAATTCGATCGGTTCATGTTAGAGGCAAGATTTGTGTGAAGTGATTCAGATCACTGTATTTACGTTTAGACTTTCAAGGATGGAAACTTCATTATTTTTTCACTTTACGTGTAATTCGACGTTATACACCCCACAAGATGCAGGGAGGCGGAATAGGTAAAACAATCATTTTGTTTAAGGTAACATCGACTAATTTTACGGATCTTTGCTAAACCCTAACTAACAAACTATCTAGAAGTGCTAAACTACTATGATAGATGATTATACCTCAAGATACTAGTCCTTCTTGTTCTTGTTGTTCACCTCCTCGTCGGCCTCCTCGATGTGATAGAAGATCCACCCGAGAGTTCCTTCTTCAAGCTTTCACCTCTAACTTGAGGTAACTAAGTGGCTAGGATTGCCAATCCAAGTGACCTAGAAGATATAGAAGTGGATTAAGGATCTATTAGTCTTGCTAACCCTTAGGATCTCAACACATGAGAGGATTAGGGTTAGGTTTTAGAAGAGAGAGAGCTTGAGGAAAGAGAATGTGTTTGTTATTATGAAATGAAATATATCTCATTTGTGTATATTATGAAGCATAAAATATCTTGCACAAATATCTTGATGCTTCATTTAATACAAATGAATGAATCATCTCATGAGTCATGATTTCATTTAATGCAAATAGCACATCATCTCCTCCACCTCATTAAGCTTAATTCATAAATGAATTAAAACATAATGAGTCACCTTTCTTCTAGAAGCTTCTCGAGTAATTACGAGATTTCCCCTCCCATCCGTATTTACGAAAAACATAGATATACTGAGACTGCATAAATCCAATAATCCAATACTAGAATCTGGCTTAAACTAAAGCCCGCTAGTATAATCTGTCCGAATATCATACGTGCATAAATACACGTATATGTCTGAACCCTGTCGTAAAACCATACGACCTCTATATCGTTTTGCCTAAAGCAGGGAAACTCTCTGTGTGGGACTCTAAAGACTCGATACTACGCTGGCAGTGGGTTTAACCACAGGTCGCAAGCGGTACTAGCTGTACATAACGGTCCCCAGGTAGAAGTCGATAAGAAGGCCGATGAGGAAACCCATCCGAACTCCGACTGAGCCTGATGTGACAATCTCCGTACAGTCCAGTCTGTTCGTCTAAGACTATCGCATATCGGGCCTAGGGGGTGGCAAGCGTCAGTCCCCTAAAAGGCGGTATAAGTCGTGTCGGAGTGAAGCCCATTACACCTTGAGAAGCTACTGGAAATCCTACCAGTAAATCTCGCTTGTCCTGGCCAGGGACTTTGCGTAATGGCTCTCCAAACACAGTGCGATATCAACTCCCAATACCTGGAGAGACGAATCCTATCTAACCGCCACTGCCTCCAAGTGCTTGGGGACTGCACCCAACTGCTACCTGTTTGCATGACTCCTTTGAGCCGTGGTAGGATAGCAATCTAAGAATAGTGGGAACACACTCGAGACGAAGCAATAGTGTCAAGTCTACGGACTATGCTGTACTCATGTCACCTGGGAACTGTTAACTGACGACGGGTATAATACCAACCAACAGTTCCCTCCGAGTCATGTCCGGTGTACCCGTAACCCAACGAGCACCTGCATACTATCTCCAGTACGACGTACTGATGGCTGTGGGACAGACCATCTCTCCTACTGGGATAAGAAGCGTACACACTAGTCTACTCCGGAGTATCGATACCCTGTCTCGATAATCCTATGACTAGGGACTTGAGAAAAGATGTGCTTGTAGACTACCCAGCCCCCACTAGTGTGACTGCCATCACAACACTGGTAGTCAAGCAAGATCCTAAGAGCTCTATCAATATGTATTCGTGATACGCTAAAAGAAACATATAGACATATTAAGATAGATATAAACCAAGTAGCATATTACTAAGTTGAGCAAGACTGTTAATATAACTGTGAATATCCCAAGCTTCCATTAAGTAATATACAAGCTAGTATGATACAATAATGGCCCGTAGGGCATATACACTAACAATCTCCCACTTGCACTAGGGCCATGTACTGGCGTATCGAAGACCTATCATCTCGAATAGCCTCTCGAACTGTGTCTGAGGTAAGGCCTTTATGAATGGATCTGCAGTGTTCTCCTCTGTAGAAACTCTCCGGACCTCGATCCCCCGGCGATCAATGATCTCCCTGATCAGGTGATACCACCTTAAGATGTGTCTGGACTTTTGATGGGACCTGGGTTCCTTCGCTAAAGCTATAGCATCGTCGTTGTCACAATACAGAGTTATTGGATCAACACTGGTAGGAACCACCTGAAGTTCTGTTAGGAACTTCTTCATCCAGACTGCTTCTTTTGCGGCATCGCAAGCAGCGATATACTCCGCTTCCATCGTCGAGTCAGCAACGGTGTCTTGCTTGGAACTCTTCCAGCACACCGCCCCTCCATTGAGGGTAAAGACATAACCTGACATGGACTTGGAGTCCTCCTTGTCACTCTGGAAGCTGGAGTCAGCAAAAGCCTCGATCTGGAGGTCTTTTCCGCTGTAAACCAAGAACATATCCTTAATCCTTCTTAGGTACTTGAGAATGTTCTTTACTGCTATCCAGTGCTTCTCCCCTGGGTCTGACTGATACCGGCTTACCACGCTCAGTGCGTAAGCTATATCTGGTCTGGTACACAACATCACATACATTATAGAGCCTACCGCAGAAGCGTAGGGTATAACTGACATGCGCTCCCTTTCCAAATCAGTCTTAGGAGACATCTCTTTGGAGATGGTGATTCCGTGACAAGCCGGTAAATTACCCGCTTAGAATCTTCCATACTGAATCTTTTCAGTATAGTGTTGATATACCTGGACTGCGAAAGTCCCAACATCCTCTTAGATCTATCACGATAGATCTGGATCCCCAGAATGTAAGAGGCATCACCCAGGTCTTTCATGGAGAACCTGTGTGACAAGAATCCTTTGACAGATTGCAGCATAGGAATGTCATTTCCTATCAAGAGAATGTCATCCACGTACAAGACGAGGAATACGACAGTTCGTGCTACAATTTTACTATATATACATGGTTCATCTGGATTTTTGATAAAGTCATATTCTTTGACCGTTTCATCAAAACAGATGTTCCAACTCCGCGATGCCTGCTTTAGTCCATAAATGGACATAAGCAACTTGCACACTTTCCCGCTGCTCCCACTCTGATTGAAACCTTCTGGCTGATCCATATAGACGCACTCGTCCAAATTTCCATTTAGAAAAGCCGTCTTTACGTCCATTTGCCAGATTTCATAGTCATGGAAGGCAACAATGGCAAGAAGGATCCGAATGGATTTGAGGATAGCCACTGGAGAAAAAGTTTCGTCATAGTCCAAACCAGGTCTTTGACGAAAACCCTTTGCAACAAGTTTAGCCTTATAGGTTTCCACCTGTCCATCTACACCAATCTTCTTCCTGAAGATCCACTTGCATCCTATGGTTTTTACCCCATCTGGAGCAAAGTCCAAAGTCCATACTTTGTTGGTGTACATGGACTCCATCTCGGTCCGCATTGCATCCAGCCATTTTACTGAGTCGCCGCTCTGGATGGCCTGTTGGAAGCTAGCAGGTTCATCATTATCAATGATGCAATCTTCTCTATCCCCGTCTATGAGAAAACCGTAGTATCTCTCAGGCGGATGAAATGGCCTACTACTCCTGCGGAGGGGTGCGGGAATGTCCTGTTCTTCTAGAACTACTGGTTCTACCAAACTTTCAGCAGTAGTTTGTGGTTCTGGAATTTCTTCCAGTTCTATTGCGCTCCCACTTGTTTCCTTTTCTAAAAACGGCCGTTCTAGAAAATGGGCATTACGAGAAACAAAAACCTTTTGTTCCTCTGCGTAATAGAAAAAATACCCCTTGGAGTTCTTTGGATATCCCACAAACTTACACTGTACTGATCGTGCCTCGAGTTTGTCCGCATGCTGCTTTTTAACAAAAGCTGGACATCCCCATATCTTCAGATACTGAAGATAGGGTTTCTTCCCACTCCACATCTGATATGGTGTGGTAGGCATAATTTTGGTAGGAACCATGTTCAAAAGATATGCAGCTGATTCTAGTGCATAACCCCAGAAAGATTGCGGTAACTCAGCATTACTCATCATGGAACGTACCATATCTAATAGGGTTCGGTTCCGTCTTTCCGATACACCGTTATGTTGTGGAGTGTATGGAGGAGTAAGCTGAGAGAGAATTCCATTCTCTTTTAGGTAACCCAGGAACTCGGCACTTAAGTATTCACCACCTCGATCAGATCTCAGTGTCTTGATACTTTTGCCGGTTTGGTTTTCTACTTCATTCTTATATTTTCGAAATTTCTCAAAGGCCTCTGATTTATGTTTCATCAAGAAAATGAATCCATACCTAGAGTAATCATCCGTAAAAGTAATGAAATATGAAAAACCGTCTCTTGCATGTGTAGACATTGGACCACATACATCGCTATGTATGAGTCCTAAGAGCTCGCTCGCTCTTACTCCATGTCCAATGAATGGAGTCTTTGTCATCTTTCCTTTGAGACATGATTGACAAGTGGCATAAGATTGATATTCGAACGGATCCAAATATCCTTCTCTATGTAACTTAGTTAACCTTGTCTCATTGATGTGACCTAGTCTACAATGCCATAAGAAAGCCTGATTTATATCTGGAGACTTTCTTTTTAGTGTGTTCTGGACATTGAAAATCTGTAATTGGTTTAATACGTATATACCGTTATCTAGTGTACCGGACCCAATCAAACCATGATTAAGGTGGGTGTTAACAACATCGCTTACAAATGTGAAATCATAACCTTCTTTTGATAATAATAATACTGATTTGATATTACACGTTAAACTAGGTACACAAAAACAGTTGCGCAAAACCAAAATATGTCCACTCGTAAATCCAAGGTGATAATCCCCTACAGACACAGTATTCACGCTAGCTCCGTTAGCAACCTGGAGGGTCATATCACCAACCTTCAGCACTCTATGGTTTCTCATTGCCTGCAATGAATTGCATATATGAGATCCTGATCCGGTATCTAGTACCCAGGAAGTAGAGTTGATTAGCAGACAATTTTCAATTACAAACACACCTGAAGCCGAAGCCATAACTTGCCTCGGGTCCTGGTTCTTGGAAATCTAAGCTTTGCAATCTTTCTTCCAATGGCCTTTCCTTCGACAGTGGAAGCACTCGTCCTTTGCCACTACTGGCACCGCAACCTTTGCCTTTCCCTTGACTCCCATCTTACCAACACCACCTCTCGGTTTGGTAGCGGCCTTCTTCTTCCTTCCTTTGGCCCTTGCCTTGGACCTGGAAGAGGAAGCACCATGAACAAACATAGTGGGTATTTCCCTTGCTTTCTTCAAGGTGCCCTCTGCACTCCTCAATATGTTAAGGAGTTTGGAGGTTCAACATCTTTACCTTGAATGTTGAAATTCAAGATAAACTGGGCGTAGGTGGAAGGAAGGGACTGAAGAACCAAGTCTGTATACAGCTCGTTCTCTAATGTTGTCCTGAGGTCCGCGAGCTTTTCAATATAGCCAATCATCTTAAGGACATGTTCCCTTACAGATGATCCGATGGCCAGCCTCGACTGAAACAAGTTCTTCGAGGTCTCGTATCTAGCTATACGAGATTGCTCTCCATACAGTTCCTTGGTGTGGAGAAATATGGATTCAAGATCCATATCATCATGCCTCCTCTGATGTTCATTATTCATAGAAGCAAGCACGATGCATTTGGCCTTCGCAAAGTCAATCTCCCAGGTCTTGCGGATTTCCTTATCCGCGATACTGGATTCTGGACCTGGGACGCCAGGGGCCTTAGTAGTAAGGACATACCCCAATTTGTCATAGGTAATTGCCATCTTGACATTCCAGAACCAATCTTTATAGTTTGGCCCTGTCAAAATATTTTTATCTAATAATAACTTAAGGCCTGTCATGTTCTGGGTCGCTGCTATTAGGAGAGAGAGAAGGAACACTTTAGCATGATGCTCTTGCAAGTTTAGAGTGGTTTTTAGTTTATCTAAACAGGATGGCTCCCACTGTTTCTCGAATCTCTCCTCAAACCAAAAAGGAAGAACTAGTCAGGACTATTCTTACTATACAATACTTGCTTAACCGTTCATCCAGGCCGGTGTCGGTACTTCGAGGGAGGTTTTACGACGCTTTCGCGAAGTTCCTTAATTAAATAACCTCTTTTCCCTGGGGGCGTAGCCCCGCTGACACCTTTCTCGACACCTACTTGGTTTATAGCATTGATCGTTAAGTGAAAGAATTTCCTGATGAGTAGCATATACTCACAGTAGGATCGGGATCCAAATATCATCATGTGATAAAGTTGAAGGAATCCTACCAAAATTATCACACTCCAAATGGTACGCAACTCTATCAAGTTTCAGTTTCTTTATAAACTCCCGATGTCGATTTCTGCCCCATGCTCTTATGACCTTGGCGTTGGTCAAAATGTCATAAGTCACATGTCAAGTTCTACCCATCATTATCTTGTTAATTTGAACCCATCCGTACTACCCCTGACGTTGGCCAAATGGCAGTACGACTGTCTCAAACTAACTCATCTATCTATACAACAGATGAATACCCAGTAGCTACCAAACACTATGCCTTGGCGTTGGTCAAAATACATAGCTTGAATACTACTGAATACCCAAATGAAATGACGGAGGGCTACGAATGGTTTTGGCGAAACCGTGAACGTAGTGAACTTGATATGATCGAAGGAACCTGATATCTTTTAAAAGGAGCGTTTTAAGCTCCGCAATTAAAAAAAATCTTCTGTTTAAAAATAACCGAGTGGTTTCTTTTAAACTGTTCCAACGATTCAACTTTGGTTTATTTTCTTTGCATTAATATAATGCGTCCCATCAATTAACCTATCATTATAGAAAACAAAGAAAATACAACGTCCTCTTATGCCATTCGCATTCGCCACCGGGCCCCGTAATTCACCCGTTAGGTTACTTAATAAACGACAGAGCGGGAGCTGGGCTAGCGCAGGTGCAAAACATAAGTAACGCCTACTAGATATCATATATAGATATTGTACATTCGTCAGACGCAATAATAGGCATTCCAGATCACAGATGAACATATTGGATATTCTAGGAATCCGCATTCCCTTTGAGCCTGCCATGAAATACGGATTACACAGTCGCGATGAATAGCCAAAACCCTACCCTAGATCCCTACGGGTACGGCAAACTACCCGTCAAGTACCCGAAGTGAAGCGGTCTCCCTCAACGACGTGAGTATGCCACTAGGCACTTCAAAGTACCCGGTAGTTTGTGCACCCCATCTTGGGTCTATCCTAGGAGTAGAAAACAGTAAATAAAATAATACAACGGTGGCTACAACCTCAACCCGGATGTGTCCCGCAAAAGAATATTACAACAAATTACAATTTACATTTGAATGAAAGAAACACTCGTCTCACATCCCCGGCTAATCATCACGACAATCCAACAAGTCCACATACATAAACCAGTAAAAACCATTACAGAAATGTGCAACCCCCTGCTAACCGACATACTAGCAGTTAGGGGAGGTTTATGAACACATTAATCACAACACAGATATAATCCAGTTAGCCAAAGTTCTTAGAATTTTGATCAAGCAACACATATAAATCTACTCCAAACAATTCTCTGTGCACATAAAACCTGAGCAGAAACAAAACATCCCAGAAAACACAACATCAATACAGAAGAATAACTGAGCAAATTTGGGTTGACTCGGTGTCAACTCGGCCGCGGATCCGCGGTGGATCGCTTGGATCGGCGGCGGTTCCGCGGTGGTTTGGACGAGTCACGATCCCAAATTTCTTCAAAATTCTTAAAAAAACCCTGCTTGTATTTTTAAGGGCCCCTGAAAAATTTTTAGACCCCGTTTTAAAATTGGCAGAAACTAGGTGAAAACGTCGTTTTTTGGGGATTATTTTGCGATCGAATTTCTAAAGACTTTGCCAACATGTTAGTTATGGTTTAGCTAGGCTCTAATACCACTGTAAGTTGACGTTATACACCCTACAAGATGCGGGGAGGCGGAATAGGTAAAACAATCATTTTGTTTAAGGTAACATCGACTAACTTTACGGATCTTTGCTAAATTCTAACTAACAAACTATCTAGAAGTGCTAAACTACTATGATAGATGATTATACCTCAAGATACTAGTCCTTCTTGTTCTTGTTGTTCACCTCATCGTCGGCCTCCACGATGTGATAGAAGATCCACCCAAGAGTTCCTTCTTCAAGCTTTAACTTCTAACTTGAGGTAACTAAGGGGCTAGGATTGCCAATCCAAGTGACCTAGAAGATATAGAAGTGGATTAAGGATCTATTAGTCTTGCTAACCCTTGGGATCTCAACACATGAGAGGATTAGGGTTAGGTTTTAGAAGAGAGAGAGCTTGAGGAGAGAGAATGTGTTTTTTTTATTATGAAATGAAATATATCTCATTTGTGTATATTATGAAGCATAAAATATCTTGCATAAATATCTTGATGCTTCATTTAATACAAATGAATGAATCATCTCATGAGTCATGATTTCATTTAATGAAAATAACATATCATCTCCTCCACCTCATTAACCTTAATCCATAAATGAATTAAAACATAATGAGTCACCTTTCTTCTAGAATATTCTCGAGTAATTACGAGAATGCCCCTCCCATCAGTATTTACGAAAAACACGGATATACTGAGACTGCATAAATCCAATAATCCAATACTAGAATCTGGCTTAAACTAAAGCACGCTTGTATAATCTGTCCGAATCTCATACATGCATAAATACACGTATATGTCCGAACCCTGTCGTAAAACCATACGACCTCTATATCATTTCGCCTGAAGCAGGGAAACTCTCTGTGTGGGACTCTAAAGACTCGATACTACGCTGGCAGTGGGTTTAACCACAGGCCGCAAGCGGTACTAGCTGTACATAACGGTCCCCAGGTAGAAGTCGATAAGAAGGCCGATGAGGAAACCCATCCGAACTCCTACTTAGCCTGATGTGACAATCTCCGTACAGTACGGTCTGTTCGTCTAAGACTATCGCATATTGGGCCTAGGGGGCGGCAAGAGTCAGTCCCCTAAATGGCGATATAAGTCGTGTCGGAGTAAAGCCCATTACACCTTGAGAAGCTACTGGAAATCCTACCAGTAAATCTCGCTTGCCCTGGCCAGGGACTTTGCGTAATGGCTCTCCAAACACAGTGCGATATCAACTCCCAATACCGGGAGAGACGAATCCTATCTATCCGCCACTGCCTCCAAGTGCTTGGGGACTGCACCCAACTGCTACCTGTTTGCACGACTTCTTTGAGCCGTGGTAGGGTAGAAATCTAAGAACAGTGGGAACACACTCGAGACGAAGCAGCAGTGTCAAGTCTACGGACTATGCTGTACTCATGTCACCTGGAAACTGTTAACTGACGACGGGTATAATACCAACCATCAGTTCCCTGAGAGTCCTATCCGGTGTACCCGTAACCCAACGAGCACCTGCATACTATTTCCAGTACGACGTACTGATGGCTATGGGACAGACCATCTCCCCAACTGGGATGAGAAGCGTACACACTAGTCTACTCCAGAGTATCGATGCCCTGTCTCGATAATCCTACGACTAGGGACCTGAGAAAGGATGTGCTTATAGACTACCCAGCCCCCACTAGTGTGACTGCCATCACAACGTTGGTAGTCAAGCAAGATCCTATGGGCTCTATCAATATGTATTCGTGATACGCTAAAAGAAACATATACACATATTAAGATAGATATAAACCAAGTAGCATACTACTATGTTGAGCAAGACTGTTAATATAACTGTGAATATCCTAAGCTTCCATTAAGTAATGTACAAGCTAGTATGATACAATAATGACCCCTATGGCATATACACTAACAACGTGGATGCCATGTTGGTAGCAGGTCCAAATTTCGAGAAAATTCAAAGTTTGAAAAAGCTGATGGCTGAAAATTCTCCATGAAGCTAATTCTGAGCATGAAGATCATGAAAGACATAAAGCAAAGAAAGTTGTGGCTATCACAAAAGGGCTATGTGAAAAAGGTTTTGAAGCGGTTCAACATGGACAATTCAAAGCCAGTGAGTACGCCTTTAGCGAAACATTCATACTCAAAAATGAGTTGTACCCGACAACATAAGAGTAGAAGGATGAAATGGCACGAGTACCATATGCACCTATGGTAGGGAGTTTGATATATGTAATGGTGAGTATAAGACCAGATATTGTATATGCAGTGGGAGTTGTGAGCAGGTACATGCAAAACCCGGGGAAAGAGCATAGGAATGCAGTGAAGTGGATATTGAGATATCTCAGAGAAACATCTAGTCATTGTTTATGCTTCGGGGGTGACTCTTTTAATGTGCAGGTTACGTTGTTGCGGACTACTCAGGTCGAGATAATGGGAAAAGCACAACGGGGGAACAACAGTCAGTTAGGTCTCTCAATTGCAAAAAGTTATGACATTTTCAACAATGGAGGCCGATTATGTGGCGATCATGGAAGCCGGCAAGGAGATGATATGGTTACAAGAGTTACTAAAAGAGTTGGGTAAGAAAAAAGATTTCAATACCTTGTAGAGCAATATCCAGAGTGCAATATGCTTGGCCAAGAACGCGGCATATCACTCTTGGACGAAGCACATCAAGGTGCGGTACCATTTCATATGCATAGCGTTAGAAGATGGTGAGTTAACACTGCAGAAGATCGCGTGAGAAAAGAATACTGAGGAAATGTTCACCAAGGTCGTAGATAGAGATAATCTGGATCTCTGTTGCAGGTTGGTGAACCTTGTTCACCACCGAAAGATGCGACCGGGACGTTAGGACGTCTGGCCTGAATTTTGGGGGCAGATGCTATTTGGATTTATCCTTCCACCTCTCCGAAGATACCAAGTTGATTTATGGCACCGTATCTCGGAGGTTTGGATGGATCCGGTCGTTGTAGCAGGCTTCGTCAGATTCTCCCTCATTTGTGAGGGCTTTTTGATTGTGGGGACGCTCTTTCCTGCAGGTGCAAGCCCCAGCAGTTACGTTATCGCATCGTGATAACCACTTTCTAATGCTCCAGAAGTTCACTTCGTGTCGTATATGTTTTTGTTTGTTTTGGTTGCCCGTGGATTGTATACGGAGACTAATTTATGTTGTCGCCCGTAGGGCGTGGATTAGTCCAAATCCTTATATCTTAGATTTGAGTTTGTTTTATTTAAGGATCATTAATCTGGTTTGAGATTAAGATCGACTTAAATGTATGTGAGCAGTTGGAGCTCGGTTAGTCTTTTGTTAAGGATACGTTAGCCCAATTTGAGACTAAGATCTACTTAACAAGGTTTTAGGATCATTTTTGTTTCATATCCAACAAGAGAGCATTTGGGCTCTATTTTCTTAGTTAAGGGACATTTCGGTCCATTATATCCATTTTGGGGGCGAAGTTCTAGTTTGAGGACATCTCGGTCTGTTGATCACCATTTTGGCGGTGCGATTTTAGTTTAAGTATGTCTCGGCCTGTTGATCACCATTTTGGAGGTGAGATTTTAGTTTAAGGACGTTTCGGTCCGCTGTCCATCTTGCGCATACGTGTATTTATTACGTGACGGGATGAACGACGATGATTTGGGATGCACCTTGTTTGGGGTGCGGTTTGATTTGAGATGTGCACGTCAGTTTGGAAGTGCACCAAAGAATTATTGGTTGTCGGGACCCGCCATCTCTCTGAAGACGTTGATGAATTACAACGACATATATCAGAGGTGTGGAGAGATATACCCTTGAACCAATTCCCGTAATTGAGGGAAAAAGGAGTTAGTGGTAAACCCGGAAATCATTAGTCATTTTTTGAGACTAAGATTTCCTCAGGAGGATATGGGATGAGTATCATTTTGGATATCATCAGTTGGAATATCAATAGCCATATTTGGGACTAAGATCAGTTTGGGAAAGCATGAGCACAGAGGCTCGGTCGATTTGGAGATCAAAGAACTTTTGATCTCGGGAAGACTTAGCCAATTTGTGACTAGGTTTGGGTCTCCATATTTACTCCTGTAGTGCTAAGCACTGGTAAATATAGTACTCACATGTATCCCGCGTGAAACATTGGACCAGTGTTAAACACTGAACTTTGGAGGCGTTCACTTGTGAATCATGTGAGGCATCCAAAGTGGGCGCTGTTATTTGGGTTTTATTCCCTTTTTTACATATAAGTGCTAAGCACTTGGTTCTTATGGCGCTCAGTGTGAACACGTGAGGCGCCCCAAAGTTGGGTACTGCCTTTTGTGTTTTATCCCCTCCTTTTTTATGTAAGTACTAAGCACTTGATTGGTGATCGCATGCAAAACACGTGATTGCCCTAGGAGGCACTTCTTGTTATTCTTTTAAGCGCTTGCGTGGGAAACACGTGTGGTCCTCGTTATAGTGTTTAAATGCTAATGAATCATCAGTCTTTCCTTCTGGGTTTTTGGAGATTTTGATCTCATGTTAATGACACTAGGATTTGGAGGATCTCACGTCTCTTGTTTTGTAAGAATTAAATTCTTTTTATAGGGTTAAACCCTAGTTTTCAGAGGAATTAAATTTCCATGTGTTTTGTAAGAATTAAATTCTTTGAACTCAATTCTTTCCCCTAGGTTTTGAATCTGCATGACAGAATCTCCCCGATGAGAATTAAATTCTCAACTTGTGCGGAGATCTGCTTCTGCAGATCTCAACCAGAGGAAGAACTAAGTTCTTGCATGAAGGGTTAAACCCTTAGAGAGGCAAATTAAAAGTGTTTTTCTTTTTACCTAATGTTTCAAGGAAGCAAGTCTTTCTTTTGAGAATTAAATTCTCCTGTTCTTCCAAAACTCACTGTATATTCTTGTTTTTAAGCCACTAGGGAGTTCTTTCTCCGTGCGTCTGTCTCTCCTCCCCTTCTTTTTTTTCCTTGTTTTTTCTCCTCTGAGACTTGAAGTCTCGGGTTCTTTATATAGTGGAAAGAAGTTTGTTTAATTCTGAGAAAATCTCTCATTAAGAGATCCCAATTGATTTAATTGGTCTCAGAATTGATTTGGGGAATTTTATCCACCGTTGGATATTTGATCCAAGGACTTCTGTTTTAGAGAAGATATTGTTCTTGATTTTTAACAAGATTGGGGATATTCTCCCATATATAGAATAAAATTCTATTGAGCGGTGACATTTTAATCACCATTGGATTTTTAATCCAAGGGTGTTTAATTTAACAGTGTATAATCTTTCTCTGTTTAGAAAGATATAGAAAATATTTCTTTGTCTAACAGAAAACATTCTTCCCAATAGAATTTAATTCTATGTTTAATCACCGTTATCCAACGGTTCATTAAGTAGAATTTAATTCTACGTAAGGAGGTGTCCTCACGTGTTTAGCATGTGAGGCTTTGTTTTAGCCTATCTGTAGTTTAATTGCAGCGCCTATATGCTTTGCAAATAGGCGCTCATGTGTTTAACACGTGAGGATTTTTTTAGCCTATCTGTAGTTTAATTGCTGCGCCTATATGCTTTGCATATAGGTGCTCACGTGTTTAACACGTGAGGCTTTCATCAGCCTATTTGTAGTTTAATTGCAGCGCCTATATGCTTTGCATATAGGCGCTCACGTGTTTAAAACGTGGGGCTTGTTTAGTGAGAAGCTTCCCCCTTTCTTTCTCTCATCTTCTTTTCTTCTTATTTTTTTCTTTTTTTATAAGGAAACAAATGCCCCCACAGCGTTGCTCTCACGTGGCTTATAAGTGAGTGCAACGCTGTCCACTTATACAGTCGTTGGATTGCCTAGGGGAACGGGGAGATGAACCGCTCTTCATCACGTCTTATAAATAAGGGCTTAGCCATTGAGATAGCCACTGTTCCTTAGTCTTCTTCCCTTGTCTTTTTCTTGAGAATTTAATTCTCTTCTTAGAGCTCAGTTCTCTGCCCGTTGAAATTTTAGAGTTAAACTCTGTTAAAAAAACTCCTTTGGGTAAAGATCTTGAACTACATTTATCTCTTAGGAGCAAGAAATTGTTTTCCTGGATTTTAAATCTACCGCAAGAGCTTTGCTCTTTTCCGGAACCGATCTCTTAGAGATCCAAAAAGGCATAATCTTTGAGTAGTAAACCCCAATGTCTTCGAAGATCAGGCATTTCTCCACTGATCTTTGAGGATCTATGGAATTTTAATTCCATTTTTTGTTTCCCCGTCATGGGGGTTTCTGGAATTTAATTCCACTGTTTTAAAAGGAATTTGATCCTTATTACAGAGCTTAGCTCTGAAAGATCAAGAAGGCCTTTTGGGAATTGTATTCCTTGGTGTTCTTGAGTATATTTCCATTATAGGGTTTTACCCTTATTTCTACAAATTTGAACTTGTTGGGTATTTTAACCGAACTCATTTTTCTTTGAGGATGCCCAGAGTTTGTTTAAACTCCAGTGTCTATTTAATGAGAATCCTTTTTGATTCTCACAATGATTATCTTGTCTCGTCATTGGTGAGCCACCATATTGATTTTGTGGGGTCCATTAGTTTTGCAGCCAATGGTCCCGTGAAACAAGCATCTGTAAGGTTAGTCTAGCACCCTATGAAGAGTTTTGAAGCATCACATGACCCAAAGTTTTAATTTTTATGGTGCTAAACTAACATGCAAAGGGATCGATCCTAGAAAATTAGGGTTGTAAAACTTTAAGCTAATAAAGATTAGGGTTTGAAGGCTACAACCTTTGTAGCTCCCCTTTTCTAGACTCCTTGGTGTCTTGGGTGTTGAATCGAGGTACTCTTGAAGTTCCCTTGCGTCCACGACGATCCACCACGGAGTACTCCGTCCAAGCTCGCTACTTTGGAAAACCGAAGGAAACACTCTAATCAAGTTGGCTAGACTTGAGTAGAATGATGTTGTGGTTTGGAATCTCACTTCAAAAACCTTTCTTTAGTTGTATTTAACTCACTAGAGAAGACTAGAGAGGAAAAATGAAGGAGGATGAAGATGGTGGCTAATTTAAACAAGAGGTGTAAAAAGATAACCTTGAGTTAAAAACAAAATGAAATATATATCACTATATATATTTATTTCCTTCTTAACTTCAACCATGATTAAATCATAGATAGTTAATTTAACTTGGGTTTTAAATGATAAAGAGAAGGATAACCCTAGGTTAGTGGTAGTTGAGATAGATTAGGTTAGAAGAAGAATGTAGAAGCAAGAATGTTTATCCTTTCCTTTTTCATTTTACTTTAAAACCAAAATTAAATAATAATCCATTATTTAATCTATGGTGTGAGTCTTATATTGCCACCATTTCCATATGCAATCAACCATGATGGATGGGTGTATGTATGTATACATGTATGCACATCTACATGTGCATGAAACTAGAAAGGAAGAAAGAAACACATGCATGCATGCATACATCCATCAAACCCTAGAAAGGTTTCAAGTGAGAAAACTAATGGTTAGATGATAAATCAACACTTAATTTATCAATCCGGTCATATCTCATATGACCCCACCAAAAGCAGGCCACCCGATCAATGTTCGGTATCATATACGCACATTTCAATCGGGTGCAAGCGCATATCGCATACGCGCACCACAACGTTTCGCCTGGACTGGGTAACTCCTCTGTGGGACTCTAAGACTCTTCAATACGCCGGCAGAGGGTGATGATCATATCAGGTACCCCCAAACCGCAAGCGGTCAGCTAAACGTAACGGCCACCCGGGTATTGAGCGATCAGAAGAAAACAAGCGAACCTGTTACAACTCCCGTCGAGCCATCCGGCAACACTACCGTACAGTCCGGTCTCTTCGTCAGATATGCTGCATATCGAGCCTAGGGATGGTCACGTCGACCCTAATAACTCAATAAGTCGTGCCGGTGAATGGTCTATAACAGATTGAGAAACTACTGATAACACTTATCAGCAAATCTCAGCAGCCCTGGCCAGGGACTTGCTGTTATAACCAGTCGGGCACAACACAGCATCAACTCCCAATATCGGGAGAGACGAAACCCCTCCTATCGCTCATCGTCTTCGTGTGTCTCGGGACTGTACCCAACGGCCACCTGTTTGCACGACTCAGTAGAGCCGTGGTAGGGTGGCAATCAAAGTACTGTGGGAGAACACACAAGACTCCATGACGATCTCGGGTCTACAGACTAACCTGTACCAGTGTCACCTGAGAACTGCTATCCGACGATAGATATAATTCTATATAGGAGTTCTCGGTGAGTCCGTCCAGTGTACCCAGTCACCACTGAGCACCCGTATATGATCTTGATGTCAAACATCGATGAATGTGGGATCTTTCATCGCCCATCGTATGGGTCCAGTATCATATACGCTAGTCTACTCTGGTATATCAATGCCCCGTCTCGATATACCTACGACTAGGGACGTTCCAGGATATGCTTATAGACTACAGATGTCCCACTAGTATGATCTCCATCATAATTAGAGTAGTCAAGCCGATATCCTCAGGGCTTTATCAGCATGTATGAATGAATAAAAGCATGATCAAATCAACATGTCAGATAAAGAAAAACCAGATAGCATACTATCATGTCGAGCAAGAATGCAAACTGAATATATATGCATGTATAGATACATCCACTATCACATAATGGCCTCTAGGGAATACATATATCCAACAATCTTCCACTTGCACTAAGGCCAGTTATTGGCATATGTCATACCCAACATCTCAAAAAGTCGCTCATGCTGTGGCTGAGGGAGGGCCTTGGTGAGTGGATCCGCGACGTTGTTCGTTGTGTCTACTCTTAATCTCGATCTCGCGGCGATCAACAATCTCCCGGATCAAATGAAAGCGCCTCAGGATGTGTCTGGACCGCTGATGGGATCTGGGCTCCTTGGCTAACGCCATAGCCCCATTATTATCACAATACAAGGGTATTGGATCAATAATGGTTGGAACTACTCCTAGCTCCGAGGCGAACTTCTTCATCCAGACGGCTTCCTTGGCGGCATCATTTGCAGCAATGTACTCAGCTTCCATCGTAGAGTCTGCAACGGTATCTTGTTTGGAACTCTTCCAACTTACCGCCCCTCCATTGAGGGTAAATACAAACCCTGAGATAGATTTGCTGTCATTCTTATCGCTCTAGAAGCTCGAATCGGTAAAGGCCTCCATTTGGAGATCTGTATTACCATACACCAAGAACAATTCTTTAGTCCTTCGTAAGTACTTAAGAATGTTCTTCACAGCTGTCCAGTGGTTCTCCCCTGGGTTGGATTGATACCTGCTTACAACACTAAGTGCATAAGCTACATCTGGGCGTGTACATAACATCACATACATTATAGATCCTACTGCCGAAGCATAAGGTATAATGCTCATGCGAGCTCTCTCTTCATCGGTCTTTGGACAAGAATCCTTGGAGAGAGTGACTCCATGGCAAGCGGGTAAGGCACCCCGCTTGGAGTCTTCCATACTAAACCTTTTTAGGATGGTGTTGATGTACCTGGTTTGGGACAATCCCAATAACTTTTTGGATCTATCCCTATAGATCCTTATGCCCAGGATGTATGTGGCATCACCCAGGTCCTTCATGGAGAACCTCAGTGATAAGAATGATTTGACCGACTGTAGCATAGGAATATCATTTCCTATCAGAAGAATGTCATCCACGTACAATACGAGGAATGTGACAGCTCTTCCTACAGCTTTCTTATAAACACAAGGTTCATCTGGATTTTTGATGAAATCAAACTCTTTGATAACATCATCGAAACAGATGTTCCAGCTCCGAGATGCCTGCTTTAACCCATATATGGATTTAAGCAGTCTACATGCTTTCTCGCTGCTCCCACTGTCAATGAAGCCCTCTGGCTGATCCATATAAACGCATTCTTCTAAATCTCCATTTAGAGATGCTGTTTTAACGTCCATCTGCCAGATTTCATAGTCGTAGTGAGCAGCAATAGCAAGTAGGATCCGAATGGATTTAAGCATGGTTACTGGCGAAAAAGTTTCGTCATAGTCCAAACCTGGTCTTTGACGAAAACCTTTCGCTACAAGTCTTGCCTTATAGGTCTCTACCTGCCCATCCACACCAATCTTTCTTTTAAAGATCCATTTGCACCCTACAGTTTTTACCCCAGAGGGTACAACGTCCAAAGTCCATACTTTGTTGGTGTATATAGACTCCATTTCGGATCTCATGGCATCCAGCCACTTCACAGAGTCACCACTCGTGATAGCTTGCTGAAAACTGGTAGGATCATCATCATCCATGATGCAATCTTCTCCGTTACCATCAATGAGGAAACCGTAGTACCTCTCCGGTGGGCGAGAAGTCCTACCAGATCTACGGAGTGGCCGAGGTTCTTCAGTTTCTGTTGCAACAGCCGGTTCAACCAAATCGTCATTTGTAGTTTGTGCCTCCAGAACCTCTTCTAGATCTACCACCTTGCCATCATCTTTATCTGTGAAAAACTCTTTTTCCAAGAATGTGGCATACTAAGAAACAAACACTTTTTGTTCCTCTTTGTGGTAGAACAGATATCCATAAGAATTCTTTGGATATCCCACAAAGTTACACATGACTGACCGTGTCTCGAGTTTGTCCGGATTCTGCTTTTTAACATAGGCCGGGCAACCCCAAATCTTAATTCTTTTAAGAGATGGTCTCTTCCCATTCCATATCTCATATGGCGTGGTAGACACGGCTTTGGTTGGAACCCTGTTTAGCAGAAACGCTGCAGTCTCCAATGCATGTCCCCAAAACGAGACTGGTAACTCAGCGTCACTCATCATGGACCGGACCATATCTAATAGGGTCCTATTCCGTCGTTTTGACACACCGTTGTGCTGTGGTGTGTAAGGAGGAGTGAGCTGAGAGAGAATCCCATTCTCTTTTAGGAAGTTTGCAAATTCTGTACTGAGATACTCTCCACCTCGATCTGATCGAAACATCTTAATACTCAAGCCGGTTTGTTTTTCTACTTCTTGTTTATATTCAATGAATTTCTCGAAAGCGTCGGACTTGTGCTTTAATAAAAATACATGACCGAATCTTGAGAAGTCGTCAGTGAATGTAATGAAGTATGAAAAACCGCCTCTAGCCTGTGTAGACATTGGCCCACATACATCACTATGTATGAGGCCAAGGAGCTGAGTAGCTCTTTCTCCGTGTCTGGTAAACGGAGTTTTGGTCATTTTACCCTTGATACAAGACTGGCAAGTCGCATAAGATTTATATTCAAAAGAGTTTAAATATCCATCTTTGTGTAACTTGTTTAGTCTTGTTTCGTTAATATGACCAAGTCTACAATGCCAAAGAAAAGCTTCATTTAATTCTGAAAGTTTTCTTTTATTAGTGTGTTGTATACTGAAAACTGTGTGTTGATTTAGGACATATATTCCGTTATTAAGCGTACCATACCCAACCAACATTTGATTTAGGTGAATGTTCATAACATTGTTCTGCAACACAAAATTATATCCTTCATTGTCCAACAAAGAAACGGATATTATATTACATAGCATACTTGGTACAAAATAACATGGATTCAAAATCAAAATATATCCAGATGGCAACCCCAAGTGATACTCTCCCACTGCGACTGTATGTACATTGGAACCATTTCCAACGCGAAGAGTCTGGTCACCTGTCCTCAAAACCTTGCTATTTCTCAGCCCCTGCATAGAATTGCAAATGTGAGAACCTGAACCGGTATCCAATACCCAGGAAACAGAGTTTATAGAAAAACAGTTTTCAGTCACAAACGCACCTGAAGCGGAAGCATCACCATGCTTCTTCTTGAGACTTAAGTACTCTGTGCAATTGCGCTTCCAATGTCCTGTCTTGTGGCAATGAAAACATTCGCCTTTCCCCGGGTCTCCAGCTGTGGACTTTTCCTTTCCCTTCACCTTTTTGACTCCGCCCCTAGGATTAGTGGGTTTCTTCTTTTTCTTTCCCTTGGCCTTAGCTTTCGGGCGAGAAGAAGAAGACTGTCCAATAGTCATAACGGGAGTCTTTGCTGACTTCATAGTGCTCTCTGTACTCCTTAACATATTAAGGAGTTCAGGGAGTTCCTTCTCCATGCCATGCATGTTAAAGTTCACTATGAACTGAGCAAAAGTGGAGGGAATGGACTGCAGAATAATATCTATATATTGTTCATTGTCCATCGTCCATCCAAGGTCCTCAAGCTCTTCTATAAGAGCTATCATCTTCAAAACATGGTCTCCAACTGGTGTGCCAGGGGCCATTCGCATCTGAAACAGTTTCTTTGATGCTTCGTATCGTAATACGCGGGATTGCTCCCCATACAACTCCTTTGTATGGAGCAATATACCGTGAATGTCCATGTCCTCGTGCTGCTTTTGATGTGTGTTGTCCATCGATGCAAGCGCGAGGTATTTTGCCGTGGCATAGTCAGCGTCCCATGTCTTGCGGACTTCAATGTCCGCAACTGAGGATTTTGGGCCTGGGACGGGCGGGGCTGAAGCCGTGAGGACATATGATACTTTATCATAAGTCAAGGCGATCTTCAGATTCCTTAGCCAGTCTTTATAGTTGGTCCCATTCAGTTTGTTTTTATCTAGTAGAAGCTTAAGTCCAGTCATTGGTATCTGCCATTAAGAGAGAGAAAAGAACACACTCAGCGAAAGCTCTTGCACAGATTAGATTGGTTTATTATCTTGTCTAATCGATGTTTCCTACTGCTTTTTATCAAGTTTTTCTTTCAAACCTTAAAAAGAAAAACTAGCCAGGATTAATTACAG
This sequence comes from Agapanthus africanus, assembly GCA_030015575.1. NCBI lineage: Eukaryota > Viridiplantae > Streptophyta > Magnoliopsida > Asparagales > Amaryllidaceae > Agapanthus > Agapanthus africanus. Next base: position 318,525,856 of record JASDDO010000010.1, read on the forward strand.
TCTACAACTTCGCTAACCGTTCAGCCAGGCCAGTGTCGGTACTTTAAGGGAGGTTCCCCGTGCTTTCGCACGGACCTAATTAGAGTAAACCTCGTTTTCCCAGAGGCGGAGCCCCGTTAACACCTTTCTAGACACCTAATGAGTTAGCTAATTGTAAACTGTAAAACTCTCCTAGGAGCAACTATTGCCCACAGTGGGATCGGGATCCAACCATCACATGGAAGATATGCAATCTCATTGCAAATTTCAACACTTGAAATTCCCGATGTAATTTTTACCCCTAGTACTTATGACCTTAACTATGGTCAACAAATCATAAGTACCAGTCAAGTTCTACCCGTCATTTCTTGATCAATTAGACCCACCCATATGACCCTTAACTATGGTCAACAAAGTCGCATGAATGTCCTAATTAATCTGCATCATATGCAGTGTAGGAAGACATCACTTAGCTACCGTACACTACGCCTTAACTAAAGTCAACAAACGTAGCACGAATACTAAGTACTCTACTTCCTAAAATGACGGAGGGTTGCGAATGATTTTTAAGAAAATCTTTAACGCTTTGAACTTGATATCGTTGTAGAATCAAACAGTTTTCAAAAGGAGTGGCTTAAGCTCCGCAGTTTTGAAATGTAGCTTTTTCATAAATAGCCGAGTAGTTTTTAAATCCGATTCTACAACATCTTTTTAGGTTTATTCTCTTTACATTAATCACATTAATGTAATCCCATCATTTAAGTCCTTAAGCCAATCACAGAAAAGAAACGAAAATAACACGTACGCTTATGCCATCCGCATTCGCCGCAATGTTCCGTTATGCACCGTTAGGTTACTTAACTAACGGCATACCGGGACGGGACTAGCGCGGGTGTAAAACATAAGCAACGTCTACTATATATCATATATATAATATGTCATTCGTCTCAGATATCACAGAACACAGGCAGCAGAAACATAGATATAACGTGGGATATCCTAGGACGTCCGTATTTAGTATTTAGCCAGAATAGAAAATACGGATTCCACAGTCGCGATGAATAGCCAAGCCCACACCCTGGACCCCTACGAGAGCGGCAAGTGACCCTACCAATCCTGGAGTTTAGGAGACCCGGTCTCGACTCCTCGAGATGGCCTCCCACTGAACCCCAGAACCCTATCACCTGTGCTCCCCTCCTTGGGTCCATCCTAATGCGGAAAAGTAAATAATATACAACACTGGTGACACAACCTCAACCTGGAAGTGCCCTAAATAAAAGAATATTACATTACATTTGAATTTACATGAATGAAAATATAAAACTCTCATCTCACAAAAACCCCCCGGCTATTCGATCGTGACAATCCTGCACATCATATCTCAGCAACACATAATATCACATATCATCAACGTAAGTAAGTATGCGTACCCCGATTGTCGTTGATGTATAGCAACGAAACCGGCGATATCGTACATACTACACTTACGGTCACAGAAAAGAAAGTGTAAAACTACAATATTTGGAATCCAGATTCTCTTTAGACATCATAAATGCGAAATATCACATATTTCGTATTTCATGCCTACACTATATGAATTCCACATATTGTATCACATTCCAGACAAACAGACAGTATTAAAGTTTTCGAACGAACGATCAAGCACCCAAGATTCACTAAAGCTCAACACTTGAGCAGGGTTCAAAAAATCCGGAGTGTGACACAGTAGTAGCGGTCCAGTCATAGAAGGGTCAAGCCAACGCCTCACATGTGGCACGCCGTACTGCCCTAAACCCTAGGGTTCAAAGGGCAGTTCGAGACGGTCACATGATCGAGTTAAGGTTTGTTGTCTTCTAGAGGGACCACCGCAAAAAGACTTGCACATATCTCCAAAGTATTTAAACCCCGTGAATAGTGAGTAAATGATACTCGTTCAAACACTTCAATGCTTTCTAATTTACCCGGAAAAACTACGAAATGAAAATCCCGATCGAATTGACGAGTCCACAACCATCTCCAGAATATTTCAAAACCAAATACAGATTAAAAATATCCAAAATTTTATACAAGCAGATTCATGAATTACTGTACAAACGGTATCCATCAAATCATATATACGGCCGCGGAAGCGCGGCCTAAGCAAGCTTAGGCCGCATTTCCGCGGCGAGAATCACTGTTCACTGGAAAATTTTTGTACCGTAATCCTTATTTTTTCCTGCTGTATTTTTTACATATTTTTAATTCTGCAAATTGTCAAATTTTAGAAAATTTCCAGAGAGCACCCTAAAATACCGTATTTTTGTCCGATCGGGGTTTTCACTTCGTAAAAACGTCACCTAATGTTCTAGGTCGGCTCTGATACCAATGTAAGGTTAGTCTAGCACCCTATGAAGAGTTTTGAAGCATCACAAGACCCAAAGTTTTAATTTTTATGGTGCTAAACTAACATGCAAAGGGATCGATCCTAGAAAATTAGGGTTGTAAAACTTTAAGCTAATAAAGATTAGGGTTTGAAGGCTACAACCTTTGTAGCTCCCCTTTGCTAGACTCCTTGGTGTCTTGGGTGTTGAATCGAGGTACTCTTGAAGTTCCCTTGCGTCCACGACGATCCACTACGGAGTACTCCGTCCAAGCTCGCTTCTTTGGAAAACCGAAGGAAACACTCTAATCAAGTTGGCTAGACTTGAGTAGAATGATGTTGTGGTTTGGAATCTCACTTCAAAAACCTTTCTTTAGTTGTATTTAACTCACTAGAGAAGACTAGAGAGGAAAAATGAAGGAGGATGAAGATGGTGGCTAATTTAAACAAGAGGTGTAAAAAGATAACCTTGAGTTAAAAACAAAATGAAATATATATCACTATATATATTTATTTCCTTCTTAACTTCAACCATGATTAAATCATAGATAGTTAATTTAACTTGGGTTTTAAATGATAAAGAGAAGGATAACCCTAGGTTAGTGGTAGTTGAGATAGGTTAGGTTAGAAGAAGAATGTAGAAGCAAGAATGTTTATCCTTTCCTTTTTCATTTTACTTTAAAACCAAAATTAAATAATAATCCATTATTTAATCTATGGTGTGAGTCTTATATTGCCACCATTTCCATATGCAATCAACCATGATGGATGGGTGTATGTATGTATACATGTATGCACATCTACATGTGCATGAAACTAGAAAGGAAGAAAGAAACACATGCATGCATGCATACATCCATCAAACCCTAGAAAGGTTTCAAGTGAGAAAACTAATGGTTAGATGATAAATCAACACTTAATTTATCAATCCGGTCATATCTCATATGACCCCACCAAAAGCAGGCCACCCGATCAATGTTCGGTATCATATACGCACATTTCAATCGGGTGCAAGCGCATATCGCATACGCGCACCACAACGTTTCGCCTGGACTGGGTAACTCCTCTGTAGGACTCTAAGACTCGTCAATACGCCGGCAGAGGGTGATGATCATATCAGGTACCCCCAAACCGCAAGCGGTCAGCTAAACGTAACGGCCACCCGGGTATTGAGCGATCAGAAGAAAACAAGCGAACCTTTTACAACTCCCGTCGAGCCATCCGGCAACACTACCGTACAGTCCGGTCTCTTCGTCAGATATGCTAAATATCGAGCCTAGGGATGGTCACGTCGACCCTAATAACTCAATAAGTCGTACCGGTGAATGGTCTATAACAGATCGAGAAACTACTGATAACACTTATCAGCAAATCTCAGCAGCCCTGGCCAGGGACTTGCTGTTATAACCAGTCGGGCACAGCACAGCATCAACTCCCAATATCGGGAGAGATGAAACCCCTCCTATCGCTCATCATCTTCGTGTGTCTCGGGACTGTACCCAACGGCCACCTGTTTGCACGACTCAGTAGAGCCGTGGTAGGGTGGCAATCAAAGTACAGTGGGAGAACACACAAGACTCCATGACGATCTCGGGTCTACAGACTAACCTGTACCAGTGTCACCTGAGAACTGCTATCCGACGATAGATATAATTCCATATAGGAGTTCTCGGTGAGTCCGTCCAGTGTACCCAGTCACCACTGAGCACCCGTATATGATCTTGATGTCAAACATCGATGAATGTGGGAACATTCATCGCCCATCGTATGGGTCCAGTATCATATACGCTAGTCTACTCTGGTATATCAATGCCCCGTCTCGATATACCTACGACTAGGGACGTTCCAGGATATGCTTATAGACTACAGATGTCCCACTAGTATGATCTCCATCATAATCAGAGTAGTCAAGCCGATATCCTCAGGGCTTTATCAGCATGTATGAATGAATAAAAGCATGATCAAATCAACATGTCAGATAAAGAAAAACCAGATAGCATACTATCATGTCGAGCAAGAATGCAAACTGAATATATATACATGTATAGATACATCCACTATCACATAATGGCCTCTAGGGCATACATATATCCAACAACATCATGTTTTTTTAATTTTATTTTATATTATTTTATTATTATTTTCTTATTATTATATTTTTTAAATGGTTTTTTTTATTTCAGGAACGATGGCCTCACTTCTTGACTTTCCTTACACTCGCTCAGAAGCCGCTTTTCCGCAGTCGCCATCAGACGAGGAAGTTATGGCGATAATTAGGGCGCATGACAAGTACCGTACCAGTCTTCTCTTATAGGGTGTGTGGTACGGTCATATCATCGGGGGCCGCCATAGCTTTATTTGTGAAGTGCCAACAGAACCTATCCACTCGATGCCATTGATAGAGCGTCCGCGCTCAGCTTATACGGTGGAAGCGGTTAATTGGACCCTCATGGGCCGGCTTGAGCCGTCGACGTTGGGGATACCTAATCATCCTATGATGCCCATTGATATCTTAGGATGTCGGATATGCCAGGGCGAAGCCCGACCTTGGGGGCAGGTGTATAAGGTAGGCATTACCCCACGCCATCCAGTGGGCTACCTTTCCTGGGCTCGATACATTCTTTCCGCCCAACGCGCACGGCTGTAGAAAGTTAGATTGTACTAAGCAGTGTATGCGTTGTTATTCTATTATCATGCCCCTCACGTCTAGTGGGTCAGAGCTTTCTTGAAGCAATGGAATCTTCCTACAAACACATTCTTGCTAGGGGACCGTGAAGTCTCAATCTCACTGGAGGAGTTTCGTGAAATTTCAGGATTGCCGATCAGGGGAGAGCATTACGAAGAGTTACTGCCTCTTGATGGGTACATCTTTGCTACGGCGCCTGCTATGCTTGATGGTCTAACGACTGAGAATTCCGTTCACCACAAGTTCCCGAGTCTAATCAAGGCCTTGGGTATTTTTGAAAAGCTGTTCGTGACATCGGAAGGGCAAGGTGTCACCTTTGATGCTTTCATTGCCTGCTTTCTCCGTGAGGATGTCTTATCCAAGAAGGCTCCAAAATTCGCGAAAATTGAAAATCCTTTTGGATTCGGGTTGAAGAAACTGCTGGCCAAAGAAGAAGACCTGCCGCAGTTTTATATTCCAAACTCGTTGGCCGTGGCTTTCGATACGATCTTGGCCCATGGCATGGACGAAGAAACTTTCTTCGTCGACTTTATCAGTCTTTGGCTCAGCTGGTTTGCCATGCCGATGCATCGCCGCTTTATGAGAGCCTCTGTCTTTTATCCTGCTCATCGCATAGCTGAAGGAGCACGATTAGCTGTTGGCATTGCAGGGTTGTCGCATCTATATCACGGGTTAACCGTTGCCGCTAATACTTCGAATCCGGGTGCGAATACCGTGAATTTCTCCATCCACTACTTCATGTCGTGGATCGAGATGCATGTGTTAGGAGCGTTTGCTGCGCACCAACGACCAGATGTTTATGAATCATATACTTTCCCGCGGATCATGAGGTTGGTTGATGCTTCCGCTCCCGATCGGACCCAGTCAGGGGCTCTCCACGTACTGCTGAATCCATACTCAAATGAAGGCGGAATGGTTTTCAGCGATTGAGTCCTTTCTGCTCCAGCGGGGCCCGTTCAGTAATTGTTTGATTTGTCGAAGGGTAGGGTTCCGGCTTTAAAGCCTAAGGAGATTATGCATCTATACTCAATAAGGCCGGGTTATTTAGTGTTCCGCCAGAATGACACTGCTCTCTTCATGCGGTATAATCCGCATCGCTTCGCCCAGCAGCTAGGTTACAACCAGAGCGTTCCTCTCGAGGCATTTTTAGTTGAGCATGCCCACTCCTTAGAGGTTACTCGCGATGTCATTCACTATTTCATACGGTTAAACATGGGCTCCCCCTTCATGATCCCGGGGCCCGACCATCTTCCGAGGCCTGCGGGGTCCTTCAAGGGTTAGTATCGCCATTGGATAGGCCCCGTCATTGCAGAGGAGAGACGGGTGCTTTTCGAGTGTAGAGTTCCCGTTCTATCTTAGGTCACCAGCTCCTCATTACGGCCGCGGTCGGTGGTTCGCCCTGCTCTGAGGGATAGCGGTTCGGTTCTTATCCCTAAAACTGCAGAAGTAGAATCAGCCCCTCGCACTACTGGTATGCCGGTGCGTAGTGGAGCCAAAGAGAAAGTTTCTGATAAAGCACCCGCGGTGGTGTCACCAAAGGGTGCTACTGAAGGTGAAGTTGGGCAGCGCCGTGCCAAAGCACCAAAAGGAGGAAGCGCTCCTCCGGTAGCGTTAGCACAGGCTCTAAAAGGAGAAAGAAATCGGTCGCTGGCCTACTCGACACTTTGCTTGAATCCGAGCTCTTTTTTCAGGACGAGCCGATATCTATGCAGGAGCCGGATGACGGTCTTCTTTTTCCTGGTTCGTCTGCCGAGGAGGCTGCGCAATTGGCCGAGGCTTTAAGGCGCTCACGAGATGAGACTGAAAACGTGCGCGTCCTGAAGAAAGCCTTCCCTTCCGTTGTATTCTACAACGTTGACCCATCATTACGTAGGGTACACATGGGTCCTCTGTTAATGGAAGAAGAACGGGCTTTCAAACAGCCCATCTCGATTGTTTCTAAAGACGAGCTTGCACTGAAGACATGCAGTCATTTACTTGCGGTTGATACCCGGCGAGCGCATATGATCAAAAAAGAACAACGACACGAAAAGGCCATACTTCAGGCTTCTTGGCGTATTGGTATGCGTATTTTTCGTGTCTTTCTTTTGGAGAGTAATTTGTATTGCTTTCACATCTTCTTATTTTTGCAAAAACTCTACAGGGACTTCTGCAGTAAAAGTGGGTTTGAGCCCAGATCGAGCCATGGCTGCGGATTCTACAAATATCTCTCGTGACACACCGTAGGGTGTAGAGGAGATTACTGAACCTACTACCCTTGCCGTGGAGCTCCCGGTGGTGGCTTCTGTCCCTTCAGCGTCTACTCCTCCGGCAGAGATGGTCTTGCCGACCATAGATCCCATGGATATCTCTAGTGACGCACCGGAGGGTGTAGAAGAGATTGCTGAAACTGTTATCCCCGCCTCAGGGCTTTCCACAGCGGCTTTCATCCCCTTATTGGAGACTTCCATGCCGGCTGTAGATTTCACAAATATCCTCAATGATGCACCTGAGGGTGTAGAGGAGGCTACCGAAGCTGCCATCCTTCCAGTTCAGGGCGGACGAAGCATCAAAGGTAATCTTCTATACATACACATTTTTTTAACGATCCCTCCGTTATCTAAACTTTTCCTTTCCTCAAAATTGCGGGAGCCGACGGCTTCCATCGTGGACCTTTCCCCAAGGAAAACCTTCCAGCGATTGCTTGACATGGCGGCCCTACAAGCGATACCTCCACAAAGCATAGTACTCTCTTCTGGCCAAGGTCGGTATTCTTTTGCCCATTTTGTTTTATATTTTTATCATGATGCTAATATGCCCTTCATTTTAAATCACAGTTCTAGAAGGCGACGACGAAGTCGAGATTCTTGATAGACCTGGGGATCTCTTAAGCCCGCCGTGCATGACTGTGGGTAAGTGACGTTTTATTTTTGGCATCGCTTTTCTTTACTCTATATTTGAAAATATAATTGACCACACATATATCTTCACAGCTTTTCCACCCCTGACTCCATTAGAGTCTCGGATCCCCATGCCACCAGGTCCTTACGCCCGACGCGTATCTGAGAGGATGTCAAAACAGAGCGTTTATTCCTTGGCGGCTCTCATCGAAGAACTTCGCGCTGGTACTTCTATCGCGGCCGAAGAATTCGCTGCTGAAGCCAACGCTTCCTTATCTGTTCTTGCCACTTATCATGACGAGGCATTGGTGCGGACCTGGGTTGAGTATTGTCACAGATTGGAGGCCTGTCTACATGGGATTGAATGTATACGCCTTCCCTCCGTCCTCTTTTCTGTAAAAGAGAGCCTGCATGGATGGCTCGAATGATGTGCGGCTAATCTCCAGTCATGCGAGAAAAGGCTTAACCGGAAGTTTTCGGTGAGGGAATTAGCTTCAAAGGCTTTAGGGAAACTTCAAGCCCAGCTCACCGTCAAGACCACTCGTGCATATGAAATTTGGTAGGTGCTTCAAGAGGACATCACAGAAGTTGTGGCTCTTGATAAAACTGTTATTTTTACATGTGAGATGGTTGAATCCCACAAAGTCACCGAGAAAGAGCTTGAAAGTCAGTTCGTTTCATACCAGAATCAACAGGCACATGCAGGGACTCGTCTTGTGGCACTAATAGAGCTCGAAGTAGAAGTCTAGCGGAAAAACGACGAACTTGCTGGCTTATTGAACCGTCCGCCGGCTTAGACAATTTTGTCGCTGTATATTATCCCTCTCTTTTTTTACTTGTATTCATTTTTATTCATAAATGAGAGTATCTTGTATTCATTTTGTTTCATGAATAAAAGACATATTTAATTTCATACTAGCGCTTCTCTTTCTGTCGATATCTTGTCTTGGCGTAAAGTAGTTTATATACTCATTTCGGAGTTTATTCAGTTTACCTCCCTTGGGTTTATAGGAAAACTTATCCTAACGTTATAGATAACCCTTGCTCTTTGCGGCAGAAGTCCGTTAGGCTTTGTGGTACTAGGGTTTTAGTCCGTGGTACCGTCGCGTTGGCTGATGCATTCCCCGATATGCAGTCTTTACGCTGATGTTCGAGTAGCCCCGCGATTATCATGTCTCTGATCCCTTTGGGGGTTGGACAAGACGTCTTCAAATAATCTTCTTAGGAAGTTTGACCGTCGGAAGAGCAAGCGTTGGGAATTTTGCCATGCCGCTTTTTACTTGAGGTTAGGCTCGGTTTGGGAGCCCCGATGAGTCATAACCACTCTGCACTGGTGTGGGATGATCTCCGATAGTCTTTTTGGTTTTATTTGAGTTACCGTCAAGACCCTGAAGCTAGGAATTTTGCCTTCGCTTCCTTTTGATTTAGCTATTTTCGAGCCTTTGTTGACATTGCGTCTACCGTAATGAGAAGAATGTCGGAATAGTATTTAGGTTGTTTTGTGAACCGTTAATACTTGGAGCTAGGAATTTTGCCATGGCTCCATTTTGTTTCGACTCTAGGGTCTTTTGTTGACGTCGTGTCTGCATCCTGCTGAAGTGAGAAGGAACGTTGTTGCTGACATTGCGTCTGCTGTAACGAGACAAATGCTGAGATAGTCTTCAGGTTGTTTTGTGGACCGTCAAGACTTGGGGCAGGGAATTTTGCTATGGCTCCGTTTTGTTTTGACCCTGGGGTCTTTGTTGACGTCGCGTTTGCATCCTGCTGGAATGAGAAGGTACGTCGGGGTTGTCTCTATGTTGTATATGAACCGTCAAGATCTGGCTCTCCCTTTGATGGAGCCTGGTGGGAAAACATGGTTCCCTTTTTCACTTGTGCCCATGGATTGTATACAGGGGTCGGTATAGACTCACCTGCAGGGCAGAAGTTTTATTTTTTTTCCTTTCCGCGATGCTCTATCATTTCAGCTTTTTATATCACGAAAGTCGCGATGCACAATCATTTCGGCTATTTATCGCGGTGCCTAATCATTTCGGCTATTTTTATATTTTTACTCGCTGCTTTTTATTGCGAGTTGCCCAAACATTTCGGCTATTTTTATATGCATATATTTTTTGCTCACTGATTTTTGTTTCGAGTTGCCCAAACATTTCGGCTATTTCATATACATATATTTTTTGCTCGCTGATTTTTATTGCGAGTTGCCCAAACATTTCGGCTATTTCATATGCATATATTTTGCTCGCTGATTTTTATTGCGAGTTGCCCCATCATTTCGGCTATTTTTATATGCATTTTTCGCTCGCTGATTTTTATTACAAGTATGGAACTTAAGATCTAATATCAATCTTAGCATCAGCATCGCTGCAACTGGAATGTTTCCAGGAGCGAATCATCATTTGCCGTGAAAGGACTTGGATTTTGCCACTGATTTAGGCATCAACATCGCTGCAACTGGGATATTTCCAGGAGAGAATCATCATTTTCCATGAAAGGACTTGGAGTTTGACACCGATTTAGGCATCAGTATCGCTGTAACTGGGATATTGCCAGAAGCGAATTGAATTTTGAGACTTTCAAGCCCACTGTTTTGTAAGAATTAAATTCTTAGGACTTAGTTTTTCTCTTAGGTTTGGGATCTGTATAGCAGAATCTCCCCGATGAGGATTGAATTCTCAACTTATAGGAAGATCTGCTTCTGCAGATCTTTCACTATGAGGAAGAACTAAGTTCTTATATAAAGGGTTAAACCCTTGTTTTGTTAGAGGAATTAAATTTCTATATGCTTTTTGGAAGAATTAAATTCTCTGAACTTAGATCTTCCCCTAGGTTTTGGATCTGCATGACAGAATCTCCCCGATGAGAATTAAATTCTTAACTTGTGGGAAGATATGCTTTTGCAGTTCTCAACCAGAAGAAGAACTAAGTTCATTTTAGAAGAGTTAAACTCTTATGGAGGTGAAAAAGAGATGAGACATTCTCTGTGTTTTGTTCCTTCTCTTACCTAGGTTTTTCTTTCTATTTTCTCTCTTTGACTTGAAGTTTATGGGGGGTTCTCTTTTTTCTTTTTTTCTCTCCTTTGTGTCTTTTGGCTCCTATTTATAGGAGAAAGAAAAGAATCAATTTGTTCAGAAAATCTCCTATTGAGAGATTTTGATTGATTTTATAATCAACCAAAATGATCTTTTAGATCAATCGGTGAATTTTATTCACCGTTGGATTTTTAATCGAAGGACTTCTGGTTTACAGAGGATATTTCTCATAAGATTAAGAAAATATTTCCCTATACAGAATCTCCTTTTGTAAATTGGTGATTTTTAATCACCATTGGAATTTTAATCCAACGGCGCTCTGCTTTATAGGGCACAATCTTTCTTATTTAGAAATATCTAAGGAAATATTTTCCAAATAGGGCTTTAATCCCTTTTATTTAGAATTTAATTCTATCGGTTCATAAGGCATAGAAGCCCATCATGTGTAGCATGTGACCCCACAAAGTTAAGCCCACCAAAGAGCGTCACGTGCTATCACGTGAATTTTTCTGGCCAATTGTTTGTTTTAAGAAGGCGCCTATATATTTCATATATAGAGGTCACGTGTCTGCACGTGAGGCTCAGTTTTAGCCTTGTTTTGTCAAGCGTAGTGCCTATCACGTGTGGGCACGTGATGCTCCATTTGGAGACTTTTCCCATTGCTTTTTATATTTATTATTCAGTTTTCATAAGGGAACAAATGCCCCCACAGCGTTATTGTCACGTGGCTTGCACGTGAGTGCAACGCTGTCACCTTTACAGCCGTTGGATTGCCTATAGGAACGGGGAGGTGAACCGCCCTTGTCACGTCTTATAAATGCAAGGGTTTGGTTCCTTAGGCAGCCACTGTTTCTTTCATATTCTTCCTTCTTCGTTTTCTTTGAGAATTTAATTCTCCTCCTCAGAGCTTAGTTCTCTGCCATTGTAATTCCAGAGTTAAACTTTGGATGCGAATCAAATATTCTCTTTACTTCCTTGCATAGTATGTGGTTGACGTCCATGGGTTATGCCTTTCTGTTTTGACTTGGCACAAAGTAGTTTACGTACTCTTGAGTAGCACCTCCATTTCAGTGGCATGTAAATTTGGCAAATGTGGCCTGTAGATAGTAAATAGCAGTCCATCTTAACCTCTTTATAGGGTAGCGATGGCTTAGGAAACAGGTTCAGGTCTGTTGCCTAAGACTTTTCAACTTTATGAGTCGTGAGGGTCCCATAAAGACTTTTCTCCCTACGAGTCGAGAGGATCTCGTAGGTGTATTTTCTCCTTATGAATCGTGACGATTCCTAAGTGTGTTTTCTTTTGAGTGTCATAAGGAACACACAAGAGAATTTCCTCCTTTACAAGTCGAGAGGACTCGTAAGTGGTTGGTGAGTTGACTTGTTTCCGAGTCGAAGCATTGCTCCAACGGGGAGGTCATTGGTTGACTTGCCCCGATTTTTGCGGTGTCGTGGTTAACTTGCCCCGATTTTTGCGGTGTCGTGGTTAACTTGCCTCGCTTTCTGTGGTGTCCTGGTTGACTTGCTCCGTTTTCTGCGGTGTTAGGGATGACTTACTCCGCTTTCTATGGTGTCGGGGTTGATTTGCTCCGTTTTCTACGGTGTCCGGGTTGACTTGCTCCGTTTTCTACGGTTTCAGGGTTGACTTGCTCTGTTTTCTACGGTGTCGGGGTTGACTAGCTCCATTTTCTACGGTGTCCGGGTTGAATTGCTCCGTTTTCTATGGTTTCGGGGTTGACTTGCTCCGTTTTCTAGGGTGTCGGGGATGACTTGCTCCATTTTCTACGGTGTCGGGGTTTACTTGCTCCGTTTTCTACAGTGTCGGGGTTGACTTGCTCCGATTTCTACGGTGTCGGGGTTGACTTGCTCTGTTTTCTATGGTGTCGGGGTTGACTTGCTCCATTTTCTACGGTGTCGTGGTTGACTTGCTCCGTTTTCTACGGTGTCGTGGTTGACTTGCTCCGTTTTCTACGGTGTCGTGGTTGACTTGCTCCGTTTTCTACGGTGTCGTGGTTGACTTTCTCCGTTTTCTACGGTGTCGGGGTTGACTTTCTCCGTTTTCTACGGTGTCGGGGTTGACCTGCTCCGTTTTCTATGGTGCTGGGGTTGACCTGCTCCGTTTTCTACGGTACCGGGGTTGACCTGCTCCGTTTTCTACGGTGCCGGGGTTGACGTGCTCCGTTTTCTACGGTGTCGGCGTTGACTTTCTCCATTTTCTCCGGTGTCGTGGTTGACTTGCTCCGTTTTCTACGGTGTCGGGGTTGACATGCTCCGTTTTTTATGGTGTCGGGGTTGACTTGCTCCGTTTTCTACGGTGCCGGGGTTGACTTGCTCTGTTTTCTACGGTGCCGGGGTTGACTTGCTCTGTTTTCTATGGTGCCGGGGTTGACTTTCTCAGTTTTCTACGGTGTCAGGGTTGACTTGCTCCGTTTTGTACGGTGTCAGGGTTGACTTTCTTCATTTTCTACGGTGTCAGTGTTGACTCTAGGTTGTCTGTGAACCGTAGAGTCTTAGAACTAGGGATTATGCCGTAGCTCTGTTTGGTGATGCTGTTTCCGTATCTTGCAGGAACGAGGATGAATGCCGTTGCCGATCTCCTGGGGTGCAGACGTTGCCGTTGAAATCTGACTCTCTCTTTGACAGAGTCTGTCGGGAAATGTGGTTCCCTTTTTGTTAATGCCCATGGATTGTATATAAGGGTCAGTATGGACTCGCCTGTAGGGCAAAAGTTTCATTTCATTTTTTAATTTCATTCCGCGATACTTTATCATTTTAGCTTTTTATATCGCGAAAGTCGCGATTGCCCAATCATTTCGGCTATTTTTTTTTACTAGTTGCTTTTTATTGCAAGTTGCCCAATCATTTTGGCTATTTTTGTATGCGTATATTTTACTTGCTGATTTTGTTGCAAGTTGCCCTATCCTTTAGGCTATTTCATATGCATTTATAGCTCGCTCACTTTTGTTGCGAGTATGGAACTTGTAATCTGGTGCCGATCTTAGCATCAGCATCGCTGCGACTGGAATATTTTCAGGAGCGAATCATCATTTGCCGTGAAAGGACTTGGAATTTGATACTGATTTAGGCATTAGCATCGCTACCACTGGGACATTTCCAGGAGCGAATCATCATTTGCCTCTGTCGATTTGAACAAAGGTGGCTTAGTAAACAGGGTTAGGATCCTGTCGACTAAGGCTTTTGACTTCATGAGCCGTAAGGGTCTCATAAAGGTGTTTCTCCCTACGAGTCGTGAGGATCTCGTAGGTGCGTTTTCTCCTTAGAAGTCGTAAGGACTTCTAAGTGGTGTTCTCTCTTATAATTCGTAAGGATCTCATAAGAGTATTTCTCTTTATAAGTCGAGAGGACTTACAAGTGTCGTTCACCACATGAAGACATTTCGCGCTATCAGTGGAACTTGGTGGGGGAGACGTTTATTTGTGCCTGTGGATTGTATACAAGGGTCAATATTGAACCGTTTGTAGGGCAGGCTGGGAAATGTGATGGCTTAAGAACAGGTTCAGATCCCTGTAGCTTAAGGCTTTTGAATCTTATAAACCGTGAGGGTCTTATAAGAGAGTTCTCCTTACGAGTCGTGAGGATCTCGTAAGTCTAATTTCTCTTCAGGAATCGTGGGGATCCCTAAGTGTGTTGCTCTCTTGTGAGTCGTAAGAATCTCACGCAGGTATTTTCTCCTTACAAGGTCGATAGGACCTTGCAAGTGTGCATGAATTTTTACGAGTCTGCGCCCTTTGGAGTTTTCACAAACTCGTCGGTAGCCCTGCTGTTTTTACTCACGTAGCCCTTTCGGGTTTTCATCCATGCTCATCTTGCTTATGGACGTACAAATTTTTTGGCGTCAGCCCAAGGATGCTGCGGTTTGTAGTAGTTTAAAGACGTTTCGGTCCGTAGCTAGTTTTAGGACATTTCGGTCTTTTGTTAGTTTAGGGACGTTTCCGTCCGTTGTTAGTTTAGGGACATTTCGGTCCATACCTAGTTTCAGGACATTTCGGTCGTTGTTAGTTTAGGGACGTTTCGGTCCGTTGTTAGTTTAGGGACGTTTCGGTCCGTAGCTAGTTTCAGGACATTTCGGTCCATTGTTAGTTTAGGGATGTTTCGGTCCGTTGTTGCCATTTTGGAGACAACGGTTTCGCTGGATACTACTTATAGAGTTTGGTCTTGGGAAGATAGCGAGCGAACATAGGCGTCGTCATCTATCGTTGACCTAGGCCATGACTCGTCAGACGTAGTATTTTTTCAAGAACCGGCCGTTTATTGGCCTGAAGGGTCTTTCTCCATGCATATCCATAAGCAAGTAAGCCCCACCTTGGTAGACTTTTTCTATGATGTACGGGCCCTCATAGTTTGGCTCGAATTTTCCTCATTTGGCACGATTGGGGATCATAGGTCTCTTGACCACTAGCATGAGTTCGCCTTGGCGAAATGCGCTCGGCCTAGTCAATCTCTCGTATGAGCACGTCATCATTGCTTTGTAAGCCTCCAAGTTTTGTTGCGCCATGAGACGAGTTTCATCGAGGGCGTCGAGCTCCTCAAGCCGAAGATGAGCATTCTCTTCGTCTGTTGGCTCGTAATGAACCGCCACTCATAAAGAGGGTAGCTTTATCTCCAAGGGGAGTACTACTTCAGCGCCGAATACCAATGCATACGGCGTTGTTTGTGGCCGTTTTGAACGTGGTCCGATACGCCCAGAGAGCTTCATGCAGTCTCTCATGCCAGTCATTCTTATTTTTGGACACCGTTTTCTTTATGATCTTCGTCAAGGTCTTGTTGAAAGCCTCGGCTAGACCGTTAGCTCGGGGATTATAGACCGAAGAGTATCTCCAGTCTATATTATGCTGCTGTGCGAAGCGGCTGATTCTGTGACTTCTGTAGGCCGGCCCGTTATCGGAGATAATCCGTTGTGGAGTGCCGAACTGATAGATGACGTGTGTCTTACAGAAATGGAGAATATTCTCCGTCTTCACTTCTATTAGCGGTACTGCTTCTGCCCACTTAGAGAAGTAATCGGTTGTCGCCAATATGAACTGATGTCCTCTGGATGACGCTGGTTCGATGGGCCAATTATGTCGGTTCCCCACATTTCGAACGACCAGCTAGCTACTATTGGGTGTAGCGGGCTTGGATGCTGGTGGATGAAGTCCCCGTGAATCTGGCACAAGTGGCACTGCTTTGCGTATTCGAGACAATCCTGAATCATCGTGGGACAATAGTAGCCTATCCTCTTGATCTTCAGCTTCATCTTTGGCCTGGCTTGATAAGAATCGCAGAGTCCGTCGTGAGTTTCTTGGACGACTCTCTTTGCTTCTTCCGGTCCCAGGCATCTTAGCCACAGAGAGCCAAACGATCTCCTATATAGTATATCGTTGAAGAAGGAGAAAGACAGAGCTCGTTTCATGAGCTGATCTCTTGAGGATGCATCTTCAGGTGTTCGACGTGATTTGAAGTAGTCTATAAAAACTTCTCTCCAATCCTTAGCTTTTTCCTGGTCTTTTATTTGTAGGGCTGTTTGCTTGGTCGCTTCCTTTTCTTCAGACGATTCCGGAGATATTTCCGCTAGTGCAAGAACCCGACGGCTTTGTACAACGATCCTTACGTCATCGAGGTTTTCGTCAGCCAGTTCTTTAGCGAGTTTGGCTAATGCATCCGCCTTGCTATTTTCTGTACGCGGTATGCTTTCCAGAATGTATGAGGGAATTTGAGTCAGCAATTGTTGCACTCTCTCACCGTACTTTACCAACTCTGGTTTGCATGTTTGATAGTCGCCGTTTACCAGACTAACGACCAGCTGGGAGTCTCCGTATATAAGGAGGTTCTCGATTTCCATGTTGACAGCGATCTCAAGACCTGCTATCAAAGTCCCATATTCTGATTCATTGTTTGTCCTCGGCTCCGTTAGGGAAAAGGCAAAGCGCATTATCCCTCCTTGCGGAGTCACGAAGATAAGGCCTACACCAGATTTGATTATGGCGGAGCTGTGCTTTCGCTTCTTCATAGAAGATGCCCCATCGAAATAGAGTTCCTGTTCATATCAGATTTTTGCATTTTTATATCGCCCATTCTTAATAACATTGCATATAAGTAGGTACTTTTGATCCATGTCTGCTAAATAGCTGCAGGTTACAGGTTCTCAGCTTGTTACAGTGAAATTCATGAAAAATCGCTACAAATGTGAGACTACGACCAACAACAAATGAATTCGTATGATACTGCCTACCAGTTCAAGGAACAAATGGAAAATCATTTAGACACTTTAATGCACAAAGAAAAAGGGCAACACAAGATCCAAGACTTCAACATGGAGCTCAAGGCAAAAGTCCACATCATTCTGCACCGTTGGAAGTATGGAAGGAGATTGAAGAGATTATGAGAAACCAAGTGAAGA
The DNA here is from genome assembly GCA_030015575.1 of Agapanthus africanus. Taxonomy (NCBI): domain Eukaryota; kingdom Viridiplantae; phylum Streptophyta; class Magnoliopsida; order Asparagales; family Amaryllidaceae; genus Agapanthus; species Agapanthus africanus. The sequence goes on from JASDDO010000010.1 coordinate 318,543,188, forward strand.
AAACAGAAGATAAAAGTAACATGAAGAAAACCTGAAGAAATGGGCCTATGAACCGACCAAATGGCCGCGGAATCGCGGCCAAACATGCACTTCTGCCGCGGTTCCGCGGCCGTGCAGTGCACGTGTCGGTGGCAGTGTCGGTGCTTTGACTCGGCTCTCTTGGGGTATTTTTGTAATTTTGTGTATGGATCAGAATGTAAATCTAGGGGTTTCCTATCTATAAATAGGAGAGCTCAAAGCCAAATTAGGTGTGCCTCTTTTAGGGTGCTACTTTTGGGGCATGCCTCTTTTTAATTCTTAGATCTAAATTTTAATTCCAATTTTAATGCATAGTTGAGAGGTCATCAATAAAGTAAGTTTTATTTTTTCTATCTCGCATTCTTTTTATCTGAATTTTAATTCCTGCAATTTTTTATCTGTTCTTTTATTATCTGCAATTTAGTTCATCTATTAAAATAAAAAAAATGAATTTTATTGTTATCTTCCTAATGAGTGAGTAATTCCTCACTTGTTAGGGATATGAGAGGAAAGGTTTGAGAGAAGGAAATCTCTCTCACTCCTTTCTTTGCCCAAATAATTTTAATTAAGGACTCTCTTTAAATCAACCATAATCCGCTCACTACGGCACCATATCCTACATGATACCGGTGATTCCCTAGTTAGACCGGTTGTGGTTGAATTAACAGGAGGTTAGGGCTAAGAGCCAAGAACGGACGGACAAGGACCAAATGGAAGAAACTAAGTTTCTTCCTAGTCGTGCTAATCCCCGTTGTTGACTATTACCCTAACACCTATATTCTTAATTAGGGCATTGAAAGAAGTGAAAAGAATCCCTATTTCGAACCAACCTAATCCTAACCCTAGCAAGCCTTTATATCAATTTATTATCATTCTTAGATCTTAAAACAAAACCTACCAAAGTTAGGACTTAACTCGTTAGAACTTAAAGAAAAAGATTCCATCTCCCTGTGGATCGACCCGTACTCAACCGGCTAGCTACCAAGCGAAACCGTCTTGATTGTGGTAATTAAAAATATGCAAAAACGTAACAATCAAATGACGTCGTTGTCGGGGAGACGGTAGACTCTTTCATTGTGTAATTTCGGGTTAATTAAAAAAAAATTTAAAAATTATAAAAAATTGAAAAATTTAAAAGAAAATAAATAAATAAAAATCATCTTGATATTTTTGAAAGGTTTTTTGCGCAAGTTTGCAGGCTTGGAGCAAACTCTGTTTCAGATCTGGAGTTAGTGAACAAATCCAGAAACAGGGGATCTAAACAGAAAGAGGAGAACCAACTCAGCACAGGGAAAAATTCAGAAGATCTAAATCAACTGTTCAGCCGCGGAACCGCGGCAGAATCAAGGCTTTGACCACGGAACCGCGGTCCACTGGTGACATCAGCAGTTGAATTTCTCTGTATGTATCTCTTTTCTCCTCTCATCTCCTATGAACTCCACTGACAAATTTTTCTGCAGCATTCTTTGCGCAAATTCTTCTCCCTCTCCAATAAATTGTTTTTGTGCAGGATTTTTTGCGCCGCAAATAAATTTTTTTTTTGGTGTATTACTGCTTTGCATAATTAATACGGAATCTAAGGGGCTCTAACACCAATTAAGATTGGGTGGGGATTTCATTACCCTTTCTACGACCCCAAAAATCACTAAAAGCATATGTATCACCTTTGAGTTAATTAAAAAATATCTAAACTCAGCCAACTAAGGACTGTCGTGCTCATTAGGACAGAGGAAGGTTGTGGGCATTCAATCGTTTATCTAAACTTGACTTTGTGGTGCCTAGGCTAGACAAGTGAGAAAGGTATCTTTAAAAGGCCCGTCTCACGGTGATTCGTGAGCGGAACCCTCCTTTCTTCATTTGTGCTTACCTGACCACAATTGGCAGTGAAGAGACGATTTGAGAGATATCTCACAACTTGTCACTTGGGAACAGTTAGGTGCAGTCAAGTGGACTTAGAGGACTATAGCTCTAGGTATGATTGTGCATGTTTTAACTGTGATTGTTTGAAATTTTGCCGTAAGTCCGTACACATTCTTGTAAAAACTCTTTCTAAAAAAAAACACTTTCAAAAATTTCAAAACTCCAAAAACAAACAATTTTTTTATATAAAAAAATTTGAAAAAAAACACATTCTTTTTCTTCTCCTTTCTCTCATTACATCATAGGTACCCCACCTCGCAAAACTCTTGCCGAACTTTCGTACCCACAACCAGACATTACTTCCTACGTTTCTTGTTTTGGTCGAATTTCGAACGACACCTCCATGCCCAAAATTTCTTTGAAAGATCGAATAGACGCGTCTAGGACAAACAATTCGACTCAGCAATCCACTTCGTATCAACCGTTTCAAACATTCACCCCTTCTCATATTGATACCTCTTTTGAGAGTCCAGTTGTAACCCCAAAACCTATGTCTATTGCTGAACATATTGAACAATCTCGTAACCGATCTTTCACTCCTTCCACCACTGTGAATTCTTTGGATCAACAATTCCATTCATCTTCTTATCCAAATGTTGATCCTACTCCTGTCCAACCATTCAATTCCTACCAGTCCTACCCGACTTTCGCACCTTCCTTAGACATTGCTTCTACACAGCCATTTGGGAGTTTCCAGTATCCAAACAACTTTGAATCTTTTACTGAAACTCCTTCACAACCCATGTCTAGTTTGGAACAGGCGTTGGAAGACTTTAGGGTAGCGTCATGCCAACAGATGATGGATTTGAATGCGTCCATGGCCGCCCTCATACAACCTAATGACTCGGTAGCTAGTTTCCAACTAGCTCCACATTTCCCAATGTATGATAAGGCGGTTGGACAGATTGAGAATTTGAGTGGTGAGAGTGAGCTGTACACCCTTCCAAATCAAACCTACCCATCCCCAATTGAATCCCACAACTCCGATTTTGAATGTCTATCAAGTGTTCCAAATGATTCACCAGTTGAAAATAAAACATTTAATGAGTTGTGCGGCTTTGTAGTGTTTGATTTACCTGATTATGAAGGGTCCCTTTCGAGTGAACCCACACCCAATCCTTTTGACATCTACACCTCCACTTTAGAACATGAATTGATTGATACCCATGCTTTTGATAAGGTGTCTGAGAAACTTGATTTTCACTTGATCAAGGATATTGATGCAGGGAATATTTTGGATGAGATGAGTTTTTCTTTCCAATTCATCATCCCGAGACATTAAATGTTTCTCCCGAACTTCATATACGTCTTGATTTTGATGAGAATTGCATGGATAAGATAAATTTTGAGGAGAGTATTCAGGAAATTATTGAGGATGAAGCGGTTTTACTTGAGGATTCGGATTTTCTAATTCATTATATCTCTTTCATTGACTGCGCATACCCGCCTGAATTTTTAACCGATACCCTTCCTCAATCACTTCCCTCCATCCTCGTTCCGACCTTGCAATAAACCGTTACACTTTCATTTTCAATGTCTGGTTTACCAAGTTCAACGTACACATGTTTTCTCACGAATCTTGAGGGATTTGACCTTATTTCTCAGTGGGTTGATAGATTAGCACAATCGCTTTTTACACATCGGTCATTACAAATTGTGCTAATTTATACACTCCATCTCCACCTTCAGGTTCGTATTCAACTTCATTCTCCCACTTTCTCTGGTTCTTCTTCTAATCTTTCTTTAATGATAGCGAGTGTTAATGAATCACAATCCGATATTTTGAGTTCGATAATTCTAAAAAAATAACTTGACTTAGACTCTTTTGAGAATAAGGTAGATGAGCCTTACAAGTCTCCTACCTCCGTAATTTTTGAAAAATCAAGGGTGTTGAATTCTGGCGCGACACTTATTGACATTGAAACATTCAATCGGACCATCGATGAAAGTTTCGAAGATATTTTCGCTGACGAACTCGCATTCCTAAACGACACGGATTTTGTGATTAATCAACCTCCACCTGAAGAAGTCGAACCACCACCATTTCTTCTTATCCCATACGAGAATGTGACATTTCTTTCCATTCCTAATCATCCACATTCTCGTTTCCGTTCACCATTATTGTTTCGTCTCTACAAATCGAGACGTAAACCTTTTCCATTACACCACTTATCTTTACCCCATTTCTTCCTGACTCTATACAACATGTTCTTTCACCAACCGACGCTTTCAACAACAACAACTGAGCCTTTTATCCCAAGCATATGGGGTAGGCTACATGAACCAACATGAGAATCACGCCGTGTCCAGCACATGAATCCTCTGCCTCCACTCACTCCTATCGAACAATATACTTTCATTAAGTCCTTTGGCAACCATATCGTTTCGTATCACCTCCATCCATGTTTTCTTCGGTCTCCCTTTTGCCCTTTTGCCATTGCCCATATCGAGAGTATCTATTCGTCGGACCGGTGCTTCCATAGGTCTGCGTCGCACATGACCAAACCATCTTAGCCGGTTTTCCCACATCTTCTCCTCCACAGGTGCGACACCAACTTTTGTACGAATATCCTCATTTCGCACCTTATCTTTTCTAGTGTTACCGCACATCCAACGAAGCATGCGCATCTCCGCTACATGCATCTTCTGCGTATGATGCTTCTTAGGAGCCCAGCATTCTGTACCATATAATAAGGCAGGACGAATAGCGCTCCGATAAAACTTCTCATTCAATTTTAACGGAAAGTTACGATCACACAGAATCCCTGTTGCATTCCTCCATTTCAACCAACCAGCTTGGATCCTTTGATTAACATCACTATCGATCTCCCCATTCTTTTGGATGATGGAACCTAGATATCTAAACTGGTCGCTCGGTGATATCTCTTTCCCTTCCAATGTTATACCGATATGGTTTTGACTTCTCTGGTTACTAAATTTGCAATGCATATATGCTGTCTTGGACCAGCTCAATCTGAATCCCCGAGATTCCAATGTTTGCCTCCATAATTCCAATTTGTCATTAACCCCTGCTTTCGTCTCATTTACTAGAACAATATCATCAGCGAATAGCATACACCAAGGTACCACATCTTGGATAGTTCTAGTAAGCTCATCCATCACGATGGTAAACAGGAATGGACTTAATGCAGATCCTTGATGTAAACCAATAGTAATCGGAAAATCACTTGTTAAGCTGCCGCAAGTTCTGACATTTGCCACTACTCCATCGTACATATCTTTGATTATGTCAATATACTTGACGGGGACCTCCTTCTTCATCATTGTCCCCCATAATACCTTTCTAGGTACCTTGTTGTACGCTTTTTCTAAATCAATAAATATCATATGCAAATCTCTTCTCTTCTCTCGAAAACACTCGACAAGTTGACGAAGCAAATGAATAGCCTCTGTCGTCGATCGTCCAGGTATGAACCCAAACTGATTCTTTGTTATCTTACTATCCTTCCTTAGCCTGTGTTCAATCACTCTCTCCCAAAGTTTCATGGTGTGACACATAAGTTTTATTCCCCGATAGTTTGAGCAACTTTGAATGTCACCCTTGTTCTTGTAGATAGGTACAAGGATACTTTTCCTCCATTCATTTGGCATCTTTTTTGTCTGCTAAATCTTATTAAACAGATCTGTCAGCCATTTAACGCCTATTTCTCCTAAGTATCTCCAAATCTCGATAGGAATCCCGTCAGGGCCAACCGCTTTTCTTAAACTCATTCTGTTCAAAGCTTCTTTAACCTCAGGTAGTCTTATTTTACGCATGAAATCATGGTTTATATCTTGAGATTGAATGACAAGTCCATCCAAATTCTTAGTAAAGCTCTCATTGAACAATTTGTCAAAATAATCTTTCCATATTTCCTTGATATCCTCATCTCGAACTAAAGCCTTCTGATTTTCATTTTTGACACACTTCACCGCACATAAGTCTCTAGTCTTCCTTTCCCGCATCCGAGCAATCCGGTATATATCATTTGCAGCCTCTTTAGTGTCTAATTTCTCGTACACCTCCTTGTAGACCTTAGATTTAGCTTCCCGAACAGCTTTCTTAACTTCCCTTTTAGCCATTTTGTACTTCTCAAATCTCTCCAAATCTCTACTTTTCTTCAAATCTTTATAAGAATCCCTTTTAATTTTAATAGCAGCCTTTACATCTTCATTCCACCATGATATGTCCTTAGATGGTGGAGCACCACCTCTCGACTCACCAAGTAGATCTCTAGCTACCTTCTTGATATAACTAGCCATTTTGTTCCATGTTTTGTCTGGATCATCTTCCGACTGCCAATCCACTTCTTGGACTACACGATCTATAAAACCCTTTTGGTTACCTTCTTTCAATCGCCACCATTTAATTCTAGGCTCTACCTTACGTCTAATCTTCCTAGGTTCTCTTCTAAATCGAAAATCTATAACTAAAAGTCTATGTTGAGTGGTTACACTCTCACCTGGCACTACCTTACAGTCGATACAACAACCTCTATCTATTCTTCTCGTCAGAAAAAAGTCTATTTGACTAGCACTTGATCCGCTCCTAAAAGTGATAAGGTGGGACTCTCTTTTCCTAAACCAGGTGTTTGCTAAGATCAAGTAATAAGATAAGGCAAAATCTAGAATCGAGTCACCTACTTCATTCCTTTGTCCGAAACCAAAACCTCCATGGATAGTATCAAACCCACTACGACTAGTACCTACATGTCCATTAAGATCACCACCAATAAATAACTTCTCTCCACTAGGTATACTTTGCACCACCTCATCTAAATCCTCCTAGAATAGACGCTTACTAGCGTCATCAAGACCTATCTGTGGTGCATAAGCACTAATAATATTAAGGATCTCTCCACCTAGAATAAGCTTAACCAGTAAAATTCTATCACCTTTTCTCCTAATCTCAACTACATCCTCAAGCAACCGTCTATCTATGATTATGCCTACCCCATTACGATTTTTATCTCTACCCGTATACCAAAGCTTATAACCCCAAGGCTCTATGACTCTACTCTTTTCACCTACCCACTTAGTTTCTTGCAAACACATAATACCAACTCTCCTCCTAATCATCACCTCCACTAATTCTATTAGTCTACCCGTAAGAGAACCTATGTTCCAGGAAGCTAGACGGATCTTATGAAACCCTTGCTTATTTGTCACTACACCCGGGGTCCGATGTAGCGCGCCGTTTCTGGATGACGACCCTTGCTTATTTGTCACTACACCCGGGGTCCGATGTAGCGCGCCGTCTCTTGACAACGACCCTTGCTTATTTGTCACTACACCCGGGGTCCGATGTAGCGCGCCGTTTCTGGACGACGACCCTTGCTTATTTGTCACTACACCCGGGGTCCGATGTAGCGCGCCGTATCTGGACGACGACCTAGAAGCCCTTGCATACTTAACACTACAACCGGCGCTTTATAACGATAAATTTTTTGAATGGTTGGTGCTAACCTTTGGCCTGTGTAAGGCCTTGTATAGCTTGATACTGTGTTTTTCTCCCCCTAACTCTGAACTTTAACGCTTAAACAGTGGAAACACTGTTTCACTTAAGTTTTGGGGGGATCTTTTTGTGTATATATATTTTGTTTTCTTTTAATAAAAAAAAGTTTTAAAAAATAATAATAATAAATAAACAAACAGGGGAGTGCCAATAATTTTTGACCCTCTTGGAGTAGCCTGACAGTGAGGGCACTGTCAAGTTTAATTTTGGGGGTGTGCTCGGTAAGCTTTCTTCCTTCGCATTCATGTGTATATTTTTGCATTTGCATACTTATTTTAAAACCCATAAAAATAAAAAATTAATTTTTTTTGAAAATTGGCGGTTGACTAGTTAGGAACTAGATCGTAAACTTAGTAAATTAAAAACCCTAAAAATAACATTTCTTAAAGTTTAACTGTAGAAAATATACATCCTTGTAGTTTATTTAGAAATAGACAAATTTTGTGTTCAGTTCTTGGGCTAAATCGAAATAAGGGAAGAGTATTGAAAGCTTTATTTGAAGTATAAGTCTAAAAAAATAATTCTGAACCTTAAGTCCAAATTCTGAAAATATATATCCTACTTTACGCACTTACACACATCTTGAAACTTTGGATAGTAGAGGATACCTTGAAATGCTCTTGTCTAAAATCCTTAGTATGAAGAAAAATAAAATAAAAGTATAAGAGGTGAATAATGAGATATAAAAAAAAATGAACACTGGTTTTGTAATTTCTTAAGTCGGCATAAATAAAAAAATTATAGCGAGAGTGCTTTATCACCTAGTGCCTTATACCAACTGGTTTGAGAGTCACTGCTAAGCTTTAGGTATTGCTAAATGAGGAATTACGCTTAAATGCGCAAGCACATTTTGTAATCGGTCATTTAGTACCTCAAGAAGTATTAACGGTCGCATGAAGGATGTGTGAGCAATTTCATCTAAAATTCACCAACTAAAAGTATTTTGGAAGATGGACAAGAGTATGATAGCTTGAATTGAATTTCTAAGTGTAGGGGTGATAATTACACACACATAAGGGTATATAATTGGAGTTTGGAGGAAAGATAGGAATAAAAGATAGGGCTTATATCTTTAGTAGAGATGATAAAAATTCCTGAGTTAAGATTGCACCTTAGAAGGAAAACTTAAGAGATGCTGAAAGCTTTATAAATTTGTAAAACATATATGATCTTAAGTTAAATGAAAAGAGAGTGTGAAAAATACGGGTTAATGATTTCTAAGTTGAACATAATAGAATTTCTTTCTAGAATACTGAATTGAAGAATTAGAGTCAACGGCCAAATTAATTGGATTTTGTGGGTAGTATCCGCTGAAAACCCTCAGGAGATAACACTCCTCCTACTAGGGACACCTAGAGGTTTAACGGCTTGTTGCACGAGCTCAGTGCAATCGCGTTCCCTGCGAAAGTGAGGTTAGGATTTTTCGAGAATAAAATTGGCTTTGCTCGGGACGAGCAAAAGATAAGTTTGGGGGTATTTTTTCATATCAGATTTTTTCATTTTTATATCGCCCATTCTTAATCACATTGCATATAAATAGGTACTTTTGATCCATGTCTTCTAAATAGTTGCAAGTTACAGGTTCTCACCTCGTTACAGTGAAATTCATGAAAAGTCGCTACAAATGTGAGACTACAACCAACAATAAATGAATCCGTATGATACTGCATACCAGTTCAAGGAACAAATGGAAAATCATTTAGACACTTTAATGCACAAAGCAAAAGGGCAACACAAGATCCAAGACTTCAACACGGAGCTCAAGGCAAAAGACCACATCATTCTGCTCTGTTGGAAATCTGGAAGGAGATTGAAAAGATTATGAGAAACCAAGTGAAGAAAACAGAATATAAAAGCAACATGAAGAAACCCTGAAGAAATAGGCCCATGAACCCACCAAATGACCGCGGAACCGCGGCCAAACAAGCACTTCTGCCGCGGTTCCGCGGCCATGCAGTGCATGTGTCGGTGGCAGTGTCGGTGCTTTGACTCGGCTCTCTTGGGGTATTTTTATAATTTCGTGTATGGATCAGAATGTAAATCTAGGGGTTTCCTATCTATAAATAGGAGAGCTCAAAGCCAAATTAGGTGTTCCTCTTTTAGGGTGCCTCTTTTGGGTCATGCCTCTTTTTAATTCTTAGATCTAAATTTTAATTCCAATTGTAATGCATTCTTAAGAGGTCATCAATAAAGTAAGTTTTATTTTTTCTATCTCGCATTCTTTTTATCGGAATTTTAATTCCTGCATTTTTTTATCTGTTCTTTTATTATCTGCAATTTAGTTCATCTATTAAAATAAAAAAAATGAATTTTATTGTTATCTTCCTAATGAGTGAGTAATTCCCCACTTGTTAGGGATATGAGAGGGAAGGTTTGAGAGAAGGAAATCTCTCTCACTCCTTTCTTTGCCCAAATAATTTTAATTAAGGACTCTCTTTAAATCAACCATAATCCGCTCACTACGATACCATATCCTACATGATAGCGGTGATTCCCTAGTTAGACCGATTATGGTTGAATTAACAGGAGGTTAGGGCTAAGAGCCAAGAACGGACGGACAAAGACTAAAAGGAAGAAACTAAGTTTCTTCCTAGTCGTGCTAATCCCCGTTGTTGACTATTACCCTAACGCCTATATTCTTAACTAGGGCATTGAAAGAAGTGAGAAGAATCCCTATTTCGAACCAACCTAATCCTAACCCTAGTAAGTCTTTATATCAATTTATTCTCATTCTTAAATCTTAAAACAAAACCTACCAAAGTTAGGACTTAACTCGTTAGAACTTAAAGAAAAAGATTCCATCTCCCTGTGGATCGACCCGTACTCAACCGGCTAGCTACCAAGAGAAACCGTCTTGATTGCGGTAATTAAAAATATGCAAAAACGTAACAATCAGTTCCCATCGGGTATCATTCCCCCTTTGTCCCCGTCGATCGTGTCAAACGCGTGCTCATCTGGAAATTCGCAGTTTAGAGGTGAATCGGTAGGTATCGGATGCTCAGCGAAGAATTCGGCGATAGCCTGGCCTTTCACTGCCTTGAGAGGTCGGTATGTTATCGAGAATTCCATTAAGAGTAGGACCCATTTAGCGAGTCGTCTTGTTAGTATGGCTCTTGACATCATATATTTGAGAGGATCCACTTTTGATATGAGATGGACCTCATGCGCCAACGCATAATGCCGAAGCTTTGTTATCGCGAAGATTAACGCCAGGCAGTGTTTTTCGATAGGGAGGTAGTTGTTTTCTGCCTCCAGGAGAACTCGATTCAAATAGTAGAGGGCTCTCTCTTTCCATTGGTCGTTCTCCTGTGCCCATAGCGCACCTAAAGAACCTTCAAGGGCGGTTGTGTACAGGATGAGGGGCTTTCCCTTGACTGGAGCGGCAGTACCGGTAGGTTCTGCAGATATTGCTTGATTTCGTCCAGCGCACTTTGGCATTTGCGATCCCAGAAGAACCGGGTCCCCTTCTTCATTAAAAGGCTGTAGGGGCAGAATTTTCCGGAAAGGTTGGCTATGAACCGTCGGATATACGCGAGCTTTCCTTGGAGTGACCGTAGTTGCTTGAGAGTTCTTGGCAGAGGCATTTCCATAATTGACTTGATCTTTGACGGGTTTATTTCGATGACCTAGTGTCGTACGATGAATCCCAGGAATTGGCCCGAGGAGACTCCAAATGCACATTTCAGAGGGTTCATCTTCAGATTGTATTTCCGAAGACGTTGGAACACTATCTTTAGATGCTCCCAACGCTCCTCGTACGATTTTCTTTTCACCACGAGGTCGTCAATATAGAATTCGACGATTTCATGTATGAGGTCATCGAAAATCTTCGTCATGGCCCTCTGATAGGTAGCGCCGACATTCTTCAGACCGAAAGGAACCACTTTGTAGCAGAATATGCCCAGAGGAGTCCGAAAAGCGGTATGCTTCTGGTCTTTGCGATGCATCTTTATTTGATTGTACCCCGATGACCCGTCCATGAAGGAGAAAACTTCGTGAGTGGACGTGTTGTCTATCACCAGCTCGATAACCGGTACGGGAAAGTCATCCTTCGGATAGGCTTTGTTGAGGTCCTGAAAGTCCACGCAGATGCGCACCGTCCCATTTTTTTCATCACTCGGACAATGTTGGCGATCCAGTCGGGGTATTGAACTTCTTGGAAGAAGCCGGAGTTGATTAGCTTCTTAACTTCGGCGTTGATACTCATTTCAAGTTCGATCCGCATTCTTCTTGGTGCTTGTTTGACTGGCTTGACGTCCGGAGTTATCGCCAATTTATGCACAACTATTTCCGGATCTAGCCCCGGCATCTCGAAATAGTTCCATGCGAAGCAGTCCTTATACTGCATGAGCACATCTTTTAGCATAGCCACTTATTCTTTAGACAGTAGCTCGCTGACGAACGTTGGCCGCGGGTCATTTGCCGTCCCTAAGTCGATTTTCCTTAGGTTGTCCGCAGTAATATGTATTCCATCTTCCAACTCTTTTGGTGCCGGTAGAAGTTCTGAGATCAATTCCTCTTCATCCTCGTTTTTGAAGCACCAGGAGAGGTCATCCATATCCTCGCACTCTCCTTCTTCTGACAGCGTTATCACATGACAGGTACACGATCATTTCCAAGATCGATATTCATCTTGTTCTAGTCTTGCTATATACGTTGCTTTTGGCACATGCTTTTACGGTGGGGATACCCTCCAACTGTTGGATAGAGCGAACCTGCCGAGTTGATATTGGTTTTCAATCCAGTTTTTGAAGGTGAAGTATTCTTCTAGAGGGTGTCCTATCGCTCGGTGATAGGAGCAAAAATCCGGGTGATGAACCCGATTTGCTTGATCGGGGTGCTTGGACTCCGGGAGCGTAATCATCTGATGTTTCACGATGAGGTCGAATATCTTCCTTGTCTTGTCTTGAGGGAAAGAATATTCCTGATCCATCTTCTTCATCAGCGATGGATTCCGGCTGGCCTTTTCTTGGTCGCGTGGCCTTTTGGGTCCGTTTTGCCGTTGCTGAACGTTTTTTCCGTTCTTTAACTTGTTTTTGCCTCTGCGTTGGGCATTTTTCTTACCTTGTGAATGCATGGAGAGATGAAGGCGGCGGGCGTTGTCCTCCTCCATAGCCTGCTGAAGGAGACGTTGCGTCTTTGCTTTCTCGTAAATGGCCATTTCGCGGCTGTGGTCGTTCCGAACCTTTTGACTTGCTTCCCGTACTATCTTGTCCATCTGTTCTTCAAACGAAGGACTCGACATTTTTATGAGAGGACCGCGTTCTGATTCGCTAGCATCTTTTAAAAGAGCATCCTCTTCTTCATCAAGATCCTTTATGGCATGGCAGCCATGGAACTGCTCCCGCTTCTTGGAATGGACATATCCGAGCCCGATCGTTTCGATTTTTCTGTTAGGCAATTTTCGCTGAGTTCCGGTGACGTTCCAGATCCTGTTGTAAAATTTGGCCTGTCGCGCGGTTTGCTTAAAGGGTACGCCTTGGCATTTCAATAACCTTTTCAATCCCTCTGTGTAGTATCTGGGCAGACGGATTGGTTGGAGCCTGTCGAGCGCAGGTTCGGCACCATGCCAGACTTCTCTTTCGAATTTAGTCTCTATGGATCGGTAGAATAGGATAGCTTTTTCACCTTTTCGTCTAGGAGGGCCGTAGAATGTCCATAGCTCTTGCACACTATATGTCTCAAGCGCATCTAGCTCTCTATAGTGCAGCCGCGGAACCATGGCGACTTGCAAACTCTGATAATCTCCAGTGAGGGCCTGCATTGATGGACAGACCGAGAACACTGCGTTGACTTCATCTTCAGAGTCACTGCCAAAGACCAGAATAGGGGTAGATGGTCCCGGCCTGTTGCATTGGGGTGGCCCCAAATAGACTATCTCTTCCTCCTCCTCGGCATCGCTCCCGAAGACCGGAATAGTGGTGATAGCTTTTTGCTTATTCTCCGTTTTTTGGCATCTTTCCGTGTCTTCAAAGTCTGGCAGGAAATACATTGCATCCTCATACTTTCGGACTTCATTTATGGAAAATGGGTTCAGTTCCCTCGTCACGGTATACTCGAGACAATCTTTGAAATACTTCATACACTGATGTTGTGTAGAAGGGATGATGTTGTACTCGTGTAACCAATGCCTGCCAAGCAAAGCGTTTTAGTAGGTCTTTGCGTCAATGACATGTAATTTGATGTCAGTGACAAGAAGCCCAAAGCGTAACGTCAATATTACAGACCCGAGCATCCGTGATGACTGGGAGTCGAACCCGGAGATGGTGATTTTATCCCGAGCGAGGTGCTGAACACTCATGAAGATTTCTTTTAGCACCCTCATGTTTAGAAGGTTGACGGAAGACCCATTGTCAACTAAGATCTTCCCTATCTTGATGTCATGGCAGTACCCGGTGACATAGAGGGGGCGGTTGTGCTCGCACATTCCGAGGAGGAGATCTTCATCGCCGAAAGTGATATCAGCTGTGTGCACTTCTTCCAGCTCGTCCTTCATTTCTCTTCGGCAAGGAAAGCTTGAAACTGCTCGGGCACTTGTAGTTCCTTGATTAGAGAATATCGTGCCTCTTTAGACAGCAGAAGGGCATCCAAAATGCTTAGCTGCGAAGGTATCTTCCTCAGGTGTGCCAGAACATTGTAATCCACCTTTTTTTTTCTTAGGTGGGTCCTTGGCTGAAAGCTCTTCGACGACTCGATCATCGAGGGCGATATCCTCAAGGACTTTTCCTTCCCTTTATCTTTTTTGTTCGTCCCCTTGTTTGCAGGTCCGAGATTCTTTTCGGGTAACGTAAGGTTGCGCAGCTGAATATTCTCACAGTTCTTCACCTCTTCCTCTTTTTCTGAGGTGGATTCTTTGAAGAGAGGGTCGATTGTTATTTCTTCATCGGAATCGCTTCCGAAGGTAAGAACTTGCGATCCCCCGAAATCAACCATGTGACAGTTGCCGGCAACTCTTTTATGCTCATCTATCGTGCTTCTCTGCTCCCGACGAGTTTTACGCTTCATCCGCTTGAAATGTTGTCGGTGAGAAACGTATCCCTGCCACCAGTTTTTAAAGGCATTGCACTCTTCGGTGGGGTGTGTGACCCTCTGATGGTACAAGCAGTAGTTAGGATGTACATCTGCTTTGTCAAGGCGTATACCGCCAGGAGTATTTCCTTTGGGAGATGGCAGCTTCATTCCCATTGACAAGGATTTAGCGAACCGTTTCCTTGCCTTAAGCTTGCTTTTGTCTGCCGCGGGCGTGCTTCGATCTGGTTGGAGCGCTTTGCGACTCATCCCTACCATGACTTCTTCGGCTTGATGCCGACGCCTGGCTCTTTCGAATATGGCCATTTCACGCTCTCGATCATCTTTGCTCTTCTGACGGGCTTCGTTCAGCATCATGTCAATCATCTCATCTGATGGTTCTAAGTATTTTGGCACCGATCCTGCCCCCATCTCTTCTATGTTATCTTCTAACGCTGAGTGAGCTTCTTCGTTATTTAGTGACGAATGAGAGATCATGTGGCAACTTGCCACATAATCTTCGGGTTCTTCTGACGAGACGTTTTCCTCATCATCGTTATTATCCCCACTTTCAAGGATATGGTTGTGAAACACTTGGAGCTTGACTGGGGTTCACACCTTTTGGTTGTATTCCTCCAGCGCGTCAATATGCTTTTGCAGATCCGTGTGCTTGTCGTCGGGCTGCACAGTCTTCTTGGTCTTCTTCTTTTTCCTCGAAGACTTTGACGGCTGGGCCTGGGTGTTTTGTCCATCGTTACCAATTCTCGGTGTTGGGCACGGTTTCAGCATCCCCTCAATGATTTCTGGCTCTAGCGGGCTTCTCCACCTGATTGCCGGGCATGCTTGAAGATCTTTCAGCATTCTCTTAGTTTTTGTCGAGAGAATAACTTCCCATAGAGTTTCCTCTAAAAATGAGCATGATGCCCTCGGCGTGTCCACCTTTTTCGAAGCATGTGGTTGTGGCGGATTTACCCTCCAGTTTTCGGACAACGCGAATTTGCCTTGCTGGTACTGGTTCTCAATCCAGCTTTTGAAGACGAAACAATCTTCGATTGGATGGCCCAACATTCGGTGGTAGGGGCAATAGTTGGGATTGTTGATGTCACCGGGCTGTAGTGGGCGCTTCGGATCCGGTAGGGTGATGAGCCTGTTGCGCACCGCTAGTTCGAACAGTCTCCTCGTTTTATCTTGGGGAAACGAGTAAGGACGTCTCAATTTCTCGTCGAGGAATCGCTGTTTGTTACCTTGGCGGGCAGCCGGTTTCGGATCACTGGGCTGTTGCTGAGCGTTGGCGACGAAGGTCGCTTTCCCTTTGCCTTTTTCATTTCGAAGCTCCATTTTCGAGGAGGGCGGTCTATGTCCCATCTGGTCCATTTGGGCCAGCTTGTTTATCAAGTCTTTGAAAGTGGTCGGCTTGAAAAACATCATAAACTGGGATATAGTCTCCTGCGGATCCAGGGTCCCTACGAACATGCCCACGGCAGGAGCCTCTTCTATGCGTTGTTCGCATCTCGACCAAAGGTTCCGCCACCGAATTGAATACTGAACCCAAGTCTCTCCCGACTTCACTCTGGCGTTGATCAACGACATGATTGGGGTGCGTTCGCTGGCTCTTTCGAAACGCTGGGTGAATAGCTGCTCCATTTCTGTAAACGTTTTGATGGAGTCATTCGGAAGCTCTGAGTACCATTCAAATTCCGTCTCCGCTAAGCTTCCGACGAATTGGCGAAGTAGCAGTTTGTCGTCACCTCCGGTATTGCCGCAGAGAGCCCTGAACCGAGTGATGTGATGATGGGGATTGCCTGTCCCCTTATACACATGAAATTTAGGGATCATGTATCCTGGAGAGTACTTAATTTGATCGTACCAGCTCGGATAGGGTTGCCCAGTTCTGACGACTTAGCCGGCTGCTTCATTTGCCTGATGAGCTCGTATTTGTTGAGCTATGTAGTCATCAAGCGCAGCTTTCGAGATCGTCTCCTCCCTGGCTGCTGATAAAGCCAGAGGAGGGTTTGATGTCTCCCCTCTGTCGTCTTCAATGATTATTAGGGGATCTTCGGCTGGAGGGTACAGTTGGATCATCATCCCCACCATATCTTGGAACAAAAGCACCATTTGTTTTATGTTAGCTGCTTGTTCCGTGGCTTCTTTATCTTTCTTTTCGAGCATTCTTCGAAGGAACTCGGTGTCGGTTTCTTGCTCCTGGCGTTGATCCGACGATATTTCCGGTCTTTCTTTCTGCCCAGTGAGTGTGGCCATCTTTGTCAGCATTTCCTGGAGCATTTGTTGTTGCTCCTGAATTTTTGTCACAGACCGTGTGAGTGGTCGATGACCCGTAGAAGTATGGCTTTCCTCTTTTCCGGAAGCCATGTAGACAGTGTGCACTACCATGCCCCCAGACTTAGGGCGTTTGGATTCAGTGCCTTTGAGATTTGTCGTGGACACGGGGATCTTCTCCGGCCTTCTCCTTCTATGAACAGTCGAAGTAGAGGGGGCTGTTGCAGTCGATACTTTCCATGGTACGACGGCGGTGAGATGGTCCTCCTCTTGCCGAACCTTCATTTTCTTCTGTCGGAGGGAGTAGTCTTTGTCGATTACAGAGTCTTGGAATCTTCGCCAGACCCTGTGGACTTTGGAGGACAGCCGCTGAAAAGGCTGCTCCGGCTTCGCCTTAATAACATTTTCAGCGGGTGGAGGAGACCTTTTTAGTACGGCAATTGGAGAGTTCTTGCACACCCTTCTGAGCGGCTAAAAACTGTTCCCAGTTAGAACAGCAGCATCAATTTCCACCATGGAAGCTGGTGGAGTCAGTCCAGAGGGAAAGCTGCCCCCAGTTTTCCTCACTCGGCGCCAGTGGCGACGTCGAGCATGTCTTGCAGATGGGATTGGCTCAGTTACCGAGGTGGCTTCATCATGCCCCCTATTCTGGTGAAGGGCTGCTGGGGTCAACCTGTCGAAGAATGGCGTCCGCTGAGAGGGAACGGTCAATCTTGCAAAGACCGACTTTTGGCAGGGGAAGCATTTTTAACGACCCCGCCTGCGGCAGGAGTTGGAACGGCCAGTTTTGCGAAGACCGATCCCTTAGCAGGAGAAGCCCCTTTGATGACTTCGTCCATCGGAGTTGGAATGGCTATCCGCTTCGAGGTAACTCCTTCAGGTATTGCAGGCCTCTTTATAGGCCCACTGGAGCTTAGGCTCAGCCTGTCGAAGACTGATGCAGTAGACTTGGACGACCTGTTGAGAGGGGCCGTGGCATGGTAAGTTGATCAAAAACCGACTTCTTTGGAGCTTCCTGTGACGGTACTGGAGCGTTGAAGCTCATTGGCGGGAGCAAGGTCCCGAAGAACAATCCAGTGGTGGCCTGTGTCACCTGTTCCACCGACATTACGAAGATGGAGGCCGCTTGGGACCCATAAGTTACTCCTCCAGACGGGGCGGAGCGGGAATTGTTGTTGCAATTGGTGCAGTTGGAAGCCATTTGTTTTCTTTTCTCTTCTGCACGGAGCAAGACACCAAATATTAGTACCTCGAATCCAGGGGCAACCATGTTAAACCGCGATTCGTTCGCGAAACACGACACACGAAGTGTGGAGTGGAAAGAGAAAAAGGTCCCACCGGGCATGCCAGAATCTGTTTACCGCCGAAAACAGAGACGAAACCGCGTAGGTCGTCTTGTCTGAATTTGGGGGCAGATACTATTTGGTTTTATCTGTCCACCTCTACGAAGATGCCAAGTTGATTTATGGCACCGTGTATCGGAGGTTTGGACAGATACGGCCGTTGTAGCAGACCGTCAGATTCCCCCTCGCTTGTGAGGGGTTTTTGATTGTGGGGACGCTCTTCCCTGCAGGTGCAAGCCCCTGCAGTTAATTACGTTATCGGGTTACGATAACCACTTTTCCTTCTCCATAAGTTCACTTCGTGTCGTATGTGTTTGTTTTATATTTTGGTTGCCCGTGGATTGTATACGGAGACTAATTTATGTTGTCGCCCGTAGGGCGTTGATTAGTCCAAATCCATATTTTCTTAGATTTGAGTTTGGTTGATTTAAGGATCGTTAACCTCGTTTGAGATTAAGATCAACTTAAATGTTTGTTAAGGATACGTTAGTCTAAGTTTTAAACAAAGATCTACTTAATAGGGGTTCAGGATCATTTTTGATCCAACGAAAGAGCATTTGGGCTCAGTCGTTTTAGTTTAGGAAAGTTACAGTCCATTGGGTTTAAGGACATCATAGTCCATGGAGTTTAAGGACATCATAGTCCGTGGAGTTTAAGGACATCATAGTCCATTATTAGTTTAAGGACATTGCGGTCCATAGTTAGTTTAAGGACATTACGGTCTATAAAGATTAGTTTAAGGACATTACGGTCCATAGGGTGTATCCATGGGTTTGGAAATGTACCAAAAAGTTGTTGGTTGTCGGGACCCGCCACCTCCCTGAAGACGTTGAGGAATTACAACGACATGTATCAGAGGTGTAGAGAGATGTACCCTTGAACCAATGTCCCGACTGAGGGGGAATGGGATGAACATCATTTTAGCTGCCATCTGTTAAGAGCTCATTAGCTATCTTTGAGACTGAGATCGGTTTTGGAGACCCTGAGCATAAGGGGCTCAATCGAAGGTCCACGGGAGATTTGGTCTGAGTTTGGCTAATATTTTCCTTTCATAGTGTTAAACACTAGTATATGCTCAGCGCCCATGTGCTTCCACGTGAGGTGCTTGAAGTAGTGTTAAACACTAAAGATTTGAAGCGCTCACGTGGGGCCACGTGAGGCGCTTGGAGTAGTGTTAAACACTAAAAATTTGAGGCGCTGTTTCTTTGGGTTTATTCCCTTGTTCTTTTCTGAGCGCTAAGCGCTATTGGGTCACGTGAGATCACGTGAGGCGCCCTAAAAATGGAAATTGCCTTTGATTTATTCCATTTTTGCTTTATAAGTGCTAAGCACTACTTGGGGTCACGTGGAGTCAATCTCGGTTATCCTCTTTTGTTCATCAAGGGTGCTCACGTGGGAGCACATGATCGGCCGTTATCATGTTGGGTGCCAATCTTTTTACGTGCATGGAGATCTTGAGTTTCGAGACTTTCAAGCCCATTGTTTTGTAAGAATTAAATTCTAAGGACTTAGTTTTTCTCTTAGGTTTGGGATCTGTATAGCAGAATCTCCCCGATGAGAATTGAATTCTCAACTTATAGGGAGATCTGCTTCTGCAGATCTTTCAATATGAGGAAGAACTAAGTTCTTATATGAAGGGTTAAACCCTTGTTTTGTCAGAGGAATTAAATTCCTATATACTTTTTGGGAGAATTAAATTCTCTGAACTTAGATCTTCCCCTAGGTTTTGGATCTGTATGACAGAATCTCACGATGAGAATTAAATTCTCAACTTGTGGGGAGATCTGCTTCTGCAGATCTCAACCCGAGGAAGAACTAAGTTTATTTTAGAAGAGTTAAACTCTTATGGAGGTGAAAAAGAGATGAGATATTCTCTGTGTTTTGTTTCTTCTCTTACCTAGGGTTTTTCTTTCTGTTTTCTCTCTTTGAATTGAAGTTTATGGGAGGGTTCTCTTTTTTCATTTTTTTCTCTCCTTTGTGTCTCTTGGCTCCTATTTATAGAAGAAAGAAAAGAATCAATTTGTTCAGAAAATCTCTTATTGAGAGATTTTGATTGATTTTATAATCAACCAAAATGATCTTTTAGATCAATCGGTGAATTTTATTCACCGTTGGATTTTTAATCCAAGGACTTCTGTTTTACAGAAGATATTTCACACAAGATTAGGAAAATATTTCCCTATACAGAATCTCCTTTTGTAAATTGATGATTTTTAATCACCATTGGAATTTTAATCCAACGGCGCTTTGCTTTACAGAGCGCAATCTTTCTTGTTTAGAAAGATCTAAGTAAATATTTTCCAAATAGGGCTTTGATCCCTTTTATTTAGAATTTAATTCTATCGGTTTAGAAGGCAAATGAGCCCATCACGTGTAGCACGTGACCCCACAAAGTTAAGCCCACCAAAGAGCGTCACGTTCTATCACGTGAATTTTTCTGGCCAATTGTTTGTTTTAAGAAGGCGCCTATATATTTTGTATATAGAGATCACGTGTCTGCACGTGAGGCTCAGTTTCAGCTTTGTTTTGTCAAGCGCAGTGCTTATCACGTGTGGGCACGTGGTGCTCTATTTGGAGACTTTTCCCATTTCTTTTTATATTTATTATTCAGTTTTCATAAGGGAACAATCAACCTACACTATTCTATCCCATTAGTTTAGGTTGTTAACTTCACCAATACCTTCATTAGTGAAGTGAGAGCTTGAGTGAGAGAGACTTCAAGGTGGATCATCTTCGGCGACGACGACAACTAGTAAGCTTGATCCTTTCATCAAGTGGAGTCAAAGAAGAGTTCTAAGGTTCTAAGGACTACTACTTGGAGCTTTAAAAGTGAAGGACTAGACTACAAAGGTTGTAGACTCTCTTCACTTAGTTTAGAACCTTGTTTGCTTATTATGAAACCCTAAATCTCTAGTTTGATTCTTTTTTAATATACTTAGCCCTCTAAGATTTTATTAAATTGCATACTTGATGCTCAAATAACCTAGTAGAGGTGCTAAGGCATACTTTCATATATGATCATGTTTGGAAGCAAAATAGGTAGGAAAGATTGGAAGAATGATGAGAAAGTAATTTTCCTCATAGATCAAAGTCTATTAAGGCATGGTTCATAACGACTCAAAATCTAGTAAAATTTAAACTCTTGTTTTTCGTATTTTTCTTATCTATTTCTATCTTTGTATATAGTTTACATTTTCTTATTTTTGTTTCCTTTATTTTTTTTATAGGAATAGGAGTAAGAGTAGAATTTAGTTAGATAGTAGTTTAGTTTAGTTTAGTTTAGAGTTTGAAATCCTAGATTTGCCCTAGGACTAGCAAAAGATAAGTGTAGGGGTATTTGATTGGTATAATTTATTACACGTTTTTCTAAATCATTTATCATTTTATTGTCATATACTATGTTGTTCCGGGTATCTTTTGTGAATTATTACAGATAACAGGGCTTGGCTGCAAAAAGACGGATAATTTTGCTAAAATAAGGATTACGTGCGTATAATGGAGACTTAAGAGAATTATTTAGAAAATCAAAAGATAATTTGCAAATTTGGAATAAATTTGGGAATATTATTACAAATCAGTAAAGGTTGCACCAAATAGAGGTGAATAAATCATCACAAGAACAAATTGGTTGGAAAACCAAATCAAATCAAAAGTAACAAATCGATCTTCCTAATTATA
The DNA here is from genome assembly GCA_030015575.1 of Agapanthus africanus. Taxonomy (NCBI): domain Eukaryota; kingdom Viridiplantae; phylum Streptophyta; class Magnoliopsida; order Asparagales; family Amaryllidaceae; genus Agapanthus; species Agapanthus africanus. The sequence continues at coordinate 318,564,947 of JASDDO010000010.1, forward strand.
TGCCAAATTTGAGGACAATTTGGAGATCCACGCAACCATAGAAATACAGAGAGATATTCAAGATTTTTTGAGCTAAAAAATCATATAAATTGAAGATAGAACCACAAAAAAAATCTGGAACAACGAAGCCAAAAAAAGGCGGCGAATCCGCGGTCGATTTTGTGCCGTTCGATGAGAATTTTTATGAGCACGATCGTCTTTCTACATAGATTAATATGAGATGTAGGGTTTCGTCTTTTGAAAATTCTAAAGGCTCGCAACAGCATTCAACTGAGCAATTAGATTATCATAATTGTTAGCAAGTACATTCTTGTATCTTCTATTACTTGTTCTCCAATCTTGCTTAGCCCTATATAAGCACTTATATAGCCTTAGGGTTTCATATCTCACTCTTGGCATAAACTTTAGGGTTTTCTTTTGAGAGATCAACTCCATTGTAAATTATTTTTTCTATGAATAAATTTTTGGTTTTTATTAATATGTAGCGTAACTAAATTATTTTCTAGGTTTTTTGTATTTATTTACTCTATTTGGTTGGATGCTATATTGCTTTCTTTTCTTGTGCTTAAATATTAATCCCTTATTATTTAAATTCTTCTTATTAAGTTTATCATCTAAAAAGCTAATTTTTTTAATGATAGTTGACGCCTAGAAAGATGATTAGGGAAAGATGATAAAATCAAGAAACTTATTAGGTTAAATGATATGTTGACACCCTAGAGATCTAATGAGAGAAGGTAAGAGACGAGTTTAATTAAAAGAAATTAAAACTAGATAGTTAAGGGTGATTTAAATTATTCGATAAGATGATAGAAGTAAATTGATCACCTACCGCTATTGATTTAAGATTAAATGTAGATTATTTTTAATTAACTAGAAAAAGTGTTTTAATATTGCTATCTAAATGATATTTTTATAATTGATAGTTTAACTTTAATAATATTAAATTAACCTATACTTTTATATGAATAATAGAAAACATATTAAATATAGATCTAGAAAAGAAATGTCATCTTTTAAACCAACCAATAGAGATAAATAAATACAAAACCCTAGATTCTTCTATATTCATAAAATGCCCACTTTTAAAAATAATCTAACTCTTTAACTTAGTTTAAAAGTAGTTAACACACCTCTCTGTGGGAACGATTCTTAAGTATGACTATGATAAGATGCATACTTGCGGTTAAATTTGGAGATAATAAAAATCCACATCAGTCCGTCCAGTATAACTCATAACCTAATGAGCACCTGTATACTATTTTTGATATCGTATACCAATGGCTGAGGGACCGGACATCTCCCTTGACAGGAATAAGAAACGTATACACTAGTTACTCTGGAGTATCAATGCTCAGTCTTGTTAATCCTACGACTAGGGACAATTTTAAGGATGTGCTTATAGACTACCCATCCCCTACAAGTATGATTGCCATCACAATGCTGGTAGTCAAGCAAAGATCCTACAGGCTCTATCAACATGTATTAGCGATATGTAAAAAGAACATATATACATGTTAAGATAGAGACAAACCAGATAGCATAAAATCATATCGAACAAGATTGTCTTATACATATATATATTCTAATCATCCAAAATGTAATATACAATCCTCTACTATACAATAATGGCATCTGTAGCATATATATCTAACAATCTCCCACTTGCACTAAGGCCATGTATTGGACTATAGCAGATCTATCATCTCGAGTAGCCTCTCGAACTGTATCTAAGGGATGGCCTTTGTGAGTGGATCTGCAGTGTTGTCCTTTGTATCTACTCTCCGCACCTCGATCTCCCGGTGATCTACGATCTCCCTGATCAGGTGATACCACCTCAAGATGTGTCTGGATTTCTGATGGGACCGTGGTTCCTTTGCTAAAGCAATAGCCCCGTTGTTGTCACAATACAAACGTTTTGGGTCAATAATGGATGGAACCACCTGAAGTTCTGAAATGAACTTTCTCATCCAGACCGCTTCTTTTGCGGCATCACAAGAAGCAATATACCCTACCTCTATTGTCGAGCCAACTATGCTGTCCTGTTTGGAGCACTTCTAATAGACCACCCCTCCATTGAAGGTGAATACATAACCAAACATAGATTTGGAGTCATCCTTGTCACTTTAGAAGCTGGAGTCAGCGAAGGTCTCGATCTGGAGGTCTTTACTGTCGTTTACCAAGAACATCTGCTTAGTCCTTCTCAGGTACTTGAGAATGTTCTTTACTGCTATCCAGTGCTTCTCCCCTGGGTTTAACTGATACCGGCTTACTACGCTAAGTGTGTAAACTACATATGGTCTGGTATATAACATTGCATACATTATAGATCTTACCACCGAAGCATAGAGTATAATGCTCATGCTATCCCTTTCCAAATCAGTCTTGGGAGATATCTCTTTGGAGAAGGAGATTCGGTGGCAAGCGAGTAAATTACTGCTCTTGGAATCTTCTATACTAAATCTCTTTAATATGGTGTCAATATACCTGGACTGTGAATGTCCCAATATCCTCTTAGATCTATCACGATGGATCTTGATCCCTAGAATGTAAGAGGCATCACCCAGTTCTTTCATGGAGAACTTCTATGACAGAAACTTTTGACCGATTGTAGCATAGGAATGTCATTTCCTATCAAGAGAATGTCATATACGTACAAGACAAGGAATACCACAGTTCTTGCTACAATTTTCTTATAAATATACGGTTCATCTACATTTTTTATAAAGTCAAATTCTTTGACCGTCTCATCAAAGAAGATGTTCCAACTCCGTGATACCCGCTTTAATTCATAAATGGATTTAAGCAACTTGCACACTCTTTCCCTACTCCCACTCTCTATGAAACCCTCTGGTTGATCCATATAAACACACTCTTCCAAACTTCCATTCAGAAAAACGGTTTTACGTCCATCTGCCAGATTTCATAATCATGGAAGGCGGCAATGGCAAGTAGGATCTAAATGGATTTAAGCATAGCCACTGGAGAAAAGGTTTCTTCATAGTCTAAGCCAGGTCTTTGACGAAAACCTTTTGCTGTAAGTCAAGCTTAATTGATTTCAACCTGTCCATCTGCACCAATCTTCTTTTTGAAGATCTATTTGCAGCCTATGGGTTTTACCCCAGGATGTGCAACGTCCAAAGTCCAAACTTTGTTGGTGTACATGGATTCCATCTCGGACCGCATAGCATCCAGCCACTTTATTGAGTCTCTGCTCGTGATGGCCTGCTGAAAACTAGTAAGCTCATCATCATCGATGATGTAATCCTCTATATCCCCGTCTACGAGAAAACCATAGTATCTCTCGGACGGATGAGACTGTCTACAAGTTCTGCGTAGTGGCGTAGGTATGTCCAGTTCTTTTGAAACTTTGGGTTCTACTAAGTTTTCAGTAATAGATTGTGGTTCTGGAATTTCTTCCATTCTTTTTGCGCTCCAACTAATTTCTTTTTCAAGAAATTGAGTCTCCAGAAAATAGGCATGTCGAGAAACAAAAACCTTTGTTCCTCAGCGTAATAGAAAAGATACCCCCTGAAATTCTTTGGGTATCCCGCAAACTTGCACAATACTGATCGTGTCTCGAGTTTGTCCGCATGGTGCTTTTTAACAAAAGCTGAACATCCCCATATCTTAAGATATTTAAGACAGGGTTTCATACCATTTCACATTTCATATGGAGTGGTAGGCGCTGATTTAGTTGGAACTTTGTTCAAAAAGTATGCATCAGATTCTAGTGCATAACCCCAGAAAGATCGCGACAACTCAGCATTACTCATCATGGAATGCAATAGATCTAGTAAGGTGCGGTTCTGCCTTTCCGATACACCGTTGTGTTATGGAATGTATGGAGGAGTAAGCTGAGAGAGAATTCCATTCTCTTTTAAATATCCCAAGAACTTGGCACTCAAGTATTCACCACCCGATCAGATCGAAGTGTTTTGATACTTTTGCCTGTTTGTTTTTTCACTTCATTCTTGTACTCCTGAAATTTCTCAAAGGCTTCGAATTTGCGTTTCATCAAGAATACATGTCCACACAATGAGAAATCATCGATAAAAGTAATGAAGTAGGAAAAACCACTTCTTGCAGGTGTAGACATTGGACCACACATGTCTCTATGTATGTGTCCCAACAGCTCGATAGCTCTTTCTCCGTATCCAGTGAACAGAGTCTTTGTCATCTTTCCTTTGATACATGATTGACAAGTTGCATAAAATAGATATTCAAATGGATCCAAATATCCTTATTTATGTAACTTCGTTAAGCATGTTTCATTGATATGACCTAGTCTAAAATGCCATAAGAAAGCTTGATTTAATTCTGGAGTCTTTCTTTTAAGTGTGTTCTCGACATTGAAAACTTGATGTTGATTTAATACGTATATATCGTTGTCTAGTGTACCGGACCCAAACAATTCATGATTAAGGTGAATGCTAACAACATCTTTTACATGTAAAATCATAACCTTTTTAGATAATAAAAATATAGAGATGATATTACATGTCATAGTAGGTACACAAAAACGGTTACGCAAAATCAAAATGTTTCCACTTGTCAATCCTACATGATATTCCCCTACGGAAATAACATCCACGCTCGCTCCGTTTGCAACCCTGAGGGTCATATCACCAACCTTCAAAACTCTACGGCTTCTCAGTGCATGCAAAAAATTACAGATATGAGATCCTGAATCGGCATCTAATACCCAGGAAGTAAAGTTAATTGACAAACAGTTCTCAATCATAAACACACCTGAAGTCGAAGCCACAATTTGCTTCAAATCCTGGCTCTTGGCCTTCCAAGCCCGGTAGTCCTTCTCCCAATGACCTTTCTTGTGACAGTAAAAGCATTTCTCCTTTACTACTGTTAGCCCCCCAACTTTTGCCTTGCCCTTCCCTTGTACCTTAACGACACCCCCTTTCGGTTTTGTAGGGGTCTTCTTCTTCTTCCTCTTGGTTTTAGCCTTCGATTTAGAAGAAGAAGGTTCCCCAACAAGCAGAGCGGGTGTCTCCCTGGATTTTTTCAGGGTGCCCTCTGCACTCCTCAACATGTTGAGGATCTCTGCAAGTGTAACTTCCTTTACTTGCATATTGAAATTCAATATGAACTGAGCATAGGGAGATGGGAGGGACTGTAGAATCAAGTCTGTTTACAACTCGTTCTCCAACGTGGTCCCAAAGTCCGCGATCTCTTCAATGAGGCTGATCATATTTAGGACGTGGTCCCCTATAGATGACTCGATAGCCAACCTCGTCTGGAAATGCTTCTTCGAGGTCTCGTATCTTGCGATACGAGATTGCTCTCCATATAAATCCTTGGTATGGAGGAAGATGGAAGCTAGGTCCATCTTCTCGTGCCGTCTCTGGTGTTCATTATCCATGGAGGAAAGTACGAGGTACTTGGCTTTCGCGCAGTCAATATCCCAAATCTTATAGACCTCAATGTCCACGACTGTGGAATCTGGACCTGGGAAGGTGGGGGTTTTAGTAGTAAGAAGGTAGCCTGGCTTATCATAAGTAATGGTCATCTGAACATTCCTTAACCAATCCTTATAGTTCAGCCCCATCAATGTGTTTTTATCTAAATGTAACTTAAGCCCGGTCATCTTGGTCACTGCAATTAGGAGAGAGAGAAGAAACATTGAGCATATAAGCTCTTGCAAATTTAGATTGATTTTAGTTTATCTATAAAAGATGGCTTCCACTGTTTTCTCGAATTCTCCTTCAAACCATAAAAGAATAATTAGTCGGGATTAATCGCACCATACAATTCTTGTTTTAACCTTTTGGCTAGGCGAGTGTTGGTACATCGAGGTAGGTTTTACAACACTTTTGTGATGTTCCCTAATTAAATAACCTATTTTTCCTGGAGGCGTTGCCCCACCGACACCTTTCTAGACACCTACCAGGGTTTTTAGCATTGATTGTAAAGTGAAAAAATCTCCCGAAGAATAATAGTAATTACTCACAGTGGGATCGGGATCCAACTATCTTTGTGTGATAACTTTGAAGGAATTCTACCAAAATCATCACATTCCAGAAGGTATGCAAAACTAGCAAGTTTCCTTTTCCTTTGAAACTCCCGATGTAGTTTTTGCCCCAAGCGCTTATGACCTTGACGAAGGCCAAAATATCATAAATCGCAGGTCAAGTTCAACCCGTCATTGTCCTGGTTAACCAATTCATACGAACTTTTGACAAAGGCCAAAATAGCTGTATGCTTGTCCTAGATTAACGCATATATATATGCTATAAATAAATATCCATTAGCTACCAATCATTATACCTTGGCGATGGTCAAAATACATAGCTTGAATACTAATAGATACCTATATGAAATGATGGAGGGCTACGACTAGTTTTGGCAAAAACCGTGAACGTAATGAGCTTGATATAGTCGAAGGAACCGAGTAGCTTTTAAAAGGAGTGGTTTAGACTCCACATTTAAAAGTTGTTTTTAAAGAAAACCGAGTGGTTTTTTAAATTGTTCCAATGACATTAAATATTAAGCTTGTTTCTTTGCATTAATTAGAATTAATGCGGTCCCATCAATTAACCCTATCATTGTAGAATAAACAAAAATATAACGTACACTTATTTTATCCGCATTCGCTATAGGGTCCCGGGTCATCACCGTAAGGTTACTTAACTTACGGCAGGGCGGGGACAAGACTAGCGCGGATGCAAAACATAAACAATGTTTATTATATATAGTATATATATAGTCATTCATCTCAAGCAATGATAACCATCACAGATCATAGTAGAAGCAACACAAATGAAAATAGAGGATATACTAGGATTTCCGTGTTTTCGTTTAAGCCATTTACGAAAACGGGCATTCCACGGTCGTGATGAATAGCCAAAACCCAATTCCCTAGACCCCTACGAGTGCGGCAAGCAGCCTTGTAAATCCTAGAGTTAGGTGACCCGTTCTCACTGCCCAAGATGGTCACCCTTTAGACTCTAGAACCTAGTTACTTGAGCACCCCGCCTTGGGTATGTCCTAGATACAGAAATGTAAATAATAATACATCAGTGGCTACAACCTCAACCCGGAAGTGCCCCGAAAAAAAATATTACAACATTTATTACATGAATGAAAAAGAAAACACTCTTCTCACATGTAAAACCCCCGGTTATTCAATCACGACGATCACATCTATTCCATATTAAAACCAAAACACTTACAAGATATGTGCAACCTCTATTAATCAACGTATAGCAATTGGTCGATATTTAGAAACACATATACAAATGAAAAGATAAGCAACGATGTTAAAATTTCGATTTATAAACACTCCATATTGCCCATAATAAAGATAACATAATATGAAATCTTTGTACAATCAAATAATACCAAAAACCCTAAATTCAAGTGTATAAGACACCACGAGAAGCACAAGACCTAACTCAATACCAAAACCGCTAGTAGCGGGAAAATGGCGGCCATACTTAGAAATTAGGGGCTCGTATTTCTCTGGTGTTCATCTAACATCAAGAAGAGCACTCTGCAATTATTTTAAAAAATTTAGAGGCTCGGAAAAATTCGACAGAAACTTAGATTCATGGATTTAAAAAACAGAACTATTTCGGTTTCGAAATTCAAACATCGTCCATAATTATTTTAAGTATTTGGGTGGCTCTGATACCAGTGTAAGTTGCTAGTACTCGTGCAGTGACTACTACGGCCTTTGCGGAATCAAAAACTTTAAAAATATCTTGAGCACTAGAAACGAAAACCCTAGAATTCGAATCCAAACACTAAACTAACAAAAACTAAAGAGTTTAACTACTAAGTAGAGGACTACACCTTTTGAAGTCGTGTCCTTCGGATCTTGTGTGATCCTCTCCTTGAGCTCCTAGGGTCCTTGGATCGAGCTTGCGAAGTCCTCTCCCCGCGTCAAAGATGATCCACCCGATGATGCTGGTTCAAGCTCTAGCTTCTAGTAATGAACTAAGAAGCAACTAAAGATCTAGACTTACTAACTCTTGATGCTTAGAGGTGTAGTAGTAGTGTCAAGATGCTTTATTTAATATTCCTCAAAACTGAAGAGAGAAAAAGAAGGAATACGAAGAAGAGGATGGCTACTTAAAAAAGATAAACTTAATAATAATCCACTCTCTCTCTCTTCATCTCTTCAACTTCATTTTAAAATAAAATAAGTGAGTAGGCTTGTGACTCACTAGTGTGAGTCACAAGCCCACACACTTCATTTGAAAACTAGAAGAGATGAGAAGAAGAGAAAGGCCACCTCACTTGTGTACACACACACACATACCCCCCTTATTTACAATAAATATGTATACCCGTATTTCTACCAAATTACGAATACCATATTTGTATAAAAAAATACAAAATACGCGTATTCATATTAAGAAAGAAATACATGTATTTGTATCAAGACACAAATACCCGTATTCATACAAATGCACGTATTCGTATAAATACCGTATTCGTGTTAAAATACAAATACCTAAAAGAAAGAAATATAATACTAGCTCCATATCTGGATATCTTTCAAACCTGCTAGTATTACTAAAAAGTCCGATTAAAGCACGTGTAAAATATACATGTGTTCAATCGAACACCCGAGCGTATCTAAATACGCATATTACACCGTTTCGCCTGAACCGAGAAACCCTCTGTATGGGACTATGAAGAATCGATAATAATCTGGCAGTGGGTTTAACCACTAGCATGTCAATAGCACTAGCTGTATGTAACAGCTACCCAGGTATTTGTCAAAAGGAAAATTGACAAGAAGACTCGTCCGAACCTTTACTGAGCCTATAAGTGACATTCTCCATACAGTCCGGTCTGTTCATCTGAGAGTATCGTATATCGAGCCTACGAGGTGGTAAACGTCAGACCCCTATTAGCGCGATAAATCATGTCGGTGCGAAACTCAATACAACTCGAGAAACTACGGGTATTTCTACCAATAAATCTCACTTGCCCTGGCCAGAGACTTGTAGTATCAGCCAACCGTACACAGCACGATATCGACTCCCTATACCGGGAGAGATGAATCCATTTTATCGCATACTGCCTCTAAGTGCTTCGAGACTGCACCCAACTACTACCGATTTGCATGAATTTTTAAAGCCGTGGAAGGGTAGTAATCTAAGTATAGTGGGAATACACTCGAGACTAATGGTGATGTCAGGTCATCGGGCTAAACTGTCTCATGTCACCAGAGAACTGCTATCCGACGATAAGTATAATACCAACTAGCAATTCCCAGTCAGTCCGTCCAATGTAACTCATAATTTAATGAGCACCTGTATACTATCTTTAGTACCGTATACCAATAGCTGCGGGACCAGCAATCTCCCCTAACGGGAATAAGAAAGTATACACTAGTCTACTCTGGACCATCGATGCCTAATCTTAATAATCCTATGACTAGGGACAATTTTAAGGATGTGCTTATAGACTACACAGCCCCCACATATATGATTGTCATCACAACGCTGGTAGTCAAGAAAAAATCCTACGGGCTCTATCAACATGTATTAGTGATATGTAAAAAGGAATATATACACATGTTAAGATAGAGACAAACCAGATAGCATACTATCATATCGAGCAAGACTGTCTTATACATATAAATATATATATATATATATACATATATATATATATATACATATATAGCAAGACTGTCTTATACATACATACATATATATACATATATATACAGCCTCTAGGGCATATATATCAAACAATTTGTCCGGTTGAGTGAAGTCCGGACCCTCATTGGGTCCAGCCACGATGCGACTCGACCCCCCGATGAGGTCGACTTGGGTTTGGACCGGTCCCCGTAAGGACCGGTTTAGTTCGGACCGGTCCCCTAGGGGACCAGTTTTTCTTGGACCTGAAAGTTCCTAGCGCCCTCAACAAGTTAGAAATTACAACTTTGTAACGTCTTCATTTGCTCCAATTGGATTGGACTTTAGCATCCTATCAAGAGCTCTGGAATGCGTTTGCAAGCCGGTCTCCCTTCATCGAAGATGATCCATCCGAGAGAACCAAGTTCAAGCTTCAACTTCATCCATGAAGTAACTAATTATTGCAGGATGCTAATCTATGATGCTTAGTGATGTGTGTTAGTGTTCTAATAATTTTTCTTTCTCTTAATCCTCTTGAATCTCAACTCATGAGAAGGTAGAAGGAGGAGGAGGAGGAGCCATGAAAAAGAGAGAAACAAAAATGGTGGAATGAAAATCCTTAACAAATTCAAGCATGCTTCATGTATTTTGTAAAAAGAATTTTTCCATTTTAAAACTGCAACCATACTTGAATAGTATTTGTAAATGAATTTATAATTCATTTGCCCATAGCCTCCACCATTTCTCTTTTCCACCTCATTTCGTATTTTTTTAAAAGAAAATCCTAGAAATGAGTTTTCCTTCTTCTAGAAATATTCATGTACAAATACAGGAATACTTCCCAGCAAATACATGCTTGTATTCATATCAAAATACAAATACCCAACAGATAGAAAAATAGAATGAACATAATATTAGAATATACATATCGAAATATATATATGTAAATTATTAAATCAAAACATGATTTAATAATCCGGCTTAATCTTAAGCCGGCTAGTATTATCATCCGCCCAATTAAAGTCTATGTGGCTAACACACATGCCTAATCGGAATCTTGCACTTATCAATATACAACCACTACATCATTTTGCCTAAACCAGAAAAACCCTCTGTGTGGTACTCTAAACACTCGTCAATATACTGGAAGTGGGTTTAACAACAAGCACGTCAGCGACACTAACTGTACGTAACGACTACCTAGGTATTGAGCGAAAGGAAGGCCAACGAGCAAATTCATCTGTACCCCTACTGAGCTTGTCTATGACAATTTTCATACAGTCCGGTCTCTTCGTCTAAGATAATAGCATACCGGGTCTAGGGGGTGGATAAAGTTAGACCCCAACTAACCCGATAAGTCATGCCGATCTGAAACTCATCACCCACTGAGAAACTACTGATATCACATCAGTAAATTTTATCTACATTGGCCAAGGATTTCTGGTGATGGCTGACCCAACAAAGCGCGATATCGACTCCCAATACCGGGAGAGACGAATCCCTGACGATTGATCACTGCCTCCATGTGGCTCGGGACTGTACCCAACTAAAACCTGTTTGCATGACTCCTTTGAGCCGTGGTAGGGTAGTAATCTAAGTACAGTAGGAACTCACACAAGACAAATGAAAATCTCTGATCAAAGGACAAACCTGTACTCATGCCACAAGAGAACTTCCATATGACGATAGGTATAATACCATCTAAAAGTTCTCGGTGAGTCCGTCTGGTATACTCACCTCCAGTGAGCACCTGTATACTATCTTAGGTGACTCAACACCAATGGGTTGTGAGATTGGCCACTGCCTTTCGTCGGGGTCTATACACTAGTCTACTCCGGAGTATCGATGCCCAGTCTTGATACTCGCTCGACTAGGGACATTTAAGAATGTGCTTATGGAACACCCAGCTCCCACGTATATGATTACCATCATAATGCTAGTATTCAAGCAATAATCCTACAGGCTTTATCAAAATGTATACATATAATGATAAAGACAAACCAGATAGCATACTATAACCTCGAGTAAGACTGTTCTACCTGTATAGGTCGTCGTTCAATTATCATAATCGCCTGCTTGTAATTACAATAATTGCCTTGAGAGCACTATATCCAACAATCTCCCACTTGCACATAAAGCTAATTATTGCGGTATCGCATACTCATTGCTCGTGTGCTACCGAATACCTAACTTCTCAACTAGTCGGTTTCTCAAAACTTGTTTTGAGAAACTTACGTGTTCGAGAAATAGCCTCTGTGAGTGGATCCGCTCAAATGTTTCTATCTTTATCTCCTTATATCTCAACTTAACGGGGAATTACTATCTCTCGAAATGAGCGATACCTGTCTTAGAACTTGTCTGGATATCTGATGGGACCTTGTTCATAACATGAACATCAAATCCAACAAGCTTCTTTGACTGTATCCTTTTGCTGATGCAGTCAGCACCCAGCGCCATGACTACCTCAGTATCCTTCTTGGAAACCTCCAATATACTGCACCTCAAAAGAGGGAAAACTATTAACTCTGACAGACACTCGGTCATCCAGGTCACCTTGGAAACCTAAACCGGTAACTGCCTCCTGCAGGAGGCTGCCATTACCATACACTAAGAACATCCTCTTATGTTCTTTACTTCTTCCCAATATTTCTCCAGGAGTGGATTAATATATGCTTATTGCAATTGGTGCAAAAGAAATATCAGTTGTGGTATTTCACATCTCATGATTGACTCAATTGCCTAAGCAAGTGATATGTCAATTATGCAAATCCCTCTCTTCATCAGTGTAGAAGAAATCACTTTTGGAGAGGAAGACTCAATCTACTATGGGTACACCACCACGCCAGGAGTCGTCCATTCTAAAACACTTTAGAATAGTGTAAAAGTACCCGAATTGGGACACTTCCCAAATCTAGATCTAAAACCATAGATCTAGTCACCAGAATCTCTGATATTTTATCCAGATATTACATGGAGAAACACCTTGCGACAATCACAGTATAACCGATCATGGTATAAGAGCATCAATTCTTATCAGGAGTATGTCATCCAAATACCAGAATATCACTCCCTACTTCCTTCCTATCAGGTCCATCTGTTGTTGTGATGAAGTCAAAATCTATGACATTCACATCAAATTAGATCACCAATTCCGCTCTCCTTACTTTAGTCTATAAATAGACATAAGCAACATGCCCACCACGATTCCGCTGCTCCCACTGACTACAACAACCCTCTGGCAGAGTTATATACACGTGCACTTCTAAATTCAATTTAGAATGACGTTATAGTCATCCACCTACCAGATCTCATAGTCAAAGACAACAGTAATGACAAGCTTGGGTTATCAAAACCTCCCTGTCGCCTTCTTTGAGGAAACCAAAGTACCTCTCGGGTGGCTGAGATTACCCACTAAATCTGCGAAGAGACTAATGGATTGTCAAATCCAATTGAATCTCCATGATCCGCTAAATTTTCAATAACCGTTTGTGGTTCTGGAATCACTTCCAGTTCTACCATACTCCCACTTGTTTCATTTGAAAAAAGATTCTTTTTAAAAAAAAGTGGCGAGTCAAGATCAAAATAACCTTTGATCTTGCAAATGGTAGAATGCTAAACCCTTGCAAAAAAGCCTGGAATAACCCACAAACTTCCATTGCAAAAATGTGCCTTGAGTTTGTCCAGATTCAGCTTTTAAACAAAAACCGGATAACTCCATATCTTAGCATCCTCAAGATATGTAACCATTCTATATCTACATAGAAACTAAGGCACTAATTTAGATGGAACCGTATTCAATTGTTATCCAACTGTTTCAAGTGCATATCACTTAAATGGAAGAAGGTCATTCAGCATTACTAATCAAGGAGCACACACACGGATGAGTAACCTGAGAGAGAAGCAAGTTTTCAAATATTACTATGATGAAATACCTAGCATAAATATCTATATCTTCGATCACCTCGAAGAATCCTGAAACATCCAACGCATAGTTCTCTACTTTATTCTTATACCTATAACTTCTCAAAATTTGGACCTTGTGTTTCAACGAAATACGTGTCTAAAATCAGAGAAGTGATAAGTAAACGAAATATAGTACGAGTACCAACCCCTTGTCCTAATAGACATCGGGCAACATACATTACCATGTATAAGTCCCTAAAATATACTAACTCAAATTTTATGTGTTGTAAGTTGAAAACTGTATTTTGATTAAGAATGTCTATACCGTTCATCAATGCATCTTACCTTATCCTCAACTAATAAAGGTAAATGTTTAAAACACAATTTTCAAAATTTATATCTCACTTTATAAAATAAAGATATAGATATTCAATTTTAAAAATTAGTGCATAACAACGGTTATTCAAAACCAAATATTTGTCGTAAGGCAAAGCCCAGGTGATTTTCTCAAATATCACCAATTACAAAGAATTATGATATTAAGGATCTAATCACCCAATTCCCAATATTATACTCCCACTCAGCATCTGTAATGCCATACAGACGTGAGAATCAAGTCTGGTAAATATATACCCTGGAGTCAGAATCTAATTGGGAAAACAGTTTTCAATTAATATCGCATAGGAAAACTGGAACATGAAAATGTTTCAAGGGGGTGGCCGGGTATTCCTAGTAATGACTCTTCCACTATCCAGATTCATGACAGTAGTCGCAAATTTTCTTTCCTTCACTGGAATCCCTTTATATGTCTTTACTTCTTACCTTCTATACACCATACATAGGCTAATTGGTTTTCTTCTTCCCTACCTTTCGACACCTGCCTAAGGTTTGGAAGAAGACTATCCAATAAGCATAATAGGTGTACTCTTCTAATACTAGGAGCCCCCTCAGCCTGAGAAAGTAAAGAGAAAAGACAACCGAATAATCTTATTCAATTTCTCTGGAACCCGTGGTTATCCAAGAACTGAAACAAGTTTCTTTAAGTTCGTATGTAACTATATGAGATGGCATTTCCAAACAATATGGATCTCCGTAGTGATACAGAGTGTTCTGGAGAAAAGCAAAGGGAATGTAGGAGTGGCAGGGATCAATGCGACTTTGTCATGAATCATAACAATCCAAAGCCAAAGTGTGTAAGAAGGTTCGGTTAACTTAGTTCATGAGTTTTAGTTTAAGATCAGGTCATGGTCGCTGCCAGAAAGAGAAAAGAAACACTCAGCGTGCACTCTAACCTAGATTAGATTGGTTAATCACTTTATCTAATCAGGATGGCTCCCACCGTTTCCTCGAATTTTCCTTCAAACTCTAAAAGGAGAGCTAGTCGGGATCATCTAAAAATCACCCGAGGAGTAACACCTACTCATCAGTGGGAATCGGGACCCAACTATCATTGTGTGATAATCTTGACGGAAGCCGACCAAAATTACCTCACTCCAGAAGGTATGTGCAAACTTGGAAAGTCTCCCTTAAATTTGAAACTCCCGATATGCTCGTTGCCCTAGGACCCAAGTGACTTTGACAAGGTCAACAAGTTAAAGGGTCCTAGTCAAGTTCAACCTGTCATTATCTTGATTGCATTAGACCCACCCGCACAGACCCTTGGCAAGGTCAACAAGGTCGAATGACTGTCATAACCAATTGTATCTAATGCTACAAACAAGCACCAATTAGCTACCACACACTACGTCTTGACAAGTTCAACAAACGTAGCACGAATACTAACCACTACTCATAAAAAATGACGAAGGGCTACAGCTGGTTTTTGGCGAAAAACCATTAACGTAATGAACTTGATATCGTTAAAAGAACCGAATAGTTTTGAAAAGGAGTGGTTTATGCTCCATATTTAAAACTAGTATCATAAACCTTTGCTTAAGAGCGAACTCCCTATGAAGGGATCAAGGCTTTTTCCTCATAGAATGAGGAGCAGGATATTCCTAACTGAATACCTCAATGCAAATCAAAAGAATATGATTATGGTTTTGAAGAAAACCGAGTAGTTTTAAAAATTGGTTCCGTCAACATCATTTAGGTTTATTTTCCTTACATTAATCAGAATTAATGCAATCCCATCAATTAATCATATCATGCCAGAAAAGAAATGAAAATAGGCACGCACATATATACCATCCGCATTGGCCACAGGTCTCGGGTCTTCACCGTAAGGTTACTTAACTTATAGCAGGGCGGGGACATGACTAACGCGAATGCAAAACATATATAGCACCTACTAAATATATAATATATATAGCAAAATTCGTCTCATGCATGATATCAAGTAACATCACAGAAGCATCACAGCAAAAGAAAACACAGAATGGAAATGCAGATAATCTAGGAAAAGTACATTTCAATGGAGCCAAATATGAAATGCAATTTTCCCGGTAGTGTGTATAGCCCGTAGTATCGGATCCTAGACCCCTACGAGTGCAGCTAGCCACCCGTTAATCCCAGAAGTGAGGCAACCCCAATCGACGAAGTGAATGGGCCACCTAGCACTTCCAAAATCCGGTGACTTGGGCACCCCTCCGCGGGTCAATCCTATACCCCTTACGAGTGCGGCGAATAGCCCTCTAATTCTAGAGTAAGGCATACCGATCTCAACGCCATGAGATGGAGGCTCGTTGCCCTCTAGAAACAGGCTATTCGAGCACTCCGCCATGGGGTAATCCTAGTGCATGTAATAGAAAAACTGAATATACAACGGTGACTACGTCCACAATCTGGATGTGCCCCAAAGAATAATACAAGCCGCAGTGACGGAAATCCACATGTTGGACGCTCGCCACGCAATATGAATATACATTACATCATATAGAATTACCTATAATGCTACACACTCCGGGCTATCCATCACAACAAATCTATATCCATCACAGAACATGCAAACTTGTGATCCGTAAGCCCGTCTAATTGATACATATAGCAATTAGACGATATTTTAAAAATGTTATGATACACGCAACCATCACAAAGACTATGACAATTGAATACCGCACACATATAGCTAACTCTTCAATTTTCAAAAAAACCGAAAATCAAGTATGATAAAAACCGACAAGAAATTCCATAGTAAAACCAACTCCGGGAGTCTGAAATGAGCTCAAATTGGTCCGAAACTTCGCGGAGGGCCCCGGAATAAAATTAATGTCAACCTGGAGGCACCTAGTGGGGATACCCAGCCCCTAGGCTACCCTAAGGTGGCCATAGAGGCAGTTCCGGGTCCCCCACAAGGCCACTATTTGGGTGGTGTTCCCGCCAAAAAAAAATCTGCGCAAAAGAGCCCAAGGTATCAAATGGCAGCGATACGTTTAAGAAAATGTGAACCGGTATTTTTCGGGCTGTATTTCGACAAACGCCCGAATGAGAAACAGCTAAATTCTGATGTTATCGAGAGCGTCTCGAAAAAGCCTTCGATTTAATATATTATGGGCTTCATAATTCATCCGGGATCAAAAGTTATGAGGCATCACGTGCTCACACGTGACCGGGCATCAAGTGCCCACACGTGACTGGGCATCACGTGCCTACACGTGACCGGGCATCACGTGCAGACACGTGACCATTTACAGGCAAAGCCAGCAAGCACTGAATAAAATAAATAATTGAAAATAATTAATCAGTTGGGTTACGTGTGAGCACGTGATGGGCCTTTAAACCCACTGAAAAGAATTAAAGGTATAATAAAACACTAAGGAAAAACCCCAATGGGGCATCACGTGCTCACACGTGACCAAGGGTCACGTGCTCACACGTGACGATTCCTTAGCTCTGTTAAAAGGCATAATTAAATTCTGAATAAAATGTTTAATCAAGAGGGTCACGTGCCAACACGTGACAAGTTCCTAAACTCTTTAATTGATAGAATTAAATTCTATTTAATAATCAGATAAAGGGGTCACGTGCCAACACGTGATAGGCTTTGAAAGCCTTATAACTTGATAGATTTAAATTCTAATTAAGGAAAATCAAAGACCCTAACTGGGAAAGTATTTCTCTAAATCTTTCCAAACAAAAAAGGATTCTGGAGGACCGTTGGATTAAAAATCCAAGGGTGACTAAAAATCACCGATTTATGGAAAGATTTTAGACAAGGAATGATTTCCCTAAAATTCACCAAAAATAACAAACAGAATATCTTTTGGAATGAAAATCCAATGGTGAATAAAATTCACTGAGTGATATAAAAGATCATATTAGTTACGAAAACAAACAAAATCTTTCAATGAAAGATTTGCTAAACAAATTGATTCTTTTCCTTCTCCTATAAATAGGAGCTAAAAGAAGAGAGAGATATAGAATTTTGGGATCTTAAAATTTTCTAAAGGGCAAATAGCAGAGAGAAAAGAAACCCTAGGAGAGAAAGGGGAAAAGGGATCAAAACTTCATAAAACAAAAAAGAGAATTTAATTCTCAATCTAAGAGTTTAACTCTTCTGCAAAAGAACTTAGTTCTTCCTCTGGTTGAAGATCTGCAGAAGCAAATCTCCCCTCAGGTTGAGAATTTAATTCTCATTGGGTTGAGATTCTACCATGCAGATCCAAAACTTAGAGGGAGAATTGAGTTTGGAGAATTTAATTCTCCCAAATTCACAGCAATTTAATTCTTCCAAGATAAAACTAGGGTTTAACCCTACATGAGAATTTAATTCTCCAAAACATACAGGAATTCAATTGCTTCAAGATAAAACTAGGGTTTAACCCTATATGAGAATTTAATTCTCCTAAATTTATAGGAATTTAATTCCTTCAAGATAGACAAAACTAGGGTTTAACCCTACTTAAGAATTTAAGTCTCTCAAATTCACAGGAATTTAATTCCTCCTAAATGAAATTAGGGTTTCACCCCACACAAGAATTTAATTCTTTCACATATATAGAAATTTAATTCCTCTAAAACCATAATCAGGGTTTAACCCTGCAGAGAATTTAATTCTTAAAAATAAAGAGACTTGAAAGATCTCCATGCATGCAAAGAACTAAGGTCACGTGGCCTCACGTGACCCCTAAACAGATCCCCCAAAAATGAGAAGGAAACAGCCTAGAGGCAATGCCTCACGTGCTCCCACGTGACCTCCAAAACAAAGAAGAACAAAAGCAAAGGCAATACTGGCATTGGGCGCTCTCACGTGTTACCACGTGACCCTTAATAAATGCTTTAACAATCAACGCACAAATCTCCATCACGTGATGGTTAGAAGATCAAAGGTGTTTAACACTTATTTGCAGAACAAAGTAAAAGTGATCTGGCCCCACCTTTGGGTGTCCTCACATGTCCCATGCGACCCATCCCTATTTAGTGTTTAACACTAATTTATAGGTTTTATTTCCAGTATTTAACACTGTTGTCTTCTACTGTTTAACACAAATTTGAGAATCTTATTTCTAGTGTTTAACACTAATTTGAGAATTTTATTTCCAGTGTTTAGCACTGTTGTTCTCTAGTGTTTAACACTATTTTTAGCCAAATTGGTTAATTTTCCAGAGGCAAAGCCTCCCCTTTAACTGAATCTCAAAATTGAGTAGAATTCAAAGCTATAATGATGTTCGGTCAAAAATAAAAATGTTGTTAAAGCCCTCAAACTCTTGTTTAGCATTGCTAAGTGATGAGGGGCTGAACCCATACAAATGTCTAATGGTCCAATAAAGGACCAATATTTCAAATTTAATTGGACTTAGCCCAAGTTGGCCATAAGTCCTCAATTCAGATTTAACTGAGCCAATGTGCTCATAATATAATTAATTGATCTTAGTTCCAAATTGGACTATAGATCACTTAATCCACCTTGGTTCAAGGGTACATCTCTTCACTCCTTTGATATTTGTCATTTTAATTCCTCAACGTCTTCAAAGAGGTGACGGGTCCCGGCAACCACACTTTTCATAGACTATAACGTCTCTAAACTACGGACTGTGTGGTCCTTAAACTCACGGACTATGATGTCCTTAACCTCGACCGTGATGTCTTTAAACTAACATCGGACTGTGGGGTCCTTAAACCGATGGACTATGATGTCCTTAACCTCGACCGTGATGTCTATAAACTAACATCGGACTGTGGGGTCCTTAAACCTATGGACTATGATGTCCTTAACCTCGACCGTGATGTCTTTAAACTAACATCGGACTGTGGGGAACTTAAACCCATGGACTATGATGTCCTTAACTTCGACCGTGATGTCTTTAAACTAACAATGGACCGAGATGTCCTTAAACTAACATTCGACCACCATGTCCTTAAACTGGTAATCGACCGCAATGTCCCTAAACTAAACAACAGGGTCCAAATGCTCTCTTGTTGGATCTAAACGATCCCGTTAAGTTGATCTTAGTATAAAATTAGGCTGACGTATCCTTAACCAACGTTTAAGTTGATCTTAGTCTCAAATGAGACTAACGTATCCTTAAACCAAAACCCCCAAACCCAAATCTAAGAAGATATGGATTTGGACTAATCCACGCCCTACGGACGACAACATAAATTAGTCTCTGTATACAATCCACGGGCAACCAAAAACAAAACAAACACACACGACACGAAGTGACCATCTGGAGAAGGAGAAAGTGGTTACCGCGATGCGGTAGCGTAATTAACTGTAGGGGCTTGCTCCTGCAGGGAAGAGCATCCCCACAATCAAAAACCCTTCAAATGAGGGGGAATCTGACGAAGTCTGCTACATCGGCCACATCCGTTTAAACCTTCGATACATGGTGCCATAAATCAACTTGGCATCTTCGGAGAGGTGGACGGATAGCACCAATTAGCATCTGCCCCTAAATTCAGGTAAGACGGACCTTCGCGGTCGCGTCTCTGTATTCGGCGGAGAACAGATTCTGGCACGCCCGGTGTGACCTTTTCCTCTTTCCACCCCACACTTCGTGTGTCGTGTTCGTGAATGAATCGCGGTTTGCTATGGTTGCATGTGGATTCGAGGTACTAAGATTTGGTGTCTTGCTCTGTGCAGAAAACAGAAGATCAATGGCTTCAAACTGCACTAACTGCAACTGCAACTCTCGCTCCGTCCCGTCCGTAGGAGTGACTTACGGGCCCTAAGCGGCCTCCATCTTCGCTATGCCGGTGGAACAGGTGACTCAGGCCAGCACTGGGCTATTTTTCGGGACCATGATCCCACCAATGAGCTTCAATGCCCCATTACCGTCGGAAGAAGCTCCGAAGAAGTCGGTCTTTGATCGGCTTATAACTACCGCGGCCCCTCTCAACGGGTCGCCCAAATCCAGTGTCTCAGTTTTCAACAGACTGGGCCAAAGCTCATATGGGCCCATGAAGAAGCCTGCGATACCAGAAAGGGTTATCTCGAAAAGGATACCCTTTCCTGCTCCTGAAGTCGTCAAGGCAGCTTCTCCTGCTAAAAGGCCGGTCTTCACAAGACTGGTCGTTTCAGCTACTACTCCACGCGAAGTCATAAAGGCTGCTTCCCCTGTTCGAAAGTCGGCCTTCGCAAGACTGACTATCCCCTCTCAACGGACGTCAGTCTTCGACCGGCTAGCGCTAATAACGGCCTCTCCTCAAAGCAGGGGGCATGAGAAAGCTCATCCAACATCGGAGGTAATCCCGGTCGCACGACATGCTCGACGTCGCCACTGGCGCCGAGTGAGGAAAGCTGGGGCAATTCCCCTTCCGGATTGACTCCGTCGGCTCCAATGGTGGAAGTTGTTGCTGCTGTTCCAACTGGGAACAGTTTTGAATTACTTAATAGGGTACGCAGGAATTCGCCAACTGCTGTGCTGAAAAGATCTCCTCCACCAAAGGAAAATGCTACAAAGTCGAAGCTGGAGCGACCCCTTCAGCGGCTGTCCTCTAAAATTTATAAAGTTTGGCGACAGGTCCAGGACTCTGTGGTAGATCAAAACTATCCCCGCCGACAGAAAAAGATGAAGGTTCGGAAAGAAGAGGATCACCATGTCAAACCACAGAAAGCGACAACTACTTGGGTGCCCACTGCAACGGCCCCCTCGACTTCGACCGCCCACAATAGGAGAAGGCCGGAGAAAATCCCTGAGTCTGCAACGAGTCGCAAGACCACTGAACCCAAATGCCCAAAGTCTGGGGGCATGGTAACACATACCGTTTATATGGCTTCCGGAAAAGAGGAAAGTCGTGCCTCTACGGGCCATCGACCACTCACCAGATCCGTAACAAAGGCCCAGTAGCAACAACAGAAGCTCTAGGAAATGTTAACAGCTATGGCCGCACTTACGGGACCGAAAGAAAGCCCGGAAACATCTTCGGAGTAGCGCCGTGAGCAGGAAACTGATGTCGAATTCTTTCGGAGAATGCTTGAGAAGAAGGACAAAGAGGCCGCAGAACAAGCGGCCAACATAAAACAAATGGCCCTTTTATTCCAAGATATGGTGGGCCTGATGTTACAGCCGGAAGCTCCAGCCGATGACCCCCCGATTATCATTGAAGACGACAGAGGGGAGACATCAAACCCTCCTCCGGCTCTTTCAGCAGCCAAGGAGGAGACCATCTCCAAAGCCGCTCTGGATGATTATATCGCTCAACAAATACGAGCTCATCAGCCGAACGAAGCGGCCGACCAAATTGTTAAAACTGGACGACCCTATCCGGGTTGGTACGACCAAATAAAGTACCCGCCAGGATACAGGATTCCTAAATTCCATGTATATAAGGGGACGGGAAATCCACACCAGCACGTTGCTCAATTCACAGCCTTATGGGGTAATACTGGAGATGGTGATAAGCTACTGCTTCGCCAATTCATTGGCAGCTTGTCGGAGACAGCATTCGAGTGGTATACTGAACTCCCGAATGACTCTGTCAAAACATTTACAGAGATGGAGTTTCTGTTTATCCAACGTTTCGCGAGCGCTAGCGAACATACCCCAATCCGGCACTCATCAATGCCAGAGTGAAGCCGGGAGAAAACTGGGTTCAATACGCCATTCGGTGGCGGAATCTATGGTCGAAATGCGAGCAGCGCATTGAAGAAGCGCCTGCGGTAGGCATGTTCATGGGGACCCTTGACCCTCAGGCGACCATTTCACAATTCATGATGTTTTTCAAGCCGACTACTTTCCAGGCCTTGATTGACAAGCTAGCCCAAATGGACCAGATGGGCCATAGGCCTTCCCCTTCAAAGTCGGAGCCTCGGAATGAAAAAGGAAAAGGGAAAGCAATCTTCTTCGCCAACGCTCAACAACAACCGAGTGGCCCGAGACCGGTTGTCCGCCAAAGCAACAAAGGACAATCCCTCGATGAGAAGTTGAGACGTCCTTACTCGTTTCCTCGGGATAAAACAAGGAAACTGTTTGAACTGGTAGTGCGCAATGGGCTCATTACTCTACCGGAGTTGAGACACCCATCGCAACCGAACGACGTCAACGATCCCAATTACTGCCCCTACCACCGAGTACTAGGCTATCCGATCGAAGACTGCTACGTCTTCAAAAATTGAGTCGAAGATCAGTATCAACAGGGCAAGTTCGCGTTGTCCAAAAACTGGAAGGTAAATCCTCCACAACAGCACACCTCTAAAAGAATGGACACGCCGGGGGCATCATGCTCTTTTATAGAGGAAGCTCCATGGGAAGTCGTTCTTTCGGAAAAAAACTAAAAGAATGCTGAAAGATCTTCAAACATGTCCGGCGAGCAGGTGGAAAAGCCCGCCAGAGCCGGAGATCATCGAGGGATGCTGATACCACGCCCAACATTGGGAGTTAATAATGATGGTGGACAAAACATTCGGGCCTAGCCGTCAAAGTCTTCGAAGAAAAAAAAGAAGATAAAAAAGCCCGCGCAGTTTGATGACAAGCGTACGGATCTGCAAAAACATATTGACGCGCTGGAGGAATATAACCAGAAGACGCGGATCCCGGTCACACTCCAAGAATTACTCAACAATATCCTTGAGAGCGGAGATAACGACAATAACGATGGGGATGACTCGTCAGAAGAATCTGAGGACTATGTGGCAAGTTGCCACATGGTCTCTCATTCGGCGTTAACTGACGAAGAAGCTCACTCGGCGATAGAAGATAGCATAAAAGAGCAGGGGGCAGGATTGAAGCTAAAATCCTTGGAACCGTCTGACGAGATGATCGACTTGCTACTGAACGAAGCCCGTCAGAAAAGCTAAGCCAATCGAGAGCGTGAACTGGCTATATTCGAAAAAGCCAAATACCGACGACTGAATGAAAAGGTTGAGGCACCCCAATCGGACCGAAGCATCCCTATCGTCAGCAAAAGCAAGCTTAAAGTAAGGAAACGATTCGCTAGAGCTCTGTCAATAGCAATGAAGTTGCCCTCATTCATAGGATATTCTCCTGGCAGTATACATCTTGATGAAGCGGACATATATCCTAACTTCTGCTCATACCATCAGAGGATTGCACACCCTACCGAGGAATGCATAGCTTTTAAAAACTGGTGGCAGGGATATGTTGCCCACCGACAACACGTTCAACGAGTGAAGAGCAAGGCTCGCCGGGAACAGAAAAGCACGACAGATGAGCACAAAAGAGCCACTGACAACTGTCACATAGTCGACACCAAGGGATCGCAAGTTGTCACCTTTGGAAGCGACTCTGACGAAGAAATCTCCCTCCTCCCTCTCTTCAAGGAATCCACCTCCGGCACAAAAGATGCGAAGATTTGCGAGAAAATCTAGCTGCGTAATCGTACGTTGCCCGAAAAATCTCGGACCTACGAACAAATGACCGAAATGTCCCTAAACTAACAATGGACCGCAATGTCCTAAAACTTGCAATTGACCGAGACCTCTATAAACAACTACGGACCGCGGCATCCCCAGGCTGACGTAAAAAAAAAGGTATGTCACAAGCAAAATGGGCACGGATGAAAACCCGAAAGGGCGCCGTGAGTAAAAACAACAGGACTGCTGGCGATGTTTGTGAAAATCCGAAAGGGCACAGACTCGTAAAAAAAAAGAGTGGTACGTCCATAAGCAAAATGGGCACAGATGAAAACCCGAAAGGGCTCCGAGAGTAAAAACAGCAGGACTACCGGCGATGTTTGTGAAAACCCGAAAGGGCGCAATATCGTTAAAAGACACTTGCAAGGTCCTCTCGACCCTGTAAAGTGAAAACACCTGCGTGAGATCTTTACGACTCACAAAGGAGAAATACACTTAGGAATCCTCACGATTCCTAAGTGTAAAACACACTTACGAGATCCTCACGTCTCGTAAGGAGAATTCCCCTTTGAGACCCTCACGGCTCACAGGGTTCAAAAGCCTTAAGTTACAGGGATCTGAACCTGTTCTTAACCCATCACAATCCCCACATTGCCCTACAAACGGTTCAATATTGACCCTTGTATATAATCCACGGGCACGAATGAACATTTCCTAACAGAGTCCTACCAGCGACTAGGGATATGCTCACACGGTGAACAAACACTTGTAGGTCCTCTCGACTTGAAAGGAGAAAACACTCTTGTAAGATCCTTACGACTTATAAGAGAACACACACTTAGGAATCCTCACGATTCCTAAGGAGAAAACGCATCTACGAGATCCTCACGACTCGTAGGGAGAAATACCTTTATGAGACCCTTACGGCTCATGAAGTCAAAAGCCTTAGTCGACGGGATCCTAACCCTGTTTTCTAAGCCACCTTTGTTCGACATCGACAGAGGCAAATGATGATTCGCTCCCGGCAATATCCCAGTTATAGCAATGCTGATGCCGAAATCGGTATCAAATTCCAAGTCCTTTCATGGCAAATGATGATTCGCTCCTGGCAATATTCCAGTCGCAGCGATACTGATGCTAATATTGGCACCAGATTCCAAGTTCCATACTCGTGGCGAAAAGTCAACGAGCCAAAAATGCATACGAAATAGCCGAAATGATGGGGTAACTTGCAACAAAATCAGCAAGTAAAAATATATGCATAAAAAATAGCCGAAATGGTTAGGCAACTCGCAATAAAAAAAGAGAGGAAAAAGAAAAAATAGCCGAAATGATTGGGTACCGCGAAAAATAGCCGAAATGATTGGGCAATCGCGACTTTCGCGATATAAAAAGCTGAAATGATAGAGCATCGCGGAAAAAAATAAAAAAATGAAAGAATGAAACTTTTTGCCCTCCAGGGGTCACATTGACCCCTGTATACAATCCATGGGCACAAACAAGAAGGGAACCATATCGTCCCAGCAGGCTTCGTCAAAGCGAAGATAAATCTCGACGGTTCATAGACAACCTAAAGACAATCTCGACATTCATCGCAATATTGCAGACACGATGTCAACAAACGAAGCGAAGGAAGATCCCTAGCTTCAGGGTCTCGACGTCAACATCGACAACCTAGAGATCAACACCGGCATTCTTCCTCCCTCTAATCGGATGCAGATGTTACACCAACAAACAGAGCCACGGCAAAGTCCCCTAGTTCCAAATCTCGACGGTTTACAGACAGCCTAGAGACTACCCCGGAACCATGGAAAAGTCCCCTAGTTCCAAATCTCGACGGTTCACAGACAGCCTAGAGATCACCAACGGCGTTTCTCCTTACTCCAGCAAGATGCAGATGCGACGTCAACAAACGACCCCAGGGTCAAAACAATGGAACCATGGCAAAGTCCCCTAGTTCCAAATCTCGACGGTTCACAGACAGCCTAGAGATCACCAACGGTGTTTCTCCTCACTTCAACCAGATGCAGACATGACGTCAACAATCGACCTCAGAGTCGCAACGAAACGGAGCCATGGCAAAGTCCCTAGTTCCAAATCTCAATGGCCACATCTACGGCCCGAAGACCAACAACGGTGTGCCTCCTCATTCCAGCAGGACACAGATGTTACACCATCAATCGGAACCACGGCAAAGTCTCCAGTTCCAAGACTCTACGGTTCACAGACAACCTGGAGTCAACCAATGACATCCTTGCCGGATCAACGCTCCATCTCGGAAACAAGTCAACCAACTCCGAGGAAATCAGTTTCCTTGGCAAAAACCTCGATTCAGGGAAATCGGCATCCTTGACGAGAGCATCTTGATTCGCGTCGACCCGCAGAGAAATCAGCGTCTTTGCAGGAATACCTCGATTCGTTTCAACTCCGAGTAAATCAGTGTCCTTGGCAACCTCCTCGATTCAGGGAAATCAGCGTCCTTGACGAGAGCATCTCGATTCGCGTCGACCCGCGGAGAAATCGGTGTCTTTGCAGGAATAGCTCGATTCGTCTCAACCCCAGGGAAATCAGTGTCCTTGGCAACCTCCTCGATTCAGGGAAATCAGCATCCTTGACGAGAGCATCTCGATTCGCATCGCCCCGTAGAGAAATCAGCATTTTTGCAGGAATACCTCGATTAGTTTCAACTCCGAGGAAATCAGCGTCCTTGGCAAAAACCTCGATTTAGGGAAATCAGTGTCCTTGATGAGAGCATCTCGATTCGCATCGACCCGCAGAGAAATCAGCGTCTTTGCAGGAATACCTCGATTCGTTTCGACTCCAGGGAAATCAGTGTCCTTGGCAACCTTCTCGATTCAGGGAAATCAGCGTCCTTGACGAGAGCATCTCGACTCGTGTCGACCCGTAGAGAAATCTGCGTCTTTGCAGGAATACCTCGATTCGTTTCGACTCCAGGGAAATCAGTGTCCTTGGCAACCTCCTCGATTCAGGGAAATCAGCGTCCTTGACGAGAGCATCTCGATTCGTGTCGACCCGCAGAGAAATCAGCGTCTTTGTAGGAATACCTCGATTCGTTTCGACTCCAGGGAAATCGGTGTCCTTGGCGAAACCTCGATTCAGGGAAATTAGCGTCCTTGACGAGACCATCTCGATTCGCGTCGACCCGCAGAGAAATCAACATCTTTGCAGGAATACCTCGATTCGTCTCAACTCCAGGGAAATCAGTGTCCTTGGCAACCTCCTCGATTCACGGAAATCAGCGTCCTTGACGAGAGAATCTCGATTCGCGTCGACCCGCACGGAAATCAGTGTCTTTGAAGGAATACCTCGATTCGTCTCAACTTCGAGGAAATCAGCGTCCTTGGCAAAATCCTCGATCCAGGGAAATCAGCGTCCTTGGTGAGAGCATCTCGATTCGCGTCGACCCACAAGGAAATCGGTGTCTTTGCAGGAATACCTCGATTCGTTTCGACTCCAGGGAAACCAGTGTCCTTGGCAAATACCTCGATTCAGGAAAATCAACGTCCTTGATGAGAACATCTCGATTCGTGCCGACCCGCAGAGAAGTCAGTGTCTCTGCAGGAATATACAACGTCAGCAAAGCGGAGCCGCGGAAAAGTTCCCAGTTCCATGACTCGGCGGTGCACGGACAACCCAAAGTCAACCTTCGACCTTCCTGTTGAAGCAATGCTTTGACTCGGGAGAGGTCAACTCATCAATCACTTACGAGTCCTCTCGACTTGTAAGGAAGAAAATTCTCTTGTGAGATCCTTACGACTCTCAAGAGAAAACGCACTTAGTAATCCCCACGATTCCTAAGGAGAAAATACATCTATGAGATCCTCTCGACTCGTAGGGAGAAAAAATCTTTATGAGACCCTCACGGCTCATAAATTTGAAAATTCTTAGGTGGCAGATCTGAACTTGTTTCCTAAGCCATCGCTTCTTATCTCGATTCAGGGAAATCAGCGTCCTTGGCGAGAACCTCTAGATTCGTTTCGACCCGCAAGGAAATCAGTGTCTTTACGAGAATCTCTCGATTCGTCTCAACTTACGGGGAAATTAGTGTCCCTAAGCATAAAGAAAATTCTCTTGTGGGATCCTTACGATTCTCAAGAGAAAACGCACTTAGGAGTCCTCACGACTCCTAAAGAGAAAAGACACCAACGAGATCCTCACGACTCGTAGGGAGAAAAGCCTTTGTGAGACCCTCACGGCTCATAAAGTTGGAAAGTCTTAGGCAACAGATCCTAACCCTGTTTCCTAAGCCATCGCTACCTTATAAAGAGTTCAAGATGAACTGTTATTGACCATCTATGGGCCACACTTGCCAAAGCTACATGCCACTGAAATGGAAAAGTTATTTATGAAGCATATAAACTGCTTCATGCCAGAGTAATACATAAAGAAACAGAAGGGTGCGGCTCATGGAGCTTAGGGTTTGGAACTATATCCCTTAAGAGTCGATATTTGAGTCAACGATAAATAACGATGCTTGTGTCCGCTCGTTATCTTCTCAGATCAAGATCCTGAAGATTTTATCCCAACCCAAAACTGGTCATACGCTATGAATTACTCTGCACTACTTCACCCACGTATATACTTACGTGGGAAAAGTAGTGGGGGATATTTTTTCCCGCAAAAAAAAAATTCTGCGCAAAAGAGCCTAAGGTATCAAATGGCAGCGATACGATTAAGAAAATGTGAACCAGTATTTTCCGGGCTGTATTTCGATAAACTCCTGAATGAGAAACAGCTAAATTCTGATGGTATCGAAAGTATCTCGAAAATCCTTCTATTTGATATATTATGAGGTTCATAATTCATCCGGGATCAAAAGTTATGAGCAAATATGCTATGCACGTGTAATCTAAGGAAGAAAATGCAAACCAGTATTTTCCGAGCTGCATTTTGACAAACTCCCGAATGAGAAACAGCTAAATTCTGATGATATCGAAAGCATCTCAAAAAAGCCTTCGATTTGATATATTATGGGCATCATAATTCATCCGGGATCAAAATTTATGAGGCATCACGTGCCCACACATGACTGGGCATCACGTGCAGACACGTGACCATTTACAGGCAAACCCTGTAAGCACTGAATAAAATAAATAATTAAAAATAATTAATCAGTGGGGTCACGTGCCAACACGTGATGGGCCTTTAAACCCACTAAAAAGAATTAAAGGTATAATAAAACACTAAGGAAAACCCACAATGGGGCATCACGTGCTCACACGTGACCAAGGGTCACGTGCTGACACGTGACGATTCCTTAGCTCTGTTAAAAGGCAGAATTAAATTCTGAATAAAATGCTTAATCAAGAGGGTCGCGTGCCAACACGTGACAAGTTCCTAAACTCTTTAATTGATAGAATTAAATCTTATTTAATAATCACATAAAGGGTTCACGTGCCAACACGTGATAGGCTTTGAAAGCCTTATAACTTGATATAATTAAATTCTAATTAAGGAAATCAAAGACCCTAACTGGGAAAGTATTACTCTAAATCTTTCAAAACAAAAAAGGATTCTCGGGGACCGTTGGATTAAAAATCCAAGGGTGATTAAAAATCACTGATTTATGGAAAGATTTTAGACAAGGAAAAAATTCCCTAAAATTGTCACGACCCAAGTTTGGATGTGACAGGCACTTAGATTTGTATCATATCTAAAGATATGCACAAGTCCAAGTAAGCCAAAAACCAAGATCAAAATACCTTATTTCGGAATTATTTATGAAAATTTAGTTTTAAGTAGAAATCTCGAGTTATGAATTTAATTCATTAAACAAGTGATAAAGGTTAAGTGTGGTTGTATTCCTAGTTGGAATCAACAATATCAAAAAGAACATGAATATGCATATAATGAACATCACTGAATCTCATAAGGAAAAGACTATAATACTGATCAACAGATCTCAACTGTACATATATATGTATATATATATCCCATCTCTCATCTCTAAGTCAAATACAGGTCTGATGGAGTCTTCTAGATACAAAAGTACAAAAACCAAAAAGGAGGTTACTACACATGTAACCTACCGATCAAAAGATGGAATAAACCGCAAAAGTGATCCTGCCTCGCAGCTACCCGTCCACTCTATCCCTGCAAGGAACTGTGGCACAACGGGGATGAGTTGCCAACTCAGTGAATACAACTAACATATAACGGCGAATAAAGTAAATATGGTAATCATGCTAATGAACATGAATCAATATGATATATGAGTATATGTGAAATCCAACAATAAATCCCATCATACTTCTGAAATCACAACTCAATATAAATCATCTCTCGGTGTCCATCAACGACACAAAACTTTCATTTCTTATAGGCATCATTCCCCGAATGATCCTATACCCATAATATCGGTCGTCATCCTCTAGATGCACGCCGCATATTTCTATAACCAATATCCGGAATCGAGTAACCTCGCTAGGCTCCCCTGTCTCAATACGGCTATCCTGCCCCTCGGTCTCGACCGGGTCCACCCTGTATCCAACTGTATATCTCCCCCACTCAGTATGGATAACGTAAATCCGCGACCGTATATCTCCCCCACTCGGTCCGGAATAAAACCAAAAACAGAAATCAACTCAGGGTGGACATGTCACATCAATCATGAAAACTGGATTTATGTAATAGTAATTAAAACTCAAAACCATAAATCCTCAATTCTGTATCTATCTCATATCCAACATAGAAATACGCATAAAGCAACAAGATGTAAAGAATGCAATCTACCAATATACTTGACATGTGAAATATGATATAATTCATGTTAATAAGTATGAATTTTAGGTGTATGTGACATGGCAATATCGACGAGGTGTGTGTAGCATATAAGACGTGCACGTGGCATGACTCGTCGATACTTGTGAAGTGTTCTAACAACTAAGCAATACACAAGTAGTTTAATGCATGAAATTCTAACATTTAAACATGACAATATGAATATCACATTAAGTAAAACCATGGGCGAAACACGCCATCTCTACTAAATTCCCCGGTAGATGTTTAGTCTACTCACCGGACAAGTCGAATCTACTCTGGAATCGCTAATCCTTTCCCTTTCCTCGCGGCTTCCGTATTCCTTGTATCCGCGTCTAAATATACCAATATAACGTATATAAGCAAAACTAGCTATTCCGACATAACGGAAATAGAAAACACGCTATCCCTCTTATAGGTTAATTGTCAATTGATTATATCAAGTTATAAAACACTTAATCTTGCTGAATTTTAACCCAATCCTGCACTGTTTCAGGAATTAAAACGCGACGTAGTTTCGTCGTGTCGTATTTAGTGTTTTACGATTCATTTTCCGATATATCATTCCAGATTTTAGTTACAGTAAAACTAAGTTAAATCAACAGTGCCAAAATACCCTAAATTGAACACTGTAGACTACCCAATTGAACAAACCCACAAAACTTCCCACTTGGCCGGCGACGCCGGCCAAAACTCTACTGTCGCCGGCCCAAAACCGGCGCCCTGCCTCCGTATTCTTGTGGTGTGTTCTATTTGATTCCTACAACATTTTGGCTCTGTTGAATTTATTTAATTAGGTTCCAGATTATAGCAGATTCTAACAGACTCTAATTTCACCTAGAATACGATATTATGAGATATACTAAACTTTAACTAATTAAGCTACAGAATTTAAGTTATCTACTATGATTAAGAGTTTTACCCTTCTATGTTGTAGGAATAACCCTTCTTGATCAAACAATCTCCTTCTAACTTGATGGATGAACAATCTCCATGCACAATCCCCTTTCTTCTTCTTCTTCTTCTTGTTCTTCCCTTTTTCTCTTTTACTTTTCTTTTCCTTTGATTTTCTTTTCAGTTTTTAATTATTTTTCAGAACTGAAATGAGTTATATATGTGAGAGGATGAAGGGATAAGGGAAGGTGGTGGTGTCAAGGTTTGAAGGTGTAGGTTTCATGCAAGAAGGAGGTGTGAAGAGATTGGAAAACATGCAAGCATGAGGTGTTTAAGCATTATCTTCATAATTTTGTTTTAATCTCATTTAAATTCTGAGCTATTTTGACCTTTCCAACATTTTCACTTACATCCACCAAAATTCCATAATTGCATAAAACCTAAACTTTACAATTTAACCCCTCACAACTATACTTATTATATAACACATCTTTTGTTAAAATGAAGCTAAAATTATCATTAAAACCCTTATAACTTATTTAAATTACATTCTAACATTCTAATTTAATTTGTATTACATATATCTTATGAAGATTGACATATTTGATTTTAATCATTTTGTGATTTATCAGTTTATTCTTATTTTAATTAAATTTATTTATTTCTATGTTTTTCCTAAATGTTACAATATTCCCCCCTTAAGAAAATTCGGTCCCCGAATTTAAACTAATTACTAAACATACCTAAGAAAAGATGTGGAAATTTCTTCCGCATCGCGTCCTCCGTCTCCCAAGTAATCTCCTCGCGATCCTTTCCTTGCCAGAGAACCTTTACAGATGGCAGTATCCTCGATCGTAGTTGCTTTGCTTGCCTTTCCAGAATAGCTACTGGCTGTACTGTGAAGGATAGATCTGGTTCAAGCTGTAGAGTCTGATGTTGGATCGCGTGAGATGGATCGTGAAGATATCTGCGTAGCATCGAAACATGGAACACTGGATGTACGTCGGGAAAACCAGGTGGAAGTGCTAACCGATAAGCCACAGCGCCCACTCTCTCC
Organism: Agapanthus africanus; assembly: GCA_030015575.1. Lineage (NCBI taxonomy): Eukaryota > Viridiplantae > Streptophyta > Magnoliopsida > Asparagales > Amaryllidaceae > Agapanthus > Agapanthus africanus. The sequence continues at coordinate 318,597,891 of JASDDO010000010.1, forward strand.
AAAATCTCGTAAGGTCCAACATATCTGGGGCTGAGCTTCCCTTTCTTCCCGAAGCGCATCACACCCTTCATTGGAGATACTCGAAGGAACACATGATCTCCCACATCAAACTCGAGTTTGCGTCGTCTTCGATCTGCATATGACTTCTATCTGCTTTGAGCCGCTTTCATTCTATCTCGAATCAAGTGAATCTTCTCTGTAGTTTCCTGTACTATCTGCGGTCCCAATATACAACTCTCACTAAGTTCCGTCCAGCAAACAGGTGATCTACACTTCCTTCCATACAAAGCTTCAAAGGGTGCCATCTGGATCGTCTCTTGAAAACTGTTGTTGTATGAGAATTCTACCAAAGGTAGGTGACGATCTCAACTACCACCGAAATCTAAGCTACAAGCCCGAAGCATATCCTCTAGTATCTGAATGGTCCTCTCCGACTGACCGTCTGTCTGTGGGTGGAAAGCTGTACTAAAACTCAGTCGTGTACCAAGAGCATCTTGAAGTTTCTGCCATAGCCTGCTCATGAACTGGGTACCTCGATCTGATACTATGCATGTCGGCACTCCATGTAGACGTACAATCTCATCGATATATATCTGTGCATACTGAGCAAATCCATATGTCGTCTTCACTGGAAGAAAATGAGCGGCCTTCGTCAGCCTGTCTACTATCACCCAAATGGAATCATACCCTCTGCTAGTCCTGGGTAGACCCACCACAAAATCCATGGAAATCTGTTCCCATTTCCACTCTGGAATGGGTAAGGGTTGCAGCTCTCCTGCTGGCCTCTGATGTTCTGCTTTGACTTGCTGACAAGTCAAGCATCTAGAAACAAAATCCGTAACATCCTTCTTCATTCCTTCCCACCAATAATTATCCTTCAAATCACGATACATTTTAGTGGAACCAGGATGAATACTGTATACTGATCTGTGGGCATCCTCCAAAATCTCACGCCTCAATCCGTCAGAATCTGGCACACAGAGACGAGTCCTAAAACGTAACACTCCATAATCATCAATCACGAACTCCGTCTCCTTGCCCTGCCTAACATGATCCATAATCTCCATCAAGCGAGTATCGGTAGGCTGCGCATCTCGAATACGATCCAATAGCTGAGGTCTGGTGCGAACATGTGCCAACTGACCTCCTGCCGATGTAAACTCAAACTGTATACGACTATCACATAAGACCTGCCAGTCTGTAGAAGACTGTCTCTGCAAAAGACTCAAATGAGATAATTTACCTCCAGGCCTCCGACTCAAGGCATCTGCTACAACATTTGCTTTGCCTGGATGGTACAAAATCTCGCAGTCGTAATCTTTCACCAATTCCATCCATCTACGCTGCCTGAGATTCAGATCTTTCTGCTGAAAGATATACTTTAAACATTTATGATCTGTGAAGATTTGACACGTTTCTCTATACAAGTAATGTCTCCAAATCTTCAATGCGAAAACTACAGCAGCCATCTCTAGATCATGAGTGGGATAGTTTTGTTCATGCCTCTTTAACTGTCGAGAAGCATATACTATAACTTTGCCGTGTTGCATCAACACACAGCCTAAGCCCACTCTAGAGGCATCGCAATACACAACGAAACCCCCTGACCCGGAAGGTAAAGATAATATCGGTGCAGTCGTCAAACGCATCTTCAACTGTTGGAAACTCTGCTCACAAGCATCTGTCCACTGAAATGGAACTTCCTTCCTAGTCAATCCTGTCAAAGGTGCCGCTATCCTTGAGAAATCCTGTACGAAGCGTCTGTAATAACCTGCCAGACCTAAGAAACTCCGAACCTCTGTAACTGACATAGGCCTGGGCCAGTGTTGTACCGCTTCAATCTTCTTTGGGTCTACGCATATACCTTGTCTTGTAACTATGTGACCCAAGAAATCCACACTATCGAGCCAAAAAGCACACTTAGAAAACTTTGCATACAACTGATGCTCTTTCAAAGTCTGCAATGTGATACGTAAATGCTGCTCGTGCTCCGTCTGACTCTGAGAATATACAAGAATATCATCTATGAATACTATAATAAACCGATCGATAAATGGTCTAAAGATACGGTTCATCATATCCATAAAAGCTGCTGGGGCATTGGTAAGTCCGAACGACATCACCAGAAATTCATAATGCCCATATCTCGTACGAAACGCCGTCTTCGGAATATCGTCCTTCCGAACCCTCAACTGATGATATCCTGACCTCAAGTCAATCTTTGAGAAGAATCTGGCTCCTTGCAACTGATCGAACAAATCATCTATTCGCGGTAATGGATACCTGTTTCGCACCGTGACGCGATTCAGCTGTCGGTAGTCAATGCACATCCTCATACTACCGTCCTTCTTCTTTACAAATAACACAGGAGCTCCCCACGGTGAAACACTTGGACGTACAAGTCCTCGATCTAACAACTCTTGCAACTGGCCTTTGAGTTCTTTCAATTTCGTCGGTGCCATTCGATATGGTGGTATAGAAATAGGCCCTGCACCCGGAATCAAATCGATACAAAACTCAATATCTCGGTCAGGTGGCAATCCTGGCAACTCTGCCGGAAATACCTCAGGAAATTCTCGTATGATCGGGATTTGGTCCAAAGGAACTTCAGCGACCTCTATGTCCTGAATAACCGCCAAGAACCCAAGACAACCCTTCTTCAAAAGCCGCCCCGCACAAAAAGCAGAAATCATGTTGACAGGGGTTAACTTGCAATCCCCCTGCACAACCAACACCGGTTCACCTGGAAAACAAAATCTAACCGCTTTTCCTCTACAATCTACATAGGCATGACAAGCGGCTAACCAATCCATCCCAAGAAGTATATCAAAGTCCAACATGTCCAAGAGAATCAGATCAACTAGGGAATCTCTATTACCAATACGCACCGAACACGATCTGAATACGTGTCGAGCTATAAAGGAATCTCCAACTGGAGTAATCACTACCAAAGGTAACTCTAATAATGACGACTCATTCCCCAACAAAAGTGCGGATCATGAAGATACATAAGAGTGTGTAGAACCGGGATCAAATAAGACATGTGCCTCTAATGAGCATACTGTAAGAGTACCTGTCACGACTGCATTTGATGCCTGGGCATCCTGTGGAGTCAGTGCAAAAACCCGTGCCTGGCCCCTGCCCGCATCCTGTCGTCCTCTACCTCTATCTCCTCTACCTCTCTGAGCACGTCCTGCATAGCCTCGACCTCGTGGTGCAACTGCCTGGCGTGTAGCGCCAACTGGGGGAGGAAGTAAAGCCATCGGTGTAGGAGAAGGAAGGGGTAAAGCAGCCTGTGGAGCAACGGTCCCGCCCTGAGATCTGCAATCTCTCGCAAAGTGCCCGGGAAGTCCACAACTATAACAGGTAGATGGTGGTCTCTGATCACCAGGATAAGAACTAAACATCTGGCCCGGTGTCCAATCTCGTCCAACACTGCGGCCTGGAATATATCTGCCTGGATAGGACCCTCTACCTCGGCCAAACTGTCTATTTGTCGGCACAAATGGTCTACTCCTCTTTGGCTCCGGAACAACTCCTGACTGGCTCAAACGCTCCTCTACTCGTATTGCCGCATCCAAGGCCCGTGCATATGTATCAAAATGCTGGGAGCCTATTGCCAGATATAACTGTGTGTCCAAACTCCTTAGGAACCTTTTCACCCGAAGCTCCTCTGTAGGTACTAAGTATGGGGCATATCGCGATAGCTGGGTGAATCGTAAGTCATAATCGGCTACTGACATGCTTGCTGATTTCTTCAACGCTTCGAAACTGCTAGCTCTAGCATCCCTCACACTCTCGGGAAGAAATCTGGCAAGAAAGACTGTAGAAAACTCGGTCCACGTCATCGGAGGAAGATTCGTAGCTCGCCCTCTCTCCATCGACTCACACCACTCCTGTGCAAGTCCCTCCAAACGAAAACTAGTCAGCTCAACTGACCTTGCATCAGAACATCGTAATGATCTGCATATCCTCGCCATTCTATCAAGAAAAGACTGAGGATCTACCGCCACATCGGTCCCTGTGAATACCGGTGGTCTCAATCTCATAAACTCCGCAAGTGATACCTCCATCACTCTCGTATCTACTGGTGCTACCGTCTGTGTAGGCTGTACCTCAGACTCTGCTACGGTCGGTGCTGGATCTGATCTCAAAGCTCGAGTGGTCTCAGCTAACTGTCCTACCACTCGCTGTAATCCCAACATACCCTCCTCGATCCTAGTCATGCGATTTGGAGGAGGAGGATCAGCATGCTCATGCACCTCCTGCACGTCCGGTGTACCAGTCCTCATCACAGGCGGACTCGCCCTAGCTGCATTCCTGGCTGCGGCTCGTCTAGCCCGCGTAGCCATAGCAACTGGAATAAGAAACGAGAGTTGATAAGGTGTGGGAACAGAAGCAATCAATAACGGAGAATCAACGGAAGAATAGATCGAGATAACATCCTAAGGTTAGTTAGGCTGAATACGATAACGTAAATATGCCGCGGAACATACGTACGGTACTGCATTCGTCCTAACTCACCTACTCCATCAAACCAAAGGTCATCCTAACTCTCAGACTTACATCAACCTATTGAAATCCCTTACTGAATTCCGTAAGGTTACTCCTAAGCTCTGATACCAACTTTGTCACGACCCAAGTTTGGATGTGACAGGCACTTAGATTTGTATCATATCTAAAGATATGCACAAGTCCAAGTAAGCCAAAAACCAAGATCAAAATACCTTATTTCGGAATTATTTATGAAAATTTAGTTTTAAGTAGAAATCTCGAGTTATGAATTTAATTCATTAAACAAGTGATAAAGGTTAAGTGTGGTTGTATTCCTAGTTGGAATCAACAATATCAAAAAGAACATGAATATGCATATAATGAACATCACTGAATCTCATAAGGAAAAGACTATAATACTGATCAACAGATCTCAACTGTACATATATATGTATATATATATCCCATCTCTCATCTCTAAGTCAAATACAGGTCTGATGGAGTCTTCTAGATACAAAAGTACAAAAACCAAAAAGGAGGTTACTACACATGTAACCTACCGATCAAAAGATGGAATAAACCGCAAAAGTGATCCTGCCTCGCAGCTACCCGTCCACTCTATCCCTGTAAGGAACTGTGGCACAACGGGGATGAGTTGCCAACTCAGTGAATACAACTAACATATAACGGCGAATAAAGTAAATATGGTAATCATGCTAATGAACATGAATCAATATGATATATGAGTATATGTGAAATCCAACAATAAATCCCATCATACTTCTGAAATCACAACTCAATATAAATCATCTCTCGGTGTCCATCAACGACACAAAACTTTCATTTCTTATAGGCATCATTCCCCGAATGATCCTATACCCATAATATCGGTCGTCATCCTCTAGATGCACGCCGCATATTTCTATAACCAATATCCGGAATCGTGTAACCTCGCTAGGCTCCCCCGTCTCAATACGGCTATCCTGCCCCTCGGTCTCGACCGGGTCCATCCTGTATCCAACTGTATATCTCCCCCACTCAGTATGGATAACGTAAATCCGCGACCGTATATCTCCCCCACTCGGTCCGGAATAAAACCAAAAACAGAAATCAACTCAGGGTGGACATGTCACATCAATCATGAAAACTGGATTTATGTAATAGTAATTAAAACTCAAAACCATAAATCCTCAATTCTGTATCTATCTCATATCCAACATAGAAATACGCATAAAGCAACAAGATGTAAAGAATGCAATCTACCAATATACTTGACATGTGAAATATGATATAATTCATGTTAATAAGTATGAATTTTAGGTGTATGTGACATGGCAATATCGACGAGGTGTGTGTAGCATATAAGACGTGCACGTGGCATGACTCGTCGATACTTGTGAAGTGTTCCAACAACTAAGCAATACACAAGTAGTTTAATGCATGAAATTCTAACATTTAAACATGACAATATGAATATCACATTAAGTAAAACCATGGGCGAAACACGCCATCTCTACTAAATTCCCCGGTAGATGTTTAGTCTACTCACCGGACAAGTCGAATCTACTCTGGAATCGCTAATCCTTTCCCTTTCCTCGCGGCTTCCGTATTCCTTGTATCCGCGTCTAAATATACCAATATAACGTATATAAGCAAAACTAGCTATTCCGACATAACGGAAATAGAAAACACGCTATCCCTCTTATAGGTTAATTGTCAATTGATTATATCAAGTTATAAAACACTTAATCTTGCTGAATTTTAACCCAATCCTGCACTGTTTCAGGAATTAAAACGCGACGTAGTTTCGTCGTGTCGTATTTAGTGTTTTACGATTCATTTTCCGATATATCATTCCAGATTTTAGTTACAGTAAAACTAAGTTAAATCAACAGTGCCAAAATACCCTAAATTGAACACTGTAGACTACCCAATTGAACAAACCCACAAAACTTCCCACTTGGCCGGCGACGCCGGCCAAAACTCTACTGTCGCCGGCCCAAAACCGGCGCCCTGCCTCCGTATTCTTGTGGTGTGTTCTATTTGATTCCTACAACATTTTGGCTCTGTTGAATTTATTTAATTAGGTTCCAGATTATAGCAGATTCTAACAGACTCTAATTTCACCTAGAATACGATATTATGAGATATACTAAACTTTAACTAATTAAGCTACAGAATTTAAGTTACCTACTATGATTAAGAGTTTTACCCTTCTATGTTGTAGGAATAACCCTTCTTGATCAAACAATCTCCTTCTAACTTGATGGATGAACAATCTCCATGCACAATCCCCTTTCTTCTTCTTCTTCTTGTTCTTCCCTTTTTCTCTTTTACTTTTCTTTTCCTTTGATTTTCTTTTCAGTTTTTAATTAGTTTTCAGAACTGAAATGAGTTATATATGTGAGAGGATGAAGGGATAAGGGAAGGTGGTGGTGTCAAGGTTTGAAGGTGTAGGTTTCATGCAAGAAGGAGGTGTGAAGAGATTGGAAAACATGCAAGCATGAGGTGTTTAAGCATTATCTTCATAATTTTGTTTTAATCTCATTTAAATTCTGAGCTATTTTGACCTTTCCAACATTTTCACTTACATCCACCAAAATTCCATAATTGCATAAAACCTAAACTTTACAATTTAACCCCTCACAACTATACTTATTATATAACACATCTTTTGTTAAAATGAAGCTAAAATTATCATTAAAACCCTTATAACTTATTTAAATTACATTCTAACATTCTAATTTAATTTGTATTACATATATCTTATGAAGATTGACATATTTGATTTTAATCATTTTGTGATTTATCAGTTTATTCTTATTTTAATTAAATTTATTTATTTCTATGTTTTTCCTAAATGTTACAAAAATTCACCAAAAATAATAAACAGAATATCTTTTGGATTGAAAATCCAATGGTGAATAAAATTCACTGAGTGATCTAAAAGATCATATTAGTTACGAAAAACAAACAAAATCTTTCAATGAAAGATTTGCTAAACAAATTGATTCTTTTCCTTCTCCTATAAATAGGAGCTTAGAGAAGAGAGAGAGAGAATTTTGGGATCTTGAAATTTTCTAAAGGGCAAATAGCAGAGAGAAAAGAAAGGAGAATTTAATTCTCAAAAAAAGAAACCCTATGTGAGAAAAGGGAAAAGGGATCAAAACTTCGTAAAGCAAAAAAGAGAATTTAATTCTCAATCTAAGAGTTTAACTCTTCTGCAAAAGAACTTAGTTCTTCCTCTGGCTGAAGATCTGCAGAAGCAAATCTCCCCACAGGTTGAGAATTTAATTCTCATCGGGTGAGATTCTGCCATGCAGATCCAAAACATAGAGGGAGAATTGAGTTTAGAGAATTTAATTCTCCCAAATTCACAGGAATTTAATTCCTCCAAGATAAAACTAGGGTTTAACCCTACATGAGAATTTAATTCTCCCAAACTTACAGGAATTCAATTCCTTCAAGATAAAACTAGGGTTTAACCCTATATGAGAATTTAATTCTCCTAAATTTATAGGAATTTAATTTCTTCAAGATAGACAAAACTAGGGTTTAACCCTACTTAAGAATTTAAGTCTCTCAAATTCACAGGAATTTAATTCCTCCTAAATGAAATTAGGGTTTCACCCTACACAAGAATTTAATTCTTTCACATACATAGGAATTTAATTCCTCTAAAACCATAATCAGGGTTTAACCCTACAGAGAATTTAATTCTCAAAAATAAAGAGACTTGAAAGATCTCCATGCATGCAAAGAACTAAGGTCACATGGCCCCACGTGACCCCTAAACAGATCCCCAAAAATGATGAAGGAAACAGCCTAGAGGTAATGCCTCACGTGCTCCCATGTGACCTCCAAAACAAAGAAGAACAAAAGCAAAGGCAATACTAGCATTGGGCGCTCTCACGTGTTACCACTTGACCCCTTAATAAATGCTTTAACAATCAACGCACAAATCTCCATCACTTGCAAACACGTGATGGTTAGAAGATCAAAGGTGTTTAACACTTATTTGCAGAACAAAGTAAAAAGGATCTGGCCCCACCTTTGGGTGTCCTCACGTGTCCCCACGTGACCCATCCCTATTTAGTGTTTAACACTAATTTAAATGTTTTATTTCCAGTGTTTAACACTGTTGTCTTCTAGTGTTTAACACTAATTTGAGAATCTTATTTCTAGTGTTTAACACTAATTTAAGAATTTTATTTCCATTGTTTAGCACTGTTGTTCTCTAGTGTTTAACACTATTTTTAGCCAAATTGGTTAATTTTCCAGAGGCAAAGCCTCCCCTTTAACTGAATCTAAATATTGAGTAGAATTCAAAGCTATAATGATGTTCAGTCAAAAATAAAAATATTGTTAAAGCCCTCAAACTCTTGTTTAGCATTGCTAAGTGATGAGGGGCTGAACCCAGACAAATGTCTAATGGTCCAATAAAGGGCCAATATTTCAAATTTAATTGGACGTAGCCCAAGTTGTCCATAAGTCAATTCAGATTTAACTGAACCAATGTGCTCATAATATAATTAATTGATCTTAGTTCCAAATTGGACTACAGATCACTTAATCCACCTTGGTTCAAGGGTACATCTCTTCACTCCTTTGATATTTGTCGTTGTAATTCCTCAACGCCTTCAAAGAGGTGACGGGTCCCGACAACCACACATTTCATAGACTATAACGTCTCTAAACTTACATCGGATTGTGGGGTCCTTAAACCCATGGACTATGATGTCCTTAACTTCGACCGTGATGTCTTTAAACTAACATCGGACTGTAGGGTCCTTAAACCCATGGACTATGATGTCCTTAACCTCGACCGCGATGTCTTTAAACTAACAATGGACCGAGATGTCCTTAAACTAACATTGGACCACCATGTCCTTAAACTGGTAATCGACCGCAATGTCCCTAAACTAAACAACAGGGTCCAAATGCTCTTTTGTTGGATCTAAACGATCCCGTTAAGTTGATCTTAGTCTAAAATTAGGCTGACGTATCCTTAACCAACGTTGAAGTTGATCTTAGTCTCAAATGAGACTAACGTATCCTTAAACCCAAACCCCCAAACCCAAATCTAAGAAGATACGGATTTGGACTAATCCACGCCCTACGGGCGACAACATAAATTAGTCTCCGTATACAATCCACGGGCAACCAAAAACAAAACAAACACACACGACACGAAGTGACCATCTGGAGAAGAAGTGGTTACCGCGATGCGGTAGTGTAATTAACTGTAGGGGCTTGCGCCTGCAGAGTAGAGTGTCCCCACAATCAAAAACCCTTCAAATGAAGGGGAGTCTGACGAAGTCTGCTACATCGGCCGCATCCGTTTAAACCTTCGATACATGGTGCCATAAATCAACTTGGCATCTTCGGAGAGGTGGATGGATAGCACCAATTAGCATATGCCCCCAAATTCAGGCAAGACGGACCTAAGCGGTCGCGTCTCTGTATTCGGCGGAGAACAGATTCTGGCACGCCTGGTGGGACCTTTTCCTCTTTCCACTCCACACTTCGTGTGTCGTGTTTTTCCCGCGATCAGATAATCGTGGTGTATATGTTTTTTTGGTTTCCCTTAGGGGAGTCGATACTGAAGACGGCATTTCGTCTCTATGAAGAATGGCGTTTGCTCCCACCCTAGCAACTCAGGATCTGTCATATCTGGTGGAGTCAAGTATGGGCCACTTTCAGCCTCAAATCTCTGCAATCCGGCTCTTTAAGAAATCAACGGGCTTCTCTTTGGGTCAATACTCCCACCTCCCACCCTCGATACCTCAACGCCGATGGAGGAAGCTAAGAGGAAGTCTGTCTTCTATAGGCTGGCTCCCCAAGCTGCAGCTTTGCCAACGGAATCAGTCCTCAAATAACTGGCACATGCCAAGGACCAAGGTCGACGCAGGGGGCAGAATTTTCAAGCTCTCAAAGGAAACAGGGGGCAGGCTCGGAAAAATCCTGAAGCTAATCAAATCCCGGCCGTAAGAAATGGTCGACGTCAATATCAGCATCATACAAAATGAGCTAGGGGCAGCTCTCTTTCTGTATCGACTCCGCCGGCTCCAACGGTGGATATTGATGCTGTTGTTCCAACTGGGAACAGTTTTAAACTACTTAACAGGGTGCGCAGGAATTCTCCAACTTCCGTGCTGAAGAGATCTCCTCCACCTGTGGAGAGTTCTACAGAGAAGAAGCCGGAGCAGCCCACTCAGCGGCTGTCCTCCAAAATTTACAAAGTTTGGCAATAGGTCCAGGAATCAGTGATTGATCAAGATTACTCTCGCCGACAGAAAAAGGTGAAAGATCAGCGAGAAGAGGACCATCCTATCAAGCCATAAAAGGCGACAGCTACTAGGGTTCCTACTGCAACGGGCCCCTCAACCTCCACCGCTCACAAGAGGAGAAAGCTGGAGAAAATCCCGGTGTCTGCGACAAATGTTAAGGGCATTGAGCCTAAACGCCCTAAGTCTGGGGGCATGGTAACACATACCGTTTATATGGCTTCTGGAAAAGAGGAAAGCCGTGCCTCTACGGGCCATCGACCACTCACCAGATCCGTAACAAAGGCCCAGGAGCAACAAAAGAAGCTCTAGGAAATGTTAACAGCTATGTCCGCACTTACGGGACCGAAAGAAAGCCCGAAAACATATTCGGAGCAGCGCCGTGAGCAGGAAACTGATGCCGAATTCATTCGGAGAATGCTTGAGAAGAAGAACAAAGAGGCCGCAGAACAACCGTCCAACATAAAACAAATGGCCTTTTTATTCCAAGATATGGTGGGCCTGATGTTACAGCCGGAAGCTCCAGCCGAAGACCCCCCGATTATCATTGAAGACGACAGAGGAGAGACATCGAACCCTCCTCCGGCTCTTTCAGCAGCCAAGGAGGAGACCATCTCCAAGGCCGCTCTGGATGATTATATCGCTCAACAAATATGAGCTCATCAGGAAAATGAAGCGGCTAACCAAGTCGCTAAAACTGGGCGACCCTACCCGGGTTAGTATGACCAAATAAAGTACCCGCCGGGATACACGATCCCTAAATTCCATGTATATAAGGGGACTGGAAACCCCCATCAGCATGTCGTACAATTTAGGGCTCTGTGCGGCAACACTGGGGGTGACGATAAGTTACTGCATCGCCAATTCGTTGGCAGTTTGGTGGAGACGGCCTTCGAATGGTATTCGGAACTTTCAAATGACTCCGTCAAAACATTCACGGAAATGGAGCTGTTATTCACCCAGCGTTTCGCAAGCGCCAGCGAACGCACCCCAATCATGGCGTTGATCAATGCCAGGGTGAAACCAGGCAAAACATCGGTGCAGTACGCAATACGGTGGCGGAATCTATGGTCGAAGTGCGAGCAGCGCATTGAAGAAGCGCCTGCGATAGGCATGTTCGTGGGGACCCTTGACCCTCACGCGACCATTTCACAATTCATGATGTTTTTCAAGCCGACTACTTTCCAGGCCTTGATTGACAAGCTAGCCCAAATGGACCAGATGGGCCATAGGCCTTCCCCTTCAAAGTCGGAGCCTCGGAATGAAAAGAGCAAAGGGAAAGAAATCTTCTTCGCCAACGCTCAACAACAACCGAGTGGCCCGAGATCGGTTGTCCGCCAAAGCAACAAACGGCCCTCGATGAGAAGTTGAGACGTCCTTACTCGTTTCCTCCGGATAAAACAAGGAAACTGTTTGAACTGGCAGTGCGCAATGGGCTCATTACTCTACCGGAGTTGAGACACCCACCGCAACCGAACGACGTCAACGATCCCAATTACTGCCCCTACCACCGAGTATTGGGCTATCCGATTGAAGACTGCTGCGTCTTCAAAAATTGGGTCGAAGACCAGTATCAACAGGGCAAGTTCGCGCTGTCTGAAAACTGGAAGGTAAATCCGCCACAATAGCACACCTCTAAAAGAGTGGACACGCCGGGGGCATCATGCTCTTTTATAGAGGAAGCTCCACGGGAAGTCGTTCTTTCGGCAAAAATTAAAAGAATGCTGAAAAATCTTCAAACATGTTCGGCGAGCAGGTGGAAAAGCCCGCCAGAGCCGGAGATCATCGAGGGAATGCTGAAACCACGCCCAACATTGGGTGTTAATAATGATGGTGGACAAAACATTCGGGCCCAGCCGTCAAAGTCTTCGAAGAAAAAGAAGAAGATAAAAAAGCCCGCGCAGTTTGATGACAAGCATACGGATCTGCAAAAACATAATGACGCGCTGGAGGAATATAACCCGAAGACGAGAACCCCGGTCACACTCCAAGAATTTCTCAACAATATCCTTCAGAGCGGAGATAACGACAATAACGACGGGTATGACTCGTCAGAAGAATCTGAGGACTATGTGGCAAGTTGCCACATGGTCTCTCATTCGGCGTTAACTGGCGAAGAAGCTCACTCGGCGATAGAAGACAACATAAAAGAGCTGGGGGCAGGATCGAAGCCAAAATCCTTGGAACCGTCTGACGAGATGATCGACTTGCTACTGAACAAAGCCTGTCAGAAAAGCAAAGCCAATCGAGAGTGCGAACTGGCTATATTCGAAAAAGTCAAATACCGACGACTGAATGAAAAGGTTGAGGCACCCCAACCGGACCGAAGCATCCCTATCATCAGCAAAAGCAAGCTAAAATTAAGAAAACGATTCGCTAGTGCCCTATCAATAGGAATGAAGTTGCCCTCTTTCACAGAAAATTCTCCTGGCAGTATACATCTTGATGAAGCGGACATACATCCTAAATTCTGCTCATACCATCAGAGGATTGCACACCCTACCGAGGAATGCATAGCTTTTAAAAACTGGTGGCAGGGATATGTTGCCCACCGACAACACGTTCAACGAGTGAAGAGCAAGGCTCGTCGGGAACAGAAAAGCATGACAGATGAGCGCAAAAGAGCCGCTGACAACTGTCACATAGTCGACACCAAGGGATCGCAAGTTGTCACCTTTGGAAGCGACTCTGACGAAGAAATCGCCCTCCTCCCTCTCTTCAAGGAATCCACCTCCAGCACAAAAGATGCGAAGATTTGCGAGAAAATCTAGCTGCGTAATCATACGATGCCCGAAAAATCTCGGACCTACGAACAAAGGGCCGAAATGTCCCTAAACTAAGAATGGACTGCAATGTCCTAAAACTAGCAACTGACCGAGACGTCTATAAACTGCTATGGACCGCGGCATCCACAGGCTGACGTAAAAAAAAAGGTATGTCACAAGAAAAATGGGCACGGATGAAAACCCGAAAGGGCGCCGTGAGTAAAAACAACAGGACTACGGCGATGTTTGTGAAAATCCGAAAGGGCGCAGACTCGTAAAAAAAAAGAGCGGTACGTCCGTAAGAAAAATTGGCACGGATGAATACCCGAAAGGGCTCCGTGAGTAAAAACAGCAGGACTACCGGCGATGTTTGTGAAAACCCTAAAGGGCGCAATCTCGTTAAAAGACACTTGCAAGATCCTCTCGACCCTATAAAGAGGAACCACCTACGTGAGATCCTTACAACTCAAAAAGGAGAAATACACATAGGAATCCTCACGATTCCTAAGGAGAAAAACACACTTACGAGATCCTCACGACTCGTAAGGAGAATTCCCCTTTGAGACCCTCATGGCTCACAGGGTTCAAATGCCTTAAGCTACAGGGATCTGAACCTGTTCTTAAGCCATCACAATCCCCAGATTGCCCTACAAGCGGTTTAATATTGACCCTTGTATACAATCCACGGGCACGAATGAACATTTCCCTAACAGTGTCCCACCAACCACTGGGGATATGCTCACACGGTGAACAAACACTTGTAGGTCCTCTCGACTTGTAAGGAGAAAACACTCTTGTAAGATCCTTACGACTTATAAGAGAACACACACTTAGGAATCCTCACGATTCCTAAGGAGAAAACGCACCTACGAGATCCTCACGATTCATAGGGAGAAACACCTTTATGAGACCCTTACGGCTAATGAAGTCAAAAGCCTTAGTGGACGGGATCCTAACCATGTTTGCTAAGCCACCTTTATTCGACATCGACAGAGGCAAATGATGATTCGCTCCCGGCATTATCCCAGTTGTAGCGATGCTAATGCCTAAATCGGTATCAAATTCTAAGTTCTTTCATGGCAAATGATGATTCGCTCCTGGCAATATTCCAGTCGCAACGATGCCGATGCTAAGATTGGCACCAGATTCCAAGTTCCATACTCGTGGCGAAAAGTCAACGAGACAAAAATGCATATGAAATAGCAGAAATGATGGGGTAACTTGCAACAAAATCAGCAAGTAAAAATATATGCATACAAAATAGCCGAAATGGTTGGGCAACTCGCAATAAAAAAAGCGAGTAAAAAGAAAAAAATAGCCAAAATGATTGGGCACCGCGAAAAATAGCCGAAATGATTGGGCAATCGCGACTTTCGCGCTATAAAAAGCTGAAATGATAGAGCATCGCGGAAAGAAATAAAAAAATGAAAGAATGAAACTTTTTGCCCTGCAGGTGAGGTCGCATTGACCTCTGTATACAATCCATGGGCACAAACAAGAAGGGAACCATATCGTCCCACCAGGCTTCGTCGAAGCGAAGCCAAATCTCAACGGTTCATAAACGACCTAAAGACAATGTCGACATTCATCGCAATATTGCAGACACAATGTCAACAAACGAAGCGAAGGAAGATCCCTAGCTTCAGGGTCGCGACGTCAACATCGACAACTTAGAGATGAACATCGGCATTCTTCCTCTCTCTAATCGGATGCGGATGTTACACCAACAAACGGAGCCATGGCAAAGTCCCCTAGTTCCAAATCTCAACGGTTCACAGACAGCCTAGAGACTACTCCGGAACCATGGCAAAGTCGACCTCAGAGTCGCCACTAAATGGAGCCATGGCAAAGTCGCTAGTTCCAAATCTCAATGGCCACATCTACGGCCCAAAGACCAACAACGGTGTGCCTCCTCATTCCAGCAGGACACGGATGTTACACCATCAATCGGAAACACGACAAAGTCTCTAGTTCCAAGACTCTACGGTTCACAGACAACCTGGAGTCAACCAATGATATCCCTGCCGGATCAATGCTCCGTCTCGGAAACAAGTCAACCAACTCCGAGGAAATCAGTGTCCTTGGCAAAAACCTCGATTCAGGGAAACCAGCGTCCTTGATGAGAGCATCTCGATTCGCGTCGACCCGTAGAGAAATCAGCGTCTTTGCGGGAATACCTCGATTCGTTTCAACTCCGAGGAAATCAGTATCCTTGGTAACCTCCTCGATTCAGGGAAATCAGCGTCCTTGACGAGAGCATCACGATTCGCGTCGACCCACGGAGAAATCAGTGTCTTTGCAGGAATATCTCGATTTTTCTCAACCCAAGGGAAATTGGTTTCCTTGGCAACCTCCTCGATTCAGGGAAATCAGCGTCCTTGACGAGAGCATCTCGATTCGCGTCGACCCGCAGAGAAATCAACGTCTTTGCAAGAATACCTCGATTCGTTTCAACTCTGAGGAAATCAGCGTCTTTGGCAAAAACCTCGATTCAGGGAAATCAGCGTCCTTGACGAGAGCATCTCGATTCGCATCGACCCGCAGAGAAATCAGCGTCTTTGCAGGAATACCTCGATTCGTTTCGACTCCAGGGAAATCAGTGTCCTTGGCAACCTCCTCGATTCAGGGAAATCAGTGTCCTTGACGAGAGCATCTCGATTCGCGTCGACCCGTAGAGAAATCAGCGTCTTTGCAGGAATACCTCGATTCGTTTCGACTCCAGAGAAATCAGTGTTCTTGGCAACCTCCTCGATTCAGGGAAATCAGCGTCCTTGACGAGAGCATCTCGATTCGCGTCGACCCGCAGAGAAATCAGCGTCTTTGCAGGAATACCTCGATTCGTTTTGACTTCAGGGAAATCAGTGTCCTTGGTAAAACCTCGATTCAAGGAAATCAGCGTCCTTGACGAGAGCATCTCGATTCGCGTCGACCCGCAGAGAAATCAGCGTCTTTGCAGGAATACCTCGATTCGTCTCAACCCCAGGAAATCAGTCTCCTTGGTAACCTTCTCGATTCAGGGAAATCAACGTCCTTGACGATAGCATCTCGATTTGCGTCGACCCGCAGAGAAATCTGTGTCTTTTTAGGAATACCTCGATTCGTCTCAACTCCGAGGAAATCAGCGTCCTTGGCAAAAACCTCGATCCAGGGAAATCAACGTCCTTGGCGAGAGCATCTCGATTCGCGTCGACCCACAAGGAAATCGGTGTCTTTGCAGGAATACCTCGATTCGTTTCGACTCCAGGGAAATCAGCGTCCTTGACGAGAACATCTCGATTCGTGCCGACCCGCAGAGAAATCAGTGTCTCTGCAGGAATATAAAACGTCAGCAAAGCGGAGCCGCGGCAAAGTTCCCAGTTCCATGACTCGGCGATGCACAGAAAACCCAAAGTCAACCCTCGACCTTCCTGTTGAAGCAATGCTTTGACTCGGGTGTAGGTCAACTCATCAATCACTTACGAGTCCTTTCGACTTGTAAGGAAGAAAATTCTCTTGTGAGATCTTTACGACTCTCAAGAGAAAACACACTTAGGAATCCTCACGATTCCTAAGGAAAAAATACACCTGTGAGATCCTCTCGACTCATAGGGAGAAAAAATCTTTATGAGACCCTCACGGCTTATAAAGTTGAAAAGTCTTAGGCGGCAGATCTGAACCTGTTTCCTAAGCCATCGCTTCTTATCTCAATTCAGGGAAATCAGCGTCCTTGGCGAGAACCTCTCAATTCGTTTCGACCCGCAAGGAAATCAGTGACTTTGCGAGAATCTCTCGATTTGTCTCAACTTACGGGGAAATTAGTGTCCCTAAGCATAAAGAAAATTCTCTTGTGGGATCCTTACGATTCTCAAGAGAAAACGCACTTAAGAGTCCTCATGACTCCTAAAGAGAAAAGGCACCTACGAGAGCCTCACGACTCGTAGGGAGAAAAGCCTTTGTGAGACCCTCACGGCTCATAATGTTAGAAAGTCTTCGGAAACAGATCCTAACCCTATTTTCTAAGCCATCGCTACCTTATAAAGAGTTCAAGATGAACTATTATTTACCATCTATGGGCCACACTTGCTAAAACTACATGCCACTGAAATGGAGAAGTTACTCATGAAGCATATAAACTACTTCATGCCAGAGTAAGACATAAAGAAACAGAAAGGTGCGGCTCATGGAGCTCAGGGTTTGGAACTATATCCCTTAAGAGTCGAGATTTGAGTCAACGATAAATGACGACGCTTGTGTCCGCTCGTTATCTTCTCAGATCAAGATCCTGAAGATTATATACCAACCCAAAACTGGTCATTCGCTATGAATTACTCTGCACTACTTCACCCACGTATATACTTACGTGGGCAAAATAGTGGGGGGCATTTTTCCCCGCCAAAAAATAATAAAATTTCTGCGCAAAAGAGCCCAAGGTATCAAATGGCAGCGATACGTTTAAGAAAATGTGAGCCAGTATTTTCCGGGCTGTATTTTGACAAACTCTCGAATGAGAAACATCTAAATTCTGATGGTATCGAAAGCGTCTCGAAAAATCCTTCGATTTGATATATTATGGGCTTCATAATTCATCCGGGATCAAAAGTTATGAGGCATCACGTGCCCACACGAGACTGGGCATCACGTGTCCACACGTGACCGGGCATTACGTGCAGACACATGACCATTTACAGGAAAAGCCTGTAAGCACTGAATAAAATAAATAATTGAAAATAATTAATCAGTGGGGTCACGTGCCAACACGTGATGGGCCTTTAAACCCACTAAAAAGAATTAATGGTATAATAAAACACTAAGGAAAAACCCCAATGGGGCATCACGTGCTCACACGTGACCAAGGATCACGTGCTGACACGTGATGAATCCTTAGCTCTGTTAAAAGGCAGAATTAAATTCTGAATAAAATGCTTAATCAAGAGGGTCACGTGCCAACACGTGACAAGTTCCTAAACTCTTTAATTGATAGAATTAAATTCTATTTAATAATCAGATAAAGGGTTCACGTGCCAACACATGATAGGCTTTGAAAGCCTTATAACTTGATAGAATTAAATTCTAATTAAGGGAAATCAAAGACCCTAACTGGGAAAGTATTTCTCTAAATCTTTCCAAACAAAAAAGGATTCTGCGGGACCGTTGGATTAAAAATCCAAGGGTGATTAAAAATCACCGATTTATGGAAAGATTTTAGACAAGGAAAGATTTCCCTAAAATTCACCAAAAATAACAAACAGAATATCTTTTGGATTGAAAATCCTATGGTGAATAAAATTCACTGAGTGATCTAAAAGATCATATTAGTTGTGAAAAACAAACAAAATCTTTCAATGAAAGATTTGCCAAACAAATTGATTCTTTTCTTTCTCCTATAAATAGGAGCTAAGAGAAGAGAGGTATATTGAATTTTGGGATACTGAAATTTTCTAAAGGGCAAATAGTAGAGAGAAAAGAAAGGAGAATTTAATTCTCAAGAAAAGAAGCCCTAGGTGAGAAAAGGGAAAAGGGATCAAAACTTCATAAAGCAAAAAAGAAAATTTAATTCTCAATCTAAGAGTTTAACTCTTCTGCAAAAGAACTTAGTTCTTCCTCTGGTTGGAGATCTGTAGAAGGAAATCTCCCTACAGGTTGAGAATTTAATTTTCATTGGGTTGAGATTCTGCCATGCAGATCCAAAACATAGAGGGAGAATTGAGTTTAGAGAATTTAATTCTCCCAAATTCACAGGAATTTAATTCCTCCAAGATAAAACTAGGGTTTAACCCTACATGAGAATTTAATTCTCCAAAATTCACAGGAATTTAATTCCTCCAAGATAAAACTAGGGTTTAACCCTACATGAGAATTTAATTCTCCCAAACTTACAGGAATTCAATTCCTTCAAGATAAAACTAGGGTTTAACCCTATATGAGAATTTAATTCTCATAAATTTATAGGAATTTAATTCCTTCAAGATAAACAAAACTAGGGTTTAACCCTACTTAAGAATTTAAGTCTCTCAAATTCACAGGAATTTAATTCCTCCTAAATGAAATTAGGGTTTCACCCTACACAAGAATTTAATTCTTTCACATACATAGGAATTTAATTCCTCTAAAACCATAATCAGGGTTTAACCCTACAGAGAATTTAATTCTCAAAATAAAGAGACTTGAAAGATCTCCATGAATGCAAAGAAATAAGGTCACGTGGCCCCACATGACCCCTAAACAGATCCCCCAAAAATGAGAAGGAAACAGCCTAGAGGCAATGCCTCACGTGCTCCCACGTGACCTCCAAAACAAAGAAGAACAAAAGCAAAGGCAATACTGGCATTGGGCGCTCTCACGTTTTACCATGTGACCCCTTAATAAATGGTTTAACAATCAACGCACAAATCTCCATCACGTGCCAACACGTGATGGTTAGAAGATCAAAGGTGTTTAACATTTATTTGCAGAACAAAGTAAAAGGGATCTGGCCCCACCTTTGGGTGTCCTCATGTGTCCCCACGTGACCCATCCCTATTTAGTGTTTCACACTAATTTAAAGGTTTTATTTCCAGTGTTTAACACTGTTGTCTTCTAGTGTTTAACACTAATTTGAGAATCTTATTTCTAGTGTTTAACACTAATTTGAGAATTTTATTTCCAGTGTTTAGCGATGTTGTTCTGTAGTGTTTAACACTATTTTTAGTCAAATTGGTTAATTTTCCAGAGGCAAAGCCTCCCCTTTAACTGAATCTCAAAATTAAGTAGAATTCAAAGCTATAATGATGTTCAGTCAAAAATAAAAATGTTGTTAAAGCCCTCAAACTCTTGTTTAGCATTGCTAAGTGATGAGGGGCTGAACCCAGACAAATGTCTAATGGTCCAATAAAGGGCCAATATTTCAAATTTAATTGGACTTAGCCCAAGTTGTCCATAAGTCCTCAATTCAGATTTAACTGAGCCAATGTGCTCATAATATAATTAATTGATTTTAGTTCCAAATTGGACTACAGATCACTTAATCCACCTTGGTTCAAGGGCACATCTCTTCACTCCTTTGATATTTGTCGTTTTAATTCCTCAACGTCATCAAAGAGGTGACGGGTCCTGACAACCACACATTTCATAGACTATAACGTCTCTAAACTACGGACTGTGGGGTCTTTAAACTCACGGACTATGATGTCCATAACCTCGACCGTGATGTCTTTAAACTAACATCGGACTGTGGTGACTTTAAACCTATAGACTATGATGTCCTTAACCTCGACCGTGATGTCTTTAAACTAACATCGGACTGTGGGGTCCTTAAACCCATGGACTATGATGTCCTTAACCTCGACCGTGATGTCTTTAAACTAACATCGGACTGTGGGGTCCTTAAACCCATGGACTATGATGTCCTTAACCTCGACCGTGATGTCTTTAAACTAATATCGGACTGTGGGGTCCTTAAACCCATGGACTATGATGTCCTTAACCTCGACCGCGCTGTCTTTAAACTAACAATGGACCGAGATGTCCTTAAACTAACATTAGACCACCATGTCCTTAAACTGGTAATCAACCGCAATGTCCCTAAACTAAACAAAAGGGTCCAAATGCTCTCTTGTTGGATCTAAACGATCCCGTTAAGTTGATCTTATTCTAAAATTAGGCTAACGTATCCTTAACAAACGTTTAAGTTGATCTTAGTCTCAAATGAGACTAACGTATCCTTAAATCCAAACCCCCAAACCCAAATCTAAGAAGATACGGATTTGGACTAATCCACGCCCTACGGGCGACAACATAAATTAGTCTCCGTATACAATCCACGGGCAACCAAAAACAAAACAAACACACACGACACGAAGTGACCATATGGAGAAGGAGAAAGTGGTTACCGCGATATGGTAGCGTAATTAACTGCAGGGGCTTGCGCCTGCAGGGAAGAGCGTCCCCACAATCAAAAACCCTTCAAATGAGGGGGAATCTGACGAAGTCTGCTACATCGGCGGCTTCCGTTTAAACCTTTGATACATGGTGCCATAAATCTACTTGGCATCTTCAGAGAGGTGGACGAATAGCACCAATTAGCATCTGCCCCTAAATTCAGGCAAGACGGACCTACGCGGTCGCGTCTCTGTATTCGGCGGAGAACAAGTGGTATCGGGGGTGTGGGCCCTCCCAAGGACGCCCCGGGATGTCCCCTGGGTCCCCGCTCACCTCCCCTTGGCTTCTCGGTCCAAACTGAGAGCCCACGAGAAGTTAAAACATCAATGCAACATGGAATTGCTCACTGGTTTTACGGAAGTTTTTGCGGAGCAAAAACCGGCGAGATTCGGAAGTCGTAACTATCTACTTTAGGGTGTTAGGGTGGCTCTGATACCATTGAAAGTTCATAGTTCTCTCGCCACTAACCCGCGGCCAATGCGGAATCCAAAAAAATAAAATTTCAAAGCACTAAAATCTTATACCCAAGAATCTAAACCAAACACCTAAACTAGCACTACAACAAGATAAAAATTACACCCTTTGTTGTGTCTTCATTTTCTCCAATTGGGTTGGACTTTAGCATGCTCTCAAGAGCTCCGGATCGCTCTTGCAAGCCGGTCTCCCTTCACCGAAGATGATCCACCCGAGAGAACCAAGTTTAAGCTTCAACTTCATCCATGAAGTAACTAAAGATCTTAGGATGCTAATCTAGGATGCTTAGTGATGTGTGTGAGTGTTCTAATGATTTTTCTTTCTCTTAATCCTCTTCAATCTCAACTCATAAGAAGGTAGAGAAAGAAGGAGGAGGAGGATCCATGGAAGAGAGAGAAACAAAATGGTGGAATGAAAATCCTTAAAAAATTCAAGCATGCTTCATGTATTTTGAAAAAAAAATTCCATTTTAAAACTACAACCATACTTGAATAGTATTTGCAAATGAATTTATAATTCATTTGTCCATACCCTCCACCATTTCTCTTTTCCACCTCATTTCATATTTTCTTTAAAAGAAAATCCTAGAAATGAGTTTTCCTTCTTCTAAAAGTATTCTTGTATAAATACAAGAATATGTCCCCGCAAATACATGCCCGTATTCGTATCAAAATACAAATACCCAAGAGATAGAAAAATACAATGAACATAATACTAAAATATACATATAGAAATATATATATATATATATATATATATATGTAAATTATTAAATCAAAACTTGATTTAATAAGTCGGCTTAATTCTAAGCTGGCTAATATTATCATCCGCCTAATTAAAGTCTGTGTGGTTAGCACACATACCTAATCAAAATCCTGCACGTATCCATATACGTCCACTACATCATTCTGCCTGAACCGGAAAAACATTCTGTATGGGACTCTAAAGACTCATAAATACGATGGCAGTGGGTTTGACCACAAACACGTCAGCGGCACTAGCTGTACGTAACGGCTACCCATGTGTTGAGTGAAAGAAATGCCGACGAGCAAACTCATCCATAACCCTACTGAGCCTGTCTGTGACAATCTCCATACAGTTCAATCTCTTCGTCTAAGATAATCGCATACCAGGTCTGGGAGGTGGATAACGTTAGACCCCTACTAACCTGATAAGTCGTACCGGTCTGAAACTCATCACCCACTGAGAAACTACTGGTATCATATCAATAAATCTCATCCACATTGGCCAAGAATTTTTGGTGATGGCTGACCCAACACAACGCGATATCGACTCCAAATACCGGGAGAGACATTTCCCTGACGATTGTTCACTGCCTCCATGTGGCTCGGGACTGTACCCAACTAAAACCTATTTGCATGACTCCTTTGAGCCGTGGTATGGTAGTAATCTAATTACAGTGGGAATTCACACGAGTCAAATGAAAATCTCTGGTCAAAGGACTAAGGTGTACTCATTCCACAGGAGAACTTCCATATGACTATATGTATAATACCATCTAGAAGTTCTTTGCGAGTCCGTCCGGTGTACTCACCTCCAGTGAGCACCTGTATACTATCTTAGCTGACTCAACACCAATGGCTTATGAGACTGGCCACCGCCCCTCGTCGGGGTCTCGAAAAGTATACACCAGTCTACTCCAGAGTATCGATGCCCAGTCTCGATACTCGCTCGACTAGGGACATTTAAGGATGTGCTTATGGACCATCCAGCTCGCACGTATATGATCGCCATCATAATACTGGTAGTCAAGCAATAATCCTACGGGCTTTATCGAAACGTATACACATAATGATAAAGAAAAACCATATAGCATACTATCATCTCGAATAAGACTGTTTTACCTGTATATGGCATCATTCAATTATTATAATCGCCTATTTGCAATTATAATGATTTCCTTAAGAGCACTATATCCAACAGGACCGGCCCCCTAGAGGCCGGTTGTGGTTCAGCTCGGTCCCCCAAGGAATCAGTTTGGGTTGGACCAGCACCTTAGGGGCCAGTCTTGCTTGGTCTAATCCCTTAAGGGACAGGTTTGTGTTGGACCGGCCAACCTAGGGGTTACTTGTTTAGAAAATGAAAAATGAAAGAAAAATTTATAACATGACAACTCTATACTTTTCATGTGTACCAAAAAATTTACAAATAACCCCCTCCCATTGTTTCGAAGGGAATAGTTATTTTTTTAATTTAAAATAGTTCTACTTAATTACCCTTATGCCACCCCTTGTCTTATAAAAGGAGGGTAGATGACATTCATTTCAAGACAACTCTCCACCTTATAAACTCCACAAAAACTCTCTCAAGTTCTTGTACTCACTCTCATTTGTGAAGAAATAAATAAAGAGAAAGGTTTTTGTTCTTGCCCTATTTTTATTATTTTTCTAGAAGAATTAGAATGGCTGGATGATTCCCAACCATTCTATCCTCTTCTCTCTCTTTTTTTCTTTTTTCTTTGCAAATTATGTAGTCTTCATACCTTATGCGAAATCAAATGGAATGCTAAAAATAATGAACACGTTTCTTTGTTAATAATGAAATTCCTTTGAACATTGTTTTCCTTGACTTAATTTATATTTTATATTTTTTCTTTTCTTAATTGGGGGTATTCTTGAAAAAGATATAATTAACAAAATAAGTTTTCAAATATATATAATTTACATCTTGTTTTGGAAATGCTTAACCCAAACCTTCTTTTTCTTATTTTAATACAAAAATACAGTTTTATGCAACTTTGCTAAAAATATAGTTTTACGCAACCTTATTAAAATATGGTTTTACGTAACATATTAAAATCCTTACTCTATTATAGAGATTAGCTATGTGTATTTATTAAAGCGTTACTCTACATTGTAGAGATTGGTTATTTAATTCTCACAGCCCTACTTTATCGGTTAACGCTGTTAAAGATTGGCATCTTATTGCATTTCACCATTATTTCTTTTCTCTTTGATTTCATTCCAATTATCTCATGGATATAGGTTGATGGGTTCAATACCAAATAGAGAAAACCAAGCATGGTTTTGTATTTTTTTTTCACGTATTGAATCAATTATATTCATTCCGTATGACTTTCATTCAATAAATTAAAGAGGACTAAGGTCTTGGGTTGTTTGGGTCATTGCTAAACAAAAGGAAAGTTATTTCTCCACTTTGCTAATGGCTTAAGCACATTCAAACCATACACAGCACGATCATATGACAACCGACCGTCGAAAGGCGTCGGTTCGCCGCTAAACTGATTTTGGCGACCACAGCAGCAGAGCATTTTCCCCCATCTTTGAAAAGGATATTTTATATAAAATATAATTAAGCATTGTATTTCACTTTTTTTGCCCTTTTTTTTATTTTTATTCATCTTTTCTATAAAAGGTAATAATGGCAAATACCGTGAACTGCATTGGAAATGATGTTCCAAAGGTTTTCATCACCACTGAAATTGGTTCCAAAGAAATTCATATTCCATTTGATAACACGGCTGTGACGACTCAAAAATAAGAGATCGCGAGTCCTACTCCAATTCTGACTCCATTCATACCTGCGCAAGTACCCCGTCCGGATGCTGCGCAAAATATTAAGGACGGCTTCATTCCGGTCATCTCAAAGTCTACCATGAAGAAAGCCAAAATCGTTTCTTCCACTTCAAAGAATGTCCAGAACCAAACGTTCCATCACAACAACATGAACCACAAGGAATCCTCAACATTCACTCAAATCTCCCGCAATAAAGGAAAGAGGGTGGTAGATGATTTATACTCCCCTACACCCTATGATCCGCAAGAAAGTTTCTCTCACAATGCGGGTTTCCGTCGGTTCTCCGACGAGGATTTCCCCCCTTTCCCGTCCACGAAAGAATCTTTTTCGTCACTGTTAAATCCAAAGAAAAGGCCGTTGGCTGTGAAGACTATCCCGCCATCCATCACTATCAAAAAGATGGTGCTAATTACTCTTCCAAGTTCCCCCACAAAGTCTACGGGAGATAGCAACATGATTGAAACGGCCTCACCTCCTCAAAAGCAAAAAAAAGTTCAATCTTCGCCTCATCCAAGTTATGTTTGTATGGAATGGCGCCACGAAGACTATGCAAGATACCCACTGTCCCCTCAAAAGATTGCAAGGAACCGTTCACGAGACAACACCGAGCCTAGGCCTACTCTGCTTCCACCCCTCACCGCTCAAGAATATAGAATCATGATGCAGAACATGGTAGGATTCCAGTTATCCCCTCAAGAACAAAGAACTTTGTAGTGACTCCTTAGAGGAATGGAAGAAGTTACTTCGCATATCCTAACGGAATTCCCTATTGGCATCGAAAAACCGAACGATGACCCCACTGAAGGAAGACCCGTTAATGTTTCGTTGAGTTGTGGTCCTGTAACTAAGAGTAGGTCTAGATCATTATCTATATCAAATAATATTGTTATCAATAATGAATCTAGTTTTGTGTATTTTTCTTCGCCTTATAACTTAAATAATATAAACGAAGAAAATTACACTCCTCAAACGGAATAAGTATTGGCCACGAATGAAACATCCCTAGAAGAAAAATTGGCCCAACTCCAGAGGATCTTACAAGAGAAAGATGAGAAATTGAACCGCATAGGACACAAATTCCATCAAATAACTCCAGCGCTGAACTAAACCCTCCTATTAATAAGTCAGTGCAAAGCTAAGCCCCATCTGTCGAAACCATTCAAAGGATGGTGGCGGAAGGTATAAGGGAATATTTTATGCAAACCCAGCATGCCATGAGGCATGGATATATGAAACCTTACCCATCATAGGTAGACTTGGTAACATTACAAGAACCCTTCCTTCGCCAAATTTAGTGGAAATGGGTCACCACACAAACACATCACTCACTTCTTAGCAGCATGTCAAGACACTGCGCGTAATGGTTCACTCCTTCTTCGACAGTTCATGCAAATGCTCTCCGGTCCAGCATTTACATGGTATAGCAAGCTGCCTCCTAATTTCATCCATAATTGGGAACAAATGCAAGAAGCCTTCCTACAACGTTTCTACAGTACTCAAAGGGTCATAGGGATCACTGAACTTACCCAAAACAAACAAGCATACAATAAAAAGGCTGCAGATTTTATTAACCGATGGCGGAACTTGAGTTTACATTGCTCTCAATCAATCACAGAATCAGAAGCGGTCAGAATGTGCATGAAAAATCTTCGAACCGAAATGGCAATTCATTTGCAAGAGATCCGTCCTTTATCTTTTGAAGACTTTTCCTCTAAAGCAACAGATTTTGAAAACTTCCTTGATCAGTTGAATAGGCGACCCGATCAGCACTTCAAAGGTCCCAATCGAAACTTTAAGAAAGATCAAACTTATAACAATGGGAAAGGAAAGCAAGTGATGGAAACTTCTGTGAAGCAACAGCATTCCTAACCCCAGGGTCGACCAGCCAGATTCCAGACTAAATTCTCGCCAAAAGTAGAGAATCTCTCAAAGGAAGATCTACAAGACATTCTCAAAGGATTACTTGAGATGAAGTTGGTTCAGTTACCTCTGCCACGCTCCTCAAATGAAGGAAAACCGTGCCTTAGCAATGCTGCGAATATCATCGCATGCCAGGACACGATCTGCAATATTGTTTTATCTTCAAGGGATTGATCCAAGATATGATTAAAGAAGAAAAGATTGATACCGCACTCCTTAAGAAACTAAAGAAGGGAAAACAAGATGTTCATATGATATCAGTTTCCTCTAAAACCAAATCAGTGAAGCTTCTTCAACTACATTGCCACCTTCAACAACAGTTTCTCCGAACGTACAAGATCTTCAACAAACATTCAGGTCTTTACAGTTAGAAGTGAAGACTAATTCATCGTCCGATTTCCCTCTTACCCTCATGGATATGGCAATACATGTTTGTCCCTGCAAAAAGGCTCCGAAATACAAGGTATTAAGAAAAGTCATGCCAAGGAGCAACATCGAAGGCTTCATTGCTCGAGTTTCCTATGATTTGGTGACAATCAAGCCTCACATGCCAAATGATAATAGTCGATGGAACAACTGGTCTTGTAATACCATCGGAGTGTTTAAAGAAAATGATGAATCTCTTTACATCCCAGGGGAGCCTCCTGAAACCAATATTGTTACCCGATCTGGTATTCATACGGCAGAAGTGGGCCGTCCCCTGATCAACCATCCACATCCTACCAAGGCAGGATCCAAGACCACGACGAGATTATACACTACGAGGCCGTAAAATACAACATCCTTGCACATTTGAAGAAAATTTCATCTCTCCTCAGTGTGTATGATTCTTTATGTTTATCATCGGATTTGCGTAAGGCTCCCCTTGCGGTTCTACAATGCACGGGAAGCGGCAAACAAAATATAGCAAATACGACTACCAATACATCGAACGTCCTCAACATTGAATTCACTGAAGATGATTTACTACTGGGTGTAGAGTGTTTTTCTTCACCCAATTGAGATAGGAATGCGCGTGCTTGTCAAGCGTATACAGATTCCCCCTGCCTAGGATAGGCTGGGATTTATTGATTGTGCGGATCCAAATCTCTGGCTGCCGCGGACTAAGCTGTCGTTAATTACCCCTTGTTTTTGGAGAGAGGGGGTCTTCGATTGACGGGTCAAACTGGTCATATGAACTCAATGTAATGTATTGTTGCTTGAAAGTAATGCAGAAGGGTGTGTTCACTTCATTTTTTTTATTTTTTTATTCTATTTGTGACAAAAAGGTTTTATTTATTCAAAAGAAACAAAAGATTTTATTTGCACTCATGTGTTTATTATGTATTTTCCTTTTTCTTTTTTTTATATATTTTTTTAAAAAAAGGTGTGGGCGATGAGGAGTGAAGGGCGTCCTAAGGACGCGTGAGGCATATGTGGCCACTGGGCGCCAGCGGGTCACGTGAGCGACACATGGCCGCTGGGCGCAACGGGTCACGTTCGTGACACACAGCCACTGGACGCCAGTGGGTCACATGCGCGGCATGTGACTGCTGGGTACGCGACCACTGGGCGCAGTAGGTCACATGCGCAGCACGTGACCGCTAGGCGACAACGAGTTACGTGATCGGTACATGACCACTGGGCACAGCCGGTCATGTGAGCGACACATGCCCACTGAAAAGACTAGCGGAAGAATGGCTAAGCTCTTGGGCTGGGAGTTGAACTCTCCAGAGGATTTTGCTTAGAGTTAAGCTCCAAAAAAAGATTTTTATTCGGAGTTAAACTCCTAAAAGAAAGATTTTTATTTGGAGTTAAAATCCAAAAAAAAAAGATTTTCTTTATTCGGAGTTAAACTCCTGAAATATTTTTATTTAGAAAACCAAAAGGGGTCCCTTGAAACTTCAAGATTTATGTCTTGGATGATGAAAGGAGACCCCTTTTTTCTCCTTTAAGCCTTGAATCCTCCCAAAGTGAGATTTTTGGAGATGGGTCACCTTCTTCCTCCTTTCTTTTTTTCGAATATTGGAGAAGAAGGGTGATGAGATTTAAAATCTCCCATTTTAGAGATTTGATGGGAGATTAGAATTCCCCTTCAATAATTTTATAGTGAAAAACTATTTCTTTTTTAGAAAGGAAGAGTTAAACTCTTGATTTAATTCAAAAAGAGAAAGAAAAAGGTTTAAAACCTTTGAAGAAGGAGGAGACACAAAACCCTGGAAAGATTGAAAGAATAGAAGTTGTTATTCATTTCTCATCATATTTTCCTTTTATAGGTGTTCAGTCGAAAATAGTGCACTTTTAACAAGACAATTTCCTTACTTTTATTAATCATCTATAAGTGTTTGTTATAAATATAACACATATTAGAAGTTCATCTGCAAAATATCATTTACCATGTGTTTATATATTATAATCAATATTATGAAGAAAAGTGTATGTTTAATATATTTTACTCATAATATTTTGTATCACAAATGTAACTAACATTGTTCATTGAAAATATTCTGCAAGATTAGCTCAAGTCAGATATCAGGAATCAAGAATCTTCCGAAAAAGTAAAGAAAGTCGAAGAATCAAATATTGGCAGTGACTCGGAAGAGATAAGAAGGTTCTAGACATCAAAGAAATACCCAAATACCAATAGAAAAATACTCCAGAAGTTTGAAGCAAAGGACTCGCCATTTGGCCGCGGAACCGCGGCCGAGTCAGGCCGAGTCGCCGCGGATCCGCGGCCGATTCAATGGATTATGGTTCGAGAGTTTTCTGGAACCTTCGGCGTAACAAACTTAGTTTGTTAGGGATTTCTGTTACTGGTTTCGAGGCTATAAAAAGGACCGAGGGCTACATCAAAAGGGGATCTAGATCTAAAATCAAAAACATCCAATATTCAAGAAAAATCAATCTCAAAGATCAAATCCAAGATCAGAAGGGGATCTAAGATCTAAGATCAAGAATCTTCGATCTTGAGATCCAAGATCAAGAAATCCATCAAAAAATCAATCAAGCGATCAATCAAGCAAGTCTCATTTACGTGAAGCCAATCACCGTCAACGAGCAAGCGATCCACGACAGGTCCAAGACTCGAGGTGATCAAGCGACGTGAAGATCGACGGAACATTTACTTCTTCGAGGAAGAGATCGGGAGCAAATTCTTCTTCCTCTTGTAATCTAAACTCGAAGAAATGTATTATGAGGTTGAGTAATAAAGGTGATCATTATTTTTAATTTCGCTTTCTTTTAATTTCTGCATTATGAATTCTTTCTCTATTTCTTCTTTTATTTTCATAATGCGCGAGTAATTCTCTGCTTGATAGAATTTGTAGGATTAGGGTAGATCAATGGGTGAGAAAATTCTATATTCCTTTAAAGTCTTATGAAGTTTATAAAGTTTAGCAAAAGAATCGTCAACATCCTTATCGGGTGCGATATTAATTTCTTGATAATCTCAACCACGATTTGAGATAAGATTGACGATCTTTTTGTTAAGGGCTAGATATGAATGGAGATCAATAAAGGGACAAGGGTCAATAGAGGAGAAACCATATTTTCTTCCAAAGAACCCTGAGCCTCATTCATCACTATCAATCTAGTTTTAAATCTATCAATAGATAAGAGTAGTCATCTTTATTAGTCATCCAGGGCTACTAAATCCTAAAGAATCCTACAAGCTTTCTTCATATAAAATTTTCTTGATAACTCAATTAGATCTTGAACCATTTTCTTGATTTTCTTGAAACTATTTTCTTGATTTTCTTGAAACTATCTTCTTGATTTTCTTGATTTTCTCTTTTCTATTTCTTTCAACCGATCTAAAACAAGAACCATAAAATTCCACGAATCCCAGAGGACGACCCGTACTCACTAAAGGTTCGCTACACGCGACACCGTTATTGATTGTGGTTATTAAAACTTCTAAAAAACCCTCTTTTCTTTTCTTTTATTCAAAGAAATTGAACCAATCAAATGGCGCCGTTATTGATTTTCTTTTCTTTTCTAAAGGTTTGTGCTTATTTACGCATTACTTTGCATTACACTTTGCATAAGCACAAAAAAAATTCTTTGATAATGAAAGATTAGAAAGTGAAAAATTATATTTAAAAGATTGAAAGAGTTTAAGAAAAACAAGAAAGTCAGATGTTTTCTTAAACGAAGCTAGTAATAAGTAGTTATGAGACATTGTCCCAAGGGTTAGTAAGATGAAGGAAGTCACTAATCTGAGGATAAAAATAAGTCTGAAAAATAGTCCCTATTCTTGAGGCCAAACATTTGAACATTGATACCCTACTATACGCACTTACACAAGTCTTGAAACTCGGGATAGTAGAGGATACCTTGAAATGCTCTTGTCTAAAAGCCAAAGTACGAAGAAAATATAAATGAAGCATAAAAGTATAAAATGGTGAAGAAAAGAACACTGGTTTTGTAATCACCAAGGCAACATAAAAAAAATATAGCGAGGGTGCTTTATCACCTAGTGCCTTAGACCAACTAGTTTGGGAGTCACTGCTAAGCCTTAGGTGTTACAAGATGAAAAAATTGCTAATTATGCCTAATAAGCAAGTACATTTAGTAATCGGTCGGTTAGTACCTCAAGAAGTATTAACGGTCGCATGAAGAATATGTGAGCAATTCCATCCAAAATATTCACCAACTAAAAAGTACTGAGGTAGTTGGACAAGAGTATAATAGCTTGAATTGAATTCTCCAAGTGTAAGGATGTCTTTTACACACACGTAGGGGTATATGATCGGTGTTTAGAAGAAAGGAAGATAGGAAGACTAAAGGCGATGTTTTATTGAGAGATGGTGTGATTTCTAATATCTTTTCATGACTATTAAGATAGGGTTCATAGCAACCGAAAAGCTAGTGTAGTTGGAAACTCTGATTTTCAAGTTCTTTCTTTTATAGTTCTTATCTTTATATGTAACTTTCACCGTCTATTTTTTATTATGGGATTTTGTAGGTATAATCCGCTGAAAACCCTCAGGAGACAACACTCCTCCTACTAGGGACACCTGGAGGTTTAATGGCTTGTTGCACGTGCTCAGTGCAATCGTGTTGGCTACGAAAGTGTGCTAGTTAGTTTTTCTTTTTTCTTTCTATTTTTCTTTTTCTCCTTCTCTTGAATAAATAGTTTTCTCGGGACGATCAAAGTCAAGTTTGGGGGTATTTGTTCAGTCGAAAATAGTGCACTTTTAACATAACAATTTCCTTACTTTTTTTAATCATCTAAAGGTGTTTGTTATAAATATAACACATATTATAAGTTCATCTACAAAATATCATTTACCATGTGTTTATATATTATAATCAACATTATGAAGGAAATTGTATGTTTAATATATTTTACGCATTTGTATCTCAAATATAACTAACATTGTTCATTAAAAATATTCTGCAAGATTAGCTCAGGTCAGATATCAGGAATTAAGAATCTACCGATAAGTAAATAAAGTCGAAGAATCAAATACTGGCAGAGACTCAGAAGAGATAAGAAGGTTCCATACATCAAAGAAATACCCAAATACCAACAGAAAAATACTATAGATGTTTGAAGCAAAGGACTCACCATTAGGCCGCGGAACCGCGGCCGAGTCAGGCTGAGTCGCCGCGGATCCGCGGCCAATTCAAGGGATTATGGTTCGAGAGTTTTCTGGAACCTTCGGCGTAACAAACTTAGTTTGTTGAGAGTTTCTGTTACTGGTTTCGAGGCTATAAAAAGGACTGAGGGCTACATCAAAGGGGATCTAGATCGAAAATCAAAAACATCCAATATTCAAGAAAAATTAATCTCAAAGATCAAATTCAAGATCAAAAGGGGATCTAAGATCTAAGATCAAGAATTTTCGATCTTGAGATCCAAGATCAAGAAATCCATCGAGAAACCAATCAAGCGATCAATCAAGAAAGTCTCCTTTACGCGAAGCCAATCACCGTCAACGAGCAAACGATCCACGACAAGTCCAAAACTTGAGGTGATCAAGAAAAACGTGAAGATCGACGGAACATTTACTTCTTCGAAGCAGAGATCGAGAGCAAATTCTTCTTCCTCTTGTAATCTAAACTCGAAGAAATGTATTGTGAGGTTGAGTAATAAAGGTGATTATTAGTTTTAATTTCGCTTTCTTTTAATTTCCGCATTCTGAATTCTTTCTCTATTTCTTCTTTTATTTTCATGATGCGCAAGTAATTCTTCGCTTGATAGGATTCGTAGGATTAGGGAATATCAATGGGTGAGAAAATTCTATACTCCTTTTAAGTCTTATGAAGTTTATAAATTTTAGCAAAAGAATCGTCAACATCCTTATTGGGCACGATATTAATTTCTTGATAATCTCGACCACGATTTGAGATAAGATTGACAATCTTTTTGGTAAGGGCTAGATATGAATGGAGATCAATGAAAGGACAATGGTCAATAGAGGAGAAACCCTATTTTCTTCCAAAGAAGCCTAATCCTCATTCATCGCTATCAATCTAGTTTTAAATCTATCAATAGATAAGAGGAGACATCTTTATTAGTCATCCAGTGCTACTAAATCCTAAAGAATTCTACAAGCCTTCTTCATATTAAATTTTCTTGATAACTCAATTAGATCTTGAACCATTTTCTTGATTTTCTTGAAACTATTTTCTTGATTTTCTTGAAACTATCTTCTTGATTTTCTTGATTTTCTCTTTTCTATTTTTTTTCAACCGATCTAAAGCAAGAACTATAAAATTCCACGAATCTTAGAGGACGACCCGTACTCACTAAAGGTTCGCTACACGCGACACCGTTATTAATTGCGGTTACTAAAACTTCTAAACAAAACTTCTTTTCTTTTCTTTTCTTTTATTCAAAGAAATTGAACCAATCAATAGGCTACACCTTTTTATAGCCCCTTGTGCTTTTCCAAATGGCACTTGTGCCTCTCCATGCCTCATGTGCTTATTTCTTTTTGCACATAAACCATGGGGTTTACATAATTTGGCTTTTTGCCTAATTTCATACATTTATTTCTAAAAATTACCTTAGACTTATTTATTGCCTCATTCTTTCTTGGCATGGGGCCGGCCCCCTCCATTCTTGGGCTTGACTTAAGATTAGGCCCGCTTGCTTGGGCTTGGGCTCACTTGGCTTGGGGTTGATTTTTGACTTTGAATTTTTGGACAAGTGGAGTGTAAATTTTTACCTCAACAAAGTGCCCTCCATCAATAAATGCATATCACGTGTATGGGTTGTGTGCGTGAAATTTATGGTTCTTATTTTACACGGAGGTTGATTTGATTTGGTTCTATTTTGACAACGTACAGTTCGATACTGCCCTTTTAGCGACATGGATGGTCAATGCTGCCCTTTTAGCAACGTGGACGGTCAATGTTATCCTTTTTTTGCAACTTGGACGGTAGATACTGCCATTTTTATGACTTGGACGGTTGATACTGCCCTTTTTGCGATTTGGACGATCAATGCTGCCTTTTTTGCGACTTGGATGGTCGATGCTGCCATTTTTGCGACTTGAATGGTCGATACTTGGTTTGTCTTACTCCGCTTATTGCGGTGTCAGGGTGGAAGTTGACTTGCTCCGTTTTCTGCGGCGTCGGAACTTGATTTGACTTGGAGTTTCTTATCCATGCCACCGGTCTTTTTGAGCTTGGAAGTACTGTCGAGTGGGACGTCGATTTGATTTGATTGATTTCTGTCTTATTTGGCGAGACTTTTGAATTTGAGTGGGACTTGAAATTTGGATTTTTTTTGCATCAACATCGCTACACTGGCATAATGCCAGGAGCAACTCATCATTCCCCTTAGGAGGACTTGGGATTTGGGTTTGGAACCACATGAGTACTACTATTAATGGAGTGTAGTGTCAGGAGCGACTCATCATTTGCCTCAGAAAAACTCGGGATTTGGGTTTTAGGTCAGCATCAGCACCGCTAACACTGACACGTAGTGCCAGGAGTGACTCATCATTTGCCATTGCCCGTTGGGGAGTGATGGCTTAGAAAACAGGTTTAGGTCCTTGTCACCTAAGGCTTTTCAATTTCATGAGCCGTAAGGATATCATAAAAGAATTTTCTCCCTACGAGTTGAGAGGATCTCGTAGGTGTATTTTTCTCCCCATGAATCATGAGGATTCCTAAGTATGTTGCTCCTTTGTGAGTCATAAGGATCTCACACGGGAATATTCTCCTCACAAGGTCGAGAGGACTTTGCGAGTGTATTTTCAACTCTTTTCACGAGTTTGCGCCCTTTCAGGTTTTCACAAACTCGCCGACAATCCTGCTTTTTTTACTCACGAAGCCCTTTCGGGTTTTCATCCGTGTCCATTTTACTTATGGAGATACCTTTTTTTGGGCAACTGCCTCGTTGGTGAAGCTTCATCACCAGTGCGACTTTAGATGTAGCTTGCTGGTGGGACTTAGGAGAGATAGGGGTCATTTATGCCCGTAAATTGTATATGGTTTTACGGGATATATGATCCAGACCTTAAGGCAGGTGTGTTCAATTCTTCTGCGACTTGGAGAATTCATGCGTAGTATTTCTTGAGGTGTCATCCATTGATGGGTGATGGGTGATGGATGGCATGGGCCTTTCTCTCTCGGCACTTATTAGTTGGTAGGATCCTCCGTCAAACACTTTCTCGATGACGTATGGTCCTTCATTGTTTGGCCCGAACTTTCCCTTGGCATGCCGATTGAGGATGATCGGTCTTTTGAGGACCAACACCAATTCGCCTTTCTTAAAAGCATGGAGACGAGTCATCTTGTCATAGGCCCATGACATTTAGGATCGGTATAGCTCTAGATTTTACTGTACTGCGGGTCTTTTTTCTTCGAGGGCGTCGAGCTCTTCGGGCCTAAGGAGAGTGTTTTCCTCCTCCGTCAAACTATGCTGGACGAGTATCCTGAGGTTTGGAACTTCAACTTCGATTGGGAGAATTGCTTCCACTCTAAACAGTAATGAGTATAGAGTGGACTGAGTTGGAGTGCGGTGCGTGGTACGATATGCCCACAACGCCTCGTGGAGCTTGAGATTCCAGTCTCTCTGGTTGCCTGAAGCATTTTTCTTCAGGAGCTTGCATAGGGTTTTATTGAAGGCTCCGGCTAGCCCATTGGCTCTTGGATTATAGATGGAGGAATATCTCCGGTCTATCTTGTGCTAAGTAGTGAACCTTGATACTTTAAAGCTCTTGAAAGAAGACCCGTTGTCAGAAATGATTCTTCCTGGTGTACCGAAACGGTACAGCACATTATGCCGGAAGAATGCCAGTATATCTTTTGTCTTAACTTCTTTTAGCGGGATAGCTTCAGTACATCTGGAGAAATAGTCAGTTGCGTCCAATATGAACCGGTGTACTTTGGACGACGGAGGATCAATTGGGCTAACTATGTCAGTGCCCTAAATTTTGAAGGGCCATGACACCACGATAGGATGTAGCAGATTGGGATGCTTGTGAATGACGTCACCGTGAATTTGGCAGAGATGACATTTATTCACATGCTCTTCACAATCCCTTATCATGGTAAGCCAATAATATCCAAGATTTTTGATTTGAAGCCGCATTTTAGGCCGGATTGGTGAGATCTGCAGACACCTGAATGAACTTCTTTCATGACTTTTTGGGTTTCGGCCGAGGACACACACCTGAGCCAGAGTTGGTCGTATGATCTGTGGATAGCTTGTCGTTTACGAACACAAATCGGAGAGCACTCTTCTTCAACTGAAGCCTCACGGATTTTTCTTCGGGTAGCTTGTCGCATTGGAGGTACTCTATGAAGGGTTCTCTCCAATCAGGTTCGTCTTGAATGACCAGAGCTTCTTCGGCAGGATTGTTCTATACTTTCTTCTTCTCGTAAAAATACTGGGGGCAAAATTTGCTGGCTTCTGACTTTGATCATAATTTCATCCATGTCAGGATCAACCAGTTCTTTGGTTAGGCGAGCAATTACGTCGGCTTTCCCGTTCAATGCCCTAGGAACTCTCATCGGTTTAATATGGGTGAAACGCTTCATGAGCTCCACCACCCAGCTTCTGTATCAAGCTAACTCGGGCTTATATATCTTGTAGTCGCTGCTCACCTGGTTGACAACAAGCTGGAAATCACCGTAGACCCGTAACTGAAGGATCTCCATTTCTATGGCGAGCTCCAAGCCAGCTATCAGTGCTTCATACTCAACCTCGTTGTTTGTGCGAGGCTCGGTTAGAGCGAAAGAACGTCTCAGAGTTACTCCCAAGGGTGTGATGAACACCAATCCTATCCATGCTTTTATCTGTAAGATGCTTGATTTGATGGAGGACCTCATTAATGAGGCTTCATCGAAGTAGAGCTCCCAACATGGTATGTTATCCTCAAGTTGCAGCACTTGTTCATTGCGTAACTAGCAATTTAGCCGTAACCCTTCTGGTATGGGATGAGCAATGAGGAAGTCGGCGAGGGCTTTCCTTTTTAATACTTTCTGAGAAGTATAGACTATGTCGAACTCAAGAAGTATGACAGTCCATCTTGCCATTCTACCGGTAAAGCTTGGTTTGGTCATTAAGTGTTTGAGCGGATCGACCTTAGAGATCAGCATAACCCGATGAGCAAGAAGATAGTGCCTCAGCTTCTTCATAGCGAATATCAGGGCCAAGCATTACTTTTTTATCGGGGAATAGTTATGTTCCGCCCCGACTAGACTAATGTTCGACTAAGATAGTGGAGAGCATTTTCTTTTCCCTCCTCGTTATTCTAGGCAAGGAGCGCCGAGTGAGTTATCTAGCATGGCAGTGTAGAGAATCAGCGGTTTATTTGGAATGTGAGTAACAAGCACTGGAGGGTGAAACAGGTACTTTTTTATGCTTTCGAATGCTTCTTGACATTCGGCGTCCTAAACAAAAGGAGCTCCTTTATTCATGATCTTTGAGAA
The DNA here is from genome assembly GCA_030015575.1 of Agapanthus africanus. NCBI lineage: Eukaryota > Viridiplantae > Streptophyta > Magnoliopsida > Asparagales > Amaryllidaceae > Agapanthus > Agapanthus africanus. Next base: position 318,636,160 of record JASDDO010000010.1, read on the forward strand.
GGGCCTGCATCTTCTTGATAGGTTCAAGATGAACCTTCGTATCTAAGCGAGCTTGCCTTGAAAGGATCTTAGCTGTGTCAAATTCTTTGGAGGGTGCTCTCCATGATGACTTTTATCTTTGATGGGTCAACTTTGATCCCCCTATTTCGGACTATGAAGCCCAAGAATTTTCCCGAAGACACTCCAAAAGCACACTTTAGATGATTCGTCTTTAGATCGTATTCCTTCAGTCTGGTGAAAATGGTCCTGAGGTATTTGATGTGATTGGCCTTGGCTTTATTCTTGACGACCAAATAATCAACATAACATTCAACGACTTTATGGATTAAGTCGTTAAAGATCTTGGCCATTGCCCTTTGATATGTGGCAACTGCATTGTTTAGTCCAAACGGCATCACCTTATAATAGTATATAACGGTCGGGGTTTGAAATGTTGTATACTTCTCATCCTCAGGTGACATTTTTATCTGATTGTACCCAGATGAACCATCCATGAAGGTGAACAACTCGTAATTTGAGTTGTCGTCGACCATCATTTCCATGATCGGAAGCGGGAAATTGTCTTTAGGGCATGCCTTGTTAAGGTTGAAATCGACGCAGACTCGGATCTTCCCATTCTTCTTTTTCACTGGGATGATGTTGTTTCCCCCAATCAGAGCAAAGCTCTGTTGGAAATTCAAAATTCAAATTTTGAAGCAACGCTTCAAATCCCGGGCGCAACGCGCCACGTGTCAGGCGCAGATACATCAGCACAGCGCCCAAAGCAGCGCACCCAATCAGAGCAAAGCTCTATTTAAAGGAAAATTAAAGGAAGCAACGCTTCAGTTACGCAAGCGCTGCGCTGCGCGACACGTGTCAGCGCAGATGCCTAGCGCAGTTGCGCTGCGCTTTGCGCTGCACAACGCGTGTCAGCGCAGTTGAGCTGCGCTTTGCGCTGCGTGACACGTATCAGCGCAGTTGCGCAGCGCTGTGCGCTAGCGCAGTTGCGCAGCGCTGTGCGCTGCTTGACACGTGTCACGCGCTGGGGCGTTTGCGCCAAACAGAATTAAGATTTCAAAGAAATCTTTCTGTTCGTGTTAAAACAAGAAGATTTTCTTCTGTAAAACAGAAGCCCTTGGATCAAAGATCCAACGGTGGGGAAAATTCCCAAAATCACTTAGAGAAAGATCTCTTTAAAAAATTTATGGGCACTATATAAAGGCCCCTAGACCTCAATTCAAAGGCATGAACATTTCTTGAAAAATCAAGAGCTTCAAACAGAGAGAACTCTGAGAAAAATTTCAAGAAAAAGGTAAAAACCTTCACAAGAAAGAAGAAATTTCTTCTAATAGATCTAAAAACCAGATCAATGATCTTCATATAATAAACAGTGCTTCGCACTTCTTATGAACCACTGGTTCTTTAAAACAGGAAAAAAACAAAAATAAAAAAATAGTGCTTTGCACTTTTATGAACCTTTGGTTCTTGAAATTAAAAGAAAAACTTGTTTTTCTTTGATCTAAATTAGATCAAGGAAACGAATAGTGCTTTGCACTTCTTCTTATGAACCATTGGTTCTTGAATCTAAAAGATTCTTAAATCATAGTGCCTTGCACTTGCAAATTGCGCTGTTGCGCTCCTGGATTGGCGCAAGCCACCAGAGCACGCCACGTGTCAGCAGCGCAGGCGCAGCGCATTAGCACAGCGCACTGCGCTTGCACGACACGTGTCAACACTACAAGCGCTTGCACTCTCTGATTGGCGCAAAGCGCCTAATAAATGCAAAGCATTTCCTAAAGGGCCAAGCCCAAATCAAAAAGACCAAGCAGGCCTAATTAAATTGTTGCTCTGCATCATTTATAAATGGGCAGAGCCCAGACGAAATAATAAAAATGCTATGCATTTTAAAAGGGGCAGAGCCAAAACAATGTAGATGCCTTGCATCATTCATAAATGAGCAGAGCCCAGAATAAATTGATGCTCTGCATCTTTTATGGGCAGAGCCCAAACAAAAAAAAAAAGAAAATAATGCAATGCATTATTTAAAAATGGGCCAAGCCCTAGCACAGGTCTAACAGACTAAAAACAAATAAAAGCGTTGAATATTTTTCAACTGGACTTAGCCCAACGATGGTCGTAAGTCCTCAAACTAAATTGATTGAGCAAGATTGCTCTCCTAAATCAAATTACAACCGGTTCAAGGGTACATCTCTAAACTCCTTTGACTCTTATCGTTGTAATCCTTCAACGATGTCAAAGAGGTGACGGGTCCCGACAACCACACATCAATATGGACTGTGGGGTCCTTAAACTCATGGACCGTAACGTCCTTAAACTAACATTGGACCGAAACATCCTTAAACTAATATTGGACCGAAACGTCCTTAAACTAATATTGGACCGAAACGTCTTTAAACTAATAATGGACCCCTCTGTCCCTAAACTGGAATATGGACCACCACGTCCCTAAACTGGAATATGGACCACCACGCCCCTAAACTGGCGATAGACCACCATGTCCTTAAACTGGAAAATGGACCACCACGTCCCTAAACTGGCGATGGACCATCACGTCCCTATACTGGAGTATGGACCACTATGTCCCTAAACTAGAACAATAGATCCCCCAAATGCTCTTTTGTCGGATCTAACTGATCCTGTCAAGCTGTTCTTAGTCTTAAATTAGACTAACGTATTCTTAACAAACGTTTAAGTTGATCTTAGCCTCAAATATGGCTAACATATTCTTAAACTAAAACATTCAAACAGACTTTAGTCCCAAATTGGACTATAGATCTCCCAACCAACTTTGGTTCAAGGGTACATCTCTGAACTCCTCTGATATCTGTCGTTGTAATCCTTCAACATCGTCAGAGAGGTGACGGGTCCCGACGGCCATACATTCAATGGACCACTATGTCCCTAAACTGGAACAATAGAGCCCAAACGCTCTTTTGTCGGATCTAAACGATCCCGTTAAGTTGATCTTAGTTTCAAACTGAACTAACGTATCCTTAACAAACGTTTAAGTTGATTTTAGCCTCAAATGCGGCTAACGTATCCTTAAACCAAAACCCTAAACCCAAATCTAAGAAAACACGGATTTAGACTAATCCGCGTCCTACGGGCGACGACATAAATTAGTCTCCGTATACAATCCACGGGCAACCACAAACAAAAAAAACACCCACGACACGAAGTGAAATTCTGGAGAAGGAGAAAGTTGTTACCGCGATGCGGTATCGTAATTAACTGCAGGGGCTTGCGTCTGCAGGGAAGAGCGTCCCCACAATCAAAAACCCCTCAAGCGAGGGGGAATCTGACGAAGTCTGCTACATCGGCCGCATCCGTTTAAACCTTCGATACATGGTGTCATAAATCAACTTGGCATCTTCGGAGAGGTGGAAGGATAGCACCAATTAGCATCTGCCTCGAATCTCAGGCAAGACAGCCAGTCTTGTGCGCCTTTCGGAGGGGAACAGATTCTGGCACGCCCGGTGGGACCTTTTCCTCTTTCCACTCCACACTTCGTGTGTCGTCTTCGCGAACCAATCGCGGTTTGTTAAATAGTTGCCTTTGGATTTCAAGTTACTAAGATTTGGTCTTTTGCCTGGCGCAGAACACAAGCATCAATGGCCTCTAACTGCACCAACTGCTCGAAGTGCCATTGCAACAGACGCTCCACCTCCCCCGGAGGTGTAGCATATGGACCCCAAGCGGCTTCCTTCCTCGCTTTGCCGGTAGACCAGGTGACCCAGGACACCACCGGCCTGTTTTTCGGGACCATGATCCCACCTACAAGCTTCTCTATGCCAATACCTGCACCAGAAGTGAACAAGAAGTCAGTCTTCGACCGGCTCTCTGCTACGACGGCCCCTGTCAACGGGTCGCCCACTACCAAATCAATAGCCTATGTTTTCGCCAGGATAGATCAGAGCTCTAAATTGGCTGTCCCGAGGAAGGCAATAACTACTGCTCCAGAAGTCGTCAAGGCGGCTTCCCCTGTCAAAGAATCCGTCTTTTCAAGACTGACGATTCCTGCTCCTGCCCTTGCTCGAGGATCCGTCTACGACAGGTTGAATATCACCCCTCAAAAGACAACTTCAGTCTTTAAGAGGTTAACACCGGCGGCGTCTCATTCAGACAGGGGGCAAAAAGAAGCTATCTCTATCTCCGAGCCAGTCCCAACGGCTCGTCGTGCTCGACGTCGCCATTGGTGACGAGTGAGGAAAGCAGGGGGCAACTCCCCCTCAGGGCTAACTCCACCGGCTCCAATGGTGGAAGTCAACGCTGCTGTTCCAACCGGGAACAGCTTTGAACTGCTGAGGAGGGTACGTAAGAATTCTCCAACCGCTACACTGAAGAGATCTCTTCCGCCAGTGGAGAGAGTTCCGGAAACAAAGTAAGAACAGCCCCCTCAACGGCTGTCCTCAAAAATATACAAGGTTTGGCGAAGGGTTCAAGACTCCGTGATCAACCCAGATCACCCTCGTCAACAAAAGAAGACAAAAGTGCAAAAAGAAAAAGACCGTCCTATTAGACAGCAGGGGAAATCAATCGCTAGGGTGCCTACTACAACGGCCCCTTCAACTTCAACGGCCCACAAAAGAAGGAGGCCGGAGAAAATCCCCGCGCCGGCGACAAATATTAGAGGTGGTGAACCTAAACGCCCTAAGTCAAGGGGCATTGTAGTTCATACCGTTTATGTGGCGTCTGGTAAAGAGGACAGTCGCATATCTACGGGTCATCGACCGCTTACGCGATCAGTGACCAAAGCCCAGGAGGAGCAGCAGAAGCTCCAAGAGATGATGAACGCTATGGCCACACTTACTGGGCCAAAAGAAAACCCTGAAACGTCCTCGGATGAACGCCAAGAGGAAGAAACCGACGCCGAATTCCTTCGTCGAATATTGGAAAAGAAGGACAAAGAGGCTGCTGAACAAGCAGCCAACATACAGCGTATGGGCCTCCTCTTCCAAGACATGATAGGGATGATGATACAACAAGATCCTCCGGCCGAAGAGCCCCCGATCGTCCTTGATGACGATAGGGGAGAAACGTCGAATCCTCCGCCAGCTCTGTCGACGGCTAAAGAAGATACAATCTCCAAAGCTGATTTGGACGAGTACATCGCCCAACAGATACGGGTTCATCATGCGACCGAAGCAGCCGGCCAGGTCGTAAAAACGGGGAGGCCATATCCAAGTTGGTACGACCAAATCAAGTACCCGCTGGGTTACACAATTCCTAAGTTCCATGTCTACAAGGGGACGGGCAATCCTCACCAGCATGTTGCCCAGTTCAGGGCACTCTGCGGCAACACCGGCGGTGATGACAAGCTTTTGCTTCGCCAGTTTGTTGGAAGTTTATCAGATACGGCGTTTGAGTGGTACTCTGAGCTCCCGAATGACTCTATCAAGACCTTCGCGGAGATGGAGCTGTTGTTTACTCAGCGTTTTGCAAGCGCCAGTGAACGCACCCCGATGACGGAACTGATTAACGCCAGAGTAAAGCCAGGCGAGATATGGGTTCAATATGCTATACGATGGCGGAACTTATGGTCGAAGTGCGAGCAGCGCATTGAAGAAGTTCCCGCGGTGGGTATGTTTGTGGGAACCCTTGATCCGCAAGCAACCATCTCGTAATTTATGATGTTTTTCAAGCCGACTACCTTCCAGGCCTTGATTGACAAGCTAGCGCAGATGGATCAGATGGGCCATAAACCTCCTCTTCCAAAGTCGGACCCCCGAAATGACAAAGGGAAGGGAAAAGCGATCGTCGTCGCTAATGCTCAACAACAACCGAGCAACTCGAAGCCGGTTATGCGTCAAAATAATATGCTCCCGTACGTAGACCTTGAGGAGAGGCTAGGGCGTCCTTACTCGTTTCCCCGAGATAAAACGAAAAGGTTATTCGAGCTAGCATTGCGCAACCGACTCATAAATTTGCGGGATCCGAAACGTCCGCTGCAACCAAGTGATGTCAACGAGCCCAAGTACTGTCCTTATCATCGAGTACTGGGCCATCCGATTGAAGATTGCTATGTTTTCAAAAATTTGCTTGAAAACCAGTACCGACAGGGCAAATTCGCGTTATCTGACAAATGGAAGGTGAATCCCCCGCAGCCCCACACCTCTAAGGGGACGAATACGCCGGGGGAAACATGCTCCGTCGTTGAAGAAGCTCCTTGTGAGGTTGTATTATCAGCCAAGACAAAATAATGCTAAACGATCTTCAGACATGTCCAGCGATTAGATGGAAGAACCCGTTGGAACCGCAGGCCATTGAAGGGATGTTGAAGCCACGTATAACTCCAAAGACCGATGGTGGTGGCTCAAGCACTCGCAACCAGCCGTCAAAATCTTCAAAGAAGAAGAAAAAGAAGTCAAAGAAGCCCGTGAAGCCTGGCGACAAGCGCACAGACTTGCAAAAACAAATTGACGCGCTGGAGGAATACAACCAAAAGGCACGGACTCCCATTACATTCCAAGAGTTCCTCAATCACGTCTTTCAAGAGGAAGATGAGGGAGAAAGTTCATCTGATGAATCTGAAGAATGCGTGGCGAGCTGTCATGTGATTTCCCATTCGTTCATGGACGATGAGGAAACCCCTTGTACTGAAACGCTAGGGGCAAATCCTGAACAAAAAATTCTGGGGCCATCAGATGAAGTAATTGACGCATTCTTTAATGAAGCTCGATTGAAAAGTAAAGCTGATCGAGAACGCGAGGCGATCATATTTGAAAGGGCCAAGCGCCGGCGACTTGATGAAAAAGCTGAGACGATCCCGCTGGAGCAAAATACCCCCACTATCGACAAAAGCCAATTCAAGATGAGGAAAAGGTTTGCTAAGGCCATATCAATGGGAATGAAACTACCATCCTCTGAAGGAAGCATCACCGGTGAAATAGAAATGCACCCGTCCCATTGCTTATATCATCAGAAGGTTTCGCACCCCACTCAAGAGTGCAAAGCTTTCGATAGATGGTGGCAAGGATACGTTGCTCATCGGCAACGCTTTAAGCGGGAAAAGCGTAAAACTCGTCGGGAGCAAAGAAATACAACCGAAGGGCTTAAAAGAACTACCGGCGATTGTCGCATGGTTAACACCGGCGGGTCACAAGTGCCCACATTCGGAAGCAATTCTGATGAGGAGCTGGAGCTTGGCCCTCTCTTTAAAGAGTCCACCTCGGGAAAAGAACAAGAGCCGAAGGTCTGCGAAAATATTCGGCTGCGGAATCAAACGCTTCCTGAAAAGAATCTCGGACCCTCAAACAGAAAAGACAAAGGGAAAGAAAAGGTCTCTGAAGATATCGTCTTAGATGACCAAGTGGTAGAGGAGCTAAGTGCCAAAGACCCGCCGAAGAGAAATAAGGTGGATTACAACATCTTAGCGCATCTGAGGAAGCTACCCTCACAGCTCAGCATTCTTGACGCCCTTTTGCTATCAAAGGAGGCGAGAGATGCATTAGTCAAGGAACTACAGGATCCGGAGCAATTCCAAGCTTTCCTGGCCGAGGAAAAGATGAAGGATGAATTGGAGGAAGTGCACACGGCCGATGTCGCTTTTGGTGATGAAGACCTTCCCTTGGGACGTGCGAACACAATCGCCCCCTTTATGTTTCAGGATACTGTCACGATATAAAGATAGGCAAAATCCTGATCGACAATGGATCCTCCGTTAATCTCCTCAATGTGCGGGTGTTAAAAGAAATCTGCATGAGCATCCAGCACCTCGCTCGGGACAAGATCACCATCTCCGGGTTCGACTCCCGGTCATCAAGAACTCTTGGGTCTGTGATACTGACGCTACGCTTCGGGCTACTCGTCACGGACATTAAATTCCACGTCATAGACGCCAAGACATGCTACAATGCTCTGCTCGGCCGACCATGGTTGCACGAGTACACCGTCATCCCTTCTACACAACATCAGTGTATGAAATACGCCAAGGATGGTCTCGAGTATACCGTGGCAGGAGAACTGAATCCGTTTTCCGTGAACGAAGTCCGCAAATATGAAGATGCCAAATACTTCTTACCGGATTTCGAAGACACGGAAAGGTGTCACAAGCCGGACAACAAAGCTAACGCCACCATCCCTGTTTTCGGGAGTGATACCGAGGAGGAAGAGGAGATAGTGTATTCGGGTCCGCCCTAACACAACAAGCCAGGACCGTCTGCCCCTACGTTGATCTTTGGTAGTGACTCGGAGGACGAGGTCCATACTATATTCTCTGCTCGACCTTCAGTACAAACGTCCGCTGATGAAGAGTAAAGTCTACAAGTCGCCATGGTGCCGCTTAAACACCATAAAGAACTGGATGCACTTAATATTTACAATGTAGAAGAGCTGCAAACGTTCTATATCCCTCCCAGGCGAGAAAGCGAAAAAGCAATTCTATTCTACCGCTCTGAAGAAACCAAAGTGGAGAAAGAAATCTGGCATGGCGCGGATCCTACGCTCGACAGGCTTCAGCCTATCCGTCTTCCCAGATATTATACGGAAGGTTTGAAAAAGCTGCTGAAACACCAGGGGATATCCTTCAAGTATACCGTTCGAAAAGCCAAGTTCTATGACAAAGTCTGGAACGTTCCCGGGACTCAACGCAAACTGCCTAATGGGAGAATGGAGACAAAAGGACTTGGATACATCCAGTCAAAGAAATGAGAGCTACTAAACAGCTGCTATGTCATTATGACTTCGATGAAGAAGCAGATGCTCAATGGGAGGACGCTAATCCTGAGACGGTGAAAGTTCCAGATGCAAAAGTGCCAAGTCCGTCGTTTGAAGAACAGATGGACAAGCTTATAAGGGAAGCTGGTCAAAAAGTCCGGGACGATCATAACCGCGAAATGGTCATATACGAGAAAGCCAAAACGCAACGCCTTCTCCAAAAGGCCGTGAAAGATGAAAATGCCGCTCCTTGTCAACCTGTTATAAAGAAGGCTCGACGCAATAAGTTGAAAGGCCAAAAAGGCGCTCAACAACAACAAAGCAGGGCTAAGAAGCCACGCAAACGGGAGTCGAGCGTTATTGATCTATCCCTTATGAAGAAAATGGGTCGAGCATACTCGTTTCCGCGGGACAAGACGAAGAAGATACATGACCTCGCTCTAAAACATCAGATGCTTACACTGCCGGAGTCTAAACACCCCGAACAAGCGGGCGAGGTCTCACACCCGAACTATTGCTTTTATCACCGAGTGATAGGGCACCCTCTCGAGGACTACTTCACCTTCAAGAATTGGGTCGAAGATCAGTATCATCTTTGCAAGTTCACTCTGTCCGACAACTGGAGGGTAGCGCTGCCACAAAAGCACGAGCCTAAGGCCACGAAAGAAGAACCAGTTCCGCATTGGGATTGGAAGCGAATTCATACTTGTTACGTGATAACGATATCAAGAGAAGAGCCCGAGAACATGGATGACCTTTCCTGGTGCTTCGAAAACAGCAACGACGAGGTAATCTCAGAATTTCCGCCAGCGCCAAAAGAGCTGGAAGATGGAATCCATATCACTGCAGATAACCTTAAGAAAATTGAGTTGGGAACGGCAAATGACCCGCGACCGACATTCATCAGCGAGCTGCTATCTGAAGAAAGGGTGGCTGCGTTAAAGGACGTGCTTCTACAGCATAGAGATTGCTTCGCATGGAACTATTCCGAAATGCCCGGACTAGATCCAGAAATTGCTGTGCATAGATTGGCGATATCCCCAGGTGTCAAGCCAGTCAAACAGGCGCCGAGAAGAATGCGGCTCGAGCTTGAGATGAGTATCAATGCCGAAGTCAAGAAGCTGATCGACTCTGGCTTTATCCAGGAAGTTCAATACCCTGAATGGATCGCCAACATCGTCCCGGTGATGAAGAAAAATGGGACAGTGCGCATATGCGTAGACTTCCGGGATCTCAATAAAGCCTGCCCGAAGGACGATTTCCCAGTGCCAGTTACCGAACTGATGATAGACAATACGTCCACTCATGAGGTTTTCTCCTTTATAGACGGCTCGTCAGGGTATAATCAGATAAAGATGCATCCCGAAGACTAGAAGCACACCGCCTTCAGGACTCCTTTGGGAATATTTTGTTACAAGGTGATGCCCTTCGGTCTAAAGAACGCCGGCGCCACCTATCAGAGGGCCATGACGAAGATCTTCGATGACCTCATACATGAAATCGTCGAATGTTATATCGACGACCTCGTGGTCAAGAGCAAATCATACGAGGAACATCTCGAGCATCTGAAGACCGTATTTCAACGCCTTCGGAAATACAACTTGAAGATGAACCCTCTTAAGTGTGCATTCGGAGTTTCCTCGGGAAAATTCTTAGGATTCATCGTCCGACACCGGGGTATCGAAATAGATCCGTCAAAGATCAAGGCGATCATGGAAATGCCTCTGCCAAGGACCCTCAAACAGTTGCGGTCTCTCCAAGGGAAGCTCGCGTATATACGGCGATTTATAGCCAACCTTTCAGGAAAGTGTCGTCCTTACAGCCACCTGATGAAGAAGGGAACCCCGTTCGTCTGGGACCAAAAATGCCAAAGCGCGCTAAATGAGATCAAGCAATACCTGCAGAACCCGCCGGTGTTGGCTGCTCCAGTGAAGGGAAAGCCCCTCATTCTTTATACAACCGCTCTCGAAGGCTCCTTAGGCGCATTATGGGCACAAGAGAACGATCAAGGGAAGGAAAGAGAACTCTACTACTTAAGTCGAGTTCTACTGGGGGCAGAAAGCAACTACTCCCCCATTGAAAAGCATTGCTTGGCGTTGATCTTTGCGATAACAAAGCTTAGACACTATGCGTTGGCACATGAGGTCCGTCTCATTTCGAAGTGTAAGTCGATGTACTACACCCCAATACTTGTGGGGAGGCGGAATTTTCAAAAACGAACTTGTTTAGTGAACGAACATCGACTAACCGCTTGAATCGAAGCTAAACTATAAATAACCAAACACAAAGTGTTTCTAAACTACTGTGTTTAGGGATTATACCTAATGAACCAACTCCTTCGTCTTTACGAACTCCTTGTTCTCCTCGGCCTTCTCGAAGTAGTAGACGATCCACCCGAGAGCAAAACTCCAAACTTAGCCTCTAAACTTGAGGCAACTAACCTTCTTGGATTGCTAATCAAAGAAGATAGATTGAGATAGAGTGATGGTTATGGATTGTTTAGTCTTACTAACCCTTGTACTCAACTCATGAGAGGGGAGGATTAGTCTTTTGAAGAGAGAGAGCTTGAGGAGAGAGAATGTGTAGATAATAATGAGATGAGATTATTGAGTATCATAATAAATATGAAGCATTCTCTTTTATGAAGAAAAGAATAATACATGATGAATAAGCATGCTTCACAAATATCTAATGGTGATTCATTGTCATGAGTCATTAAGCATTTATGATGCTTTAATGACATGAATGAATCACCCTCATGACTCACTAATCTCATTCATTGCATATGACACCTAAACCTCCTTAGTCACCACTTCTAGAAGCTTCTCGCACAATTACGAGAACGCCCCTCCAATCCGCAAAAATACGGAAAAACTTTAGACTGTAAAAATCCAATAACCGGATACCAGTAACTGGCTTAAACCAAAGCCGACTGGTAAAAACTGTCCGAAAGTCGTACGCGCGTAAACGCACGTACGCGTCCGAACCCTTGTCGTAAAACCATACGACCTCTATATCGTTTCGCCTGGAATAGGAAACTCTCTGTGTGGGACTCTAGAGACTCGACTACTACGCTGGCAGTGGGTTTAACCACAGACCGCAAGCGGCACTAGCTGTACGTAACGGTCCCCAGGTAGTTGTCGATAAGAAGGCCGATGAGGAAACCCATCCGAACTCCTACTGAGTCTGATGTGACAATCTCCATACAGTCCGGTCCGTTCGTCCAAGACTATCGCATATCCGGCCTAGGGGGCGGCAAGCGTCAGTCCCCTAATAGCGGTATAAGTCGTGTCGGAGGGAAGCCCATTACACCCTGAGAAACTACTGGAACCTACCAGCAAATCTCGCTTGCCCTGGCCAGGGACTTTGCGTAATGGCTCTCTGACACAGCGCGATATCAACTCCCAATACCGGGAGGGGCGAATCCTGTCTAACCGCCACTGCCTCCAAGTGCTCGGGACTGCACCCAACTGCTACCTGTTTGCACGACTCCTTTGAGCCGTGGTAGGGTAGCAATCTAAGAACAGTGGGACACACTCGAGGCGAAGTAGCAGTGTCAAGTCTGCGGACTACGCTGTACTCATGTCACCTGGGAACTGTTCACTGACGACTGGTATAAAACCAACCAACAGTTCCCTGTGAGTCCTGTCCGGTGTACCCGTAACCTAACGAGCACATGTATACTATCTCCAGTACGACGTACTGACGGCTGTGGGACAGACCATCTCCCCAACTGGGATGAGAAGCGTACACACTAGTCTACTCCGGAATATCGATGCTCTGTCTCGATAATCCAACGACTAGGGACCTGAATAAGGATGTGCTTATAGACTACCCAGCCCCCACTAGTGTGACTGCCATCACAACGCTGGTAGTCAAGCAAGATCCTAAGAGCTCTATCAATACTTACACTCACATATTAAGATAGAAAAACCAAGTAGCATACTACCATGTTTAGCAAGACTGTTATATACATGTGAATATCCCAAGCTTCCATTAAGTAATATACAAGCTAGTATGATACAGTAATGGCCTTCTAGGGCATAAACACTAACAATCTCCCACTTGCACTAGGGCCATGTACTGGCATATCGAAGACCAATGATCTCGAGTAGCCTCTCGAACTGCGTCTGAGGTAGGGCCTTCGTAAATGGATCAGCAATGTTCTCTTCTGAAGCAACTCTCCGAACCTCGATCTCCTGACGATCAATGATCTCCCTGATCAGGTGATACCGCCTCAAGATGTGTCTGGACTTCTGATGGGACCTTGGTTCCTTCGCTAAAGCTATAGCTCCGTTGTTGTCGCAATACAGAGGTATTGGATCAACTATGGTAGGAACCACCTGAAGTTCTGTTAGGAACTTCTTCATCCAGACTGCTTCTTTTGCGGCATCGCAAGCAGCTATATACTCCGCTTCCATCGTCGAGTCAGCAACGGTGTCCTGCTTGGAGCTCTTCCAGCACACCGCCCCTCCATTGAGGGTAAAGACATAACCTGACATGGACTTGGAATCGTCCTTATCACTCTGGAAGCCGGAATCAGCAAAGGCCTCCAACCTGACGTCTTTTCCGCCGTAAACCAAGAACATCTCCTTAGTCCTCCTCAGGTACTTGAGAATGTTCTTTACTGCTATCCAGTGTTTCTCCCCTGGGTCTGACTGATACCGGCTTACCACGCTCAGTGCGTAAGCTATATCTAGTCTGGTACACAACATCGTATACATTATAGAGCCTACCGCAGAAGCGTAGGGTATAATAGACATGCGTTCCCTTTCCAAATCAGTCTTGGGAGACATCTTTTTGGAGAGGGTGATTCCGTGACAAGCCGGTAGATTACCGCGCTTAGAATCTTCCATACTGAATCTTTTCAGCACAGTGTCGATATACCTGGACTGCGAAAGTCCCAACATCCTCTTGGATCTATCACGATAGATCCGGATCCCCAGAATGTAAGAGGCATCACCCAGGTCTTTCATGGAGAACCTGTGTGACAAGAATCCTTTGACAGATTGTAGCTTAGGAATGTCATTTCCTATCAATAGAATGTTATCCACGTACAAGACGAGGAATACAACACTTCTGGCTACAACTTTACTATATATGCACGGTTCATCTGGATTTTTGATAAAGTCATATTCTTTGACTGTCTCATCAAAACAGATGTTCCAACTCCGCGATGCCTGCTTTAGTCCATAAATGGACTTAAGCAGCTTGCATACTTTCCCGCTGCTCCCACTCTGATTGAAACCCTCTGGCTGATCCATATAGACGCTCTCTTCTAAATTCCCATTCAGAAAAGCCGTCTTTACGTCCATCTGCCAGATTTCATAATCATGGAAGGCAGCAATAGCAAGAAGGACCCGAATGGATTTGAGCATAGCCACTGGAGAAAAAGTTTCGTCATAGTCCAAACCAGGTCTTAGACGAAAACCCTTTGCAACAAGTCTAGCCTTATAGGTTTCCACCTGTCCATCTACACCAATCTTTTTCTTGAAGATCCATTTGCATCCTATGGGTTTTACCCCATCTGGAGCAAAGTCCAAAGTCCATACTTTGTTGGTGTACATGGACTCCATTTCGGTCCGCATTGCATCTAGCCATCGTACCGAGTCGCCGCTCTGGATGGCCTGCTGGAAGTCAGTAGGTTCATCATCATCTATGATGCAATCCTCTCTATCCCCATCTATAAGAAAACTGTAGTATCTCTCAGGCGGATGAGACGGCCTACTACTCCTGCGGAGGGGTGCGGGAATGTTCTGTTCTTCTTGAACCTCTGGTTCTACCAAACTTTCAGTAGCAGCTTGTGGTTCTGGAATTTCTTCCAGTTCTATTTCGCTCCCACTTATTTCCTTTTCTAAAAACTGATATTCTAGAAAATGGGCATTACGAGAAACAAACACCTTTTGTTCCTCTGCATAATAGAATAAATACCCCTTGGAGTTCTTTGGATATCCCACAAACTTACACTTTACTGATCGTGCCTCGAGCTTGTCCACTTGCTGCTTTTTAACAAAAGCTGGACATCCCCATATTTTCAGATACTGAAGATAGGGTTTCTTCCCGCTCCACATCTGATATGGAGTGGTAGGCACAGTCTTGGTAGGTACCATGTTCAAAAGATATGCCGCTGATTCTAGCGCATAACCCCAAAAAGATCGCGATAACTCAGCATTACTCATCATGGATCGTACCATATCTAATAGGGTTCGATTCCGTCTCTCCGATACACCATTATGCTGTGGAGTGTATGGAGGAGTAAGCTGAGAGAGAATTCCTTTCTCTTTTAGATAACCTAGGAACTCGGCACTCAAGTATTCACCACCTCGATCAGATCTAAGTGTCTTGATACTTTTGCCGGTTTGGTTTTCTACTTCATTCTTATACTCTTGGAATTTCTCAAAAGCCTCGGATTTATGTTTCATCAGATAAATGAATCCGTATCTTGAGTAATCATCCGTGAAAGTAATGAAATAGGAAAAACCACCTCTCGCATGTGTAGACATTGGACCACATACATCGCTGTGTATGAGTCCTAAGAGCTCGCTCGCTCTTACTCCTTGTCCAGTGAATGGAGTCTTTGTCATCTTTCCTTTGAGACAAGATTGACAAGTGTCATAAGATTGATATTCGAACGAGTCCAAATATCCTTCTCTATGCAACTTAGTCAACCTTCTCTCATTGATGTGACACAGTCTACAATGCCATAAGAAAGCTTTATTTAAATCTGGAGACTTTCTTTTAAGTGTGTTCTGGACATTGAAAATTTGGAGTTGGTTTAAAACATATATGCCGTTATTTAATGTACCTGACCCAATCAAACCATGATTAAGGTGGATGTTGACAACATCTCTTACAAACGTGAAATCATAACCTTTATTTGATAACAAGGAAACTGATATGATATTACACGTTAAGCTTGGTACAAAATAACAGTTATGTAAAACCAAAATGTGTCCACTCGTCAATCCTAGGTGATAATCCCCGACGGACGCAGCTCCCACGCTAGCTCCGTTATCAACCTTTAGGGTCATATCACCTTCCTTCAGCACTCTACGGTTTCTCAGTGCCTGCAATGAATTGCAAATATGAGATCCTGATCCGGTATCCAATACCCAGGAAGTAGAGTTGATCGATAGACAATTCTCAATTACAAACACACCTGAAGTCGAAGCCACAGCTTGCTTCGGTTCCTGGTTCTTGGCGTTCCACGCCTTGCAATCCTTTTTCCAGTGCCCTTTCCTGTGACAATGGAAGCACTCATCCTGGCCAACTATCGGTACTGCAATCTTTTTCTTTCCCTTCCTTCCCACCTTACTAACACCTCCTCTAGGTCTGGGTGCGGCCTTCTTCTTCCTTCCTTTGGCCCTAGCCTTGGACCCGGAAGAAGATGTACCGCCAACAAACATAGCGGGTGTTTCCCTTGAATTCTTCAAGGTGCCCTCTGCACTCCTTAACATGTTCAGGAGTTCCGAAAGTTCAACTTCTTTTCTTTGAAGGTTGAAGTTCAGGATAAACTGGGCGTAGGTGTGAGGAAGGGACTGGAGAATAAGGTCTGTATAGAGCTCATTATCCAAAGTCGTCCCAAGGTCTGCGAGCTCTTCTATGTAGCCGATCATCTTTAGGACATGTTCTCCTACCGATGACCCGACAGCCAACCTCGCTCGAAACAAGTTCTTAGAGGTCTCGTATCTTGCTATACGAGATTGCACTCCATAATGTTCCTTTGTATGGAGAAATATGCCATCAAGGTCCATATCCTCGTGCCTCCTCTGATGTTCATTGTTCATCGAGGCAAGCACGATGCACTTGGCTTTCACGCAATCTAAATCCCAGGTTTTGCGGATTTCCTTACCCGCATTGCTGGATTTGGGACCAGGGACAGCAGGTGCCGTAGCGGTGAGGATGTACCCCAGTTTGTCATAGGTCAAAGCCATTTTGACATTCCGCAGCCAATCTTTATAGTTTGGCCCTGTCAGTATATTTTTCTCTAAAAGTAACTTAAGTCCAGTCATTTTCAGGGTCGCTGCAATTAGGAGAGAGAGAAGAAAACTCTTTAGCATGATGCTCTTGCAAATTTAGAGTGGTTTTTAGTTTATCTAAACTGGATGGCTCCCACTGTTTCTCGAATCCTTCCTCAAACCATAAAAGAAGAATTAGCCAGGACTATTCTCACCGTACAATACTTGCTTAACCGTTCAGCCAGGCTGGTGTCAGTACTTCGAAGGAGGTTTTCCAACGCTTTCGCGAAGTTCCTTAATTAAATAACCTCTTTTCTCTGGGGGCGTAACCCCGCTGACACTTTTCTGGACACCTACTAAGTTTATAGCATTGATCGTTAAGTGACGAATATCCTGATAAGTAGCATATACTCACAGTAGGATCGGGATCCAAATATCATCGTCTGATAATGTTGTAGGAATGCTACCAACATTCATCAAACTCAAAATGGTATGCATCTCTTTGCAAATTTCAGTTTCTTTAGAAATTCCCGATATACATTTTTGCCCCATGCTCTTATGACCTTGGCGTTGGTCAAAATATCATAAGTCACATGTCAAGTTCTACCCATCATTATCTTGTTAATTTGAACCCATCCGTACATATCCTTGACGTTGGCCAAAATGATCATACGACTGTCCCAAACTAACTCATCTATCTATGCAACAAATGAATATCCAGCAGCTACCAAACACTATGCCTTGGCGTTGGTCAAAATACATAGCTTGAATACTACTGAATACCCAGATGAAATGACGGAGGGCTACGAATGGTTTTGGCGAAACCGTGAACGTAGTGAACTTGATATAACCGAAGGAACCCGATAGCTTTTAAAAGGAGTGGTTAAAGCTCCGCATTTAAAAATATCTGTTTTTAAAATTAACCGAGTGGTTTCTTTTAAATTGTTCCAACGATTAAAACTTTGGTTTATTTTTCTTTGCATTATAGATAATGCGTCCCATCATTAACCTATCATTGCAGAAAACAATGAAAATATGACGTCCTCTTATGCCATCTGCATTCGCCACTGGGTCCCGTCATCACCCGTTAGGTTACTTAACTAACGACAGAGCGGGGACTGGGCTAGCGCGGGTGTAAAACATAAGTGACGTCTAAAATAGCTACAATATATATAGATATTTTACATTCGTCTGACGCAATGATATACATTCCAGAACACAGATAAACTTTATTGGATTTGCAAGCAATCTGTATTTCTTTCGAGCCTGCAAGAGAAGACAGATTACACAGTTGTGATGAATAGCCATTACCCCACCCTAGATCCCTACGGGTACGGCAAACTACCCGCCCGGCAATTTGTGTACCCCACCTTGGATCAGTCCTAGGAGCAAAAACAGTAAAATGAAATAATACAACGGTGGCTACAACCACAACCTGGATGTGCCCCGCAAAATAATATTACAACAAATTACATTTACAACAAATGAATTAAATAATAACCCATTTCAAAACCCCGGCTATACACCACAACAGTCCCATACAGTTTATATGCACAAACAGATAAAACCATTACAGAAATGTGCAACCCCCTGCCAACCGACATACTAGCAGTTAGGGGAGGTTTACGAACACATTATACAATCACAGATATAATCCAATATGCAAATACTGTACAATTTCGATCGATTAAACACCATTAATATTGCTCCAATACTGCTCTGTAATACTGAAACCTGAGCAAATATTAAATATTCCAGAAAATCCCAAATATCACAGAGAAGCAACAGAAGAAAATTGGGTTCCTGAATCGCCAACTCGGCGGCGGAAGCGCGGCGGATCAGTTGGATCGGGCCGCAGTTCCGCAGCGCTTTAGGCGATTCAGGGGCCCAAATTTCTTGGGTGTTCTTCTACTGTCTGTTAAAGCTTTCTGAACGAACCTGAAAAATTTTTGGACATCATTTTAAAATCGACAGAAACTTGATGTTTTTAGGGTTTTCCGGCTTCGTTTTTCCGTTCGAAATTCGTACAAATTTGCAATTAAGTTATTTATTGTTTAGCGAGGCTCTGATACCACTGTAAGTCGATGTACTATACCCCAATACTTGTGGGGAGGCGGAATTTTCAAAAACGAACTTGTTTAGTGAACGAACATCGACTAACCGCTTGAATCGAAGCTAAACTATAAATAACCAAACACAAAGTGTTTCTAAACTACTGTGTTTAGGGATTATACCTAATGAACCAACTACTTCGTCTTTACGAACTCCTTGTTCTCCTCGGCCTTCTCGAAGTAGTAGACGATCCACCCGAGAGCAAAACTCCAAGCTTAGCCTCTAAACTTGAGGCAACTAACCTTCTTGGATTGCTAATCAAAGAAGATAGATTGAGATAGAGTGATGGTTATGGATTGTTTAGTCTTACTAACCCTTGTACTCAACTCATGAGAGGGGAGGATTAGTCTTTTGAAGAGAGAGAGCTTGAGGAGAGAGAATGTGTAGGTAATAATGAGATGAGATTATTGAGTATCATAATAAATATGAAGCATTCTCTTTTATGAAGAAAAGAATAATACATGATGAATAAGCATGCTTCACAAATATCTAATGGTGATTCATTGTCATGAGTCATTAAGCATTTATGATGCTTTAATGACATGAATGAATCACCCTCATGACTCACTAATCTCATTCATTGCATATGACACCTAAACCTCCTTAGTCACCACTTCTAGAAGCTTCTCGCACAATTACGAGAACGCCCCTCCAATCCGCAAAAATACGGAAAAACTTTAGACTGTAAAAATCCAATAACCGGATACCAGTAACTGGCTTAAACCAAAGCCGACTGGTAAAAACTGTCCGAAAGTCGTACGCGCGTAAACGCACGTACGCGTCCGAACCCTTGTCGTAAAACCATACGACCTCTATATCGTTTCGCCTGGAATAGGAAACTCTCTGTGTGGGACTCTAGAGACTCGACTACTACGCTGGCAGTGGGTTTAACCACAGACCGCAAGCGGCACTAGCTGTACGTAACGGTCCCCAGGTAGTTGTCGATAAGAAGGCCGATGAGGAAACCCATCCGAACTCCTACTGAGTCTGATGTGACAATCTCCATACAGTCCGGTCCGTTCGTCCAAGACTATCGCATATCCGGCCTAGGGGGCGGCAAGCGTCAGTCCCCTAATAGCGGTATAAGTCGTGTCGGAGGGAAGCCCATTACACCCTGAGAAACTACTGGAACCTACCAGCAAATCTCGCTTGCCCTGGCCAGGGACTTTGCGTAATGGCTCTCTGATACAGCGCGATATCAACTCCCAATACCGGGAGGGGCGAATCCTGTCTAACCGCCACTGCCTCCAAGTGTTCGGGACTGCACCCAACTGCTACCTGTTTGCACGACTCCTTTGAGCCGTGGTAGGGTAGCAATCTAAGAACAGTGAGACACACTCGAGGCGAAGTAGCAGTGTCAAGTCTGCGGACTACGCTGTACTCATGTCACCTGGGAACTGTTCACTGACGACTGGTATAAAACCAACCAACAGTTCCCTGTGAGTCCTGTCCGGTGTACCCGTAACCTAACGAGCACCTGTATACTATCTCCAGTACGACGTACTGACGGCTGTGGGACAGACCATCTCCCCAACTGGGATGAGAAGCGTACACACTAGTCTACTCCGGAATATCGATGCTCTGTCTCGATAATCCAACGACTAGGGACCTGAATAAGGATGTGCTTGTAGACTACCCAGCCCCCACTAGTGTGACTGCCATCACAACGCTGGTAGTCAAGCAAGATCCTAAGAGCTCTATCAATACGTACACTCACATATTAAGATAGAAAAACCAAGTAGCATACTACCATGTTTAGCAAGACTGTTATATACATGTGAATATCCCAAGCTTCCATTAAGTAATATACAAGCTAGTATGATACAGTAATGGCCTTCTAGGGCATAAACACTAACACGAAGGTGGACCCTCTTAAATATTTAATGTCAAAGGCCATTTTAACGGGACGACTCGCTAAATGGGCCCTGCTCTTGATGGAGTTCTCGATAACGTATCAACCTCTCAAGGCAGTGAAAGGCCAGGCCATCGCCGACTTCCTCGCCGAGCATCCGATACCCGCCGATTCTCCTTTGAATTGTGATCTTCCAGACGAACATGCGTTTGATGCGATCGACGGTGGTGATACCCAATGGGAGCTTTATTTCGATAGAGCAACTTCCATGAAGAAACGCAAACAAAGTGCCCCTATAATCAAATCGGGGGTAGGACTCACCTTTATAACTCCACAAGGTGGGATAATGCGTTTTGCCTTCTCCCTAACAGATCCGAGGACAAACAATGAAGCCGAATACGAAGCTCTGATAGCAGGCCTCGAGATCGCCATCGACATGGGAATTGAAAACCTCCTCATATATGGAGATTCCCAGCTAGTCGTTAGTCAAGTAAACGGCGACTATCAAACGTGCAAACCGGAGTTGGTGAAGTATGGTGAAAAGGTGCAACAACTGTTGACCCAAATTCCCTCCTACACTTTGGAGAACATACCGCGCGTGGAAAACAGCAAAGCAGACACGTTGGCCAAACTTGCTAAAGAACTGGCTGACGAGAACGTCGATGACGTTAGAATCGTGGTACAAAGCCGTCGGGTGCTTGCCCCAGCAGGAATATCTCTGGAATCATCTGAAGAGAAAGGAGCGACTGAACAGACGACCTTGCAAATAGAAGACCGGGAAAAGGCTGAGGATTGGAGGGAAGTCTTCATAGACTACTTTAAGTCCCACCGAATACCTGAAGAAGCGTCCACAAGACATCAACTCATGAAACGAGCTATGTCTTTCACCTTCGTCAATGATACTCTGTACAAGAGGTCATTTGATTCTCTTTGGCGGAGATGCTTAGGACCTGACGAAGAGAAAAGGGTCGTCAAGGAAGTTCATGACGGACTCTGCGGTTCTCACCAAGCAGGCCCAAAGATGAAGTTGAAGATCAAACGGATGGGCTACTACTGGCCCACGATGATTCAGGATTGCCTCGAATATGCGAAGCAATGCCACTCATGCCAAATTCATGGGGATTTCATCCACCAGCATCCAAATCCGCTCCATCCAACGGTGGCTAGCTGGCCGTTCAAAATGTAGGGAACTGACATAGTCGGCCCCATCGAACCAGCATCGTCCAGAGGACATCGTTTCATCCTAGCGACGACTGATTACTTCTCCAAATGGGCAGAGGCAGTACCGCTGAGGGAAGTTAAGACGGAGAATATCCTCCATTTCTTCAAGACGCACGTCATATATCGATTTGGAACTCCACGAAGAATCATCTCCGATAACGGGCCAGCTTACAGAAGCCACAAGATCAGTCGCTTCGCGCAACAGCACAATATAGACTGGAGATATTCCTCGGTTTATAATCCGCGAGCTAACGGTCTAGCTGAGGCCTTCAACAAGACCTTGACAAAGATCATGAAGAAAACGGTGTCACGAAATAAGAGAGACTGGCACGAGAGACTGCAAGAGGCTCTTTGGGCGTATCGAACTACGTTCAAGACGGCCACGAACACAACACCGTACGCGTTGGTATTTGGGACGGAAGCAGTACTCCCCCTCGAGATAGAGTTACCCTCTCTACGAGTGGCAGTCCACTACGAGCTGACGGACGAAGAAAATGCTCACCTTCGGCTTGAGGAGCTTGACGCCCTTGATGAAACCCGGCTCATAGCGCAAAAAAATCTAGAAGCTTATAAAGCACAGATGACGCGCTCATATGAAAGATTGACCCGGCCGAGGACATTCCGCCAAGGAGAACTCGTGCTAGTGGTCAAAAGGCCTATGATCCCCAATCGCGCCAAGCGGGGAAAATTCGAGCCAAACTATGAAGGCCCGTACATCATAGATAAGGTCTACCAGGGTGGAGCCTATTTACTCATGGACATGCACGGTGAAGGGCCTTTCAGGCCAATAAACGGTCGCTTCCTAAAGAAATACTATGCTTAATGAGCCACGGCCTAGGTCAATGATAGATGACGACGACTATGTCCGCTCGCTATCTTCCTCAGCTCAAGCTTTATAAGCAGTAGCCAGCTTTCTCAATGACGGACCGAAACGTCCTTAAACTAATAGCGGACCGAAACGTCCTTAACTAGTACCGCGGCATCAATAGGCTGATAAATAAAAAAATATATAAATAAATAAAAACGGTATGTCCATAAGCAAAAAAGGGCACGGATGAAAACCCGAAAGGGCGCCGTGAGTAAAAACAGCAGGGCTACCGGCGAGTGTTCGTGAAAACCCGAAAGGGCGCGACCTCGTAAAAAAAAAGAGAGAGAAAAAGAAAATAAACAAAAATAAAATAAAATAAAAACGGTATGTTCATAAGCAAAATGGGCACGGATGAAAACCCGAAAGGGCTCCGTGAGTAAAAACAGCAGGACTACCGGCGAGTGTTTGTGAAAACCCGAAAGGGAGCAACCTCGTTAAAAGACTCTTATAAGGTCCTTCGACCTTGTAAGGAGAAACCACCAGCGTGAGATCCTTACGACTCACAAGGGAGCAACACACTTAGGGATCCCCACGATTCCTAAGGAGAAAATACACTTACGAGATCCTCACGACTCGTAAGGAGAAATCTCTTATGGGACCCTCACGGCTCATAAGAATTGAAAGTCTTAAGTTACAGAGACCTAAACCTGTGCTTAAGCAACCCCCACAACTTCCGATATTGCCCTACAAGTGGCTCAATACTGACTCTTGTATACAATCCACGGGCGCGAATAAACATTCCCCTAACCAAGTTTCATCCGTGATTGGGGATATGTTCGTATGGTGAACGACCCTTGTAAATCCTCTCGATTTACAAGGAGAAAACCCTCCTGTAGGATCCTTACGACTTACAGAGGAACATGCACTTAGGAATCCTTACGATTCCTAAAAAGAAAATACACCTATAAGATCCTCACGACTTATAGGGATAAATACCTTTGTGAGACCCTTACGGATCATGAAGTTAAAAGCCTTAGTCGACAGCGCCTTAACCCTGTTCACTAAGCCACCTTTGTTCGACATCGATGGAGGCAAATGATGATTCGCTCCTGGCAATATCCCAGTTGTAGCGGTGCTGATGCCGAAATCGGTGTCTAATTCCAGGTTTACGGCGGAAAGCCAGTAGGCCGCACACGCATACGGAATAGCTGAAATGATAGGGCAACTTGCAATAAAAAGCAGCAAGTAAAAATGTATGCATGCAAAATAGCCGAAATGATTGGGCAACTCGCAATAAAAAGCAGCGAGTGAAAACAAAATAAACAGCCGAAATGATTGGGCACCACGAAAAATAGCCGAAATGATTGGGCAATCGCGACCTTCGCGATATAAAAGCTGAAATGATAGAGCATCGCGGAAATAAAACAAAAAAAAGATGATAAAACTTCGGCCCTACAGCTGAGATCACATCGATCCCTGTATACAATCCAAGGGCACAAACAAAGAAGGAACCATACTCTCCCAACAGGCTCCGCCAGAAAACGAAGCCAAATCTCGACGGTTCATCCCAACTCCGAAGGAACCAGTGTCTTCGGCAAATACCTCAACTCAAGGAAACAAACAATCCTTGACGAGAGTCTCCTGATTCGCATCGACTCGCAGAGCAACCAGTGCCTCCGTGGGAAATTCTCGATTTGTTTCAACACCAGGGAAACAAATAATCCTTGGCAAATACCTCAACTCAGGGAAACAAACAATCCTTGATGAGAGCCTCCTGGTCCGCGTCGACTCGCAGAGCAACCAGTGCCTCCGTGGGAAATTCTCGACTCGTTTCAACACCAAGGAAACAAATAATCCTTGGCGCTAGGGAAACAAATAATCCCTGGCGAATACCTCAACTCAAGGAAACAAACACTCCTTGACGAGAGCCTCCTGATTCGAGTCGACTCGCAGAGCAACCAGTGCCTCCGTGGGAAATTCTCGACTCGTTTCAACACCAAGGAAACAAATAATCCTTGGCGCTAGGGAAACAAATAATCCCTGGCAAATACCTCAACTCAAGGAAACAAACACTCCTTGACGAGAGCCTCCTGATTCGCATCGACTCGCAGAGCAACCAGTGCCTCCGTGGGAAATTCTCGATCTGTTTCAACACCAAGGAAACAAATAATCCTTGGCGCTAGCGAAATAAATAATCCTTGGCAAATACCTCAACTCAGGGAAACAAACAATCCTTGATGAGAGCCTCCTGATCTGTGTCGACTCGCAGAGCAACTAGTGCCTCCGTGGGAAATTCTCGACTCGTTTCAACACCAAGGAAACAAATAATCCTTGGCGCTAGGGAAACAAATAATCCCTGGCAAATACCTCAACTCAAGGAAACAAACACTCCTTAACGAGAGCCTCCTGATTTGCGTTGACTCGCAGAGCAACCAGTGCCTCCGTGGGAAATTCTCGATCCATTTCAACACCAAGGAAACAAATAATCCTTGGCGCCAGGGAAACAAATAATCCTTAGCAAATACCTCAACTCAAGGAAACAAACACTCCTTGACGAGAGCCTCCTGATTCGCGTCGACTCGCAGAGCAACCAGTGCCTCCGTGGGAAATTCTCGATCCGTTTCAACACCAAGGAAACAAATAATCCTTGGCGCTAGGGAAACAAATAATCCTTAGCAAATACCTCAACTCATAGAAACAAACACTCCTTGACGAGAGCCTCCTGATTCGCGTCGACTGGCAGAGCAACCAGTGCCTCCGTGGGAAATTCTCGATCCATTTCAACACCAAGGAAACAAATAATCCTTGGCGCTAGGGAAACAAATAATCCCTAGCAAACACCTCAACTCAGGGAAACAAACAATCCTTGACTAGAGCCTCCTGATTCGCGTCGACTCGCAGAGCAACTAGTGCCTCCGTGGGAAATTCTCGATCCGTTTCAACACCAAGGAAACAAATAATCCTTGGCGCTAGGGAAACAAATAATCCTTAGCAAATACCTCAACTCAAGGAAACAAACACTCCTTGACGAGAGCCACCTGATTCGCGTCGACTCGCAGAGCAACCAGTGCCTCCGTGGGAAATTCTCGATCCGTTTCAACACCAAGGAAACAAATAATCCTTGGCGCTAGGGAAACAAATAATCCCTAGCAAACACCTCAACTCAGGGAAACAAACAATCCTTGACGAGAGCTTCCTGATTCGCGTCGGCTCGCAGAGAAACCAGTGTCTCCGCGGGAAAATTCCCGATTCGTCTCAACTTACAAGATGAAGCCTCAGGCAGCAGGGACTAAAAAGCTTGCTTCCTGAACAATGGGACCCTGCAAGTCGATTTAGAACGGTCTCTTGCATACTATCCACGGGTCTCACTCTCCGAAGTCGAGTTTCGACAAGGAGGGAAACAACCGCTTACGAATCCTCTCGACTCGTAAGAGGGAAAAATTCTCTTACAGGATCCTTACGACCTATAAGAGAAAACACACTTAGGAATCCTCACGACTCCTAAGGAGAAAAACCTACCTACGAGATCCTCTCGATCCGTAGGGAGAAAAATCTCTACGAGACCCTCACGGCTCATAGAGTTGAAAAGTCTTAGGCAGCAGATCTGAACCTGCGACCTAAGCCATCGCTATTTCTTAAGAAAGTCAAGATGCGTGCTCTATTATCTGTTGACCATGCTTACTAAGGTGGCATGCTGATAATAAAAGAAAGAAAAGACGGAGAAATGACACAAGACATTACAGAAAATGTGTATCTTTTATTCATAAACTTGATAGAGTACAGGATACATTGTGCTAAAGAATAAAAAATATATATATATATACATTTTTTATTTACAAGTACAAACGATACAAGGAGAGTTACTGAGAAGGAAGCGTCTTGCATAGCTCTAGCAATTGTTCGCGCACTTCCTTCCCCACTTTCTCCTGATCGGCCACCACTGCCAGCTCCGCCTCCACTTGGGCCCGTTGCTGCAAGACAGATGCAAGCTGATCCCTGACGGCCTGATGAGCAGCTTCACGGCCTGGGGTATCACGCTCGGCTACATCAAGCTTTCGCTTCAAGTTTAGCCCATGGGAGATGCGCTCTAGGAGACCCTCAAAGATAGCCTTTACTTGGGCAGCATTCGCCTCAACCTCAGCACGCAGACGAACCGTCTCGCTCGAGGTCTCTTGCCATTCCCGTAGCTTTAAAGCTGCTTCTTGTTCCAAGTGGCGGACGTAAGAAGCGCTTTCCTTGATCCATGCTGCTCTTTCATTGCTCGCGGCTAAAGTCTCGAAAGAGAAACGCATCGACTCCAGCTGATGAAGGCGAGCCTCAATCGCCTGACAGTGATTAACCCAAGAGGCGACGATGCCCTCGTCATGGAAGTTGGCAAATATCACCAAAATCTGGTTAACCGTCGTAGCGAAGTCCGCAGCAGACGTAGGAGTCTCGACGTCAAGTTCCTCAATGTAGTCGCTCAACATGCGCAGACTATTCGCCGCACCTTTTGAGGACGGACGTCTCTGGGAAGGGCCGACCGGCATTGTAATATGAGACTCAAAAGGCGCTAAGATCGGAACGAAAGCTGAAAAGACAAAAGGCGATTAGATGATGATTCAATAGATATGGGAAAAGTCATTGATAAGATATTTTACTATACCGGTTGAAGCAGGTGGCAAGGCCGGAAAGACCGGTGGCGTGACCGATCTTTCTTCTCCCCCTTCGATTTGTAACACTACAGTCAGGACAAGAGAGAGTTAGAAATAATTCTATCACCGAAAAAGAAAGGTATCAGTCGGGGACTATACTCACCGGCGCCGCCAGAGGGAGAAGTGAGTTCAGATGGGAAGGAGAAGTGTGGGAGCAACACTTGATATAGATGATCAAAGAGCACTCCTGAAAAGACATAACAATGCGACTTTAGTACACAAATTATACGTCTGGAAGGTAAAATTAATAAATTGCAAACCCATAGCTTCCAACATCTTCGACGGCATGAGAGAGGGTTGAGAGGTGACCACGCCAAGGCAGTCGTTGAAGGCGCTCCCTCGAGCAGTGGGGCATAGGTGCTGGTTGCACTTGCATTACGAAAAAAGGTGAACTTGTCAGAAAGGACTGTAAGGTAAAGAAAGACAACAAATTGGAATTTACCTGATGAGCTGCCGGCTGAAACGGAGGCGATCCCCTCCTCTATTGACATGAGGCCACTGCCCGTGGCCTCATCACCCGACTCAATGGGAACCGTTGTTGTGCTCGCGAGACCTGGAGACGGCGGAGGACCATAGACGGGGAGGGCTATGACTGGAGCATTGCCAGATTCCTGAGAAGGAGCGGTTGGCTCGTCCTCGGGAATCATGGCCACCTCACCCGCTACTCCCTCGAGTTCAGTAGTCGCGGTTGTCTCGTCCACCGTCACCACAAGGTCATCAGCCTCAGGCACTCCGCCCACTGCTACCTCGGGCTCAGCAACAACCGTTTGCTCAGGTATAGTGGACATGACTAGTTCGTCAGCCACTACCTCGGGCCCAGCAATCCCAGCTGTGTCATCCGCCACCGACTCGGGCTCTACCAATGTCTCTCCCCTCAGTCCCTCAGGATCGACAGTCTCCGCCTCCCCCTCGGTTGTGCTTGGCCCTACAAGATAAAATATATAAGAACCGATGGCATTAAAATTCTTACAACAAAAATTCTGAGAGAAATATTACCTGAAGTGGATTTACCATTTGCGCTCCGAACTGCGCGCGCCACTTGTCTGCGAGCAGTGGATAGGGCGACAGGGGCCTCTTCGGATGGAGTATCAGCGCGAGGGACGGTGCTAGGGCCCGCTCCCGTAGCCAAGGCAGCCCTGCGTGCCTTTGCTTCGCGCATCGACCGCTTCCGTTCCTCCCGGGCTGTCACGACGGACCTCTTTGATGCTTCCTTCATCGAAGCGTCATCGTCCTCATTTAAAGATGCCTCCAGAGCCTTTAAGGCGTCTCTCATCGGCTCTTCAAGACGAACCTCCTGCAGTAACCCTGAGGAAGCAAGAACATCGGCAGCTGGCAGAACATCCGTGTCGCTTGGCGAGAACGGCATTGAGGTTCCTGCAATAAAAAGATAGAGGTTAGATCGACCATAACACAAGGGAAATGAAAACTTGATGAATCGAAACTTACCAAGGCCCATGGACGCTCTAAGACGTTCCTCCTCTTGGAAAGTCTTCAGGGAAGCGGCAATAGCTTCTTCATCAGTGATGCCTGTTGGAAGAAAAGAAAGAAAAACGTTAGTCAAAGGCAATGAAGAGGATATGTTGCAATAAAGAAAATACGACTAGTAGTTACCTGATTGCGCAAGCTTAGCTAGCCATGCATCACGCCTTGCCAACCACGCTGAAGTTTCGAGAGCGGCCTCTAAGTCTGTATCATCCGGCGGCGGCATGACTAATCCCTCGTTAGTCCCATATTCGATCAGGACCTCGGCATAGGGAGCATGGGGTTCCTAACCAAACGCGACATCTGCGGCGAAGAGCGACTTCTTTTTCTTCTGCCCGCCAACCCTAGGTGCACGCGGGATCGACTTACGTTTAGCAGCCACCTTGGGACGGCGGGTCCCGATGTCTGCACCTACACCGGACTCCGACGAGGCCACAACCACTACCTCCACTGGGGCACGGGGCGCTAGAGGTGCATCTGCAATATCAGGGAGCGGCGATCCGTGTGCAGGACTTTACGCACGCGATGGCCCGGTTCTAACCTCTTTTAGAGGAGTAACTACTGGAGTCCTAGGAACAAAAGGAGCGTTGCGGTCGCTGCCTGGAGGCGTACCCTTACGATCAACCAGCAGTCGCCTTTCCTCCTTTATAACGGCTCCTGTTGCATGATTGTACCAGTCTTTGTATACGTTGAGGAGTCGTGGAGCGCAAGCCGACGCACTAATAAAAAAATAAGAACCCGTATTTAGGCGCATGAAATGATGCAGCGCGTTCTCCATCCCTTCTTCAGTGGCAGCGGGTTCCAGCAAGAAAGCTTCCAAGGGGACCCCTTGATCGTAGCCCGGTTGTTGGGCGAAACGATGCGGGTTATATCTCATGAAAATTGCGGCACCGTCCTGCCTGAAGACTGGGAAGCCCGGTCTAATAGAATACAAGTGGAGGGTCTCCCGGGCCGTTAAAACTGAAGCTCCATCCTTAAAGGAGTCCTGTAATGGTCGCACCGCAACGGTGGACGCTTTTCCAATGGTCAATACCTTGTCGATGAAGTACATCCCGGCTCCAACGGTGTGAGGGCAAAGCAGTAAACCCCTGGCGTTCCGTGGTGATGGGGTCACGATTGATGCGCCAATCAGCTGTATGATGCGAGGGAAACCACACTTGTCGAAGAATGAGGGCCTTTTGTGCATGCCGAAGACACCCGCCGTGTGTAGCTCGAGCCACGATACAAAATAGTGCATCGGGAAGACCACGTGCAGTACCCCAGGATCATTAGCATTCGCTGCTCGGCTGAGGCCATGATATAAATGCGCCAAGCCGGCGATCCCAACGGCCACCTTTACCCCGATAGTCATCCGGTGGGCTGGGTAAAAAACTGAGGGCCGCATGCGGTGAGAGTGCATTGGAATTGCAAACCAACTCAACCATAACCCGAGAAATCCTAAGAAAAAGGCCTCCTCATCCATTCCAGGGGCCGCAATTTCTGCAAAAGACATAGTAGGGAAGTCCGGAAGGAAAAAACCCTTTTGATCTATCTCCTTCTCCGGTAGGTTATCCAAACCTAGACCGAAAGGGTCATCCAGAGTAGCGAACTTGGCAGCCTCTGATGAGAGGACGCTTGGACGAAGAAACCGAGCAATG
The DNA here is from genome assembly GCA_030015575.1 of Agapanthus africanus. Classification (NCBI taxonomy): domain Eukaryota; kingdom Viridiplantae; phylum Streptophyta; class Magnoliopsida; order Asparagales; family Amaryllidaceae; genus Agapanthus; species Agapanthus africanus. Next base: position 318,666,579 of record JASDDO010000010.1, read on the forward strand.
AAATCCTCAAAGTTAACTCCTCGACTCCCATGTTCGACGAAAAGGGACTCATATATGTTCAACACTTTAATCAAGCTTGGGAACTGGTGTTGAACAGCATTCTCCGGCGTGAGCCCCCTTACCATCGGCTTAGCACCAAAGACGTACTCATCTTTCGGGAGCAACTCCTTATAATGTCCCCCCATGACTGGTAAACCGGATACCTCTGTGAACTCCTCCAAAGAGATTGACACTTTCCGATCCATGGCAAGGAAAGTAAGGGTAGGAATATTCCACTGCTCCAAGAAAGCCTTGAACCACCAGGTAGGGAGCGTGGGATATTGGAACAGAGAGACATACACTGCGGTGTACAATCCTAGCTTTATCAACTGCGACTTCTTCGTCGACAGGATGTACCGGGCCCACGGCAAATAACCAATCGGGTGGCGGGGGATCAGACCAATGGTATATGATTGCCCCCAAGGTCGCGCCTCGCCCTGACAGATACGGCGTCCTAGGATATCCCAAACCATAGGACGCTGGACCGGAATCGCATCTATGGCGGGATGAAGAAAGCCTTTCGAGGTCCAATCAACCATCTTCATGGCATACTGCACCGAGGGTGGGGTAGCGTAATGAATCGCCGTGATGGGTTCTGACGGCACTGAGCATGTGAAGCTGCGTCGACCCATAATGATCTGATTGTACCATGACCCCCAGAGGTGGAGACTCTTATACTCCGGGTCGTGGTCTTTGATCATGGCCAAGACATCATGGTCCAAGGGCGCTTCGGGAAACCCTTCCTCCGAGCGGACGAACGGGAACGAGGTATCGAGAGACATGGTCGCTGCAAATGAACAGAAATTAGCCGTTAGTGTTGCAATCCCTATGCTTAGCGTTTAAAAAAAATGCATTAATTAATCAATTAAATTAAAAGATTAATTAAATTAAAATTAATTAATTACACCACACAGCAGTACAGTGGGTAGGAGACCGAGGGGGGCCCACAAAATCTGGATGACAATACGTCAGTTAATAAGACAACCTCATCATTGAATGAGATTGTCAGTTGGTCCCCAAGAAAACATTCCCACTAATAATAATGATAAAAAAATCCCTAGAGACAAGGAGAAAATCTCATCTTTAAGAGCAAAGCTCTGTCACAGAGTGACACTTGTCAAACTCTGGTCTCAGGGAAATAAGATTCCTTAAAAGAGCCTAACTCTGTGGTGATGATGGGAAAATTTATTTAAAACTCCTAAAGAAATTAGAACATTTTGAAGACTCTTAGAAGTTCTTCATTTTTAGATCAAAAAGATCTATTTTTGGATCCATGAGCAAAGCTCTGCTCATGGGTTAAAACCCATGAACAAGATCTCTATAGATCTATAGATTCATGAGAGCAAAGCTCTATTGGTGAAACCCCAAAGGGAATTTCTTTAGATCAAAAGATCTATAAGAGCAAAGCTCTTTTGGTTAAGATTAATGTAAATTAATTTGATTTAAATTAATTTTACCTAAAAGTTTCTAACTTTGGAAATGAGCAAAGCTCTGAAGTTCTTAGGCAAGAGCAAAGCTCTGTTGAAATCAAAAATCTTGGAAAATGGTGAAGTTTTCTAAAGGGCCAGACGTCCTATTTATAAGGCGCTTGCGCCCCTTCAGCTCACCTGTTGATCCAACGGTCGGGAGCTTGCCACCGCTGCACTCACGTGCGCGCCACGTGAGCGCAACGGTAGGGGGGCATTTGTTTCCCCCAATCAGAGCAAAGCTCTGTTGGAAATTCAAAATTCAAATTTTGATGCAACGCTTCAAATCTCGGGCGCAACGCGCCACGTGTCAGGCGCAGACACATCAGCGCAGCGCCCAAAGCAGCGCACCCAATCAGAGCAAAGCTCTATTTAAAGAAAAATTAAAGGAAGCAACGCTTCAGTTGCGCAAGCGCTGCGCTGCACGACACGTGTCAGCGCAGTTGCGCTGCGCTTTGCGCTGCACGACGCGTGTCAGCGCAGATGCGCTGCGCGACACGTGTCAGCGCAGATGAGCTAGCGCAGTTGCGCAGCGCTGTGCGCTGCTTGACACGTGTCACGCGCTGGGGCGTTTGCGCCAAACAGAATTAAGATTTCAAAGAAATCTTTCTGTTCTTGTTAAAACAAGAAGATTTTCTTCTGTAAAACAGAAGCCCTTGGATCAAAGATCCAACGGTGGGGAAAATTCCCCAAATCACTCAGAGAAAGATCTCTTTAACAAATTTATGGGCTCTATATAAAGGCCCCTAGACCTCAATTCAAAGGCATGAACATTTCTTGAAATATCAAGAGCTTCAAACAGAGAGAACTCTGAGAAAAATTTCAAGAAAAAGGTAAAAACCTTCACAAGAAAGAAGAAATTTCTTCTAATAGATCTAAAAACCAGATCAATGATCTTCATATAATAAACAGTGCTTCGCACTTCTTATGAACCACTGGTTCTTTAAAACAGAAAAAAAACAAAAATAAAAAAATAGTGCTTTGCACTTTTATGAACCTTTGGTTCTTGAAATAAAAAGAAAAACTTGTTTTTCTTTGATCTAAATTAGATCAAGGAAACGAATAGTGCTTTGCACTTCTTCTTATGAACCATTGGTTCTTGAATCTAAAAGATTCTTAAATCATAGTGCCTTGCACTTGCAAATTGCGCTGTTGCGCTCCTGGATTGGCGCAAGCCACCAGAGCACGCCACGTGTCAGCAGCGCAGGCGCAGCGCATTAGCGCAGCGCACTGCGCTTGCGCGACACGTGTCAACACTACAAGCGCTTGCGCTCTCTGATTGGCGCAAAGCGCCTAATAAATCCAAAGCATTTCCTAAAGGGCCAAGCCCAAATCAAAAAGACCAAGCAGGCCTAATTAAATTGTTGCTCTGCATCATTTATAAATGGGCAGAGCCCAGACGAAATAATAAAAATGCTATGCATTTTAAAAGGGGCAGAGCCCAAACAAAGTAGATGCCTTGCATCATTCATAAATGAGCAGAGCCTAGAATAAATTGATGCTCTGCATCTTTTATGGGCAGACCCCAAACAAAAAAAAATAGAAAATAATACAATGCATTATTTTAAAATGGGCCAAGCCCTAGCACAGGTCTAACAGACCAAAAACAAATAAAAGCGTTGAATATTTTTCAACTGGACTTAGCCCAATCATGGCCGTAAGTCCTCAAACTAAATGGATTGAGCAAGATTGCTCTCCTAAATCAAATTATGACCGGTTCAAGGGTACATCTCTAAACTCCTTTGACTCTTATCGTTGTAATCCTTCAACGATGTCAAAGAGGTGACGGGTCCGGACAACCACACATCAATATGGATTGCGGGGTCCTTAAACTCGTGGACCGTAACGTCCTTAAACTAATAGTGGACCGAAACGTCCTTAAACTAATATTGGACCGAAACGTCTTTAAACTAATAATGGACCACCACGTCCCTAAACTGGAATATGGACCACCACGTCCCTAAACTGGAATATGGACCACCACGTCCCTAAACTGGCGATAAACCACCACGTCCTTAAATTGGAAAATGGACCATCACGTCCCTAAACTGGAGTATGGACCACTATGTCCCTAAACTAGAACAATAGAGCCCCAAAATGCTCTTTTGTCGGATCTAAATGATCCTGTTAAGCTGGTCTTAGTCTTAAATTAGACTAACGCATCCTTAACAAACGTTTAAGTTGATCTTAGCCTCAGATATGGCTAACGTATTCTTAAACCAAAACCTTCAAACAGACTTTAGTCCCAAATTGGACTATAGATCTCCCAACCAACTTTGGTTCAAGGGTACATCTCTGAACTCCTCTGATATCTGTCGTTGTAATCCTTCAACGTCGTCAGAGAGGTGACGGGTCCCGACGACCATACATTCAATAGACCACTATGTCCCTAAACTGGAACAATAGAGCCCAAACGCTCTTTTGTCGGATCTAAACGATCCCGTTAAGTTGATCTTAGTCTCAAACTGAACTAACGTATCCTTAACAAACGTTTAAGTTCATTTTAGCCTCAAATACGGCTAACGTATCCTTAAACCAAAACCCTAAACCCAAATCTAAGAAAAACACGGATTTGGACTAATCCACGTCTTATGGGCGACGACATAAATTAGTCTCCGTATACAATCCACGGGCAACCACAAACAAAAAAAACACCCACGAAATGAAGTGAAATTATGGAGAAGGAGAAAGTTGTTACCACGATGCGTTTTCATAATTAACTGCAGGGGCTTGCGCCTGCAGGGAAGAGCGTCCCCACAATCAAAAACCCCTCAAGCGAGGGGGAATCTGACGAAGTCTGCTACATCGGCCGCATCCGTTTAAACCTTCGATACATGGTGTCATAAATCAACTTGGCATCTTCGGAGAGGTGGACGGATAGAACCAATTAGCATCTGCCCCGAATCTCAGGCAAGACAGCCAGTCTTGCGCGCCTTTCGGAGGGGAACAGATGCATTCAATCCAGTCTACATATTTCTCTTCTCTAATGAAGCCGGCATCGATGAGTTTCTTGGTTTTCTTGATGACCTTTTCTTCCAACTCCCTTCTCATTCTCAAGGAGCTTGTTTGATTGGCTTGGCATAAGGAGAAATAGCCATCTTATGCATGGCCACTTCAGGAGAGAATCCAGGCATTTCTTTGTACGTCCGCGAGAAGCAGTCGACGAACTCATGCAGCAGGGCGATTATCTGTTCTTTCATTTCCTCTGACAAGAGTGTGCTGATGTAGGTCGGTCTTGGATTATCGGGCGTTCCCAAATCAATCTCGGTTAGCTCGTCGAAGGTTTCTTGTCTCCCATCTTTGAGCCCTTGAGGGGCTTCTTCTGGTTCGGCTAGCTCGTCGCCATCGTTTGACTTTTCGATCGCTTCACCAATATAGATCATGTAGCATGCCTTGACATCAGGTCGAATGAAACCTATACCCCGTCTATCTGGGACCCACCCATCGATGAGTGCTTGGACATGAGGCGGATGCCATAGCCCCTCATAAAACTTCGCTTCGGAGTCCGTTTGATATAGCCGACACCGTACTTTTTAAAATATTTCCGCATCTCGGACGCATAATATCTGGGTTTAGGACGGCTCTTATGCCTCTTTTATAGGGAAGGCACGTGACAGATAAATCATCTGAGTGCACAACAGGATTTGATCCATAAAAAAGGATGACCTTCTGTCCACTTTTTTCTTCTAGGAACATAAAAGGTTTTCCGCTGGTCTACAGTGGAGACTGACAATGCATCAAGCTCTTTGTACATCTGCTCTGGCACCCTTGTAATTGCTAGGGACCCTTCTATAACTTCAAAGGTTTCTCTTATCTTCTCTTTTTGCATGAGAGCCCAATCTACATAACTGTTGCAAGACGGGTCCTCTTCCTCCGACTCTTCAGTGTCGCTGCCTAAACGAGGGCAAATTTTGCTGCCGGATGGGCCTTCGATATCAGACTCGTCTGTGTCGCTACCAAAATGTGGACGGTTTTTACAGAAGGACAGACCTCCAGCGTCGAACTCATCAGTGTCACTGCCGCAATGAGGACGCATTTTGGGGTTTTTACCTTTGAAAGTGACAGCCGGCTCGGATTTGCTTTTGAGTTTTGGGGCCATTCTGTCTTTGGTCAGTTGTGGCTCAGTATTTTAGGGGTTCACAAAGTATCAAGAATCTTCATATCGGACATCATGCACACCGAACGACTGTATGTCTCCATCAATGCGTCTTTCTTTGCCATTTTTTGTATACTCCATGCATTGATGGAGAGTTGACAGAAAAATACCGTAATCGTGAAGCCACGGACGTCCCAGGAGAATCTTATAAGACGTTTTGACATCGATCACATATATTTTAGTTTCGATTTGCAGATCCCCAAATTTGATTGGCAGGGCTATGGATCCCAGAACTTGTTGGAAGTTTTTATTGAAGCCATGGATGTCTATCCTTTCCCTTGATAGGTGTCGGACGTCCATTGACAAACTCTTCAGAGCCCACAAGTTCATGATGTTCACCGAGGACCTCGGATCAATCAATATGTGATTGATCCGGTCTCCAATGCTATACCCTGTCACGTAAAGCGGGCGGTTGTTCTCAGCTGTCCCCAGTAGTAGGTCTTTATCCTTAAATGTGATTGTGGCCGTATGCAGAGTGTACTGGCCCTCTTTCATATTAATTTTCGCAAAGCGAGCCTGGTACCGCTCGGAGTTTTGTAGAGCATGAATGAGGACATCTCTAAGCTCCTTGGACAGGACCAGAGCATCATCATAGATGCTCAGGAGAGACAGAAGCTTCCGGAGGTGAGCCAAGACATTGTAATCTACTGGAGAAGAACTCGGGTCCTCACTGGACAGGTCTCCGCCGTTTTCTTCATTAGCGACTTGTTTTTCCTTCTCTTTTAGGGCATTGCCTTACTTCAGCGGTAGAACATTGCCACTTCAAAGCTGGATTTGGTTGGCCTTTGTGGTGAACTCTTCGTCCTCTTCGGGAAAACAGAGTTCTTCCATAGAGTCGCTGCCAAGGTCGACGACATAGTAGGTCATAATAGGGAGCTCGTTATCGGAGTATTCTTCTAGCTCCGCCAGAATCTCAACCGCTTCTATGAGGAAGAACTCCTTCAACTAAATTAAGGTTCTTTCCTTTTACTCATAGTCTTCAAGGGAATCGATATACTTTTGAATGGTCGATCTCCTTACAGACTCCTTTTCGCTTTGAGCTGCATGTTTCCTTTTCTTCTTCTTAAGCTTTTTGGATTTTGAGCCCGATTGAGCCGAATTGGTAGCTGGAACGGTGGGCTCCTTCTTTCCCTCACATTCTATTCTGGGCTCTTTCTGAAGTAGCTTTAAATCTTCTTCGACTTCTTAGATATGTGCATGCTCTACGGAGGCTGTTTCAAGTCAGATTCATTTCTCAAGGCAACAGATTCAGCTATCTGCTCCTAGAAGTTTTCAGCTTCTGTCTGTATAAAGTTGGTGATCGCAGCTTGATTGTTCACCAATATGCTCTTGGACATCTCGATCTCTTCGATCTTGTATTGCTTCTCGAACCATTCTTTGAAAATATAGCAATTCTTGATCGCATGTCTCACTACTCTGTGGTATGGGCAATACAAGGGATTGTCGGTCATTTTATTTCATGAGGTCTCTTCGACTCCGGCAATTGTAGACCGTTGTTCATGGCATCATTGAATATCTTGCGGACTTTTTCCTTCATGAAAGAGTAGACCTTGTTCTTTTTCTCTTCTAGGAAAGGCACTTCTCCCCCTCGCACTGGCTTTTGAGACCGGTCTGTTTTCGACCCGCCTGCCTTTCGCTTATCTTCATTGTCAAGCGCATTTAAAGTGTTGGTATTGTTGGAACTCCAGCTTTTACGATTGCCATCCTTTCGGCTCTTCCAAGGCTTTTTATTCTGAGAGTCCGTAGTAGACGCTTGCTCTGAGCTTTTTAACATTTGAACTCTCTTGGTCATCTCCTGAAACGTTTTGAGGTCGGTGGTACATAGGAATAGGTGTTGGGTTATGCCAGCGCCCTGGCCATCAAACCATGGCCGATCGCGGAACAAAAATTTTACAAACCGGCTCTAACACAACCCCGAATACGGATCAACCATAAACCCTAAACCAAGCAAGCTATATAAAGAGTTGAGATGGTTATACCGAATGATCTGTGTCCTTCGGTATTTAACCTCCTTCCCAAGATCCTAGTGGCTACCATGATCAAGTTTGTTCGTCGGTCTCGCTCCATCGAAGATGATCCACCTGAGAGTCTATGAATCGATCTCCTACCTCATAACCGAGGTAACTAGGATACCTAGTTCGCCAAAATAGATAGCCTAGATGATGTAGAGTCTAATGATGGATTGACTTGTCTCTAAACACCTTAGGTTTCTGAACACATGAGACTATTAGGGTGGAGGAGGAAGAAGAAGCCATGAGAGATGAGAGTGTGAAGCAAAGAGCAACTCAAGAAAAATGGCTAAGTGTTGTGAGAGTAAAAGAATGAAGCAACTAAAGAAAATACCTCATGTCTCCATAAAATATCTCACAATCAAAACAAATATCAACCATGCCTCAATAGTGTTTCCATGAGTCACACCCATGAGTCACCAAGTGAGTCATGCTTGAATAAATGCTAAGCACACTCATCCCTCCACCTCATTAAATCTTTTAAGAAAAAGATTAAAGCAAAAATAAGGTGACAACTTCTAGAAACTTTCTTGTAATAAATTACAAGAATGCCCTCAACCGTATATACATACCCGCATCCGTATTCCAAAAATTACGAATACAAAAAAGACGAAAATAATCCAACAATATAATACTAGAATTCGGCTTAAACCAAAACCACTAATATTATCCGTCCGAATCATGATCCGTGCACAAGTGCACGTATATGATCGAACCCTGCCGTAAAACCATACGGCATTTACATCGTTTCTCCCGAAGCAAGGAAACCCTCTGTATGGGACTCTAAAGACTCGTCAATACGCTGGCAGTGGGTTTAAGTACAAGAACGTCAGCGGCACTAGCTATATATAATGGCTACCCAGGTATTGAGCGAAAAGAAGGCCGACGAGCAAACTCATCCTGACCCCTACTGAGCCTGTCCGTGACAATATCCGTATAGTACGGTCTCTTCGTCTAAGAATATCTCATATCGAGTCTAGGGGGTGGATAAAGTCAGACCCCTAATAACGCGACATTTCGTGTCTATATGAAGCCCATCACAACCTAAGAAACTACAGATCCAAATCAGTAATTCTCGACTACCTTGATCAAGGATTTTTGTTGATGGTCACCCGTGCACAACGCAAAATCAACCCCCAATACCGGGAGAGAAGAATCCCCGACGATCTGCTCACTGCATCCATGTGGCTCGGGAATGTACCCAACTATAACCTGTTTGCACGACTCCTTTGAGTCGTGGTAGGGAAGTAATCAAAGCACGGTGGGAACTCACACGAGACAAATGACGATCTCAGGTCAACAGACTAATCCGTACACATGTCACCTGGGAACTGCTATCTGACAATAGGTATAATACCAACTAGCAGGTTCCCGGCGAGTCCGTCCAGTGTACTCATAACCCAATGAGCACCTTCATACTATATTAGGTGAACAAACGAATACCAATGGCTTGTGAGACCGGCCACCACCCCTCGTCGGGGTCTCGATCAGAATACACTAGTCTACTCTGGAGTATCAATGCCCAGTCTCGATACTCCCATGTTCATCTCAGAAAACTGCATTTTAATACTGCTCATTCATTATCTATTTTGTGATATATTGGTGCTATTAATCAGTGTCTGCTCAGTAATTACAGATTACAGGTGTTTGTGATTAAATACAGGAAACAAACTCAAAATCATGGATATAGCGTTTTGGAGCCGACACTGCAAACAGAACAGGAAACCGACCCATATCCAAAGAGTTCTTTTGGAAATAAACATGTGTATATAATTTTGGTCCAACACAATACAAGTGTACACGCAACTCTTTGGCATGGACCATGACATGGTGGGGCTGCCCATGGCACACAAGAAATGATGGTTTGTGCAAATGGGTGTGATGTGGATTGAATGCTTAAAGTTTTGATGTGATTTAAAGCACCAAGTTTCCTTCCAAATCTCTGAAGGCAAACTAGGTTATAACAGATAAAACAAACAGCATAAGAATGATTATGGAGAGTACATGATTGATCATTAATTTCGATGTCGTATATAAGATGTTTCACAACCAAAGAAATTTATACCGCAATCAATTAACGGTGTCGATGTAGCGCGTTAATGAATACGGATCGTCCACTGAGATGTGTGTTTTGATCGATCTTTGTTTTATATGAGTCGAAATGAAAAGATAAAATAAAATGCAAGAAAATTGATTCAAGATTTGTATAATTTGATTTTAAGAAACATCAAGAAAATAGTAGATCTAGAATCAAGAATCAAGAAATGTCCCAATCTCTTTGATTTATCAAGATAATGAAGAATAGCTTGTAGGATTCGATTGAGTCAATAGTTAATGATGAATCTAAAATTCCTGATCTTATCTATTGATAATTTGTAGATAGATTGATGATGATGAATGAAGATTGGGGATCTATTGAAGAAACTAGGGTTTCTCCTTCTATCCCTTGTCTTTTCAATCATGATCATTCGTTTGCATGGACTGTGTAATGAACATGTCGAGTGCAGAGGGTGTAGAAGTACCGGCAGAAGAAGGATCAAAGTTGTTGGCTGGGTTTTGAAAATTTTGTGGTTGAAAGGGGTGCAGACTCATTTATGGTGGTTGCTGTTGTGGTAGAATGACCTATTGAAAGTTATTATGGTATGGATCTGTGTATTGAGTTTGGTGTTGGATCCAAGAAAGATCTGGGTGATTCCTCCAATCTTGATTATATGAGGAAGAAGAAGGATCGTTTCCAGGTCTTTGCTGAAATGCATTAGTGTGACCTTGAAACGGTACATTCAAAGGACATTCTTCCGTCAAATGTGATGGATTTGAACAGCAGCCACACATGGTTTTGGGAAGTGTGTATTGGTTTAGGGAGACTGGGGAGAACTTGTTTCTAGAGCATCGAGTTTCCTTTGCATTGCGGCCATTTCGGCTCTCATTTTGACGGAAACATCGAGCTGATTGATATCTTCCCTAGGCGGTCGTGGTCTAACACTTTCCCATTGTAAAGTGTTTTGAGCTAAATCTTCTAGGTATTTCCAAGCTTCACCATCATCTTTAGATAGGAATTGGCAATAACACGTGGTTTCAAGCATCTGTTTAGTCATGAGATCAATACCCTCATAGAGAATTCGACACAGATCACATCTAGGGATTCCGTAATGAGGACATTGTAAAAGAAGATCCTTGAACCGTTCAAAGCATTTCCAAAATGGTTCATTGGGAAGTTGGGTAAATTTGAAGATTTCGCTCCGAACTCGGGCGGTCTTATGATTGGGATAAAATTTCTTAAGGAATGCAACAACAAATTCATCCCCTTTTGAAATAGAATGTGTAATTGTATTATAAATCCACTTCTCGGCTAAATCGCACAAAGTGAATGGGAGAAAACGTAAACGCAGAGCATCCAAAGACAGTTGTGACGTTCCAATCATTGCGCATACATTTTCAAATTTGGAGATAAAAACATATGCCTCTTCAGAATCAAGACCGTGAAATTTGTTGGTTGTATGTATGCCCTAGAGGCCAGTATTGTACAGATGATGTATATTATATTGGATGCTTGGACATATATAGAGATGACTTTCTTGCTCGATATGATAGTATGCTATCTGGTTACTCTTTATCTTAACATGTACACTAGTCTCTTTAAACTGTCTTATGGTTACATGTTGGTAAAGCCCTTAGGATGTGTACTTGACTACCTGGACTATGATGCAGATCATACTAGTGGGGACATGGTAGTCCATAAGTACATCCTTCAAGGTCCCTAGTCATGGGTGTATCGAGACGGGGCATCGATATACCAGAGTAGACTAGCGTATACGCTTCTCGACCCATGAGATGGGCGATGGATGATCCCATATCCATTGGTGTTTGACATCAGAGATGGTATACGGGTGCTCAGTGGAGACTGGGTACACTGGACGGACTCGCCGAGAACTCCCAGATGGTATTATACCTCACGTCAGATGGCAGTTCTCAGGTGACACTTGTGCAGGTTAGTCTGTAGACCCGAGATCGTCATAGAGTCTTGTGTGATTCCCACTGTGCTTTGATCTCCACCTTACCACGTCCATGAGGGCATGCAAAACGGTGGTCTTTGGGTACAGTCCCGAGTCACATGGAGGCAATGAGCGATAGGAGGGGTTTCGTCTCTCCCGGTATTGGGGGTTGATGTTGCGCTGTGCTCGATTGGTCGTAACAGGGAAGTCCTTGGCCAGGGCTGATCAGAGATTTGCTGGTAAGTGTTACCAGTAGTTTCTTGACCCGTTATGAGCCTCATATCGACACGACTTATCGAGCTATTGGGGTTTGACGTTTACCACCCCTAGGTGAGATATGCGACATATCAGACGATCAGACCGGACTGTACGGTAAGTGTTACTAGTTGGATTCACAGGAGTGTGAGCGGGCTAGCTCGTCGATCTTCTGATCGCTCAATACCCGGATGGCCGTTACGTTTAGCAGACCGCTTGCGGCTTGTGGGTGCTTGATATGATCATCATCTGCTACCGGCGTATTGATGAGTCTTTAGAGTCCTACACAGAGGTTTCCTGGCTCAAGCGAAACGAAATAGGAGCGCATATGAGATATGTGCGGGACCGAGAATAATACCAGTATGTGATACTGTATTCGATTCTCGCGATTTATAACATTGATCGGTTATATGCGTTATAGCCGGGTTATCGGATCAAGTGTTGATTCGGTAAGTTGTTACTATTGATATTAGTCGGTTATATGCGATATGACCGGGTCGTTAAATCAAGTGTTGATTTAATGATTTAATGTATAATTATATATTTGATATATTACTTTATATTAACTAATATAGGTTCACTTTAAATGGATTTTCTCACTTGATGTGCATGATGTATATGTGATATACTTTTGTGCACTTGTATGTATCATATTTGATGATGCATGTTTATATGGTTAAGTATAAAGAATAAAACCATGGTTAAGTAGATAATTATGGTTTTGTTTTAATCACTCATTTATTTATCCATTCCTTTTTATTTAAATAATTTTATGAAAACAAAATGGTTTTCTTTTTGTCATGAAGCTTGATGAAGCTTCATGAAGGTTTGACTCAAAGACCATTTTGTCTTCATGCTAAACCCTAACTATTCCCACTTACCATGGTTTGCTCTCTACACTTAACCTTAGTTTGATTATGATAAGTATTGTTTTTCTTTTCATTTTAAAATAGACTTATCATAATTCTAGCTCATCTTCTTCTTCTTCTTCAAGTTTGAAACCTTGTGGCCATCAATGGCAACTTGAGCTTGAGAGTGAGAAATCCAATTCTAAAGAGAACCCACCTCCTATTTCTTCATCCTCTACCTCTTGCCAAGTAGTAGAGTGTGTTTTCTTCACAAGTTTCATCACTTTGTGAAGTGGGAGCTTGATCTAGCGATGCCTCGACGTAGATCATCTTCGGCATCGTCGTCGATGACCAAGCCCGTTCATTCTCCGATGAAGCCGACGCTAGAGCCCGGGGTTCGACTTGGACAGCGAGGAGACTTCGTTGCGGAGCCGTGGAGGTGGATATCCGGATCTACAAAGGTTGTAATTTCCATATTCTAGTAGTTAAGTGTTAACTAGTTTACTTTTCGCCTAGATTTCTAGCAACGACCCGTAAACTAGGGTTTCTCGGCACCATATTTTTGTAAAATGGCATGGTTGATGCCTTGTGAGACCTCTACTGTGTGCCTAGGAACCCTACAGTGGTATCAGAGCCTAGCTAGAGCCTTAGGCGAAGTCTAGATGGCGTTTGAAGCCCGAACGAACCCGAAACCCCAAACCAAACATGCTCTCTGTCCTTTTTCTAAAATCGGGGATTTTTCCACATTAAAAATATGCAGAAAAATCATCAGGCTAATCTAAGAGTTACTGTGAATTTCGATGGACTAATTCCATCAAAGAGCCGCGGATCCGCGGCACGAGCATGGCTCGTGCGGCGGATGCGCGGCGCTTTTGTCGTTTCGTGCATTTTAATTTTCACAGTAATTCTCATTTTTCTGTGGTGGTTTTCCTGGGAATTTTTAATATTCATTCAAGAGTTGAATTTTCCAGGGTTGTTTTGGGGATTCGGTATTTCGATCGGATTATCAAATTTCGTCTTTTGTGTATTTCCGGATAATTTTCAGAATATGTTAAAAAGTTCGACCGGATATAAATACCCAATTTTTCCCCCTGTCGGGAAATTTCCAAGTGTTGGATTTTTCCGTAGTTTAACGACGTTCTAAGTAGTGCAAGTAACGCGATTGACCCTCTAGAAGACAACAAACCTTAACTCGATTATGTGACCGTCTTGAACTGCCCTTTGAACCTTCGGGTTTGGGGCAGTACGGCGTGCCACATGTGAAGCGTTGGCTTGACCCTTCTACGGCTGGACCGTCGGTACTGAGGCACGAACTGAATGTTGTTAGACTAATTTCATGTGTTGAGCTGTGTCGGGAAAACTTGGGTATTCGACTGTTCGATCGGAAAGTTTAACATTTTCTGTTTATCTGGAATGTGATACAATAATTGGAATTCACAAACAGTTATGTGATAACTGAATGAATGTTATAAATCTAGCGGTTTAGTTTCACTTTATATTGAAAAGTGTTTTCGATAATGAGACTAAAATGCGGGGTTTATAACTGTTAGGCATGTGATATCTAAGTATTTCATTTGATTAGGCATGTGATGTCTAAAGAAGTTGCGGATTCCAATTGTTGTAGTTTTACACTTTCTTTTCTGTGACCGTAAGTGTAGTATGTTCATATCGCCGGTTTCGTTGCTATACGTCAACGACAATTGGGGTATGCATACTTACTTACGTTGATGGCATGTGATGTTATGTGTTGCTGGATATGTTATATTGGATCGTCGTGTTCGAATAGCCGGGGGGTTTTATGTGAGATGAGTGTCTTTCATTTTCATTCATGTAAAAACTTGTATGTAATATTCTTTTATTTGGGGCACTTCCAGGTAGCGGAAGTTGTCACCTTTTGTATATTATTTACTTTTCCGCATTAGGATAGACCCAAGGAGGGGAGCACAAGTAACCGGGTTCTGGGGTCCAGTGGGAGACCAACTCGAAGGGTCGAGTCCGGGTCTCCTAACCCTAGAATTGGCAGGGTTGCTTGCCGCTCTCGTAGGGGTCTAAGGGTGTGGGATTGGCTATTCATCACGACCGTGGAATCCATGTTTTATACTGGCTCGTATTGAAAACACGGACGTCCTAGTATATCCAATATTTCATATGTTTATTCTGCTGCGATATTTGTGTTGTGACTCTGTGATGGATATAGTATATAGTATATATGATATATTATATAGACGTTACTTATGTTTTACACCCGCGCTAGCCCTGCCCTGCTCTGTCGTTAGTTACCTAACCTAACGGTGCACGAGGGGACATCGAGGCGAATGCAGATGGCATAAGTGTACGTCATATCTATCTGTGATGTTTAGGTATTTAAATGATGGGACTTCATTAATGTGATTAATGAAAGACAAGAAACCTAAGATGTTGTGGAATCGAATTTTAAAATAAAACAGGTAGCTACAGTTCTTGCTTTGTACAGTGGTATATATGATATACCCTGCACCATATTCGATGAGGAAAGGACCGAGATCCCTTCACCAGGAGTGACACCTTTAGCAATAACTGGCAGATGCTACACACTCGGTTTGCTTTTGACTGTTTTTGGGTTTTTGCTTTGCACAGCGATATATATGATATATCCCGCACCTCATTCGACGAGGAAAGGGCCGACGATCCCTTCACCGGGAGTGACCCCTTTAGCAAAACTAGAAAAGCCTCAAAATCACTCCATTTTTAAAACTTCATTTGATTCTACAACGATATCAAGTTCATTACGCAATAGGTTTTCAGAAAAACCTGGCGTAGCCCTCCGTCATTTCAGATAAATCCTACTTAGTATTCGTGCTACGTTTGTTGACCTCCGTCAAGGCGTAGTGTGCGGTAGCTAACTAGTATTTGTCTGCTTATGCATATGATGCAGATTGGATTAGGGTAGTCGTACGACCTTGTTGACCTCCGTCAAGGGTCATGCGGGTGGGTTTGATTCAATCAAGAAATGACGGGTTGAACTTGACTTGCACCCTGTGGTTTGTTGACCTCCGTCAAGGTCATAGGATGCTTGGGGAAAAATATTATCGGGAATTTCAAGTGTTGAAATTTGCAATGAGATTGCATACCTTCTATGAGATAGTTGGATCCCGATACCCACTGCAAGTAAGAGTTACTCCTGGGAGAGTTTTACACATTGCAATTAGCTGATCAAGTAGGTGTCTAGAAAGGTGTCAACGGGGTTACGCCTCTGGAAAAACGAGGTTTACATTAATTAGGTTCGTGCGAAAGCACGGGGGACCTCCCTCAAAGTACCGACACTGGCCTGGCTGAAAGATTGGCGAACTTGTAGTGTGTAATTAATCCCGGCTAGTCTTTCCTTTTAGGGTTTGAAGGAAGATTTGATAAAAAGCAGTGGGAGCCATCCTGATTAGATAAGATAATAACCAATCTGATCTTGCACGAGCATACGCTAAAGTGTTTTCTTCTCTCTCTCTCCAGGTAGCGACCATTTCATGCCCTAATGAAGATAATAATATGGATGTATTGACCGAACCCGCATGTTATTCTGTGCTGGGGAACGTTGGTTCCGTTCTTTCTTATAAGAGTTATAGGAATGAACAGGATATAGGGGAATACCAGGATTCCCATGCCACCCGAATGAAGAAAGTACATGTTGATGCATTTTCTTCGGGTGTGTTCTTTACTGAGAACTGTTTCTCCATTTGCTCTACGTCCTGGGTATTAGATACCGGGTCAGGATCCCATATATGTAATCAGTTACATGGGCTTAGAAAAGGAAGAGAACTTGGAGAAGGTGATAAAGACATTAGAGTTGGAAATGGTGCAATTGTTGCAGCTAAGACTGTCGGGGAATATCACCTTGTATTACCAACTGGTAATACATTGGTTCTGAACGAATGCTATTACATGCCGAACCTGATATGCAACATTATATCAGTTTCTTTATTAAGTAAAGAGGGATATAATTTTGTATTACAGGACAATGTTATGAACATTTTCCGTAACCAAAAGTTGGTCGGATCAGGCACGTTGTGCAATGGCATTTATGTTCTAAATCAATCAACAGTTCTGAGCATAACAAACACACACAAGAGGAAGAGTTCTGAACTCAACGAATCCTTCTTGTGGCATTGTAGACTGGGTCACATCAATGCGACACGACTAGCTAAGTTGCATAAAGATGGATATTTAAATCCGTTTGAATTTTCATCTTATGACACTTGCCAGTCATGTCTCAAAGGCAAGATGACCAAAACTCCGTTTACGGGACACGGAGAAAGAGTTACCGAACTCTTGGGACTTATACATAGTGATGTATGCAGTCCCATGTCTACACATGCCAGGGATGGTTCTTCGTACTTCATTACATTCACTGACGATCTCTCAAGATTCGGATATGTGTTCCTGATGAAACACAAATCAGAAGCTTTTGAGAAATTTAGGGAATATAAACAAGAAGTTGAGAACCAAACCGGAAAAAGTATTAAAATCCTACGATCTGATCGAGGAGGAGAATACTTGAGCATTGAATTCCTGGACTTCCTAAAAGAGAATGGGATTCTCTCTCAGCTAACTCCTCCATATACACCACAGCACAACGGTGTATCGGAGCGGAGAAACCGCACCCTATTAGATATGGTGCGCTCTATGATGAGTGTAGCTGAGTTACCTGTTTCCTTCTGGGGATATGCACTGGAAACGGCAGCATACCTACTGAACAGGGTTCCCACCAAATCTGTGCCTACCACACCATATGAGATATGGGAAGGGAAGAGACCATATCTTAATTTTATAAAGATATGGGGTTGCCCGGCCTATGTCAAAAGACAAAAACCGGACAAACTCGAGGCAAGATCTGTTTTGTGTAAGTTTGTTGGATATCCCAAACATTCGCGAGGGTATATCTTCTACCACAGTGAGGAACAAAGAGTATTTGTTGCTCAACATGCCACCTTTTTAGAAAAGGAATTTCTTGCAAAAGAAATTAGTGGCTCTGAGGTAGAACTGGAAGAGGTTCCAGCTGAACAAAACACAACAGAAGATTTAGTGGAACCAGAGCATTCAGTAGCTCCCGACGAACCTCAGCCTCTCCGCCGATCTAGTAGGGTTCCTCGCCCACCTGAGAGATACTATGGTTTTCTCATGGATGGTGGGAGCGAGGATTGCATCATGGAGGATGATGACCCAACTAGCTTCGAGCAGGCCATCACGAGTGGGGACTCAGTGAAATGGCTGGATGCTATGCGGTCCGAGATGGAATCCATGTACACCAACAAAGTATGGACTTTGGACGTTGCTCCTGAAGGGGTAAAACCCATTGGGAGCAAGTGGATCTTCAAGAAGAAACTTGGTGTAGATGGGAAAGTGGAGACTTTCAAAGCTAGACTTATAGAAAAGGGTTTTCGTCAAAGACCAGGTGTGGACTATGACGAGACCTTTTCTCCAGTGGCTATGCTTAAATCCATCCGGATCATGCTTGCCATCGCTGCATATCATGATTACGAAATCTGGCAAATGGATGTTAAGATCGCCTTTCTAAACGGTGATTTAGAAGAGTGCGTGTACATGACTCAGCCAGAGGGCTTCGTAGACAGTGGGAGCAGCGGAAAGGTGTGCAAGCTGCTTAAATCCATTTATGGATTAAAGCAAGCATCGCGGAGTTGGAACATCTGCTTTGACGTCGTTATCAAAGAGTTTGATTTCGTCAAAAATCCAGATGAACCTTGTATCTACAAGAAGGTGGCAGAGAGTAAGGTTGTCTTCCTCGTATTGTACGTGGACGACATACTCTTGATAGGAAATGATATTCCTATGCTGCAATCGGTCAAGCTCTTCTTATCACAAAGATTCTCAATGAAAGATCTTGGTGATGCTTCCTGCATATTGGGAATTAGGATCTATAGAGATAGATCCAAACGGATATTGGGATTGTCCCAATCCAGGTACATTGACACCATACTAAAGAGGTTTAGTATGGAAGAGTCCAAGCGTGGGAACTTACCCACGATCTCTGGAGTCACTCTCTCCAAAGAGATGTCTCCCAAGACTGATTTGGAGAGAGCTCGCATGCAAGGGATACCCTATGCTTCGGCAATAGGCTCTATCATGTATGCGATGCTATGTACCAGACCCGATGTAGCATACTCACTAAGTGTAGTGAGCAGGTATCAAGCTGATCCTGGAGAGAGTCACTGGACATCTGTGAAGAGCATTCTCAAGTACTTACGAAGGACTAGAGATATGTTCTTGGTGTATGGTAACGGAGAGCTCCAAGTGGAGTCCTTTACCGATTCGAGCTTCCAGAGTGATAAGGACGACTCTAAGTCGCAGTCGGGCTTTGTCTTTACCCTTTACGGAGGGGCGGTTAGCTGAAAGAGTTCCAAGCAGGAAACCGTGGCAGACTCGACAATGGAGGCTGAATACATCGCTGCCAACGATGCTGCCAAAGAGGCTGTCTGGATCAAGAAGTTCATTACTAAACTTGGAGTGGTTCCATCCATTGAGCGTCCAATACCTTTGTATTGCGATAACAATGGAGCGGTGGCTTTGGCCAAGGAACCCAGGTCCCATCAGCGGTCCAGGCATATTCTGAGGCGGTATCACCTGATCCGGGAGATAGTTGATCGCCGGGAGATCGAGGTTAGGAGGGTTGACACGAAGAACAACACGGCGGATCCACTCACGAAGGCCATTCCCCAGATACAGTTTGAGAGACTCTTCGGGATGCTCGGTATGCGATACTACAGCAGCTGGCCCTAGTGCAAGTGGGAGATTGTTGGTTGTATGTATGCCCTAGAGGCCAGTATTGTACAGATGATGTATATTATATTGGATGCTTGGACATATATAGAGATGACTTTCTTGCTCGATATGATAGTTTGCTATCTGGTTACTCTTTATCTTAACGTGTACACTATTCTCTTTAAACTGTCTTATGGTTACATGTTGGTAAAGCCCTTAGGATGTGTACTTGACTACCTGGACTATGATGCAGATCATACTAGTGGGGACATGGTAGTCCATAAGTACATCCTTCAAGGTCCCTAGTCGTGGGTGTATCGAGACGGGGCATCGATATACCAGAGTAGACTAGCGTATACGCTTCTCGACCCATGAGATGGGCGATGGATGATCCCATATCCATTGGTGTTTGACATCAGAGATGGTATACGGGTGCTCAGTGGAGACTGGGTACACTGGACGGACTCGCCGAGAACTCCCAGATGGTATTATACCTCACGTCAGATGGCAGTTCTCAGGTGACACTTGTGCAGGTTAGTCTGTAGACCCGAGATCGTCATAGAGTCTTGTGTGATTCCCACTGTGCTTTGATCTCCACCTTACCACGTCCATGAGGGCGTGCAAAACGGTGGTCTTTGGGTACAGTCCCGAGTCACATGGAGGCAATGAGCGATAGGAGGGGTTTCGTCTCTCTCGGTATTGGGGGTTGATGTTGCGCTGTGCTCGATTGGCCGTAATAGGGAAGTCCCGGGCCAGGGCTGATCAGAGATTTGCTGGTAAGTGTTACCAGTAGTTTCTCGACCCGTTATGAGCCTCATATCGACACGACTTATCGAGCTATTGGGGTCTGACGTTTACCACCCCTAGGTGAGATATGCGACATAGCAGACGATCAGACCGGACTGTACGGTAAGTGTTACTGGTTGGATTCACAGGAGTGTGAGCGGGCTAGCTCGTCGATCTTCTGATCGCTCAATACCCGGATGGCCGTTACGTTTAGCAGACCGCTTGCGGCTTATGGGTGCTTGATATGATCATCATCTGCTACCGGCGTATTGACGAGTCTTTAGAGTCCTACACAGAGGTTTCCTGGCTCAAGCGAAACGAAATAGGAGCGCATATGAGATATGTGCGGGACCGAGAATAATACCAGTATGTGATACTGTATTCGATTCTCGCGATTTATAACATTGATCGGTTATATGCGTTATAGCCGGGTTATCGGATCAAGTGTTGATTCGGTAAGTTGTTACTATTGATATTAGTCGGTTATATGCGATATGACCGGGTCGTTAAATCAAGTGTTGATTTAATGATTTAATGTATAATTATATATTTGATATATTACTTTACATTAACTAATATAGGTTCACTTTAAATGGATTTTCTCACTTGATGTGCATGATGTATATGTGATATACTTTTGTGCACTTGTATGTATCATATTTGATGATGCATGTTTATATGGTTAAGTATAAAGAATAAAACCATGGTTAAGTAGATAATTAGGGTTTTGTTTTAATCACTCATTTATTTATCCATTCCTTTTTATTTAAATAATTTTATGAAAACAAAATGGTTTTCTTTTTGTCATGAAGCTTGATGAAGCTTCATGAAGGTTTGACTCAAAGACCATTTTGTCTTCATGCTAAACCCTAACTATTCCCACTTACCATGGTTTGCTCTCTACACTTAACCTTAGTTTGATTATGATAAGTATTGTTTTTCTTTTCATTTTAAAATAGACTTATCATAATTCTAGCTCATCTTCTTCTTCTTCTTCAAGTTTGAAACCTTGTGGCCATCAATGGCAACTTGAGCTTGAGAGTGAGAAATCCAATTCTAAAGAGAACCCACCTCCTATTTCTTCATCCTCTACCTCTTGCCAAGTAGTAGAGTGTGTTTTCTTCACAAGTTTCATCACTTTGTGAAGTGGGAGCTTGATCTAGCGATGCCTCGACGTAGATCATCTTCGGCATCGTCGTCGATGACCAAGCCCGTTCATTCTCCGATGAAGCCGACGCTAGAGCCCGGGGTTCGACTTGGACAGCGAGGAGACTTCGTTGCGGAGCCGTGGAGGTGGATATCCGGATCTAAAAAGGTTGTAATTTCCATATTCTAGTAGTTAAGTGTTAACTAGTTTACTTTTCGCCTAGATTTCTAGCAACGACCCGTAAACTAGAGTTTCTCGGCACCATATTTTTGTAAAATGGCATGGTTGATACCTTGTGAGACCTCTACTGTGTGCCTAGGAACCCTACAAAATTTGGGTAACAGTTTGATGAATTGGGGGTTGATTTCAAAATTGTCCCTATTGGCTGGTGGTATAGAAAGACAGGTGGGAAGGGGAACACGTGTTGGATAGCATCTCTCTTGGAGAGAAATGGGTGGAGGATTCTGCGCACCTGCGGGCGGTGGCAGAGTGGTGTAAAAGTTTGATGGAAATCCGTCCATCGCGGTCGTGGTGGGTGGTGGGAAAGAAAATGTAGAAATACCGACTTTGGGGTCGATGGGGGAAACGCGGACAAGACGGGCACTAGAATCCCGTGTCCAGCCAAGCTTGCACCAAAGGGTTTAGCACAAGCGGCAGCGTTGTGATAATTAGGGGAAAAGTTGGTTGGTGTTTGTTTTGAAAAATACGGGTTTTGAAAAATCAAATCACAAAAAATGCACACACCACCCTAGATCTAATGGTCACCTAGGTCAAGTCACTAGACCGCTCCTAGACTTCCAGAAGACAAGTCGCAAGATAGATCCTCTACTTCCTCTTCACCCCTTTTGTGGCCAGGTAAGTGCCATGTAAGTGGGAGGTTCTCCACTACGTAAGTAGTGGGCCTAATTAAGTAACCACTTGCCTTAGACACACTTGCCTTAGACACCACAAAAGAAACGCGGATAAGCAATAGATTACCCACGACCTTCTTCTGTCCTAATTGAGCGCGACGGTCTTTAGAGTCTTGTCTAGATATTTTTTAGTTAATGAGGGTGATGCGGATGCAGTTTTATGATTTTTGGGACTTAGGAAGGGTAATGAACTCCCCACCTAATCTGAATTTGGTCTTCGCCCCTTAATTTCCTTATTAAAATATGCAAACAACCAAGATCAAAACACGCAACAATTTTTCTTTTAGCGGCGCTGCGAATTTTGCAAAGAATCCTGCAGAAAATGGTTATTGGAGAAGATCAGAGAGAAGAGGAGAGTACAGAGAGAAAACCACAGAAACTTGAGTCTCTGAAACGCCTAAACGGCGGCGGAACCGCCGCAAAAACGAAACATCGGCCGCAGATCCGCGGTACACTGTTGGAATTAGGGTTTCGAAATTTTCCTGCTACTTCCTGTGCTTCTCTGGATTCTGTAGATCTTCTCTGAATCTTGATTTCCTCAGTAAAATGATTCCAGATTCCCTCGCAAAAATTCACAACAAATCGTTAAGCACTTGATGCGAATTTGATCTAAAAATTCTGATGGAATAATAATTTTTCAACTCAAATAACAAAAACGAACAAAATAGCGCACATCTCCGGCAACGGCGCCATTTGATTGATCATTAATTTCGATGTCGTATATAAGATGTTTTACAACCAAAGAAATTTATACCGCAATCAATTAACGGTGTCGATGTAGTGCGTTAATGGATACGGCTCGTCCACTGAGATGTGTGTTTTGATCGATCTTTGTTTTAGATGAGTCGAAATGAAAAGATAAAATAAAATGCAAGAAAATTGATTCAAGATTTGTACGATTTGATTTTAAGAAACATCAAGAAAATAGTAGATCTAGAATCAAGAATCAAGAAATGTCCCAATCACTTTGATTTATCAAGATAATGAAGAATAGCTTGTAGGATTCGATTGAGTCAATAGTTAATGATGAATCTAAAAATTCCTAATCTTATCTATTGATAATTTATAGCTAGATTGATGATGATGAATGAAGATTGGGGATCTATTTAAGAAACTAGGGTTTCTCCTTCTATCCATTGTCTTTTCAATCATGGTCATTCGGATCTAGCCTCTAGCAAAGAAAATCATTAATCATTTGATCCCTAATTTGCAACGAAATTCACAAGAATGTGATCTCGATCCAAATTTGTTCATTGATGATTCTTTTTCCTAGAGTTCACAAATCTCATAAGAATTAAAAATTAGTATTAAGATTTGATCATCATTAGATCTATTAATTCTCTCGAATCCTCCACAAGCGGAGATTTACTCAAACATTATGAAAATAATTGAATCAAAAATCAAGAAATTCCACAATGCAAGAATATAAAGAAAGCAAGAATAAAGATCTTCACCTTTTATTAATCAACGTTTCGTTACAATTCACTCAAAGACTACAAGAATTGAGGAGAGAACTCGATCGTCGAACTAGCTTCGCATCGTTTTCGTGAGTCGCGGATCGTCGTGGATCACTTGCTCGGATGAAGATCGGCGTTGCTTTAAAAAGGCTCGTTGGATGCTTGCTTGATTTGGCACTCGATGAATCTTGATTTGGCCCTTTGAAAATGGATTTGGGGCTAGGGTTTTTAATTACAAGTTGTGTCACTCAACTTGTAGAAATTTGGCTCAATATTCAACAACCCCAAACCCTAGATCTAGATCTCATTTTATAACCACCTTATTTGAATCTTCCCTCCAAAACTAGGTTGTTAGAGAGAGTCTTCTAGAAGAAGTTTTTTAGAGGGAATATTCTAGAATAAGGTATATTCTAGGATAAGGTTGTTAGGCCGAGCCTTCTGGAAGAAACCACGTGGTCTTTTAGAGTCTTATGGAAGCCTGGCCGTTACAAGAAAGCATGTGGGGAAATCTGGGCTGATGACGTGTCTAAATAGCCGCGGATCCGCGGCGGATAGGCCAACTTGGCCGCGGATCCGCGGCTAAGTGGGGAGCTCGGTGCATGGTTTTCTCTGGGCTGTTATGTCTTGATATTTAGGTCTTCGTGGAATGTCTGGAATCTTTTATTCTTTCTTGTTTTACAGCCAGATTCTCATTCTTTGACCTGATGTATTTTTGTCGGCACTTTTAGCTGTTCCGGCTCTTTTTCCTGGAATTTCCTGCACACAATCTCGAGACAAGTGTTGTGATATACAAAGATCATGCGTGTAATAATAAACACACAATTTTCCTCAAAATGCCAGTTATAATGTATAACACATGTTATTTGATTTTTACAGACAAATTGCTAATATGTGCTATATTCATACCGAACACCTTTAGATGATTGCAAATAGTGGGGAAATTGATATGTTAAAAATACAATATTTTCGACTGATCAGTACACATGTACACCACACCAAAACGAGCCCATGTGCTCGGTTTTGACTTGGCGACACCCCCACAAAGTCTGGCGAGCTCGGCCCTCCTAACTCCTAACTTCCCCATTTTTCTTCTGGTCATTTCTGTAGGTCATATCATCTTATTAATATTGTTTATTTTTTTCTCATGTCTAGCCTATAAATACCATAACAGAGTTGAGCAAAGGGGCCATGTATATTCTATAGTTTTAGTTTAATTTGTTTTTGGTTTAGGCTTGAGTGATGAGTGGGCTATAACTTGGTTTTTTCTTCTTCTTCCCTCTTGAAACTTTCACTTGAGAGCTTCATTAAGGAGGTTGAACAAATAACCAAAATCTTGTATCTCTTTTCTTAAGTGTTAATAATATTATTGTTTCTTTTATTACTTGCTCTTTTTTTTATTTGCTTTTATTTTATTATCTTAACTAATATTTCTTTGGTTGTGGTATTGGTGAGGAAGTGAGATGAAAGGCTTTGCGTCCTCTACCTCTTGTGATTGTTTAACATGCTTTAATGTGATTATAAACATAGTATTGTAACTTGGAAGGATTGATATAGTATGTTGATTCCTTGGTTACTTTGTAACCTCATCACATACCATATTCTCCCCCGCAAACCCCATCTTGCAAGCCTAAGGTTAGAATCAATTCGGTGTTAAGTTTGCTAAGTTTGGATATGATATTTTGTGATTAAGTGACTTGACAAATCTCTTAGTTTCATATATCATACACCATCACAAGCACTTAGCACACTTAACACCGAAATCATTTACTCTCACTCACTACTTTGTGTTTTTATTGTTGTGGTATGCTTGCTAACCCTTGTGTTTAGTGTTGATACCCCAAGCTCGGACATACAAACGGTAAGTGATCAAAACGGACTCGTTTCGTACCCTGCGGAGAATATCAGAATTTGACGACTTGTACCTCGCAACAACTTTGACAAGTCGTGCTTCATGACGGGATCGACATAAGGACGAACAACTCATGATCAAGGGAGCGTTGAAGGAATCGTCGCGATTCGACCTTCCGAGCCAAAGCCATAAGCATTCTTTATAAACTAGTTTTCCTTGTATCTTTGTTTTCGTGTTATTTTATATTTAAGTAACAACCAACCAATTTGTTAATTTGTTGAACCTTAAATCACAAGAACCAATGCACAATTCTCTGCGGATCGACCCGTACTTGCCGGCTTGCTACAACGCGCCGTGCACTTGCGGTTTATAAATATTTAAAACAAGAACGATCTCGCGTGCGCATTCCTTTTCCTTAAAACCATATCATATTTCCAAAACATACGTGTTTGCTCATGCAGGTGAATTCCTAACAAGTTTTTGGCGCCGTTGCCCGGGAGTTAGTAGTTATTAAGAATTGTTATTTCTAGTTCGTACTAACTCACTAATTTTTTAACTCAATTTTTTTCAACACTAACAATACGACATTTTTTAATAGTTGTTCTCTGTCCTTCAGTCCTGCTAGCACTCTGTGATTCCACTGAAAAATCAAGTTATACTATTGGAATACTAATATTGCCTGAAAGATTCAAACAAAATTCCGGCACGAATTATCAACATTTGGCCGACGAAATCATCATAGAATCTGAGCTCGCCGGCCCAAGGAGGGTGTTTGTGATTTTTTGTTTTTGTGTCATCTCCAGTACCGTGTTATCATTCTAGCGGTATTGTTTGATTTTTCTAATTTTATGTGTGCGGGAATTGGCGCATCTATATCGCTTTTTCACACTAAATATCGTATTTTCCGACATTTCAGGTTTTTTACGGAATTACGACCAGCGATCGTGCGGAGCGAGGCTCAAATTCAATTGCAAAATGTTAGTGAAGTATAGTGCCAAAGATCCGGGTAGTTTGACCCGCGCAAGCGAACAATCAAAGACTCGGATCACTTTCAAAGGGGTTTTCTTAAACCAAATCACATCGGTACGTATTCCTAACACATTCCTCTTGAATCCGACGCATTCCACTATTCCTATCTTCTGCAGGATTCTTCGTACAAGCTTGTCGCCAATTGCACAGAGAACTAACCGTATTTTTTACAGCGCTTAAAACTTAAATGAAAAAGAATTGCTTAAATTGCTTGATTTCTTAAATTCTTTTATTGGTTGCGCATGCGCATCTTAATACGGATTTAAAGGCAAAATGACCAAACAAGATACGGTAAAGGATTTCATCACCTTTTTTCCGTAGCCCACAAATCACAAAACTGCATTCTTGCATACCCACAGTAATTTAAAATCAACTAGAATTTTGACTTTAAGGACTTCGCGCTCATTAGGAGAAGTTAACTGTGTTTAGAACATCGCTTAACGGTATATCGTTCACGGGGTGTCTAGGCAAGTGTTCAAGAGAAAGGGTTATCTAATTAAGGAATTTCGCGAAAGCGTTGGAAAACCTCCCCTTATCTCTTACACTTACCTGGCTTCGTGATCCGTATATCTTGAGCTCGTTTCTCGATACAGTTTTATTTCAACAATCAGGTTCTTGAGCAGGTCTAGTTGACTAGCATACCATAGACTGCTAGGGGTGCGATATTCTTTATTTTTGTGATATTTGTGAATTCTTGTTGATATGGGTGATACATAATTTACTTCAATTTCTCACGGTTTTTATTCTTTTGTTCAAACCGTCACGATTCTTCCAACATTCATGAAAATTGTCCTTTTCTAGGGGTGACCGACCGTCCCAGAGTTTTGCTAACGGTCACCCACCTAGCACTCTTGAACCCAGTTCCACTTCAATTAGAGACCTAATGATTAAGGATTTAGAGAAAGAGGTCGACAAATTAACTGCTTAAGCATTACCACCGTCACAACCCTCTTTACCTGAAACAACCGACCCATCCTTAGGGAATGATGGTGAAATAGATGGTAGGTTGACCACTTTAGAGAAAGGTATTGAAGTGATGATTGTGGTCGAGAATCAAACAGCTGCAACGCTAGCCCTGTGTATACAGTAGTCTGAGCAATTGTTTCATGCTCAAGCTCAATTTTCGGCTAGAATTGAAGAGCATGTAGCTGTTGTGATTTTAAAGAGTGAACACAATCAATTAGAACCACATAGTGTTGATATCTGTCATCTAGGAAGTCACCTAAGTAAAATAAACGATCAAATGAATTTTGATGATTTCATTGATGACGATGCAATTGAATTGACTAAGTGTTATCAGGACGCACAAGAAAAACCTCCCACTAATTTTTGCATTCCAATTTTAGAGGAGAAATCTTGTGAATTTTACGGGTATGGATTGGATAGATTGTCAGAAAAGATCAATGATTAGGAACCCACAATTTTTGTATCACCTAGTGATATTGTTTCGGAAGAAATGTTAGTGTGGGAACCTACTTTTTTGGATGACATATACCTACCCATTTGTGAATGTGATGAGGAATAAATGGTATTGGGAGGGTTAGAAAACTATACTGATACGAATAGGATTGTGAAAAATTATAGGGAGGAAGACAGCATTGAAAAATATTCTTTCATGTCAAGTTTTGAGAAAATTTTTGCGGATGAACTTGATATTTTAAGTGAGTTTAAGTCGGGATCAATTTGGGAACATCCTAGGAATCTTTCTTATGCCGAACTTTTTGCGGATGAACTCCAGTTTTTAAACGAACCTGACTTCGAAACTCAACATGTGCTTCTTGAACATTCAATTCATCCAAAAAATAATTTTTTGACCTCTTCAAAACTTCATTTTCACTTTCAACATCTTCCGATCCCTACCTTTACACGCCCATGCCCTTCACTAACATCTAACACATACCTTTTCTTTTTCTTTTTTTGTATATACATATTCTTTTACCAGCCATTGCACTATATCGAAAAAATTTATTTGTGGCTGGTATTAATTTCTGGACTAACCATGTCATTTAGCTTGTGAATACTATAATTAATCCTTGTTTTTTTGAAAATAAGATCTCACCCGTTAGGGGGTGAGTGCTAATTTCACTTTTTGTTTGAGTATGATTGTAAATAGAAGGGTTTTCTTGTTGTGGGAGGGGGGTTGTAAAGTGCCATTTATATTGCCTGCTTCCCAACCCGAGCCCTTATTTCTCATATCTCAAACAGAACCATCTTCTTTCTCTCTGTCTCTAAGCCTCCTCCAAAATCCCTAGCCCCTTCCTTCGGATCTTGGCTGGCGATCTCCTCAGAAAATCTGGCGAGCTCGGCCTGCTTTCCTCCGATCGTCGATTTGCTTCCTCGGTACTGTAAGCTTTTCTTTTCCTCCCTCTCCTATACTGTTGATTTTTCTGAAAATTCCCCAGCCCACAGAAAAATTGCCCCCTTCGAATTAGAGCGAAATTTTGTCGCTATTTTTTCCCATAAAGTGTTCGGAAGCTATTTCTATGATGCGATCTGACAGTTGGGGTGGGAATTTTTGTTGTATGGGGAAGAGGGTTTATGCGCATGCGAGCACTTGGTTAATGAGTTCTATGATGCACTTAGAAATGGGAAGATACTCCAAGTTGGATTAGATTTCATTTTTAGAGTAGACGGAGGGTATTTTCAGCTGATACAATATCCAACGTCACCAATATCCCTATCCGATCTGGTATTCAAAAACCATTAGAGCTGGCCCAGTATAGAACGATTATGGGTGATAGGTGCGAGCTACGAGATGCTGGGATAAATGCCCAGCAGATTTATAGGAACGTCTATACAGCATGCCGCTGGGCGTATCGAAACGTCAGGGGGATCGCTCGAGTTTCATCTTTTCCGGCGATTGTGGGGCACATGGTTCATTTCTTAATGACCATGGATTACCAATTTTGCATGGCGAGCATGCTATTTGCCACTGTCAAGGAAAGTGTCGCCGTGCGCAAATCTTTACTTCCCGTCCTCATTACCCAGATTTGTCGATACTATATGGAGGACGATGACTTCGTGGCCTTCCTCACGGTGTATGACACGGTCCCGGTGGAGATAGAGAGGATCTTACCAGGCTACACAGACCCTAAGAGTGAGCAAGAAATCTGGTCCCCTACCGACCCCAGCGAGCACGCAGCCCCGCAGACTTCCTTAGAGATTTACTTGGGAGAGGACGTTCCGACGGATCCCTACAAATTACACAGGATGGAAGTCCATGGCATCAAGACTTTGATCAGGCAAACTAAATAAATCAAAGAACAGCTCAGCCAGATCTTTGCCAGCCAGGAAGAAGCGAGCGAAAGCGGCAGAGCCAAGGGCAAAGCCAAGCGACGATAAGGACATCGTCAGATCTGTAAGTCCACGTTGCCCACCCCGGTGCTTGCGGGGAGGCGGAAAACGGAATAAAAATCGGATTTTTATCATGCTGGGCAACATGGACTAGACAAAGGAGGATCTTTGCTAAACAAAAACAAGCTAAAGCTAACTAGAAACTAGCTAAAGGGTAGAATGGTTATACCTAGGGCTTTATGTCCTTCTCTGCTTGCTCCTTGGAGTAGTAGAAAGGGATCACCTTTGTCGTCTTCTCACGTTGAAGAAGGATCCACCCGAAAGCCTCAACCTTTGGCTTCAACTTCAAGCTAGAAGTAACTAGGGTGCTAGAAGTGCTAATCCTAGAACCCTAAAAGAGAGTAGAGATTATCAAGAAGAGGTTTTTCTCAAGCTCAAGTGTTTCTCAACACATGAGAGGAGAGAGCTTGAGGAAGAGGAAGAGCAAGAGAGAGAAAGTAAATAATAGAATGAGAGAATAATGAAGCATTCTCACATATATGTGTGAATTATTGTAAATAGATAATTAGTGAGATAATTGTCATGGCTTAATCAAGACATGACCATTATCATTTCATTTTTAATGCAAATTGCAAGGATCAAAGAGCATCTTCCAAATGAAATGATGATGGTCAAAGTGTCAACCTAGGTCAACAAGTCAAGAATGTCAAATGATCAACAACCATAACCATGCACAATTATATTAAACTAATATCAATTAACCATAATACACACATAAGCATTAGGGTTAATAAAATGACAATGGTCATTAACCCTAATCAAAGTCCCATCCCTCTGTCTCAAGCAACTGTGCATACACACCCGTATTCGTGATCCGAGGAACACGAATACAAAGAGATAAAACCAATCCCAAGTCATATACTAGGATCTGGCTTAAACCAAAGCCCGCTAGTATAAGCTGTCCGGACAACAAACGTGCACAAGTGCGCGGATGTGAACGAACCCTGTCGCAAAACCATGCGACCTCTACTTATTTTGCCTAAAGGCGAATAGCTCTCTGTGTGGGACTCTAAAGACTCGACACTACGCTGGCAGTGGGTTTAACCACAGACCACAAGCGACACTAGCTGTACGTAACGATCCCCAGGTAGATGCCGATAAGAAGACTGACGAGGTGACCCCATCTGAACTCCTACTGAGCCTGTATGTGACAGTCTCCATACAGTCCGGTCTGTTCGTCTGATACATCGCATGGCGGGCCTAGGGGGCGGTGAACGTCAGTCCCCTAATAGCGGTACAAGTCGTGTCGGAGTGTAGCCCAGAACACCCTGAGATAACACTGGAAACCTACCAGTATATCTCGCTTGCCCTGGCCAGGGACTACTTGTGTAATGGCTCTACTGGACACAGCGCGATGTCAACCCACAATACCGAGAGAGACGAATCCTGTCTAACCGTCACTGCCTCCAAGTGCTTCGGGACTGCACCCAAAAACTACCTGTTTGCACGACTCCTTTGAGCCGTGGTAGGGTAGTAATCAAAGTGCAGTGGGAACACACTCGAGGCAAAGTGACAGTGTCAAGTCAGCGGACTAAGCTGTACTCATGTCACCTGGGAACTGATAACTGACGATAGGTATAATACCAACCAACAGTTCCCGACGAGTCCTGTCCAGTGTACTCGTAACCTAACGAGCACCCGTATACTATCTCAAGTACGACGTACTGACGGTTGTGGGACAGACCGTCTCCCACACTGGGATGAGAAGCACATACGCTAGTCTACTCCGGAGTATCGATGCCGTGTCTCGATAGTCCAACGACCAGGGACCTGTATAAGGATGTGCTTATGGATTACCCAGCCCCTACGAGTGTGAACGCCATCACAACGCTGGTAATCAAGCAAAGATCCTAAGGGCTCTACTAATATGTATATAAGCGATATGCTAAAAGAAACACATGCACATATTGAAGTAGAGACAAACCAAGTAGCATACAACCATTTCGAGCAATATTGTATATACAACTGTGAATATCCCAAGCTTCCATCAAGTAATATACAAACTAGTATGATACAGTAATGGCCTCTAGGGCATATACACTAACAATCTCCCACTTGCACTAAGGCCATGTACTAGCGTATCGAAGACCTATCATCTCGATCAGCCGCTCGAACTGAGTCTGGGGAAAGGCTTTGGTGAATGGATCTACAGTGTTATCTTCTGAAGCAACCCACCGAACCTCGATCTCCTGGCGATCCACGATCTCCCTGATCAGGTGATGCCGCCTCAAGATGTGTCTGGATTTCTGATGGGACCTGGGTTCCTTCGCTAAAGCTATAGCCCCGTTGTTGTCGCAATACAGAGGTATTGGGTCAACAATGGACGGAACCACCTGAAGTTCTTTTAAGAACTTCCTCATCCAGACAGCTTCTTTTACGGCATCAGATGCAGCGATGTATTCCGCTTCCATAGTCGAGTCAGCAACGGTTTCCTGTTTGGAGCTCTTCCAACACACCGCCCCTCCATTGAGGGTAAAGACAAAACCCGACATAGACTTGGAATCATCCTTGTCACTCTGGAAGCTGGAGTCAGCAAAGGCCTCAATCTGGAGGTCTTTTCTGCCATACACCAAGAACATCTCCTTAGTCCTTCTCAGGTACTTGAGAATGTTCTTTACCGCTATCCAATGTTTCTCCCTAGGGTTTGACTGATACCTGCTTACCACACTCAGTGCATAAGCTACATCCGGTCTGGTACACAACATCGCATACATTATAGAGCCTACCGCAAAAGCGTAGGGTATAATAGACATGCGATCCCTCTCCAAATCAGTCTTGGGAGACATCTCTTTGGAGAGGGTGATCCCGTGACAAGCCGGTAGATTACCGCGCTTGGAATCTTCCATACTGAATCTCTTCAGTATGGTGTCGATGTACCTGGACTGTGAAAGTCCTAATATCCTCTTGGATCTGTCACGGTAGATCCGGATACCCAGAATGTATGAGGCATCACCCAGGTCTTTCATAGAGAACCTGTGTGACAAGAACCCCTTGACAGATTGTAGCATAGGAATGTCATTTCCTATTAAGAGAATGTCATCTACGTATAAAACGAGGAATACTACAGTTCTCGCTACAAATCTACAATAGATGCATGGTTCATCTGGATTTTTGATAAAACCAAATTCCTTGACTGTCTCATCAAAACAGATGTTCCAACTCCGCGATGCCTGCTTTAGTCCATAAATGGACTTAAGCAACTTGCACACCTTTCCGCTGCTCCCACTCTGAATGAAACCCTCTGGCTGGTCCATATAGACACACACCTCTAAATGTCCATTTAGAAAAGCTGTCTTTACGTCCATCTGCCAAATCTCATAATCGTGGAAGGCAGCAATGGCAAGAAGGATCCGAATGGATTTCAGCATAACTACTGGAGAAAAGGTTTCGTCATAGTCCAAACCAGGTCTTTGACGAAAACCCTTTGCAACCAGTCTAGCTTTATAGGTCTCAACCTGTCCATCTACACCAATCTTCCTTTTGAAGATCCACTTGCATCCTACGGGTTTTACCCCATCTGGAGCAATGTCCAACGTCCATACTTTGTTGGTGTACATGGACTCCATTTCGGTCCGCATTGCATCCAGCCATTTTACCGAGTCGACGCTCTGAATGGCTTGCTGGAAGCTAGTTGGCTCATCACAATCTATGATGCAATCATCTCTATCCCCGTCAATGAGAAAACCGTAGTATCTCTCGGGCGGATGAGACTGCCTACTACTCCTGCGGAGTGGCGTGGGAATGTCCTGATCTTTCGAACCCTCTGGTTCTACTAAGCTTTCAGTAATAGCTCGTGGTTCTGGAATTTCTTCCAGTTCTATTGCGCTCCCACTTAATTCTTTTTCTATGAACTGGTGTTCTAGAAAGTGGGCATGGCGAGAAACAAAAACCTTTTGTTCCTCTTCGCAATAGAAGAAATATCCCTTGGAGTTCTTTGGATATCCCACAAACTTGCACTGTACTGAGTGTGCCTCGAGCTTGTCCGCATGCTGCTTTTTTACCAAAGCTGGACATCCCCATGTCTTAATGTGATTAAGATAGGGTCTCTTCTCACACCACATCTGATATGGTGTAGTAGGTACAGTCTTATTCGGAACTCGGTTCAAAAGGTATGCAGCTGATTCTAGCGCATATCCCCAGAACGATCGCGTCAACTCAGCGTTATTCATCATGGACCGTACCATATCCAATAGGGTTCGGTTCCGTCTCTCCGATACACCATTATGTTGCGGAGTGTATGGAGGAGTAAACTGAGAGAGAATTCCATTCTCTTTTAAGTAACCCAGGAACTCGGCACTCAAGTATTCAACACCTCGATCAGATCTCAGTGCCTTGATACTTTTGCCTGTTTGTTTTTCTACTTCATTCTTATATTCCTGGAATTTTTCAAAAGCCTCGGATTTATGTTTCATTAAGAAGACATAACCGTACCTTGAAAAGTCATCCGTAAAAGTAATGAAGTAAGAATAACCACTTCGCGCATGTGTAGACATTAGACCGCACACGTTGCTGTGTACGAGTCCCAAGAGCTCGCTCGCTCTTACTCCGTGTCCAGTAAACGGAGTCTTTGTCATCTTTCCTTTGAGACAGGATTGACAAGTTGCATACGATTGATATTCGAACGTATCCAAATATCCTTCTGTATGTAACTTAGTCAACCTTCTCTCATTGATGTGACCCAATCTACAATGCCATAAGAAAGTTTTATTGATTTCTGGAGACTTTCTTTTGTGTGTATTCTGGACATTGAAAATCTGTGGTTGGTTTAATACGTATATACCGTTGTTCAATGTACCTGACCCAATCAAAACTTGATTAAGGTGAATGTTCACTACATTACTTACAAATGCAAATTCATAACTTTCTTTAGATAATAAAGATACAGAAATGATATTACAGGTTGCATTTGGTACATAATAACAACTACGCAAAACCAAAAAGTGTCCATCCGATAATCCCAGGTGATAGTCCCCCACGGCCTCAGCATCCATGCTAGCACCGTTTGCAACTCTGAGGGTCATGTCACCTGCCTTCAAAACTCTACGCTTTCTCAACGCCTGCAAAGAATTACAGATATGAGATCCTGATCCGGTATCCAATACCCAGGATGTAGAGTTTATTGATAGACAGTTTTCAATAACATACACACCTGAAGCTGAAGCCGCAACTCGCTTCAAATCCTGTGTTCTGGCCTTCCAAGCCTTGCAATCCTGTTTCCAGTGACAGTAGAAGCATTCTTCCTTCCCCACCAGCTTTCCCGCTATCTTTGTTGCCTTTCCCTTTCCCTTCGTATCCACTTTACTGACACCGCCTCTTGGTTTGGCGGGGGCTTTCTTCTTCTTACCCTTGGCTTTCGCCGTGGATCTAGAAGAGGAAGATCCTCCTACAAACAAAGTGGATGTCTCCCTACCCTTCTGTAGGGTGCCCTCAGAACTCCTCAACATGTTCAGAAGTTCGGAAAGTTCAACCTCTTTTCCTTGCATGTTGAAGTTTAGGACAAACTGGGCGTAAGTGGAAGGAAGGGACTGGAGAATCAAATCATTGTAGAGTTCATTCTCCAACGTGGTCCCAAGGTCCGCGAGCTCCTCTATGTAGCCAATCATCTTAAACACGTGTTCCGCTACTGATGATCCGACGGCCAATCTTGCCGAAAATAGCTTCTTCGACACTTCGTATCTTGCGATACGAGACTGCTCTCCATACAGTTCTTTTGTATGGAGAAATATGGACTCCAGGTCCATATTCTCATGCCTCCTCTGATGTTCGTTGTCCATCGAGGCAAGCACGAGGCATTTGGCCTTCGCGCAATCGATCTCCCATGTCTTACGGATTTCTTTATCCACGACGCTGGAGGTGGGACCTGGGACAGAGGGAGCTTTGGTGGTAAGGACATACCCCAACTTGTCGTAAGTAATTGCCATCTTGACATTCCTGAGCCAATCTTTGTAGTTTGGCCCTGTCAGTATGTTTTTATCTAGTAATAACTTAAGTCCAGTCTTGTTAAATGGTCGCTGCAATTAGGAGAGAGAAAAGAAACACTTTAGCATGATGCTCTTGTAAGTTTAGAGTGGTTTTTAGTTTGTCTAAACTGGATGGCTCCCACTGTCTCTCGAATCCCTTCTCAAATCGTAAAGAAAGGATTAGTCGGGATCAATCTCACCGTACAATACTTGCTTAACCGTTCAGCCAGGCCAGTGTCGGTACTTCGAGGGAGGTTTTCCAACGCTTTCGCGAAGTTCCTTAATTTAAGAACCTCTTTTCCCTGGGGGCGTAGCCCCGCTAACACCTTTCTAGACACCTACTAGGTTTATAGCATTGATCGTTAAGTGAGAACTTTCCCGAGGAGTAGCATATACTCACAGTGGGATCGGGATCCAAATATCATCGCGTGATAAAACCGAAGGAATCCTACCAGAATCATCACACTCCAAATGGTATGCAGCGCTAATAAGTTTCAGTACTTATGAAATTCCCGATGTGGATTTTTGCCCCATGCTCTTATGACCTTGACTTTGGCCAAAATATCATACGTCACATGTCAAGTTCTACCCGTCATTCTCCTGGTTAATTTGGACCCACCCGTACCTACCCTTGACTTTGGCCAAAATGGCAGCACGACTGTCCCAAACCAACGCATCTATCTATGCTGCACATGAATACCCAATAGCTACCAATCACTGTGCCTTGACTTTGGCCAAAATACATAGCTTGAATACTTTTTGACCATTCATGTGGAATGACGGAGGGCTACGAATGGTTTTGGCAAAACCGTGAACGTAGTGAACTTGATATAATCGATGGAACGAGATAGCTTTTAAAAGGAGTGGTTCAAGCTCCGCGTTTAAAAGTTTAGTTTTGAAAAGAACCGAGTGGTTTTCAAAGTGTTCCAATCGACTTTTACTTGGTTTATTTTCTTGCATTAGTTCTTTTAATGCGTCCCATCATTTAATCCTACCATTGCAGAAAACAACCAAAATATGACGTACGCTTATGCCATTCGCATTCGCCATGGGGCCCCGTCATCACCCGTTAGGTTACTTAACTAACGACAGAGCGGGGGCTGGGCTAGCGCGGCTGTAAAACATAAGCAACGCCTAAATAGTTATCATATATAAATATATAGCAATGATAGACATTACAGATCACAGATGAATGCATTGGATATACTAGGAATCCGCAATACGTTCGAGCCTGCAACGAAAAGCGGATTACACGGTCGCGGTGAATAGCCAATACCCCACCCAAGACCCCTACGGGTGCGGCAAACTACCCGCCAAATACCCGAAGCGAAGCAACCTCCCTCAACACCGTGAGTAGGCCACTCGGCACTTCGAGATACCCGATAGTTTGTGCACCCCCTCCATGGGTCTATCCTAGGAGCAAAAACAGTAAAAAGAATTATACAATGATGGCTACAACCCCGACCCGGTTGTGCGGCCATACAAATAATAATACATCAATTTACATATTACAATGAATGAAAGAAAAAGAAACACTCATCTCACATCCACCCCGGCTATTCACCCGCGACAATCCAACGCATTCATATACACATACCATCATCAAACACAGATCACAGATATGTATAACCCTCACTAATCGACCTATAGCGATTAGCAGACGTTCAATACATATAAACATCACAGATATAACCCATTAGTCAAAGTGTAGTGAAGTTCGATAAAAAAACGGATTTATAGGTCCCCAAAAACAAATTTCTTTTCTGGAAAACCTGGGCACATATAAACCATCTTAAAAATCCCAAAACCAAGCCAAAAGAACACTGCACCAAACCCGACCCAGAACCGAGTCAAAACGGCCGCGGTTCCGCGGCAATAGGCATGCTTTTGCCGTGGAACCGCCGCGCTTTGAGCGATTCACTGGATCGTTTTTGGTGGCTTTCTTCACAAAACCCTGAGATGATTTTTGACGTAAGATTTATTTTATTTTGAGCAGAAAAAATTTCAACAGAAACTTAGGGTTTTGATGTTTTGGTTTTTCGATTTTTCCGATCAAACTTCCATACACTTTTACTACCTAGCTAGTTTATGTTTAGTTAGGCTCTGATACCACTGTAAGTCCACGTTGCCCACCCCGGTGCTTGCGGGGAGGCGGAAAACGGAATAAAAATCGGATTTTTATCATGCTGGGCAACATGGATTAGACAAAGGAGGATCTTTGCTAAACAAAAACAAGCTAAAGCTAACTAGAAACTAACTAAAGGGTAGAATGGTTATACCTAGGGCTTTATGTCCTTCTCTCCTTGCTCCTTGGAGTAGTAGAAAGGGATCACCTTTGTCGTCTTCTCACGTTGAAGAAGGATCCACCCGAAATCCTCAACCTTTGGCTTCAACTTCAAGCTAGAAGTAACTAGGGTGCTAGAAGTGCTAATCCTAGAACCATAAAAGAGAGTAGAGATTATCAAGAAGAGGTTTTTCTCAAGCTCAAGTGTTTCTCAACACATGAGAGGAGAGAGCTTGAGGAAGAGGAAGAGCAAGAGAGAGAAAGTAAATAATAGAATGAGAGAATAATGAAGCATTCTCACATATATGTGTGAATTATTGTAAATAGATAATTAGTGAGATAATTGTCATGGCTTAATCAAGACATGACCATTATCATTTCATTTTTAATGCAAATTGCAAGGATCAAAGAGCATCTTCCAAATGAAATGATAATGGTCAAAGTGTCAACCTAGGTCAACAAGTCAAGAATGTCAAATGATCAACAACCATAACCATGCACAATTATATTAAACTAATATCAATTAACCATAATACACACATAAGCATTAGGGATAATAAAATGACAATGGTCATTAACCCTAATCAAAGTCCCATCCCTCTGTCTCAAGCAACTGTGCATACACACCCGTATTCGTGATCCGAGGAACACGAATACAAAGAGATAAAACCAATCTTAAATCATATACTAGGATCTGGCTTAAACCAAAGCCCGCTAGTATAAGCTGTCCGGACAACAAACGTGCACAAGTGCGTGGATGTGAACGAACCCTGTCGCAAAACCATGCGACCTCTACTCATTTTGCCTAAAGGCGAATAGCTCTCTGTGTGGGACTCTAAAGACTCGACACTACGCTGGCAGTGGGTTTAACCACAGACCGCAAGCGGCACTAGCTGTACGTAACGGTCCCCAGGTAGATACCGATAAGAAGACTGACGAGGTGACCCCATCGGAACTCCTACTGAGCCTGTATGTGACAGTCTCCGTATAGTCCGATCTGTTCGTCTGATACATCGCATGGCGGGCCTAGGAGGGCGGTGAACGTCAGTACCCTAATAGCGGTACAAGTCGTGTCGGAGTGTAGCCCAGAACACCCTGAGATAACAATGGAAACCTACCAGTATATCTCGCTTGCCCTGGCCAGGGACTACTTGTGTAATGGCTCTCCTGGACACAGCGCGATGTCAACCCCCAATACCGGGAGAGACGAATCCTGTCTAACCGTCACTACCTCTAAGTGCTTCGGGACTGCACCCAAAAACTACCTGTTTGCATGACTCCTTTGAGCCGTCGTAGGGTAGTAATCAAAGTGCAGTAGGAACACACTCGAGGCGAAGTGACAGTGTCAAGTCAGCGGACTAAGCTGTACTCATGTCACCTGGGAACTGATAACTGACGATAGGTATAATACCAACCAACAGTTTCCGACGAGTCCTGTCCAGTGTATTCGTAACCTAACGAGCACCCGTATACTATCTCAAGTACGACGTACTGACGGTTGTGGGACAGACCGTCTCCCACACTGGGATGAGAAGCGCATACGCTAGTCTACTCCGGAATATCGATGCCCTGTCTCGATAGTCCAACGACCAGGGACCTGTATAAGGATGTGCTTATGGATTACCCAGCTCCCACGAGTGTGAGCGTCATCACAACGGTGGTAATTAAGCAAAGATCCTAAGGGCTCTACTAATATGTATATAAGCGATATGCCAAAAGAAACACATGCACATATTGAAGTAGAGACAAACCAAGTAGCATACTACCATTTCGAGCAAGATTGTATATACAACTGTGAATATCCCAAGCTTCCATCAAGTAATATACAAACTAGTATGATACAGTAATGGCCTCTAGGGCATATACACTAACAAGATTCAGTTTGGGGGTGGAGCTTTTTAGTTGTATTTTGTATCTGCATATAGTTTTCATGTGCATATTTCCTGCATTTCAGCACTTACATATTGTATTTTTCTTTTCTTTTGCATGTAGTTGCATTTCATATCTGCTTTTGTATTGCATTGTATTGAAAAAATTGAAAAACTTATAAAAATTGAAAAATTTCTTGAAAAATATAAAAAAAAACTCTGTCATGTTAGCTAGCGAGGGAACTTAGATTCAAAGTATGATGGTTCGGTTGATAAGTTGAAATAACTAAATCATTTTTATAAGACCGACAACCCGAAATGTAACCCTCCTTTGTGTTTAACCATAGCTGATATACGTCTTTTATAACACTTTACATGTGTCATATGTGTTTTGAGAATTTAATAAATGTCTGATATGTCTGAAAAACTTTTAAAATTGATAAACATCGTTAGGATCAAGCAGGTTTGTTCTATGCTAAGCAAAATATCAAGAATAGTTCATACAGTGAAGTAGATATGAAGAATTTTATAGAGGTTTTAACAGAAGCTATAAGTCTGAAAAACCACCCATCTAAAACCTTGTTGGAGTAATTACACACCTTATCCACATGTAACGTCTTCGGATTTAAAAGAAAACGCTGGCTATATCT
Organism: Agapanthus africanus; assembly: GCA_030015575.1. Classification (NCBI taxonomy): domain Eukaryota; kingdom Viridiplantae; phylum Streptophyta; class Magnoliopsida; order Asparagales; family Amaryllidaceae; genus Agapanthus; species Agapanthus africanus. The sequence goes on from JASDDO010000010.1 coordinate 318,707,386, forward strand.
CCGTTTTCACTGAGTGCAGAATTATTTTAAAAAAAATGAGTCTTTTGTTTTGTGGCCTTGGTAACTGGGGTAATTAAGTTCTTGGGGTGTCTCCACACCTAATGTCCTAAAACCATTTGGTCTGGGAGTCATTGACCTAAAACTCGCTAAGTTTCCAATCGCCAGATAAAACAAGCTAAACAAGTGTTCTCTCCGAGTTAAAAGTCCTAACGGTTCTTTGTGGGAGAATAATTTTGGCGGAGACGAATTTTCTATTAAAACAATTTTTTCATGGAGATATGAAGGTTTGTAATTATTAAAACGTTTTGCACGATAATGAAAGGTGTGTATGAACAAAAACAGATGAAAAGGTGGAGTGAAGTATAAGACTTAGGTTCTCTGTTAAAATTGATGTATATTCGGACTTGAAACCTAACTGGAGAATAAAACTTGAGAAAATCTTAACTCCTTTCAAACTCGTGTGATCCTTCAGAAGTTTATCCTGGTCTGTAATTATGACATGATGACCCTAATAATAATTCTTAAAACCTTATGGACACGATCCGCACAATCACGTGAAGACGCGTATAAGCTTATGATTAAACAATTTGCGAGGAGTGAAAAATAGGGTTTAATGTTTCTGACTTGGGTAATATAACTTCTAACTTTGATCTCTAACTTTCAGATTAGAATCAACAGTTTTTCGCAACGCTAACTTGACTGGATTTTGTGGGTGTAATCCGCTGAAAACCCTCAGGAGACAACACTCCTCCTACTAGGGACACCAAGAGGTTTGACCGCTTGTTACACATGCTCAGTGCAATCGCGTTCCCTGCGAAAGTGAGGCTAGGATTTTTTGTATTGCTCGGGACGAGCAATAGATAAGTTTGAGGGTATTTGTTCATCTTAGAAAACTGCATTTTAATATCGCTCATTCATTATCTATTTTGTGATATATCGGTGCTATTAATCAGTGTCTGCTCAGTAATTATAGATTATAGGTGTTCGTGATTAAATACAGGAAATAAACTCAATATCACGGATATAGCGTTTTGGAGCCGATGCTGCAAACAGAACAGGAAACCGATCGATATCCAAAGAGTTCTTTTGGAAATAAACATGTGTACATAATTTTGGTCCAACACAATACAAGTGTACACACAACTCTTTGGCATAGACCATGACATGGTGGGGCTGCCCATGGCACGCAAGAAATGATGGTTTGTGCAAGTGGGTGTGATGTGCATTGAATGCTTAAAGTTTTGATGTGATTTAAAGCACCAAGTTTCCCTCCAAATCTCTGAAGGCAAACCAGGTTATAACAGATAAAAAAAACAGCATAAGAATGATTGTGGAGAGCACACATGTACACCACACCAAGACGAGCCCATGTGCTCGGTTTTGACCCGGCGAAACCCCCACAAAGTCCGGCGAGCTCGGCCCCCCTAGCTCCTAACTTCCCTATTTTTCTTCTGGTCATTTCTGTAGGTCACATCATCTTATTTATATTGTTTATTTTTTCTGATATCTAGTCTATAAATACCATAACAGAGTTGAGCAAAGGGACCATGTATACTCCATAGTTTTAGTGTAGTTTGTTTTTGGTTTAGGCTTGAGTGATGAGTGGGCTATAACTTGGTTTCTTCTTCTTCTTCCCTCTTGAAACTTTCTCTTGAGAGCTTCATTAAGGAGGTTGAACAAGTAACCAAAATCGTGTATCTCTTTTCTCAAGTGTTAATAATATTATTGTTTCTTTTATTACCTGCTGTTTTTTTATTTGCTTTTCTTTTATTATGCTTAACTAATATTTCTTTGGTTGTGGTATTGGTGAGGAAGTGAGATGAAAGGCTTTGCCTCCTCCACCTCTTGTGATTGTTTAACATGCTTTAATGAGATTATAAACTTAGTATTGTAATTTGGAAGGGTTGATATGGTATGTTGATTCCTTGGTTACTTTGTAACCTGATCACATACCATATTCTCCCCACAAACCCCATCTTGCAAGCTTAAGCTTAGAATCAATTCTGTGTTAAGTTTGCTATGTTTGGATATGATATTTTGTGATTAAGTGACTTGACAAATCTCTTAGTTTCATATATCATATACCATCACAAGCACTTAGCATACTTAACACTGAAATCATTTGCTCTCACTCACTACTTTGTGCTTTTATTGTTGTGGTATGCTTGCTAACCCTTGTGTTTAGTGTTGATACCCCAAGCTCGGACATACAAACGGTAAGTGATCAAAACGGACTCGTTTCGTGCCCTGCGGAGAATATCAGAATTTGACGACTTGTGCCTCGCAACCGCTTTGACAAGTCGTGCTTCATACTGGGATCGACGTAAGGACGGACAACTCATGATCAAGGGAGCGTTGAAGGAATCGTCGCGATTCGACCTTCCGAGCCAAAGCCACAACCATTCTTTCTTAACTTGTTTTCCTTGTTCTTTTGTTTTATTATTCTTTTATATTTAAGTTACAACCAACCAATTTTATAATTTGTTGAACCTTAAATCACAAGACCCACTACACAATTCCCTGCGGATCGACCCGTACTTGTCGGCTTGCTACAATGCACCGTGCACTTGCGGTTTATAAATATTTAAAACGAGAACGATCTCTCGTGCGTATTCTGTATCCTTAAAACCATATCGCATTTCCAAAACATACGCGTTTGCGTGCGCGGGTGAATTCCCAACATCCCACGACTATGGACATCTAAGGATATGCTTATAGACCACCCAGCACCTATGATCGCCATCATAATGCTGGTAGTCAAGCAAGAATCTTATGGGCTCTATCAACATGTAATAGTGATCTGTAATACCACCTAAAGCATGTTCATGATGATAAAGATAAACCAGATAGCATACTATCATTTTGAGTAAGACTGTTCTATCCGTATAGGTCCTCCCTCAATCATCGCAATCGCGTGCCTGCGATTCAATAATTGACTTAGGGGAATTATAGCCAACAATCTCCCACTTGTACTTAAGGATAATTATTGCGATGTCGCATACTCACAGCTCGTGTGATACCGAACACCCAACTTCTCTACTAATCAGTCTCACAAAGCTCGTTTGTGAAACTATTGCGTTCGAGAAATAGCCTCAGTGGGTGGATCCGCTCCAGTGTTTCTTTCTATATCTCTCTATAACTCAACTTCGCGGAGAACGACTATCTACCGAAATGAGCAATACATGTCTTAGAATTTTTCTGGATATCTGATGGGACCCAGTTTACAAATGAACTCTAAATTTAACAAACTTCTTAGACTGTATCATCAATTGAATTTAATCAGTATCTGCACCATGCCTTCCTCAGTATCCGCTTGGACTACCTGTCCAATAAACTTTTCCTCAAAAGAAGGAAAACTATAACTCTAGCAGCCACTCTGTCATCCAGATCACCTTGGAAGCCTTAACTGATAACCGCCTCCTGAAGAAGGCTGCCGTTACCAATTACCAAGAACATCCACTTATGTTCAAAACTGATTCCCTACGTTTCACCAGGATTGGATTAATATATACTTTTTGCAGCCTGTGCAAAAACAATATTTGGTGTTGTACTTGACATCTCATGATTGACTCAATTGCCTAAGCAAGTGATATACCAATCATGCAAATCTCTCTCCTCATCAGTCTAGAAGACATCTCTTTAGAGAGGGTGACTCCATGACCTGCGGGTACACCACCACGCCAGGAGTCAACTATTCTAAAACACCTTTAGAATAATGTCAAACTATCCAAATTGAGACACTTCCCAAATCTAGATCTAAAACCAAGGATCTAGTGACCAGAATACTGATATTTTATCCAGATCCTATGTAGAGAAACACTTTGTGACAACCACAGTATATAACCGATCATAATATAGGAAGATCTCTCCCTTTAAAGTGCATGTCATCCAAAAAACAGGACATCACTCCCTACTGCCTTATTACTAGATCCATCTCTTATTCTGATGAAGTCAAACTCTATGACTATCACATCAAAAATAGATGATCTATATCCGATATACCTGCTTTAGTCTATAAATAGACATAAGCTACTTGCCCATTATGCTTCCGCTGCTCCCACTGACTACAAAATCCCTCTGGAAAGCAGAGTTAAATACACGTGCACTTCTAAAGCTAGTTTAGAATGACGTTTTCATCCTCCTGCCAGGTCTCATAGTCAAGAACAGTAGTAGTGGCAAGTCTAGGTAAACAAGAACTTCCCTGTCACCATCTCTGAGAAGACCGAAGTACCTCTCGGGTGCCTGAGGTTACCTATCAAATCTGAGGAGTGGATAATGGAATGTCGAATCCAATTGAATCTTTACGTCCATACTAAATTTTCAGTAATTGTTTGTGGTTCTGGAATCACTTCCAGTTCTACCATACTCCCACTAATGTTTTCTGAAAAGAATCCATTTTACTAAAACTGGTGGCGAGTCAAGAACAATATAACTATTAATCTTCCAGATGGTAGAAAGTTAACCCCCGTTAAAGCCCGGGATAACCCACAAACTGCCATTACTGAAACGTGCCTTGAGTTTATCCAGATTCTGGTTTTAAGTATCAGCCGGACAACTCCATATATCTCAACATCGTCAAGATATGATCCATTCTATATCCACTATAGAAACTTAGGCACTGATTTAATTGGAACCGGATTCAAAAATCATGCAGCTGTTTCTAGTGCATATCAACCAAATGGAAGGAGGCCAATTAACATTACTCAATAAGGAATACATCCATATATGAGTAAACTGAAAGAGAAGCAAGTTCTCAAAACCATTACTTACAATGGAATACCTAGCACAAGTATCTACATCTTCAATCACCTTGAAGAATCCTGTGCAACATATGGTTCTCTAATTTATTCCTGTACTTATAACTTCTCTAAACTTGGACCCTGTATTTCTACGAAATACTTGTCTAAAACTAGAGAAGTCAAAAGTAAACAGAATATAGTACGGGTACCAACCCCTTTGTCCTAATGGACACTGGACAACATACACTACTTTGAATAAGTCCCCTGAGTTTAATAACTCAAACCATGTGCGTCGTAGGTTGAAAACTGTACTATGGTTAAGAAGAATTACACCGCTGTTGAATACTCCTTACCTAATCACCAACTGATATAGGTAAATGTCAAAGACATAATTTCAAAAGGTTATATCTCACTTTATAAAATAAACATATAGATATATCAGTTTGAAATTGGTGCATAACAACGGATATTCAAAACCAAATATTTGCCGTTAGGCAAAACCGAGGTGATTTCCTCAAATTTCACCAATTACAAAGAATTCCGATATGTATTGAGGATCTAATCACCCAATTCCCAATATCTGACTCCCACTCACCATCTGTAACACCATACAGATGTGAGAATCAAACCTGGTAAATACATACCTTGGAGTCAGAATCTAATTGGGAAAACAATTTTCAATTAACACTGCACAGTATAACTGAAACATGAAAATGTTTCGAAGGGGTATCCGGGTATTCCTAGCAATGCCTCTTCCACTATCCAGATTCATGACTATAACCGTATATTTCCTTGCCCTCACTCTAATCCCTTTATATGTCTTTATTTATTACCTTCTGTACACCACACTTAGGCTAAATAGTTTTCTTCCTTCCATACCTTTCGGCACTAGCATATGATTTGGAAGAAGACTATCCAATAAGTGTAATAGGTGTACTCTCCTAATCCTAGGAGCCCTTGCATCCTGAGAGAAGGTAAAGAAAAAAGACAACCTGAATAATCCTATTTGATTTCTCCTGAATCTGAAACCATCCTCGAACTGAAAAAAGTTTCATCGAGTTCGTATGTAACTATACGATGGCGTATTCAATAAATGTGGATCTTCGTACTGATACGGAATGTTCCGGATAAATGCAAAGGTGAAGTAAGAGTGGCGATGATATACGCGGCTTCATCGTGAATGATAGCAGTCGTAATTTCCTTTTGCTCCCTTTCAAATCCCTTTATATGTCTTTACTTATTACCTTCTGTATACTACACTTAGGCTAATTGGTTTTCTTCCTTCCCTACCCTTCGGCACATGCCTATGGTTTGTAAGAAGACTATCCAATAAGCGCAATAAGTGTACTCTCCTAAATACCAGGAACCCTCGTAACCTGAGAGAAGGAAAAGGGAAAAGACAACTGAATAGTCCTATTCTATTTCTCCAAAACCGGAAACCATCCTAAAATTGAAACAAGTTTCATCGAGTTCGTATGTAACTATACGATGGCATATCCAATAAATATGGATCTTCATAGTGATACGAAATGTTTCGGAGAAATGCAAAGGGTAAAAGTAGGAGCGGCAATGATGTATGCGACCATGACAATCCAAAAGCCAAAGTATTTTAAGAAGGTTCGGTTAACTAGGTTCATGAGCTTTAGTTTATGTGTTGGCTATAGTGCCCTCAAGTCAATTATTGGATCACAGGCACATGATTGCAATGATTGAGGGACGACCTATACCGGTAGAACAGTCTTACTCGAGATGATAGTATGCTATCCGGTTTGTCTTTATCATTGTGTACATGCTTCAGGTGACACTACAGTTCACTATTACATGTTGATAGAGCCCATAGGATTCTTTCGTGACTGCCAGCAGTATGATGGCGATCATATACGTGAGAGTTGGGTAGTCTATAAGCACATCCTTAAAGTGTCCCTAGTCATGGGAGTTTCGAGACAGGGCATCGATACTCCATGAGAAGACTAGTGTATACGTATCGAGACACCGAAGAGGGGTGGTGGCCGGTCTCATAAGCCATTTGTGTCAGTTAGTTTACCTAAGATAGTATACCGGTGCTCATTGGGTTATGAGTACACCGAACGGACTCGCCGGGAACATGCTAGTTGGTATTATACCTATTATCAGATAGCAGTTCCCAGGTGACATATGTACAGGTTAGTCTATCGACCTGAGATCGTCATTTGTCTTATGTGAGTTCCTATTGTGCTTTGATTACTACCCTACAACGGCTCAGAGGAGTCGTGCAAATAGGTTTTAGTTGGGTACAGTCCCGAGCCACATGGAGGAAGTGAGCGGATCGTCAGGGGTTTCGTCTCTCCCGGTATTGGGGTAGAGGTCGTAGTATGCACGGATGGCCATCACCAGAAATCCTTGGCCAAGGTAGTCGAGAATTACCGATCTAGGATCGGTAGTTTCTCTGGTGGTGATAGGCTTCATACCGACACTAAATATCGCGTTATTTGGGGTCTGACTTTATCCACCCCCTAGACCAGATATGCGATACTCATAGACGAATGGACCGGACTGTACGGATATTGTAACTGTCGGGCTCAGTAGGGTTTCTGGATGAGTTCACCCGTCGGCCTCCCTTTCGCTCAATACATGGGTAGCCGTTACGTACAGCTAGTGCCACTGACGGCTTGTGGTTAAACCCACTGCCAGCATATTGACGAGTCTTTAGAGTCCCACATAGTGGGTTTCCCTAGTTCGGGCGAAACGTTGTAGAGGTCGTATGGTTTTATGGCAGGGTTCGATCATATATGTGCACTTGTGCACGGATCATGATCGGACGGATCATACTAGTGGGCTTTGGTTTAAGCCGGATCCTAGAATTAGATTGGTTGGATTACTTTCGTCTCGTAGTATTCGTATTCGGTCGGAATACGGATGCGGGTATGTATATACGGATGAGGGGTATTCTTGTAATTCGTTACAAGATAACTTTAGTTGATGCCATTTCTTTTTGGATTAAACATTTTGGTTAAATGTTTAATATTGCATATGTGTAAAGTGTGAGGGCAAGTTTTGGCTTGTTGCATTTATGAGGCATGGACCATGCTTGCTTCATTTATTGGTTGTGAGATATTTTTGTGCTATGGTTTTTCTTTGGCTTAATAAAAAAAATATTACACAAAAAAAATGAAGAGACGGCCACTTCTTTTCTCTCTCTCTCTCTCATGTGTTGCATTTTCTTTTGTGTCCCAAGTCTTGAGCTTCACACTTTCACCTTGGGCATCATCTTCAACCTCCACTCTATCCCTCTCAAGTGTTGAGAATCCTAAAGTGTTTTTGAGACAAAGTATTCACACACTATCTCTACATCATCTTGAGCACCTAGGTTAGCAAACTAGTTGTTCGAGTTGCTTCGGTTTGAAGCGGGAGCCCGTATTAAGAATCCTCGAGGTGGATCGTCTTTGACGAGGGAGACCGCAGAGCGAGCTTGTTCGGGGGCAGCCGTGAGGAGCTTGGGAAGAGATTGAAGACCGAAAGACACGGATCGATCGGTATAATCTCTGAGCACTTTACAGTTAGCTAGTAAACGGTTAATGGCACGATCCGAGAAATTAGTTGTGGTAGCGCCAAGTTTTACAAATTTTTGTTCCACATTTGGCCACGGATTGATGGACGGGGCGCTGCCGTAACCCAACATTGTATCAGAGCCAACCCATTAACCGTATACTAGTTAGTTTAGACAATGTTAAACTATCGAAACCTAAACAACTCCAATACAATGCACTGAACATTCCAGGTTCAGTCGATTTTGAAGTGTCTTCAAAAATTATTTAAACAACTGCAGAAGACTACTGACCAAACCATTAGACCACAGACCAAATATGAGCCAATTCCACCATGAAAAAACAGGCCAGATCATGCTAAAAACCAAGGAGGCTGGCCCTATGAAGGCTTCTGGGTTTCGTATTTGGGCTGTGGTCTTGTCTCTGGAATCTTGGTTCAGTGGTATTGTTTGTTTAGCCCAGTTTGGATATAGTCTTACCTAGTTGTTTGGGGCTATTCGGGGGTTATTTCGAACTCGATATTTTCTAACATTGTTTAAAGTTTACAGTACATACATTTCTATCTACGACCATGAATGTCATTTGATCGGTACAACTTGTCTAATCTCTATAGTTCTTTTAGACGAGTTTGCGAACGTGACATTCACGTTGATGTTCTGTGTTGTATTGTGATGTTGCGGATTCGTCGTGGTGGATAGCTTGGGTGCAATGTTAGTACAGTTCAGTTTTATTTGTACATTGATATCGTGGGGCGAGCGTCCGACATATGGACTTCCGTCACTGCATGTTGGTATATTATTCTTTTGGGGCACGACCGGGTTGAGGTCGATGTACCCGTTGTACATATTTTCTTTTCTGTTCTAGGATTACCACACGATGGAGTGCACGGATAGCCGGGTTCTGGAGGGAAACGGGTCCGCATCTCATGGCGTTGAGACAGAGGGGGCCTCACTCTAGAATTGGCGGGCTATTCGCCGCACTTGTAGGGGGTACAGGTTGACCCAAGAAGGGGTGCTCAAGTTACCGGATTCCGTGAAGTGCTGGGTGGTCCATTCACTTTGATGAAGAGGGCTGCCTCGCTTCTAGTTTTGGCGGGTAACTTGTCGCGCTCGTAGGGGTTTAGGTTTTTCATTGCACAGGCTATCCACACGACCACGGGAACATCGGGTATCATTTGCGGCTCAAAGGAGACCCGGGACTCCCAGATTATCTGTATTGTTCTGTGATACTTATTACTTTTCTGTGATGTTGCATTTATCATGCCTGGAGCGATTATTGTATATTGTTATATATATATATATATATATATATATATATATATATATATGCTAGTAAATGTTGTATATATTTTACACACGTGCTAGTCCAGTCCCCGCTCTGTCGTTAGTTATCCGTGACTGTCGAGAAAGAGTTGCGTAACCTTCGGGTGATGACGGGACCCAGTGGCGAATGCGGATGGCATATACGTACATTATATTTTCGTTCTTTTATGGTGTGATTAATTGATGGGACTGCATTGATTTAGATCAATGCAAGGAAAACAAACCTATTCGATGTTGTTGGAACATTTTTCAAAAAACTGTTATTACAAGGACGTTCTCTTTTGGTTTGCACAGAGGTATTCCGTTATGAATATTCAGCACCTCATTCGACGAGGCAAGGGCCGAGATCCCTTCATCGAGAGTGACCCCTTGGGCAGAGGTTTGCGTCAGGGTAATAACTTCACTATAGTCGATTACTTTTTTCTTTGCATCGCGGTATTCCGTTATGAATATCCAGCACCTCATTCTACGAGGAAAGAGCCGAGATCCCTTCACCGGGAGTGACCTCTTTAGCAAAGGTTTTCCCTGCTATATCTATAAAAAGCTATGCGGTTCCTTCAACGATATCAAGTTTATTACGTTAAAGGTTTTTCGCCAAAAAACAGTCGTAGCCCTCCGTCATTTCTTACGAGTATTATTTAGTATTCTTGTTGCGTTTGTTGACCTAGTCAAGACGTAGTGTTCGGTAGCGAAGTGGTGCTTGTTTGTTGCATCTTAAATGAGATTGGTTAGGACAGTCGTGCGGCCTTGTTGACCTAATCAATGGCACGTGCGAGTGGGTTTAATGCAATCCAGGATAATGACGGGTTGAACTTGACTAGTGATTTATGGTTTGTTGACCTAGTCAAGGTCATAAACCGCTTGGGGTAAAATCACACATCGGGAGTTTCTAAAGAAACTGAAACTTGCCAGGCATGCGCTGTTGGAGATAGTGCCCTCAGATTCAATTATTGGATCACAGGCACGTGATTACAATGATTGAGGGAGGACCTATCCCGGTAGGACAGTCTTACTCAAGATGATAGTATGCTATCTGGTTTATCTTTATCATCGTGTACTGCTTTAGGTGACCTTTCAGGTCACTATTGCACATTGATAGAGCCCCTAGGATTCTTGCTTGACTGCCAGCAGTATGAGGGCGATCATATACGTGGGAGCTGGGGTCTACAAGCACATCCTTAAAAGGTCCCTAGTCGAGGGATTTTCGAGACAGGGCATCGATACTCCAGAGTAGACTAGTGTATACAGTCGAGACCCCGACGAGGGGCGGTGGCCGGTCTCACAAGCCACTGGTGTCAGTTGGTTCACCTAAGATGTATACAGGTGCTCATTGGGTTATGAGTACACCGGACAGGACTCGCCGGGAACCTGCTAGTTGGTATTATATGTAAGTCCATGCTACCTCTCCCGGTACTTTCGGGCATGCGGAATTTGGTGAAAAACAATTTTTCTAGAGGTGGTAACATGGACTCAAAACCGGATCTTTGTTAAACATCTAACTAACAACCTAACTAGGAGTTGTTAACTACTCGGTTAGGGGGTTATACCTTTCTTTCTTGAACTCCTTCTTCTTTGACTCTCGATGGTTGTCCGGATCGGCTTCACTCCGTCGTCTCCTTGCGCCGAAGATAGATCCACCTCGAAAGCTTCCACCTTTGGCTTCTTCTTCGGTTTTTGAAGAAACTAGTTCACTTGGTTTGCCAAACCTTGTGAACTAGAGTGAGTAGAGAAGAGTGTGTTGGGATTTTCTCTATGGTTCTTGGTTCTCAACACATGAGACAAGTGAACCATAGACTAAGAGAGGGAGAGCAAGAGGAAGGAGATGAGAGCTCAAGAACAAGAGAGAGAATGAGAATGATAGAATGAGAATGACTTTTCTCTCTTGGCTCTCATAATCCAAAACCATCATCACAAAAATAGCAATCAAGTATTGTGTAAAATGGTTTAAGCTACAATAGCCATACCATTTCATGCACTCATTTTGCATAAGAGAACAAGCAAGCAAAAGTCTTTGCCATGAAATGATAGCCATTGTCATCATGATGGTCAACTAGTCAAACCTAGTCAACCGGTCAACAAAGTCAACAAGTCAACAAAGTCAACCCCTCAACAACCATGTCACCACAATACTTATTAATATTATTGTTAATCATATATCATATTCTCATTAGGGTTGAGCAAAAAGTCAATAGTCAACAGTCAATGGTCAACAACCCTAATGAGAATCCTCTGCCTCTGTCTTTCCGTCAACTGTGCATACACACCCGCATCCGCGTTCCGAGGAACACGAATACATACTGGACAAATCCAATCCCAAAATGTACACTAGGATCTGGCTTAAACCAAAGCCCGCTAGTGTTAACTGTCCGGACACTGTACCTGCATAAGTGCACGGATGTGACCGAACCCTGTCGCAAAACCATGCGACCTCTACTCTTTTGCCTAAAGGCGAATAGCTTTCTGTGTGGGACTCTAAAGACTCGACACTACGCTGGCAGTGGGTTTAACCACAGACCGCAAGCGGCACTAGCTGTGCGTAACGGTCCCCAGGTAGAAGCCGACAAGAAGACTGACGAGGTGAAACCCATCTGAACTCCTACTGAGCCTGAATGTGACAATCTCCGTACAGTCCGATCTGTTCGTCTGATACATCGCATGGCGGGCCTAAGGGGGCGGTAAACGTCAGTCCCCTAATAGCGGTACAAGTCGTGTCGGAGTGAAGCCCAAAACACCCTGAGATAACACTGGTAGCCTACCAGTATATCTCGATTGCCCTGGCCAGGGACTACTCGTGTAATGGCTCTCCTAGACACAGCGCGATGTCAACCCCCAATACCGGGAGAGACGAATCCTGTCTAACCGTCACTGCCTCCAAGTGCTTCGGGACTGTACCCAACCACTACCTGTTTGCACGACTCCTTTGAGCTGTGGTAGGGTAGTAATCAAAGTACAGTGGGAACACACTCGAGGCGAAGTGACAGTGTCAAGTCAGCGGACTATGCTGTACTCATGTCACCTGGGAACTGATAACTGGTGATAGGTATAATACCAACCGGTCAGTTCCCGACGAGTCCTGTCCAGTGTACTCGTAACCTAACGAGCACCCGTATACTATCTCCAGTACGACGTACTGATGGCTGTGGGACAGACCATCTCCCATACTGGGATGAGAAGCACATACGCTACTCTACTCCGGAGTATCGATGCCCTGTCTCGATAGTCCTGCGACTAGGGACCTGTATAAGGATGTGCTTATAGATTACCCAGCCCCCACTAGTGTGACTGCCATCACAACGCTGGTAATCAAGAAAAGATCCTAAGGGCTCCACTAATGTGTATAGGCGATATACTAAAATAAACACATGTACACATTGAAGTAGAAACAAACCAAGTAGCATACTACTATATTGAGCAAGATTGTTTATACAAGGTGAATATCCCAAGCTTCCATTAAGTAATATACAAACTAGTATGATACAGTAATGGCCTCTAGGGCATATACACTAACAATCTCCCACTTGCACTAAGGTCATGTACTGGCGTATCGAAGACCTATCATCTCGATCAGCCGCTCGAACTGAGTCTGGGGCAAGGCCTTGGTGAATGGATCTGCAGTGTTATTATCTGAAGCGACCCTCCGAACCTCGATCTCCTGGCGATCCACGATCTCCCTGATCAGGTGATACCGCCTCAAGATGTGTCTGGATCTCTGATGGGACCTGGGTTCCTTCGCTAAAGCTATAGCCCCATTGTTGTCGCAATACAGAGGTATTGGATTAACAATGGATGGAACCACCTGAAATTCTTTCAAGAACTTCCTTATCCAGACAGCTTCTTTTGCGGCATCAGATGCAGCGATGTATTCCGCTACCATCGTCGAGTCTGCAACGGTTTCCTGTTTGGAACTCTTCCAACACACCGCCCCTCCATTGAAGGTAAAGACAAAACCCGACATGGACTTGGAATCATCCTTGTCACTCTGGAAGCTGGAGTCAGCAAAGGCATCGATCTGGAGGTCTTTTCCGCCATACACCAAGAACATCTCCTTAGTCCTTCTCAGGTACTTGAGAATGTTCTTTACCGCTATCCAGTGTTTCTCCCCAGGGTTTGACTGATACCGGCTTACCACACTCAGTGCATAAGCTACATCCGGTCTGGTACACAACATCGCATATATTATAGAGCCTACCGCAGAAGCGTAGGGTATAATAGACATGCGATCCCTTTCCAAATCAGTCTTGGGAGACATCTCTTTGGAGAGGGTGATCCCGTGACAAGCCGGTATTTTACCGCGCTTGGAATCTTCCATACTGAATCTTTTCAGTATGGTGTCGATGTACCTGGACTGTGAAAGTCCTAATATCCTCTTGGATCTATCACGATGGATTCGGATCCCCAGGATGTAGGAGGCATCACCCAGGTCTTTCATGGAGAACCTGTGTGACAAGAACCCCTTGACAGATTGTAGCATAGGAATGTCATTTCCTATTAAGAGAATGCCATCCACGTAAAAAACGAGGAATACTATAGTTCTCGCTACAAATCTACTATAGATGCATGGTTCATCTGGATTTTTGATAAAGCCAAATTCCTTGACCGTCTCATCAAAAAAAATGTTCCAACTCCGCGATGCCTGCTTTAGTCCGTAAATGGACTTAAGCAACTTGCACACCTTTCCGCTGCTCCCACTCTGAATGAAACCCTCTGGCTGGTCCATATAGACACACTCCACTAAATTTCCATTTAGAAAAGCTGTCTTTACGTCCATCTGCCAAATCTCATAATCGTGGAAGGCAGCAATGGCAAGAAGGATCCGAATGGATTTCAGCATAGCTACTAGAGAAAAGGTCTCGTCATAGTCCAAACCAGGTCTTTGACGAAAACCCTTTGCTACCAGTCTAGCTTTATAGGTCTCAACCTGTCCATCTACACCAATCTTCCTTTTGAAGATCCACTTGCATCCTACGGGTTTTATCCCGTCTGGAGCAATGTCCAATGTCCATACTTTGTTGGTGTACATGGACTCCATTTCGGTCCGCATTGCATCCAGCCATTTTACCGAGTCGACGCTCTGAACGGCTTGCTGGAAGCTAGTAGGCTCATCATAATCTATGATGCAATCCTCTCTATCCCCGTCTATGAGAAAACCGCAGTATCTCTCGGGCGGATGAGACTGCCAACTACTCCTGCGGAGCGGCGTAGGAATGTCCTATTCTTTTGAACCCTCTGGTTCCACTAAGCTTTCAGTAATAGTCTGTGGTTCTGGAATTTCTTCCAGTTCTATTTCGCTCCCACTTGTTTCCTTTTCTAAGAACTGGTGTTCCAGAAAATGGGCATTACGAGAAACAATGATCTTTTGTTCCTCTGCGTAATAGAAGAGATACCCCCTGGAGTTCTTTGGGTATCCCACAAACTTGCACAGTACTGAGCGTGCCTCGAGCTTGTCCGCATGCTGCTTTTTGACAAAAGCCGGACATCCCCAGATCTTCAGATATTGAAGATAGGGTTTCTTCCCACTCCATATTTCATATGGTGTGGTAGGCACAGTCTTAGTCGGAACTCGGTTCAAAAGGTATGCAGCTGATTCTAGCGCATACCCCCAGAATGATCGCGGTAACTCAGTGTTACTCATCATGGACCGAACCATATCCAACAGGGTTCGGTTCCGTCTCTCCGATACACCGTTATGTTGCGGAGTGTATGGAGTAGTAAGCTGAGAGAGAATTCCGTTCTCTTTTAAATAGTCCAGGAACTCGGCACTTAAGTATTCTCCATCTCGATCCGATCTTAGAATCTTAACACTTTTGCCGGTTTGTTTTTCTACTTCATTCTTATATTCCTGGAACTTTCCAAAGGCTTCGGACTTATGTTTCATTAAGAAGACATAACCGTACCTTGAAAAGTCATCCGTAAAAGTAATGAAGTAAGAATAACCGCTTCGCGCATGTGTAGACATTGGACCGCACACGTCACTGTGTACGAGTCCTAAGAGCTCGCTCGCTCTTACTCCGTGTCCAGTGAATGGAGTCTTTGTCATCTTTCCTTTGAGACAGGATTGACAAGTGGCATACGATTGATATTCGAACGGATTCAAATATCCTTCTGTATGTAACTTCGTCAACCTTCTCTCATTGATGTGACCCAGTCTACAATGCCATAAGAAAGTCTGATTAATTTTCAGAGACTTTCTTTTGTGTGTATTCTGGACATTGAAAATCTGTGGTTGGTTTAATACGTATATACCATTGCTCAATGTACCTGACCCAATCAGAATTTGATTAAGGTGAATGTTTACAACATTACTTACAAACGCAAATTCATAACCTTCTTTAGAAACTAAAGATACAGAAATGATATTACATGTTGCGTTGGGTACAAAAAACCAATTACGCAAAACCAAAACATGTCCATCTGACATTCCCAGGTGATAGTCCCCCACGGCCTTAGCATCCATGCTAGCTCCGTTTGCAACTCTGAGGGTCATGTCACCTGCCTTCAAAACCCTACGGTTTCTCAACGCCTGCAAAAAATTACAGATATGAGATCCTGATCCGGTATCCAATACCCAGGAAGTAGAGTTTATTGAAAGACAGTTTTCAATAACATACACACCTGAAGCTGAAGCCGCAACCTGCTTCAATTCCTGTGTCCTTGCTTTCCAAGCCCTGCAATCATTCTTCCAGTGACCTTTCTTATGACAATAGAAGCATTCTTCTTTATCCACATGCTGCCCCGCTTTCTTTGTTGCCTTTGCTTTTCCCTTCGTATCCACTTTACTAACACCGCCCCTTGGTTTGGCGAAGGCTTTCTTCTTCTTTCCCTTGGCTTTCGCCTTGGACCTAGAAGAGGAAGATCCTCCTACAAACAAAGTGGATGTTTCCCTACCTTTCTGTAGGGTGCCCTCTGCACTCCTCAGCATGTTGAGGAGTTCTGAAAGTTCAACTTCTTTTTCTTGTAAGTTGAAGTTCAGTATAAACTGGGCGTAAGTGGAAGGAAGGGACTGGAGAATCAAGTCAGTATAGAGCTCATTCTCCAACGTGGTTCCAAGTTCCGCGAGCTCCTCAATGAAGCCAATCATCTTAAGCACGTGTTCCGCTACCGATGATCTGATGGCCAACCTTGCCGAAAATAACTTCTTCGACACTTCGTATCTTGCGATACGAGATTGCTCTCCATACAGTTCTTTTGTATGGAGAAATATGGATTCAAGGTCCATATTCTCGTGCCTCCTTTGATGTTCGTTGTCCATCGAGGCAAGTACGAGGCACTTGGCCTTCGCGCTATCAATCTCCCAGGTCTTACGGATTTCCTTATCCGCGACGCTGGAGGTGGGACTTGGGACTGGAGGAGCTTTGGTAGTAAGAAGATACCCCAGCTTGTCGTAAGTGATTGCCATTTTGACATTCCTGAGCCAATCTTTGTAGTTTGGCCCTGTCAGTATGTTTTTATCTAGAAATAACTTAAGTCCAGTCATGTCGATTGGTCGCTGCAATTAGGAGAGAGAAGAAGAAACACTCAGCATGATGCTCTTACAAGTTTAGAGTGGTTTTTAGTTTGTCTAAACAGGATGGCTCCCACTGTTTCTCAAATCCCTCCTCAAACCAAAAAGGAAGAATTAGTCAGGATCAATCTCACCGTACAATACTTGCTTAACCGTTCGGCCAGGCTGGTGTCGGTACTTCGAGGGAGGTTTTCCAACGCTTTCGCGAAGTTCCTTAATTTAAGAACCTCTTTTCCCTGGGGGCGTAGCCCCGCTAACACCTTTCTAGACACCTACTAGGTTTATAGCATTGATCGTTAAGTGAGAAATTTCCCGAGGAGTAGCATATACTCACAGTAGGATCGGGATCCAAATATCATCGCGTGACGAAACTGAAGGAATCCTACCAGAATCATCACACTCCAAATGGTATGCAACGCTAGAAGTTTCAGTACTTATGAAACTCCCGATGTGGATTTTTGCCCCATGCTCTTATGACCTTGGCGTGAGGTCAAAATTTCATAAGTCACATGTCAAGTTCTTCACATCATTATCCAGGTTAATTTGAACCCACCCGTACATACCCTTGACGTAGGCCAAAATGGCAGTACGACTGTCTCAAACCAACGCATTCTATCTATGCAACAGATAAATATCCGGCAGCTACCAATCACTATGCCTTGGCGTGAGGTCAAAATACATAGCTTGAATACTACCGAATATTTAACTGAAATGATGGAGGGCTACGGATGGTTTTGGCAAAACCGTGAACGTAGTGAACTTGATATAGTCGATGGAACGAGATAGCTTTTAAAAGGAGTGGCTCAAACTCCGCATTTTAAAAGTTTGTTTTGAAAAGAACCGAGTGGTTTTTCGAAAGTGTTCCAACGACTTTTACATGATTTATTTTCTTGCATTAGTTCTTTTAATGCGTGATATTCTTGCATTAGTTCTTTTAATGCGTCCCATCATTTTAACCTACCATTGCAGAAAACAACCAAAATATGACGTACGCTTATGCCATTCGCATTCGCCACGGGGCCCCGTCATTACCCGTTAGGTTACTTAACTAACGACAGAGCGGGGGCTGGGCTAGCGCAGCTGTAAAACATAAGCAACGCCGAAATAATATCATATATAGATATATTGCAATGATAGACATTTCAGATCACAGATGAACACATTGGATATACTAGGAACCTGCAATTCGTACGAGCCTGTAACGAAAAGCAGATTACACGGTCGCGGTGAATAGCCAATACACCACCCAAGACCCCTACGGGTGCGGCAAACTACCCGCCAAGTACCCGAAGCGAAGCAACCTTCCTCATCCCCGTGAGTAGGCCACTCGGCACTTCGGCATACCCGGTAGTTTGTGCACCCCCTCCATGGGTCTATCCTAGGAGCAAAAACAGTAAAAAGAAATTATACAATGACGGCTACAACCCCGACCCGGTTGTGCGGCCATACAAATAATTATTACATCAATTTACAAATTTACATGAATTGAAAGAAAAGAAAACTCTCGTCTCACAACCCCCGGCTATTCACCCGCGACAATCCAATGAATTCATATACACATTCCAGCAACATTACAGATCACAGATTTGTATAACCCCCACTAATCGACATATAGCGATTAGTAGACATTCAATACAAATATCACATCACAGAAAAACCCGTCAGCTTAAGTCTTTTAGAAGTTCGATCAAAAATACGGATTTATAGGCCCCAAACATAAAATTTTCGTTCTGAAAAATCTGGGCAGAAAATACATATTCCTAAAATCCCAAAACAACCCCAGAAATACACTGCACCAAAGATGGACCCCGGCCGAGTCAACTCGGCCGCGGAACCGCGGCGCTTTGAATCGATCGTGGGACCAAATTTGGTGGTTATTCTATAAAATGCCTGAGCCGATTTTTAAGATGAAATTTATCAATTTTTGAACAGAATAAAATTCGGCAGAAACTTGACAGTTTTGGGTTCGTTTTGCGACTTTTGTTTGATCGATCTTCTAGCTACTTTGCTAACATGTTAGATAGAGTTTAACTAGGCTCTGATACCACTGTAAGTCCATGCTACCTCTCCCGGTACTTTCGGGCATGCGGAATTTGGTGAAAAACAATTTTTCTAGAGGTGGTAACATGGACTCAAAACCGGATCTTTGTTAAACATCTAACTAACAACCTAACTAGGAGTTGTTAACTACTCGGTTAGGGGGTTATACCTTTCTTTCTTGAACTCCTTCTTCTTTGACTCTCGATGGTTGTCCGTATCGGCTTCACTCCGTCGTCTCCTTGCGCCGAAGATAGATCCACCTCGAAAGCTTCCACCTTTGGCTTCTTCTTCGGTCTTTGAAGAAACTAGTTCACTTGGTTTGCCAAACCTTGTGAACTAGAGTGAGTAGAGAAGAGTGTGTTGGGATTTTCTCTATGGTTCTTGGTTCTCAACACATGAGACAAGTGAACCATAGACTAAGAGAGGGAGAGCAAGAGGAAGGAGATGAGAGCTCAAGAACAAGAGAGAGAATGAGAATGATAGAATGAGAATGACTTTTCTCTCTTGGCTCTCATAATCCAAAACCATCATCACAAAAATAGCAATCAAGTATTGTGTAAAATGGTTTAAGCTACAATAGCCATACCATTTCATGCACTCATTTTGCATAAGAGAACAAGCAAGCAAAAGTCTTTGCCATGAAATGATAGCCATTGTCATCATGATGGTCAACTAGTCAAACCTAGTCAACCGGTCAACAAGTCAACAAAGTCAACCCCTCAACAACCATGTCACCACAATACTTAATTAATATTATTGTTAATCATATATCATATTCTCATTAGGGTTGAGCAAAAAGTCAATAGTCAACAGTCAACGGTCAACAACCCTAATGAGAATCCTCTGCCTCTGTCTTTCCGTCAACTGTGCAAACACACCCGCATCCGCGTTCCGAGGAACACGAATACATACTGGACAAATCCAATCCCAAAACGTACACTAGGATCTGGCTTAAACCAAAGCCCGCTAGTGTTAACTGTCCGTACACTGTACGTGCATAAGTGCACGGATGTGACCGAACCCTGTCGCAAAACCATACGACCTGTCGCAAAACCATGCGACATCTACTCTTTTGCCTAAAGGCGAATAGCTTTCTATGTGGGACTCTAAAGACTCGACACTACGCTGGCAGTGGGTTTAACCACAGACCGCAAGCGGCACTAGCTGTGCGTAACGGTCCCCAGGTAGAAGCCGACAAGAAGACTGACGAGGTGAAACCCATCTGAACTCCTACTGAGCCTGAATGTGACAATCTCCGTACAGTCCGGTCTGTTCGTCTGATACATCACATGGCGGGCCTAGGGGGGCGGTAAACGTCAGTCCCCTAATATCGGTACAAGTCGTGTCGGAGTGAAGCCCAAAACACCCTGAGATAACACTGGTAGCCTACCAATATATCTCGATTGCCCTGGCCAGGGACTACTCGTGTAATGGCTCTCCTAGACACAGCGCGATGTCAACTCCCAATACCGGGAGAGACGAATCCTGTCTAACCGTCACTGCCTCCAAGTGCTTCGGGACTGTACCCAACCACTACCTGTTTGCACGACTCCTTTGAGCCGTGGTAGGGTAGTAATCAAAGTACAGTGGGAACACACTCGAGGCGAAGTGACAGTGTCAAGTCAGCGGACTATGCTGTACTCATGTCACCTGGGAACTGATAACTGACGATAGGTATAATACCAAACGGTCAGTTCCCGACGAGTCCTGTCCAGTGTACTCGTAACCTAACGAGCACCCGTATACTATCTCCAGTACGACGTACTGATGGCTGTGGGACAGACCATCTCCCACACTGGGATGAGAAGCGCATACGCTAGTCTACTCCGGAGTATCGATGCCCTGTCTCGATAGTCCTGCGACTAGGGACCTGTATAAGGATGTGCTTATAGATTACCCAGCCCCCACTAGTGTGACTGCCATCACAACGCTGGTAATCAAGCAAAGATCCTAAGGGCTCCACTAATGTGTATAGGTGATATACTAAAATAAACACATGTACACGTTGAAGTAGAAACAAACCAAGTAGCATACTACTATATTGAGCAAGATTGTTTATACAAGGAGAATATCCCAAGCTTCCATTAAGTAATATACAAACTAGTATGATACAGTAATGGCCTCTAGGGCATATACACTAATATTATACCTAACGTCAGATAGCAGTTCCCTGGTGACATGTGTACAAGTTAGTTCATCGACCTGAGATCGTCATTTGTCTCGTGTGAGTTCCCACTGTACTTTGATTACTACCCTACCACGCTCAAAGGAGACGTGCAAACAAGTTTTAGTTGGGTACAGTCCCGAGCCACATGGAGGCAGTGAGCGGATCTGCAGGGGTTCGTCTCTCCCGGTATTGGGGGTGAGCTCGCGCTGTGTCTAGGAGAGCCAGTACATGAAAGTCCTTGGCCAAGGCAGGAGATTTACTGGTAGGTATTCCAGTATTATCTCAGGGTGTTCTTGGCTACACTCCGACACGACTTGTACCGCTTTTGGGGGTCTGACTTTTACCAACCCTCTAGGCCCGCCATGCGATGCTCATAGACGAACGGACCGGACAGTACGGATATTGTCACTGACAGGCTCAGTAGGGTGTCAGGATGAGTTCGCTCATCGACGTCCCTTTTGGTCAATAGCTGGTAGCCCGTCACGTATGGCTAATACCTCTGACGTGCTAGTGGTTAAATCCATAGCCATAGTATTGACGAGTCTTTAGAGTCCACCACACACAGTTACTCAAGTTTCGGGCGAAACGTTGTAGAGGCCGTATGGAGATATGGCAGGGTTCGATCAGATACGTGCGGTATTGCACGGATCATGATCGGACGGTTTTTACTAGCGGGCTTTGGTTTAAGCCAGATCCTAGTATTGTACAGTGTAGATTTTGTCTCTTTGCATTTGTATTCAGTAGGAATACAAATGCGGGTATGTATTTACATTCGCGGGGTTTTCCTGTAATTTATTACGGGATCAGTTTTCTGAAGTTCCAGTTTGCATTCCGTTCCGGCCAGTATTCCTTTATTCCTTCCCGGCCGGACTTTTCTGATGGAGGGGCTAATTTGCAAGTTCGCAAATTAGCAATTGTGGAGGGGTTATTTGAGATTTGAAAGATTATGATAGCATCTTTTGATTCCATTCTTTTCTTTCATCATTTCTTTCATTAAATGAGATAGGAAAGAATGAGAGTTGATGTGAGGCTTGCTTTTGGGTGTGGTCACCATTTTCCTTTCCTACACTCACCTCCCTTCTTGGTTTTGATTTTTATCATCCACCATTTTGATCATGAGAGGGCCGGCCACTTTGGGAGAGGAAGGGGGTTCATTTTTGATGAGGGAAATTTAGTCATCTCATTTTTGCATGCTACACAAATTCATCAACCTCACTCCAAAGTCCATTGCTCATTCCTCCATCACCAAGGCAACTTCACAACCCCAATTGAGACAATGGTTTCTACACTAGTCTACAGCATTCCTTGGACGCGACGGCTAGCCAACTTCGCGCCCGAGTTGCCTCGGTCCAGAGGTGGGAGCCCGTAAAAGAACCCGGCGATGTGGTGCCCGTTTCGACGAGGAGGCGAAGACCGGAGATTCCGCGAGGAGATCGGAGTAGAGGCGAAGACCGAAGGACACGGATCGCTTGGTATATCTCTCTATCCATCTTTTAGTTTGCTAGTAGTTAGGTTAATGGCCCGATCCGGGTTTCTTGTGCGCGGTGGTGCCGGTTTTCTAGTTTGGAAAGTTTTTCGTTTCCGCATTCCGGCGTCGGATTGACGGCCGGGGCGCTGCCGTGCACTTACAGTAGTGGTATCAGAGCCTCGCCATTAACCTAGTCTAGCTTGCTCTAGTATGTTTAGAACTCGATCGAACAAAAATCCCAAAAACCGTATTTTCTAGTGCACAAGTTTCTGTCGAAATTTTTTTGGCTCTAAAAATTTTTCAGTACTTTGCAGAAATAAGTGCAGGGAATTCAAAGCATTCTGGGAAAATTCGATGCTATGATTCCTCAGTACGACCGCGGAAACGCGGCCAAACCCCTGGTTTGGCCGCGGTTCCGCGGTGGGAAAGTGTTATCTTTGCACCATATTTTCACAGTAGGCTTCTGGTTAGGAAATGGGGGTTTTGGGATATTCTTTTTGGGCCCAGATTTTCTGTGAGTGCTACAGTACTGCTTGGGGCCCACTTAGGTAATTTTAATCGATCGAAAAGTTTAAACATGTTGGTTCACAGAATTTACATTATATCTGCGACCGTGAATGTCACTCGATCGGTAAATCCAGTCTATCTGCTATAGCCCTTTTAGACGGATTTGCGAACGTGACATTCACGTTGATGTTCTGTGTTGTGCTGTGATGTTGCGGATTGGTCGTGGGGGATAGCCTGGATGCAATGGTAGTACAGTTTGGTTTATTATGTACATTTGATATTGCGGGGCGAGCGTCCGACATGTGGACTGCCGTTACTGCCTGTTTGTATATTATTCTTTTGGGGCACGACCGGGTTGAGGTCGATGTACCCGTTGTATGTATATTTTACTTTCTGTACTAGGATTACCCCGCGGTGGGGTGCACGGATAGCCGGGTTCTAGAGGGCAACGGGCCCGCATCTCATGGCATTGAGACGGAGGGGGCTTCACTCTAGAATTGGCGGGCAATTCGCCGCACTCGCAGGGGGTACAGGTTGACCCAGGAGGGGTGCCCAAGTTACCGGATTTCGTGAAGTGTTGGGTGGTCCATTCACGTTGCTGAAGGGGGCTGCCTCGATTCAGGTTTTGGCGGGTAACTTGCCGCGCCCGTAGGGGTCTAGGATTTCATTGCACAGGCTATCTACACGACCAGGGGAACGTCGGGTTTCAGTAGCGGCTCTGCGAAACCCGGGGATCCCAGATATCTGTATTGTTCTGTGATGCTTATTACATTTCTGTGATGTTGCATTTTGTCACGCCTTGAGCGAATATTGTATATTGATATATATACTAGTAGATGTTGTATATGTTTTGCATCCGCACTAGTCCAGTCCCCGCTCTGTCGTTAGTTAAGTAACCTAACGGGTGATGACGGGACCCAGTGGCGAATGCGGATGGCATATACGTACATCATTATTTTCGTTCTTTATTGGTGTGATCAATTGATGGGACTGCATTGATTCGGATCAATGCAAGCTAAACAAACCTATTCTGATGTTGTTGGAACACTTTTCAAAAAGCTGTTATTGCAAGGACGTTCTCTTTTGTTTTGCTTCGTGGTATTCAGTTGGAATATCCTGCTCCTCAGTCGACGAGGCAAGGGCCAAGATCCCTTCACCGGGAGTGACCCCTTGGACAGAAGTTTACGTCAGGGCAATAACTTCACTATAGCCGATTACTTTTGCTTTGCATCGTGGTATTCAGTTGGAATATCCTGCACCTCATTCTACGGGGAAAGAGCCGAGATCCCTTCACCGGGAGTGACCTCTTTAGCAAAGGTTTTCGCCACTATATTTTTATAAAAGCTATCCGGTTCCTTCAACGATATCAAGTTCATTACGTTAAAGGTTTTTCGCCAAAAACCATTCGTAGCCCTCCGTCGTTTCAGAAAGGTAGCATATAGTATTCATGCTATGTATGTTGGCCTTCGTCAAGGCATAGTGTATTGTAGCTATTTGTTACTTTTCTGCAGCATAGATAGATGCGTTGGTTTGGGACAGTCGTACTACTATTTTGGCCTTCGTCAAGGGTATGTACGGGTGGGTTCAAATTAACCTGGACAATGACGGGTAGAACTTGACATGTGACTTATGATATGTTGGCCTTCGTCAATGTCATAAGAGCATGGGGTAAAAATCACATCGGGAGTTTCTAAAGAAACTGAAACTTGCCAGATATGCGCATACCTTCTGGAGTGTGATAACGTGAGCGGATTCCGTCATGTTATCATGCGATGATAGCTGGATCCCGATTCCCACTGATGAGTTGGTTTACTCCTCGGGTGATCCCGACTAGTTCTTCTTTCGGGTTTGGAGAAGAATTTGAGGTTACAGTGGGAGGTTTCCTGATTAGATAAAGTGATAACCATTCTGATCTAAGTTAGAGTGCACGCTGAGTGTTTCTTTTCTCTCTCTCTTTGGCAGCGACCATTGACCCGACCCTAAGACTATGACTCAGTGACCAAAATTAACCGAACCTTTTTTAAACACTAGCTTTTGGATTGTCAGAGTTGCAAACCTCATTGCCACTCCTACTTTTACCCTTTTCTCCAGGACACCCCGTATCCAGGACACCCCGTATTACTACGAACGTCCACTTCCATTGGACAAAACCATCGTATGGTTATATACGAACTCGAAGGAATTTATTCGAGGATGGTTTCTGGTTCTGGGGAAAACGAATAGGACTATTCAGTTGTCTTTTCCTTTTACCTTCTCTCAGGTTGCGAGTACTCCTTGGTTTAGGAGATAGTACACCCATTATGCTAATTGGATAGTCTTCTTCCAAACCTTAGGCTGGTGCCGAACGGTGTGGAATGAAGAAAACCAATTAGCATAACAATGGTGTACAGAAAGTATTAAGTAAAGACATTTCAAGGGATTAGTAAGAGGGCAAAGTAAACTGCGACTGCTATTCACGACCAAACCAAGTATTTCATTACCACTCCCACTTCACCTTTGTATTTCTCCAGGACACTCCGTATCACTACGAAGATCCACAGTTATTTAGATACTCCATTGTATGGTTATATACGAACTCGAAAGGAACCTGTTCCAGTTCGGGGATGGATTCTGGTTCAGGAGAAATAGGAATAAGGTTTTATTCAGTTGTCTTTTATCTTCACCTTCTCTCGGGTTGGGAGTGCTCCTAGGATTAGGACAGTACACCCATTATGCTTATTGGATAGTCTTCTTCCAAACCATAGGCTGGTGTCGAACGGTAGGGAAGGAAGAAAACCATTTAGCCTAAGAGGGTGTACAGAAGGTAATGACTAAAGACATATAAAGGGATTTGGAGAGATGGAAAAGAGATATACGGTTATAGTTGTGAATATGGATAATGGAAGAGGCATTACTAGGAATACTGGGATACCCCATCGAAACATTTCAATGTTTCAGTTTCACTGTGTACTGTTAAAAGAAAACTGATTTCCCAATTAGACACTTGCTCCAGGGTATGTATTTACCAGGTTTGATTCTCACATCTGTATGGTTTTACAGATGATGAGTGGGAGTAAGTTATTGGGAATTAGGTGATCATCCTCATTATATCGGAATTTGTTGTAATTGGTGATATTTGAGGAAGTCACCTGGGTTGTTTGCCGGACGGCAAATATTTGGTTTTGAATATCCGCTGTTATGCACCAATATCAAGTTGATGTATCTGTACGTCTATTTTATAGAGTGAGATATACCTTCTTGAAATTATGTCTAGGACATTTACCTATATCAGTGGATGGTTAGGTAAGGAGTATTGAACAGCGGTGTAATTCTTCTTAACCATAGGTACATTTTTCAACCTACGACACATAGTGAATGAGTTATTAGACTCAGGGAACTTATACAAAGTATTGTATATTGTCCAGTGTCCATGAAGACAGAGGGATTGGTACTCGTACTGTATTCTGTTTACTTATGCCTTCTCTAATTCTTAGACATGTGTTTCGTAGAAACACAGGGTCCAAGTTTTGAGAAGTTATAGGTATAAGAGTAAAGTAGAGAACCAGGTGTTGCAAGTATCGGGATTCTTCAAGGTGATCGAAGATGTAGATACTTGTGTATGGTATTCAGTTGATAGTAATGATTAAGAGAACTTGCTTCTCTTTCAGGTTACTCATAATTGGAAGCATTCCTAAGTTGAGTAATGCTGATCGGCCTCCTTCCATTTAGTTGACATGCACTAGAGACAGCTGCATGATTTGAATCTGGTTCAATTAAATCAGTGCCTCTGTTTCTGTATTGGATATAAAACAGTTCATATCTTAACGATGTTAAGATACGGGGAGTCGTCCGGCTTATGCTTAAAACCAGACTCCGGATAACTCAAGGCACGTTTCTGTAATGGTTGTTTGTGGGTTGACCCAGGCTATGGCGAGGGTTGACTTTCTACCATCAGGAAGATCAATAGTGATATTGTTCTTGACTCGCCACAGTTTTAATAAAAATGGAATTTTTTTTCAGAAAACAGTAGTGGGAGTATGGTAGAACTGGAAGTGATTCCAGAACCGCAGACGATTACTGAAAATTTGATAAGAACCTAAAGATTCAATTTGGTTTGACATTCCATTGGCCACTCCGCAGATATGGTGGGTAACCTCAGGTGCTCGAGAGGTACTTCGGTATGCTCAAGGACGGTGGCAGGGAGGTTCTTGTTTACCCAGACTTGCCAATGCTATTGTTCCAGACTGTGAGACCCGGCAGGAGGATGAGTATAGCGTCATTCTAAACTAGCTTTAGAAGTGTACGTCTATATGACTCTGCCAGAGGGTTGTCGTAGTCAGTGGAAGCAGCGGAAGCATTGGTGGACAAGTGGCTTATGTCTATTTATACACTAAAGCGGATATAGCGGAGATAGATCATCTATTTCTGATGTAACAGTCATAGGTTTGACTTCATCAGAATAGGGGATGGATCTGTTAAGAAGGTAGTAGGGTGTGATGTTCTGGTATTTGGATGACATACACAGAGTAGGAAGTGATATTCCTATACTACGATCGGTTATACTTTGGTTGTCACACAGTGTTTTCTCCACATAGGAATTGGATATTATATCAGACATTCTGGTTACTAGATCTATGGTTTTAGATCTAGATTTGGGTGGTTTCCCAATCTGGGTACTTTGACAGCATTCTAAGGGTATTTAGAATGGATGACTCTTGGCATGGTGGTGTACCTGTAGGTGATGGAGTCACCCTCTCTAAAGGTGTCTTACAGACTAAAGGGGAGAGGGATGTGCATGATTGGCAGATCACTTGCTTAGGCAATTGAGTCAATCATGAGATGTCAAGTACAACACCAGATGTTGTTTTTGCACGAGATGCAGTAAGTTGATATTAATCCAATCCTGGAGAAACGATCGGAAGCAGTTTTGGAACATAAGTTGATGTTCTAGGGAAATGATAACGGCAGCCTCCTTTAGGAGACAGTTATCATTCCAGGCTTCCAAGGTGACCTGGACGGCAGAGTGACTGTCAGAGTTATAGTTTTCCCTCTGACGAGGGGCAGTATTTTGGACAGGTGGTCCAGGTGGATACTGAGGGAAGGATGGCGCAGGATACTGATTAAGTTCAGTTAACGATACAGTCTAAGAAGTTTGGATTTGGAGTTCATTTATGAGCTAGGTCCCATCAGACATCCAGACATATTCTAAGACAGGTATTGCTCATTTCGGGAGATGGGTTTCTCCGCGAATTTGAGATAAAGAGAGACATAGAAAGAAACATCAGAGTGGATCCACTCACTGAGGCTATTCCTCGAACGCAATAGTTTCGCAAACGAGCTTTGTGAAACTGACTAGTAGAGGAGTTGGGTGTTCGGTATCACACGGGCTGTGAGTATGCGACATCGCAATAATTAGCCTTGAGTGCAAGTGGGAGATTGTTGGAGATAGTGCCCTCAGATTCAATTATTGGATCATAGGAACGTGATTGCAATGATTGAGGGAGGACCTATCCCGCTAGGACAGTCTTACTCAAGATGATAGTATGCTATTTAGTTTATCTTTATCATCGTGTACTGCTTTAGGTGACCTTTCAGGTCACTATTGCACGTTGATAGAGCCCCTAGGATTCTTGCTTGACTGCCAGAAGTATGAGGGCGATCATATACGTGGGAGCTGGGGTCTACAAGCACATCCTTAAAAGGTCCCTAGTCGAGGGAGTTTCGAGACAGGGCATCGATAATCCAGAGTAGACTAGTGTATACAGTCGAGACCCCGACGAGGGGCGGTGGCCGGTCTCACAAGCCACTGGTGTCAGTTGGTTCACCTAAGATGTATACAGGTGCTCATTAGGTAATGAGTACATCGCACAGGACTCGCCGGGAACCTGCTAGTTGGTATTATACCTGACGTCAGATAGCAGTTCCCTGGTGACATGTGTACAAGTTAGTTCATCGACCTGAGATCGTCATTTGTCTCATGTGAGTTCCCACTGTGCTTTGATTACTACCCTACCACGCTCAAAAGAGACGTGCAAACAGGTTTTAGTTGGGTACAGTCCCGAGCCACATGGAGGCAGTGAGCGAATCTGCAGGGGTTCGTCTCTCCCGGTATTGGGGGTGAGCTCGCGCTGTGTCTAGGAGAGCCAGTACATGAAAGTCCTTGGCCAAGGCAGGAGATTTACTGGTAGGTATTCCAGTAGTATCTCAGGGTGTTCTTGGCTACACTCCGACACGACTTGTACCGCTTTTGGGGGTCTGACTTTTACCAACCCCCTGGGCCCGCCATGCGATGCTCATAGACGAACGGACCGGACTGTACGGATATTGTCACTGACAGGATCAGTAGGGTGTCAGGATGAGTTCGCTCATCGACGTCCCTTTTGGTCAATAGCTGGTAGCCCGTCACGTATGGCTAATACCTCTGACGTGCTAGTAGTTAAATCCACAGCCATAGTATTGACGAGTCTTTAGAGTCCACCACACACAGTTACTCAAGTTTCGGGCGAAACGCTGTAGAGGCCGTATGGAGATATGGCAGGGTTCGATCAGATACGTGCGGTATTGCACGGATCATGATCGGACGGTTTTTACTAGCGGGCTTTGGTTTAAGCCGGATCCTAGTATTGTACAGTGTAGATTTTGTCTCTTTGCATTTGTATTCAGTGGGAATACAAATGCGGGTATGTATTTACATTCGCGGGGTTTTCCTGTAATTTATTACGGGATCAGTTTTCTGAAGTTGCCAGTTTGCATTCCGTTCCGGCCAGTATTCCTTTGTTCCTTCCCGGCCGGACTTTTCTGATGGAGGGGCTAATTTGCAAGTTCGCAAATTAGCAATTGTGGAGGGGTTATTTGAGATTTGAAAGATTATGATAGCATCTTTTGATTCCATTCTTTTCTTTCATCATTTCTTGCATTAAATGAGATAGGAAAAAATGAGAGTTGATGTGAGGCTAGCTTTTGGGTGTGATCACCATTTTCTTTTCCTACACTCACCTCCCTTCTTAGTTTTGATTTTTATCCTCCACCATTTTGATCATGAGAGGGCCGGCCACTTTGGGAGAGGAAGGGGGTTCATTTTTTATGAGGGAAATTTGGTCATCTCATTTTTGCATGCTACACAAATTCATCAACCTCACTCCAAAGTCCATTGCTCATTCCTCCATCACCAAGGCAACTTCACAACCCCAATTGAGACAATGGTTTCTACACTAGTATACAGCATTCCTTGGACGCGTCGGCTAGCCAACTTCGCGCCCGAGTTGCCTCGGTCCAGAGGTGGGAACCCATAAAAGAACCCGGCGATGTGGTGCCCGTTTCGACGAGGAGGCGACGACCGGAGATTCCGCGAGGAGATCGGAGTAGAGGCGAAGACCGAAGGACACGGATCGCTTGGTATATCTCTCTACCCATATTTTAGTTTGCTAGTAGTTAGGTTAATGGCTCGATCCGGGTTTCTAGTGCACGGTGGTGCCGATTTTCTAGTTTGAAAAATTTTTCGTTTCCGCATTCCGGCGTCGGATTGACGGCCGGGGCGCTGCTGTGCACTTACATGCGCATACCTTCTGGAGTGTGGTAACTTGAGTGGATTCCATCAAGTTATCATGAGATGATAGTTGGATCCCGATACCCACTGATGAGTTGGTTTAATCCTCGGGTGATCCTGACTAATTCTTCTTTCAGTTTTGGAGGAGAATTTGAGGATATAGTGGGAGACATCCTGATTAGATAAATTGATTAACCATTCTGATCTAGGTTAGAGTGCACGCTGAGTGTTTTATTTCTCTCTCTTTGGCAGCGACCATGGCCCGACCCTAGACTATAACTCAGTGACCAAGTTAACCAAACTTTCTTAAAACACTGGCCTTTGGATTGTCAGGGTTGCATACTTCATTGCCACTCCTACTTTTACCCTTTACTTTTCTCCAGAACACCCCGTATCACTATGAACATCCACTTCCATTGGATAAATCCATCATATAGTTACATACGAACTCGAAGGAACTTATTCGAGGATGGATTCTGGTTCATGAGAAAATGAATAGGACTATTCGGTTGTCTTTTCCTTTTACCTTCTCTTAGGTTGTGAGGGCTTCTAGGATTAGGAGAGGGTACACCTATTGTGCTTATTGGATAGTCTTCTTCCAAACCATAGGCAGGTGCCGAAAGGTAGGGAATGAAGAAAACCAATTAGCCTAAGTGGGGTGTACAGAAGGTCATAAGTAAAGACAAATAAAGGGATTAGAAATAGGGCAAAGTAAATTGCGACTGCTGTCATTCACGACCAAACTGCGTATTTCATCGCCACTCCTACTTCACCTTTGTATTTCTCCAGAACACCCAGTATAACTACGAAGATTCGCATTTATAGGATAATCCATCTTATGGTTATATACGAACTCGAAGGAACTTATTCCAGTTCGAGGATGGATTCTGGGTCAGGAGAAATAGGAATAAGGTTTATTCAGTTGTCTTTTATCATCACATTCTCTCAGGTTGCGAGTACTCGTAGGATTAGGAAAGTACACCTATTATGCTTATTGGATAGTCTTCTTCCAAACCATAGGCTGGTGCCGAACGGTAGGGAAGGAAGAAAACCATTTAGCCTAACGATGGTGTACAGAAGGTAATGAGTAAAGACAAATAAAGGGATTTGGAGAGATGGCAACGAAATATACGGTTACAGTCATGAATCTGGATAATGGATGAGGCATTACTAGGAATACCCGGATACCCATTCGAAACATTTTCATGTTTCAGTTTCACTATGCGTTGTTAATAGAAAACTAATTCCCAATTAGATCCTTACTACAGGGTATGTATTTACCAGGTTTGATTCTCATATCTGGATGGTTTTACAGATGATGAGTGGGAGTAAGTTATTGGGAATTAGGTGATTATCCTCATTATATCGGAATTCGTTGTAATTGGTGATATTTGAGGAAATCGCCTGGGGTTTTGCCAGACGGTAAATATTTGGTTTTGAATATCCGTTGTTATGCACTAATTTCAAACTGATATATCTGTACGTTTATTTTATAAAGTGAGATATAGGTTTTTGAAATTATGTCCATGACATTTACTTATATCAGTTGATGGTTAGGTAAGGAGCATTAAACAGTGGTGTAATTCTTCATAACCATAGTACAGTTTTCAAGCTACGACGCACAGGGTTTGAGTTATTCAACTCAGGGGACTTATACAAAGTATTGTATGTTGTCCAGTGTCCATTAGGACAAAGGGGTTGTTCCCCGTACTATATTCTGTTTACTTGTGACTTCTCAAGTTTTAGACAAGTGTTTCGTAGAAATACAAGGTCCAAGTTTTGAGAAGTTATAGGTACAAGAATAAAGTAGAGAACCATGTGTTGCAAGTATCGGGATTCTTCAAGGTGATCGAAGATGTAGATACTTGTGTTTGGTATTCAGTTGATAGTAATGGTTTTGAGAACTTGTTTCTCATTCAGGTTACTCATATTTGGATGCACTCCTAAGTTGAGTAATGCTGATCGGCCTCTCTCCATTTAGATGACATGCACTGGAGACAGCTACATGATTTGAATTTGGTTCCAATTAAATCAGTGCCTTTGTTTCTATATTGTATATAGAATGGTTCATATCTTAACGATGTTAAGGTATTTGGAGTTGTCCGGCTTATGATTAAAACCAGACTCTGGATAACTCAAGGCACATTTCTAAAATGGCAGTTTGTGGGTTAACCCAGGCTATGACGAGGGTTAATTTTCTACCTTCTGGAAGATTAATAGTGGTATTGTTCTTGACTCGCCACAGTTTTAGTAAAATGGACTTTTTCAGAAAAACAGTAGTGGGAGTATGGTAGAACTGGAAGAGATTCCAGAACCACAAACGATTACTGAAAATTTAATAGAACCTAAAGATTCAATCGGGATTGATTCCATTAGCCACTCCACAGATATGGTGGGTAACCTCAGCCACCCGAGAGGTACTTCGGTATCCTTAAGGACGGTGACAGGGAGGTTCTTGTTTACCCAAACTTGACACTACTATTGTTTCCAGACTATGAGACCCGGCAGGAGGATGAGTATAAAGTCGTTCTAATCTAGCTTTAGAAGTGCACGTGTATATGACTCTGCTAGAGGGTTGTTGTAGTCAGTGGGAGCAGCGAAAGCATAGTGGACAAGTAGATTGTGTATATTTATAGACTAAAGTAGATATAGCGAAGATAGATCATCTATTTTTTATGTGACAGTCATAGGTTTTTGACTTCATCAGATTAGGAGATGGATCTGTTAAGAAGGTAGTAGGGTGTGATGTCCTGGTATTTGGATGACATGCACGTTGTAGGAAGTAAAATTCATATACTACGATCAGTTATACTGTGGTTGCCACACAGTAGTTTCTCCGCATAGGATTTGGATATTATATCAGACATTCTGGTTACTAGATCTATGGTTTTAGATCTAGATTTGGGTAGTTTTCCGATCCGGGTACATAGACAACATTCTAAAGGTATTTTAGAATAGACGACTCCTGGCATGGTAGTGTACCTGCAAGTGATGGAGTCACCCTCTCTAAAGGTGTCTTATAGAATAAAGAGGAGAGGGATGTGCATGATTGGCATATCACTTGCTTAGGCAATTGAGTCAATCATGAGATGTCAAGTACCACACCAGATGTTGTTTTTGCACTAGATGCAATAAGTTGATATATTAATCCAATCCTGGAGAAACGTTCGAAAGCAGCTTATGAACATAAGTAGATGTTCTAGGTATTTGATAACGGCAGCCTCCTTCGGGAGACGGTTATCATTCCAGGTTTCCAAGGTGACCTGGATGACAGAGTGACTGTCAGAGTTATAGTTTTCCTTCTGACGAGGGCAGTAGTTTGGACAGGTGGTCCAAGCGGATACTGAAGGAGGCATGGCGCAGGATACTGATTAAATTCAGTTGACGATACAGTCTAAGAAGTTTGCTGGATTTGAAGTTCATTTATGAACTAGGTCCAATCAGATATCCAGACATATTCTAAGACGAGTATTGCTCATTTCGGGAGATGGCTTTCTCCGCGAACTTGAGTTAAAGAAAGACATAGAAAGAAACATCAGAGCGGATCCACTCACTGTGGCTATTTCTCGAACGCAATAGTTTTACAAACGAGCTTTGTGAAACTGATTAGTAGAGAAGTTAGGTGTTCGGTATCACACGGGCTGTGAATATGCGACACCGCAATAATTAGCCTTAAGTGCAAGTGGGAGATTGTTGGCTATAGTGCCCTCAAGTCAATTATTGGATCATAGGCACATGATTATAATGATTGAGGGAGGACTTATACCGGTAGAACAGTCTTACTCGAGATGTTAGTATGCTATCTGGTTTGTCTTTATCATCGTGTACATGCTTCAGGTGACACTACACTTCACTATTACATGTTGATAGAGCCCATAGGATTCTTTCTTGACTTCCAGCAGTATGATGGAAATCATATACGTGAGAGTTGGGTAGTCTATAAGCACATCCTTAAAGTGTCCCTAGTCGTGGGAGTTTCGAGACAGGACATCGATACTCCATGAGTAGACTAGTGTATACGTATCGAGACCTCGACGAGGGGCGGTGGCCAGTTTTACAAGCCATTGGTGTCAGTTGGATCACCTAAGATAGTATACAGGTGCTCATTGGGTTATGAGTACACTGGACGGACTCGCCGGGAACATGCTAGTTGGTATTATACCTATTGTCAGATAACAGTTCCCAGGTGACATATGTACAGGTTAGTCTATCGACCTGAGATCGTCATTTGTCTCGTGTGAATTCCCACTATGCTTTGATTACTACCCTACCACGGCTCAGAGGAGTCGTGCAAACAGGTTTTAGTTGGGTACAGTCTTGAGCCATATGGAGGCAGTGAGCGGATCGTCAGGGGTTTCGTCTCTCCCGGTATTGGGGTAGAGGTCGCAGTTTGCACAGATGGCCATCACCAGAAATCCTTGGCCAGGGTAGTCGAGAATTACCGATCTAGGATCGGTAGTTTCTCTGGTGGTGATGGGCTTCATACCGACACTAAATATCGCGTTATTTGGGGTCTGGCTTTATTCACCCCCTAGACCCGATATGCGATACTCATAGACGAATGGACCGAACTGTACGGATATTGTCACTGTCAGGCTCGGTAGGGTTTCTGGATGAGTTCGTTCGTCGGCCTCCCTTTCGCTCAATACCTGGGTAGCCGTTACGTACAGCTAGTGCCACTGACAGCTTGTGGTTAAACCCACTGCCAGCGTATTGATGAGTCTTTAGAGTCCCACTGTAATACCCCAGGTATTATCTGGTATACCCATATATACCTGATTAGCATGGGGACCTACTTTAAAACAATGGGGAATCTTCGGAATACATTCCGAAAGAGGACAGATCTATACTATAAATGGAATGATACCACACTTTAATACAGAGGCGCCTTTTGGATGAATCGGAAGTCCGGAGTTTGAAAAACTCCGTAGTTAAGCGTGCTTGAGCCAGAGAAATTCTAGGATGGGTGACCTACTGGGAAGTAGCCCTGGGTTCATTCAAAGGGACAAAACCGGGCGGCTTCGGCCAGAGCGGACAATACCATTTGTGTTTGGGGGTAGGTCGTGACAAATATGGTATCAGAGCCGGTTCCTCTATAGTAGGTGTGTGGTTCGAGGACAAACCATTGTTCTAAGTGGGGAAGAATGTAATACCCCAGGTATTATCCGGTATACCCATATATACCTTATAAGCATGGGGACCTACTTTAAAACAATGGGGAATCTTCGGAATACATTCCGAAAGAGGACGGATCTGTACTATAAATGGAATGATACCACACTTTAATACAGAGGCGCCTTTTGGATGAATCGGAAGTCCGGAGTTTGAAAAACTCCGTAGTTAAGCGTGCTTGAGCAAGAGAAATTCTTGGATGGGTGACCTACTGGGAAATAGCCCCGGGTTCATTCAAAGGGACAAAACCGGGCGGCTTCGGCCAGAGCGGACAATACCATCTGTGTTTGGGGGTGGGTCGTGACACCCACATAGTGGGTTTCCCTAGTTTGGGAGAAACGTTGTAGAGGCCGTATGGTTTTATGGTAGGGTTCGATCATATACGTGCACTTGTGCACGGATCATGATCGGACGGATCATACTAGTGGGCTTTGGTTTAAGCCGGATCCTAGTATTAGATTGGTTGGATTACTTTCGTCTCGTAGTATTCGTATTCAGTCGGAATACGGATGCGGGTATGTATATACGGATGTGGGGTATTCTTGTAATTCGTTTCAAGATAACTTTAGTTGATGCCATTTCTTTTTGGATTAAACATTTTGGTTAAATGTTTAATATTGCATATGTGTAAAGTGTGAGGGCAGGTTTTGGCTTGTTGCATTAATGAGGCATGGACCATGCTTGTAAGTCTATGATGCATACCCCACTTGTCGCGGGGAGGCGGAATACTTTAAAAACGTTTTTCTTGCACCAAAAGAAACTTGTTTTAGCTTTGCATCATGAACTTGTTCCACTTTAGGATCTTGTTTAAACCTTAGCTAACAAAAACCTAGACTAAGAGAGAGAACTAACTACTAAGTAAAAGAGTTATACCCTCGTTCCTAGTCCTTCGGGTCTTCAAGTTTCTCCTTGCTCCTTGGTTCAACCTTCTTGTTGATCTCCTTTCTTGTGCTTCTTCTAGATCCTTGAAGAGTTCGCTTGCCGGTCTCCTTTGCGTCAAAGATGGATCCACCCGAGGGCTATGGTCAAGCTCCAACCTCAAAAAGATACCTTAGTGATCTAACTTGCTAAGAGAGAAGACTAAGTTGATGTAGAGAGAAAGTGTATTGGACTATTTGATCTCAAAGCCCATTGTTTTGCAACACATGCAAGTGTATGAGCTTGAGGAAGAAGGAGAGAAGAAAACCAAGGAGAGAGAAAGCTTTTGTGATGATAATCATAGAAATGAGATGAAAGAATGGCTAAGTATTGAGGCAATAATTCATCCATGGAATTAAATAATCACACAAATTACAACCTTACTTGAATAGTAGATCTAAAGTGAATAAACAAATACTTAGCCATGCTTTCAACCTATGCCTCAAAAATCTCCTCATTTCCACCTCATTAATCCTTTATGAAAAAAGAATAAAACAATAATGATGTGTCTCCTTCTAGAAGGTCATTCTTGTGAATTTACAAGAATACCCTTTTCCGTATTTTCATACCCGT
The DNA here is from genome assembly GCA_030015575.1 of Agapanthus africanus. Lineage (NCBI taxonomy): Eukaryota > Viridiplantae > Streptophyta > Magnoliopsida > Asparagales > Amaryllidaceae > Agapanthus > Agapanthus africanus. Next base: position 318,744,842 of record JASDDO010000010.1, read on the forward strand.
ATCTGTATTCCGAAAAATACGGATACACTGAGATCATTATAATCCAATACTACAATACTAGTATCCGGCTTAAACCAAAGCCCACTAGTATTATCCGTCCGATCGTCATTCGAGTAGCCAGTACACGAATGCGATCGAAACCCTGCCGTAAGACCATACGGCGTCTACATCGTCTCTCTTGATCCAGGGATACCCTCTGTGTGGGACTCTAAAAACTCGACAGTACGCTGGTAGTGGGTTTAACCACAAGTCCGTCAGTGGCACTAGCTTTACATAACGGCAACCCAGGTACGTGTCGAAAAGGAGGCCGATGAGCGAACTCGTCCGTAACCCCTACTGAGCCTGTCCGTGACAATATCCGTGCAGTCCGGTCTGTTTGTCTGAAAGTATCGCATGTAAGGTCTAGGGTGGTGGAAAATGTCAGACCCCTAATAACCGTACAAGTCGTGTCAGGTTGGCTCAAGACCATCTGAGAATCTACTGATCCGTCCACCAGTAATTCTCAATCAGCCCTGGCCAGGGACTTATAGTAATGACCAACCAATCACAGTGCGATATCAACTCGCTATACCGGGAGAGACGAATCCCTAACGGTCGCTCACTGCCTCCATGTGGCTTGGGACTGTACCCAACTAAAACCTGTTTGCACGACTCCTTTGGGCCGTGGTAGGGTAGTAATCAAAGCACAGTGGGAACTCACACGAGACAAATGACGACCTCAAGTCGACAGACTATCTGCACACATGTCACCTGAGAACTGCTATCTGACACTAGGTATAATACCATCTAGTCAGTTCTCGGCGAGTCCTGTCCGGTGTACTCACACCTAGTGAGCATCTGTATACAATCTTAGGTGCACATCACCAATGGTTGCGGGACCAATCCATCGCCCCTCGTCAGGGTCTAGATATGTATACACTAGTCTACTATAGAGCATCGATGCCCAGTCTCGATGCTCCTGTGACTAGGGACACTTTAAGGATGTGCCTATTGACCATCCAGCTCCCACAAGTATGACTGTCATCACAACGCTGGTAGTCAGGCGAACACCCTACGGGCTTTATCAACATGTATAATATATGAAATACAAAGTAAAATATATCACATGTTAAGATAAAGACAAATCAAATAGCGTACAATCATATCAAGCAAGATCGTCATGTACATACATATCCCTAGCATCCTATACAATGAAGGCCTCTAGGGCATATATATCCAACAATCTCCCACTTGCACTAAAGCCTGTAATTGGCGCAATGAGTACCCACTGTCTGCACTAGATCCAATTGATGGCGTACCGCATGCCCAACATCTCAAACAGCCTCTTGAACTGGACTTGAGGGATGGCCTTAGTGAATGGATCTGCCGTGTTTTCTTTTGTGTCCACTCTCCGCGCCTAGATCTCCCGGTGATCCACGATCTCCCTGATCAGGTGATACCGCCTCAAGATATTCCTGGATTTCTGATGGGACCTTGGTTCCTTCGCTAATGCTACAGCCCTATTGTTATCACAATATAAAGGTATTAGATTGGCAATGGACGGAACCACCTGAAGTTCAGAGATGAACTTCTTCATCCAGACAGCCTCTTTTGCGGCATCGTTAGCAGCTATATACTCAGCCTCCATAGTTGAGTCTGCGACGGTATCCTGTTTAGAACTCCTCCAACTTACCGCCCCTCCATTGAGGGTAAACACAAAACCCGAAACGGATTTAGAGTCATCTTTGTCACTTTAGAAGCTGGAGTCAGTAAAAGCCTCGACCTGGAAGTCCTCATTACCGTAAACCAAGAACATCTCCTTAGTCCTTCTCAAGTACTTGAGAATGTTCTTTACCTCTATCCAATGCTTCTCACCTGGGTCAGACTATACCTGCTTACCACACTAAGTGCGTAAGCTACATCTGGTCTGGTATATAACATCGCATACATTATAGATCCTTCTGCCGAAGCGTAGGGTATAATGCCCATGCGAGCCCTCTCTTCATCAGTCTTTGGAGACATCTCTTTGGAGAGGGTGATCCCGTGACAAGCGGGTAAGTTACCACGCTTGGAATCTTCCATACTAAATCTCTTTAGTATAGTGTCAATATACCTGGACTGTGAAAGTCCCAACATCCTTTTGGATCTATTACGATAGATCTTAATGCCCAGAATGTAGGATGCATCCCCCAAGTCTTTCATGGAGAATTTCTGTGACAAGAAGAGATTTACTGATTGTAGCATAGGGACATCATTCCCTATCAGTAGTATGTCGTCGACGTACAAAACGAGGAAGACTACTGCTCCTTCTACAATCTTCCTATAAATGCATGGTTCATCTACATTTTTGATAAAGTCAAATTCTTTGACCGTCTCATCAAAGCAGATGGTCCAACTCCGCGATGCTTACTTCAATCCATAAATGGATTTAAGCAAGTTGCACACTTTTCCGCTGCTCCCACTGTCTAAGAAACCTCCTGGTTGATCCATGTAAACACTCTCTTCTAAATGTCCATTTAGAAAAGCTGTTTTTACGTCCATATGCCAGATTTCATAGACATGGAAGGCAGCAATGGCATGCAGGATCCGAATGGATTTAAGCATAGCTACTGGGGAAAAGGTTTCATCATAGTCCAATCCTGGTCTTTGACGAAAACCTTTTGCAACGAGTCTAGCTTTGTAGGTTTCCACTTGTCCAAATGCACCAATCTTCTTTTTGAAGATCCATTTGCATCCAACTGGTTTTACCCCAGGAGGAGCAACATCTAAAGTCCACACTTTATTGGTGTACATGAATTCCATTTCGGATCTCATAGAATCCAGCCACTTCACCGAGTCTTTACTCGTGATAGCCTGCTGAAAATTAGTAGGCTCATTATCATCGATGATGCAATCCTCTCGATCCCTATCTACAAGAAACCCATAGAATCTTTTAGGAGGACGAGAAATCCTACCAGATCTGGGGAGCGGCGTTGGTTCATCGGGCTCTATTGAAACCTGAGGTTCTACTAAGTCCTCGGCAGTAGTTTGAGGTTCTGGAATTTCTTCCAGCTCTACCGCGCTCCCACTAATTTCTTTTGCAAGAAATTCGCTCTCTAAGAAGACAATGTGGCGAGCGATAAACACCTTTTGTTCTTCAATGTGGTAGACAATGTATCCTCTTGAATGCTTGGGGTATCCTACAACTTGCACAAAACCGATCGTGCCTCGAGCTTGTCCGGGTTATGCTTTTTAACAAACGCTGGACACCCCCATATCTTGATATACTTAAGACATGGTCTCTTCCCGCTCCACATTTCATATGGAGTGGTAGGAACAGACTTAGTCGAACTCTATTCAATAGGTATGCAGCTGATTCTAGCGCAAAACTCCAGAAGGAAAGTGGCAACTCAGCACTACTCATCATTGAACGCACCATGTCCAGTAGAGTGCGATTCCTTCTTTCTGATACACCATTATGCTGAGGTGTATATGGTGGAGTAAGCTGAGAGAGAATTCTATTCTCTTTTAAGCATTCAAGGAAACTGGTACTTAAGTATTCTCCACCTCGATCAGATCGAAGTGTCTTGATGCTTTTACCAGTCTGTTTCTCCACTTCATTTTTATACTCCTTAAACTTCTCAAAGACCTCGGATATATGCTTCATTAAAAACACATGTCCATACCTCGAGAAATCATCAGTAAAAGTGATGAAGTAGGAGTGACCGCTTCGTGCATGTCTAGACATCGGACCACATACATCGCTGTGTACAAGTCCAAAGAGTTCCGTGGCTCTTTCTCCGTGTCCGGTGAACAGAGATTTGGTCATCTTTCCTTGGATACATGATTGACAAGTTGCATACGATGAATATTCAAACGGATCTAAATATCCATCTTTATGTAACTTAGTCATCTTGTTTCATTTATATGACCAAGTCTACAATGTCATAGGAAGGCTTGGTTTGAATCTGGAGCCTTCCTTTTAAGCGTGTTTTGAATATTGAAAACTTGAGGTTGATTAAGTATGTATATGTCATTTTCCAGTGTGACAAACCCAATCATTTCTTGATTTAGGAGAATGTTCATGACATTTCTTTCAAGTGCAAAATTATATCCTTCATTAGATAACAAAGCTACTGATATAATATTACACAACATACTGGGAATACAAAAACAGCTGTACAACACCAAAATGTGCCCACTAGTCAACAGCATCTACGTTCATTCCATTGCCCATCCGGAGGGTCATATCACCAGTCTTCAGTGCTCTACGGTTTCTCAGAGCCTGCAAAGAATTACAGATGTGAGAACCAGAACCGGTATCAAATACCCATGATGTTGTAAGGTTTACCTAGCACCCTATGTAGAGTTTGGAAGCATCACATGTCACAAAGTTCAAATTTTTATGGTGCTATGTAAGCATACAAAGGATCTATCCTAGAATATTAGGGTTTCTATACATAACAAGTAGCAAAGACTAGGGTTTTGAGAGTACAACCTTTGTAGCTCCCTTTTGCTAGACTCCTTAGCTACTTGAGAGTTGGAGGAAGGTTCTCTTGAAGTCTTCTAGTGTCCACGACGATCCACCCGAAGCTCCTAGTCCAAGCTTGCAACTTCACTTTTCAAGAGGAGAAATGAAGAGAACACTCTAAACAAGTGGGCTAAACTTGTGTAGAATGATGTTGTGGTTCTAATTCTCACTTCAAAAACCTTTCTTGATGTGTATTTTGCTCACTTTATGTTGGAGATAGTGCCCTCATAGTCAATTATTGGATCGCAGGTACGTGATTGCAATGATTGCGGAGGACCTATCCCGGTAGGACAGTCTTACTCGAAATGATAGTATGCTATCTGGTTTGCCTTTATCAGTCGTGTACATGTTCAGGTGACTGATTGCATGTTACACTTTGATAGAGCCCTTAGGATCTTGCTTTACTACCAACAGTTGATGGCGATCATATACGTGAGAGTTGGGTAGTTTATATGCATATCCTTAATTGTGGTCCCTAGTCGTGGGAGTTTCGAGACAGGGCATCGATACTCCGGAGTAGACTAGTGTGTACAGTCGAGACCCCGACGAGGGGCGGTGGCCGGTCTCACAAGCCACTGGTATCAGTTGGATCACCTAAGATGTATACAGGTGCTCATTGGGTTATGAGTACACCGGACAGGACTCGCCGGGAATCTGCTAGTTAGTATTATATCTACCGTCAGATAGCAGTTCCCTGGTGACATGTGTACAGGTTAGTTCATCGACCTGAGGTCGTCATTTGTCTCGTGTGAGTTCCCACTGTGCTTTGATTTCTACCCTACCACGGCTCAAAGGAGTCGTGCAAACAGGTAGCTTTTGGGTACAGTCCCGAGCCATATGGAGGCACGTGAGCGGATCGGCAGGGGATTCGTCTCTCCCGGTATTGGGGGCGAGATCGTGCTGTGTCTAGGAGAGCCATTACACAAATCCATGGCCATGGTAGGAGATTTACTGGTAGGTACTCCAGTAGTATCTCAGGGTGTATTTGGGCTTCACTCCGACACGACTTATACTGCTATTGGGGGTCTGACGTTGCTAGCCCCCTAGGCAGATATGCGATACTCATTGACGAACGGACCGGACTGTATATACATTGTCACTGTTAGGCTCAGTAGGGTTTTCGGAGGAGTTCGCTCATCGGTCTCCCTTGAGTTCGCTCCTCGGCCACCCTTGAGGTCAGTCCATGGGCAGCCGTTACGCATAGCTAGTGCCGCTGACGGTTTGTGGTTAAACCCACTGCCAGGGTGCTGACGAGTCATTAGAGTCCCCCACAGACAGTTTCCCAAGTTCGGGCGAAACGTTGTAGAGGCCGTATGGTTTTATGGCAGGGTTCGGAAAATGCACGTGCGTTTACGCACGTGTCAGTTTTCGGGCAGATGATACTGGTCGGCTTTGGTTTAAGCCGGATCCGAGTATTATATTGAGTAGGTATAATATCTTTGTCTCAGTTGCATTTATATTCGGTCGTAATACAAATGCGGGTATATTTATACAGTTTCGGGGTTGTCCTGAAATTCGTTTCAGGATCACTGTTGGAAGTTGCCAGTTTCCAGTTTTCTATCAGCCGTCTTTTAACATTCTGTTAAAGACGGATTTAGCTTTTCTTCAGATAAGGTGAGTCATCATTCTAGAAGCTTCTAGAAGTGATGATGAGGCATATGACTCATTAGTGCATTAATGGTTTCATTAATGGCTAGATGAGGTGTTTATATGAATCACCATTTGCTTTAATGTGTTTTGGATTGGTTAAGATATTTATTCATAATATCTTTTGCTTGTGGTCACCCCCCCTCTCCTACGGTCACCTCCCTCTTCACTATAAGAGGCCGGCCCCTCTCTCACACTCTCACTTGAGTTTTCATTGCTAGAAAATATTATGATAGGTTTTATCGGTGTATGGAATTTCACAGTTCATTTCATTCCATCACCCGATTTCCACGGAAACTTCATTAACCGATCGTCCACGGATTTGGACGAAGTGAGACAAAGTCATCTACTCATTCTCTACATCATTCTTGGTCGTCTCTTTTAGCAAACTTGACGATCGAGTTGCCTCGAGTCAGAGGCGGGAGCCCGTTTAAAGAACCGATCATGTGGTGCCACCTCGACGAGGAGATCAGAGATCGACGAGATCGGAGCAGCCGCAACGGAGCGTGGGATGATGGTTGAAGAACGAAGGACTCGGATCGTTCGGTATAACCATTCTACACTCTTTACAGTTTGTTAGTTTAGCAATAATGGCAGATCCGGATTAAAGTATACGATAGCGCCAGTTAAAAAGTTTTTATTCCGCATTTGGCGTCTGTAGACTGCCGGGGCGCTAGCGTAGACTTACAGTGGTATCAGAGCCTCACCATTTTGCTATACTAACTTGTGCTAACGCGTTTAAAACATCGATCCGACCGAAAATCGAAAAACACAAAATCCATGCCCGACAGTTTCTGTTGATTTTAAACGGTCTCAAAAATTATTTCTGGATGTCTTAAAAATCAGAGCAGGGTTTTCTAAGAACTACGACGAAATTGGGGTCGTGATCCCTCCAAGCTGCCGCGGAAGAGCGGCCAAACCCATGGTTTGGCCGCGCAACCGCGGCCACGTGGGGAGCACGTGCTCCCAAATTTTGTCAGTGTGTTCAGTGTTGGATTTTGTGGTTTTTGGAATATATAGTTTTGACCCAGATTTTGTTACTGTTCACCAGTAAGCAGTGGGGCCCACTTTTTGAAATTTGGTCTTTGGTCGATCGAAATTTAAACACGTTAGTTTACAGTGCTTACATTATATCTCCGACCGGGAATGTCATTTGATCGGTAAACCGCGTTTAATTGCTATAGTTCTTTTAGACGGGTTTGCGAACGTGACATTCGCGTTGATGTTCTGTGTTGTGCTGTGATGTTGCGGATTTGTCGTGGTGGATAGCAGTGTGCAATGGTAGTACAGTTTGAGTTTATTTGTACATTTGATATTGCAGGGCGAGCGTCCAACTTGTGGACAGCCGTCACTGCCTGTTGTATAATATTCTTTTTGGGGCACGACCAGGTTGCGGTCGATGTACCTATTGTACTATTTTTCATTACTGTACTAGGTTTTACCCCGCGACGGAGTGCACGGATAGCCGGGTTCGGGAAAGCAACGGGTCCGCATCTCATGGCTTTGAGAGGCAGAGGGACCCCACTTCAGAATTGGCAGACTATTCGCCGCACTCGTAGGGGGTACAGGTTGACCCAAGGAGGGGTGCTCAATTTACCGGATTCCGTGAAGTGCCGGGTGTTCCATTCACTATGCTGTGGGGGACTGCCTCGCTTCAGGTTTTGGCGGGTAACTTGCCGCACCCGTAGGGGTCTAGGTTTCATTGCACAGGCTATCCACACGACAGGGGAACGTCGGGTTTCAGCAGCGGCTCTGTGAAACTCGGGGATCCCGGATTATCTGTATTGTTCTGTGATGCTTATTACTTTTCTGTAATGTTGCATACTATCACGCCTGGAGCGATTATGTATATTGGTTTATATACTATTAGATGTTGTATATGTTTTACACCCGCGCTAGTCCAGCCCCCGCTCTGTCGTTAGTTAAGTAACCTAACGAGTGATGACAGGACCCAGTGACGAATGCGGATGGCATATACGTACATGTTATTTTCGTTCTTTTCTGGTGTGATAATTGATGGGACTGCGTTGATTCTGATCAACGCAAAGTAAAACAAACCTGTTTGAGTTGTTGGAACAATTTTAAAAGTGTTGTTACAAAGACGTTTCCTTTTGTTATGCATAGTGGTATTCAGTGGAATATCCTGCACCTCATTCGACGGGGCAAGGGCCGATATCCCTTCACCGGGACTGATCCCTTGGGCAGAAGTTTGCGTCAGCGTAATAATTTTACTATAGTCGATTACAAGTTGCTTTGCATAGCGGTATTCAGTGGAGTATCATGCACCTCATTCCACGAGGAAAGAGCCGAGATCCCTTTACCGGGAGTGACCTCTTTAGCAAAAGGTTTTCGCCACTATATTTTAAAAAGCTATCAGGTTCCTTCAGCGATATCAAGTTCACTACGCTAAAGGTTTTTCGCCAAAAACCAGCCGTAGCCCTCCGTCATTTCATATGGATGGTCAGTAGTATTCAAGCTATGTTGGTCTAGCCCTTAGCTAGGACATAGTGATGTAAGTGCACGGCGGCACCCCGGCCGTCAATCCGACGGCCAAACGCGGAAACGGTGATGAACTTTAATTTTTGCGGACTTGGCAAAACGGCACCACCGCGCACTAAAACCGGATCGGGCCATTAAACTAAATCTAGCTAACTACAAAGAGAAGGGGAAGAGATATACCGACGATCCAAGTCCTCCGGTCTTCATCTCCACTCCGATCTCCTCGCGGGATCTCCGTCCGTCTCCTCCTCGTCGGAAAGGGCACCACGAAGCCGGATACTTTTACGGGCTCCCACCTCAATACCGAGGCAACTCGCGCATGAAGCCGGCAACTCGACATGCTCAAGATATGCTGTAGGAAGTGTAGTGTAGAATCATAGCTCACTTTGGGGTTGGTTGCCATAGATGGAGGAATCGGATTAGGAAAAATGGTACTTTCATTTTTCCAAAACAAGAAGAAGAAGGAGATGAAGAATTCCTCCCAAAACTAAGATGAACTCTCTCATTCTTTTTCTTTCTCTCTTTTCTTTTTCTTCTTTCTTTCTTTCTACCATTTTTCATCAAGTGAGAAGAATAAGGTGGAGGAATGAATATCAAGCATAACCATAGAAGGAAGGTGAGTGTAGGAAAAGTAGAAAGGTGACTATATCCTAAACATCATCATAACAATCTTTCTTATCAACCTCAAATCCTTTCTAATCTCATTAATACAAATCAAGTGATGGTTGAAAAGAAAAGATGCTTTCATAATTAATCATCTTGCAAATAAGTCCTCCACAAAGTGTTATTTGCAAAACTGCAAATAACCCCCTCCATCAGAAAAGTCCGGCCGGGAAAGAACAAAGGAAAACCGGCCGGAACGGAAAGCAAACTGGCAACTCCAGAAAACTGGTCCCGTAATAAATTACAGGATAACCCCGATACTGTGCATACACACCTGCATTTGTATTCCGTCCGGATACAAATGCAAAGAGACAAAATCTACACTGTACTAAACTTGGACCGGCTTAAAACCAAAGCCGGCTAGTAATATCCGTCCGATCCTGATCCGTGCAATACCGCACGTATCTGATCGAACGCTGCCATATAACTATACGGCCACTAGTACAAAACCGTTCGATCCTGATCCGTGCAATACCGCACGTATCTGATCGGACCCTGCCATATCTCCATACGGCCTCTACAGCGTTTCGCCCGAAAGCTTGAGTAACTGAAAGTGTGGTGGACTCTAAAGACTCGTCAATACTATGGCTGTGGATTTAACCACTAGCACGTCAGAGGTATAAGCCAATACGTGACGGGCCACCAGCTATTGACTAAAAAGGACGTCGATGAGGAAGCTCACCCCGACACCCAACTGAGCCTGTCAGTGACAATATCCGTACAGTCCGGTCCGTTCGTCTATGAGCATCGCATGGCGGGCCTAGGGGGTTGGTAAAAGTCAGACCCCCAAAAGCGGTACAAGTCGTGTCGGAGTGTAGCCCAGAACACCCTGAGATACTACTGGAATACCTACCAGTAAATCTCCTGCCTTGGCCAAGGTCTTTGTGTAATGGCTCTCCTAGACACAGCGCGACCTCACCCCCAATACCGGGAGAGACGAACCCCTGAAGATCCGCTCACTGCCTCCATGTGGCTCGGGACTGTACCCAACTAAAACCTGTTTGCACGACTCCTTTGAGCCGTGGTAGGGTAGTAATCAAAGTACAGTGGGAACTCACACGAGACAAATGACGATCCCCAGGTCGATGAACTAACCTGTACACATGTCACCAGGGAACTGCTATCTGACGTCAAGTATAAGACCAACTAGCATGTTCCCGGCGAGTCCTGTCCGGTGTACTCATAACCCAATGAGCACCTGTATACATCTTAGGTGAACCAACTAACACCAGTGGCTTGTGAGACCGGCCACCGCCCCTCGTCGGGGTCTCGACTGTATACACTAGTCTACTAATGGAGTATCGATGCCCAGTCTCGAAACTCCCACGACTAGGGACCTTTTAAGGATGTGCTTATAGACTCCAGCTCTCACTTATATGATCGCCCTCATACTGCTGGCAGTCAAGCAAGAATCCTAGGGGCTCTATCAACGTGCAATAGCGACATGTCAGGTCACTTAAAGCAGTGCACGATGATAAAGGTAAACCAGATAGCATACTATCATCTCGAGTAAGACTGTCCTACCGGGATAGGTCCTCCCTCAATCATTGCAATCACGTGCCTGTGATCCAATAATCGACTCTGAGGGCACTATCTCCAACAATCTCCCACTTGCACTCAAGGCTAATTATTGCGATGTCGCATACTCACAGCCAGTGTGATACCGAACACCCAACTCCTCTACTTGTCAGTCTCACAAAACTCGTTTGCGAAACTATTGCGTTCGAGGAATAGCCTCAGTGAGTGGATCCGCCTGGATGTTTCTTTCTATGTCTCTCTATATCTCAAGTTCGCGGAGAAAACCATCTCCCGAAATGAGCAATACCTGTCTTAGAATGTCTGGATGTCTGATGGGACCTAGCTCATAAATGAACTCCAAATCCAAACTTCTTAGACTGTATCGTCAACTGAACTTAATCAGTATCCTGCGCCATGCCACCCTCAGTATTGCCTTGGACCATCTGTCCAAAATACTGCCCCTCGTCAGAAGGATAAAAATAACTCTGACAACCTGCTTGTCGTCCATGTCACCTTGGAAGCCTGGAATGATAACTGTTTCCCGAATGGGGCTTTCGTTATCATATCCCTAGAACAGCCACTTATGTTCTAAAACTGCTTCCGACTGTTCCTCCAGGATTGGATCAATATCAACTTATTGCATCTAGTGCAAGAACAACATCTGGTGTGGTACTTGACATCTCATGATTGACTCAATTGCCTAAGCAAGTGACCTGCCAATCATGCGTATCCCTCTCCCCTTTAGTCTATAAGACACCTTTAGAGAGGGTGACTCCATTACCTGCAGGTACACTACCGTGCCAGGAGTCGTCCATTCTAAATACTCTTAGAATGCTGTCAAAGTACCCTGATTGGGAAACCACCCAAATCTAGATCTAAAACTATAGATCTAGTAACCAGTATGTCTGATACAATGTCCAAGTCCCTTGTGGAGAAACCACTGTGTGACGACCAAAGTATAACCGATCGTAGTAAAGGAATATCACTTCCTACTACCTTCTCAACAGATCCATCCCCCATTCTGATGACGTCAAACCTATGACTGTCACATCAGAAATGGATGATCTATCTCCGCTACATCTGCTTTAGTCTATAAATAGACATAAGCCTGATGTCCACCAATGCTTCCGCTGCTCCCACTGACTACCACAACCCTCTGGCAGAGTCATATAGACGTGCACTTCTAAAGCAAGTTTAGAACGACGCTATACTCATCCTCCTGCCGGGTCTCGCAGCCTGGAACAACAACAATGGCAAGTGTGGGTAAACAAGAACTTCCCTGTCACCGTCCTTGAGGCTACCGGAGTACCTCTCGGGTGCCTGAAGTTACCCACCATCCCTGTGGAGTGGCCAATGGAATGTCAAATCAGATTGAATCTTTAGGTTCCTTATCAAATCTTCAGTAATCGTTTGCGGTTCTGGAATCACTTCCAGTTCTACCATACTCCCACTTCTGTTTTTGAGAAAATCCATTTTTAATAAAACTGTGGCGAGTCTTGAACAATACTGCTATTGTTCATCCAGATGGTAGAAAATTAACCCTCGTCATAGCCTGGGTCAACCCACAAACAGCCATTACAGAAACGTGCCTTGAGTTGTCCAATGTCTGGTTTTAAGCATAAACCGGACAACTCCCCGTACCTTAACATCGTTAAGATACGAACTGTTCTATATCCCATATAGGAACAGAGGCACTGATTTAATTGAACCAGATTCAAATCATGCAGCTGTCTCCAGTGCATGTCAACTAAATGGAAGGAGGCCGATCAGCGTTACTCAACTTAGGAATGCTTCCAATTATGAGTAACCTGAAAGAGAAGCAATTTCTCTTTATCATTACCATCAACTGAATACCATACACAAGTATCTACATCTTCGATCACTTTGAAGAATCCCGATACTTGCTACACCTGGTTCTCTACTCTATTCAAATACCTATAACTCCTCAAAACTTAGACCCTGTGTTTCTACGAAACACATGTCTAAGAACTAGAGAAGTTAAAAGTAAACAGAATATAGTATGAGGACCAACCCCTCTGTCCTAATGGACACTGGACAACATACAATACTCTGTATGAGTCCGCTGAGTCTAACAACTCCTTCACTGTGCGTCGTAGGTCGAAAACTGTACTTATGGTTAAGAAGAATTACACCGCTGTTCAATGCTCCTTACATAACCATCCACTGATATAGGTAAATGTCATCGACATAATATCAAAAGGTATATCTCACTCTATGAAAATAGACGTACAGATATATCAATTTGAAATTGGTGCACAACAGCGGATATTCGAAACCAAATATTTGCCGACCGGCAAACAGCCCAGGTGATTTCCTCAAATATCTCCGATTACAACGAATCCCGATATAATGAGGATGATCACCCAATTCCCAATAACCTACTCCCACTCATCATCTGTAAAACCATACAGATGTGAGAATCATACTTGGTAAATACATACCCTGGAGTAAGTATCTAATCGGGAAATCAGTTTTCTTTTAACATTACACAGTGAGACTGAAACATTGAAATGTTTCGTTGGGGTATCCTGGTATTCCTAGTGATGCCTCATCCATTATCCAGATTCACAACTATAACCGTATAATTCTTTGCCACCTTTCCAAATCCATTCATATGTCTTTAGTCATTACCTTCTGTACACCCCTTTAGGCCAAATGGTTTTCTTCCTTCCCTACCGTTCGGCACCAGCCTATGGTTTGGAAGAAGACTATCCAAAAAGCATAAAGGGTGTACTGTCCTAATCCTACGAACACTCGCAACGCGAGAGAAGGTGAAGATAAAAGACACCTGAATGTACTTTATTCCTATTTCTCCTGAACCAGGATCCATCCCCGAACTGGAACAAGTTCCTTTCGAGTTCGTATATAACCATACGATGGATTATCCAATAAAATGGGATCTTCGTAGTGATACGGAGTGTCCTGGAGAAATACAAAGGTGATTTAGGATTGGCGAAGAAATACTTGGTTTGGTCGTGAATAGCAGTCGCAATTTACTTTGCCCCCTTACTAATCCCTTGCTTTGTCTTAATCTTAATACCTTCTGCACACCATCGTTATGCTAATTGGTTTTCTTCATTCCCTACCGGTCGGCACCAGCCTAAGGTTTGGAAGAAGACAATCCAATTTGCGTAATAGGTGTACTACCCCTAAACCAAGGAGTACTCGTAACCTGAGAGAGGGTAAAAGGAAAAGACAACTGAATAATCCTATCCGTTTTCTCCAGAACCTGAAACCATCCTCGAATAAATTCTTTCGAGTTCGTATCTAACCATACGATGGTTTTGTCCAATGGAAGTGGACGTTCGTAGCAATACGGGGTGTCCTGGAGAAAAGGGTAAAAGTAGGAGTGGCAATGAGGTCTGCAACTCTGACAATCCAAAAGCCGGTGTTAAGAAGGTTCGGTCAACTTGGTCACTGAGTCAAAATCTAGGGTCGGGTCAATGGTCGTTGCCAGAGAGAGAGAGAAAAGAAACACTCAGCGTGCACTCTAACCTAGATCAGAATGGTTATCACTTTTTCTAATCAGGAAACCTCCCACTGTACCTCAAATTCTCCTCCAAACCTGAAAGAAGAATTAGTCGGGGTCACCCGAGGAGTATACCAACTCATCAGTGGGAATCGGGATCCAACTCTCATCGCATGACAACGTGACGGAATCCGCTCACGGTATCACACTCCAGAAGGTATGCGCATATCTGGCAAGTTTCAGTTCTTTTGAAACTCCCGATGTGATTTCTGCCCCATGCTCTTATGACCTTGGCGTGAGGTCAAAATATCATAAGTCACATGTCAAGTTCTACCCGTCATTATCCAGGTTAATTTGAATCCACCCGTACATACCCTTGACGTAGGCCAAAATAGTAGTACGACTGTCCCAAACCAACGCATCTATCTATGCAACAGATAAATACCCGGCAGCTACCAATCACTATGCCTTGGCGTGAGGTCAAAATACATAGCTTGAATACTACCGAATATTTAACTGAAATGACGGAGGGCTACGAATGGTTTCTGGCGAAAACCTTTAACGTAATGAACTTGATATCGTTGAAGGAACGGATAGCTTTTTTAAAAATATAGTGACGAAAACCGTTGCTAAAGAGGTCACTCCCGGTAAAGGGATCTCGGCTCTTTCCCCGTAGAATGGGGTGCAGGATATTCCAAATGAATACCGCGATGCAAAGCAAAAGTAATCGGCTATAGTGAAGTTAATGCCCCGACGCAAACTTTTGTCCAAGGGGTCACTCCCGGTGAAGGGATCTCGGCCCTTGCCTCGTCGACTGAGGAGCAGGATATTCCAACTGAATATCACGATGCAAAACAAAAGTGAACGTCCTTGCAATAACAGCTTTTTGAAAAGTGTTCCAACAACATCAGATTAGGTTTGTTTTAAACTTGCATTGATCCGAATCAATTTAGTCCCATCAATTAATCACACCACAAAGAACGAAAATATACTGACGTACGTATATGCCATCCGCATTCGCCACTGGGTCCCGTCATCACCCGTTAGGTTAGCTAACTAACAGCAGAGCGGGGACTGGACTAGCGCGGATGAAAAGCATATACAACATCTACTAATATATATACCAATATATAGTATTTCGCTCAAGGCGTGAATAAAATGCAACATCACAGAAATGTATAGCATCACAGAACAATACAGATATCTGGGATCCCCGGGTTTCACAGAGCCACTACTGAAACCCGACGTTCCCCTGGTCGTGTGGATAGCCTGTGCAATGAAAACCTAGACCCCTACGGGCGCGGCAAGTCACCCGCCAAAACCTGAAGCGAGGCAGCCCCCTTCAGCTCCGTGAATGGACCACCCAGCACTTCACGGAATCCGGTAACTTGGGCACCCCTCCTGGGTCAACCTGTACCCCCTACGAGTGCGACAAATAGCCCGCCAATCCCAGAGTGAAGCCCCCTCCGTCCCAATGCCATGAGATGCGGGCTTGTTGCCCTTTAGAACCCGGCCATCCGTGCACCCCACCGCGGGGTAATCCTAGTACAGAAAGTAAAATATACATACACCGGGTACATCGACCGCAACCAGGTCGTGCCCCAAAAGAATAATACAAACAGGCAGTGACGGCAGTCCACATGTCGGACGCTCGCCCCGCAATATCAAATGTACATAATACCACCACAACTGTATTAGCATTGCAACCAGGCTATCCCCACGACCGATCCGCAACATCACAGCATAAACATAGAACATCAACGTGAAAGTCACGTTCGCAAATCCGTCTAACCGGGCTATAGCAGTTAGACCGGATTTACCGATCAAGTGACATTCACGGTCGCAGATATAATGTAAATACTGTGAAAATTGTGTTTAAAATATCCGATCGATCAAAAATTAACAAGTGGGCCCTCAATCAAAACTGTAGCACTCACAGAAATCCTGGGCCCAATTTTAATATTCCAAAACCCATATTTTAAGCCCAGAAGGCCTCTGAAAAAAATTGGTGAAGTGATGTGAATAGTGCGCGGCGGAAGGGCGGCGTAATGGGGGTTCGTGCGGCGCTTCCGCGCTCCGACTGTGGAATCACTTCATCGAAATTTTACAGAGTTCTTAGATTTTCCAGTACATCAATATTTTACAACCTGAAAAAATTTTCGAGACCAAAAATTTTCAACAGAAACTGATTCGAACTAAAATGCAGTTTTGGAACATTCGATCGATCGAAACAAAAAAACACATTACACCAAGCTAGACTATGTTAATGGCGAGGCTCTGATACCACTGTAAGTGCACGGCGGCGCCCCGGCCGTCAATCCGACGGCCAAACGCGGAAACGGTGATGAACTTTAATTTTTGCGGACTTGGCAAAACGGCACCACCGCGCACTAAAACCGGATCGGGCCATTAAACTAAATCTAGCTAACTACAAAGAGAAGGGGAAGAGATATACCGACGATCCAAGTCCTCCGGTCTTCATCTCCACTCCGATCTCCTCGCGGGATCTCCGTCCGTCTCCTCCTCGTCGGAAAGGGCACCACGAAGCCGGATACTTTTACGGGCTCCCACCTCAATACCGAGGCAACTCGCGCATGAAGCCGGCAACTCGACATGCTCAAGATATGCTGTAGGAAGTGTAGTGTAGAATCATAGCTCACTTTGGGGTTGGTTGCCATAGATGGAGGAATCGGATTAGGAAAAATGGTACTTTCATTTTTCCAAAACAAGAAGAAGAAGGAGATGAAGAATTCCTCCCAAAACTAAGATGAACTCTCTCATTCTTTTTCTTTCTCTCTTTTCTTTTTCTTCTTTCTTTCTTTCTACCATTTTTCATCAAGTGAGAAGAATAAGGTGGAGGAATGAATATCAAGCATAACCATAGAAGGAAGGTGAGTGTAGGAAAAGTAGAAAGGTGACTATATCCTAAACATCATCATAACAATCTTTCTTATCAACCTCAAATCCTTTCTAATCTCATTAATACAAATCAAGTGATGGTTGAAAAGAAAAGATGCTTTCATAATTAATCATCTTGCAAATAAGTCCTCCACAAAGTGTTATTTGCAAAACTGCAAATAACCCCCTCCATCAGAAAAGTCCGGCCGGGAAAGAACAAAGGAAAACCGGCCGGAACGGAAAGCAAACTGGCAACTCCAGAAAACTGGTCCCGTAATAAATTACAGGATAACCCCGATACTGTGCATACACACCTGCATTTGTATTCCGTCCGGATACAAATGCAAAGAGACAAAATCTACACTGTACTAAACTAGGACCGGCTTAAAACCAAAGCCGGCTAGTAATATCCGTCCGATCCTGATCCGTGCAATACCGCACGTATCTGATCGAACGCTGCCATATAACTATACGGCCACTAGTACAAAACCGTTCGATCCTGATCCGTGCAATACCGCACGTATCTGATCGGACCCTGCCATATCTCCATACGGCCTCTACAGCGTTTCGCCCGAAAGCTTGAGTAACTGAAAGTGTGGTGGACTCTAAAGACTCGTCAATACTATGGCTGTGGATTTAACCACTAGCACGTCAGAGGTATAAGCCAATACGTGACGGGCCACCAGCTATTGACTAAAAAGGACGTCGATGAGGAAGCTCACCCCGACACCCAACTGAGCCTGTCAGTGACAATATCCGTACAGTCCGGTCCGTTCGTCTATGAGCATCGCATGGCGGGCCTAGGGGGTTGGTAAAAGTCAGACCCCCAAAAGCGGTACAAGTCGTGTCGGAGTGTAGCCCAGAACACCCTGAGATACTACTGGAATACCTACCAGTAAATCTCCTACCTTGGCCAAGGTCTTTGTGTAATGGCTCTCCTAGACACAGCGCGACCTCACCCCCAATACCGGGAGAGACGAACCCCTGAAGATCCGCTCACTGCCTCCATGTGGCTCGGGACTGTACCCAACTAAAACCTGTTTGCACGACTCCTTTGAGCCGTGGTAGGGTAGTAATCAAAGTACAGTGGGAACTCACACGAGACAAATGACGATCCCCAGGTCGATGAACTAACCTGTACACATGTCACCAGGGAACTGCTATCTGACGTCAAGTATAAGACCAACTAGCATGTTCCCGGCGAGTCCTGTCCGGTGTACTCATAACCCAATGAGCACCTGTATACATCTTAGGTGAACCAACTAACACCAGTGGCTTGTGAGACCGGCCACCGCCCCTCGTCGGGGTCTCGACTGTATACACTAGTCTACTAATGGAGTATCGATGCCCAGTCTCGAAACTCCCACGACTAGGGACCTTTTAAGGATGTGCTTATAGACTCCAGCTCTCACTTATATGATCGCCCTCATACTGCTGGCAGTCAAGCAAGAATCCTAGGGGCTCTATCAACGTGCAATAGCGACATGTCAGGTCACTTAAAGCAGTGCACGATGATAAAGGTAAACCAGATAGCATACTATCATCTCGAGTAAGACTGTCCTACCGGGATAGGTCCTCCCTCAATCATTGCAATCACGTGCCTGTGATCCAATAATCGACTCTGAGGGCACTATCTCCAACAAGTGATTGGTAGCTGCTGGGGTATTCACATGTTGCATAGATAGATGAGTTGGTTTGGGACAGTCGTACAGCCTTGTTGGCCCTTAGCCAAGGGCGAGTACGGGTGGGTTCAAATTAACAAGATAATGACGGGCAGAACTTGACATGTGACTTATGATTTGGTGGCCCTTAGTCACGATCATAAGAGCATAGGGCAAAAACTATATCAGGAGTTTCTAAAGAAATTGAAACTTGCCAAGTATGCGCATACCTTCTGGAGTATGAATAACGTGGATGCATTCCATCACGTTAACATGCGATGAGAGTTGGATCCCGATTCCCACTGATGAGTTGGTTTACTCTTCGGGTGATCCCGATTGATTCTTCTTTAGGTTTGGAGGAGAATTTGACAGGACAGTGGGAGGTTTCCGGATTAGATAAAATGATGACCATTCTGATCTAGGTTAGAGTGCACGCAGAGTGTTTCTTTTCTCTCTCTCTCTTTGGCAGCGACCTTTGACCGACCCTAGACTATGACTCAGTGACCAGGTTGACCGAACCTTCTTAAAATACTGGCTTTTGGATTGTCTGAGTTGCATAAGTCATTGCCACTCCTTCTTTTACCCTTTGCATTTCTCAGAACACCCGTATTACTACGGATATCCACTTCCATTGGATAGAGCCATCGTATGGTTATATACGAACTCGAAGGGACTTCTTCGGGGATGGATCCAGGTTCAGGAGAAATAGAATTGGTTTATTCAGTTGTCTTTTATTATCACCTTCTCTCAGGTTGCGAGAGCTCCTTGGTTTAGGAGAGTACACCTATTACGCTTATTGGATAGTCTTATTCCAAACCATAGGCTGGTGCCGAAAGGTAGGGAATGAAGAAAACCAATTAGCCTAAGTAGGGTGTGCAGAAGGTAATATGTAAAGACAAAATAAAGGGATTAGAAAGAGGGCAAAGTAAATTGCGACTGATATCATTCACGACCAAAACCGCGTACTTCATCGCCGCTCCTATTTCACCTTTAAAAAGAATAAGGTATTATTCAGTTGTCTTTTATCATCACCTTCTCTCAGTTGCGAGTACTCCTTGGTTTAGGAGGGTACACCTATTATGCTTACTGGATAGTCTTCTTCCAAACCATAGGCTGGTGCCGAACGGTAGGGAAGGAAGAAAACCATTTAGCCTAACGATGGTGTACAGAAGGTAACGACTAAAGACAAATAAAGGGATTTGGAGAGATGGCAATAAAATATACGGTTGAAGTCATGAATTGGATTATGGAAGAGGCATTGCTATGAATACCAGGATACCCCTACGAAACATTTTCATGTTTCAGTGCATTGTTAAAGGAAAAACTGTTTTTCCGATTAGACACTTACTCCAAGGGTATGTATTTACCTGGTTTCATTCTCATATCTGTATGGTTTTACAGATGATGAGTCGGAGTAAGATATTGGGTATTGGGTGATCATCCTCATTATATCGGAATTCGTTGTAATTGGTGATATTTGAGGAAATCGCCAGGGTACAATTTTCCACCAACAACGCACAAGTTATGAGTTGTTTAACTCAGCGGACTTATACAGAGTATTGTATGTTGTCCAGTGTCCATCAGGACAAAGGGGTAGGTCCTCGTACTATGTTCTGTTTACTTATAACTTCTCTAGTATTTAGACGAGTGTTTCGTAGAAATACAAGGTCTAAGTTTTGAGAAGTTGTGGGTATAAGAATAAAGTAGAGAGCCAGGTATCACAAGTATCGGGATTCTTCAAAGAGATCGAAGATGTAGATTCTTGTGATTGGTATTCAGATGACAGTGATGGTTTTGAGAAACGTGTTTCTCTTTCAGATTACTCATAATTGGATGGATTCCTAAGTTGAGTAATGCTGATTAGCCTCTTTCCATTAAGTTGATATGCACTGGAGACAGCTGCATGATTTGAATATGGTTCCAATTAAATAAGTGCCAAAGTTTCTATATTGGATATAGAATAGTTCGTACCTTAAAAGATATTGAGGTACGGGGAGTTGTCCAGCTTATGATTAAAACCAGACACTGGATAACTCAGGGCACGTTTCTGTAGTGGCTGTTTGTGGGTTGACCCTGGCTATGACGAGGGTTGATATTCTACCATTTGGAAGATCAATAGTGATATTGTTCTTGACTTGCCACAGTTTTAGTAAAATGGATCTTTTTCAGAAAACAGTAGTGGGAGTATGGTAGAACTGGAAGTGATTCCAGAACCGCGAACGATTACGGAAAATTTAATAGGACCTATACATTCAATCAGGTTTGACATTCCAATAGCCACTCCGCAGGTATGGTAGGTAACCTCAGACACCCGAGAGGTACTCCGGTAGCCTCAAGGACGGTGACAGGGAGGTTCTTATCTACCAAGACTTGACACTACTGTTGTTCCAGGATATGAGACCCGGTAGGAGGGTTGTCGTAGTCAGTGGGAGCAGCGGAAGCATAGTGGGCAAGATGCTTATATCTATTTATAGATTTGAGCAGTTATAGCGGAGATAGATCATCTAATTTTGATGTGACAGTCATGGGTTTGACTTCAATCAGAATAGGGGATGGATCAATTAAAAAGGTAGTAGGGTGTGATGTCATGGTATCTGGATGACATACACAGAGTAGGAAGTAAAATTCCTATACTACGATCGGTTGGACTGTGGTCGTCACACAGTTGTTTCTCCAGACAGGATATGGATATAATATTTGACATTTTGGTTTCTAGATCTATGGTTTTAGATCTGGATTTGGGTAGTTTCCCAATGTAGGTACTTTGACAGATATTCTAATGGTTTTTGGAATAGTTGACTCCTAGCATGGTGGTGTACCTGCAGGTGATGGAGTCACCCTCTCTAAAGGTGTCTTATAGACTAAAGGGGAGAGGGATGTGCATGATTGGCAGATCACTTGCTTAGGCAATTGAGTCAATCATGAGATGTCAAATACCACACCAAATGTTGGTTTTGCACTAGTTGCAATGAGTTTGTATTAATCCAATCCTGGAGAAACATAAGGAAGCAGTTTTAGAACATAAGTGTATGTTCTACGGATTTGATGACGGCAGCCTCCTTCGGGAGACGATTATCATTCCAGGCTTCAAAGGTGACGTGGATGACAGAGTGACTGTCAGAGTTTTAGTTTTTCCCTCTGACGAAGAGGGACAGTATTATGGACAGGTGGTCCAAGAGGATACTGTGGGAAGCAAGGTGCCCGATACTGATTAGGTTCAGTGATCGATTCAGTCTAAGAAGTTTGGATATGGAGTTCATTTATGAACTAAGGTCCCATCAGATATCCAGACATGTTCTAAGACAGGTACTACTCAATTCGGGAGATGGCTTTCTCCGCGAACTTGAGATTAAGAGAGATATAGAAAGATACTTCTAGGCGGATCCACTCACTGAGGCTATTTCTCGAACACAATAGTTTTACAAACGGGCTTTGTGAAACTGATTAGTAGAGGAGTTGGATGTTCGGTTTCACACGGGCTGTGAGTAGTCGACATCGCAATATTAGCCTTGAGTGCAAGTGGGAGATTGTTGGAGATAGTGCCCTCATAGTCAATTATTGGATTGCAGGTACGTGATTGCAATGATTGCGGAGGACCTATCCCGGTAGGACAGTCTTACTCGAAATGATAGTATGCTATCTGGTTTGCCTTTATCAGTCGTGTACATGTTCAGGTGACTGATTGCATGTTACACTTTGATAGAGCCCTTAGGATCTTGCTTTACTACCAACAGTTGATGGCGATCATATACGTGAGAGTTGGGTAGTTTATATGCATATCCTTAATTGTGGTCCCTAGTCGTGGGAGTTTCGAGACAGGGCATCGATACTCCGGAGTAGACTAGTGTGTACAGTCGAGACCCCGACGAGGGGCGGTGGCCGGTCTCACAAGCCACTGGTATCAGTTGGATCACCTAAGATGTATACAGGTGCTCATTGGGTTATGAGTACACCGGACAGGACTCGCCGGGAATCTGCTAGTTAGTATTATATCTACCGTCAGATAGCAGTTCCCTGGTGACATGTGTACAGGTTAGTTCATCGACCTGAGGTCGTCATTTGTCTCGTGTGAGTTCCCACTGTGCTTTGATTTCTACCCTACCACGGCTCAAAGGAGTCGTGCAAACAGGTAGCTTTTGGGTACAGTCCCGAGCCATATGGAGGCACGTGAGCGGATCGGCAGGGGATTCGTCTCTCCCGGTATTGGGGGCGAGATCGTGCTGTGTCTAGGAGAGCCATTACACAAATCCATGGCCATGGTAGGAGATTTACTGGTAGGTACTCCAGTAGTATCTCAGGGTGTATTTGGGCTTCACTCCGACACGACTTATACTGCTACTGGG
Source organism: Agapanthus africanus (assembly GCA_030015575.1). NCBI lineage: Eukaryota > Viridiplantae > Streptophyta > Magnoliopsida > Asparagales > Amaryllidaceae > Agapanthus > Agapanthus africanus. Next base: position 318,768,050 of record JASDDO010000010.1, read on the forward strand.
GGTCTGACGTTGCTAGCCCCCTAGGCAGATATGCGATACTCATTGACGAACGGACCGGACTGTATATACATTGTCACTGTTAGGCTCAGTAGGGTTTTCGGAGGAGTTCGCTCATCGGTCTCCCTTGAGTTCGCTCCTCGGCCACCCTTGAGGTCAGTCTATGGGCAGCCGTTACGCATAGCTAGTGCCGCTGACGGTTTGTGGTTAAACCCACTGCCAGGGTGCTGACGAGTCATTAGAGTCCCCCACAGACAGTTTCCCAAGTTCGGGCGAAACGTTGTAGAGGCCGTATGGTTTTATGGCAGGGTTCGGAAAATGCACGTGCGTTTACGCACGTGTCAGTTTTCGGGCAGATGATACTGGTCGGCTTTGGTTTAAGCCGGATCCGAGTATTATATTGAGTAGGTATAATATCTTTATCTCAGTTGCATTTGTATTCGGTCGTAATACAAATGCGGGTATATTTATACAGTTTCGGGGTTGTCCTGAAATTCGTTTCAGGATCACTGTTGGAAGTTGCCAGTTTCCAGTTTTCTATCAGCCGTCTTTTAACATTCTGTTAAAGACGGATTTATCTTTTCTTCAGATAAGGTGAGTCATCATTCTAGAAGTTTCTAGAAGTGATGATGAGGCATATGACTCATTAGTGCATTAATGGTTTCATTAATGGCTAGATGAGGTGTTTATATGAATCACCATTTGCTTTAATGTGTTTTGGATTGGTTAAGATATTTGTTCATAATATCTTTTGCTTGTGGTCACCCCCCCCCTCTCCTACGGTCACCTCCCTCTTCACTATAAGAGGCCGGCCCCTCTCTCACACTCTCACTTGAGTTTTCATTGCTAGAAAAGATTATGATAGGTTTTATCGGTGTATAGAATTTCACAGTTCATTTCATTCCATCACCCGATTTCCACGGAAACTTCATTAACCGATCGTCCATGGATTTGGACGAAGTGAGACAAAGTCATCTACTCATTCTCTACATCATTCTTGGTCGTCTCTTTTAGCAAACTTGACGATCGAGTTGCCTCGAGTCAGAGGCGGGAGCCCGTTTAAAGAACCGATCATGTGGTGCCACCTCGACGAGGAGATCAGAGATCGACGAGATCGGAGCAGCCGCAACGGAGCGTGGGATGATGGTTGAAGAACGAAGGACTCGGATCGTTCGGTATAACCATTCTACACTCTTTACAGTTTGTTAGTTTAGCAATAATGGCAGATCCGGATTAAAGTATACGATAGCGCCAGTTAAAAAGTTTTTATTCCGCATTTAGCGTCTGTAGACTGCCGGGGCGCTAGCGTAGACTTACACTTTAAAAAACTAGAGAGCAAAGGAAGAAGGAGGAGGAAGATGATGGCTTTTCTTTTGAAGAAGAGAAAAGATTAACCTAAGAAAAGAAATGAAATATATCTATATATATTTTATTTCTTCTCATCTCAAACCATGGTTAAATGTTTGAGTTATTATTTAATTAGAGTTTAAAACATAGAAGGAAAGTTTAATCCAAGGTTAAGGGTAGGTGAGGATGGTTAGGTTAAAGAAGGATGTAGAAACAAGTCAAGAATTATTCTTTCCTTTTCCATTTTGTTTTAAACACAAAATCAAATAATAATCCATATATTTATCCATGGTGTGAGTCTTATATTGCCACTATTTTCCATGTGTAATCAACCATGATAGATGGTGTATGTATGTATGTATGTATGTATGTATGTATGCACATCCATATGTGCATGAAACTAAAAGAAAGATAGCATACATGCATGCATACATCCATCATGAACAAGAAAAGGTTTCAAGTAAGAAAACTAATGGTTAAATGATAAATCAACACTTGATTTATCAATCCGGCCATATCACATATGAACCCACCAAAAGCAAGCCGCCCGATCAATATACGGTATCCTATACGCACATTTTAATCGGGTTCATGCGCATATCGCATACGCGCACCACAACGTTTCGCCTGGACTAGGTAACTCCTTTGTGGGACTCTAAGACTCGTCAATACGCCGGCAGTGGGTGATGATCATGTCAAGCACCCCCAAGCCACAAGCGGTCAGCTAAACGTAACGGCCACCCGGGTATTGAGCGATCAGAAGAAAACAAGCGAACCTGCTACAACTCCCGTCGAGCCAACCTGCAACACTACCGTACCGTCCGGTCTCTTCGTCAGATATGCTGCATATCGAGCCTAGGGATGGTCACGTCGACCCCAATAACTCAATAAGTCGTGCCGGTGAATGGTCTATAACAGATCGAGAAACTACTGATAACACTTATCAGCAAATCTCAGCAGCCCTGGCCAGGGACTTACTGATATAACCATTCGGGCACAGCACAGCATCAACTCCCAATACCGGGAGAGACGAAACCCCTCCTATCGCTCATCGTCTTCGTGTGTCTCGGGACTGTACCCAACGGCCACCTGTTTGCACGACTCAGTAGAGCCGTGGTAGGGTGGCAATCAAAGTACAGTGGGAGAACGCACAAGACTCTATGACGATCTCGGGTCTACAGACTAACCTGTACCAGTGTCACCTGAGAACTGCTATCCGACGATAGATATAATTCCATATAGGAGTTCTCGGTGAGTCCGTCCAGTGTACCCAGTCACCACTGAGCACCCGTATATGATCTTGATGTCAAACATCGATGAACGTGGGAACATTCATCGCCCATCGTATGGGTCTAGTATCATATACGCCGGTCTACTCTGGTATATCAATGCCCTGTCTCGATATACCTACGACTAGGGACTTTCCAGGATATGCTTATAGACTACAGATGTCCCACTAGTATGATCTTTATCATAATCACTGTAGTCAAGCCGATATCCTCAGGGCTTTATCAGCATGTATGAATGAATAAAAGCATGATCAAATCAACATGTCAGATAAAGAAGAACCAGATAGCATACTATCATGTCGAGCAAGAATGTACACTGAATATATATATATATATATACATGTATAAATACATCCACTATCACATAATGGCCTCTAGGGCATACATATATCCAACAATCTCCCACTTGCACTAAGGCCAGTTATTGGCGTATCTCATACCCAACATCTCAAAAAGTCGCTCATGCTGCGGCTGAGGGAGGGCCTTGGTGAGTGGATCCGCGGCGTTATTCTTTGTGTCTACTCTCTTAATCTCGATCTCGCGGCGATCTACAATCTCCCAGATCAAATGAAAGCGCCTCAAGATGTGTCTGGACCGCTGATGGGATCTGGGCTCCTTGGCTAACGCCATAGCCCCATTATTATCACAATACAAGGGTATTGGATCAATAATGGTTGGAACTACTCCTAGCTCCGAGACGAACTTCTTCATCCAGACGGCTTCCTTGGCGGCATCATTTGCAGCAATGTACTCAGCCTCCATCGTAGAGTCTGCAACGGTATCCTATTTGGAACTCTTCCAACTTACCGCCCCTCCATTGAGGGTAAATACAAACCCTGAGATAGATTTGCTGTCATCCTTATCGCTCTGGAAGCTCGAATCGGTAAAGGCCTCCATTTGGAGATCTGTATTACCATACACCAAGAACAATTCTTTAGTCCTTCGTACGTACTTAAGAATGTTCTTCACAGCTGTCCAGTGGTTCTCCCTTGGGTTGGATTGATACCTGCTTACAACACTAAGTGCATAAGCTACATCTGGGCGTGTACATAACATCGCATACATTATAGATCCTACTGCCGAAGCATAGGGTATAATGCTCATGCGAGCTCTCTCTTCATCGGTCTTTGGACAAGAATCCTTGGAGAGAGTGACTCCATGGCAAGCGGGTAAGGCACCCCGCTTGGAGTCTTCCATACTAAACCTTTTTAGGATGGTGTTGATGTACCTGGTTTGGGACAATCCCAATAACTTTTTGGATCTATCCCTATAGATCCTTATGCCCAGGATGTATGTGGCATCACCCAGGTCCTTCATGGAGAACCTTAGTGATAAGAATGATTTGACCGACTGTAGCATAGGAATATCATTTCTTATCAGAAGAATGTCATCCACGTACAATACGAGGAATGTGACAGCTCTTCCTACAGCCTTCTTATAAACACAAGGTTCATCTGGATTTTTGATGAAATCAAACTCTTTGATAACATCATCGAAACAGATGTTCCAACTCCGAGATGCCTGCTTTAACCCATATATGGATTTAAGCAGTCTACATGCTTTCCCGCTGCTCCCACTGTCAATGAAGCCCTCTGGCTGATCCATATAAACGCATTCTTCTAAATCTCCATTTAGAAATGTTGTTTTAACGTCCATCTGCCAGATTTCATAGTCGTAGTGAGCAGCAAAAGCAAGTAGGATCCGAATGGATTTAAGCATGGCTACGGGCGAAAAAGTTTCGTCATAGTCCAAACCTGGTCTTTGACGAAAACCTTTCGCCACAAGTCTTGCCTTATAGGTCTCTACCTGCCCATCTACACCAATCTTTCTTTTAAAGATCCATTTGCATCCCACAGGTTTTACCCCAGGGGGTACAAAGTCCAAAGTCCATACTTTGTTGGTATACATAGACTCCATTTCGGATCTCATGGCATCCATCCACTTCACAGAGTCACCACTCGTGATAGCTTGCTGAAAACTGGTAGGATCATCATCATCCATGATGCAATCTTCTCCGTCACCATCAATGAGGAAACCGTAGTACCTCTCCGGTGGGCGAGAAGTCCTACCAGACCTTCGGAGTGGCCGAGGTTCCTCAGTTTCTATTGCAACAGCCGGTTCAACCATATCGTCATTTGTAGTTTGTGTCTCTAGAACCTCGTCTAGATCCACCACTTTGCCATCGTCTTTATCTGTGAAAAACTCTTTTTCCCAAAATGTGGCATACTGAGAAACAAACACCTTTTGTTCCTCTTTGTGGTAGAATAGATATCCATAAGAATTCTTTGGATACCCCACAAAATTACACATGACTGACCGTGTCTCGAGTTTGTCCGGATTCTGCTTTTTAACATAGGCCGGGCAACCCCAAATCTTTATTCTCTTAAGAGATGGTCTTTTCCCATGCCATATCTCATATGGCGTGGTAGACACGGTTTTGGTTGGAACCATGTTCAGTAGAAACGCTGCAGTCTCCAATGCATGCCCCCAAAATGAGACGGGTAACTCAGCATCACTCATCATGGATCAGACCATATCTAATAGGGTCCTATTCCGTCGTTCAGACACACCGTTGTGCTGTGGTGTGTAAGGAAGAGTAAGCTGAGAGAGAATCCCATTCTCTTTTAGGAAGTTTGCATATTCTGTACTAAGGTATTCCCCACCTCAATCTGATCGAAGCATCTTGATACTCAAGCCGGTTTGTTTTTCTACTTCTTGTTTATATTCAATGAATTTCTCGAAAGCTTCGGACTTGTGCTTTAATAAAAATACATGACCGAATCTTGAGAAATCGTCAGTGAACGTAATGAAGTAAGAAAAACCGCCTCTAGCCTGTGTAGACATTGGCCCGCATACATCACTGTGTGTTGATTTAGGACATATATTCCGTTATTAAGTGTACCATACCCAACCAACATTTGATTCAGGTGAATGTTCATAACATTGTTCTGCAATATAAAGTTATATCCTTCATTTTCTAACAAAGAAACTGATATTATATTACATAGCATACTTGGTACAAAATAACATGGGTTCAAAACCAAAATACATCCAGATGGCAACCCCAAATGATACTCTCCCACTGCGACTGTATATACATTGGAACCATTTCCAACGCGGAGAGTATGGTCACCTGTCTTCAAAACTTTGCTATTTCTCAGTCCCTGCATAGAATTGCAAATGTGAGAACCTGAACCGGTATCTAATACCCAGGAAGCAGAGTTTATAGAAAAACAGTTTTCTGTCACAAACACACCTGAAGTGGAAGCATCCCCATGCTTCTTCTTGAGGTTCAAGTACTCTGTACAGTTGCGCTTCCAATGTCCTGCTTTGTGGCAATGAAAACATTCACCTTTCCCCGAGTCTCCAGCTTTGGACTTTTCCTTTGCCTTCACCTTTTTAACTCCACCCTTAGGATTGGTGGGCTTCTTCTTTTTCTTTCCTTTGGCCTTAGCTTTTGGGCGAGAAGAAGAAGATTGCCCAATAGTCATAACGGGAGTTTTCATTGATTTCATAGTGCTCTCTACACTCCTTAACATATTAAGGAGTTCAGGTAGCTCCTTCTCCATGTCGTGCATGTTGAAGTTAACTATGAACTGAGGAAAGGTGGAGGGGAGGGACTGCAGAATAATATTTGTACATTGTTCATTGTACATTGTCTATCCTAGGTCCTCAAGCTCTTCTATAAGAGCTATCATCTTCAGAACATGGTCTCCTACTGGTGTGCCAGGGGCCATTCGCATCTGAAACAATTTCTTTGATGCTTTGTATCGTAATACGCGGGATTGCTCTCCATACAACTCCTTTGTATGGAGGAATATGGTTTGAATGTCCATATTCTCGTGCTGCTTTTGATGTGTATTGTCCATCGATGCAAGCGCGAGGCATTTGGCCGTGGCACAGTCAGCGTCCTATGTCTTGCGGACTTCAATGTCCGCAACTGAGGATTTTGGACCTGGGGTGGGCGGGGCTGAAGCCGTGAGGACATATGATACTTTATCATAAGTCAAGACTATTTTTAGATTCCTCAGCCAGTCTTTATAATTGGTCCTATTCAGTTTTTTTTTATCTAGTAGAAGCTTGAGTCCAGTCATTGGTATCTGCCATTAAGAGAGAGAAAAGAATACACTCAGCGAAAGCTCTTACATAGATCAGATTGGTTATTATCTTGTCTAATCGATGTCTCCCACTGCTTTAATCAAGTTTTTCTTTCAAACCTTAAAAAGAAAACTAGCCAGGATTAATTACAGTCTACAACTTCGCTAACCGTTCAGCCAGGCCAGTGTCGGTACTTGAGGGAGGTTCCCCGTGCTTTCGCATGGACCTAATTAAAGTAAACCTCGTTTTCCCAGAGGCGGAGCCCCGTTAACACCTTTCTAGACACCTAATGAGTTAGCTAATTGTAAACTGCAAAACTCTCCAAGGAGCAACTATTGCCCCCAGTGGGATCGGGATCCAACCATCACATGGAAGGTATGCAATCTCATTGCAAATTTCAACACTTGAAATTCCCGGTGTAATTTTTACCCCTAGTACTTATGACCTTAACTATGGTCAACAAATCATAAGTACCAGTCAAGTTCTACCCGTCATTTCTTGATCAATTAGACCCACCCATATGACCCTTAACTATGGTCAACAAAGTCGCATGAATGTCCTAATTAATCTGCATCATATGCAGTGTAGGAAGACATCACTTAGCTACCGTACACTACGCCTTAACTAAAGTCAACAAACGTAGCACGAATACTAAGTACTCTACTTCCTAAAATGATGGAGGGTTGCGGATGATTTTTAAGAAAATCTTTAACGCTTTAAACTTGATATCGTTGTAGAATCAAATGGTTTTCAAAAGGAGTGGCTTAAGCTCCGCAGTTTTGAAATGTAGCTTTTTCACAAATAGCCGAGTGGTTTTCAAATCCGATTCTACAACAACTTTTTTTAGGTTTATTTTCTTTACATTAATCATATTAATGTAATCCCATCATTTAAGTCCTTAAGCCAATCACAGAAAAGAAACGAAAATAACACGTACGCTTATGCCATCCGCATTCGCCGCAATGTTCCGTTATGCACCGTTAGGTTACTTAACTAACGGCATACCGGGACGGGACTAGCGCGGGTGTAAAACATAAGCAACGTCTACTATATATCATATATATAATATGTCATTCGTCTCAGATATCTCAGAACACAGGCAGCAGAAACATATATATAATGTGGGATATACTAGAACGTCCGTATTTAGTATTTAGCCAACAATAGAAAATACGGATTCCACAGTCGCGATGAATAGCCAAGCCCACACCCCTAAACCCCTACGAGAGCGGCAAGCGACCCTACCAATCCTGTAGTTTAGGAGACCCGGTCTCGACTCCTCGAGATGGCCTCCCACTGAACCCCAGAACCCGGTCACTTGTGCTCCCCTCCTTGGGTCTATCCTAATGCGGAAAAGTAAATAATATACAACACTGGTGACACAACCTCAACCCGGAAGTGCCCCAAATAAAAGAATATTACATTACATTTGAATTTACATGAATGAAAATATAAAAACTCTCATCTCACATAAAAAAAAACCCGGCTATTCGATCGCGACAATCCTGCACATCATATCTCAGCAACACATAATATCACATATCATCAACGTAAGTAAGTATGCGTACCCCAATTGCCGTTGATGTATAGCAACGAAACCGGCGATATCGAACATACTACACTTACGGTCACAGAAAAGAAAGTGTAAAACTACAATATTTGGAATCCACATTCTCTTTAGACATCATAAATGCGAAATATCACATACTTCGTATTTCATGCCTAAACTATATGAATTCCACATATTGTATCACATTCCAGATAAATAGACAGTATTAAAGTTTTCGACCGAACGATCAAATACCCAAGATTCCCTAAAGCTCAACACTTGAGCGGAGTTCAAAAAACCCGGAGTGTGACACAGTAGTAGCGGTCCAGCCGTAGAAGGGTCAAGCCAACGCCTCACATGTGGCACGCCGTACTGCCCCAAACCCTAAGGTTCAAAGGGCAATTCAAGACGGTCACATAATCGAGTTAAGGTTTGTTGTCTTCTAGAGGGTCCACCACAAAACTTGCACGTATCTCCAAAAGATTTAAAACCCCGTGAAAAGTAAGCAAATGATAGTCGTTCGAACACTTCAATACTTTCTAGTTTACCCGGAAAAGAAACGAAATGAAAATTCCGATCGAATCGTCGGGTCCAAAACCATCTCCAGAATTTACAGTACAGGATTCAGATTAAACATACCTAAAACAATATACAAGCAGTTGTAGGAGTTACTGTGCAAAAACGAAGCCATGAAGCCTCTGTACGGCCGCGGAGCCGCGGCCTAAGCAAGTATTTGCCGCGGTTCCGCGGCGGATTGTACGGATCATGGGTTCGTTTTTCACAGTATTTCTTATATTTTCCTGCTGTATTTTTTAAGTATTTTTAATTCTGGAAAATATCAGATTTTAAAATTTGTCCAGAGAAGGTCTCGAAAAATCGTATTTTGATCCGATCGGGATTTTTACTTCGTAAAAGTGTCGCCTAATGTTCTAGGTCAGCTCTGATACCAATGTAAGATTTACCTAGCACCCTATGTAGAGTTTGGAAGCATCACATGTCACAAAGTTCAAATTTTTATGGTGCTATGTAAGCATACAAAGGATCTATCCTAGAATATTAGGGTTTCTATACATAACAAGTAGCAAAGACTAGGGTTTTGAGAGTAGAACCTTTGTAGCTCCCTTTTGCTAGACTCCTTGGCCACTTGAGAGTTGGAGGAAGGTTCTCTTGAAGTCTTCTAGTCTCCACAACGATCCACCCGAAGCTCCTAGTCCAAGCTTGCAACTTCACTTTTCAAGAGGAGAAATGAAAAGAACACTCTAAACAAGTGGGCTTAACTTGTGTAGAATGATATTGTGGTTCTAATTCTCACTTCAAAAACCTTTCTTGATGTGTATTTTGCTCACTATAAAAAACTAGAGAGCAAAGGAAGAAGAAGGAGGAAGATGATGGCTTTTCTTTTGAAGAAGAGAAAAGATTAACCTAAGAAAAGAAATGAAATATATCTATATATATTTTATTTCTTCTCATCTCAAACCATGGTTAAATGTTTGAGTTATTATTTAATTAGAGTTTAAAATATAGAAGGAAAGTTTAATCCAAGGTTAAGGGTAGGTGAGGATGGTTAGGTTAAAGAAGGATGTAGAAACAAGTCAAGAATTATCCTTTCCTTTTCCATTTTGTTTTAAACACAAAATCAAATAATAATCCATATATTTATCCATGGTGTGAGTATTATATTGCCACCATTTTCCATGTGTAATCAACCATGATAGATGGTGTATGTATGTATGTATGTATGTATGTATGTATGTATGCACATCCATATGTGCATGAAACTAAAAGAAAGATAGCATACATGCATGCATACATCCATCATGAACAAGAAAAGGTTTCAAGTGAGAAAACTAATGGTTAAATGATAAATCAACACTTGATTTATCAATCCGGCCATATCACATATGACCCCACCAAAAGCAAGCCGCCCAATCAATATACGGTATCCTATACGCGCATTTTAATCGGGTCTATGCGCATATCGCATACGCGCACCACAACGTTTCGCCTGAACTAGGTAACTCCTTTGTGGGACTCTAAGACTCGTCAATACGCCGGCAGTGGGTGATGATCATATCAAGCACCCCCAAGCCGCAAGCGGTCAGCTAAACGTAATGGCCACCCGGGTATTGAGCGATCAGAAGAAAACAAGCGAACCTGCTACAACTCCCGTCGAGCCAACCTGCAACACTACCGTACAGTCCGGTCTCTTCATCAGATATGCTGCATATCGAGCCTAGGGATGGTTACGTCGACCCCAATAACTCAATAAGTCATGCCGGTGAATGGTCTATAACAGATCGAGAAACTACTGATAACACGTATCAGCAAATCTCAGCAGCCCTGGCCAGGGACTTACTGATATAACCAGTCGGGCACAGCACAGCATCAACTCCCAATACCGGGAGAGACGAAACCCCTCCTATCGCTCATCGTCTTCGTGTGTCTCAGGACTGTACCCAACGGCCACCTGCTTGCACGACTCAGTAGAGCCGTGGTAGGGTGGCAATCAAAGTATAGTGGGAGAACACACAAGACTCTATGACGATCTCGGGTCTACAGAATAACCTGTACCAGTGTCACCTGAGAACTGCTATCCGACGATAGATATAATTCCATATAGGAGTTCTCGGTGAGTCCGTCCAGTGTACCCAGTCACCACTGAGCACCCGTATATGATCTTGATGTCAAACATCGATGAACGTGGGAACATTCATCGCCCATCGTATGGGTCTAGTATCATATACGCCGGTCTACTCTGGTATATCAATGCGCTGTCTCGATATACCTACGACTAGGGACTTTCCAGGATATGCTTATAGACTACAGATGTCCCACTAGTATGATCTTTATCATAATCACTGTAGTCAAGCCGATATCCTCAGGGCTTTATCAGCATGTATGAATGAATAAAAGCATGATCAAATCAACATGTCAGATAAAGAAGAACCAGATAGCATACTATCATGTCGAGCAAGAATGTACACTGAATATATATATATATACATGTATAAATACATCCACTATCACATAATGGCCTCTAGGGCATACATATATCCAACAGATGTAGAGTTTACTGACAGACAGTTTTCGATTATAAACACACCTGAAGCAGAAGCAGCAGCTTGCTTCGTTTCCTTAGCTTTGAAAGCCATGCAATCCTTCTTCCAGTGCCCTTGCTTGTGACAATAGTAGCATTCATTCTTATCCGCCTTCACCCTTCCTGACTTGTTCGTTCCCTGCACCTTCTTGACCCCGCCTTTCGGTTTGGTGATTTTCATCTTCTTCTTCCCCTTAGCTTTCGCTTTGGATTTAGAAGAGGATGATTGGCCAACATACAGAATGGGGGTCTTCTCCTTTTTCAAGGAGGTCTCTGCTACCCTCAACATGTTGAGGAGCTTTGGAAGATCAGCTTCCATTTCGTGCATGTTGAAGTTTAGCACAAACTGAGAGAAGGTGTGGGGAAAGGACTGCAAAATCAAGTCGATGTATAACTCATTCTCTAGCACGCATCCCAGGTTTGCGAGTTCCTCAATGAGGCTGATCATTTTCAGGACGTGCTCTCCCACAGGTGATCATAGAGCTAACCTCATCTGGAATAGTTTCCTTAAGGTCTCATACCTTGCGATATGGGAATGCTCTCCATACAGTTTCTTGAAATGGAGAAAGATGGATATAATATCCATACCCTCGAGCTGTTTCTGGAGTTCATTGTTCATGGACGCCAGCACGATACACTTAGCTCTCTCGCAGTCTAGATCCCAAGTTTTGCGAACCTCCTTGTCCGCAACTGAGGAATCTGGTCCTGGGATAGGGGGAGGAACAGCGGTGGTAACATATGCAACTTTGTCATAAGTCAGTGCAATGTTGACGTTCCTTAGCCAATCTTTATAGTTTGGCCCAGTCAGTGTATTCTTTTCAAGTAATAGTTTTAGTCCTGTCATGGTAGCTGTCAGAGAGAGAAAAGAAACACTCAGCATATGCTCTTGCAAGTTTAGATTGGTTTATTAGTTTATCTAAATAGGATGGCTCCCACTGTTTCCTCAAATCCTTCTTCAAACCCTAAAAGAAGAATTAGTCAGGATTAATCGCACGTCACAATACTTACTTAACCTTTCAGCCAGGCCAGTGTTGGTACTTCAAGGGAGGTTTTCCAACGCTTTCACGAAGTTCCTTAATTATATAACCTCTTTTTCCTGGAGGTGTATCCCCACTAACACATTTCTAGACACCTACTTGGTTAATAGCATTGATTGTTAAGTGAGAAATTCTCCCAGAGTAATCCTACTCATCAGTGGGATCGGGATCCAACTATCATCACATGATGCCCTAGATGGAAGCCACTCTAGTCACAACACTCCAGAAGGTATGCTAAATCTGCAAGTTTCCTTTATATTTGAAACTCCCGATGTGATTTTTACCCCAAGCTCTTATGATCTTGACGTAGGCCAACAAATCATAAGATGCAAGTCAAGTTCTACCCGTCGTTGTCCTGATTAATTTAGATCCATCTGTACTCGCCCTTGACGTAGGCCAACAAGGTTGTACGACTGTCCTAAACTAATGCATCTATCTGTGAAACAAATAAGCAACACATTGCTACCATACACTATGCCTTGACGAAGGCCAACAAACATAGCATGAATACGATGTGCTGTTTATTTGAAACGACGGAGGGTTACGGCTGGTTTTTAGTGAAACCGTTAACATAGTGAACTTGATATGATCGAAGGAACTATGATAGTTTTTTAAAAGGAGTGGTTTAAGCTCCGCATTTAAAATTTGCTTTGTTCCCGCCAAAAATTTCTGCGCAAAAAAGCCCAAGGTATCAAATGGCAGCGATACGCTTAAGGAAATACGAACCAGTATCTTCCGGCCTGTATTTTGATATACTCCCGAAGGAGGAACAGCTAAATTTTGATGATATTGGAAACATCTCGAAAAACCCTTCGATTTGATATATTATGGGCTTCATAATTCATCCGGGATCAAAAGTTATGAGCAAATATGTTGTGCACTATTCCCTGATTAAAAATCAGGAATTACCTCAATGAGGTATCACGTGCTCACACGTGACCAATGGTCACGTGTTGACATGTGATAGTTAAAACAGAAATAAAAATAACGGCTGAAGAAGAACCCAATTGGGAGTCACGTGCTCACACGTGACCAATGGTCACGTGTTGACACGTGACAATTAAAACAGAAATAAAATAACAAATGTCTGAAGAAAATACCTCAATGAGGTATCACGTGCTCACACGTGACCAATGGTCACGTGTTGACACGTGATGGTTAAAACCGAAGCATAAATAAACGCTGAGAAAAGAACCAATTGGGGGTCACGTGCCAGCACGTGACAGGCTTTGAAAGCCTTACAGTTTAATAGAATTAAAATTCTAAATTTCTCTAAATCTTTCTAAATCTTTCCAAATGGAAAAGGATTATGGGGACCGTTGGATTAAACATCCAAGGGTGATTAAAAATCACCAATTTATGGAAAGATTTGATACAAGGAAAGATTTCCCCTATCTCACCAGAAATAACAAACAGAATATCTTTGGATTTAAAATCCAACGGTGAATAAAATTCACTGAATGATCTAAAGGATCATATTAAATATGAAAACAAATCAAATCTTTCAATGAAAGATTTATTAAACAAATTGATTCTTTTCCTTCTCCTATAAATAGGAGCCAAGAAAAGAAGAGGAGGGACCTTTTTGGAGAGAAAAAACTTTGGAGAGAATTCTGGGATCTTGAAATTGCATAGAGAAAAGAAAGGAGAATTTAATTCTCAACAAAGAAAACCCTAGGTGAGAAAAGGGAAAAAGATCAACTTCAAAAAGAGAATTTAATTCTCAAAATTTAAGAGTTTAACTCTTCTGCAAATAAAGAACTTAGTTCTTCTTCTGGTTGAAGATCTGTACAGAGCACATCTCCCCATAGGATGAGAATTTAATTCTCATCGGGTTGAGATCCTGCCATGCAGATCCAAAACTTAGAGGGGGAATTTGAGTTTAGAGAATTTAATTCTCCCAAAACAGAACTAGGGTCTAACCCTAATTGAGAATTTAATTCTCTTAAATCCACAGGAATTTAATTCCTCTTAAAAAAAATGGAACTAGGGTTTAACCCTAATCAAGAATTAAATTCTTTTACATATATGGGGAATTTAATTCCTACAGAAAAGAAATTAGGGTTTAACCCTATCTAAGAATATAATTCTTCAAAAGAAAGTAGGAATTTAATTCCTTTAAAGTTATTGTTAAGGTTTAACCCTATGAAGAATTTAATTCTTAAAAAAAATAAAGAGATCTTCAAACATGCAAAGAACCAGAGTCACGTGCTACCATGTGACCCCTGTAAAGATCCACAGAAAAGAACTTTGAGGCAACGCCTCACGTGCCCCACATGACCCCTGAAGCACACAAAGAAAAAACAAAAGAAACAGAAGCTATGGGCGCTCTCACGTGCTACCACGTGACCCCTTGGCAAAAGCTTTAATAGACAAATACCCAAATTCCCATCACGTGACAGCACGTGATGCTCCAAAGTATTCAATACTTTCGGCAGAACAAGATAAGGGGAATCAGGGCGCTCTCACGTGTCCACACGTGACCCCTCTCTCCTTAGTGTTTAACACTAATTTGAAGACTTTGCTCCCAGTGTTTAACACTGATTTTCTTAGTGTTTAACACTAATTTGAGAATCACAACTTTTCTTTTAGTGTTTAACACTAATTTGAGAGTTCTACCTCCAGTGTTTAACACTGTTGTTCTCTAGTGTTTAACACTATTTTTAGCCAAATTAGCTAGTTCTACAGAGACAAAAGTCCCTCTTCCAGATGAATCTCAAAATTGAGGAAATCAAAGACAAAATGTTGTCAGAGCCGCCAAACCTCTGTTTAACACTGCTGAATGACGAGGGGCTGAACCCAGACAAATGTCTAATGGCCCAAAGGGCCAATATTTCAAACATAATTGGACTTAGCCCAAACAGGCCATAAGTCCTCAAATCATCTTGAACTGAGCACATCTGCTCTTTCAACCAACTCATTGGTTCAAGGGTACATCTCTGAACTCCTCTGATATTTGTCGGTGTAATCCTTCAACGTCTTCAGAGAGGTGACGGGTCCCGACAACCACACATTAATACGGACTGTGGGGTCCTTAAACTCATGGACTAATGTGTCCTTAAACTAACATTTGTCCCCAAAACGGGAATGATGGACCACCATGTCCCTAAACTGGAACAATAGAGCCCAAATGCTCTTTTGTCGGATCTAAACGATCACGTTAAGTTGATCTTAGTCTCAAACTGGACTAATGTATCCTTAACAAACGTTTAAGTTGATCTTAGCCTCAAATACGGCTAACGTATCCTTAAACCCTCAAAAGGACTTTAGTCCCAAATTGGACTACAGGTCTCCCAACCAACATTGGTTCAAGGGTACATCTCTGAATTCATCTGATATCTGTCGTTGTAATCCTTCAACGTCGTCAGAGAGGTAACGGGTCCCGACGGCCATACATTCAATGGACCACTATGTCCCTAAACTGGAACAATAGAGCCCAAATGCTCTTTTGTCGGATCTAAATGATCCTGTTAAGTTGATCTTAGTCTCAAATTAGACTAACGTATCCTTAACAAATGTTTGAGTTGATCTTAGTCTCAAGTATGGCTAACGTATCCTCAAACCAAAACCCCAAACACAAATCTAAGAAAATACGGATTTGGACTAATCCACGTCCTACGGGCGACGACATAAATTAGTCTCCGTATATAATCCACGGGCAACCACAAACAAAACAAACACCCACGACACGAAGTGACCATCTGGAGAAGGAGAAAGTGGTTACCGCGACGCGGTAGCGTAATTAACTGCAGGGGCTTGCGCCTGCAGGGAAGAGCGTCCCCACAATCAAAAACCCCTCAACGAGGGGGAATCTGACGAAGTCTGCTACATCGGCCGCATCCATTTAAACCTTCGATACATGGTGTCATAAATCAACTTGGCATCTTCGGAGAGGTGGACGGATAGCACCAATTAGCATCTGCCCTGAATCTCAGGCGAGACAGTCCGTCTTGGCCGCCATTCGGAGGGGAACATGCTTTTTGAAGAAAACCGAGTGGTTTTGAAATTTTTCCAACGATTTAGTTTAGGTTTATTTTCTTTGCATTAATGAATTAATGATGTCCCACCATTTAATCCTACCATTGTAGAAAAAACAACGAAAATACAACGTACGCTTATGCCATCCGCATTCGCCACTGGGCCCCGTCATCACCCGTTAGGTTACTTAACTAACGACAGAGCGGGGACTGGATTAGCGCGGGTGTAAAACATAAGCAACGCCTAATAAATATCATATATAGATATATCCATTCGTCGCACGCAATAATAGGCATTCCAGATCACAGATGAACATATTGGATATACTAGGAATTCCGCACTTCGTTTAAGCCCATAACGAAGGACGGGTTCCACGGTCGTGATGAATAGCCAAAACCCCATCCTAGACCTCTACGGGTGCGGAAAACTACCCACCAAGTACCAGAAGTGAAGCAGTCTCCCTCAACAACGTGAGTAGGCCACTAAGCACTTCAAAATACCCGGTAGTTTGTGCAGCCCACCTTGGGTCTATCCTAGGAGCAAAAACAGTAAAAGAAATAATACAACGATGGCTACAAGCTCAACTCAGATGTGCCCCGCAAAAATAATATTACATCAATTTTACAAATTACATTGAATGAAAGATAAGAAAACACTCATCTCACACCCCCCGGCTATTCATCATCGACAATCCAATAAGATTCATATACACAAGCCAATCAAACAAAGATATGTGCAACCCCCGCTAACTGGCGTATAGCGATTAGCAGATGTTTTGAAACACATATGTCATCACAGATAAAAACTGAAAAAATATAAACGACAGTAAAAATTACGACTTCGAAGCACTACGAGATTGCCACAGAACAAGTTTAACAGTACAGTCAAAATTGGCAATTTTAAACAACACCTGAAAACCCAAATCCAAGGCACAAGAACACACCACAAAATTCAAGGCAATACAACCCTAATGGGCCGGTGAATCCGGAATTTTCTAGTATTTTCCTGGCCACTTCAGTATGGAATTGCCTCGTTTTTGTTCTGTGTTCATTTGACAGTAAAAGGAGCACTCTGCAATTGTTTTAAAAAAATTAGAGGCTCTGCAAAAATCGACAGAAACTTGGATCCGTGTTTCGTTGTTTTCGTAGTTGTTTCGGTTTCGTGATTTCTTACTTCGTTTAAACTGTTAGCTAGGGTTTAATTGGGCTCTGATACCAGTGTAAGTCCATGATGCACACCCCACTTATCGCGGGGAGGCGGAATACTTTAAAAACGTTTTTCTCGCACCAAAAGAAACTTGTTTTAGCTTTGCATCATGAACTTGTTCCACTTTAGGATCATGTTTAAACCTTAGCTAACAAAAACCTAGACTGAGAGAGAGAGCTAACTACTAAGTAAAAGAGTTATACCCTCGTTCCTAGTCCTTCGGGTCTTCAAGTTGCTCCTTGCTCCTTGGTTCAACCTTCTTGTTGATCTCCTTTCTTGTGCTTCTTCTAGGTCCTTGAAGAGTTCGCTTGCCGGACTCCTTTGCGTCAAAGATGGATCCACCCGAGGGATATGGTCAAGCTCCAACCTCAAAGAGATACCTTAGTGATCTAACTTGCTAAGAGAGAAGACTATGTTGATGTAGAGAGAAAGTGTATTGGACTATTTGATCTCAAAGCTCATTGTTTTGCAACACATGCAAGTGTATGAGCTTAAGGAAGGAGAGAAGAAAACCTAGGAGAGAGAAATCTTTTATGATGATAATCATAGAAATGAGATGAAAGAATGGCTAAATATTGAGGCAATAATTCATCCATGGAATTAAATAATCACACAAATTACAACCTTACTTGAATAGTAGATTCAAAGTGAATAAACAAATACTTAGCCATGCTTTCAACCCATGCCTCAAAAATCTCCTCATTTCCAGCTTATTAATCCTTTATGAAAAAAGAATAAAAAAATAATGAGGTGTCTCCTTCTAGAAGGTCATTCTTGTGAATTTACAAGAATACCCTTTTTCGTATTTTCATACCCGTATCCGTATTCCGAAAAATACGGATATACTGAGATCATTATAATCCAATACTACAATACTAGTATCCGGCTTAAACCAAAGCCCACTAATATTATCCGTTCGATCGTCATTCGAGTAGCCAGTACACGAATGCGATCGAAACACTGCCGTAAGACCATACAGCGTCTATATTGTCTCGCCTGATCCAGGGAAACCCTCTGTGTGGGACTCTAAAGACTCGACAGTACGCTGGCAGTGGGTTTAACCACAAGTCCGTCAGTAGCACTAGCTGTACGTAACGGCAACCCAGGTACGTGTCGAAAAGGAGGCCGACGAGCGAACTAGTCCGTAACCCCTACTGAGCCTGTCCGTGACAATATCCGTGCAGTCCGGTATGTCGTCTGAGAGTATCGCATGTAAGGTCTAGGGTGGTGGAAAATGTCAGACCCCTAATAACCGTACAAGTCATGTCAGGTTGGCTCAAGACCATCTGAGAATCTACTGGTCCGTCCACCAGTAATTCTCAATCAGCCCTGGCCAGGGATTTATGGTAATGACCAACCAATCACAGTGCGATATTGGCTCCCTATACCGGGAGAGACGAATCCCTAACGGTCGCTCACTGCCTCCATGTGGCTCGGGACTGTACTTAACTAAAACATGTTTGCACGACTCCTTTGAGCCGTAGTAGGGTAGTAATCAAAGCACAGTGGGAACTCACACGAGACAAATGACAATCTCAAGTCGACAGACTATCTGCACACATGTCACCTGAGAACTACTATCTGACACTAGGTATAATACCATCTAGTCAGTTCTCGGCGAGTCCTGTCCGGTGTACTCACACCTAGTGAGCATCTGTATACAATCTTAGGTGCACATCACCAATGGTTGCGAGACCAATCCATCGCCCCTCGTCAGGGTCTAGATATGTATACACTAGTCTACTCTGGAACATCGATGCCCAATCTTGATGCTCCTGCGACTAGGGACAATTTAAGGATGTGCGTATTGACCATCCAGCTCCCACAAGTATAACTGCCATCACAACGCTGGTAGTCAGGCGAACACCCTACGGGCATTATCAACATGTATAATATATGAAATACAAAGTAAAATATATCACATGTTAAGATAAAGACAAACCAAATAGCGTACTATCATATCAAGCAAGATCGTCATGTACATACATATCCATAGTATCATATATAATGAAGGCCTCTAGGGCATATATATCCAACAATGCTTACTTCATTTATTGGTTGTGAGATATTTTTATGCTATGGTTTTTCTTTGGCTTAATCAAAAAAAAATATCACACAACAAAAATGAAGAGGCAGCCACTTTTTTTCTCTCTCTCTCATGTGTTGCATTTTCTTTTGCATGCCAAGTCTTGAGCTTCACACTTTCACCTTGGGCATCATCTTCAACCTACACTCTATCCCTCTCATGTGTTAAGAATCCTAGAGTATTTTTGAGACAAAGTATTCACACACTATCTCTACATCATCTTGAGCACCTAGGTTATCAAACTAGTTGTTCGAGTTGCTTCGGTTTGAAATGGGAGCCCGTATTAAGAATCCTCGAGGTGGATCGTCTTCGACGAAGGAGACCGCAAAGCGAGCTTGTTCGGGGGCAGCCGAGAGGAGCTTGGGAAGAGATTAAAGACCGAAGGACACGGATCGATCGGTATAATCTCTGAACACTTTACAGTTATCTAGTAAATGGTTAATAGCACGATCCGGGAAATTGGTTGTGGTAGCGCCAAGTTTTACAAATTTTTGTTCCGCATTTGGCCACAGATTGATAGCCGGGGCGCTGCCGTAACCCAACATTAGGTCGGGTCATGGTCGCTGCCAGAGAGAGAGAAAAGAAACACTCAGTGTGCACTCTAACCTAGATTAGATTGGTTATTCACTTTATCTAATCAGTATGGCTCCCACTGTTTCCTCGAATTCTCCCTCAAACCCTAAAGTGAGAATTAGTCGGGATCATCTAAAATCACCCGAGGAGTAACACCTACTCATCAGTGGGAATCGGGATCCAACTATCATCGTATGATAACTTGATGGAATCCACTCAAGTCACCGCACTCCAGAAGGTATGCGCATACCTGGCAAATTTCCTGTACGTTTGAAACTCCCGATCTGGTTTTTACCCCTAGTACCCAAGTGACCTTGACACAGTTAACAAATCAAAGAGTCCTAGTCAAGTTCAACCCGTCACTATCTTGATTGCATTAAACCCACCCGCACGAGCCCTTGATACAGTCAACAGAGCCGCACGACTGTCATAACAATTCCACATATCCATGTGCTACAAACAAGCACCACTTAGCTACCGCACACTACGTCTTGACACGGTCAACAAATGCATCACGAATACTAAGTACTAGTCATAGGAAATGACGGAGGGCTACGGCTGGTTTTTGGCGAAAAACCTTTAACGTAATGAACTTGATATCGTTGAAGGAACCGAATGGTTGTACAGATATATAGTGGCGCAAACTTTTGCTAAAGAGATCACTCCCTGTGAAGGGATCTCGGCTCTTTCCTCGTCGAATGAAGTGCGGGATATTCCCAATCGAATACCACGATGCAAAGCAAAAGAATCGACAATAGTAAAGTTATTACGTTGACGCAAACTTCTGTCAAAGGGGTCACTCCCAATGAAGGGATCTCGGCCCTTGCCTCGTCGAATGAGGTGCAAGATATTCCCAATCGAATACCATTGTACAAAGCAAAAGAAAACGTGTGTAATGTCTGTTTTTTAAAAACTTGGTTCCAACAACATCATATAGGTTTGTTTTTCCTTGCATTGATCAGAATTAACGCAGTCCCATCAATTAAACATATCACACCAGATAATGGAACGAAAATATAATATACGTATATACCATCCGCATTCGCCACTGGGCCCCGTCATCATCCGTTAGGTTACATAACTAACGGCAAAGAGGGGGATGGACTAGCGCGGGTGCAAAACATATACAACATCTACTAGTATATATATAAATATATATAACAATCATCCCAGGCATGATATAAAGCAACATCACAGAATCTCAGCAATGCAACACAGAGTGGTGGATAATCCTGGAGCCTCAGGTTTCATTTGAGCCGCAAATGAGACCCGACGTTCCATGTCGTGTGGATAGCATGTGCAATGAAAACCTAGACCCCTAAGAGTGCGGCAAGTTACCCTCCAATCCTAGAAGTGAGGCAACCCCAATCAACAAAGTGAATGGGCCACCCAGCACTTCACAGAATCCAGTAACTTGAGCACCCCTCAGTGGGTCGAACTATACCCCTACGAGTGCGGCGAATAGCCTGCCAATTCTAGAGTAAAGACCCTTTCATCTCAAAGCCATGAGATGCGGGCCCATTGCCCTCTAGAACCCGGCTATTCATGCACCCTACCGTGGGGTAATCCTAGTACAGAAAAGAAAATATATATGTTCAATGGTGACATCGACCTCAACCCGGTCGTGCCTCAAGCAAATAATATACAAACTGGCAGAGACGGAAATCCACATGTCGGACGCTCGCCCCGCAATATCAAATGTACAAATGGAATCTAAACTGTACTATCATTACACCACTGGCTATCCACCATGACGATCCAACCACAAACACAGAACATCAACGTGAATGATATGTTCGCAAACATGTCTAAAAGACATATAGCAATTAGATGAGTTGTACCACTCTAATGACATTCACAATCGCAAATAGTAATGTATGTACTGAAAAATTTTAAACAGTGTTAAAAACAGTGACTTCGAATTACTTCGTATTTCCCCCAAACTAAAGATAACACAATATCCAATCTGGGAAAAATAAACAATACCAGAGAACCAATATTCCAGAGACTAGAGCACCTAAAAAATTCCAAGTCCTAACTCAACTACCAAGCCGGCCAGGCCGGGATATTGCTCCATCTCGCCAGCCCAAATTTTGAAATCGGGGCTCGTGTTTTGAGGGTGTTCTAGTTGTCTCACAAATAGTCTTTTACAATTGTTTAAAAATTTTCGACAGAAACTGGAATAATTCAGGTATTGTTTCGGAGTTGTTTCGGTTTCGATACTTTAACATCGTCTAAACCAGCTAGATTAGGGTTTATGGGGTGGCTCTGATACCATGTTGGGTTATGCCAGCGCCCTGGCCATCAAACCGTGGCTGATCGCGGAACAAAAATTTTACAAACTGGAGATAACACAACCTCGAATACGGATCGACCATAAACCCTAAACCTAGCAAGCTATATAAAGAGTCGAGATGTTTATACCGAATGATCTGTGTCCTTCAGTCTTTAACCTCCTTCCCAAGCTCCTAATGGCCACCATGATCAAGTTTGGTCGCCGGTGTCCCTCCATCGAAGATGATCCACCTGAGAGTCTATGAATCGAGCTCCTACCTCATAACCAAGATAACTAGGGTACCTAGTTCTCTAAACTAGATAACCTAGATGATATAGAGTCTAATGATGGATTTATTTGTCTCTAAACACCCTAGATTTCTCAACACATGAAACTATTAGGGTGGAGGAAGAAGAAGAAGCCATGAGATATGAGAGTGTGAAGCAAAGAGCAACTCAAGAAAAATGGCTAAGTTTTGTAAGAGAGAAAGAATGAAGCAACTAAAGAAAATATCTCATGTCTCCACAAAATATCTCACAATCACAACAAATATCAAGCATGCCTCAATAGTGTTTCCATGAGTCACACCTATGAGTCACCAAGTGAGTCATGCTTGAATAAATGCTAAGCACACTCATCCCTCCACGTCATTAATCTTTTAAGAAAAAGATTAAAGCAAAAATGAGATGGCAACTTCTAGAAACTTTCTTGTAATAAATTACAAGAATGCCCTCAACCGTATATACATACTCGCATCCGTATTCCGAAAAATACGAATACAAAAGAGACGAAAATAATCCAACAATATAATACTAGAATCCGGCTTAAACCAAAGCCGCTAGTATTATCCGTCAGAATCATGATACGTGCACAAGTGCACGTATATGTTCGAACCCTGTCGTAAAACCATACGGCCTCTACATCGTTTCCCCCGAAGCAGGGAAACCCTCTGTGTGAGACTCTAAAGACTCGTCAATACGCTGGCAGTGGGTTTAATCACAAGCATGTCAGCGGCACTAGTTGTATGTAATGGCTACCCAGGTATTGAGTGAAAGGAAGGCCGATAAGCAAACTCATCCTGACCCTTACTAAGCATGTCCGTAATAATATCCGTACAGTACGGTCTCTTCGTCTAAGAGTATCACATATCGAGTCTAGGGGGTGGATAAAGTCAGACCCCTAATAACGCGACATTTCGTGTCGGTATGAAGCACATCACAACCTGAGAAACTACTAATCCAAATCAGTAATTCTCGACTACCTTGATCAAGGATTTCTGGTGATGGACACCCTGCACAACGTGACATCAATCCCCAATACCGGGAGAGACGAATCCTAGACGATCCGCTCGCTGCCTCCATGTGGCTCGGGACTGTACCCAATTAAAACCTGTTTGCACGAATCCTTTGAGCCATGGTGGGGTAGTAATCAAAGCACGGTGGGAACTCACACGAGAAAAATGACGATCTCATGTCAACAGACTAATCTGTACACATGTCACCTGGGAACTGCTATCTGACAATAGGTATAATACCAACTAGTAGGTTCCCGGTGAGTCCGTCCAGTGTACTCATAACCCGATGATCACCTGCATACTATCTTAGGTGAACAAACTAACACCAATGGGTTATGAGACTAGCCACCGCCCTTCATCGGGGTCTCGATCAGTATACACTAGTCTACTTTGGAGTATCGATGCCCAGTCTCGATACTCCCACGACTAGGGACATCTAAGGATGTGCTTATGGACCACCCAACTCCCGCGTATATGAACGCCATCATAATGCTGGCAGTCAAGCAAGAATCCTATGGGCTCTATCAACATGTAATAGTGATCTGTAATACCACCTAAAGCATGTACATGATGATAAAGATAAACCAGATAGCATACTATCATTTTGAGTAAGACTGTTCTATCCGTATAGGTTCTCCCTCAATCATCGCAATCGCGTGCCTGCGATTCAATAATTGACTTGGGGGCACTATAGCCAACAATGGGACCATCCGATTGCTGAGGTTCCTAATGAGGAGGCTAATGGATTGATCCTGCTCTAGCGGTAGTTCACACTTGACAGTGAGATTGTGCCATTGGACGATAAAGTCCATGTTTCTTTCGTTCTTCCCCGGCTTGGTCCTCACAAGGGCAGCAATGGAGATTTTGTCTGTAACACTCATGAATCTTTGCCGAAACAGAGACTCCATTTAGGCGAAGGTAGTAACAGAACCATCCGATATGCCGGCATACCAGTCGAAGGCGACACCAGTTAGGCTGTTGACAAACTGGCGGCGAAGGAGCGCATCATTGCCCCCTGTATTTCCGTATGACGCTTTAAAATGAACAATGTGTTGATTCATATTTCCCGTCCCGTCGAATCTTCTGAATTTAGGAATGACGTAACCATTAGGTAACTCGATCAGATCGTACTGTGCGGGATACAGCCACCCACTGCTGCCAACGTCTTTCTGAGCCTCGGTTTCGGCCACCAATTTTTTAACTTTACTGGTGACCAAATCCATTATCCGATATTGTGTTAGCGGAATGTTTCCATCTAGGGCTAAAGCGTCCCCAGAAGTGGAATATGGGCGGCTTTCGTGTGACTCACCCATACTTGGACCTAAAAGGATAGTTATCGGTTAGTTCGGGTCGTCAACACTCGTCTCATGAGTAGACACTTGCGCTTTATTAGAGGGCGCCCAAGAAACTTGAGCCGTGAGCTGCATCACGACATTCTTCAGGTCATCAATTTTGGAGTAAAGCTTGGCCATTTCCATGTCTTTGCTTCAAAGCTATTTTCGGAGCTCTTGGAAGATCTCCTGTTCTGCGGTCCTGGAGCAGAAAGTCGGCTCTTCTTCGTTGTCAGAGCTTGATTCCATATGGACCAAGGGGTTCTTCTACTTATCGGCCATATCGAAGGGGTTTTCATCATCCTGCAGAGGAGGCTAATCTTGGGAAGTAGCGTCCATATTCAAGCCAGATTGGGCTTGGGATGTGGTGGCCCTATCCTTACTTTTGCTGTGAAGGTTGTCCTAGGACGCGTGCCCGCTATGTAGAACGTGTGAATAACATATTCGGCCATCTTTTTATCACTGGCAGCTGATTTCGCAGACTGCTATCGTAGCCCTTCTGCTTCGGGAAAGGACAATCGATTGAAGATAGCTGGTCTGACCGGGTTCTTGAGTGGCGCTGGCACTTCTTTTCTAGCTTTACCTCGCTGCTTTTACGCGAAATGAAGTGCTTGGTAGACTTCTGAAGATAGGGTGTCACGCCTTTCGAGCTGGGTCATGGACTCATCCTTTCTGATCGCACGCTTTTGGCGTGTCGGATGTTCAAAGTTCTAAAGTTATTACCGCGATCAGGACGGTGTCGCTTTGCAGCTAGCCGGTTGAGCACGGGTCGATCCACAGGGAGATGATTGTATTTCCGTTCTTGTCGTAGAAGAGTCAATAAAGAATGAGTATATGTTTGTTCGATTCTAACCTATGTGTTATATGCAAGTATAAAGTTGTTAAGAAAAAGATACGAAATTGTAAGCTAAAGAAATCCGTACTCAAAACCTTTGAGCCGAGTCTTGACCAATTGAAGCTAGAGCAATCGGCAACAACGTGGATTAGGGGATTTAAGCACGGTATTCGTGGAATCTGGCTTATTTACCCTTGTCCTTCCGTTCTTGTCTCTTGCTTTCGCCTCCGGCCAAACCGAACGCAACCGGTCGCGGTTAAGAATCACCGTTACCTTGGTAGGGTAGGGTGCCTAACGGAGCGCTTGCGTAACGTTTGGGCGGAGTTCAATGGAAAATAACGGGAAAAGGAAATGAGCAAAGGAATATTAACTTACAATACCGTATTTATTCTTAACAACGATAATTACAACCATTCACAAAAACGAACCAAAAAGAGCAAAAGAAAAGAAAAGATTACAAGTAAGTAAGTGCATGGAATTTAAGTGCAAGAAAGTAAAGCATGAATGTAAAGCAAGTAATAAAAAGCAAGAAAGAAATAAGCAAGAAAGTAATTACAAGAACATAGAACTCAAGACAAGCATGGGATCAATAGCCAACCCTTAAAC
Source organism: Agapanthus africanus (assembly GCA_030015575.1). Taxonomy (NCBI): domain Eukaryota; kingdom Viridiplantae; phylum Streptophyta; class Magnoliopsida; order Asparagales; family Amaryllidaceae; genus Agapanthus; species Agapanthus africanus. The sequence continues at coordinate 318,794,648 of JASDDO010000010.1, forward strand.
TTGCAAGCTCAATCAAGAGGTTGCAAGATCAAGAGAAGGGTAAAGAACTCATGTGAAATGAAGCACTAATTCCATAAGAAGATACAACCCTTGAAATCAATAACAAACCCTTAAACTTTCAAGCTCAATGAAGAGGTTGAAAGATCAAGAGAAAGCAAGGATCTCAAGGGGAAGCTAAAACAAAAGAATGATACAAAAACCCTCATCTTCATTTCATCATCCACTCAAAAAGCTCTCACAACAATTTTCATGGAGGAAAGAATGAAGAAGAAGAAGAAGAAGACTAAACTACACTAAAAGAGGCTAAAGAACTTCACACCTTACAATGGTTCAGAACCGGGGTATTTATAGGCGGGGAAATGGAAACCTAGGGCAAGAATCTGGCATAATATGAAGTCCCCAAACTGCCCCTGAAAATTGACAACCTGAGGCGCCTATATGGCCGCGGAACCGCGGCCTTAGCATGCTTATGCCGCGGTTCCGCGTCCCTTTTGGGGAGTTGGGTCCTCAAATTTTAGGTGCTTCCCTGGTTCTCTGTCCTATGTTATTCTACATATACCAAATTGCAGTTTGCTTCCACAATTGCTTCAGATTTGCAACGGTCCAAAATGGCATCAAAAATAATACTTTTGACATTTTCTCCCTCGAGCTCCGCACACCCATTGATTCTTGTGCTGCCCCCCTCGTGCTCTGTGCTTGTCCCAGACACGAATGACCATTGTCATATGTCTTGTCTCTGGAACCGGTACGCGGCACTGGACGGATACGGATGACCGGAACCCGGCTTTTATCTGCTGTCAACAGATGTTCTGTATTTTGGCGTAACTGTGGAGATTTTGTATTAATTGCGTTATTTTGGACCAGAAACCTGTGGCCTGTAAATATGTAGCAAACACGGATTAAAAGCATCTACCTATAAACAAACGAGCGTAAGAATGGGCGGTATAAAATGCAATATTCTGGTATGAACAAATACCCCCAAACTTAACTTTTGCTCGTCCCGAGCAAAACCATTTATTCACAAAAATAAAATCCTAACCGCACTTTCTCAGGGAGCGCGATTGCACTGAGTACGTGCAACAAGCCGTTAAACCTCTAGGTGTCCCTAGTAAGAGGAGTGTTGTCTCCTGAGGGTTTTCAGCGGATTACACCCACAAAATCCCGTCAAATTAGTGTCATGAGTTAACAATGATTGTACTCCTACAGTTTAGTATTTACATTAGAAACTCTATCATCCTAAGTTAGAAATATTCAACACTTATTTTTCACACCTCCTATCTATTTAACCTTGGTTCTCCTGAGTTTTCCTTCTAAAGTGCGGCCTCAAATCAGGGATTTTTATCAACCTTACAGAAAACACAAGTCTTATTCTTTATTTCTATCTTTTATCCAAACATCGATTGTATACCCCTACGTGTGTGTATATTTGCACCCCTACACTCAAGAATTTAATTCAAGCTATAATACCCTTGCCCTAATACCAAATACTACTTCTTTTCATTAAGGATGGACGGATTTGCTCACACACCTTCCATGCGACTATTAATGCTTCTTGAGGCACTAACGACCGATTACTGAATGTGTGAACTTTAAAGCGTAAATAGCAGTTTCCAGGTCTTGACTTTATTCTATTTTTTTTCTTTTTCTTTTTCTTTTTTTCTTTTTCTTTTTCTTTTTCAAGACCGGATATATTTTTCAACATGCTCTTTTGGTGTTTAGCTTTAAATACCGTTTTTTCTTTCATACTAGGCTTTCAGGCAAGAGTATTTCTAGGTATCCTTTACTATCCCAAGTTTCAAGGTGCGTGTAAGTACAGTTTGTAAGGTATATACTTTCTAAATTTGAACTCAAGAAAAGAAACTATTTTTCAGACTTATCCTCCAGTAAAGCTTCAATACTTTCCCTTATCTTGACTTAACTCAAGAACTGAACTCAAAAAACTGTAAGGACGTATACTTACCAAAGTTAGACAGTATTTTAAGGATTTTCAATTCCTAAGTCTAGAATTTAGTTATTTCTAACATATCAGCTAAACTTTCAGAATAAAAATCTAAGTTACCCTATTAGCTAACTTGACGACAAAGTTTTTATATTTTTGGAAAAATTTTCGATTTTTGTGGGTTTTTAATAAGGTATGCAAATGCAAAATATACAAATGAATGCGAAGGAAGAAAGCTTACCGAGCGCACCCCCAAACTTAAACTTGACAGTGCCCTCGCTGTCAGGCTATACCAAGAGGGTCAAAATTGTCGGCGCTCCCTAAAAACAAATTATATCTAACAAAGAAAACAAAACAAAAAATATATACACAAAAAGGGTTCCCCCCAAACTTAAGTGAAACAGTGTTTCCACTGTTAAGCGATGAAGTTCAGGATTAGGGGGGAAAGAGAAGTATCAATCTATACAAGGCCTTACACAGGCCAAAAGTTAACACCAACCATTCAAAAATTCTATCTCTGTAATATACGGGTTGGTGGAAGAATGCGGAGAGGTAAGAAATGGGGAATACGCAAGACCGTATGGAGATAGAAGCGGGATACGGTCTCGATATATCAGAAGAAGAAGAATGGCGGAAGGGAGAAAAAAGTGGAATACGAACTTGAGGGTGGAAATAGAGCGAATAAATTAGCATAATTTGTGATGACCGATGTGTGAAAAGCGATTGTGCTAATATATTAACCCGTCGAGAAATGAGGTCAAATCCCTCAAGATTCGTGAGAAACCATGGGTACGCCGAACTTGGTAAACCAGACATAGTAAATGAAAGTGGAACAGTTCCTTGCGATGCCGGAACGATGGAGAGGAGTGATCGAGGAGGGGTATCGGTTAAGGGTTCTGGAGGGTGTACACAGTCAGTGAAAGGAACAAGATGAATTGGAAAATCCGACTCATCAACAAGAACTGTTTCATCCTCAAAAATATCCTCAATAGTCTCCTCAAAATTCAGCTTATCCACGCAAATTTCATCAAAATCAAGACGCATATGGGGTTCGGGAAAAACATTTAATGACTCGGGATGATGAATTGAAGAGAAAAACTCAACCAAATCTGTGGGTTCATCATCCAAAATATTCCCAGCGTCAATATCCTTAATCAAGTGAAAGTCAATATCCTCAAACACCTCATCAAAAGCATGGAGTTCAATCAATTCAGGTTCTAAGATGGAAGTGTAGAGGTCAAAAGGTTTAGGATTGGGTTCACTTGGAAAGGACCCTTCACAATCAGGTAAATCAAACACTACAAAGTCGCACAACTCATTAATCATTCTATCTTCAATTGATAATTCATTTAGGACACTTGATAGACTTTCAATACAGGAGTTGTGGGATTCAATTTGTGGCGTGTAGGTTTGACTTGGAAGGGGGTACAGCTCACTCTTACCACTCAAATTCACAGCCTGTCCTGCCGCCTCATCATACATTGGAAAATTAGGTTGGAAACTAGCTACCGGGTCAGTAGGTTGTATGAGAGCGGCCATGGACGCATTCAAATCCATCATCTGTTGACTTGACGCTATCCTAAAGTCTTCCAACGACTGTTCCAAACTAGACATGGGTTGTGAAGGGGTTTCAGTAAAAGATTCAAAGCTGTATGGATACTGAAAACTCCCAAATGGCGGTTCAGTAGCAATGTCTAGGGAAGGTGTTAAAGTTGGGTAGGATTGATAGGAATTGAATGGCTAGACAGGAGCAGGATCAACATTTGGATAAGAAGGTGAATGGAATTGTTGATCCCAAGAATTTGAAGCGGTGAAAGGAGTGAAAGATCGGCTACGAGATTGTGCAATATGTTCAGCGATGGACAAAGGACGACTTGCAAAAGGGGTATCAACATAAGAGGGTGGGGGAGGTTGAAAAGGTTGATACGAAGTGGAATGAGGAGTGCAAGTGTTTGTCCTAGACGCTTCTATGCGATCTTTCAGTGAAACTTTGGGCATGGAGGGGTCGTTCGATATTCGGCCAAAGCAAGAACCGTAGGAAGTTATGTCTGGTTGTGGGTACCAAAGTTCGGCAAGAGTTTTGCGAGGTGGGGTACCCATGATATGGAGAGAGAAGGAAAGAAAGGCAGAGAAAAGGAGGGGAAAAAGAATGTGATTTTTTTTTAATTTTTTTTAGTTAGTTATTAACAAAAGAATGAAATATACACACAAAAAGAATCTGGACAAAAACAATCACGACACAAAAATACCACACACCTAATCGTTCTAGGGTTCACCTAGGTCAACTAGACCTGCTCCAGAACTTGATTGTCGAAGTAAAACTGTGTCGAGAAACGGGCTCAAGATACACTGATCACGAGGCCAGGTAAGTGCAGAGATAAGGGGAGGTTTTCCAACACTTTCGCGAAGTTCCTTAATTAAATAACCCTTTCTCTTTTGGCAGTTTCGCCGTTAACACTTTCCTAGACATCCCGTAAACAATGTACAGTTAAGCGAGGTTCTAAACACGGTTAACTTCTCCTAATGAACGCGAAGTCCTTAAGGCTTAAAGTCTAATTTCTTTTAAAATTTGTGCGGGTAAACGTTATGCTCAAGTTCGTGATTTGTGGGCCACGGAAAAGGTGATGAAATCCTTTACCGTATATTGTGGGGTTCGCTTGCCCTTAAGTCCGTATTAATGTATGCAATGAGCAATTCAATAAAAATTCTATAAAGAATCAAACAATCGTTTTTTAGTTTAAGCACGGCACTGCAACAAATACGGGTTAGTCAATTTTTAGCATTTGCTAGCGAACTTGCAAAGAATCCTGCAAAGAATAGTATATTGGATGCGTCGGATTTGAGAAGAAGGTGTTAGTAAAGTACGTACCGTTAAGTTTTTGGGTTAGGAAACCCCCGTTGAATCAAATCCGGTAAGCTTGAAAAGTTCGCTTGCGCGGGTCAAACTACCCGGATCTTTGGCACTGTACTTTGCAATCACCTTAGCCTTGAACGTACACTTTGCTCCCCACAATCGCCGTTTGCAAATCCGCAAAAATCTGCAGACTTGCTCACAAAAATTATCAAAAAAACAAAAAGATATTTTTTTTTATATAAATATATACAAAAAGAATATTAACCCGAATAACAAGAAAGAAAATACGCTACCGTCTCCCCGGCAACGGCGCCATTTGATCGCACGCTTTTGGCGTGTCGGATGTTCAAAGTTCTAAAGTTATTACCGAGATCAGGACGGTGTCGCTTTGCAGCTAGCCGGTTGAGCACGGGTCGATCCACAGGGAGATGGTTGTATTTCCGTTCTTGTCGTAGACGAGTCAATAAAGAATGAGTATATGTTTGTTCGATTCTAACCTATTTGTTATATGCAAGTATAAAGTTATTAAGAAAAAGATACGAAATTGTAAGCTAAAGAAATCCGTACTCAAAACCTTTGAGCCGAGTCTTGACCAATTGAAGCTAGAGCAATCGGCAACAACGTGGATTAGGGGATTTAAGCACGGTATTCGTGGAATCTGGCTTATTTACCCTTGTCCTTCCGTTCTTGTCTCTTGCTTTCGCCTCCGGCCAAACCGAACGCAACCGGTCACGGTTAGGAATCACCGTTACCTTGGTAGGATAGGGTGCCTAACGGAGCGCTTGCGTAACATTTGGGCGGAGTTCAATGGAAAATAACGGGAAAAGGAAATGAGCAAAGAAATATTAACTTACAATACCGTATTTATTCTTAACAACGATAATTACAACCATTCACAAAAACGAACCAAAAAGAGCAAAAGAAAAGAAAAGATTACAAGTAAGTAAGTGCATGGAATTTAAGTGCAAGAAAGTAAAGCATGAATGTAAAGCAAGTAATAAAAAGCAAGAAAGAAATAAGCAAGAAAGTAATTACAAGAACATAGAACTCAAGACAAGCATGGGATCAATAGCCAACCCTTAAACTTGCAAGCTCAATCAAGAGGTTGCAAGATCAAGAGAAGGGTAAAGAACTCATGTGAAATGAAGCACTAATTCCATAAGAAGATACAACCCTTGAAATCAATAACAAACCCTTAAACTTTTAAGCTCAATGAAGAGATTGAAAAATCAAGAGAAAGCAAGGATCTCAAGGGGAAGCTAAAACAAAAGAATGATACAAAAACCCTTATCTTCATTTCATCATCCACTCAAAAAGCTCTCACTACAATTTTCATGGAGGAAAGAATGAAGAAGAAGAAGAAGACTAAACTACACTAAAAGAGGCTAAAGAACTTCACACCTTACAATGGTTCAGAACCGGGGTATTTATAGGCGGGGAAATGGAAACCTAGGGCAAGAATCTGGCATAATATGAAGTCCCCAAACTGCCCCTGAAAATTGACAACCTGAGGCGCCTATATGGCCGCGGAACCGCGGCCTTAGCATGCTCACTTTTGGGTAGTTGGGCCCTCAAATTTTAGGTGCTTCCCTGGTTCTCTATCCTATGTTATTCTACATATACCAAATTGCAGTTTGCTTCCACAATTGCTTCAGATTTGCAACGGTCCAAAATGGCATCAAAAATAATACTTTTGACATTTTCTCCCTCGAGCTCCGCACACCAATTGATTCTTATGCTGCCCCCCTCGTGCTCTGTGCTTGTCCCAGACACGAATGACCATTGTCATATGTCTTGTCTCTGGAACCGGTACGCGGCACTGGACAGATACGGATGACCGGAACCCGGCTTTTATCTGTTGTCAACAGATGTTCTGTATTTTTGCGTAACTGTGGACATTTTGTATTAATTGCGTTATTTTGGACCAGAAACCTGTGGCCTGTAAATATATAACAAACACGGATTAAAAGCATCTACCTATAAACAAACGAGCGTAAGAATGGGCGGTATAAATTGCAATATTCTGGTATGAAAAAATACCCCCAAACCCTTCGTAACACGGTTTGAATTGAGGTCTTCTTGATCTTGGCAGACATTGCATTCTTCTGAACCTACTTTAAGGGCTTGAAGGAATTGCGGATTTCACGGCTGACACGGCTATGGTCGCGGGGCAATCCGGGCTTTGAAACTTCATAAAATGTAACTTGGCTAGAGCCTTGGCCCTTTTATTGGCTCTATATCTGAACCACTTCTTCCTTAGCTTTTCCGCTTTGAGCATTTGGCGGGCTTCTGCTCTTTGGGAATCCACCGTAGACCGAGTGATGGAGAGACTTGAAAATACGTCTGATCGTGCACTTGTCGGAGGCATCGCCTGAGCTTGCCCGCAACATTTGATGATTTCCTCAATTTCGGGGGTCTTGCCTCCACCTAAAGCGACACAGAGTCTTTCGAACACCGACTTATGTTTAGGTTGTAGTGCCTTAGCGATCATGACATTCGGCCTCCTGCCTTTTGAGGCCGGTTTATCCATCACCGGAGTTTGAGAAGCAGGAATGTTGTTAGCCGGGACAAATAGAATAGAGCCAAATTGTAGCAACGGTTCCTCCCACTTCCGCCCGAGACTTGCCGGGAGAACCATCCAAGCGTCCACCTTCATCATGTGTGAGATGAGACTTGCATTGGGAGATGAGCTTTTTTTTTGAAAGACATCTTTGTTGCAATTGTAACTATGATTGAAAGATGTTAACATGTGCAAAGAAACATGATTTCAATTGCAGACAATTAATATATATTAATTGAGCTTGCATGAACGCTTGACCCGAAATATAGGAGGAGAGAAAAGGTCCTACTGGACGTGCCAGAATCTGTAGAGTGTTTTTCGTTACCCTATTGAGATAGGAATTTACGCGCTTGTTAAGCGTATACAGATTCCCCCTGCCTGGGATAGGCTAAGGAATATTGATTGTGGGGATCCAAATCTCTGGCAGTCTCGGACTAAGCTTCCATTAGTTACCCCTCGCTTTTGGAGAGAGAGAACCTCTGATTGATTGGTCAAACTGGTCATGCGAACTCAACGTGATATATTGGTGCTTGAAAATAATGCAGAAGGGTGTGTTCACTTCATTTTTTATTTTATTTATTCTATTTGTGACAAAATGGTTTTATTTATTCAACAAAAACAAAAGATTTTATTTGCACACATGTGTTTATTATGTATTTTCCTTTTTATTTCTTTATATATATATATATATATATATATATATATATATGAAAAATGTGTGGGAGACGAGGAGTGAAGGGCGTCCTCAGGACGCGTGCCGCTGGACGCCAGAGGGTCACGTGCGCGGCACGCGGCCGCTGGGTGCCAGAGGGTCACGTGCGCGCCACGCAGCCGCTGGGCGCCAAAAGGTCACGTGCACGGTACGCGGCCACTCGAAACACCAGCGGAAGAAGGGCTAAGCCCCTAGGCTTAGAGTTGAACTCCCCGAAGGATTCTGCTTGGAGTTAAACTCCAAAAAATAGATTTTTATTCACAGGTAAACTCCTAAAAGAAATATTTTTATTCGGAGTTAAACTCCTGATAAAAAGATTTTTTTTTATTCGGAGTTAAACTCTTAAAATATTTTTATTTAGAAAACCAAAAGAGGTCCTTTGAAGCTTCAAGATCTATGTCTGAGATAATGAAAGGGGACCCTTTTCTTCTCTTTTGAGCCTTGAATTCTCCCAAAATGAGATTTTCGGAAATGGTTCTCTTTCTTCCTCCTCTCTTTTATTGGATTTTGGAGAAGAAGGGTGATGAGATTTAAAATCTCCCCTTTTAGAGATTTGATGCGAGATTAAAATTCCCCTTCAATGATTTTATGATGAAAAACTATTTCTTTTTGAGAAAGGAAAAGTTAAACTCTTAATTTAATTCAAAAGGAAAAGGAAGAAGGTTTAAAACCTTTGAATAAGAAGGAGGCACAAAACCCTAGAAAGATTGAGAGAATAGAAGTTGTTATTGATTTCTCATCATGTTTTCCTTTTATAGGTTATACCTTTATACATATAGCCACTTAAGTTTTTCCAAATGGCACTTGTGCCTCACCATGCCTCATGTGCTTATTTCTTTTTGCACATAAGTTATGGGGCTTACATAATTTGGCTTTTTGCCCATTTTTCATTCATTTATTTCTAAAAATTACATTAAACTTATTTATTGCCTCATTCTTTCTTGGCATAAGGCATACCCTTTTCATGCTTGGGCTTGACTTGGGCTTGGGCTCACTTTTGGGCTTGGGTCCGCTTACTTAGGCTTGGTCCCACTTGACTTGAGGTTGACTTTTGATTTTGATTTTGAATTTTTGGACAAGAGGGGCATAAATTTTACCCCAACACTGGACACTTAATTTCATAATCGCCCACTGCTTATTACCGGAGAACTCGAGAATACAATTGTCAACAGGATGATATTGGATTGCGGTTCCGCGGTGAACCTGTTACCTTTAAAGACCTTAACGACGATTGGATATATTGTCAGAGATTTAACTATCAGCAATATAGTCATCCAAGGGGTCAATCAAATTGGGCAACAAGCCTTGGGAACTATACGACTCACACTCAAGTTCTAGGGATGGTCTTCCACTCCGCTCTTTCAGGCTATTGATGTATTCACATCATATAATGCTTTGCTTGGGCGCCCTTGGTTGCATGAGGACGACATAATTTCTTCTTCCTTACACCAATGTTTCAAGTTTGTATCAAAGAAAGGTGAGATTAAAAAGGATATTCGCATATACTCAACATTTTCACTGTCGCTGAAGCTTTCTATGCCGACGCCAAATTTTTATCGAGATAATGCTACAATCAAGAATAATCTTGGATTTAGCATTGAAACAAAAGACGACTTGTTCAAACCTCAAGTGGATACTCCAAGGAGAAAGGAAACACTCGCCAAAAGTGTGATATATCAATACATCCCTTGTGAACAAAGGAGCGAAAAAGACCCTATCTTCCAAATGATTGAGGAAGTACGTCCTTGTAGTCATAAAATCAGGAAGAACAAAAAGAAGAAGGAAAGCCATCGTAATGCATCTCGCCCTATAGCCTGTGTACCAGCTTCATCAAGTAATTTAAAGGAGTCGGATTTTTGCTTACCCATGCATCTCTATAAAGCAAAAGCAGTTGATATGATGGTCAATATGAGTTATGATTTAAACCCCGACATGACCCCAATTCCAACGCCATTCGAAGATATACTCTCTAGAGATCAAAAGAAAGCACTTTACTAAAATAAACTAATCCTTTGTTCAAAGAAGGGCTTAGGTTATTAAGTTTGTGTAATTACTAATCACTACAACACAGACGGAGAATATTCACCTTCTCCAATCAACGCCAAATTTCTGAAAAGATACTACGCCTAATCGGTTTCAAAGCATGCTCCAAACTCCACGAGTATAAACTGTGAATCTCTTATTTCTCTTCTTCTTAAAAAGAATGGGGGCTTTGCCCACTCAAAGAATTATGTCGCATTTACAACAAGTGCTTCATTTTCAATGGCGCTATCTATGTTGCATTTACAAAAAGTGCTTCATTTTCAACGGCGCTATCTACGCCTCATTTTTAACGGCGCTATCTACGCCTCATTTTTAACGGCGCTATCTATGCCTCATTTCAACGACGCTCAATTTTTAATAGCGTTACATACATTACATTCATAAAGGTGCCCGATTAAAGACAACTATCAACATACCTTCACAAACAGAGGCTCATCAACGACTTTCTTTTCGCCTCTATTTGGCAACGGCTATATATACGCCACTTTCAAATTATGCTTTCATCAATAGAGGCTTATTAACCAAACAGCTATATAAACACCACAGGTATCATTTTCAAAATTTTATACTCTATTGCGGGATGGAAGTATCATCTTTCTGGACAACACGAAAAAGTACTCTACTACTTTGTCATTCGGCAACAAAGACCCTTCAACACCGATTTATATTTATGCTTGGCGTCGCCTACGCAAAATCAAATTGCGCATGCGAGTCCAAGCGTGGGGGTTATTTGTAGACATCAGAAAACGATTGAAGTCGAAATCGCTAAATACTACTTTTGCACTGCTGGGTCAGCTTTCAACATTTACAATTTACACTCGACTATCAAATGCTCACGTTTCATAAGACACTTGGGGTTAAATTCATCGACCGCTATTTCTGAATCATTCTTCAGGACGGACTACTGCAAGATCAGCCCAAAACTTATTCCGGTCGGACCGGTCACCAACCTTCCCGGCCCTTTCAACGGTAGGTCAACTTTTTCCGGTCGGACCGGTCAACAACCTTCCCGGCCCTTTCAACGGTCGTTCGACTTATTCTGGTCGGACCGGTCAACAACCTTCCTGGCCTTTTCAACGGTTGGTCGCCTTATTCCGGTCGGACCGATCAACAACCTTCCCGGCCCTTTCAACGATCGGTGAATTTATTTCGACCCCTTTCAACGGGCCGGCCATTCAAGACCTGACCCCTTAACGGGTCGGCCAACCGAGATCCGACCCGTTAACGGGTCAGCCAACCGAGAAGCCCGCGCCCTTTATTTGTCCGGTTGAGTGAAGTCCAGACCCTCGTTAGGTCCAGCCATGATGTCCGATGGGGTCAACTTGGGTTAGGACCAGCCCCCCAGGGATTGTTTTTCTTCGGTCTGGTCCTCTAGGGGACCGACATTGCTTAGACCGGCCCCCAAAGGCCGGTTGTGGTTCAGTCCGAACCCCCAAGGGACCGGTTTGGGTTGGACCAGCCCCCCTAGGAGCCGGTCTTGTTCAGTCCGGTCCCCTAGGGGACTGGTCTGTGTTGGATCGGCCCACCTAGAGGCCAGTCTTGTTCAGTCCAGTCCCCAAAAGGACCAATTTGGTTTCATTTGTTAGTTATATGTATGCCCTAGAGGCCATTACTGTACATACGATGTATATTGTAGTGGATGCTTGGACATATATAGGGAGGACTTTCTTGCTCGACGTGATAGTACGCTATCTGGTTGCTCTTTATCTTAACATGTACTATGATTGTCTCTATGTTACATGTTGATATAGCCCTTAGGATGAGTACTTGACTACCAGGACTATGATGCGGATCATACTAGTGGGGACAGTGTAGTCGCCAAGTACATCCTTTAAATGTTCCTAGTCGTAGGTGTATCGAGACAGGGCATCGATATACCAGAGTATACTAGCGTATGCGCTTCTTGACCCATATGATGGGCGATGGATGATCCCATATCCATTGGTGTTTGACATCAGAGAAGGTATACAGGTGTTCAGTGGAGACTGGGTACACTGGAGGACTCGCCGAGAACTCCTAGATGGTACTATACCTCACGTCAGATGGCAGTTCTCTGGTGACACTGGTACAGGTTAGTCTGTAGACCCGAGATCGTCATAGAGTCTTGTGTGATTCCCACTGTGTTTTGATTTCCATCATACCACATCCAAGAGGGCGTGCAAAAAGGTGGCTTTTGGGTACAGTCCCGAATCACATAGAGGCAATGAGCGATAGGAGGGGATTCGTCTCTCCCGGTATAGGGAGTTGATGTTGCGCTGTGTTCGATTGGCTATAACTGGAAATCCCTGGCCAGGGTTGCTGAGATTTACCGGTAAGTGTTATCAGTAGTTTCTCGAACTGTTATAGACCTCATATCGACACGACTTATCAAGCTACTAGGGTCTGACGTTTACCACCCCTAGGCGAGATATGCGACATATCAGACGAAGAGACCGGACTGTACGGGAGTGTTACTGATTGGATTCGTAGGAGAATGTACAGGCTTGCTTGTTAATCTTCTGATCGCTCAATACCAGGGTGGCTGTTACGTTTAGCTGACCGCTTGCAGCTTGTGGGTGTTTGATATGATCATCACCTACTGCCGGCGTATTGACGATTCTTTAGAGTCCTACACAGAGGTTTCTTGACTCAGGAAAAACGGAGTAGGAGCACATATATGATATGTGCGGGACCGAGAACAATACGTGTATGTGATACCGTATTAGATTCTCGCGATATGAGATATCGGCCGGGTATATGTGATATAGCCGGGTCATCGGATCAAGTGTTGATTCGATGAACTGATACAAATTATATTAGTCGGTTATTTATGAAATAGCCGGATTATCGGATCAAGTGTTGATTTGATATTTAATGTATAATTATATATTTGATATATTAAATTACATTAACTAATATAAGCTCACTAAAAGATTCTTTTTCTCACTCGGGTAATACATTGATATATATGCGATATATGTTAATTGTATTATTTTATTTTGTTACAATAAATATTGTATATGTGATATATAATATTGTAACATGTTAGGGTTATTAATGCAACATGTTTAGTGGAGATTAAACATGGTTAGGGTTTGATTTGGGTTAATCTTTTCTAGAAGTTTCTAGAAGCTTTGCTTTTGTTTTAAGCAAAGATATTTGTTTTGATATTTTGTTGATATTTTCCTTAACCCAACCCAAACCCTTGACCATGGTAAACTCTATACAATGGTTAAGTCTTCTCACTTGAACCATGGTTGCATTTCTAACCTCACACTACTTTCATTATTCATCACAAAAGAAATAGATCATCTTCTTCCTTCTTCTTCTTTGCTTGAAAAGCTTTCTAGCTTTTTGAGAAGTGATGAAAATGGGTGAGATTAAGAAAACAAATGAGAGCTAAAATCCTACTTCATCATCCTAATCTATCGTAGCCATTTAGATTAGGGTGTTCACTTCATTTAGTGAGTGAGAACTTGTGTTAAAGAAACTTCAAGGTAATTAAGAAAACAAATGAGAGCTAAAATCCTACTTCATCATCCTAATCTATCCTAGCCATTTAGATTAGGGTGTTCACTTCATTTAGTGAGTGAGAGCTTGTGTTAAAGAAACTTCAAGGTAGATCATCTTAGTTATCGAAGATCGGAAGCAAGCTTGCATCTTTCTTTTGTGGAGCCTCTCTAGAGTCCGGATACTCGATGATCGCAGCGAAGGGACCTCAACACGGAGCTTTAGAAGTGAAGGACCGGACTACAAAGGTTGTAATCCCAAACTCTCAGTGTTAATGTGTTTAACATACTTTGTTTCGCCTAATCTCTAGTTTAAAGATCTTGGTTAGGGTTTTTCGGCACGTCTAAATTTTAAATCGGGCATGGTTGATACCTTGTAGACCCTTATGAGAGTGCCTAGTAACCCTACAGTGGTATCAGAGCCAAGCTAGAACTTTAGGCGAAGTCTAGACGAAGTTTAAAGTCCGATCGAACTCCGAATACCCATAAAACCCTAGTTTCTGGAAATTTTTCAAAAAGTTGACATTTTTCATATTAAAAATGTTCAAAAAATTTAGCAGGTAATTGTATGGGTTACTGTAAAAAACAACCCCAAAATACCTTTATTGCGCCGCGGAACCGCGGCCGTACCCTTGCTTGCGCGGCGGTTCCGCGGCGCTACATTGGAATTAGGGTTGCATTTTTGTACAGTAATGTCCGTACAGATTTCCTGATTGTTCTGGGAATTTTTATTCTACTCAAGTGTTGAGTTTTCTGAGTTGTATTGGGAACTCGTTGATTCGATCGGATAGTTTAACTTCGTTTAAGTTTTTCCGGGTAATTTTAGAATGTGTTAAAAAATTCGAACGGATATCAATAACTCACTTTTTCCCCTACCGGAAAATTTCCAAGCGTTGGATTTTTCCGTAGTTTAAGAACGTTCTAAGTCGTGCAAGTAACACGGTGGACCCTCTAGAAGAACACAAACCTTAACTCGATTATGTGACCGTCTTGAACCGCCTCTAAACCTTAGGGTTTGGGGCAGTACGGTGTTGCCACGTGTGAGGCGTTGGTTTGACCCTTCTACGGCTGGACCATTGGTACTGTGGCATGTGATGGATGCTTTTAAACTCCGCTCAAGTGTTGAGCTATTTGGGAAAACTTGGGTGTTTGATTATTCGATCGGAAAGTTTAACATTGTCTATTTATCTGGAATGTGATACAATATTTGGAATCCACAAGTGGTTATGAGATAACTAATTTGAATGTTATAAACACAGCAGTTTAGTCTCAGATGATCGGTTGACATGGGATTTTGATGCGATCAAAAGTCCGTCGCAATCACGTAGCGTACGCGGATACTCGCCGGGTAAACTTAATAGATAGCCACGCCCCATAGCCCCGACCAAGTGACTGAACCCTGTCGCTAAAAGCATCTGTTCGAGTGCTCGTGGTAGCGGTGTTCCGCCTTAGTGCACTTCGTCGACGGCATCCGGGGGTGCGGCCGTCTACTAAAGTTTGCGACGAGCATTCGATCAGAATGTCGAGAATCTTATTGAATTGCCCGACTAGATATTGAAAAGTATTTTCGAGATTGAGACTAAAATGCGGGGTTTATAATTGGTAGGCATGCGATGTCTAAGGAATTCATTTGGTTAGGCATGCGATGTCTATAGTGGTTGCGGATTCCAACTATTGTAGTTTTACACTTTCTTTTCTGCGACCGTAAGTGTAATATGTGGTGTATCGCCGGTTTCGTTGCTATACATCAACGACAATTGGGATACGCATATTTACTTACGTTGATGATATGTGATATTATGTGTTGCTGTGATATGTTATATTGGATCGTCGTGTTTGAATAGCCGGGGGTTTTATGTGAGATGAAGGTTTTTATTTTCATTCATGTAAAATTCATTTGTATGTAATATTCATTTATTGGGGCACTTCCGAGCTGAGGATGATGTCACCATTGTATATTATTTACTTTTCCGCATTAGGTAGACCCAAGGCGGGGAGCACAAGTAACCGGGTTCTAGGGTCCAATGGGAGACCATCTCGAGGAGTCGAGACCGGGTCTCCTAACCCTAGAATTAGCAGTGTTGCTTGCCGCTCTCATAGGGGTCTAGGGATGTGGGTTTGGATATTCATCGCGACCGTGGAATCCGTGTTTTATACAGGCTCGTATTAAAACACGGACCTCCTAGTATATCTAATATTTCATATATGTTCTTCTGCTGCAATGTTCTGTGATGAGATCATATTACTGCCTGAGACGAATGTTTATATTATATATATGAGATATATGTTATATTGCAGATTTCGTTTCAAATGTGATGCTTGTGAAGCATAATAAAATGGGACTTCATTAATGATATTAATGAAACTAAAAGAAACCTAAAGATGTTGTAGAAACTTGTTTAAAAACTGGTAGCTCTAGTTCTTGCTTTGCATAGCGGTGTTCCTTGTAGAACATCCAGCACCTTATTCGATAAGGAAAGAGCCGAAATCCCTTCACCGGGAGTGACCTCTTTAGCGAAACTAGCAGATGCTACAAACTCGGTTTGTCTTTTGATTGTTTTTATAGTTTTTGCTTTGCATAGTAATATATGTGAAATATCCTGCACCTTATTCGATAAGGAAAGAGCCGACGATCCCTTCATCGGGAGTGACCTCTTTAGCAAAACTAAAAAAGGCCTCAAAAACATTCCATCTAAAATCACTCGATTCTACAACGATATCAAGTTCATTAAGCAAAGGGTTTTCTTAAAAACCTGTCGTAGCCCTCCGTCATTTCAGATAAGTACTACTTAGTATTCGTGCTGCGGTAGTTTGGCCTCCGTCAAGGCGTAGTGTATGATAGCTAACTAGTGCTTATCTGCTAGCATACGATGCGATTGGATTAGGGTATTCGTACGGCGTAGTTTGGCCTTCGTCAAGGGTCGTGCGGGTGGGTTTAATTCAATCAAGAAATGAACGGGTTGAACTTGACTAGCGGGCTATGGGTAGTTTGGCCTCCGTTAAGGTCATAGGACGCTAGGGGTAAAATATTATTGGGAATTTCAAGTGTTGAAATTTGCAATGAGATTGCATACCTTTTATGAGATAGTTGGATCCCGATACCCACTGCGAGTAAGAGTTACTCCTGGGAAAGTTTTACACATTACAATTAGCCGATCAAGTATGTGTCTAGAAAGGTATTAACGGGGTTACACCCCTGGGAAAACGAGGTTTATTTTAATTAGGTCCGTGCGAAAGCACGGGGAACCTCCCTCAAAGTACCGGCACTGGCCTGGCTGAAAGATTGGCGAACTTGTAGAGTGTAATTAATCCCGGCTAGTCTTTCCTTTTAGGGTTTGAAGGAAGATTTGACTAAAACAGTGGAAGACATCCTGATTAGATAAATTGATAACCAATCTAATCTTGTAAAAGCGCACGCTGAGTGTTTTCTTCTCTCTCTCCAGGTAGCAACCATATCACGCCTTAATCAAGATAATAATACAGATGTATTGACCGAACCCACTTGTTATACTGCGCTAAGGAACCTTGGTCGCGCTCCAACTTATAATTGTTATAAGACAGAGCAGGAAATAGGGGATTACCAGAATTCCCGTGCCACCCAAACGAAGAAAGTGCATGCTGCATCTTCTTCGGGTGTGTTCATTACCGAGAACTGTTTCTCAGTATACTTTACGTCCTGGGTATGAGAAACCGGATCAGGATCCCACATATGTAATCTGTTACATGGGCTACAGATAGGTAGAGAACTGAGAACGGGTGATAAGTTTCATGAGATAGAAACGGTGCAAGTGTTGCAGCCAAGTCTGTTGGTAGTTATCACCCTGTATTAACAAATACATTGATTCTGAACAAATGTTATTAGATACCGAACCTGATATACAACATCATATCAGTCTCTTTATTAGTAAAGAAGGATATAATTTTGTATTGTTGGATAATGTTTTGAACATTTCCTATATCAAGAGTTGATTGGTTCAGGCACGTTATCTAAAAGCATTGATGTTCTAAATCAAACTACAGTTCTTAGTATACAGAACACATACAAGAGGAAGAGTTCAGAAATGAACGAATCCTTCTTGAGGTATTGTAGACTAGTTCATATCAATGTGACCCGACTAGCTGAAGTTACATTTAGATGCATATTTAAATTAGTTTGAATTTACATCTTGTGAAACTTGTCGGTCATGTCACAAAGATAAGATGACCATGGCTCTGTTTATTGGAAACAGAGAAAGAGTTAGTGAACTCTTGGGATTGATACATGTTGATTAAGGTCCCCTGTCTACACATGCCAAGACCGGTTCTTTGTACTTCATTGCATTCACTGATAATCTCTCAAGATTCAGACATATGTTCCTGTTGAAACACAAGTCCGAAACTTTTAAGATAATCACAGAATATAAGTTAGAAGTAGAGAACCAAAAACTGGGTATAAGTATTATGTCCTTTGATGTGATCAAGGAGGAGAATACTTGAGCACGGAAGTCCTGGACTATTCAAGAGGAGAATGAGATTCTCTCTCAGCATTACTCCTCCGTATACACCACAGCACGTCGGTGTATCGGGGCGGAGCAATCACACCCTATGTGATATGGTGCGCTCTATGATGAGTACTACTGAGTTTCCTATTTCCTTTTGGGAGTTATGCACTTGAGAAGCTGCATACCTATTGAATAGGGTTCCAACCAAATCAGATGCCTACCACTCCATATGAGATATGGTATAGGAAGAGCCCATCTCTTAAAGATGTTAAGATTTAGGGTTGTCCAGCCTATGTCTAAAAGCATAATCTGGACAAATTCGAGGCAAAGTCAGTTCTATGGAAGTTTGTTGGATATCCCAAGAATTCGCAAGGGAATATCTTCTACCAAACTGGGGAACAAAAGGTGTTTTTGTTTCTCCGCATGCCACCTTTGTGAAAGGGAATTTCTTGTGAAGAAATTAGTGGTCATGAGGTAGAACTGGAAGCAGTTCCAGCTATACAAACTGCAGCTGATGATTTGGTAGAACCAGAGGATTCAATAGTTTCCAATGAATCTCGGCCTCTCCGCCGATCTAGTAGGGTTCCTTACCCACCTGAGAGATACTTCGGTTTCTCTATGACAGTGGGAGCGAGGATTGCATCATGAGATGATGACCCAACTAGTTTCGAGCTGGCCATCAGGAGTGGGACTCTGTAAGAATGGCTGGATGCTTAGTGATCTGAGATGGAATCCTTATACACCAACAAAGTATGGACTTTGGTTGCTTTATCTGAAGGGTTAAATCCCCATCAGGAGCAAGTATATCTTGAGAAGATTACTTGGTGTACATGGAAAAGTTGAGACTTTCAAAGCTATGCTTAAGTCCATCCAGATCCTACTTGCTACTGCTACATACCATGAATACGATATCTGGTGGTTGGGTGTCATGAAAACTTTTCTAAATATTGATTTGGAAGAGAGTGTCTATAAGTACACAGCCAGAGGGCTTCGTAGATAGTGGGAGCAGCGGAAACGTGTGCAAGATGTTTTATGTGATAAAGCAGGCATCGCGGAGTTGGAACGTCTGTTTTGATGTGGTAGTCAAAGAGTTTCACTTCATCAAAATGGTAAATGAACCTTGTATATACAAAAAGGTAGTAGGGAGTATGGTGATGATCCTCGTAGAGTATGTCGATGACATGCTCTTGATAGGGAAGAAGTTTCATATGCTACGCTCGGTCAATCTCCGCTTATCACAAGGATTCACCATATAGGATCAAAGTGATACCTCCTAAATCCTGGGTTTTGATCTATGAGATATATGTAATTGGATGTTAGGATTCTCACTAGTTGTAGTGAGATGGTATCAATCGATCATGGGAAGAATCACTGGAAAGGTTCCTGAGTGATAAGGACAACTGAATGTCAGTCGCAGGCATTGTCTTTACCCTCAGTGGAGGGACGGTATGTTGGAAGAGTTCCAAGCTAGATACCGTGACTTACTAGACGATTAAAGGCAAGATACGTCGTTACCAAGGATGCTACCAAAAAAGCAGTCTGGATAAATATAAGTTCATGAGATGAACTTCGTTCCTACCATTATGTGACAATGGAGTTGTGGCTTATGCCAAGGAACCCCCGTCCCATCAGAAATCCAGATATAATTCTTAGGCAGTATCACCTGATCATGGAGATGGTTGATCTCCAGGGAGATCGAGGTTAGGAGAGTAGACACAGAGGACAACAGCACGGATCCACTCACAAAGGCCTTTTTCCCAGTAGAGACTTTTATGGGATGGTTGAGTATGAGATACTTCAACCACAGCTGATTGTTGGGTATGTGATACCACAACAGATGGCCCTAGTGCAAGTGGGAGATTGTTAGTTATATGTATGTCCTAGAGGCCATTACTGTATATACGATGTATATTGTAGTGGATGCTTGGACATATATAGGGAGGACTTTCTTGCTCGACATGATAGTACGCTATCTGGTTGCTCTTTATCTTAACATGTACTATGATTGTCTCTATGTTACATGTTGATAAAGCCCTTAGGATGAGTACTTGACTACCAGGACTATGATGTGGATCATACTAGTGGGGACAGTGTAGTCGCCAAGTACATCCTTCAAATGTTCCTAGTCGTAGGTGTATCGAGATAGGGCATCGATATACCAGAGTAGACTAGCGTATGCGCTTCTTGACCCATATGATGGGCGATGGATGATCCCATATCCATTGGTGTTTGACATCAGAGAAGGTATACGGGTGCTCAGTGGAGATTGGGTACACTGGACGGACTCGCCGAGAACTCCCAGATGGTATTATACCTCACGTCAGATGGCAGTTCTCTGGTGACACTGGTACAGGTTAGTCTGTAGACCCGAGATCGTCATAGAGTCTTGTATGATTCCCACTGTGCTTTGATTTCCACCATACCACGTCCAAGAGGGCGTGCAAAAAGGTGGCTTTTGGGTACATTCCCGAATCACATGGAGGCAATGAGCGATAGGAGGGGATTCGTCTCTCCCGGTATAGGGAGTTGATGTTGCGCTGTGTTCGATTGGCTATAACTGGAAATCCCTGGCCAGGGTTGCTGAGATTTACTGGTAAGTGTTATTAGTAGTTTCTCGAACTGTTATAGACCTCATATCGACACGACTTATCAAGCTACTGGGGTCTGACGTTTACTACCCCTAGGCGAGATATACGACATATCAGACGAAGAGACCGGACTGTACGGGAGTGTTACTGATTGGATTCGCAAGAGAATGTACAGGCTTGCTTGTTGATCTTCTGATCGCTCAATACCTGGGTGGCCGTTACGTTTAGCTGACCGCTTGCAGCTTGTGGGTGTTTGATATGATCATCACCTACTGCCGGCGTATTGACGATTCTTTAGAGTCCTACACAGAGGTTTCTTGACTCAGGCAAAACGGGGTAGGAGCACATATATGCTATGTGCGGGACCGAGAACAATACGTGTATGTGATACCGTATTAGATTCTCGCGATATGAGATATCGGCCGGGTATATGTGATATAGCCGGGTCATTGGATCAAGTGTTGATTCGATGAACTGATACAGATTATATTAGTCGGTTATTTATGAAATAGCCGGATTATCGGATCAAGTATTGATTTGATAATTTAATGTATAATTATATATTTGATATATTAAATTACATTAACTAATATAAGCTCACTAAAAGATTCTTTTTCTCACTCGGGTAATACATTGATATATATGCGATATATGTTAATTGTATTATTTTATTTTGTTACAATAAATATTGTATATGTGATATATAATATTGTAACATGTTAGGGTTATTAATGCAACATGTTTAGTGGAGATTAAATATGGTAAGGGTTTGATTTGGGTTAATCTTTTCTAGAAGTTTCTAGAAGCTTTGCTTTTGTTTTAAGCAAAGATATTTGTTTTGATATTTTGTTGATATTTTCCTTAACCCAACCCAAACCCTTGACCATGGTAAACTCTCTACAATGGTTAAGTCTTCTCACTTGAACCATGGTTGCATTTCTAACCTCACACTACTTTCATTATTCATCACAAAAGAAATAGATCATCTTTTTCCTTCTTCTTCTTTGCTTGAGAAGCTTTCTAGCTTTTTGAGAAGTGATGAAAATGGGTGAGATTAAGAAAATAAATGAGAGATAAAATCCTACTTCATCATCCTAATCTATCCTAGCCATTTAGATTAGGGTGTTCACTTTATTTAGTGAGTGAGAGCTTGTGTTAAAGAAACTTCAAGGTAATTAAGAAAACAAATGAGAGCTAAAATCCTACTTCATCATCCTAATCTATCCTAACCATTTAGATTAGGGTGTTCACTTCATTTAGTGAGTGAGAGCTTGTGTTAAAGAAACTTCAAGGTAGATCATCTTAGTTATCGAAGATCGGAAGCAAGCTTGCATCTTTCTTTTGTGGAGCCTCTCTAGAGTCCGGATACTCGATGATCGCAGCGAAGGGACCTCAACACGGAGCTTTAGAAGTGAAGGACCGGACTACAAAGGTTGTAATCCCAAACTCTCAGTGTTAATGTGTTTAACATACTTTGTTTCGCCTAATCTCTAGTTTAAAGATCTTGGTTAGGGTTGTTCGGCGTGTCTAAATTTTAAATCGGGCATGGTTGATGCCTTGTAGACCCTTGTGAGAGTGCCTAGTAACCCTACATCACTGGCCCCTTAGAGGCCAAACTTGTTTAGAAAATGATAAAGAAAAATGAAAAATTATATAACATGACAACTCTACACTTGTCATGTGTACAAAAAATTTACAAGTTAACCCCTCCCATATTTTTGGAAGGAATGGTTGTCTTTTTTAAATTTAAAATAGTTCTACTTAATTACCCTTGTGCCACCTCTTGTTTTATAAAAGGAGGATGGATGTCATTCATTTCAAGACAACTCTCCACCCCATGAACTCCACAAAAGCTCTCTCACGTTCTTGTACTCGCTCTCATTTATGAAGAGATAAATAAAGAGATAGGTTTTTGTTCTTGCCCTATTTTATTATTTTTCTATAAGGTTTAGGATGGCGGGATGATTCCCGACCATTCTATCCTCTTCCCTTTTTTTTCTTTTTTCTTTGTAAATTATGTAGTTTTCATATCTTATGCAAAATCAAATAGAATGCTAAAAATAATGAACACGTTTCTTTATTAATAATGAAATTCCTTTGAGCATTGTTTTGCTTGCCTTAACTAATATTTTATATTTTTCCTTTTCTTAATCGGGGGTATTCTTGAAAAAGATATAATTAACAAAACAAGTTTGCAAATATATATAATTTACATCTTGTTTTGGAAATGCTTAACCCAAACCATCTTTTTCTTACTTTCATACAAAAATACGGTTTTATGCAACTTCACTAAAAATACGGTTTTACGCAACCTTGTTAAAATACGGTTTTACATAACCATATTAAAAGCCCTACACTATTATAAAGATTGGCTATGTATATTTATTAAAGCCCTACTCTACATTGTAGAGATTGGATATTTAATTCCCATAGCCCTATTTTATCGGTTAACACCGTTAAAGATTGGCATCTTATTGCATTTCACTGTTATTTCTTCTCTCTTTGATTTCATTCCAATTATGTCATGGATATGGGTTGATGGGTTCAATACCGAATAAAGAAAACCAAGCATGGTTTTGTATTTTTTTGCGTATTAAATCAATTATATTCATTCCTTATGACTTTCATTCAATAAATTAAAAAGGACTAAGGTCTTGGGTTGTTTGGATCATTTCTAAACAAAAGAAAAGTTATTTATCCACTTTGGTGATGTCTTAAGCACATTCAAACCATACACAGCATGATCACACGACAACCGACCGTCAAAAGGCGCCGGTTCGCCGCTAAACAATTGGTATCTTAGTTTGCCAACGAGAGTGAACTTAGGTCGCATTTCTCATATTTGTGACGTCCATCAATTCATAGGAAACTTGGGCTTTGTCTAAAGTTCGTTAGTCTTATTTAAGACTAAGATCAAGTTAGATGTTTTGAGCATATAGGCTCAATTGATCTTACGATCGATGAAGCTTAAGCTTCAAGATTTAACCAATTTGGGCTAAGGATTGGGCCTGCTTGACATAGTTTGGCGGTTGGCGCAGCTCGAACGCATGTTCGCGTGCTTTTCACGTGGCACATGGGGTAATATGGGTTTGGACTTGGCGCTTAGCTCTTAGCGCTGGTGCGGCTTGATTAGCTTGAACGTGGCCAAATAAAGAGCTTAAGCTCTGGCGCCATCATTTAGTGAACTTTTTTCTGGAGCTGGCGCTACGTGTATGGCACGTGTTGCGTATCACTAGGGTATTTTGTAGTTAACTCCACAAAAAGTTTGGCCTTTCAGAAACTTAAGTTTTATGAAGCTTAAGCTTTTGTTTAATGTTTTTTTGGCCATTAAAATCATCAAGATCAATTCTTTATGATCTTGGATACGGTGAGGACTTATGGTCTTGTGAAGTTTAAACTTCTGTTTCATGGTGATCTTTAGGATCTCGATAATTTTGCATCTTTTTGGTGGAGGGATTCTTAAGTTTTCCTTCAAACCCTAAATCTTAAGATCGAAAATCCTTCCATGAGAGCTTAAGTTCTTAACAAGGAGCAGATTTGACTTGAATCTTTGATGCA
The DNA here is from genome assembly GCA_030015575.1 of Agapanthus africanus. NCBI lineage: Eukaryota > Viridiplantae > Streptophyta > Magnoliopsida > Asparagales > Amaryllidaceae > Agapanthus > Agapanthus africanus. The sequence continues at coordinate 318,818,871 of JASDDO010000010.1, forward strand.
GAGGAAGAACATAAGTTCTTTTTGAAGCTTAAACTTCTTTTTAATGGAGATTAATCCCCTTACCTAGGATTTTGGAGGAAGGAGAAGAACTTGCAGAGGCTTAAGTCTCTTTTTTCTTCAACTTATGGGGAGAATTTTGTATATGGAGATCAATCTCTCCCTCTCTTGTTTATAGGAGAGGAGATTGTTTTGAAGGGTGAGAACCTCTCATTTGAGAGATCTCAATTGATCTTAAGATCAACCCGTAGTGTTTAAGCACCGTTGGATTTTTTATCCAAGGGCTCTCAGTTAACAAAGAAAGTATCTTTCTTGTTTTAGAAAGATACATGGAAATATTTTCCCAAATAGAGGTTAGACTCTGATTAAAGCATGCGCGCTTCAATCAAACATATGCTTGCACCACGTGCTTTGCACGTGGTGCGCTTGCATACAGGATTGGCGGCTTGCGCTATGTGCTTTGCATGTGGTGCGCTTGCGCAGCCCGAGTTGGCGTAGGCGCCACGTGCTTTGCATGTGGTGCGCTTGCGCATGAGCTTAACGCTTTTACATTGGTGTTTTTTGCCTTGGTGAAGCTTAAGCTCCGAGCGCCAAATTTTGGAGGGAATAGGTATGTTTTCTATTCTTTTAGATTATTTTCTTTCATTAACACATTGCGGTTCTGCTTCTCCTATATATCATACAAATTATCTGAAATGTGTTTGCACTTGAAAAAGCACATTCAACAATATCTGAAGATGAGAGATGTCTTGTTCAAACCATTTTTTTAATCATAAGGTCTCTTAGATAAAAGTTGCATGACCTCTGTTACTCAAATGATCCACATCTTTAAAATTACATCTTATATGCATTTTCGTTATTATACCCGAGATTAAAATAAAGATTTATCGATTTGTTCCTAATTTACAGTGCCCCCGTCTTATTTTGCACATCTTGGTGCATTTAGGACTGTTGGTATTATGTTGAAGGGGACTCGGGTACATAGGGGTCGGCGAGAGTTGGTAGTAGTATAAAGACCGGGAATGCAGTGGTTAAACCTCTCCCGAAAATAAAAGACAACGTCAAGGATGTGATGTTTTATTGTTGATTGCAGGTTTCTATCAATGGTTTTTATTTTGGCTTTTGACTTAGTGATGACGGTGATTCCACTTAACCAAAGCATCAATTAAACCTAACACTAACGTTTTTTAGTATTCGTCTATGTTTTTGTGTGTGTGTGTGTGTAAGTGTGTATGTTTGCGTGTGAGTATGTGTGTGTGTGTTAGTAAATACACATACACTCATGATAAAGAATGTGTGTCTAATTAGGGGTATGTTATCAATAAAAGTTGTGCATTTGAATCCCAAACTTGATGTGAAACCAAAACCCTAACTTCAAACCAAAACCCTAATTTGTAATGAAAAAACTTTATAAAAAAATATGAATTGAACCTTGAACTTCAAAATGACATGAAAATCTTATACTAATTGTACGAAACAAAATGATAACATGAAATTTACATGTTGTCATCGAGGATCTCACATTCAAAAAACGAAACGCGCCTTAGACCCCGTCTATCTGTTATATACGCAATGGTTTCCATCGTGACATAAAACTACATGATGGTTGTCAAAAAACAAAGCTCTAAGAGCAAATGTCATACATTAACATACAATTAAAAATATGCAGAAAAAAATAAGGAAAAACAAATTAGCTAGTAAATCTCTTACCACAAATAAAGCAAGCATCCATCTCAGTCTCTCTCCCTCTATCCACTCATTTTTCACATCCAAAAAATGTTTAGAGAGTGAGACATAAGGCACGGCACTCGCTGACGTTCGATGAAATACTTTTCCAAATTGGAATTGAGTGGAAAAAATGTTATAGAGCATTGGCGAATGTTGTGTCTTATGTCTCACTCTCTATCCATCTTTTGGATATGAAAAATGAGTGGATAGATAGAGAGAGACTGTGATGGTTGCTTGGTTTATTTGTGGCAAGAGCTCTACTGGCTAGTTTGTTTTGTGCCCTGTGTCTCACTTTCTATCCATCCCGCGGGTTCTCGAGCACGTGTCTTCTCTTCTCCTTCTGCATCTGGACCCTCGTCGGTTTCGGGTTCACGAAGGAGGATGTCGGAAGAAGTTGCTAGCGCTATTGAGGCGATAATATAGATCATCCAAAACTTGAGGTCTCAAGGAAAGAAAGTACCGGATTTAAATTTGATAATCATTGGTTTCAATACAATTTTCATATAATTATCGAGAATATTGTGTGCTAATACTTGTCTATTGATCATATTACACATGTTTACTAGAATCGTGAGATTTGTGATTGAGAACACAATTGAGGAAAGGATACTGAAATTACAGGAGAAAAATGAACTTGTGTTTTAAAGGTAATGTTTGCTTGATGTAGACCATCTTTTGTTAATCTCATTGATATCATAACCTGATATTTTTCTATCTAATTTTATTTATAGGATTGTTGATGACTCTAGATATGCTTTTGCGAAGTTAACTGAAGCAGACTTGAGATTTTTGTTCCAAAACTAATTTTTACTTGTGCCGGATATGATAATTGCTTAGGTTGTATAGTTATTATTTACAGAAATTTTGAGCATACAATTAAACCTATGATATGTACTTTGTCTATAGAATTTTGCATGACTGCATGAAGGTGGTGATATTTAAAATTCATATTACAGATTCGTAGGGTTCTTATAAGTTAACGGCGAAAGGATTATATTTTGGGATCCTATTCCAGTGTGAAATATGCAAAAGGTTTACAAAGCAATAGTTGTCATTCTAACTTAGTACTATACTATGTTGTTGGTTACTCTTTAATTACTCACTCATGTAAACTTGGAAATCACTTATTTTGGTACTCTTGTCAGAGTCGGATGAGTATGAAGTCCACGCCACTCTTGAGGCGAAGAGAGAGATCATTCGGAGCTTAATCTCTCAAGGGAAGAAAATATTGGATGTAAGTTTGATAATCCTTTCTTTATATACAATTTTCATATAGTTGTCGAGAATATATATTGTGTAATAATACTTTTCTATTGATAACACTATAGTACCTGCTCGATTTCACTGAGTTTCCGGACGACGACGGCGCCTAGTGGGCTTGAGATGGAGTGGAAAAACACAAAACGCGCTCACATTAGTGGATGTATCCATTTCGTACGTTTTTTCGTTTTAACAAGCTGTAAAATACGATTATAATAAATGAAGAATTGAGTTTGTAATTGAATTTAATTGAATTGTAATTATATTATTTGTACATGTATTTTTTTATAATTGCGTGCGATTTATTGATTATATTATTTGTTGATTATTATAATTGCGTGCAATCGAATCATATTATTTGTTGATTATTATAATTGCATGAGCTTTGGTGATATTATTATTTTCTATTGCTGGTTGTAAATGCAAGTAGCGTGCGTGGGGCACGAGGTTTTCAGATTTTTTTTAAAAAATACATGTTCAAATTGGTAACGGTTCTAACCGTTACCATATAGGTTGGCAACGGTTAACTGGGTAATGATATCTGAAACATATCAAATATCAGCTACATTTGGTAACGACAGCATCTATAGTAACGGTTAAAACCGTTACCAAATGATATCTGTCGTAACGGTTCCAATCATTGCCATCTCTATAGTAACGGTGGGAACCATTACCATAGAGGTGGCAGATATCTGATATATTTCAGATATATGCTATCTTTATGATAATGACAACTTATATGATAACGGTTCCAACTGTTACTATATGGGATCTATTGTAACGGTTGCAACCATTACAGTGCTTCTAGTGACGGGGATTTTCGTAACAGTTGTGTAACGGTTAGAACCGTTATCAAAATGGGTTTAGGTAACGGTTCTAACCGTTACCGAAGTCCCACTCTGTAGTAGTGTACCTATACGAGTTGTGTTCGAAGAATTTTGAACGTTAAGTTTGTTGATAACACTTTTGTTGTTTTGTAAGATGAATAGGTAGAAGATTTATCTGAATGTCATCTTGTACATTTTTTAGGGTTCTAGCTTAAAAATAAATTTCTCAAAATCTTGTCTTATATTACTTTGGGAGAATTGCGGGGAGAGAAAAGATGCTTGCTACTTGCATGAATTGTAAGTTAGGGAGACTTCCTTTTGCATATCTCACATACCAATAAGTGAGGGAAAACATAAAAAAGATATTGCCTATTATTGTTGGATAGAATTTCAAAAATACTTTCAACTTGGAAGGAAAAACTTTTACCATGTGAAGGAAGCCTGACCTAGACAAATTCGGTGGTTTCAACCATTTGTACCATATGTCGTTTTATGGTTTTGGAAATGGGTATTGGAAAAAATTGACACCGATACAAAAAAGTTCCATTGGAATGATAAAGATTCAGGAAGTACTTTTAGAATTTTATTAAATTGAAAAAGAATTTGTAAAAGAAAAGGATACGGTGACCTAAGAATTTTTGTCCTGAAAGAATTTAATTCTAATCTTTTTGTAAAATGGATACGGAGGATTTGAACAATAATAATGTGCTCTGGTTCATATATTAAAAATCCTATAAAATTGCTACAAAAATTTGATGATTACTTGGTACAGAAAATAACATGATATGAAAGAATAGGACTCTTCACGAAATTTTATTATCTATAAATTACAGTTGGGTCATGGGCAACGATAAAACAATTCAATTTTGGCTCGTTCGTGGATAAGAGAGATATTTTTGTAGTTTCGATTTCTTAAAGTTTTGAATTAATGATAAATAATCAAGTTGATGCTAGCGAAATGGGAAATCTATCTTCAAATGGATGGCGGTGGAAGTTATCGAATCTTTCATTACTAAATTATGATGTTGTGGTAGAATGAGGAAGCTTACTAACAGAGCTTAATGGAATTATACCGACGGAAAGGAAAGAAAAGATAGCTTAGTGTATAAGCTCAATTAGTGATAAATTTTCAGAGAAAATTGTTATAAAATTTTAGACTATGAAGTTCTTGAAACTTAGTGATATAATTCATAAAATGTTCAAGATTTTTGTTTAGACCCTTCTCATCCGACGACTCTTAACAAAATAGTATATGACACACAAAAGATGAACATAAGGTTGGCCTTGCGAGTTTTATAGCTCACATGAAAAAACACATAACCATCTTATTTAAAATGTCCTTTAAGTGTTGATATTTGGACGATAATGGTAATGATGTTCAGGATTGCAAGAATATCCGATTAAATTGAGGAAATGGTTTTTGACTGGGACCCAAAGAATTCAGGCTTTCTTATGTTGGAATAAAGTAAAGATTATTATCCACCTTTTCTTGTGGAACAGAAAATACTCGAAAATCATTAATGATAAAAAAATCATCCTTCTGCGATGGATTGCTGATATTGAGTTTCTATTCAACATCTGGACGGCAGAAGCATCTAGTAAAGTTAAAGAGAAATTGAGAACTACATGAAACTATTACTGTCTTCCTAAAGAGTTTTGGAACATTTGATATTTTCTTATATTTTGTTTGTTTATCGTAAATAAAATAAATGAATCAAGTGTAATTAAATTTTTTTATTATTATTAATGTACTATTGAGATGAGGTGCGAATCAACTCATCATAAAACAGAAAAGATAAAAAGGAAAAATACAAGAGAAAGTACTATATCTTGGAACCTTTGAAACACCTTCAGTGAATACATCAATACAATAAGTTTATAAATTCAAGACAACCAACCATCATGGAAGCTGAAAAGTCCAAACATGTGATCAAGAAAGAAAGGAAATGGGTCTTGCATAAGTCTAATTTTATAACTAAACATATTTAAAATTACTTGATGGGAACAAACAAGCCCTTGTCTAAACCAAGTTTATCAATCAAGGGTTCATCGTACTCTCAAAGAAAACTCAAGCATACCACGGCTACCAAATATCTCATTCTAACCTCCAAATATGACAACATACCAGGCATCAAACTATTAAACAATAAGGAATCAAATTCTCTTGCTTGTTTCCGACTACAGCAGCAGAAGGAACCTCAAATTGCAATAGAACAAGCCAATCACTCTTTGTTACTCGAGCAGATAGCAACATGGCACCATCTCTCTTGGTTTTTTCTTAAGCCTTTGTCTAAAAAGACAAGCAGGGGGACAAAGGATTGATACTAGAAGCCAGTCAGTTCATGTGATCATAAAGCATATATGAATTCATTAGCGTTTCGATATGCTATTAGTATGGAGCACCTAAGTACTATCTTACGTGCACGAAAGACAACATCGTCATCTTCTGAACTTTAATGTCACAACATTACGGCCTGCATATATATCAATTCTCTAAATAGATTCGACAAAGTTTTACAACCAGGTTGTGGACCTCACAGAAACTCTTGCTTAATCAGTAAATATTTTTTGACAATGAAATTGGCTTGTCTTGTTATATGCAAAAAGGGTACTCGCATGTTAGAAAATTAGATTGGAATACAAAAGTACAGCATAGAATTTATCTGATCTTCTTAAACCTTTCAACCTGTAATTCTAAAACTTCGGTTTTGTTCATGTAGTGTACTCATTTCAAACAGGTGCTTAAGGGTAGGTTCATGTGCGTTGAATCATATATCAGACCATGGCAATTGACAAAGGAACTATGCAAATAAAACTTGCATCCCCCCCCCCCCCAAACACACACCCCCAAAAAAAATTATGATGCATAGGAAAAAGGTGATTCAATACATTCCATCATTATATTACCTCATTGAAGGTAGAAAGCCAACCAGAGACCGTATCAATTAAGGCGTGAGTAAAGTTCAGTGATAATTTGCTCCAAAGATAGTACACAATAAATTTAGAAGATGGAGATAATGTGCTCGATGTGCATCATAATCATGCTTCACGTCTTTCTCCATAAAATGTCATCACAAATGCGTAAACGCTATCAGATTTCTCTGAATCGAGATATGATATCTTCTTTTTCAAGAAATCTTTTGGGTCTCTTCCAGGCAAATAACTAAGATGTTGACACATGCAAACCTGCTTCTTGTTATTGGATATGCATCGCTCAAGATTGGGAGAAAACAAAACTGATGCCTTGTTTCCAATTGAATAACAATAAGAGAAGATATCCTTCTATACATAAACACAGCTTTGTTCATTGAATTTCTTCCTTGCATGCACACGTGCAGTTTGCTCTATCTTGGTTTAGCTCCTGCAGTAATAAAATATCGAATACATATAAAACTATATATGTAAAAGGATTCAAGTAATTCTCGTGATGCTTACTATATCGCAACTCAAAAATTTTCCGTGAAAGATGAAAACTAATATTTTAATAAATTAATGGAAAGTAAAATATACAATGTATAGTGCTTAAGTTTTTCTAAATAGTTATCTGAAATTAATTTGGATCTTACATCAGCATGCACAGAGTAGCGAGGAAGCAAATGTAGAAATCATAAGTAGAAAATTCAGCAGGTTCTGATTCAGCTGATTGATTTTGCAATCCCTTGATGCATACTACAATCTCCAATCCAGAATTTTATGTTGAATATCACAACAAACAGTTGTTTTTCTCAATTTGGAATGCTGATTATAAATACTATTCAACTGAAAAGGTTTTAATCCCCACAACACATATGACCCTAAACATCATTTATTTTCAGGAGTTCATTGATGAGTATAGTTTATGTTAATATAGTTCTTCGGCGTAACCATGGCTATATAAATAGCTATCACTTCAAGAAAAGAAAGACCAAATGAACTTTTAAAAGATAATGAATCAACTAAACAATTATTATAATCTACCATTTTCAATTTTCACTATCCAAAAGTGCTGTCTAATCATTAGTAAAATAAATATGCAAATTTATACTCCGAGTTCTGCCCCCCCCCCCCCCCCCTCCTTTCCTTGCAAGAAAGTAAACTGTCCAAACCTCAGCTTGCTTCTGTAGTTCTTTGATGTGCTGAACTGCCAAATCCAACATGTCTGATGTACTTGTTTGCTGTAAAATACATTAACATATTGAAGAGAGCATTAAAAAATCATCATATTTCTTGTAAAGTTCAGTACATGATAGTAAAACTCCTTGAATACTAAAGAATTTAAAATAAGACGAGAAATGGATATCCAGTTCATTTGACAGAGATTATATTTTCCTATTATCAACATGTTTTCTTACCTTGTCCATATTAGGAACAAGTTCTTGCAACTTTCTTAGCTTCTCACTGATTCTCGTTCTCCTTTCCTATAAATGAAGAATCAGGAAATATTTAATCATTATAGCTAATTTTGTAAGCTACTACAACAATAATCAATCCACTCCCTAATTGCACAAGCAAAAGCATCCTTTAACGGTCCCACTTGCTTCACTTATTTGAAAAATACTTTAAATTCTTGCAATTTAGGAGCATTCCCACATATTTTCATGCTTCCCGGTTGTTCTAGAGCCAAAAACGTAATCATGCACATAAATCAGAGCAGATAAATAAAAAGTTATGAACCAACCCTTTCAGCAATGCTCCGGGGATGAGTGGCACATCCACGCTTAGCTCGAATTTTGAAAGCAACAGAGTCTTGAGCTTGGAGGAGCTTATCTATGTTAGCCATCTCTAATGCCGTTGTTGGCATGCTAAACTGTATCAAGAGTAATGTGCCAAAAGAGCACCAATATCAGAATAAATAGTTTCTAATGATAACTTTACAGAAGCTTAAGCTTTTGGGTTGTGGGAAACAATGTATATCAATTTAACTCAACACTCGACGCTCCCCCTCATGTGGCCTCAAGCGAAAACACTCGTTTGTAATGCCAGATTTAATGGAGGGTAAAATATGGATGTCTGTAAATGAACTTAATGAGTTTAAAACCAGGACCTCAACTTTTGAGACCTGGTGTTCTAATACCATGCCAAGAACCACTTTACCCAAAAGCTTTGAGTAGTGGGATAATTAAGTGTATCAAACTAAGATAGCATGATAATCTAAATAAAGAACAAATTAAATAAATCCACCTGGGACTCAAGGTGACTGAAGCTGGTGAGCAGGTCGTCGCTGCTATCCTTTCTTCTTTTGCTCGATGGAGCAGAAAAGGCGATAGAATTTGTGTCATCCCACGAAGCAATCGCGTACTTGGTCGAGATGTAGGAATGCCCAGCTGTCTCATCAGAGCTGTTGCCTCCGACCATGCTCTCTCCCATCTCAGGGATGCTCATTTCGGATATTTGAGAAAGAGGTTCTTGTCTTGAGAAGCTTAGTTGGGACTTCAACCCTTTATTTGGCAGCTGAGGATAGTGCCCCATGCCCCTGCTAGATGAAAAACCTGTGGTAAAAAGACGAGTTAAGTGATATGAATCAGTTCATAAGGAAATTTCTTGTCATGTATACTACTTTCTAGATCATCATGGGACCTTTGTGAGTTATAATCCGTCACCCTCCCTGAAAGCATTGGAGTTCAGGTGCAGCCTCAAGGACAGTATAGAAAGCTAAGGATTTGAATCTGGCGCATGCCATTAGGGCAAAATGTGTGATCATTTTCCTATAGGAATTAGTACACTTTGGGTAGTGGCATATCTCACATGGTAGTAAAGCACCAACTTTGCAAAATTCTCAAGTTCAAATTTCATCTCTAAGTATTGAGTGGTGGTGATGGTCCACTATGTACACTTTAAGAATCTTGAATTCAACATCATGTGAGACAAATTTCATATAAAAAAAACCTTATCTTCTTTTTATTTTTCTATTAATTTAAGGCTTAATTCTCAAAAACTATCAAAAACTTAGAGCATGTGACAAGTAACTACCAAATTGTTTGAAAATTAGATAAAACTACCAAAGTGTACGGACATCCTTAAACTTTCTTAAACTAGTTTAGCAGCTTATTGGATATTTAGTAAACAAGTTTGGTAGTTTATTGAATATATACTAAACAAGTTTGGCTGTTTAATGAATATTTACTAAGCAAGTTTGGTAGTTTATTGTTTATTAATTTTATAGGTTTCCGTATATTTAATAGTCTCCTGTAATTTTCAAAGAATTTGGTAGTTATTTACCACAACCTTTAAGTATTTTGTAGTTTTTGGGAATTAAGTCCTAAATTAAATAAAAATTGTTAAAATTTTTATGCTCAATTGGTAAACACCACTTGCAAATTAGTTAGGAGACAATATTTCAAATTCTAGATTCTACATATAATATTTTAAAATGACTTAAGGCTAAAACTCCTAAAATCAAATATACTTGCATTTCACAACTTCCAGTCCTTGATTATCACATCCATCCACATTCACAACTATGTCCCATGACACTTGACATGAAACCTTCTTTGATGCAAGAGCATTCACACTTGAACCCCAAAAATACAATGTACTAAAAATAAATGCACAAATACGGAAACAATGCTTCTCGAGCAGAAGAAAAATGCTTTTCGGCTTCAATCCCACTGATCAAATCCATCATTTAATAGCTAGAGGGAAAATTAGTTCTGTCTATTTTCTAATGCAAGAAAGGGCTCGTCGTTTGGTGTTTTTTTGAAGTAATGGTCGAAATACTACAAAACGCACATTGAAGACTGCAAAGTGACTATTTAGCTTTCTAGATATATTTAATAAATTATTTAACATATACTTGAAGGGTTGTTTCAAAGACTATAAATAACTATTCTTTGATCAGAAATAAATAAGTTTTGTGTTGACTAAAGTCTAAGCAAATTTAGTAATATCTACTTTTAATTCTTTGGTCAATGTCATTGAGGATGAGTTCATCAACAATTCGTTGGTGGTTGACTGTATCCTCATTGCATACGGGGGTTGTTCACCTTTTCTGTGTGACTATATCCTTAAAATAGGCTATCATCGTCTATACCTTAGTGTGCTGGTTGTATCCTGTATTGGAAATTATTTTGATTCAGAATAAAATTTTATAAAAAAACAAGTTAATGCTATCATTAAAATCTTATTTTTATGTTTAATCGTGTTTTGACGGTTTCCTTTCATCCTATTTTAAAATTAATTACTAAATTAATTATTTGATTATGACTAATTAAAACTACATCATGGAGGTCATGGCCCTCAGTATATGCCTATATATTTGAGGAAAATCCTGTTAGTTATATGATGGAGCTCCTTTTCGGGCCTCCGTCAGATGTTGTCTTCCGTTGATCTCGCGGTGGACTTAATTGATTATCTTTCTTCGCGTGCGGGTCTTAATGGGTTTTTGGAGGAAAATGTGAGATGAGGGAGGTGTTGCCGAGTAGCTGCAAAGAAGTCCCGGCGTGGTTTGGTGCCACCAAGGACCCTCCGACGCTCAAGTTAGTGATGAGTTCCGAGCAGAGTAACGACATAAAAGTGTAAAAAAAATGTCTTACTTAACCCCTGTGTGATGGGGGATTTTATAGTGGCGGCAGCACGCAGTAGAAGACGCGAGAATCTCGCCGGCGGTTACACTCCCGACGTCACGCCCGCGTAAAGAGCGGGTCGCCCATTTAATGGGGATCGTGATGGCGTAGAACGTGGGATGTTGCTGGCGAAGAATTTGCGCATGACGAGATTTGCGGAGCGGCGGTTACGCCTGTGAGTGGTGGAGTTGGCCGGTCGGAGGGATCGAGGAAGATGGCCTCGGCAGGGGAGCTCGGGGACGAGCGAAAGGGCCGAGGAGTTTTGGTCCCGTGGCATCTCGGGCGAGCCGAGAGGCTGAGGAGGCCAATTTTCAGGGGCTCCGAGGAGAGCCGGCTTATGCTTGCAGGTCGAGTACAGGGGTGACCTGGTCGGCCCCTGTGGGCCTTTTCTTCTGAGTTTTGGGATACGTCATCTGCCACGTGTCCTGATCTGAAAGGTTGCTGATATAAAGCATCATCATTAGCCCCCCACTTCTGTCCCGACCAGCTGGCGGGTCGAGTCAGGAGTGGACTGCTGGGCCTCCCGAGGTGAGATCCCTTCTATGGTTTCGTCGGGACGAGTCCTCGGGCCGTCGGTTGTCTTTTCCGCTAACGAATCAAGGTGAGATCCTTGCATTTAAAGGTGTGCCGGCTCGTGCACTCTGCAGTCGAAGCGACGGTCTACGTGTCGAGCGTCGATTAGCCGGTGCGATGTGCGCAGGCCTGCGGCGTCTGATGGGACGCGGTCTACTGCTGGGCTGCCACGTGGAACGATCGTGGCCGCCGGGCGCGAGGAGTCGTTTCGGCGGGAGGTGACGGACGCCGTTTGATGCAGCCGTACGCAGTGATAAAACAAGGGCGGGGCCCACCTCAGGGCCCCCAACCTCTCATTTCCCTTCTTCCTTGAGTCGCTGCCGCTCGGCGTTCTTCCTTTGGAGTACATGGTTCGCTCCCATTCTTCGGGCGGCCCGCGCCGGGAGGCAGCTAGTGGTATAGCCGAGCCCCCGGCCGGCTCGCGCCCTCCGCCGGATTCTCTGCCGGCGGCAGGGCCGTCCATTTCGTCGACGGCATCTGGTGGTTTATTTGACGGCAGCCAGAGTCGTCAGCAGTTGCCCGAGTCCCAGACTGGGGACGGGAGGAAGGGCGAGGGCAGCCCCCTTCTCAAGAGGAAGAGAACGATTTCTCGCGCACCGCCGTCGAAGGTCCCTGAAGGGATTCCCGTGCAGGAAGGGGGTTCCTTCTTCATGGTTCCGTCTGGGCTTTCTGTCGCCGCCAGCCTGCTCGCCGAGATGGAGGAGTCGGCTGGGGGAAAGCTTCCGTGTGGCTCCTTGAGGGATCAATTGGAGGTCATGGCACAAGAGGCGGTCCAGGTATGAATCCCTCCACGCGTATTTGTCTTGGTGTGCCTTCCCTTGGTTTCTCATCGGCTTTCTGTCAGGTTCTTCAACACTGCGCTCTTGCCACTCGCATGGAGGTCGTCCACGCCCCGAGGCCAGTGGAGGCGTTTCCCTCGGAGGTCAAGCTTTTGCGATGCGACCTGCATGAAGAGAGGGAAAAGGCTGACGTTGTGGCGAGCCGGGCGGAGGCTGCGGAGCTTGCCAACTCGGCGACTCGGGGTGCCCTCCGTCGTCTGAACGCGTCTTTCCGAGTTGCCGATAGGAAGCTGGCGGACATGGCCGAACGCTTTGCGGCCCTGGAAAAAGATAGGGACGCCAGCAGGGGAGATGCCGAGGCAGCGTTGCTGAAGGCCCAAGTTGCGTTGGCTCGGGCTAAGAAAGTTGTGGCCGAGTATAAGGTATCAGGACAGTTTTACACCGAGCTCGGGGAGCTTTCTGCCGTCGCGTGGAACAAGGCCCTGGACGCCGTGAAGGAACAGCTTCCCGAGTTCAACGATGGTGAACTCCGTGCTCGGGTTCCGCTTCCTGCGACGAGGCCTCCGGTGAGGGATGGCGAGGGAAGCAGGGTGTGCCCCTGGTAGCAAAGTCTCCGGTGGTAGGGCCTTAGGCCATGGCGCCGACGATGAAGTGGCCGAAGTACGCTTCCGGACAGTTTGTAGGGCTGAGGGGGCCCAGAATACCCTTTGTAAAGACCTTGATTTTGCAATAAAAGAAAAAATCCTTGATTCGTCGGTTTGCATTTTGTCTTCTGTGTGTGAAGGACGTTCGTAGGATGCCCTTGCTTATATTGTCGTGTTTCCGTATCAGGTCGGCCATTTGTCTAGCAATCTCCTGTCGAGTTGACTCCAATCACCAGCCGGCGAGTGTGTCGAGTGCTGCCGCGAAGGTATCCTCATGTATGGCCCCCCGAGGTCGATGGGAGATCGTTCACACTCGGATGAACCTGTTGTCCTTCCGGGTATCTTGGATCCTCATGTATGGCCACGGGCTACCGGTCGGGCTTGGCCGAGCAAGGGCTCGACTGCCTTTGGGAGGACTTTGGGCCCTAGCGCGTGAAGGGCTGTGGAGGGCCATTAAGAATGACCGGACAGTGAGGATGCGCGGTTGCCTCTTGGTGAGGGCTTTGGTCTATGGCGTCGTGGGTGGGCAACTACCAGCCTGGGATGAATGAGTGGGGTAGCCGCTCTGGTGCCTCTTGTGAGGGCCTTTGATCCCTGGCGTCGAGGGTAGGGAGCTACCAGCCGGAGTAGACCGAGCAGGGTAGCTGCTCGGTTGGCTCTTGCGAGGGTTTTGATCCTTCAGGACGGGGACCGAGCAGGGTTACTGCCCAGTGCCTCTTGGCGAGGACTTTGATCCCTGTCGGTTATGGTAGGAAGCTACCGGCCGGGGATAGCCGAGCATGGACCCGACTGCCTCTGGGAGGACTTTTGGTCCTTGGCGCAGGAAGAGCTATAAGGCTGTAAGAAGCCTACCAAGGATCTTTGGCCGGGCAGGGTTACTACCCGGTGCCTCTTGACGAGGGCTTTTGTCCTGAAAGATAGCCGAGCGAGAGAACCTCGGGCTCGACTGCCTCCGAGAGGGCTTTTTGATCCCCGGCGTTGCGGCAGGGAAGCTGCCCGCCAGGGATGGCCGAGCGAAGGAACCTCGGGCTCGACCGCCTCTCAGAGGGCTTTTTAACCCCCGGCGTTATGGCAGGGAAGCTGCCTGCTAGGGGTAGCCGAGCGAGGGGACCTTGGGCTCGACTGCTTCCGGGAGGGCTTTTTCGTCGTACAGGGGGAACTCTACCAGGGAAAAAGATTAGAAGTTTCTTTATTCGTACGGGTAGGAATTCTAGACAACTATTTACACCATCTCGTTAAAGGGAAATCTCGAGTAGCAGCTGAAGTGCGACGCTTCGCTAGCTTTGACCTTATTGGTATATCTTGAGCTTCTCGGCGTTGTAAGGCCGAGGGAGCTTCCGCCCGTCCGCATCCTGTAGGCGGTAGGCTCCGCCGGGGAGCACTTCGGAGACGAGGAAAGGACCTTCCCACTTCGGGGAGAACTTGTGAAGCCTGCCTTGGTCGATGAATTCGTTCCGCCGCAAGACTAGATCCCCGGTCTTGAAGGAGCGGTATCTTACCCGAGCGTTGTAGTATCGAGCCATCTGCTGTTGATAAGCGACGGCTCTGATCTGGGCCCGATCCCTTTTCTCCAACAGTATGTCGAGGTTGGTTCATAGTGCCATGGTGTTTGCGTCATCGTCGAAGTGCTCGACCCGGTGGCTAGGTAGCCAGATCTCCGCTGGGACCATTGCTTCGATCCTATAGCAGAGGCTGAAAGGGATCTCCCCGGTAGGAGTCTTTCTTGACATGCGCAGGGCCCATAAGACCCGGGGTGGCTCCTCGACCCAACTGCCTTGTCTCCCTTCCAGGCGGGTTCGGAGGCCCCGGAGGACGTCCCGGTTAGCGACCTCGGCCTGCCCGTTACATTGGGGATGCGCGACCGCGAAGAACTTCATGAGGATATGGTATTCTTTGCAAAAGTCCCTTACTTTCTCCTTCTCGAAGTTCGTCCCGTGGTCGGTGATGATGCACCTCAGGATCCCGAACCGGTGTATCAGGTTGTTTTGAAGGAACTTGATGGTTGTGGCGGCGTCCGATTTCCTGATGGGAACGGCCTCGATCCACTTGGTGAAGTAGTCCACCGCGATGAGGACGTATTTATGCCCGCCAGTTCCGGTAGGGAACTGGCCGATCATATCCAACCCCCACTGGGCGAACGGCCATGGGGATGTCAGGGCAGTTAGCTCGGTAGCCGGAAGGTGGGGAATACTGCCGTGGAGTTGGCAGCTCTTGCACCTCATGACCATTTTCAGGGCGTCCTCGTGCATGGTGGGCCAGTAGTACCCCTGGAGTAGTGCCTTTTGGATCAAGGTTCGAGCCCCATGGTGTGCGCCGCCCACCCCTTCATTGATTTCCCGCAGGGCGTAGTCGGCTTCGTGAGGGTCAACGCACCGGAGCAGGGGCTGGGTGAATGCCTTTTTGTAGAGGTTCTCGTTGCTCCAGACGAAGTGGGTGGCTCTGGCCCGGAGGCGGCGGGCGGCCGCTCTGTCCTCCGGGAGCATGCCATCCTTCAGGAATTCCATGACGGGCTTCCTCCGATCCCGGTCGTTCTCCTGCGCCGTGTATACTTGGAGTGTCGCCGCCTCGTCTTACACGCTGGGTCGAGTCAGGGTTTCGAAGAGTATCGACCGCCTATTGTTGGCTGAGTACGATGAAGCCAGCTTGCTCAGGGCGTCTGCTTGAGCGTTCATTTGCCTGGGTATTTGTTCCACCTGGACTTCGTCGAGGTTTTTTCGGAGCTTTCTCACCTTGTCTAGGTACTTCATCATTAGGGGCTCCCGGGCCTCAAAGCGGCCAGTCACTTGGCCGACAACTAGGGTCGAGTCGCTGCGGACTCAGATGATCTTCAGCCCCAACCCGGCGGCCATGCGCAGTCCGGCTAGGAGGGTTTCGTACTCCGCCGCATTGTTCGATGCTTTAAAACCGAGCCTCGAGGAATACTCCACCTCGGCTTCGTTTGGGCCCCGGATAATGAGGCCGGCACCGCAGCCTTCCTCGGTAGAAGACCCGTCGACGTAGATGACCCATTCCGAAGCTGAGCTAGGGCCTTCTCGGACGGGATGCCGGGCTGTGAGGGGCGGCGCGGAATCCGGCTTCCTGCTAGGGATGGTGCATTCAACGATGAAATCGGCCAGGGCCTGCGCCTTGATGGCTTGCCTTGGGTGATACCTTATGTCGAATTGAGACAGCTCCCATCTCCATTTCTCTAGATGGCCCGAGGACTCTGGTGATGCCAGGAGAGCCGCAAATGGGCGCTCAGTGAGGACGGCGATTGTGTGTGCTTGGAAGTAGTGCCGCAGTTTCCGCGAGGTTACTACAAGGGCCAGGACAATCTTTTCTATGGCGGGGTATCTCGTCTCCGCGTCCTTGAATACATGGCTCACATAGTACATAGGCTTTTGTGCCCCCTCGGCCTCTCGAACGAGCACCGAGCCTGCTGCTTGGTCGGATACTGCCAGATACAGCGACAGCTCGTCCCCTTCCACGGGCCGGATGAGCAGGGGCGGTGTTGCGAGGTGCCTCTTCAGTTGGTCGAAAGCGGCTTGGCAATCTTCCGACCACTCGAACCTCGGAATTTTCCTCGGCGCTTTGAAAAACGGGAGGCACTTTTCCCCCGACCTGGACATGAAATGGCTTAGAGCGGCGACCCGCCCTGTAAGCCGCATGATCTCGACGTTGGTCTTCGGTGCGGCCATGCTCAGGATGGCGTCGATCTTCTCTGGGTTAGCTTCAATTCCGCTGTGAGTGACCATGAACCCGAGGAATTTCCCTCCGGTGACTCCGAACGCATACTTGGCGGGGTTCAGCTTCATACGCAAAAAGCAGTCGTGGAAGAGGATGTCCGCCGAGCTGCCCGAATCGATGAGTATTCGGTGGACCTCGTACTGGTGGATTTGTGCTACGATCACCAGCGGGTTGCTGTGGGGCACAGATATGCCGTGAAAATCCTCGTCGCCAAAGGTGATGGGCTCTCGGCCCCTAGCCCTTTTGCTCGGGCGGCCGCCGGAGCCTGTGAAACGGCAGCCAGCGGGGAGACCGACGGTCTTAAGCGAGGGTTCGCCCGTGTCTCCGTTGCGAAGGAGGTGACGGTGGGCGCTTGGATCTTTAGGGGAATCGGTTGTCATGCGGGCGGAGATCGGAATGCCAACTTTGTATTTTGTGGAGTTAGTTTCTCACAGACGGCGCCAACTGATGGAGCTCCTTTTCGGGCCTCCGTCAGATATTGTCTTTCGTTGATCTCGCGGTGGACTTAGTTGATTATCTTCCTTCGCGTGCGGGTCTCAATGGGTTTTTGGAGGAAGAGGTGAGATGGGGGAGGTGTTTCCGAGTACCTGCAAAGAAGTCCCGGGGTGGTTTGGTACCACCAAGGACCCTCCGACGCTCAAGTTAGTGATGAGTTCCGAGCAGAGTAACGACATAAAAGTGTAAAAAAATGTCTTACTTAACCCCTATATGATGGGGGATTTTATAGTGGCGGCAGCACGCAGTAGAAGAAGCGAGAATCTCGCCGGCGGTTACACTCCCGACGTCACGCCCACGTAAAGAGCGGGTCGCCCATTTAATGGGGATCGTGATGGCGTGGAACGTGGGATGTTGCTGGCGGAGAATCTGCGCATGTCGAGATTTGCGGAGCGGCGGTTACGCCTGTGAGTGGTGGAGTTGGCCAGTCGGAGGGACCGAGGAAGATGGCCTCGGCAGGGGAGCTCGGGGACTAGCAAGAGGGACGGGGAGTTTTGGTCCTGTGGCAGCTCGGGCGAGCCGAGAGGCTAAGGAGGCCAATTTTCAGGGGCTCCGAGGAGAGCCAGCTTATGCTTGCAGGTCGGGTACAGGGGTGGCCTGGTCGGCCCCTGTGGGCCCTCTCTTCTGAGTTTTGGGATATGTCATCTGCCACGTGTCCTGATTTGAAAGGTTGCCGATATAGAGCATCATCATTATATGAACATATCTATGTATATAACAATCATTATTAGAATTAAAAGATATATCCCCTTACATGTTTTCTCCTCAATTTCTTCTCCGTGTGAAGACTTGACAATTGTCTAAATTTTTATCACTCCAACAGCTGAGCATTTTAAATATTGATTTCAATGTCAAACTCCTGACCGCTTGTGTGCTGTTCGGACTCACTCTGATGAAAGGGGCATTGTACCGCCGAGAAGGGTAACTTCTTTATAGCTTGCACAAGAGACATCGGCATCATCCTTAAAGGAAAGAGCTTATAAACTTACCTTATCTTTCAGGCCAGAAACCTTTTAGTCCTTTTTAAATTTAAATATTTACTTATTTAAGACTATTCTATCGTTACAATTTCGGTAAGAATAAATATTATTTATTAATTACTTTATGAAATTAAATGATATAAACATTATTTATGCAACATTTTTTCTAACATACTTAGGGATGAAGATTGTGACTGGTATTCGTGTAAGTACATAATTCAGCGATGATGATGATTAATTATTTAAATTAGTTTAAGTTTAATTGGCATTTGATAAAATATATTAAAATAGTCTTTGGCTTATAGACTCTCTTGAATTTTTGATAATTTTGATTACTCCTATGAATATTCTATAGACATGAGTTTTTGTGCTGTCAAATTAATTGGATAGTTAATTTCTTGTTTCCTCTACCTTGAAAGTTCAATATTGAAATACGTAGTTATTAGCAATCTTGATCTCTGTTGTATATGTGGCACATATAATCATAATATGTTAATTGGTTGACTTTTTTTGACTCCATATATTGCTAGCCAGATAATATTTGTAATCATGCTTTTCTCTGTAACATCCTGATCATGTACAAACTTGCTAAATATGGATTCTTCATGATTAATATATTATGTGCTTGAGTAGGGAACTTGCTTATAAATATCAAGCAAATAAAAATATTTCAGTTTTTGTGGTCTTTATTAGCTCTGTGGGAAAATATATACAGGCACTAATTTGTCAATTCCTTTCATTTTATGTGAAACATTTGTTTACAAAATTTGTATGAGAACCCGATCCAATCAATAGAAAATAATGTCCCTCCCTACTTGGTGAATATTATTCCTTATAAACCTTATAATATATATCTTTCAGCTTAGCTGAATAAATTGCATGGCTTTATGTTATATAGCTCACCAACTTAATATATAGTTCCTTGTCTTGTTCATCATTTCTGCTTAATTTCTTAAATGTTGTCATGACACCAATCATTGTCATTGGCAGTTTTTGTTATATTGAAGTTTGTTCCTGCAATCAGATGCTTTACGTGTAGACAGAGGTATAAGATGATTCCACTTTCATTGCTTGTTTAGATTTGTTAAAAGTTTGAACGAAACTTTGTGGAACCCTTGATTACTCTGAATATTTATTATAATAAATGTCCTCTATTATTCTTTACATTTATTTTGATCATTTATGGACAATCATTGTACTCATTAATTACTTTATTATTTGTATTCAATTAGCCTTATTATAGTGCAAATGTTTTTCCTTCATTTACATCCCATCCAAAATTAAAATTAAAATGGGTCTTTTAATAGAACAAGACTAATGATAGAGGACTTATCAAATGGTGGTATTTTAAGTGCAACTAACGTTTTCAATGATCATTATATGTTTTCATTAAGGCTATATAGCCTTAATAATAGCCTACCCCATATGCTTGGGATAAAAGGCTCAGTTGTTGTTGATTAAGGCTATGTAGCCTGTGATGCGTTCTAGTTTAATCCAAACTTGTAATGTAGTTGAATAATGCAATCAATTTTAGTGCTATATTAATGGTTACACATTAAAGTTGATGGGTTATTACCTATTATGATACATGAATAGATTCTGTCCTAATTGTTCATTACGTATTTCTAAATATCGTCATCTCGGGCGATATATCAGTATCGGTGCGCCAACGATACGATACATCAAATTTTGCTTAAATTTTATTTTGGACCCATATCGGGAGAGATCGTGTGAGATTGGGCGAAATTTCGAGTTTCACGTATCGCTAAATATCGGACTGAGATAGTGTAAAAATGATTTAATTTAATGGTTTAAGGTTTAAACATGACCTAACCCAACCCATTAACATTACCAATTAAAAAATCTTCTATCTAAATTATAAATCCATAGATTCTAGGCTCAAGAGCATCCTCCTCTCGACGTTGTCGTCTCCTCATCCTCCTCTCAATACTCTCATCTCTTCATCCTCCTCTCGATGCTGTCGTCTCCCTTCCTTCTCGACGTCATTATCCCCTACTCTTGATATTGTCGTCTCCTGCTCCTTTTGTCTCATTATCCTCTTGATAACGGCCATGAGTCCCTTTCTTCTTCAGCTATGCCTGAGTTAAGCTTATGTTTCTTTTTATTATTTGTAATTGTTAATTGTTAAATAGAGTTTTATGTTTTCAAAATTACAAAATATTTATATATTTGCATTTGATATAGCCAATATTATCGTCCGATATGCTTGATATTTAGGTCCGATACGTCCGTTAGCGATATCGGATATGAGCACCCGATATGAACTCGTATCGCTGTGATATTGCCTGGTTTTCGCTATCTAATATTGAAAATACATGTCCGATACGAACCCGATATCCGATATTTAGAACCTTCATTATGCTCTTTATGTGTAGGTATCTTGCTCATGAAATTATGGTAATAAACATCACTTATTTAGCTAGCGAAAAACTCTATGCAATAGTTATGCTTATTTAGCTAGTGGAAAATATTATATTGATTGTTGTTGCATTTAAGATGCTTTCATTTTAATCTATATATCAAAGTTGATACAGACACCTTCTCATCGGCCGGTTCTAGAGTAATTTATGAAGCTTTTGTTTCTCCTTTTCTGTATTTGCTAAATTATTCCCATACCATGTATCATGCACTTTATGATGCTAGGGCTCCAAGTGTAATGAAATAATTCTATATAATTATTTATTGAAAGATAAATATTTGTGGAATTAACATAGTTGATAAATTCCAAATCATGTCATGGATCAATTTAAGTATAACTTATCGTTTCAAATGCTAATTAAAATCCTGATATTTGTGGATGTACATGTTCATAATTCAAGCATCTCTGATTGCTTAGTTGCACTCTGCTAAAGAAAAGATAAAATGATTTAAGGCACACATTTTGATATGATGAGTAGAGGAGTTTGGCATACTCCGGCCGGTCCGCTGTATCTAATCTAATTTACAATTTGTGTTATAGCATGCTATCATCCATTACTTCATTCACGCGATTACAGGCTATCATTACCGTCTTGATATGATAGCACTATATGCAAATGAAATGAAAAACTGAAATTATACATGATGCATTTTGATCATATCATTATATTGCATTTATCTATTTTCTCCCGATTGAAGGGTTGTGATGAAAAAGGCCAAGTGTCGGCGTGTGTACCATTATGAAGTGGATAAGATGCCATTAAAGCACCCAAGACTTATAAAAGCTAACAAAAGGGTATATACAATTATAAGGCTAAAGGCCTGGCGAGTTATGCCATTACCTCCAAGGGGTCTATCTAGGGGCATAGTCCTAGATCATCGAAGGGGTGTGAGGTTAAGCCCATAAAGAAGATCATCGATGGTGGAAACCCAATCTGTCTAAAGCTTATCCCACGATGCAAGTTCTATATGGTCAAAACAAGCCGGACGAGTGATTCGCGTAAAACACTGACTTTTGGAGATATACTCCTATTAGTAGCACATGATACATTCAGTTGCACATTTGAATGCTACTGCCTCATATCCAATAATACAGTGTTCATATGGTGTGATCCGGTTATGTTGAGTTAAACTCCTAATAAGCACAACGCTCTGTTTTGAGAAAGGTATCATACCGGCCACTGATACCTATTGAGGACTTACCTATATAGACGAATCGTGAAGGCCACGATTGTGGGACACACGGCTGATCCTTAGAAACTCTCAAGAAAACGATTCTGAAAGCATGGCAAAATTGATGTGTACCGTGTATGCTATTGTTAATATCTGATTACGAGCCCTAATTCAAGGCTTGGTCCATTAGCGTCTCTTAAATTGCAACAAGCGTCACTACCTTTACTGAATCCATGATAAAAAATACCGAACTCCTGTCTACTTCTATTCTTATAACATTATTTTATATTCTTAAATATTGATTTTATATTTTTCTATCTTGGTTTTTGGGGGGATTGTTGGAAATTATTTTGGTTCAAAATAAAATTAAAAAAAACAAGTTAATACTACCATTAAAATCTTATTTTTATGTATAATAAAGTTTTGACCGTTTTCTTTCATCTCATTTTAAAATTAATTACATAATTAATTATTTGATTATGGCTAATTAAAGCTACATCATGGAGGTCATGGTCCTCAGTATATGCTTATATATTTGACAGAATCCCTTTAGTTATGTGAACATATCTATTTATACAACAATCATTATTATAATTAAAAGATATATAACTTCACATGTTTTCTCCTCAATTTCTTCTGTGTGAAGACTTAACAATTGTCTAAATTTCTATTACACTATCGGTTGGGCATTTTAAGTATCAATTTTGAGGTTAAACGCCTGACCGCTCGTGTGCTGTCAAACCTCTGGTGAGAGACATTGTACCGGTGGAGAGGATGACTTCTTGATAGCCTGCACGAGAGACGACATCATCATCCGTATGGGCAAGAGCTCATAATCTCACGTTATCCCTCGGGCCAGAAACATTTTAACCCTATTTTATTAATTTTAATATTTTACCTATTTGAGGCTATTCTTTCATTATGATTCGGGTAAGAGTAAATATTATTTATTATTTTCTCAAATTAAATGACATAGAAATTATCTATGCAACATTTTTTCTAACGGTCTTAGGGATGAAGATTGTGACTGTTATTCGAGAAAGTACATAATTCAGCGATGATACTTGTATCCTCCGTGTAGTTAACAAATTTATTTTACTCCATTTCAAGATGTGGTTGTATTCTTGGAGTAGTCGATTTATCCAATTCGTGTTCCACCCTCTAATAATTCATAATCCCTTGTTGTTCCGACAATCTTGATCCTTTACCTCTATTAATGAAACTGGTTGATTATACCTATTTTAGAAGACGTAGCCATCTGCCTAAATGATAGTTCCGCCATACAAACAAAATCGGAATCTTGTAATATGACTAACAGATAAAAAGGATAATAACTTGTATGCTTAAATCCAAAAAACTACCAAATAGTTTGGGTCAATAGCAACAAACCACCATATACTCTCAAAACTACAACTACAGGCAGTGTTGAAAAAAAGAAATATTCGGCCGAATATTTCGTTTTTTGGAAAAACGAACAAACACTGCAATATTCGGTTAAATATGCGGTTAAACCAAATATTCACCACA